>CP141154.1:26020000-27270000 GCA_035233585.1 Antiaris toxicaria
AGGTGGTCGATGTGCAGAGTCAGAAGTATTTTACTACACTTATGGCTATCAGTGCCTTGTCAGGAACACTACAAGGGAGCTATGCAGCAGCGAGATCAAGATTTTGACAGAAAGGTTATCTAACATGACCCTTCCAATCGACGCTCCAAGAAGAGATCAAGATCAGTCAAGGCTTCGAATTATCCCTGAACAAGCTCAAAAAGGAGGCTACAGAGGACCAAAGTTCAGAGTTTAGGATCCCTAAGGATGACATACTTTACTATAGAGATAAAGTGTGTGTTATGAAAGATGAAGAACTCACGAGGTGAATCCTTTTGGAACCTTACGAGACGTCATATTCTATACGTCCAGTGGCGAATAAGATGTACAAGTACCTGAAGGAAAGCTTTTGATGGCTTGGAATGAAGAATGACATTGTCGAGTTCGTTGCCAAATACCTTACGTGTCAGAAGGTTAAGGCAGATCACCAGCGCCCAGCAGGATAATCGTAGGAAATTAGGCTACCCGAGTGGAAATGGGACCAGATAATGATGAATTTCGTAGTCAGATTGCCGAAGATGTCAAACGATAATGACATAATTTGGGTGATTGTAGACAGACTGACAAAATCAGCTAGATTTTTAGTAATGAAAGTTAGCTACTTGGTGGAACGACTAGCAGAAATCTATGTAGCACAGTTCGTGAAACGGCTTAGAGTACCAAAGTCGATTGTTTCAGATCGTAGTGGACGCTTTACCTTCAGATTTTGGCAAAGCATTCAGGCCGCATTACGGTCCAAGTGAGAGTTCAGTACAATATTTCATCCTCAGACCAACAGTTAGTCTGAGAGGACCATACAGATGTTAGAGGACATGTTGAGACATGTGTCCTAGACTTCAAAGGAAATTGGGATCAGAAGCTACCATTGAGCGAGTTCTCGTACAATAGCAACTACCATTCCTCGATAGGGATGGCACCATAGGAGATACTTTATGGAAGGAATTGCAGATCTCTGGCTCATTAGTACGAGTCTGGAGAGAAACGCCTAGTTAGCTCGAACATCATCAAGAATACCATGGCAGACGCGAAGCTGATACGAGAAATGTTAGATACAGCGCACAGTCAATAGAAGAATTTTGACAATAAGCGCTATAGACCTCTTGAGTTTCAAGTAAGAGACTTGGTCTTTATCAAGGCGGCACCCATGAAAGGGGTGGTGCACTTTGAAAAGAAAGAAAAGCTCAGTCCTAGGTACATAGGACCCTCGAGATAATAGAGAAAGCTGGGAAGGTGGCTTATAGACTAGCACTTCCTCCCGAGTTAGTTATAGTACACAACATCTTTCACGTCTTGATGCTGAAGAAGTACGTGCCAAACAGCTCCCATGTTATTAGCCAAGAATCCGTTGTAGTATACACTGATCCGACATACGAGGAGAGACCCGTGCGGATCCTAGTCAGAGAGGAGAAGGTACTTAGGAATAAAGTATACCGCTAGTAAAAGTGTTGTGATAGAATCATCGTGTTGAGGAAGTCACATGAGAATGGGAAGGAGACATGAGAAGAGACATCCCGGAATTATTCTAAATTTCGAGGATGAAAATTTTATAAGGGGGGTAGGTTGTAATGACTGCCATTTTCATGGCACCTACTTACTTGTAATGAGTCATTAAGGAATCAAATAGACATAATTTAATACCTTTTAGTGCAAATTTAAGTAACACGGTCAGGTACACGGTCGTGTGAGTGACCGTGTGCCATTCGGACTATGTATCTGTTACTAGCCGTGTGAGTGTACATGGCCGTGTAGTGTAACACGGTTAAGTACACGGTCGTGTACCGCTCGGATAGATGAATGTGTTTCAAAGACATGGCCGTGTTGAGTAGTCTCAATTAGTACACGCCCGTGTCGCCTTGCACACGCCCATGTAAGAGTCCGTGTAAAAGGTTGCGTAATGAGCCGAGAGCCGCTGTAATGACTCTCATGAATTATGAAACTTAATTACTATACAATGATGTAATTAAGTTAATAAACACAGTGTGCTTTTCAGTTGAATGAATTAAACGGGTGTAGTAACGTTTAACTACTATTTATGCAGTGAAAGGGGCAACCGACAATGAAATCGGTCCACCCTATTATGTGAGTGTGCGTTGAGACACGCAATATCAAGAAACCGGTCCAGACGACCATTTCATGATACAGAACTGATGAGCTAGTCATCAGTACGCTCAGACTGGTCACCTGAGCGCAATAGCGATAATTGCCCTAATAGATGTACAGTATTGAGAAAAGTGGTCTAGATGACCTCTTCTCGCCAACAGACTGACAAAATCAAAGTCAAAACGCTCTGACTAGTTAGTCAAATAATGAATAGTGAATAATGAATAGTGATTATTAAATAGTGAGAAACGCAGTGTCAGGTTAGTGGCAAGATGGCCTTAATCTGGCATAAAACTGACATATTAATAGTCAGCAGGCTCAATTTAGTCAATTGAGCATAAAATGTAGATTTTGTTTAAGAGATACGCAGTATCAGGATGAGGGTCAAGACGACCTTTTCTCGTCCAAAAACTGATATATTTAGACTCAAGACGCTCAAATTAGTCAATCGGGCACCTGACACGTTTTTCAAGACGGGGTCGTGCAGATCCCGAAAACTGGTCTAGAGGACCTCAGATGGATGTAAAACTAATAAATTTGAAATCAGCACGTCCAAATTAGTCAAGGGAGACTGTGTTTGAAATTTCATGAGAAAACGCCTCGTTATGTGTGCGCAATGTCAACACAGTGTAGGCCTAACCATAGTATCAAGAAATTGGTCAAGATGGCCTTTTCTTGATATAAAATTGATATCTTTGGATTCAGAATGCTCAAATTAGTCATTTGAGCACAAAAAGTAATTTTTGATCGAGAACCATGCAGTATCGGAAAATTGGTCGAGACGACCTCGGATGACGATAAAACTGATATATTTGGGTTTAGCACGCCCAAATTAGTCAGTATAGCCTATCTTAAAATTTTTCAAAAAATAAGTATAAAAGGACGAAATTTTTGGGACTATTGAAAAATAGCCCCCATAATTTTTCCAAATCCTATTTTCTCCCCCCACACCACACGAAGATGAACAGTAAGCCCCGATCGAATCTGACCTTCGTTTTTGACACCGCTGGCACCATTGGAAAGCTCTCGACGAGCTGATTCCAACGGTGGGCCGAGTCGACCGAATTGACGCCGGAGCACGCCGCACGCGCCGCCCAAAGCCGTCGGTGGCTGAATTTTTTGAACCGCCGTATCTCCGCCGTCCGACGTCCAAATGCCACACGATTCCGGTCCCAATGGATTCGTGGTGAAGAGTAGAACAAAACCCAGGCTTCATTTTACGTCAACAGCCGCCAGATTACGCCACCCAAGGTTCGCCGTCGCCATCGCCGCCGTCAAATCTCACTATTCCGGCGGAGTTGAGTTGCAAGGTGGGTATCAAAATGCTCAGAACAACACATAGGTCAAAAGCCCCAAAACAATTTTGGGCAACAACGCTGGAAAATGAAGATCCAACACCGCCACCTTCACCGACTTTTCAAGGGTCGATTTTCGGCGATAGGAGCCTCGATTGGTGAAATTGACACCACCAATGGGTTCCTCTTGTCGAGCTCTTCAAGATGGTGGTTGCCACTCCCATCGCCGCCGTGGTAAATGCCGGTCAACGACCATTCAACGGCGGTCAATGCCGATCAATGGCGACCAGGAGACCGAAAATTGAAGAATGGCCCGTTGGCCTATTTTCGATGTTCCGGACACATACACGGCATCAGATTTGCAAACCGGGGTTTCAAAAGTGAAGAACAATGATTCAAAGATTGTGCAGTTGAGATCGAATGTTTCGCCCGACCGCTGACGGGAACGATTTTGGTAGTGGTTTTGATCCCTTGATTCCTCAATTTATTATTGGAAATAATTATGTATTAATTATGGTTTACTGACTTGAGGAATTGTAAGAAAAAGGGATGAAATGTCGAAAAAGAGAATGTGAGGAAATGTGAATATTTGTACATAAAAAGCGGAGCTTTTACATAAAAATTAGGCCTCTAGTTTAGTACTTGACAGGTTAGAATAGGTTAGATGGTTTTGAGGCGTTTCCTAAACGCCAGAAACCCAAAAATTAAACGGAAATGCTGCCGAAATTTATAAAACGGCACAAAGGGGTATTTTAGGAAACGAGGGGTGAAAATGTGATCGGGATGGAAATCCGAGCCCCCTCGATGACCTAGGTCCAAGAAAGAAGGACGGACTTTTACAGGATTAGTGAACCGCCCAATTAGAAATCTCGAAATGTAAGAAAACGACCCCTAAGTCAGAATAGTACCACCCAAGAGATGGGTGCGATCTAAGTATAAAATTTAGGGTGGTTAAATCGGTAAAAGTAACCCGACAGGCTAAATGGTCAATACACGAGGTATGTGGTCAGTTGACTGGTCGGTTAGCCAGTCAAGGACCGAGTTTGAATGGGACAGTGATTAATTTGTCAAGTAGACAAATTAATCAAGCGTGATTAGAAATTAGATACCAAAATTCCTAAAGTAGAGCAGTTAGGTACCGATAGGCATTGGTATCATATAACGATAGTTTTATTAGTTCCTATCGATAGAGTGACCTAAGAGCGACGTTAATTAATTTATTGGGCAAATAAATTAATTAACTATGATTAGAAATTAGAAAATCAAATTCTTAAGAAGAGGGTAATTAGTACCGATAAGGATCGGTATCATTAACGATAGAGTTTTCATTAGTCACTAATGACCACAGTGACCTAAGAGTAAATGTTAATGAAATGCATTATGATTACAGGGAGGTACCTGTATTGTGACGAAGGCGAGAGTATAAACTGTCTGATGACAGGTAAGAACTCCGCCTACACCATGGATAAAATGAATTTAAAATGATGCTTTTCTAGTATTTTAAGTATGTATCTTGCACACGATGCTGCATAGCATACATAAGAGCATATAGTTCACAATCGCGTAGATTGATGAAAGAACAAGATAGAAGCTATAGATCCCTACCGCGTAGGATTGGGGACAGCTTAGAGAAGCGTATGGCTAGAACAGTTAAACAAGATGGAAATAAGTAGGTGTGTCGTGCCGGCTCCTTCAGTCAAAGGGGTTTCCAGTTAAAGAAAGTTAAGGCCAAAAGTTGAGCATCAGTTGATGGCTCTTCGGCATTAGTTGACCTCAGGCGTTACTGTTGGTCTGCGCGCACACGATACTGACACATGGGCCCTAAATAGACAAGAAAAGAAAAGAGAAGTTTAAAGCATAAATGAACATAACCGGACCATGCATTAGTTATAATTCGTTATGCTTTCTTTTTCAGTAGAGTGTATACAGTACACAATGCTTCTGTCATGCATAAAGTATGTGAAGTTTTATATTCAGTGTTATGACATGTTATGTGATGACATGATATGTGAGCTGATATGTGATATGCTTATATGGTATGTGATTTATTAAGTGATATATGTCATGCTTATGATTTTAAGTATGTGCTATGTTTTAAACATGCTTTGCGGTTAACATGTTGTACTTACTGGGCGTAAAGCTCACAGAGTGTGTTCATGCTATAGATAAGCATCCTATAGCGTAACATCAAGGGACGATGATGGCGGCAGAGGCGGATGTGACGATGAGGTTATGGATACACCGCGAGTATTCTGCAGCACAGTATGAGTAAATAATATTTTGAATGGTGACAGTTAAATAGTATTTTGAATATTAAAGGTTAAACGGTATTTTAGAACAGTAAACAGTATATGTATGAGTAGTATATTTAAATAGTATCTGATGAATAGTAATCAGATAAAAAAGTATATAATTATGTGTGTATAATTGAAATTCTTATGTTTTTCAAATTTCGCATTTTAATAGTATGCGTACGTGAATAGTAAATACGTACGCGTATAAAAAAAATTTCCCTCTAAATTTATGGTATTAAATTCAGCAAGTTTAAGTATCGATTTTAAAGAAGAAGTATAAGTAAAAGTTAAAGAAGCAAGTAATAGTTTTCAGTGACGGTCTGGGCCGCTGAGGGTACGGGGCGTCACAGCTCGTGTGCTGAATCTGGGTTGTCAATTTAAAACTCTTTTTCTAATACTTTCATCTTTTAGGGCCCGAAAATTTTGCCCATGAAATTTTTTTTTCTTTTTAATACATACTTTCTTCAAAAGAAAGTTAACTATAAAAGCCATATAAAACACAATACTACTTTTAGTTGTCTTTTTGAGTATAACATAATATATAATATACAAAATATTTATACTGCATTTTTTTCACAATCTTTTCAATTCACTAACTTTGAAAGCTCAGCGGAAAACTTATAGAAGGACTAAGTCTACGGTAAATTCCTTATCTCTTGACACGCGTACATCCTGCCACCATCTATGTATTTACTGGACAGGTTTCTTACCTGCAACATGAACAAACTGGTGAGTTAACAGGCTCAGTAAGTTCAAACATACTTAGTACGAATCATACGGATTCAAAAACATTGAAAACTCAATCTCCTATAAATAGTACTATTCATGATGAATAGTCTGTTCATCATGAATAATATTCATGATGAATAGTGACTTTGACCTTTTACCGATGAATAGTAATTGTTACCATAACTTGTTACTATTCACATTACTTCAATCGGATACTATTCACGCATCTTAACCGAGATCACTATACTTAGTATGCTCTTTGGTTATGCTCAATTATGGTTTTCATCGTATTATTGATGGTTTATTCTCTATTTACTTTCTAGTATAGAACTCAATTTATGGCAGTATCGATATTTATCGCGCGCTGACTGGGAGGGCCTAGGTAGCGACCCTAGAGCTTCGACCTCCACAGCCCTTATATCCTCGTAAGATCTGAAAAACCTCCACCACTATGTTGGAAGGGCGGTATGCCTTAATGGTTTCATTACTATATTTCGATTATAGTTTTGACCAAATGACATTAATCGTCATCTCAAGATCACTATCCTCCATCGCCCGTAGGCCTGACTTATTCTCTTTTCTCATTATATGGGATATGTTATACTAACTAATCCCCAAATGTCCATAGGACTTTATATCTAGCGTACATCTAGTACATAATAAAATAACACTGTATTTCATGTTACAGACATGAAAATGCTTGAACTTACCAATACTGCGATAATGTCCACTTTCGGAACTCCTCCGTAGTTCTATCTCTAGTTTGGGTTCCTACAGACATAATATTGTCTGTTAATACCCTATATTAATTATCACTGTTGCTTCCTTAAAATACTACGCAAGCGCACGTGTCGCATACAAGTAATACAGTGTACAAGAGTACGGATATCGTCCCACAGAGAATGTTATCACTACTTCATATAAATTAAAAACAAAATTAAGGATATGCAAGAATTGATGGAGAATTAAAATTGTCTTAAACTTACTATACTAGTATGACATAAAAATGCACAAGGCAATTGCAAGCTGAATAAAACAGACTTAATAACAATTGGTAAAGAAGTGACTGAGATTCAATTTCTCCTTTTTCTGCAACTTGACTCAGTATGCTACAGCAATGCTACAGCATTGCTACAGCAATATTACTTAGTTAACCTAGAACTCAAAATTTCACAAGTTTCTTCCGAAATACTTATGTTAATAACTTCTTGCTTCATTTCAACATATTCCTATATTAAATGGAGTACGAAGCCAAATTAAGCTTAGGTTCCAAAAGGTTATATGAGACAAGCATGCATTCCTGCTTAACTTGCAAAATTAATTAGGTTACTACACAAACCCAACTAATCACACATTATCCAACACCTGTCTAATTCCAATTAGTTTTCCAACCACTGAAATCACAGTATTATGCTCAAGATGGCCAGTCAAAGAACACAAATAAACCAACAAAACGATGTTGAATAAACCAAATAACATTAAAGTAGCAAACTCAACATACAAAGCTAGTCACAGAAATGGGTACTTTATCCTCCCAGTCTTAAAGGAAATTAGTTCATGCTTGATTGTTCAAACCCACCGGAAAAAGAAAACATTGTACGGGAAAAATAAAAACAAGAGTACAACCGAAAATGGAGGAAAGATTGACAGAATAGACGTGCACAAGGTACACAGCTACTTTTTTATTTCTCCTTCCAGAATATGCTGAAATCTCCTCCAATCCCTGTATGTTTCCTTTCTCTTCTGGGTTTTCTCTTTCTGTCCTGCTCTTTTCCGTATTTTTCTCTCTGCTCCTTGTCTGCCTCCTCTTTTTTCTGAATGCATCATGTTTCCTTTTAAGTGCTAGGGCAAATGGAGGATGTACATGTGTACATGATTTAATGGCTGAGCTTTTATTTGGTGTCCTTGGATTAAGACAGCTCATAAGCTTGTCCTTTCTGCCATGCTCAGTAATAAAATTGGCTGCCAGCTGTACATTGACTTGTCAAAATATTTGAACAATTTCTGTCCCAGTTTGCTACAGTAAAGTTACAGCATTGCTGTAGCAATGCCTGGAATCAGTCTACCTTGTCATTTTTCTCCAATTTTTGCAATTCCATCCCAGCTGCAACTTGACCTCCCTGATCCAAACAACCTTCTACTACTTCAACTTTGTAAAACACTTAAAAGCAATATAAACTAACTTGAAAAATTAAATTTAACATTCTCAAATAAGAGACTACATTAAAAACCAAAAAATGCTTTAGTTAACTATTAAAATGTCAAAAACTCAATGGACTAAACATCTTTTTACATCCCCAAATGGCTGTAATAACATTATTTCATAGAGTTATCACACCCCCAAACTTATACCATTGCTCGTCCTCGAGTAATGAAACAAAGACATAAAAACACAAAGAACAAACACAAAAACAACGGATGCAGTAAACACTAAAAAAAAAAATGCATTCTGATTCCACTACAATGCATTGTTGAAGCCAACTTTTTCTAAATTGCATTTTCAATATCCAACTCGTTCTCTAGATTAACACTTGTCAAAGATTTGCTCAAATCATCACAAGCTTTCTCCTCATTCAAATTTTCCTAAGTGCGTGTGTGAAAATTATAGTTAGCATCCTTAGTTCACCCAAGTCCAGTTAAACTTTGATCATCAAACCTAATTGATGGCTTCATAAGCTGGCTTCTTAAATCCCTCTCCACTAATATATATGTCAACCAAGCACTTAAGATAGAATAGGCTTCTAAACCATGAAACAGGAACTTCTATTTTTTTTTTCTTTTTTTTTTTCTGATGGCAATGGGGGTATCCATTTATTTATCATTTCATATATATATGGAACAATCTCCAATGTCACCACTGCCTTTTTACGCAAATGCCAATATTTGTGATGAAGACACCCGGTTACTCAACAGGGTCACCATTAAAGATATTATTATACTCATATTTCAAACCACTGTTTGACGCAAAAGTACACATGGGGCTCATGCTACTCCTGGTTACTAGGTGGTTCAAAATAGCGGAGTCAATCCCAAAGTTTTATTCTTTTTTTTTTTGAATTTTGAACCCCCAAACTTTAATCCACTTTAGTTCCTTTTTCACCAGTTGCCTAAACTTCCCTCTTATGCTCAGTTTCCTAAAATTCGCCTCGAGGGACTCATAAAACCAGTTCTAAATCCTTAGGTTCTCACAAAGGTTCAACTTTTCTTAAATTCTCCCAAAAGAAATCTAACCATAGCCTGCTGTGTAAAACTGGAAAATTCTTATTTAGAGCCAACTAATGATGAATATTACAAATTTCCCACTTATGTCAATCCATCCTACAAAGTGAAAATTTCCAAGCTATTCATGATCTTCATTGAACTCTGTTTTATTCAACAATGCTGTAGCAAAACCAGAAAATGTGGACAAGCAACACAGCAAACAGACATAAGTAAACAACTCAACTAAACTAAATTTTTTTTTTGCGCTACAGTGCTCAGAGGCAGCGCTGCAGCGTTGTAGTCTCAGCTCTGGCTCTGTATAGTACTTTTCTGCATTCCAATTGCTGCATCAATGCTGCAGCATCTCTGTAGCATTCCTGTTCAGTTTCCAATCTGCTACTCCAGAAGCCTTTACTTCCTTTTTCCTTGCAAATTCACCCCAGACAACCTATATTAATTATCAAAACGACACACATACATAAATCACACCAAAGAAACTCCATGGAAGAAAATAACAATAATAAAAAGAAACACAAAAACAGAAAATTAAACAAGAAATAAATAAAACATTGGGTTGCCTCCCATAAGCGCTTGTTTTAAAGTCGACAGCCCGGCTACTTCCCTTTACTGATCTGGATCTCTCAAGGAGATGGAAGTCTTCTCTTTAGCAATTGAACCTCCCCAATAATGCTTGATACGCTACCCATTCACCTTGAACTTTCTGCCTGATTTTTCTTCCATAAGTTCCACTGCACCATGAGGGAATACTTCTGAAATTTGGAAGGGACTAGACCACCTTGACCTTAGTTTTCCAGGGAACAACTTTAGCCGTGAGTTGAAAAGAAGAACAGACTGCCCCTCTTCAAATTTCCGTGGACGAATCCTGCTATCATGCCATCTTTTGACCTTGTCCTTGTATATCTTTGCATTTTCATAGGCCATCATGCGAAATTCTTCCATCTCATTAAGTTGCAGCATCCTTCTTTCTCCCGCTGCCTGTACATCAAGATTAAGCTTTGAGATTGCCCAATACGCCTTGTGTTCCAACTCCACCGGCAGATGGCAGGCTTTACCAAATACTAATCTGTACGGTGATGCTCCTAAGAGAGTTTTGTAAGCTGTCCGATATGCCCATAATGTGTCATCCAACCTGGCTGACCAATCCTTCCTTATGGGATTGACAACTTTTTCAAGAATCCTATTTATTTCCCTATTAGACACCTCAGCCTGCCCACTGGTTTGGGGATGGTATGCTGTAGCAACTTTGTGCTTCACTCCATACTTGGCCAAAAGGTTTTCAAATTGTTTGCTGCTAAAGTGAGTTCCCTCATCACTTATGATGGCTCTAAGAGTCCCAAAACGTGTAAAAATGTTCGTATACAAGAATCTTACAATCACTTTGGAGTCATTTGTAGGGAATGCTGCAGCTTCCACCCATTTGGAGACATAGTCCATGGCTACTAGGATGTATTGATTGTTGAAGGACGAAGGAAACGGTCCCATGAAGTCTATGCCCCAAACATTAAATATCTCAACTTCCAGAATATTGTTTAAGGGCATTTCATGTCGTTGTGATATGTTCCCTACCCGCTGACATCTGTCACACATCCTGGCGAACTCGTGAGCGTCTTTAAAGAGAGAAGGCCAAAAGAAACCAGATTGTAGCACTTTCGCGGCTGTTCTGAATCCTCGATAGTGACCACCATAGGGAGATGAATGGCAATGCTGAAGTATACTAACCACTTCCTCTTCAGGCACACATCTTCTTATAATCTGGTCTGCACCTTGCTTGAACAAGTACGGCTCATCCCAGTAACAAAACTTGACGTCATGAAGGAATCTCCGCCTTTGTTGACTAGTCAGATCAGGTGGGAGTAAACCACTCACCAAATAATTCACTATGTCTGCATACCAAGGTGTGTTCTCTTGCTTAACTACAAAAAGCTGCTCATCAGGAAAGGTTTCCTTTATTGGCTCTTCATCTCTCTCTATCTTTCCACTCTCTAATCTTGACAAATGATCAGCCACCTGATTCTCAGTTCCTTTTTTATCTCTGATTTCCAGATCAAATTCTTGCAGCAATAAAACCCATCTAATCAACCTCGGTTTGGCATCCTTTTTGGCAATGAGGTACTTTATAGCTGAGTGATCCGTATAGACCACTACTTTGGTGCCCACCAAATATGCCCGAAACTTGTCAAAGGCAAATACCACTGCCAAGAGTTCTTTTTCAGTGGTGGTGTAGTTAAGCTGAGCGTCAGTCAGAGTTTTGCTAGCATAATAAATGGAGTCGAACACTTTATCTTTTCTTTGTCCCAATACAGCTCCTATGGCATAGTCACTAGCATCACACATCAACTCAAATGAACGAGACCAATCAAGTGCCACAATGATAGGTGCTGACACAAGTTTCTTCTTCACTTCTGTAAATGCATGTTGGCACTCCACATCAAATCTGAAGGGCTTGTTCTGCTCAAGCAAAGAACACAGGGGTTTTGAGATTTTTGAGAAATCCTTGATAAATCTTCTATAGAAACCCGCATGTCCCAAAAAGCTTCTGATTCCCTTGACTGATGATGGTGGTGGCATCTTGTCAATGATCTCTATCTTAGCCTTGTCCACCTTAATGCCTTTCCTTGATACCTTGTGTCCTAACACAATTCCCTCAGTCACCATAAAATGACATTTCTCCCAATTTAAGACTAGGCTAGTTTCTTCACACCTTTTTAGAATCTGCTCCAAATTTGCCAAGCATCCGTCGAAAGATTCTCCCATAACTGAGAAATCATCCATGAAGACCTCTAAACATTGTTCCACCATATCAGAGAAGACAGCCATCATACAGCGTTGAAAAGTTGCTAGAGCAATACACAACCAGAATGGCATCCTCCGAAAAACAAATGTTCCGTATGGGCAAGTGAAGGTGGTCTTCTCCTGATCCTCAGGTGCTATAGCAATCTGATTGTAACCTGAATAGCCATCCAAAAAGCAGTAATACTCTTTCCCAGCTAATCTATCCAGCATCTGATCAATGAAGGGCAATGGGAAATGATCATTCCTAGTGGCCTTGTTTAGCTTCCGGTAATCCATACAAACTCTCCAGCCGGTGACTATACGGGTAGGGATCAACTCGTTGTTATCATTAGTCACAACAATCATTCCTCTCTTCTTAGGTACACACTGCACAGGGCTGACCCATGAGCTGTCTGAAATGAGGTAGATTATGCCTGTATCCAGCCATTTAATTATCTCCTTCTTCACCACTTCCTTCATGATCGGGTTTAGTCTTCGTTGCTGCTCCACAGAATTGTTGTAGCATTCTTCAAGTAGAATCTTATGCATATAGATAGCAGGGCTAATTCCCTTGATGTCTGCAATTGTCTACCCAAGCGCTTTATTAAATTTTTTTAACAGTGCAAGTAGCTCCTGCTCCTGATCCCTAGTCAACAAAGCTGAGATTATCACTGGAAGTGTTTCTGACTCTCCCAAGTAAGCATATCGGAGGTGTGATGGAAGAGGCTTCAATTCCAAAATCGGTGGCTCTTCAATAGATGGCCGAGGCTTCTTGATCTCACAATCTGCCAATCCCAGCGGCTCAAACTTCCTTTCTCTAAATACGTTGGCTGATGCTTTATCCACCCAAGCTACCGAGACACTTATCTCTTCAGTCATCTTCACATCTTCTTTTGGCCTAATCGGTTCCTCATGATCTTTGTAGCATCCCTCCTCAAATTCTTCTGACACCACATATTTAAGCATATTCACTATGGAACACTCCTCTATCTCATTGGGAAACCTCATTGCTTTGAGCACATTAAAGGTCACCTTCTCGTCGTTGACTCTCATTGTAAGCTCTCCTTTTTGCACATCAATCAGTGTTCTCCCTGTCGCTAGAAATGGTCTTCCCAGTATGATAGGTACTTCTCTATCCACTTCAAAATCTAGAACAATGAAGTCTGCAGGGAAAATGAATTTATCTACCCTTACCAATATATCTTCAATCTTCCCTTCTGGATAGGTAATTGATCGGTCTGCTAATTGTAGAGTCACTGTAGTTGGCGTTGCTTCCCCAATTCCTAACTTTCTAAAGACTGACATTGGCATAAGGTTTATGCTTGCTCCAAGGTCATAAAGAGCCTTGCCAATATACTTATTGCCAATAGCACATGGAATTGTAAAACTTACTGGATCCTTCAACTTTGGGGGAAGTTTATTCTGTAAAATAGCGCTGCATTCTTCTGTCATAGTCATGGTTTCAAACTCTCTAAGCCTTCTCTTCTTAGAAAGAATGTCCTTCATAAACTTAGCATAGCTTGGCATTTGTTCAAGTGCTTCCACAAGTGGAACATTGATGTGGAGCTGCTTCAAGACATCCAAAAATCGCTTGAACTGCTTATCTTGCTGCTGCTTGTGGAGTCGTTGAGGAAAAGATGGCGGTGGTCTAGACTTTTGCTGTTTTGTACAGCTCTGCTGTAGCGATGCTGTAGCATTGCAGTCTGTGGCATTATTTTGTTTATTAGTTCCTCCTCTTCTTCCTTCTCCTTATTCTCTTGGATTGAAGAGGGCTCCCTTTGCTGTCTAGGCTTTACTTCGGGCAGCTCTAGCTCTCTACCACTTCTCAATGAAATTGCCTTGCATTGCTCCTTACCCTCTTACCTAGGATTCTCTGTGTCACTTGGCAATGAACCTTGAGGTCGAGTATTCAAGGCATTAGCTAACTGCCCCAGCTGGTTCTCCAAATTCCTCAATGATGCTGCTTGACTTTGAATCATGGATGCCTGATTTTGAATGATGGCGTCGTTCTTGGCCATATACTCTTTCAATAAACTCTCCATTGATGAAGATTGTTCCACTGGCTAAGTTCTTTCTTGGGGTGGAAATCCTGGAGGATGTTGCGGACGAGTTGGTGTAGAAGAGAAAAATACGGCCAGAAATTCAGGCACCGCAGTTTGAGCTAAAACCGGTCATGTTTCAAATGCTCCAAACAGTTAGGCAGTTTAGCGGGATGTCAACAGAAGATCCTCATCTCCATCTTAGACTTTTTATGGAAGTGAGTGATTCTTTCAAGCTGCCAGGAGTGTCAGAGGATGCTTTGAGACTCAAGTTATTTCCTTATTCTCTGAGGGACCAAGCAAGAGCATGGTTGATTTCATTGCCATCAAATTCAGTAATTATTTGGAATGATTTGGCAAAGAAATTCCTGATGAAGTACTTTCCTCCAACTAAGAATGCCAAGCTCAAGAATGACATTACTGGTTTTCAGCAGATGGATGGTGAATCTTTGTATGAGGCATAGGAAAGATATAAGGAGCAATTGCGCAAGTGTCCTCACCATGGGATTCCTCACTAGATTCAGATGGAAACCTTCTACAATGGTCTCAATGGGCAGACTCGAACTATAGTAGATGCTTCAGCCAACGGAGCTATTTTGGCCAAATCTTACAATGAAGCTTATGAAATAGTGGAGAGGATGGCCAATAACAATTATCAATGGCCATCTGAGAGAGCAGCTTCCACAAGAAGAGTAGCAGGGGTTCATGAATTGGATACAATGACTGCTTTAATAGCTCAGGTATCTTCTCTTACTAGTGTTTTGAAATCAATGAACGTGAATTTAGGGATGAAGCCTCAACAACCAACAGCAGCCTCTTGTACTTATTGTGGTGAAGAGCACCTCTTTGATCAATGCCCATCCAACCCAGCATCATAATCCATATTCCATATTCCATATTCCATAATCCATATTCCAACAGGAATCATAATCCATATTCCAACACATATAATCCGGGTTGGAGACAACATCCGAATTGTTATTGGCCATGCTACTCTTGATTTCAAAACACTAGTAAGAGAAGATACCTGAGCTGTTAAAGCAGTCATTGCATCCAATTCATGAACCCCTGCTACTCTTCTTGTGGAAGCTGCTCTCTCGGATGGCCATTGATAATTGTTATTGGCCATCCTCTCCAATATTTCATAAGCTTCATTGTAAGATTTGGCCAAAATAGCTCCGTTGGCTGAAGCATCTACTATAGTCCGAGTCTGCCCATTGAGACCATTGTAGAAGGTTTCCATCTGAATCCCATGGTGAGGACACTTGCGCAATAGCTCTTTATATCTTTCCTATGCCTCATACAAAGATTCACCATCCATCTACTGAAAACCAGCAATGTCATTCCTGAGCTTGGCATTCTTAGTTGGAGGAAAGTACTTCATCAGGAATTTCTTTGCCAAATCATTCCAAGTAATTATTGAATTTGATGGCAACGAATTCAACCATGCTCTTGCTCGGTCCCTCAGAGAATAGGGAAATAACTTGAGTCTCAAAGCATCCTCTGACACTCCTGGCAGCTTGAAAGAATCACTCACTTCCATAAAAAGTCTGAGATGGAGATGAGGATCTTCTGTTGACATCCCACTAAACTGCCTGACTGTTTGGAGCATTTGAAACATAACCGGTTTTCCGTATTTTTCTCTCTGCTCCTTGTCTGCCTCCTCTTTTTTCTGAATGCATCATGTTTCCTTTTAAGTACTAGGGCAAATGGAGGATGTACATGTGTACATGCTCTAATGGCTGAGCTTTTATTTGGTGTCCTTGGATTAAGACAGCTCATAAGCTTATCCTTTCTGCCATGCTCACTAATAAAATTGGCTGCTAGTTATACGTTGACTTGTCAAAATATCTGAACAATTTCTGCCCCAGTTTGCTACAGTAAAGTTACAGCATTGCTGTAGCAACGCCTGGAATCAGTCTTCCTTGTCATTTTTCTCTAATTTTTGCAATTCCATCCCAGCTGCAGCTTGACCTCCTGATCCAAACAACCTTCTACTACTTCAACTTTATAAAACACTTAAAAGCAATATAAACTAACTTGAAAAATTAAATTTAACATTCTAAAATAAAAGACTGCATTAAAAACCAAAAAATGCTTTAGTTAACTATTAAAATGTCAAAAACTCAATGGACCAAACATCTTTTTACATCCCCAAATGGCTGTAATAACGCTATTTCATAGAGTTATCAATCACTTTAAACATATTTATTTTGTGATAAATTTTTCAACACAATTTAACTTGTAACATGGTACACAGCTTTCAACACGCCCGTGTTCATGACCGTGCACCTCTTGGTTTCTCACTACATGGCCGTGTTGTTTACTATCTAGCTGTGTAACTGTACACGACTTGATACACGTCCATGTTCAAGCTCGTGTGCCTCTCGGGTTATAAATTTTTTTCCTATATATGGTTGTGTTGTTTACTATCTAGTCGTGTAACTGTACACGGCTTGATACATGCCCGTGTACCTCTCGGGTTATAAATGTTTTTTCATATACACGGCCGTGTATTCTTCTACACGCCCGTGTTCTTCAAAATTTTTAGATTTTTAATTCTAAAATCTTTATTTTAAGTTCTAGAATTTTATTTAAGTCATTCTAGATCCTTTTCGATCCTTTCCGCGCTTTTCAGAAATTTTTGGTCAAAATGACCATTTTGCCCCTAACGGGTCTCGGGACCGTAACTATTTCGTTCTATCGTTTTTCTCAAATTTTCTAAGCCCAAACATCTTAAAATAATATTCTCTAGGCTTTTGTATTATTTTTACAACTCAATTTGCTATAAATTCTCAATTATCTATTTTTCCGGCCCTCGATTACTATTCATCCATCACCTAGGGTCGTTTCTCGTTTTTTGAGCTTTTCAGAGCCTCAAATGGCCGTTTCATTACTCTTGAAATGTTTTTCACTTCGTCCCCCCCGCCCTCGATCCTCGAGAAGCTCAGGTTTCCTATCCTGACCTAACTTTTCCCCTCGTTTCCTGAAATGCCCTTATGCCGTTTTAGAAATTTCGACAACATTTCCCCTTGTATTTTTAGGTTTCCCGGCGTTAGGTATGCCTCAGAACCTTTGTACCTGCCATGTACTATACCAGAGGCCTATTTTATACAAAGTTTCTAAGCTTTGTATAAAAATTTCCCACATAATCAATATTCAAGAATCCATACACAATCAACAATATTTTCCAAACTAACCTTGGTTTAACATGCTAATCATCACCAAATTAGTTTTCGTCTCAACATTTCAAGTATCGCATGTTACTCTTAGGTTTTCTAATGTGTGGAACAACATCAAAACCTAACCACATTTTCATTTTAACCCTAGCATTGTCCACGGATTTTAGCATGAAAATTCATCAAAATTTTCTTATTTCTTGATTCTAATTCACGGTTGATTCAACATATAATCAAATGGATCTAAACACCAAATCAAATCAACAATTTCCACTTTACTTTTTCACACCAACTATGCCATGGTTTTTCAATGGAAACATGCAAAATTTTTGCTTGTTTCATAACCCTAAATCATGCTTCAAAATCTAAACATCAAACCAATCACAACATCAATCAAAACATCAACTTTTTCAATGTTTTTCTACTCTATAAACCCGCGGATTTTCACTAAGAAAATCAAAGGAAATTGCTTCAATTTTGAAGATTACCTTATCTAGTTGATGGCTTAATGCTAAAATTGTAATGAAAGCTAAGTTTGGTGTGAAATTTTCAACAAAATTTTTGACTTAATGGGGAAGAAAGCTCACGGATTTTGGGCTGAAAAAAAAGAGCAAGAGTTTGGCTTAATTTTTCTATTTTTTGAATGATTTTGAATGCCTATTTATAGGCAAAAGTCAAGGGTTTTTTTAGCAAAATTTTCCAACAATTTGCTAATTGTTCATGGGTCAAAATGTAATAATTTTGGGCCAAAAACCTAATTTTTTTCTTCCTCCTTTTCCACATGGCCAAATGGCCTTTTAGATAATTCCAATAAATTTTTTTTTTATCATTTTGGCAAGATCCTAGCCATTGATCAAAAAGTAAGGTGATCCTAACTATACACTTTTCATCTTACTTTCCAAACCAAAAAATAAAAATGGATTTATGACATCAACATGATGATGTCATCCTACTATTCATATTAATTCAATAATTAATCGTGGTCAAATTTTGACCGAAAGCCGATCCAAACGGAACTTTACGAAAATCGCGTAGGCGTGCTCCGGACGCCTCTGGTGCAATCGGTTTGTTTTATTTTGCTTCCGTTTGATCAGAATTCTCTACCGTAAATTTCTATCGTTTTAGTGCATTTCAATGTACTCTCTAGGGTTTTCGGCTCTGATTTCGAACCGTCACACCCAAAAATGTTCAGTAAGATTTTTCATTCTCGAACTCACTCACTTTAACACTGTCAGAATATTTTTATAGTATTCTCAACAGTATTAAAACACAACTTTTTCATATTTTATTCATTAAAATTGCTATATACATACAATTTTAACCTACTCCGAGAGTCTGAAATTCTCGGTTATCACAAGAGAGGAAGAAACTCTAGGGTCGCTCCCTAAGCCCTCCTAGTTAGCGCGCAAGATAAACTATCGGTACTGCCATAATGAGCTCAACGCTAAATAGAGAGAATAGTCAATAATATGCCGAAAGCCATAATTGAGCATAATCGACACTAACACTAAGTATAGTGTTTTCAGTTAGAGTAACGTAAATAGTAACCGATTAGGGAAATATGAATAGTAATCGGTTAGAGTAATGTGAATAGTAATCGGTTAGGGTAATATGAATAGTAACCAGTTAGAGTAATGTGAATAGTAACCAGTTAGGGAACAGTTACTATTTATCGGTCAAGGGTCAAAGTCACTATTTATGGTAATAGTACTATTTATGGTGAATAGTTTTATTCATAGGAAATTATAATTTTACTATTTTTGAATCTATGTGATTCTTATTAAGTATGTTTGAACTTACTAAGCCTGTTAGCTTATCAGTTTGTTCATGTTACAGGTAAGAAACCTATCCAGTAGACTAATGGATGGCGGTAGGAGGAGCGCGTGTCAATGGGATAGGGAGTCCACTGTGGATTTCGGCCCTGCTACTAGCCTTTTGTTGAGCGATGAGATATGTTTTGAAATATACAGTACATGTATATTGTATGTTGTACATTATGTTGTACTCAAAATGACATCTAAAAAAAGTATGATATTTTATATGACTTTCGTACTTGACCTTCTTATAAAGAAAGTATGTATACAAAAGAAAAAAAAATTTGGGTGACATTTTGGGCCTTGAAAAAAATAAGAGTTGAGAGAAAAAGAGTTTTAAATAACGATCCGGATTCGACACATGAGCTGTCTTGGTCAGCAACTAAGTCGTTTCTTGACAGTTTCGCGTGGTTGGATTCGAGGGCACCATAGGTTGGTATAATGTGACAACTAAGAAATTTCACCATTCTCGGAAAATAAGTATATTGAATGTACATTATGATTTCAGGTTTAAAATTTGAAATGAATGATTTAATATTATTTAGAACATGATAAAATGTTCTAACAATGTTAAATGTGAGAAATTCGGTTGTGAAAAAATTTTACAGAACCGAAACAGGAAAAATAGTGCCATTTGGGTATCGAGAGCCCTGGAAGGTGACTTGTGGTAAGACAAGTGTACCAAAAGATGAAAGGGTTATGGTAGTGATGTTATATGTGTACGCGTGTGTGTTAGACGCAGTATCAAGAAATTGGTCAAGATGACATTTTCTTGATATAAAACTGATATATTTAGACTCAGTATGCTCAAAATAGTCAATTGAGCATAAAATGTAATTTTGACCGAGGAACATATGGTATCAAGAAATTAGTCAAGATGACATTTTCTTGATATAAAACTGATATATTTGGAATCAGAATGCTCAAATTAGTCATTTGAGTACAAAAAGTAAATTTTAATCAGGAAATATGTAGTACCGGAAAACTGGTCGAGATGACCTCGGATGAAGTTGAAACTGATAAATTTGGGTTCAGCACGCCCAAATTAGTTAGTATAGCCTATTAGCATGCTCAAATTAGTTAATTGAGCACAGAGGTAATTTTTGACCGGGAATTCGTAGTACCAGAAACTGGTCAAGATGACCTCGGATGAAAGCGAAACTGATATATTTGGGTTCAGCAGCCCAAATTAGTCAGAATAGCTCATGTTGAAATTTTGGACAAAAAAAGTATATAAAGGGCAAAGAATTGGAAAATTGTAAATAAGGCCCCATAATTTTGCCTTGTCTTATTTTCTCCCCCACACCACCCCAAAAGTGAACAGTAACCGACCACCGGAAACGATGTCCATTTTCGACACCGTCGGTCTCGTTGGAAAGCTCTTACCGAGCTGAGTCCAACAGTGGGTCGAGTCGACAGAACGGCCGCCGGAGGAAGCCGCATGCACCGCCTGAAGCTGTCAGTGGCTAGAATTTTCGAACGGTCATATCTCCGCCGTCCGATGTCCAAATGCCACGATTCTAGTCCCAATGGATTCGTGGTGAAGAGTAAAACAAAACCCAGGCTTCATTTCAGCTTAACAACCACTAGATCAGACCACCGAAGTTCACCCGTTTCCATCACCGTCGCCACCATGGAATATGTCGATTCTGGTGGAGTTGAGTGATGTGGTGGGTATCAAAATACTCAGAGAAGAATGGGGAACAAAAGCCCCAAGGCAATTTTGGGCAACAACACCGCACGGCGGAGAATGGACATCGCCACTGCTGTCGGTTTTTCGAGGGTTTGATTCTGGCGATAGGAGGCTCGATTAGTGAAATTGACACCACTAATGGGTTCCTCTGGTCAAGATCTTCAAGATGGTGGCCGCCTTTTTCATCGCCGCTGCAGTTAACGGCCCATCAACAGTGGTCAACGCCAGTCAACGGTGACCCAGTGACCAAAAATTGAGGAATGGCCCGTTGGCCTATTTTTGACGTTCCAGACACATCCACTGCATTGGATTTGCAAACCAGAACTTGAAAAGTGCAGAACGGAGAAACAAAGTTTGTACACTTGAGACCGAACGGTTCATTCGATCGCCAGTGGGACTATTTCAATAGTGATTTCGGTCCCTTCATTCCTAAATTTATGTTTTGGAATGATTATGTATTAATTATGTATTTTTCCATGTGAAATTGTAAGAGAAAAATGGATGAAAATGATGAAAAAAAAAATATGTGGGAATGTGAAGATTTTTACGTAAAAGTTGAGTTTTACATAAAAATATAGGTCTTTGATATAGTACGTAGTAGATTAGAATTGGGTTACATGGTTTCGAGGTTTTTCCTAAATGCCGGGAACCTAAAAATTAAGCGGACATACTGCCGAAATTTTGAAAACGGCACAAAGGGGTATTTTAAGAACCAAAGGATAAAATGTGGTCCGGATGGAAACCCGAGCCCCCTTAGTGACCTAGGCCCGAGAAAAAGGGGAGAAACGACCTAATGTCAAAATAGTGCCACCCAAGAGTCGGTAAATAGTAAATCGAGAAAATTCGACAAATAAATAAATAATGCCGTAAAAATTTAGTAAAGCCTAAGAAATATTATTTCATGATTTTTGAGCATAAAATAGCTAAAATAATATTCTAAGGGCTAGATTTAGGTTTTAAACCAACGGAATGTGGGTTTACAGCGAGAAAAGTGAACTAGGGGTAAAAGGGTCATTTAGTTAAAAGTTAGGGGCAAAATGGTCATTTTGTCAAAAGTTGGAAAAATGGCCGTTAAGGCTAGAAACGATGTCCTAAGGCCATAATTGAGAGTTTTAAGGCCCGATTCAAGAATTAAGAAGGAAAATGTGAGAAAATCCCGCTAGGGACAAAATGGTAATTTTGCCAAAAGTTAGCGGAAAAGTGGAAAGTGGGATTTTAAACTCTAAGCTCATGATTGGAAAATGAAACGTATAATTTTTACGTTTTGTTTAGTTTTATGTATTAAATAAGATTGAAAATAAAAGTTGATTTTTCCGGTTATCGAAATCCGATCCAAACACAACGAAGGAACGTCTGCGAACCCGGAAAAGGAGATACATGCAAGAGTATCTGTAAGTTCAAGCATTTAACTGACTACAAAATGAATGGACTGATTATGTTATATGTTATGTGTTTTATGTAGTAAGTTCAAATATTGCATTGGCTATAACATGAATTTACTTGACGTGTTTATGTGCATGTGTTATATGCAGTAAGTTCAGACATTTGAATTTGTCTGTAACATAAAATACTGTAATAATTAATTACATACTATTTGTACATTAGTGGTTAAGTCCTACGGGCAATATTGGGGAATAGTTAAACTAATATACCCTTAAGGAAAAGAGATTATGTAAAGACCTATGGGCAATAGAGATGATTGACCTAGAGATAACGATTAATGTCATCTGGTTAGAACTATAAATACAAGATGGTAATGAAACCACATTTGGCGTACCGCCCTTCCAACAGAGTGGTGGAGGTTTTTCAGGTCCTACGGGAATATGATGACCGCTACGGGCGATGATAGGACTGGAGAGGAAGGAGTCTTAGGGTCGCTCCCAAGGCCTTCCCAGTCGGTACGTATAGATATCAGTACGGCCACTATGAGCTCAAAACCAAAATATAAATAAAGATAATAGATAAAAATGTTATGAAAGCCATAACTAAGCATAATTGAATATAACCGACACTAACACTAAGTGTAGTGGACTCGGTTAGGATGACATGAATAGTAACCGATTAGAGTCAAAGTTACTATTCACCGATCAAAGGTCAAAGTACTGTTCATGGTGAATAGTATTATTCACGGAGGAATAGTATTATTCATAAGAAATTGTATTTTTGATGTTTTGAATCTATGTGGTTCATGGTATGAGTATTTTATATGTATGAATGTTACTGTTACTAGTATATGATACTAGTATGCTATGTATTGTAAAATAAGCTTACGAAAGGTAAGTAAATTGATGTATTATATGACATCAAGTATGATTATGATGTTCAAGTAAGTGTTAAGTATGCTTACTATGTTGCGTATGAATGTTTTAAGTAATGAATAGTGTATACCATACGTTATGATAATACTCTGATGCTATAGTTGGTGACAGAGCTATGTTATATGTTATGATTACTCTGATGCCACAGCTTGTATCAGATATGCTCGTTATTATATGGTAAGAGCTTTTATATGTCTTGTATTTGTGTTTGAACTTACTGAGTTTTAGCTCACGAGTTTGTTCTTGTTGTAGGTAAGAAACCTGTATCTTAGTAGTAGAGTGCAATGGATGACAGCGGGATTTGTGTGTGCCAATAGGGATAGGGAATCTACTATGGATATGATCCTGCTACTAGTCTTCCGCTGAGCGAATTGAAAGAAAAGATTTAAAGAAAAGAGAATTGATGTATTTTGTGTGGAAAGTTGAAATAAAATATTTCTGTAAATTATGCTTTATAGAAATATTTTGTGAAAGAAAAAAACTATATACTTTGAGAAATTATGTATTTCTGCAAAGCGAAGAAAAATATTTTAAGAAAGAAGTTTAAAAGAGAAAAAATTTGCCCTAAAATATTGAAAGTTTAAAAATAAGATAAGGTTAAATGACGACCTGAAGAGGTGCATGGTCCATTGTGATCAGCTAAAGAGTGCGATCGCGACGGTCTCGTGTGGCCTACAGTCGGGGCCGTCACAGGTGGTATCAAAGCAGTTTGACCATATCCCTCATGGCACAAAGCGTAGCCTGCTCGTCAGTCCAAGTAAGTTAGTTTTTTATATTTGTAAGTGTTTATTGACTGAAGATAAACATTTTATAGTAATGAGATGACGAGATCTGAGATGACAAGGATAAGATGATGAGATGACGAGATCACTGTGTGTGAGATCACGACCGTACAGTGCTAAATGACTATCTAGAGTAAGAAAGAAGATTTTGCCCGAACTATGCCCTCAAAACTAAGTGACAAACAACACCGTACCACTCCATGGGAACACAGGATTGGTTTTATACCATCAGGCTGAATTCCCCGATTATACGCCATTAATCAGGATAACTGAGTCCTGTTGGCTATTGATATCTCTCAGGAAGATACTCTCGTGTGTATTGGGATTCTTGTGACCAGGATGAGCTCTTAACTGTGTCGAGTTTCGGCATACCACGATCGAGCAAATCTCTGAGAAGAGTCTAGCATCAGCCCTAGTTTCTTGTTACTTA
This sequence comes from Antiaris toxicaria, assembly GCA_035233585.1. Taxonomy (NCBI): domain Eukaryota; kingdom Viridiplantae; phylum Streptophyta; class Magnoliopsida; order Rosales; family Moraceae; genus Antiaris; species Antiaris toxicaria. The sequence continues at coordinate 26,044,707 of CP141154.1, forward strand.
TGGGCAAGCGGGGAAGTGAAACCACCTAAGCTCCCTAGAATTGCAAATATACGTGAATTCATTCATCAGAATGAGAGACTATAGTCGATGTCCAGTGACATAGTTCTAACGTATGCTGTGCACTACGAGGAACTAATGGGAACTTCTGTAACAAGTCCTGTAGATCGTTGCTGAGAAACTGATGAGTTTTCTCTAACTCACGATGGAACTAAAGCCGAGGCAAATGTGGTTCAAGGAACATCCACTGTAGACTAAGAAATTTGATGATGTACGTGACGATACAAATGGTGAAAAAGAGTTTTCTATCTCCAGGAAAATTTGATGTACAAGGCTAACATATATATAGCCTTTATGTTATGTTGAAATGTTCGAAATGATATGTACATGTTATGTGATGATACAATAAGAATCATTACATCATAGAGCAGAATACACGCTAAATGTTAAGACATGTCGAAATGATTCTTGTTGTTCTATCCTAACAAAAAAGGCAGAATATACAATAAATGGGTTCAACAGATGAAGCTGCCAGAATGTGAAGCGTTGGTAATCTCTTGAAGCAGAAGAGAAGATGCTAAGGAATAACATGATTCCACTAGTCAAAGAACTATGGAGGAATCATAGCATCGGGGAGGCTATGTAGGAACGTGAAAAGGAAATGAAATCGTTGTACCCCTACTTGTCTCAATTTTTGAGGACGAAAATTTTATAAGGAGAGGTGAATGTGACAACCGAGAAATTTCATCATTCTCCGAAAATAGGTATATTGAATGTACATTATGATTTCAAGTTTAAAATGTGAAATGAATGATTTAATATTGTTTAGAACATGATAAAATGCTCTGACAATGTTAAATGTGAGAAATTCGATTGTGGAAAAATTTTACAGAACCGAAACAGGAAAAACGATGCCATTTGGGTATCGAGAGCCCTAAAAGGTGACTTGTGGTAAGACAAGTCGACCAAAAGATGAAAGGGTTATGGTAGTGATGTTATATGTGTACGAATGTGTGTTACACACAGTATTAAGAAATTGATCAAGATGACATTTTCTTGATATAAAACTGATATATTTAGAATCAGTATGCTCAAAATTGTCAATTGAGCATAAAATGTAATTTTGACCAAGGAATATGCGATATCAAGAAATTGGTCAAGATGACCTTTTCTTGATATAAACTGATATATTTGGAATCGGAATACTCAAATTAGTCATTTGAGCACAAAAAGTAAATTTTGACCAGGAAATATGCAGTACCGAAAAACTAATCGAGATGACCTCGGATGAAGTTGAAACTGATAAATTTGGGTTCAGCACGCCCAAATTAGTTAGTGTAGCCTATTAGTATGCTCAAATTAGTTAATTGACCATAGAGGTAATTTTTGACCGAGAATTCTATTAGGAAATGCCCTAAATATTAGAGACATTTTGATGTATTTATTTTGAACTGGATAATAAAATTATATATAGAGTTTATTCATTACATTGATATCTGTCCTCGTTTTATTTACATGTTAAAGTAAATGTAAGCAAATATGGCTCCCTGACTACTTGTGTTAAACTGTTAGAACGTTGCATGCAATGGACTTCTGTATGCGAGAAGACAATGTTCTAAAGTTAGCGGTCTAAACTATGGTCTGTAGTCTATGGGGTTAGACCAAGCATCTAACTCATGTTAAGACTCTTATGTTGTCTAAAGCCTTGGAGGGGACGGTTTGTCTTGACTGTCTGGAGCATAGACTCCTAAGTAGAGACATAGATATGTTGCTGGGTGGTGACATATTAGACCAGGACTAAAGCATGATTAATCCACGAAGTCTGCTTTAAGTGGATCGATCTGTTTTTGACGTTCATTGTGCAGTAACCTTAATCTTGAGTAAAAGGACAGCTTCAGGTATATGACTTGTGTACTTTGATGTTCCAAAGGCTAAAGCATCTCAGAGGTAGTAAGCTTCTAGACTGGTTCGTTGGGTGCATGACTTGTATACGATGAAGGGTTCGTTTTCAAATATTGGAATCATAGCTCTAATGAGGAGTTAAGGGTATCCTCTTAAAGGCATTATACTGAATGTGAAAATGGACAAGACCTTGGGTCGTCTGCTGGGCAGATGACTTCTTATTCACATATGGTGAATAATCATTTTCTTTATTCGGTAGTATAATGGAACTTTAAGATAGCTTGATCAGTAGGATTAAACGGACTTTGGCCTAAGGTTGTTCATGGATATCATATGAGGGTTATGCATACATGACAAGATCATTGGACGATAGCTTGTCACAGACTTAAGTAATACGGTATATAATTGGGAGTTCAGTTTCAGGTTTATAGTGGTGTGACTCTGAAATTAGTGATCATATGATTGAGTTGTTCGGTAAAGAATGATGATCATATGGATTTGTGGGAGCCCGATTATATATGTCCAATTAGTCCCTCTACTAGCTCCACATAGTTCCCTAACGTTTGACAAATTGATTTGTATATGCTATAGGCTAGTTTATTATGCATGGATGGTGTTGACATAGGATTAGGATGGTGGATAAGATTCTCTCCGGTTGGATTCAGATTTTGTTTTGGATAATAGAGTACACAATTATTCGAACCAAATAAAGTTGCCATGATTTTATTTTAGATTGGATTGGAGTTGTAGAAAATTATCAATGAGAACAAGAACTTGAAATAGAACCTTTTTATGGATTTTGAAATTTGAAATTTGAAATTTGAATTTTGAAATTTGAAATTTGAAATTTGAAATTTGAATTTGAAATTTGAATTTGAAATTTGAATTTGAAATTCGAATTTGAAATTTGAAATTTGAATTTGAAATTTAAATTTGAAATTTGAAATCTGAAATTTGAAATTTGAATTTGAAGTTTGAATTTGAGATTTGAAATTCAAATTTTGAATCGCAGTCCAAGTAGGATTCAAATTTGTTGTGGTAAATCCACGAGGAATGAAATTCGAATTTGAGTTGGATATGGAGAGGAAAATCTTGTTAGAATCCTACTTGAATTTTGAATCCAAATCCTAACCAAATATGGACGAAAATTTTGAGGATTATCCTCAATGAATTTTTGGATTTTTGTGGATAAGGTTCAAGGAAAAATTCAAGTTTCAATCCCAGTTGAATTTGGATTCTCTCCTCCTTGATAATGGCCGAATTTTTGGAGTAAATCTCCTAGGAGATTTTTGGTTATTTTGGATAAGGATGAGATAAGATTCAAGCTTGAAAATCCTAGTGGAATTTTGATTCTCCCTTATCCAAAAGTGGTCGAAATTTTGGTGGGGATTTTCCCCTTGGATTTTCAGATTTTTTGGTTGAAAAACAGAGATAAAATTCTAGTTAAAATCTTGTTTAATTTTGGATTGGAATTATCCTAAAGTGGCCGAATTTATTGTTGGGATTTTCCCCTTGGAAAATTCAGATTTTCCCCTTGGAAAATTCGGATTTTGTGCTTATGGATAAGGGAGAATATCTTCTCCTAATCTAATTCGAATTCAGAGAATCACCTCATGTCGGTCTATAAATAGAGGTCTTGCCATTCCAGTTCTCTACGACCACAGACTCTCAGGTGAGCAGGCTTATTGTTGTACAACTCACCGTGACAATAAGTTCTTTAGAGATCTGGGTGGTCGGAAGAAGACTAGCAGTGCTAGCATACCGATCGAGATTCAGAGTGCCCACACACTCAGCCATTCTGGAATTGGAGAATAGTAGAGAAGGCTAGTTGGTTGAAGCCCTCCGGTCATTCTCCTCTTGCAGATTGGCGTCCTTGAGGTATGAGTTTTAATTGTTATTGGTTTATTGTATATGGAATCATGAGATATTTAACGATCTAAAAATTTTTATTGTTCTGCTGCGCCACTCTGATATGTTTTTACCGATTTATTTTCCTATAATTGATATCAGAGCCATCTCATGACTATGCCATGTATATAAATTAGACAATTACTTAGTCTTTTTATTTATGTATGGATTTGATATTTAGAGAGTGGCATTCTAGGTTTCCTTTATGTTGTTATCATGTATTAGGTATAAAGTATGTGGTTATTTTAATTTTTGAATTATTATAAGCATGCTTGTTTTTGTCGGTTATAGTTCCTTAGAATTTAGAAAAATTGTATTTAGGAATTTTTTTATGTAACCATGGGAGTAGTTTATTAGCGCTGTAATTTTCCATGGATTTTAATTTTTGTCTCTTAGAATTATTATGGTTAGAATTTTTTTTTGTACACCGGAAACGGTTTAGGAAATTTTATGTAATTATTATTGGAAGAGATTGAAGATTGAAGACCATAATTTATTTTTTCCAAAAATTAAATTTAATTTAAAGGTTGAAATTTTGATTGTGTGGAAAATTTCAATTTAATTAGGATTCAAATTAATTTTTGGAGATCCTAATGGGTAAATTGGAATATGGCATGAAAATCGAGATGCAACCCCTCGGGATAGGCCGTCGGGCCTTAGTGGGGCTGCAACCTCTACCCTCGGCCAGGATGGGCTGTGGTAGCCCCTGTGCAGGCCATAACCACCCACGGCCGCAGGCTTGGCCTGCATCCGAGGGTGGCCGTGGCCTCCCCAAGGCTGGCCGCAGCCTGGGTGTGTAGCCTGTGGCTGCAAACATTGCTTGTAGCCTACCGGCTGTTACGCCCAGCTTGAGCATGCAGCCTGGCGCTGCAGGCTTGGCCTGCAGCCCGGCAGGGCTGCACAAGGGACGGCCGTGGACTGCCAGCCCCCCGGGGGCTGGGGGCTGCCCATGGCGGCTGTCGCCTCCGGGGGTGGTGGTGTGATGATTCAAAAATCGAAAAATTTTGATTTTTAAATTTGAGATTTAATTTTAAATCATGTTTAAAAATATGTAATTGAAAATTTGAAATTTTTGAAATTGCATATTATTACACATGATTTTTAAAATTGTTTAAAATTTGAATTTGAAATTTAAATTTGAAATTCGAATTTGAAATTTGAATTTGAAATTTAAATTTTTGGAGATTTAAATTTTAAATGATTCTTGGGATGAGAAATAAATGGAGAGGCTACATAAAGATGGATACAAGAAGGCGGAATAAAATTCAAGACCCAAAGACTGCTTTAGATGGAATTTTGTAATCTTTATTTTCTTTATTCTAGGATGGAACCATGGCTTGGTTATTTATCTGTCAATTATTTTTCCTGTGATATGTCATGTATTGATGGATGTTTTGTATGCATATTTGATAACATGTCATATAGGATAGGTGAGTGCCGCTCATACTATATTGATCATACATATTTGTCAAAACTTTCATGTTTTTCAAAATATTGAGTGGGAGAGGGTTTCAAACAAAACCCACGGCCTCCATTGTTGATCCATATGTGAAAGCATGGTAACGCCTCGCGTCAGTTTTGCTCTAATCACACCCCTTGGTAGGTGTTTACCACTGTCGGTATACTAGATTGGATCTCCTATGTGGAAAACGTGTTCGGGTACGATCCTATTTATGACCACCCCTCGGTGGCTCGGTAGGACGTGGATTGGGCTACGTAAACAATAGTTATACACTCAAGACTCGTTTAGTTATTAACCTTCCCTAGAAGCTCTGTTAACTAAACTGGTAGCCAAATAAGCGATCATTAATATATGTCTTAACCTTAGAGGATTTAAGGCAACATATATTAATTGGACGAGGTCCATGTTCTAGCTATTTGTTTTCATGACCAGCCTTCGGTGGCTTAGGGCAATAGGTGCTGAGAATTCCTGTTGCAATGCTACATGTTTTTCAAGTTTCATGTAGGGACATACTTGTATGTTTTATTTGCTAAATATCTGTATATTTGCTTGGGCTTTGTAATGATGTCTAGTATAATTTTATTTCAGTTCAAAATGTCACCGACAACTTTCATTTCAATACTTACTGAGAATAAACTGAATGATGATAATTATAAAGATTGGAAAAGAAATCTGTTGATAGTTCTCAGTTGTGAGAGACACAAGTTCGTACTGGAGTAACCATGCACACCAGGGCCAAAACCTGACACACCGCTTGAGGAGGTCCCGGTTGCCTATACTCGTTGGAGAGAATCCAATGATATAGCTTGATGCTACATGCTTGCTAGCATGACATGTGCTTTACAAAAGCAGCATGAGACTTATCAGGTTGCTAGGGAGATCATGGACAATCTAGAGGACATGTTCGGAGGCCAAGAAAAATTGGCTCGACAGTCCGCTATCACCAGCATTATGAACTCTAAGCAAAAGGCAAGTACTCCGGTGAAGGACCATATGATCACTTTAATGGGATTCTTCGCTGAGACTGCCGAGAACAGTGCTGAGTTGGACTATAACACCCAGATCAAGATGGTGTTCAAAACTCTGTCTAAAGATTTTGTGGGGTTTAAGGCCGTATACAATCTGGCAACAAGGGAGTTAGGACCAACCAAGCTCATAAAGCAACTCCAAACTTATGAGCGGATGATCAGGGATGGGGATGCGGTCCAACCCAAAGGAGAGGCCAATTTGACGGAATCTTCCAAACCCTCTCGGAAAAGGAAGAGGCTAAATCAGAAGCAAGCGGCTTCTAGTTCTTCTAATCCTCCTATCTCGGATGGGAAGAAGAAGAAGAAGAACAAGAAGCCCAAGGACCCTAAAAAGTCCAAGTACTTCCGTTGTGGGAAGGTAGGTCACTTTAAGAAGGCTTGCCAGGAATTCCCAGCCGCCAAGGGCAAGGAAGGTAAGGAACTTCACTACTTAGAAGCGTGTTTGGTGGAAGAATCGAAAGACACTTGGGTCATTGATTCAGGCATCACTAATCATGTTTGTGTTTCTATGCAAGGGTTCGTGGAAACGAGAAATCTACATGATAGGAGCCTCTCATTGTGGACTGGAGATGGTAGCTTGGTGGTGGCTGAGGCAGTGGGAGATATTTACCTTTACTTTGATCAATTTAGGTTTATTTTATTGATAGACTGTTTTTATGTTCCTAATTTTAGGAAGAACCTTATATCAGTAGCTTGTTTAATAAAGGATTCTTATTCAGTTTCTTTTAATAAAAGAGTTGATATTTGTAGAAATAAGTCTTTTATCTATTCTGGATGGATGGATGGAAACCTATATTTGATCAAACCAAAGATGTACTCACTGCTTGACACTGAATTAATAAATAACTCTAAAAGGTTGAAAGTTTCTCACTCTAACAAGGCGTATCTTTGGCATTTAAGACTTGGTCATATTAATCAGGATAGGATTCAAAGATTGGTAAAAGACGGTCCTCTGGAATCTTTGGAGGAGGTACGTCTTCCTCAATGTGAGTCTTGTCTAGAGGGTAAGATGACTAAGAGGTCTTTTGGAGCTAAGGGTACAAGGGCTCAAGAGCTCTTAGAAATTGTGCACACTAACGTATGTGGCCCCATGAACGTCACAACACAAGGAGGGTTTGAGTATTATGTCTCCTTTATAGATGATTACACGAGGTATGGATATGTGAATCTGATGCACCGCAAGAGCGAAACCTTTGACAAGTTCAAAGAGTATCGTGCGGAAGTGGAAAAGCAATTGGATAAATCCATAAAGACACTTCAATCTGATCGAGGTGGCGAATACCTCTCTGATGAATTTCTAGGACATCTTGTAGAGAACAGGATATTATCCCAATTGACTTACTTGGTACTCCACAACAGAATGGTGTAGCTGAAAGGAGAAACAGGACCTTGTTGGATATGGTACGATCCATGATGAGTTATTCAATGCTGCCATTATCATTTTGGGGATATGCTTTACAAACGGCGTGCTATATTCTGAACCAGGTTCTAAGTAAATCAATTCCCAGAACTCTGTATGAATTGTGGCGTGGCAGGAAGCCCTCCCTTAGACATATAAGAATATGGGGCTGCCCAGCACATGTACTGGATGGGGATGCGAAGAAATTGGAACCAAGATCAGAATTGTGCATGTTTGTAAGGTATCCAAAAGGAACTAAAGGAGGTCTGTTCTATAACTCAAAGGAACAAAAAGTCATTGTCTCAACCCATGCGACATTCTTGGAGGAAAGTTACATGAATGACTTTAAGCCTCGAAGCAAAGTGGTGCTAGAGGAGTTATCGGGTGAAAGAACTGCTCCACAGATTTCGGTCTTGGACGCAAGTCCGAGTTCCGGTGAACGACTTGCAGACGATCAACAATTTAGGATGCCTCGTCGTAGTGGGAGGGTTTCGAATAAACCTAATTTCTTCATGTATGATGCTGAGGTATACCGGGCCAAGGCTCATGAGCATGAGGATAATCCGGTCACCTATGATGAAGCTATAAATGATGTTGATTCTAAATCTTGGAAACAGGCTATGAACAATGAGATGGATTTTATGAAATCCAACTCTATTTAGGAACTTGTAGATTTGCCGGATGGGATAAAACCCATTAGATGCAAATGGGTCTACAAAAGAAAGAAGGATGCGGAAGGGAGAGTGGAAACTTTCAAAGCTAGACTGGTTGCAAAGAGGTACACGCAAATGCCTAGAATCGATTATGATGAAACCTTTTGACCTGTTGCTATGCCAAAGTCTATCTGTATTCTTCTGTCGTTGTTGCGGCTCTCGATTACGAGATCTGGAAAATGGATGTCAAGACAGCATTCTTGAATGGCCATCTTGAAGAGTGTATCTATATGATACAGCCCGAAGGGTTCGTAGCGAAAGGCCAAGAAAGGAAAGTTTGCAAGTTTCTTAATTCCATTTATAGATTAAAGCAAGCATCCTGCTCATGGAACCAGAGGTTTGATCAAGTGATTAAGACATTTGATTTTGAGCAGAATGTTGATGAACCCTGTGTTTATAAACATATTAAGGATGGAAAAGTGGTCTTTCTGATACTCTATGTTGATGATATATTACTCATTGGGAATGACGTCGGGAACTTATCATCGGTCAAGCTTTGGTTACACCAACAGTTTGACATGAAGGACTTGGGAGAAGCTAATTATGTTCTAGGCATTCGTCTCTTCAGAGATCGAAAGAACAAAATGATAGCGTTATCCCAAGCTTCATACATAGATAAAATAATTGACAAATATGCAATGCAAGATGCAAAGAAAGGTACACAACCTTCTATTACTGGTCTAACTCTTTCATTGGATGACTGTCCCGAGACATCGGAAGAAAGAAAGCGTATGAGTAAGGTCCCTTATGCATCCGCTGTAGGTAGCCTTATGTATGCTATGCTTTACACTCGCCCAGACATATGTTTTGCAGTAGGTATGGTGAGTCGATATCAAGCGAATCCTGGAACCAAGCACTGGCAAGCAGTAAAGCATATACTCAAGTATCTTAAGAGAACGAGGGATTATATGCTGGTGTATTCTGGAGGGGACCTAACACCCATAGGATACACAGACTCAGACTTCCAGACTTATAAGGATTCGAGGAAATCGACATCTGAATCAGTGTTTTTGCTCGGAGGAGGCACCATTGTGTGGAGGAGCGTGAAGCAGGGCTACATAGTTGACTCTACTATGTAGGTTAAGTATATGGCTGTGGCTGAGGCATCTAAAGAAGCGGTTTGGCTCTGCAAGTTCTTTAGAGACCTTGAGGTCATTCTGGGTGTTGACAAGCCTATCGAACTTTACTGTGATAACACTGGGGCTATTGCCAATACAAGGGAATCTCGGCACCACAAGAGGACCAAGCACATAGATTGGAGATATCATATTATTAGAGGGCACGTGGAGACAGGACAAGTAGATGTATGTAAGATCGCGTCCGAGGACAACATTGCCGATCCCTTTACTAAGACTTTGGTGGCTAGAAGCTTTGAGAGGCACATAGAGGCGATGAGGATGCGTAACATGGCACATCTGCTGGCTTAAGGCAAGTGGGAGATTGTTAGGAAATGCCTTAAGTATTAGAGACATTTTGATTTATTTATTTTGAACTGGATAATAAAATTATATATAGAGGTTATTCATTACATTGCTATCTGTCCCCATTTTATTTACATGTTAAAGTAAATGTAAGTAAATATGGCTCCCTGACTGTTTGTGTTAAACTGTTAGAACGTTGCATGCAATGGACTTTTGTATGCGAGAAGACAATGTTCTAAAGTTAGCGGTCTAAACTATGGTCTGTAGTCTATGGGGTTAGACCGAGCATCTAACTCATGTTAAGACTATTATGTTGTCTAAAGCCTTGGAGGGGACGGTTTGTCTTGACTGTCTGGAGCATAGACTCCCTAGTAGAGACTTTGATATGTTGTTGGGTGGTGACATATTAGACCGGGACTAAAGCGTGATTGATCCACGAAGTCTACTTTGAGTGGATCGATATGCTTTTGACGTTCATTGTGCAGTAACCTTAATCTTGAGTAAAAGGACAGCTTCATGTATATGACTTGTGTACTTTGATGTTCCAAAGGCTAAAGCGTCTCAGAGGTAGTAAGCTTATAGACCGGTTCGTTGGGTGCATGACTTATATACGATGAAGGGTTCGTTTATAGATATCGGAATCATAGCTCTAATGAGGAGATAAGGGTATCCTCTTAAAGGCATTATAGTAAATATGAAAATGGACAAGGCCTTGAGTCGTCTGCTGGGCGGATGACTTCTTATTCACATATGGTGAATAATCATTTTCTTTATTCGGTAGTATAATAGAACTTTAAGATAGCCTGATTAGTAGGATTAAACAGACTTTAGCCCAAGGCTGATCATGGATATCATATGAGAATTCTGCATACATGACAAGGTCATTGGACGATAGCTTGTCATAGGCTTACATAATATGGTATATAATTGGGAGTTCAGTTTCAGGTTTATAGTGGTGTGACTCTGAAATTAGTGATCATGTGATTGAGTTGTTAGGTAAAGAATGATGATCATATGGATTTGCGAGAGCCCGATTATATATGTCCAATTAGTCCCTCTACTAGCTCCACATAATTCATTAACGTTTGGCAAATTGATTTGTGTATGCTATAGGCTAGTTTATTATACATGGATGGTGTTGACATAGGATTAGGATTGTGGACAAGATTCTCTCCGGTTGGATTCAGATTTTGTTTTGGATAATAGAGTACACAATTATTCGAATTCCAAATAAAGTTGTCATGATTTTATTTGAGATTGGATTGGAGTTGTAGAAAATTATCCATGAGAACAAGAATTTGAAATACAACCTTTTTGTGGATTTTGAAATTTGAATTTTGAAATTTGATATTTGAATTTTGAAATTTGAAATTTGAAATTTGAATTTGAAATTCGAATTTGAAATTTGAAATCTGAAATTTGAAATTTGAATTTGAAGTTTGAATTTGAAATTTGAAATTCAAATTCTGAATCACAGTCCAAGTGGGATTCGAATTTGTTATGGTAAATCCACGAGGAATGAAATTCGAATTTGAGTTGGATATGAAGAGGAAAATCTTGTTAGAATCCTACTTAAATTTTGAATCCAAATCCTAACCAAATATGGACGAAAATTTTGAGGATTATCCTCAATGAATTTTCAGATTTTTGTGGATAAGGTTCAAGGAAAAATTTAAGTTTTAATTCCAGTTGAATTTGGATTCTCACCTCCCTGATAATGGCCAAATTTTTGGAGTAAATCTCCTTGGAGATTTTCGGTTATTTTGGATAAGGATAAGATAAGATTCAAGCTTAAAAATCCTAGTGGAATTTTGATTCTCTCTTATCCAAAAGTGGCCGAAATTTTGGTGGGAATTTTCCCCTAGGATTTTCAGATTTTTTGGTTGAAAAGGGGAGATAAAATTCTAGTAAAAATCTTGTTTAGATTTGGATTGGAATTATCCTAAAGTGGCCAAATTTATTGTTGGGATTTTCCCCTTGGAAAATTCGGATTTTGTGCTTATGGATAAGGGAGAATATCTTCTCTTAATCCAATTCGAATTCAGAGAATCACCTCATGCAGGTCTATAAATAGAGATCCTACCACTCCAGTTCTCTAAGATCACAGACTCTCAGGTGAGCAGGCTTATTGTTGCACAACTCACCGTGACAATAAGTTCTTTAGAGATCTGGGTGGTCAGAAGAAGACTAGCAGTGCTAGCATACCGATCAAGGTTCAGAGTGCCCACACACTCAGTCATTCGGGAATTGGAGAATAGTAGAGAAGACTAGTTGGTTGAAGCCCTCCGGTCATTCTCCTCCTGCAAATTGGCGTCCTTGAGGTTTGAGTTTTAATTGTTGTTGGTTTATTGTATATGGCATCATGAGATATTTAACGATCTAAAAATTTTTATTGTTCCGCTGCGCCACTCTGATACGTTTTTACCGATTTATTTTCTTACAAATTCACAGTACTGGAAACTGGTCAAGATGACCACAGATAAAAACGAAACTGATATATTTGGGTGCAGCATGCCCAAATTAGTCAAGATAACTCATGTTGAAATTTTGGACAAAAAAAGTATATAAAGGGCAAAGAATTGGAAAATTGTAAATAAGACCCCATAATTTTGCCTTATCTTATTTTCTCCCCCGCACTACCCTAAAAGTGAACAGTAATCACCCGCTGGAAATGGTGTCCATTTTCGACACCGCTGGTCTCATTGGAAAGCTTTGGCCAAGCTGAGTCCAACGGTGGGTCGAGTCGACGGAACGACCGTCGGAGGAAGCAACACGCGCTACCTGAAGCTGTCGATGGCCGAAATTTTCAAACGGCCATATCTCCGTCGTCCGACGTACAAATGCCACGATTCCAGTCCCAATGGATTCGTGGTGAAGAGTAGAACAAAATCCAGGCTTCATTTTAGCTTAACAACCACCAGATCGCACAGCCCAAGTTCACCTGTCACCGCCATGGAATCCGATGATTCCGACGGAGTTTAGTAATATGGTGGGTATCAAAATGCTCAGAGAAGAATGGGGAACGACAGCCCCAAGGCAATTTTGAGCAATAACACCAGCATGGCAGAGAACGGACATCACCACTGCCGTTGGTTTTTCGAGGGTTTGATTTCGGCGATAGGAGGCTCGATTGGTGAAATTGACACCAACAATAGGTTTTTCTCGTCGAGATCTTCAAGATGGTGGCTGCTTTTTTCATCGCCGAGGTCGACGGTCGGTTAACACCGATCAACGGCGGTCAACGGTGACTTGGTGACCAAAAATTGAAGAATGGCCCGTTGGCCTATTTTCGACGTTCCGGACATATCCGCGGTATCGGATTTGCAAACTGAAACTTGAAAAGTAAAGAATGGAGAAACAAAGTTTGTATGCTCGAGACCGAATGGTTCGTTCAATCGCCGGTGGGACGATTTCGGTAGTGATTTCAGTCCCTTCATTCCTAAATTTATGTTTTAGAATGGTTATGTATTAATTATGTATTTTGTCATGTGAAATTGTAAGAGAAAAATGGATGAAAAAAAATATGTGGGAATGTGAAGACTTTTACATAAAAGTTGAGTTTTACATTAAAATATAGGTATTTGGTATAGTACGTGGTAGATTAGAATTTAGTTAGATGGTTTCGAGACGTTTCCTAAACACCGGGAACCTAAAAATTAAGCGGACATGCTGCCGAAATTTTGAAAACGGCACAAATGGGTATTTTAGAAACCGAAGGATAAAATGTGATCGGGATGGAAACTCGAGCCCCTTTGGTGACTTAGACCCGAGAAAAAGGGGACAAACAACCTAGGGTCAAAATAGTGCCACCCGAGGGTCGATGAATAGTAAATCTAGAAAATTTGAAAAATAAATAAATAATGCTGTAAAAAGTTAGTAAAGTCTAAGAAACATTATCTCATGATTTTTGAGCATAGAATAGCTCGATAGAATATTAAAATGAAAATGATACGGTCCCAAGGCCCGTTAGGGGTAAAATGGTCATTTTGACCAAAAATTTCTGAAATACTCAGAAAAGGCCGTGAATGTCTTAAAATAATTAAAATAATATTCTAAGGGCTAAATTTAGGTTTTAAACCAACGGAAAGTGGGTTCACAGTGAGAAAAGTTAACTAGGGGCAAAACGGTTATTTTGTCAAAAATTAGGGACAAAATGGTCATTTTGTCAAAAGTTGGGAAGAGGGCCGTTAAGGCTAGAAACGGTGTCCTAAGGCCATAATTGGGAATTTTAAGGCTCGGTTCAAGAATTAAGAAACAAAAAAGTGAGAAAATTCCGCTAAGAGTAAAATGGTAATTTTGCCAAAAGTTAGCCGAAAAGTAGAAAATGGGATTTGAGACTCCTAAGTTCATGATTGGGAAACGAAACGTAGAATTTTTATGTTTTATTTAGTTTTATATATGAAATAAGATTGAAAATAACCGTTGATTTTTCGGTTATAGGAACCCGATCCAAATGCAACGAAGGAACATCTGCGAACCCGAGAAAGGAGATACGTGCAAGAGTATCTGTAAGTTCAAGCATTTAATTAACAACAACATGAACTGACTATTGTATGTCTGTTTTCATGTTAAGATGCGATGATATAAATGTTATGAAAGCCATGTTATGAATTATGTGTTATGTCTAAGTCATATATAAATTGACTTGACATATTTATGTCCATGTGCTATATACAGTAAGTTTAGATATTTAAATTTGTCTGTAATGTGAAATACTGTGATACTGAATATGTACTAATTGTACATTAGATGTTAAGTCCTACGGGCGTTAGGGTGTAGATTGACTAACATCCCAACGAGATGAGAAAATGAGAAATGTACTGTGGTTACACTATGGAAAGAGTGTGACTAAAATTAAGACACTTTTAAAGAGAGAATGCATAAGACCTACGGGCAACAGAGGTTATTAACCTTGAGATGACGATAAATGTCACTTGGCTAGAACTATAATTGAAAGATGGTAAAGAAACCACTTTTGGCGTACTGCCCCTCTAACAAGAGTTGTGGAGGCTTACAGGTCTTTCAGGGATATAATAACCACTTCGGGCGATGATAGACTGGAGGATTGGCAGACGGATCCCTCTCAGTAGCGTACATAAATTATCGGTACGATCACTATGAGCTCAAAACCAAAATATAAATAATGATAATAGATAAAAATGTTATAGAAGCCATAATTAAGCATAATTGAACATAACCGACACTAACACTAAGTGTAGTGGACTCGGTTAGGATGACATGAATAGTAACCGCTTAGAGTCAAAGTTACTATTCACTGATCAAAGGTTAAAGTTACTGTTTATGGTAAATAGTACTATTCATGGATGAATAATATTATTCATAGGAAATTGTATTTTTGGTGTTTTGAATCTATGGGGTTCATGGTACGAGTATTTTATATGTATGAATGTTACTGTTACTAGTATATGATACTAATATGCTATGTGTTGCGAAATAAGCTTACGAAAGGTAAGTACATTGATGTATGATATGACATCATGTATGTTTATGATGTTCAAGTAAGTGTTAAATATGCTTACTATGTTACGTATGAATGTTTTACAGTAATGAATGGTGTATGCCATATGTTATGTTAATGCTCTAATGCTATAGTTGGTGACAGATCTATGTTATATGTTATGATTACTCTGATGTCACAGCTGATATCAGATATGCTCGTTACTATATGGTAAGAGCTTTTATATGTCATGTATTTATGTTTGAACTTACTGAGTTTTAGCTCACGAGTTTGTTCATGTTGTAGGTAAGAAACCTGTATCTCAGTAGTAAAGTACAATGGATGATGGCGGGATTTACGTGTGCTAATGGGGATAGAGAATCCACTGTGGATATGGTCTTGCTACCAGTCTTCCGCTGAGCAAATTGAAAGAGAAGTTTTGGAGAAAAGAGAATTGATGTATTTTATGTGGAAAGATGAAATGAAATATTTCTGTAAATTATGCTTTATAGAAATATTTTGTGAAAGAAAAAAACTATGTACTTTGAGAAATTATATATTTCTGTAAAGCGAAGAAAAATATATTAAGAAAGAAGTTTAAAAGAAAAAAATTAGCCCTAAAATATCGAAAGTTTAAAAATAAGAGAAGGTTAAATGACAACCCAACGAGGTGCACGGTCCATTGTGATCGGCTACGGAGCGCAATCGTGACGGTCTCGCATGGCCTGCGGTTAGGGCCATCACAGATCCAATACGAAAGTTTGTGTAGATGATGACCGTCGTATAGGTCTGGTCGCATAACGGTGAAAGCCAGGCTCGCTTGTCGATCTTCTTATACTTGATGGGGGTCAATCGGTGCGGGCATTATCTCCTACTATAATTTAAATTTTAACTCACAGACCAATTCTATAAAACAAAAGTCTAACTTACTTGGACAGATGAGGCAGGCATGTAGTGATGTGACGTAGGGTGGCAGGATACCGCTCTGATACCAACTATGATGCCCCGTTGCCTTGAGTGGTTCGGACTGTCACTTAAAACTACTACTTGTACTGATACTTATATTTACTTGCGAACCATTAATACTTACTTAAGCTTATTAACTTAGACAACATAATTTTATGGATATATTTTTTTTATATGCGTACATATTTACTATTCACGTACGTATACTATTAAAATACGAAGTCCAAATCATAGGGAGTTCATTTATACATACATGCATACCTTTAAAATTCTTTATCTAATTACTGCTCAAAATATACTAATCAAAATATACTATTCAAATATATTATTTATTGTGCAGAAATTTAAACTTGTGGTGGTATCCATAACCTTGCCCTCACATCCACCTCCACCGCCACCGTTACCCATTGATGTTTAAGCCATAGGATGCTTACCTATAGCATGAAAGCACACTATGAGCTTTATGCCCAGTAAGTACAACATGTCGTCCGTAAAACATGTTAAAATCATATTACATACTTAAAACCATATAAGCATGTCATAAACCAACACATCTCACTGAAACATTCTATATACCAGAACAACACGTATCACTAAATACAGAACATCTCATATTATATGTATAACAGAAAACATCATGTACTGAATGCACATCTATTCTAGCTGAAAGCATAATGAACTATAACTAATGCATACTGTGAACAATGCATTATCCAGTTATCCTCGTTTATGCTTTAATATTCTTTTCTTTCCTATGTCTAGCTCAGGGCCCGTGTGTCAGTACTGAGTGCGCACGATTATCAGAAACGTCCGTGATCACTTAACTTAAGAGCTGTCAATGAAGGCTTATCTCATCTTACTTAAACTTGAAAAACCTTTTCAACGGAAAAAGGCTGGTATGATATGCTTATTAATTCCCATCTTGTTTATCTAATCTGGCCATATGCTCTACTAAGCTGTCCCTAATCTTACGCGATAGAGATGTATGGCATCTAACTTGTTTTTTCATTAATCTACGCGATTATGAAACTATATGCTCTTATACATGCTATGCAACAACTTGTGCATGGTATGCATACTTAACATACTGTAAAAAATCATCGTTTAAAATCATTTTGCTCATGCTGTAAGCTGAGTTGTACTTACCTAGTTTGCAAATAAACTTGTACTCGTGCAAATTACAGGTGACTACCTGTCATCAATAACGTATCTCATCAACAATCTTGCTGAATCACTAATACTGTTAGTGACTAAAGCAGATACTGCGTATGGTACCGATAGCCATCAGTGCTAACTTGCTCTCTTTTGGTGAGTTTAATTCCTTATGCTTGGTTAATTACCTAATAAATTAATTAACGTCATTTTTTTTTGTCACTACTACCATTAGTGACTACAATGATACAAGTTAGTGACTAACTTGTATTTTAATAGTATAAGTACGTTAATAATAAATACGTACGCATATAAAAAAAATATATCCCTAAAATTATGGTATCTAAGTTAGTAAGTTTAAGCAAGTATTAATGGTTTACAAGTAAGTATAAGTATCAAGACAAGTAGTAGTTTTTAAGTGACAGTCTGGGCCACTCAGGGCTACGGAGCATCACAGTTGGTATTAGAGCGGTATCCTGCCACCCTACCTTACATTGCCGCATGCCTGCCTTATCTATCCAAGTAAGTTAGATTTTTGTTTTATAGAATTGGTCTGTGAGTTGACATTTAATTTATAGTAGGAGATAATGGCCGCACCGATAGAACCCCACTAAGTACAAGAAGATCGACAAGCGAGCCTGGCTTTCGCCGCTATGCGACCAGACCTATACGACGGTTGTCACCCATGCGAACTTTTGTATTGGATCCACTACATGGAGGTTATTTTCGAAGCGTGCCATATCCTACCTCACCTACAGGTGGTATTAGCCAGTAGCCAGCTGGAGGGACTAGCGATGGAATGGTGGAATGAATGACATAGGATCAGGGATCCGGTGATGCAATGGGTCGAATTCTGCCAAGACCTCCGCAATTCCGATGGTCCAGCTAGAGATGTCGATATTTGGAATGACATGTATGGGAGGAGATACCGGGTCCTCTCTGACATCTGGGATGTCTATGAGGGAGAGGCCATGACACAGTACTGTCAAAGGTTTTTGGATGCCATGTTACCTTACATCCCCTTAGATAGACCGTTTGCAGAGATAGTCGACCTGTTGTGGAAAGGGACTCCGTGGTACTTGAGGGACCTCGTCACTACCCTTCGCAGCATGAAGACCTGAGGTTCCTTGTCTAGGAAATAGTAGATATAGAGAGGGAAGCACTCAACCCCGAAACCCTGCACCAGCACAAGGCCTTGTAGCAGCCACCAACATGGAAGGCAACCCGGTAGACCCTGCACCCCAACCAACCGACGAAGAGTTCATGACCGAACACTAGCCCGAAGCACCCAAGGACAATGGGGAACCGATGGAGGACCCTGACCCAGCCCCTCTATCTCTCAAACACCATGTGGAAGGGGACGATGATGAGGCTCTCCCCAATGTCCAACCCAATGATGAGGTGGCGGAGATCCTCTATCACTTCAATGACGATGAGTGGATGAGGGTGTATGAGCCCCAAGTCATCATCGCCAGTGACGATGAAGCTAGTATTATCTGGGGAGACGAAGAGGAGGACCCAGAGGAGTTCTCGCTCAGTGACAGTGATGACGAGGAGATGTCTGATGCCAAATCAGGAGTGTCCTCCGTGTAGTAGTAACCCTTCGATGAGAATTTTAGTTATGTAATTATATAGAGGAAAACAGTAGCTTTCCCCGTCAGACTTAGTTTAATGTACTTGTTGGAATCGTATATTGGGAAGTGTGCGTCACTCCCGCCAAACTAGAAGCTTGTATATATTTTTGAGTAATATTATGAAATGTAGTATTGTTTTGCCCTGAGGGCCTAAATTTGATGATTTCCACGCATGTTAGTAATGTGGCAAAAAGTGCAGGACGAATCTTGGCACTCAGATGATGTTCCAATACAATGTAGCAATTGTATTGAACATCACAGTATGAGAGAAAGGAAGATATTATATGGTAGTTAAACAGAAAATAATGAATAGTGAATAGTAGAAATGCAGTGTTAGGTTAATGGTCAAGACGACATTAATTTAACCTAAAACTGATATATTTACAGTCAATAGGCTCAATTTAGTCAATTGAGTATAAAACGAGAAATTTGTTTGAGAGATACGCAGTATTGGGAAGAGGGTCAACATGACCTTTTCTTACCTCGAAACTGATATATTTAGACTCAAAATGCTCAAATTAGTCAATTGAGCACAAGACACTTTTTCCGAGGTTGGATCACATAGATTCTGAAAACTGGTCCATATGATCTCAGATGGACGTAAAATCGATAAATTTGAAATCAGCACGTCCAAATTAGTCAGGAGAGACTGTGTTTGAAATTTCACACGAGAATGCCTCGTTATACGTGTGCAAGGGCAACACAGTGTAGACAGAACCACAGTATAGAAAATGAACAGTAAAATGGACACAAAATGGGCTCATAGGCAGTACAACCTAACTAGGAATCATCAGTATAAGAATCGGATTCAGAAAATCCAATTTCGATGGAAATCTAGAACACCGTCGAGAAAGGGTCGGATATCAAAAGAAGAAAATTAGACTACAAAGAGAAGACTTTGCAGATGGATTTTTCCCCTAGAAAATAGTGTACAAGCAGCACAAATAGCCCCAAACACAGCCCTAAAAATAGGGAAAATTTTCCCTAAAACAAGGGATGTGTTGGCCACCTTTTTGATTAAAATAAGCTATAGTTTCCATCACATGGCCAACAAAAATTTTTTTATTTGGCTCCCTTCCATATGCGTGCAGCCCTCAGTTTTTGGAGGGTGAAAATGGCAACAATTTGTCCCTTAATTTGGCAAAAATTTGGCTTGATTGATTAGACTTAAGGTTGATTAATCTTACTTAACTTTTCCTATAAATATGTGTACTCACCCTTAGGTCTTGTTCCTCTCTTTTGCTCTCCCAAAAACCAAGCCCTTCTTTCCGTTTTTTCTATCAGCTAAGGCTGACACTCCTAACTGCCTAAACACCCATAATTTTCACCAAAACTCCTTACCAAAAAATTTGCCCCTTCAAGCTTGTGTTAGGAGGTTTCCATCTAAGCCATTTCAAGGTTACTTTTGGTAAGATCCTAGAACCAAACTTTGTGGTTTTAGTTGTTATTTTGGTTTAATGATAAAAAGAAATTTTGTGTCTCATTTCTAGTAAAGGCTGACCCCCATTTTCTCCCTTGGTCCATATGGCAAACTTTGGTCACCCAAGCGTCAGTTCAGTTGTGCTTGGTTCATAGCACGTAAGGTAAAACCGAAAACCCCTTTCTGTGGTTAGTCATTTTTAAGTTTTGATCAAAGGAAATTTATGCGTATTTATTTATGCAATGGGTTGTAATAAGTTTATTTTAAGCCCTTAGCTTCTTATTTTTAAGTTTATGTGGTTGTGTGGTTGTGGTTTAAATTTTTATGGATGGATGTGTGTGTCTGTGGATGTTTAAGATGGCTGGACACACAAATCTGTCCCCAGTTTTAGGCCACGGATTTGGCCATCTTTGACCCCCTTAGCTTCTGAATTTGGGATTTGGTAAAACATGAAATTTTAAGGAAATTTCGTTACGGTCGTTTTTGTGTCAAACAGCTTTTGACCAAAATGATAGTAAGATAGACTTTTCGAGTAGTTTTTAACTGGAGTCCAAAATTGGGACAAAATTTCCTGAGCATAAGAACAGTCTCAGGTTTTATTAAAAATGATCAATTTAGAGTCCAAATCGGATCTCGGGCGCAACACGAAAGTTATAGATCTCATCGAACCTTTAAGACAACCTGCACGTATTTTAAAAATTTGGCCGTTTCGGGCTTCAAACAGAGATGTTTTTAAATAAGCGTAAAACTGGGATTTTACTAAAACTGGACACAAGTTAGCCATGGTTTTGATAAGTTTAGGATCCGTTAAAGTTTGATTCGAGCTCCGAGATAAACACAAGAGTTGTTCATATTGTCGAGCATGAAAAGTTTTATGTTTGTCAAATTTGCAAACTAAGTCGTTTCAAGCAAGTTTTAAAACAGTTTCGGTAAATGGTTCAAGAACCACTTTTAAAAACAAACACCAAGATGTGTTCTACCTTTTTTAAAACAAAAGTATGGTTTAATAAAACGCCCCCACCTTCCAACGGGGTGATATGGGGACAGTTTCGAAGAATGTAATTTTCTAAAAAATTTTATAAGACAACCAAAACAATTTTCAAAATAAAACAGTAGAGGTAGCCCAGTGGGCTACCACACCCAAACAGGCAAAGTAACCCGGTAGGCTACCTAGTTAACGGCGCGCAAAGTAACCGGTCAGTTGACTGGATCGAGTTTGAACGAAATGGTGAGGAACGGTGATTAATCTGTCAAGTAGACAAATTAATAAAGCACGAATAGATGTTAAATACCAAATTCCCAAAATAGAGTAGTAGGGTACCGATGGGCCTCAGTATCATACCACAATACAAGTTACAGTCACTTAAGGTAATAGTGACCTAAGAATGATGTTAATTAATTTATTGGGTAATAAAGTAATTAACCATGCCTAGAAAATCAAACTCTGGAGAGAGAGCAAGTAAGTATCGATGGTAATCTATACCATACGTTAGTATCTGCTTTAGTCAATACCGGTATTAGTGAATTAGCAAACGTATTAATGAGATACGTGTTGTTAACAGGTAGTTACCTGTAATTTGACAAGGGTGAGAGTACAAGTTTGCCTGTAAATTAGGTAAGTAAAACTCCGCCTACAGCATGAACCAAATGAATTTATAGTGTTGATTTTCACAGTATGTTAAGTATTTGCAAAACCATGCACTATTGTTAAATAGCATGTTAAGAAAGCATATAGTTTCTGTGACATCTCGTGCCCTTAAGTGGCTCGGACCGTCACTTAAAACTACTACCACTTAACTTGCTTTAAACTATTTTTTAAACTTACTTAATTTGATACCATAATTTTTAGGGATTTTTTTTTTTGAAGACGTACATTATTATTATTTATGTACATATATTTTCAAAAATATAAAGTCTCAAACATAAGGAATTCAGTCATACATATATACTTGAGAAATTCTTTAACTAATTACTGTTCAAAATACTATTTAAGTATGTGCTATGTACAATAAATTAACAACAGTAATTATTGTGATGCCATATACAATAAATTAACAACAATAAAACTCATACCTTAAAAGGACGCCAATACTGCAGGAGGAGAATGACCGGAGGGATTCAACCAACTAGTCTTCTCTACTATTCTCTGATTCCCAGATGGCAGAGTATGTGGGCACTTAGTTCTTTGACCGATATGCTAGTACTACTATTAAAAGTGAGGAGAATCAAAATCCAAATAGGATTTTGTAGCTTGAATTTAATCCACCCTTATCCATTAAAAACCAAAAATTCTCCGAGGATTTATCCATAAATTTTGGTCCACTTTAGGGAGGGAGAGAATCAAAATTCAACTAGGATTTTCTTACTTGAATTTCCCTTGAACCTTATCCACAAAAACCGAAATATCTAGGAGGATTTTCCTCAACAAAATTTTATGCCACTTTTGTTAGAATTAGGATTTTCCTCAACAAATAAGATTTTCCTCTCCATAATCCAACTAAAATTCGAATTCTAACCTTGTGGAATTATCCACAAAGAATTCGAATTCCACTTGGACTGTGATTCAAAATTTGAATTCAAATTTCAAAGTTCAAATTTCAAAATTCAAACTTTAAATTTAAATTTCAAATTTAAATTTCAAATTCAAATTTCAAATTCAAAATTTAAATTTCAAAATTCAAAATTCAAATTTTAAATTTCAAACTCCACAAAAAGTTGTATTTTAAATTTTGTTCTCGTAAATAATTTTCTACAACTCCAATCCAATCTCAAATAAAATCATGGCAACTTTATTTGGAGTTCGAATAATTGTGTACTCTATTATCCAAAACAAAATCTGAATTCAACTGGAGAGAATCTTATCCACTTTCCTAATCCTATGTCAACACCGTCCATGCATAATCAACTAGCCAATAGCATACTCAAATCAATTTTCCAATCGTTAAGGAATTATGTAGAGCTAGTAGAGGGACCAATTAGACATATATAATCGGGCTCCCATGATTCCATATGATCATCATTCTGTACCGAACAACTCAATCATATGATCACTAATTTCAGAGTCACACCACTATAAACCTGAAACTGAACTCCCAATTATATACCGTATTACGTAAGCTTGTGACGAGCTACTATCCAATGACCTTGTCATATATGCAGAACCCTCATATGATATCCATAATCAGCCTTAGGTTAAAGTCCGTTTAATCCTACTGATCAGGCTATCTTAAAGTTCCATTATACTACCGAATAAGAAAATGATTATTCACCATATATGAATAAGAAGTCATCCGCCCAGCAGATGACCCAAGGCCTTGTCCATTTTCACATCCAGTATAATGCCTTTAAGAGGATACCTTAACTCCTTATTAGAGCTATGACTCCGATATCTGTAAACAAACCCTTCATCGTATACAAGTCATGCACCCAACGAACCGGTCTATAAGCTTACTACCTCTGAGACGCTTTAGCCATTGGAACATCAAAGTACACAAGTCATATACATGAAGTACTTCATTCACTCAGGATTAAGGTTACTGCACAATGAACGTCAAAAGTAGATTGATCCACTCATAGCGGACTACGTAGATCAATTACGCTTTAGTCCCAGTCACCACCAAGCAATATATCTATGTCTCTATTTGGGAGTCTATGCTCCAGATAGTCAAGACAAACCGTCCCCACCATGACTTTAGACAACATAATAGTCTTAACATGAGTTAAATGCTCGCTCGGTCTAACCCCATAGACTACAGACTTTAGTTTAGACCGCTTACTTTAGAATATTGTCTTCTCGCATACAAAAAATCCATTGCATGCAACGTTCTAACAATTTTAACACAAGTAGTTAGGGAGCCATATTTGCTTAGATTTACTTTAACATGTAAATATAATGAGGATAAACAATAATGTAATGAATAACCTTTATATATAATTTTATTATCCAGTTCAAAATAAATACATCAAAATGTCTCTAATGCTTAGGGCATTTCCTAACAATCTCCCACTTGCCCTAAGCCAGTAGATGTGCCATGTTACGCATCCCCATCACCTCTACATGCCTCTCAAAGCTTCTAGCCACCAAAGTCTTAGTAAAGTGATCAGCAATGTTGTCCTCGGACGTGATCTTACATATATCTATTTGTCCTGTCTCTATGTGCCCTCTAATAATGTGATATCTCCGATCTATGTGCTTGGTCGTCTTGTGGTGCCGAGATTCCCTTGTGTTGGCAATAGCCCCAGTGTAATCACAGTAAAGTATGATAGGCTTGTCAACACCCGAAATGACCTCAAGGTCTCTAAAGAACTTGCGGAGCTAAACCGCTTCTTTAGATGCCTCAGCCACAGCCACATACTCAGCCTCCATAGTAGAGTCAGCTGTGCAACCCTACTTCATGCTCCTCCATATAGTGGCACCTCCTCCGAGCAAGAACACTGATCCTGATGTCGATTTCCTCGAATCCTTGCAAGTTTGGAAGTCTGAGTCAGTGTATCCTGCGGGTGTTAGGTCCCCTCCAGAATACACCAGTATATAATCCCTCGTTCTCTTAAGATACTTGAGTATATGCTTTACTGCTTGCCAGTGCTTGGTTCCAGGATTCGCTTGATATCGACTCACCATACCTACTACAAAACATATGTCCGGGCGAGTGCAAAGCATAGCGTACATAAGGCTACCCACAGCGGATGCATAAGGGACCTTACTCATACGCTCTCTTTCTTCCGATGTCTTGGGACAGTCATCCAATAAAAGAGTTAGACCGACAATGGAAGGTTGTGAACCTTTCTTTGCCTCTTACATTGCATATTTGTTAATTATTTTGTTTATGTATGAAGCTTGAGATAATGCTATCATTTTGGTCTTTCGATCTCTGAAGAGACGAATGCTTAGAAAATAATTAGTTTCTCTCAAGTCCTTCATGTCCAATTGTTGGTGCAACCAAAGCTTGACCGATGATAAGTTGCCTACATCATTCCCAATGAGTAGTATATCATCGACATAGAGTACTAGAAAGAACACTTTTCCATCCTTAATATGTTTATAAACACAGGGTTCATTAATGTTCTGCTCAAAACCAAATGTCTTGATCGCTTGATCAAATCTTTGGTTCTATGAGCGGGATGCTTGCTTTAATCCATAAATGGATCTAAGCAATTTACAGACTTTTGTTTCTTGGCCTATTGCCACGAACCCTTTGTGATATATCATATAGATATACTCCTCAAGATGGCTATTCAGGAATGCCGTCTTAACGTCCATTTGCCAGATCTCGTAATCGAGAATTGCAGCTACGGACAGAAGAATAAGGATAGATTTCAGCATAGTAACAGGCGAAAAGGTTTCATCGTAATCGATTCTAGCCTTTTGCATGTACCCCTTTGCAACCAGTCTAGCTTTGAAAGTTTTCACTCTCCTTTCCGCATCCTTCTTTCTTTTGTAGACCCACTTACATCTAATGGGTTTTATCCCATCCGGTAGATCTACAAGTTCCCAAACAGAGTTGGATTTCATAGAATCTATCTCATTATTCATAGCCTGTTTCCAAGATTTAGAATTAACATCATTTATAGCTTCATTGTAAGTGACCGGATCATCCTCATGCTCATGAGTCTCGGTCTGGTATACCTCAGCATCATACATGAAGAAATTAAGCTTCTTCGAAACCCTCCCACTACGACAAGGCACCCTAAATTGTTGATCGTCTGCAAGTCTTTCACCGGAACTCGGACTTGCATCCAAGATCGAAACCTGTGGAGCAGTTCTTTCATCCAATAACTCCTTTAGTTTGATCAAATATAGGTTTCCATCCATCCATCCAGAGCAGATAAAAGACTTATTTCTACGAATATCAACTCTTTTACTAAAAGAAACTGAATAAGAATCCTTTATTAAACAAGCTACTGATATAAGGTTCCTCCTAAAATTAGGAACATAAAAAAAGTCTCTTAATAAAATAAACCTAAATTCATTAAAGTAAAGATAAATATCTTCCACTGCCTCAGCCACCACCAAGCTACCGTATCCAGTCCGCAACGAGAGGCTCCTATCATGTAGACTTCTCGTTTCCATGAATCCCTGCATAGAAACACAAACATGATTAGTGGCGCCCGAATCAATGACCCAAGTGTCTTTCGATTCTTCTACCAAACATGCTTCCAAATAGTGAAGTTCCTTACCTTCCTTGCCCTTGGCAGCTAAGAATTCCCGACAAGCCTTCTTGAAGTGACCTACCTTCCCACAATGGAAGCATTTGGACTTTTTAGGATCCCTAGGCTTCTTGTTCTTCTTGTTCTTCTTCCCATCTGAGACAGGAGGATTAGAAGAACTGGAAGCCACTTGCTTTTTATTTGGCCTCTTCCTCTTCCATGAGGGTTTGGAAGATCCCGTCAAATTGGCCTCTCCTTTGGGTTGGACCGCATCCCCATCCCTGATCATCCGCTCATAAGCTTAGAGTTGCTTCATGAGCTCAGTGAGTCTTAACTCCCTTATCGCCAGATTTTATGCGGCCTTAAACCCCATAAAATCTTTTGACAGAGTTTTGAATACCATCTCAATTTGGGTGTTGTAATCCAACTCAACACCGTTTTCGACAGCTTCAGTAAAGAATCCCATTAGAGTGATCATATAGTCCTTCATCGGAATACTGCCTTCTGCTTGGAGTTCATAATGCTAGTTATAACAGACTGTCGAGCCAATTTTTCTTGGCCTCCACACACGTCCTCCAGATTTTCCATGATCTCTTTAGCAACTTGATAAGTCTCATGCTGCTTTTGTAAAGCACTCGTCATGCTAGCAATAATGTAGCACCGAGCTATCTCATTGGATTCTCTCCAACGAGTATAGGCAACCGGGAACTCCTCAAGCGATGTGTCAGGTTTGGGCCCAGGTGGGCATGGTTAGTCCAACACGAACTTGTGTCTCTCGCAGCTGAGAACTATTAGTAGATTTCTTTACCAGTCTTTATAGTTATCGCCATTCAGCTTATTTTCAGTAAGTATTGAAATGAGGGGTGTCGGTGCCATTTTGAACAGAAATAAAATTATACTGGACATCATTACAAAGCTCAAGCAAATATAAAGATAATTTAGCAAATAAAACATACAAGTATGTTCCTATATGAAACTTGGAAATACATGTAGCATTACAACGGTAATTCTCAGCACCTATTGCCCCAAGCCACTGAAGGGTGGTCATGAGACAAATAGCCAGAACATGAACCTCGTCCAATTAATATATGTTGCCTTAAATCCTCCAAGGTTAAGACATATATTAATAACTGCTTATTTTGACCACCAGTTTAGTTAACGAAGCTTCTAGGGAAGGTTAATAACTAAACGAGTCTTGAGTGTATAACCATTGTTTACGTAACCCGATCCACGTCCTACCAAGCTACCGAGGGGTGGTCATGAATAGGATCATGCCCGAACATGTTTTCCACATAATAGATCCAACCTAGTATACCGGCAGCGGTAAACACCTACCAAGGGTGTGGTTAGGGCAGAACTGACGCGAGGCGTTACCATGCTTTCACGTATGGATCAACAATGGTGGCCGTGGATTTTGTTTTAAACCCTCTCCCACTCAATATTTTGAAAAACATGCAAATTTTATCAAATATGTATGATCAATATAGTATGAGCGATACTCACCTATCCTATATGACATGTTATTAAATATGCATATAGAACATCCATCAATACATATTTATACATCCATGACATATCACAGAAAAAATAATTGACAGAATAACCAAGCCATGGTTCCATCCTAGAACAAAGAAAATAAAGATTACAAAATTCCATCCAAAGCATTCTTTGGGTCTTGAATTTTGTTCCATCTTCTTGTATCCATCTTTATGTAGTCTCTCTATTTATTTCTCATCCCTTGAATCATTTAAAATTTAAATACCAAAAATTTAAATTTCAAATTCAAATTCCAAATTCGAATTTCAAATTCAAATTCCAAATTCGAATTTCAAATTCAAATTTCAAATTCAAATTTTAAACAATTTTAAGCATCATGTGTAATAATATGTAATTTCAAAAATTTAAAATTTTAATTAGATATTTTTAAACATGATTTAAAATTAAATCTCAAATTTAAAAATTAAAATTTTCTATTTTTCTGCCCATGGGGCTTGGAGGCCCAAAACTGCCGTGGGCAGCCCCCAGCCCCCGGGGGGGCTGGCAGCCCACGGTCATAGTCCTGGTGCAGTCCAGCCGGCTGCAGGTAGCACCTGTAGCCATGGGCTGCACGCCCGGGTGATGGCCGGCCTTTGGGTGGGCCACGGTCACCCCTGGCTGCAGGCAAAGCCTACGGCTATGGGTGGTCATGGTCTAGATAGGGGCTGTCACTGCCCCATCCTACCCGAGGGCAGGGGCTGCAGCCCCTACAAGGCCAATGGCCTATCCTGAGGGGTCGTGCCTCGATTTTTGTGCCATATTCCAATTTACCTATTAGGATCTCCAAAAATTAATTTGAATCCTAATTAAATTGAAACTTTTCACACATCAAAATTTCAACCTTTAAATTAAATTTAACTTTTAGGAAAAAATAAATTATGGTCTTCACACTTCAATCTCCTCCTAGAATAATTACATAAAAATTCCTAAACCGTTTCCGGTATACAAAAATTCTAATCATAATAATTCTAAAAGACAAAAAATTAAAATCCATGGGAAAATTACAGTGTTAATAAACTGCTTCCATGGTTACATAAAAATTCTTAGATACAATTTTCTAAATTTGAAGGAACAATAACCAGCAATAAACAAGCATGCTTATAATAATTTAAAAAATTAAAATAACCACATACTACATACATGATCCATGATAACAACATAAAGGAATCCTAGAATGCCACTCTCTAAATATCAAATCCATACATAAATGAAAAGACTAATTAATTATCTAATTTATGTACATGGCATAGTCATGAGATGGCTCTGATACCAATTGTAAGAAATAAATCGGTAAAAACGTATCAGAGTGGCGCAGCGGAACAATAAAAATTTTTCAAAATCGTTAAATATCCCATGATGCCATATACAATAAACCAACAACAATTTAAACTCATACCTCAAGGACACTAATCTGCAGGAGGAGAATGATCGGAGAGCTTCAACCAACTAGCCTTATTTGCTATTCTCCAATTCCTGAATGGCTGAGTGTGTGGGCACTCTGAACCTCGATCGGTATGCTAGCACTGCTAGTCTTCTTCCGACCACCCAGAAATTCAAACAGGATTTTAACTTGAATTTTATCTCCCATTAACCAACCAAAAATCTGAAAATTCATTAGGATTTTCAATGAATATTTTCGGCCACAAAAAGTAGGGGAAGAATCAAAATTCAACTAGGATTTTCAAGCTTGAATTTTATCTCATCCTTATCCATAAAAATCGAAAATCTTCATGAGATCTTCCTCAAAAATTTCGGTCACTTTTAGGGAGGAGAGAATCCAAATTCAACTGGGATTGAAACTTGAATTTTTCCCTGAATCTTATCCATAAAATTTTTGAAAATTCCATGAGGGTAATCCTCAAAATTTTCCACCAAAATTAGTTAGGATTGTGATTCAAAATTCAAGTAGGATTCAAACAAAATTTTCTTCTTCATAATCCAACTCAATGTTGAATTCTAGCCTTGTGGAATTATCCACAAAGAATTCGAATTCCACTTGGACTGTGATTCAAAATTTGAATTTTAAATTTTAAAATTCAAAATTCAAATTCAAAATTCAAAATTCAAAATTCAAAATTCAAATTTCAAATTTAAATTTCAAATTCAAATTTCAAATTCGAATTTCAAATTTAAATTTCAAATTCAAATTTCAAATTTCAAATTTCAAAATCCATAAACAGTTGTATTTCAAGTTCTTGTTCTCATGTATAATTTTCTACAACTCTAATCCAATCTCAAATAAAATCATGGCAACTTTATTTGGAGTTCGAATAGTTGTGTACTCTATTATCCAAAACAAAATCTGAATTCAACCGGAGAGAATCTTGTCCACCTTCTTAATCCTATGTCAACACCATCCATTTGACAACCGGGAAATTCTGGCATTCTCGGAAGAAAATGTACAAATGTATGTATATAACAATTTGTACTATTTAAATAGTGAAATGAATGTATTTATATTGTTTAGACTGTGAAAGGATGTTCTAACAGTACTGACGAGTAAGAATTCAGTGTTGATAAAGTTCACTAAATTGAAACGGGTGAAACGGTGTCGAAACGACATTAAAAACCCTAACCGGTGCCTATGGTGCACTAAAAGATGAAAAAACTTCCGGGATTGATTTTGATCAAACGGAAGCAGTATAAATTGATCCGACTGCACCAGAGACCTTAGGAACCCGCCGGGACAATTTCAGGAAAATTTCGACTCAATCTGACATTGGTCAAAAAGTAGTCGAATTAATATGAATAGTGAAGTCAAAGTCAAACTTTTTACTTTGTATTAATGACATCATTAAAGCATTTATTAAATATGTAAAAAATGATGGTTGGTAGCATTAATGGCCAAGATTGAAATTACTTTTGATCTAAAGGCCTAGATATTGCCAAAATTAGCCAAATTAATTTTGGTAAAAATGTGGAAAGAAATGCCATGAAAAGTGTTGAAATTCTATTGGTTCGAAGCCAAATTAATTGGTTTTTCTAGCTAAATGAGTCGGCCACTTTGAAACATAAGCCGTAGCTTTTCAAAGGAAAACAAGCAAAAAAAATTTTCTAAGTGTTGGCAAGAGAGAACCGTGAGCAACCAAAGGAGAACCAAGCCAAAATTTCAAACTTTCTTCACAAAAGTGGTAGCAAACTCATCATTGAAGTTAAGGGAAGCAAGAAATCAAGGTAGCCATCTTTGGTTTGCATTTTTCCTTGAAATTTTATTGAAAAATCTGTGGGTTTGTTCGCTAGAAGGATGAGAAATTTTGTGGTTGATTTGGTTATGGGTTTTTCTTATGGTTTGATTAGAAGAAAAACCATGTATTTTTTTTCAAGAAAAACAAAGTTTTGGTTGGTTTTTTTGTGGAAAATCCGTGGCTTACCTTGGTGTTTGATCATGGATTTATTGTTGGTTAAGTGTTGTAATGCTTTAAATCATGTTTTGGTTAAATGGAAAGCATGATTTGCATAGTTAGAAAGCTTGGAAAAATTTTGGTATCCAAATTTCCTAATATGGCCGTGTGGTGTAGTTAGGGTTTGGTGAATATTTTTGCATGATTAACTTGATGTTTGGATAGTTTAAATCATGCATTGGACTGTGGAAATGTTGGTTATGAGATTGAAAGCATGAAACAAAATGTTATGCATGTTTTACCTAAAATGGCCGTGGGTTATGTGTGTCGAAAAACCCTAAGAATTGTGTTGCAAAATGCATGGAAAATGGCTTAAAAATGTGCTAGGTAATAGCCTTTGAATAGCCTAAAATTTGGTTAAAGAATTGAAAAGTTTTGGCTAGGTTTTGGATAAGAAAACCGTGGCTAAAACAAAGGCAAAATTGAAAGAATTTTGTTAATGGTGTATGAAAATGTGAATTGAAAAATGTGTGAGCTTTTATGTAAAAGTTTGGGAAACTTTTACATAAAATAGGACTTTGGTATAGTACGTGGCAGGTACACATGGTTCGAGGCGTACTTAACACCGGTAGCCTTAAATTTATGCCAAAATGTTGCCTAAATTTCAAAAAACGGCATTTAGAGTAAAAAGGGAATCGAGAGTAAAAGTTTAGGGTCGGGTTGGAAACCCGAGTCCCTTGAGGAAAATTGAATAAGGGAAACCTAAGGGGTGGTTCATGAATAGTAACACATCCCCTTAAAAATGTAAAACGCGAGTGAGACTGAAAAACCGACCCCGAGGGGGGGGTGTTTTTGGGAAACGAAGTAAAGGTACGGAAAATCCGAGCCTCGGAAACCTAAATCGAGAAAGTCTAGATGAACGTTTTAAATACTAGTAAAACGTCCATTTGAGGCTCCGAAACGAGAGAAAATCGCTAAACCGACATAAGGGTCGGAATAGTGCTTCTCGAGGGTCAGGAAGGTGAAAAATGGAAATAAAATAGAAACAAACCCAGTAATAAATAGAAAAGAGTCAGAAAAGTTCCTGAGAGCCAAAAGTGCAGTCTAGATCGAGAAAATCCCATCAGGGGTATAATTGCAATTTTACCAAAATACAGGGGTAAAATCGTAATTTTTTAAAAGTTAAGAAAAATTGGGAAAATAATAAATAAAGCCTAAAAAGTTATAAATAGGTTTTATTTAAGCTTTTTAATAAAAAAAAATAAAAGCTATAAATGGAAATAAAATTAACAGACAAGGTTTTGTCTGTAAGATCCCAAAATCGACCCACAAGGAGAGCGATTAAAGATCCAGGAAAGAAAAGGAGAAGAAACGGATAAGGTAAGTTCAGACATTTACTTGTCTGCAACATGTAGCATTATTATTGCTAACTTTGATGTACTAACTATAAGTTAGGTACATATGTGCTACGGGCACTATTATAGAATAGAGAGAGACAAAATGTGCTACGGGCACTATTGAAAATGGGACACATAATAAATTGTGCTTCGGGCACTAGAGCAAGGTTAATGAAACTCACTCACACGAAATTAAAATGTGAACTATTCCTAACCACGGGGCAATATGAAGTCACCGGGTTAGAACTTTAAAAAGTCAGTAATGAAACCACTTTTGGCATACCAGCCTTCCGTACAGGGAGGTAAACTTTGCCGTCGGGGCTATGATGATGATATTAAGGCTGTGGAGGTCAGCACTAATGTACCGCTTCCAGTCATGTATAACTTTGCCTTCGGGTCTATGATGATGAGATTAAGGCTGTGGAGGTCAGTACTAATGTACCGCTCCCAGTCATGCGCACTAAAATGGTACGGCCAACATGAGCTCAAAACCAGAACATAAATAAAGATAATTACCTAAAACTGAAACTATGCCATAATTGAGCATAAGACAGTTTCGTGAGAGTACTAACACTGTGGTTGATGTACTATTGATATACTGTGTTCTAGTTAAAGTTACTATTCATGATGAATAGTACTATGCCATAATCGAGCATAAGACAGTTTCGTGACAGTACTAATACTGCGGTTGATGTACTATTGATATACTGTGTTCTAGTTAAAGTTACTATTCATAATAAATAGTACTATTCATTACTATTTATGATGAATAGTACTATTCAGTACTATTCATGATGAATAGTCTATTCATAGAAATTCTATTTCTTGCATGTTTAAACTTACTGAGCCTGTACCTCACCATTTTTGCTTATGTTGCAGGTAAGCAACCAGCTCATTAGATTTGTATGGCTGGATAGCGGACAGGATAGCGAGTGTCAAATGGGATGGGAAGCCAAGAGATATGGTTCTGCCAGAGTTTTTCCGCTGAGCGTTAACAAAGAAAGGAAAGAGAAACAGTTCTTTTGTAATAATATATATTTTGCGAAAGTACTGTACTGTGTAAATTGCTTTGTATTTGTAAACAAAGTGATTCGTGGATAATGTTTTACATGATGTTTTAAAAAAAAAATTTCCCTAAAAATGTCATGTTTTAAAGAGAGATAGATTAGTCGGCGACCCATGAGAGTAAATCTATCGCAGTTAGCTATAAAGCTTAACTGTAATAGTATTGTATGATCTCTACGAAGGGCGGGCCGCAATAGTTGGTATCAGAGCAGTGTTGACCATATCCTGATTTGACACTCAGCGTATCCTACACCGCAATCCAAGTAAGTAGTTTACTTAAGTTTAGTCAATTATTTTCTTATATGAAAATAATTATCTTATAGGTAGCAAGATGACTAGACCTCCTTATGCGAGACTGCCGCTACCACGAGTGAGAGGGGTGTTACGGGTATGGACGAGACCTATTGTGAGGCTGTCTATTTCCCAATGTCTGGCACTTAGACCCCCAGTGCCAGAGAGACCTGCAGTACCAACACCAGCCCCTGTAGATGTAGTACAGTCTCGACTGGTACTTCATCCACTTGTAGTAGTAGACATTCCAGTTGTTGGTGGACGCCAACATATTGGAGTGAAAGTGTCGGCTCGAGCGGTATAGGCATTTAGAGCTAGTAGTCCCCCTATGTTTGATGGTGGACGATAGTCAATAGAGACAAAGAATTGGCTCCATGCAATAGAGAGGATTATGGTGATGTGTGATATTGATCAAGAGATGTGGATCCAGTTGGCAATAAGTATGTTTCAGGGAGATGCTCAATTATTCTGGGATTATTGTGATCAAGAGATTCTCTTGGGATTCAGTTGGGCTGAGTTTCAATAGTGATTGGCTGATCAGTTTCCACCTAAGGATCCGACACCGACTCCAGCACCTCCAGAGAGACGAGAGGTAGTTACACCCACGTATCCTGGATTTGATGAGGTTAGGGACTATATTCTCAAGACAGAGAGGATGGTCATGTTGTCTGGTGAGACAATTATGTCTTACGTAGCACGATTTGAGGAGAATATTAGGAGGAGATGTCCGTTGCCCAACCTCACTGAAGCGAACTGTTGTGAGCTTTTCTAGAAAGGTTTACCTATGGAGTTGAGACAGAGGGTGATTAAGCTATATCCTCCTATGCTCCAAGAGTTTGTAGTGACGATCAGGACGATCGAGAGGGAGATTTTGATTGAGCATCTGTCACAGAGTCGACGAAAGACACTGTGTTAAGAGTAGATGATGGCACGCATCTTTGGGCCGAGAAGGATGATGAACGATCATGAGGCCGGACCGTCTAGACCACGGGGAGGTGATGACTCAGGACAGGGAGCATTGCCTAGGGGTAGTGATGACTTAGATGATTCAGATGATGATGAGGATCCAGAAGAATATCCTCTAGTCCCAAACATAAGAGATGTGTGACCTGTAGATGTATTCATGTACATAAGTAGGTTATAGAGAAAAGCTCTTTTGTATAGACTTGTGGTGTGATAACCGAGAATTTTAGATTCTCGAAATATGTTAAAATTGTATGTGTATAACAATTTTAATGAATAAAATGTGAAAAAGTTACATTTCAACACTGTTGTGAATAGTATAAAAATGTTCTAGTAGTGTTAAAGTGTGTGAGTTCGGGGATGGAAAATCTTACCAAACATAATTGGGTGAGACGGTTCGAAATCAGAGCCGAAAACCCTAGAGAGTGCATTGAAATGTACTAAAATAATAGAAATTTACAGTAGAGAATTCTGATCAAACGGAAGAAAAATAAGACAAACCGATCGCACTGGAGGCGCTGAGAACTCGCCTACGCAATTTCGGTAAAGTTCCGTTTGGATCGGATTACAGTCAAAAATTAACCACGAATTAATTAATGAATTAATATGAATAGTTGATGACATCACCTTGATTATGTCATAATAAAAATTATTTTTCTTAAAATTAGAAAGTAATTTTGAAAGGTGTATGGTATAGATTAGCCTACTTTATGATCAATGGCTAAGATCATGCCAAAAAGCCATTAAAAAAAATTTTGTAAAAATTTTTAAAAGGCCATTCGGCCACTTGGAAAGGGAGAAGAAAAAAAATTGATTTTTGCCCCAAAATCTTTACTTTTCAGTCCTTGAACAATTAGGAAATTGTTGGAAAAAATTGCAAAAAAGCCCTTGGTTTTTGCCTATAAATAGGCATCAAAATTCAAGCAAAAAAATGGAAGAAACCAACTAAACTCTTGCCTTTTTTCTTCAGCCCAAAACCGTGAGCTTCACCTCCCTTAAACCAAAATTTTTTTTTTCAATTTCACATCAAACCTAAGTTGAATTGCATTTCCAATCTCAAGGCATCAACTAATCAAGGTAAGCTTCAAAATTGAAGCATTTTTCCTTGATTTTCCATAGAAAATCCGTGGGTTTGGAGTGTTGAAAAACAATGAAAAAAAAATGTTGATTTGTTGATTCTATGATTGGTTTGATGTTGTAGTATTTAAAGCATGAATTAGGATTGTGAAACAAGCAAAAATTTTGCATGTTACCCTTGAAAATCCGTGGCTTCAATGGTGTGAAAAATGCATGAGTTTTGATGTTTTGATTTAGTATTTATGTTCATTCAATTATGTGTTGAATTAAGCATGAATTGGAATAAGGAAATAAGAAAATTTTGATGTAATTTTCTTGCTAAAACCGTGGGCATGAACATTAAGAAATGAAAATTTTTTAATGTTGAAGAATGTTGATAAAACCTAGGAAAGAAAATGAAATTTTCTATGTATTTATGCATAAAATCCGTGGCTATGCTAGGGTTAGAATGCATGTTTTGTTAGGTTTTTGGATGTTGTTTTATACATTGAAAAATCTAAGAATGATGTGATGTGATAAAAAAATTATCAGATGTGATTAACTAGTAAACCGAGGCTAGTTTGAAAGAAAAATGTTGTGATTTGTGTTGGTTTCTAAATGTTGAATCATGTGGAAAATTTTTATACAAACTTTGGAGACTTTGTATAAAATAGGCCTCTGGTATAGTACGTGGCAGGTACAAAGGTTCTGAGGTGTACCTAACGCCGGGAAACCTTAAAATATAAGCGGAAATGCTGCTGAAATTTCTAAAATCAGTTTAAGGGCATTTCGGGAAACGAGGGGTAAAAATATTGAACTCGGGAAGGAAATCGAGACCCCTCGGTGAATTAGGATTAGAAATGGAAAACCAACCCAAAAGGAAGAGTAAATCGACCCTAAAACACTAAAATGCCTAAAACAGGAAAAAAAAATTCATGTTAGGGGTATTTTGGGAAACGGGGGAAAAATTTAGGTCGGGATAGGAAACCCGAGCCTCTCAAGGACTGAGGGCGGGACGGGATAAATAAAGTTTAATAAGTAGCGAAAGGGCCATTTGAGGCTCCGAAACGCTCGAAAAATGAAAAAAACAACCCTAGGTGATGGATGAATAGTAACCAAGGGCCGGGAAAAATGAAGTTGAGATTTTGCAGCAATTTAAGCTGTAAAATGATACAGAAACCTAAGAAATATTATTTTAAAATAAGTAGACTTAGAAAATTTGGAAAAAAATGATAGAATGAAAAAATTATGATCCCGAGACCCGTTAGGGGTAAAATGGTCATTTTGACCAAAAATTTCTGAAAAGACTCGGAAAGAACCCTAAAAGACCTAGAATAACTTAGATAAAATTCTAAAACTCAAAATAAAGATTTTAGAGTTAAAACTCTAAAAATTTTGAGGAACACGGGCATGTAGAGGGAACACGGCCGTGTACAAAAAAAATTTTATAACTCGAGAGGTACACGGGCGTGTTGCAGACCGTGTACCACAAACAAAATTTAAATGTGTTGAATTGTTAAGTAAAATAAATGTATATTTAAGTGATAATTAAAACAGGGTATTAACAGACAATATTATGTCTATAGGAACCCAGAATAGAGATAGAACTGCGGAGGAGTTCCAGAAGTGGACACTAGCGCAGTATCGGTAAGTTCAAGCATTTTCGTGTCTACAACATGAAATACTACGTTAATCGATTCTATACTAGATGTACACTAGATGTATAATCCTATAAACATTTGGGGATTAGTTAGAATAACATATCCCAAATAACGAAAATAAGTAAGACCTACGGGCAATGGAGGATAGTGACCTTGAGGTGACATAAAAAATCACTTAGTCAAAACTATAAATTGAAAGATGGTAATGAAACCATTAAGGTGTACCGCCCCTCCAACATAGTGGTGGAGGTTTGTTTAAATCCTACGGGGTTATCAGGGCTGTGGAGGACGATGTTCTAAGGTCACTCCTTAGACCCTCCCAGTCAGCACGTTAATCATCATCAGTACTGCCATAAACAGAGCTCTAAACTAGAAATCAAATAGAGAATAAACAATCAACAAAATGATAACAATCATAATTGAGCATAACCAAAGTTTACGTTAGAATAATGTAAATTCGGTTAGGATATGTGAATAGTACATAGTTAGGATAACTGGTACTGTTCATCAGTCAAAGGTCAAAATACTGTTCATGGTGAATAGTACTATTTATGGTGAATAGTATTATTCATAGGAAATTGAGTTTTTAGTGTTTTTGAATCAATATGATTCTTACTATGAATGTTTGAACTTACTGAGCCTGTTAGCTCATTAGTTTGTTCATGTTGTGGGTAATAAACCTGTCCTGTAGATTCCTAGATGGCGGCAGGATGCGAGCGTGTCAAGGGGGATAGGGAACTCACCGTGGACTTGGTCCTGTCATAAGTTTTCTGCTGAGCTTTTTGAGTTAAAGAAAATATGTTTGAAGGCAAAATATACAGTATATATATTATATATGTTGTATAATATGTTGTACTTATTTAAGACATAGAAAAGCCAATATTATATTTTATATCGTTTTCTTACTTGGTGTTCGTAGGAAAAAGTAGGTATTAAAGAAAAAAAATTATGGATGAAATTTTAGGCCCAGGTACCAATTATGAGCAAAAGAGTTTAAAACTGACGACTCGGATTCAGCACACGAACGGTCTTAGTCGGCCGTAGAGTCGATTCATGATGGTTGCGAGTGGTTGGAATCAGGGGACGTCACATGTGGCCAGGATGTATATGATGGCCGATGTATATATGACTGGTGATGATTATGTATGATATATAAACGTTTTACTATGAATGAAACATCAAAATGATTATATGTTGTATGATGATGTTTTGTGTTATGTAAAAAAAAAAATCCCCCAAAAATGTCATGTTTTAAAGAGAGATAGATTAGCCGGCGACCCATGAGAGTACAATCTATTGCAATTAGTTATGAAGCTTAACTGTAATAGTATTGTATGATCTCTACAAAGGGCGGGCCACCACAGTTGGTTAATAACTAAACAGACATATATTAATTAGACGGGGTCCATGTTCCGGCTATTTGTCTCATAACCACCCCTCGGTGGCTTGGGGCAATAGGTGTTGAGAATTACCATTGTAATGCTACATGTATTTCCAAGTTTCATATAGGAACATACTTGTATGTTTTATTTGCTAAATTATCTTTATATTTGCTTGAGCTTTGTAATGATGTAATGATGTCTAGTATAATTTTATTTCAGTTCAAAATGGCACCGACACCTCTCATTTCAATACTTACTGAAAATAAGCTGAATGGCGATAATTATAAAGACTGGAAAAGAAATCTACTGATAGTTCTCAGCTGCGAGAGACACAAGTTCGTGTTGGACTAACCATGCCTACCTGGGCCCAAACCTGACACATTGCTTGAGGAGTTCCCGGTTTCCTATACTCATTGGAGAGAATCCAATGAGATCGCTTGATGCTACATTCTTGCTAGCATGACGAGTGCTTTATAAAAGCAGCATGAGACTTACTGAGCATTATGAACTCTAAGCAAAAGGCAGGTACTCCAGTAAAGGACCATATGATCACTCTAATAGGATTATTTACTGAGGCTGCTGAGAATGGTGCTGAGCTAGAGTACAACACCCAGATCGAGATGGTGTTTAAAAATCTATCAAAGGATTTTGTGGGGTTTAAGGCTGCATACAATCTGGCAACAAGGGAGTTAGGACTAACTGAGCTCATGAAGTAACTCCAAGCTTATGAGCGGATGATCAGGGATGGGGATGCGGTCCAACTAAAAGGAGAGGCCAATTTGGCGGAATCTTCCAAACCCTCACAGAAGAGGAAGAGGCCAAATAGGAAACAAGTGGCTTCTAGTTCTTCTAATCCTCCTGTCTCGGATGGGAAGAAGAAGAATAAGAACAAGAAACCTAGGGACCCTAAAAAGTCCAAGTGCTTCCACTGTGGGAAGGTAGGTCATTTCAAGAAAGCTTGCCGGGAATTCCTAACCACCATGGGCAAGGAAGGTAAGGAACTTTACTATTTAGAAGCGTGTTTGGTGGAAGAATTGAAAGACACTTAGGTCATTGATTCGGGCACCACTAATCATGTTTATGTTTCTATGCAGGGGTTCGTGGAAACGAGAAGTCTACATGATAAGAGCCTCTCGTTGCGGATCGAAGATGGTAGCTTTGTGGTGGCTGAGGCAGTGGGAGACGTTTACCTTAACTTTAATGAATTTACGTTTATATTATTGAAAGACTGTTTTTATTTTCCTAATTTTAGGAAGAACCTTATATCGGTAGCTTGTTTAATAAAGGATTCTTATTCAGTTTCTTTTAGTAAAAGAGTTGATATTCGTAAAAATAAGTCTTTTATCTGTTCTAGTTGGATGGATGAAAACCTATATTTGATCAAACCAAAGATGTACTCACTGCTTGACACCAAATTAATAAATAACTCTAAAAGGTTAAAAGTTTCTCACTCTAACAAGGTGTATCTTTGGCATTTAAGACTTGGTCATATTAATCAGGATAGGATTTAAAGGTTAGTGAAAGACGGTCCTCTAGAATCTCTGAAGGAGGTACGTCTTCCTCAATGTGAGTCTTGTCTTGAGGGTAAGATGACTAAGAGGTCTTTTGGAGCTAAGGGTACTAGGGCACAGGAACTCTTAGAAATTGTGCACACTGACATATATGGTCCCATGAACGTGACAGCACGAGGAGGGTTCGAGTATTATATCTCCTTTATAGACGATTACTCGAGGTATGGATATGTGTACTTGATGCACCGCAAGAGCGAAACCTTTGATAAGTTCAAAGAGTATCATACGAAAGTGGAAAAACAATTGGGTAAATCCATAAAGACGCTTTGATCTAATCGAGGTGGTGAAT
Source organism: Antiaris toxicaria (assembly GCA_035233585.1). NCBI lineage: Eukaryota > Viridiplantae > Streptophyta > Magnoliopsida > Rosales > Moraceae > Antiaris > Antiaris toxicaria. The sequence continues at coordinate 26,085,866 of CP141154.1, forward strand.
ACCTCTCCGATGAATTTCTAGGACATATTGCAGAGAATGAGATATTATTCCAATTGACTACACATGGTACTCCACAACAGAATGGTGTAGCCGAAAGCAGAAACAAGACCTTATTGGATATGGTACGGTCTATGATGAGTTATTCAACACTGTCGTCATCATTTTGGGGATATGCATTACAAACGGCGTGCTAAATTCTGAACCAGGTTCTAAGCAAGTCAATTTCTAGGACTCCGTATGAATTGTAACGTGGCAGGAAGCCCTCCCTTGAACCAGAGATTTGATCAAGCGATCAAGACATTTGGTTTTGAGTAGAACGTTGATGAACCTTGTGTTTATAAACGTATTAAGAACGGTAAAGTGGTCTTTCTAGTACTCTATATCGATGATATACTACTCATTGGGAATGATGTAGGAAACTTATCATCGGTCAAGCTTTGGCTGCACCAACAGTTTAACATGAAGGACTTGGGTGAAGCTAATTATGCTGTAGGCATTCGTCTCTTTAGAGATCAAAATAACAAAATGATAGCATTATCCCAGGCTTCACACATAGATAAAATAATTGATAAATATGCAATGCAAGAGGCAAAGAAAGGTTCACAACCTTCCATTGCTGGTCTAACTCTTTCATTTGATGATTGTCCCAAGACATCAGAAGAAAGAGAGCGTATGAGTAAGGTCCCTTATGCATCCGCTGTGAGTAGTCTTATGTATGCTATGCTTTGCACTCGCCCGGACATATGATTTACTGTAGGTATGGTGAGTCGATATCAAGCGAATCCTGGAACCAAGCACGGGCAAGCAGTAAAGCATATACTCAAGTATCTTAAGAGAACGAGGGATTATATGCTAGTGTATTTTGGAAGGGACCTAACACCCGTAGGATACACGGACTCAGACTTCCAGACATGCAAGGATTCGAGGAAATCGACATCAAGATCAGTGTTCTTGCTCAGAGGAGGCGCCATTGTATAGGGGAGCGTGAAGCAGGGTTGCACAGCTGACTTTATGATGGAGGTTGAGTATGTGGCTGTGGCTGAGGCATCTAAAGAAGCAGTTTGGCTCCGCAAGTTCTTTAGAGACCTTGAGGTCATTCCAGGTGTTGACAAGCCTATCACACTTTACTGTGATAACACTGGGGCGATTGCCAACACAAGGGAATCTTGGCATAACAAGAGGACCAAGCACATAGATCGAAGGTATCACATTATTAGAGGGCACGTGGAGACAAGACAAGTAGATGTATGTAAGATCACGTCCAAAGACAACATTGTTGGTCCTTTTACTAAGACTTTGGTGGCTAGAAGCTTTGAGAGGCATATAGAGGCAATGGGGATGCATAACATGGCACATCTAGTGGCTTAGGTTAAGGGGGAGATTATTAGGAAATGTCCTAAGCATGAGTGACATATTGATGTATTTATTTTGAACTGGATAATAAAATTATATATAGAGGTTATTCATTACATTGTTATTTGTCCTTATTCTATTTAAATGTTAAAGTAAATGTAAGCAAATATGCCTCACTGACTGCTTGTGTTAAAACTGTTAGAATGTTGCATGCAATGGACTTTTGTATGCGAGAAGACAATGTTCTAAAGTAAGCGGTCTAAACTAAGATCTGTAGTCTATAGGGTTAGATCGAGCATCTAACTCATGTTAAGAATATTATGTTGTCTAAAGCCATGGTGGGGATGGTTTGTCTTGACTATTCGGAACATAGACTCCCAAGTAGAGACATAGATATATAGCTTGGTGGTGATATATTAGACCAGGACTAAAACGTGATTGATCTACGTAGTCTGCTATGAGTGGATCAATCTACTTTTGACGTTCATTATGTAATAACCTTAATCCTGAGTAAATGAATTACTTCATGTATATGACTTATGTGCTTTGATGTTCTAATGGCTAAAGCGTCTTAGAGGTAGTAAGCTTATTGTGGTGCCCCCGACCTCGGTCCACCGAAACTATTACAATCAAGCTCCTTAGCCGACTGAAATAGCTTATGAACTTTGTTGGGTCGCCTAAATTCTTTTCTTTCCTTTAAACCCTTTGTGAAATTTGGAATCATTTTTTTTTTCTTAAATACTTTTTCTTGTTTGTAAACATAACGTAATTAAACTGAACTATGTTTGTTACTTTTAAAAGTACAAACATACTTTATACACAAAACATAATTCAAATCTTTTTGTAATACATGTCTTTTCTTTATTCAAATCTCCTCTTTCGACGCTCAGCGGAAAACTTGTAGCAGGACTATATCCACAGTGGATTCCCTATCCCTTTGACATGCTAGCATCCTGCTGCCATGTAGAAATCTACTGGACAGGTTTTCTACCCGCAACATGAATAAACTGGTGAGCTAACAGGCTTAGTAAGTTCAAACATACTTAGTAAGAATCATACAGATTCAAAAACACTGAAAACTCAATTTCCTATGAATAATACTATTCATAATGAATAATACTATTCACCATGAATAATACTATTCATCATAAATAGTGACTTTGACATTTGATCGATGAATAGTAACAGTTACCTTAACTGGTTACTATTCACTTTACCCTAACGGGGTACTATTCACATATCCTAACCGAAATTACTACACTTTAGTGTAAACTTCGATTATGTTCAATTATGATTTTTATCATTTTATTGATTGTTTATTCTCTATTTGATTTCTAGTTTAGAACTCTGTTTATGGCAGTACCGATGATTATTAGTGCGTTGACTAGGAGGGTTTAAGGAGCGACCTTAGAACATCGGCCTCCATAGCCCTGATATCCTCGTAGGATCTGAGAAAAACCTCTACCACTATGTTGGAGGGGCGGTACGCCTTAATGGTTTCATTATCATCTTTCTTATAGTTCCCCATCGGTGACATTCATATGAATCGTCCCACGGTGGAACCCTTATTGCCCGTAGGTCTTTACATTTATTTCTTTATGTGTGTTTTTAATTAACCACACTATAGTGCCCTAGCACTTCTCTATAGTGTATTATTTATACACTTTTTAATTTCTCATTTCATTAGGTGAGTTAGTTTAACTACACCCCTATTGCCCATAGGACTTTACAAGTTTGTACGAAAAGTACTTAAATCAATCAAATAGTAATTCATGCTGCAGACATGTAAATATCTGAGCTAGCATCGCGCTATGAAACATTCATATAACACATAAACCTAGACATAACAGATCAATTCATTCATATAATGAACAACATCAGAATGTTCATGAGTAGACAAATGAATGCTTGAACTTACACATATCACACTTAGCCATAATAGTCTATTTATATTGTAGTCAATTAAATGTTCGAACTTACAGATACTTTCACTAGCATTTCCTTCCCCGGCTCCGCAGACGTTCCTTTGCCGTGTCTGGATCGGGTTCCTATAACCGAAATAACCACGGTTATTCTAAATCTTCATTTCATATTCAAAATTTAGTAAAACATAAAAATTCTACGTCTTATTTACCGTAAATGGTCTTAGGAATCTAAAATCCCATTTTCCATTTTTACACTAACTCTTGGCAAAATTACCATTTTGCCCCTGATTTGATTTCTCATCATAAACCTACTTTTTGTTGGTTTAAGACCCAAATTTAACTTTTATAATTTCATTGTAACTATCCTTAGGCATTCACGGTCATTTCCATGCCTTTCGAAAAATTTTTTGGGCAAAATGACCATTTTGCCCCTGACGGGTCTTGGGTCGATTTTGGGATCCTACAGACAAAACCTTGTCTGTTAATTTCATTTCCATTTACAGCTTTTATTTTTCATTAAAAAGCATAAATAAAACCTATTTATAACTTTTTAGGCTTTATTTATCATTTTCCCCATTTTTCTCAACTTTTGCAAAATTACAATTTTACCCCTATATTTTGGCAAAATTGTAATTATACCCCTGACGGAATTTTCTCGATCCAGACTGCATTTTTGGCTCTCAGGAACTTTTCTAACTCTTTTCTAATCATTACCGAGTTCGTTTCTATTTTATTTTCATTTTTCACCTTCTCGACCCTCGGGAAGTACTATTACGACCCTTTCGTCGGTTTAGTGATTTTCTATCGTTTCGGAGTCTCAAATGGACGTTTTACTAATATTTAAAACATTCATCTAGATGTTCTCGATATAGGTCTCCGAGGCTCGGATTTTCCGTACCCGACTCGGACCTTTATTTCGTTTCCCAAAAACGCCCCCCCTCGGGGTCGGTTTTTCAGTTTAACTCGCGTTTTACATTTTTAAGGGGACGGGTTACTATTCATGAACCACCCCTTAGGTTTTCCTTATTCAATTTTCCTTTAGGGACTCAGGTTCCTGACCCGACCTTAAAATTTTATTTTTAATTTCCTTTTTACCCCAAATGCCATTTTCGAAATTTCAGCAGCATTTCAGCGTAAATTTAAGGCTACCGGCGTTAGGTACGCCTCAAATCATATGTACCTGCCACGTACTATACCACAAGCCTATTTTATGTAAAAGTTTCCCAAACTTTTACATAAAAGCTCACAACATTTCAATTCACATTTTGAACCATATTCCACAAAATTTCTTTCAATTTTGCCCTTGGTTTTGGCCACGGTTTTCACACTAAAAACCTAACCAAAACTTTTCAATTTTTCAACCAAATTTTAGGCTATTCCAATGTCATTACCTAGCACATTTTCAAGCCATTTTACATGCATTTTTCAACACAAATTTTTAGGGTTTTTCACCCTTTTAACCCACGGCCATTTAAGAGAAAAACATGCACAACATTTGATTTTATGCTTTCAATCACATAACCATCATTTCCATAATTCAATGCATGAATTTAGCTATCCAAACATCAAGTAATCATGCAAAAATGTTCACTAAACCCTAATTGCAAGCCACGGCCACTTTAGGAAAATTTGACACCAAAATTTTTCCAAGCTTGATGACCACACAAATCATGTTTTACATTTAACCAAAACATGATTTAAAGCATTTCCACACTTAAACAAGAACAATTCCTCATCAATTACACATGGTAACCCACGATTTCACCCTTGGAAAACTAACCAAAATTTTGTTTTTCTTTAAACAAAATGCATGGTTTTTCTTCTAATCACACCCTTAACAAAACCCAAGCACCAAATCAACCAAAACAAACCAAAAATTTTCTCATTTCCACACTATTCATCCCACAGATTTTAGGGAGAAAACAAGCCAAAAATTACAAACCAAAGAAGGTTACCTTGCTTTCTTGCTTCCTTTGTCTTCAAGGAAGGGTTTGACACCACTTGTGTGAAGGAAACTTGGAATATTTGCTTGGTTCCTCTTGGTTGCTCACGGTTCCACTAAGGAGAACACTTAGAAATTTTTTTCTCTTATGTTTGGCTTTGAAATGGCTACGGCCACTTTTGTTCCAATTGTTGCCGACTTAAGCACAAAGAAAGCCAATTAATTTGTCTTCCAACCAATCATAATGCAACACTTTTCAAACCCATTTCTTTCCATTTTTTTCAAAAATTAAATGGGTGAAATTTTGGTCAAATCTTGGCCTTTAGATCAAAAAGCAAACCAATCTTGGCCATTAATGCCACCAACCACTATAATTTTCCCATTTAATATTTTGGCTTTATGATGTCATAAATTTAAAGTAAAGTGTTGACTTTGACTTTACTATTCACATTAATTCGACTACTTTTTGAACGTTGTCGGTTCGAGCCGAAATTTTCCTGAAATCATCCCGGCAGGTTCCTGAGGCCTCCTGTGTAGTCGGATCAATTTATACTGCTTCCGTTTGATCAAAATCAATTCCGGAAGTTTTTCATCTTGTAGTGCACCGGTTAGGGTTTTCAATGCCGTTTTTGGCACCGTTCCACCCGTTTCAACTCAGTGAATTTTATCAACACTGAATTCTTACTCTTCAGTATTGTTAGAACATTTTAATACATTCTAAACAATATAAATACATTCATTTCACTATTTAAATAGTACAAATTGTTATATACATACATTTGTACATTTTCTTCTGAGAATGCCGAATTTCCCGGTTGTCACAATAGTAGCTCCCCCATTTGACTTAGTTAGTTGTACTTAATGGGATCGTGTTTTGGGAAGTGTGAACCACTCCCACCAAACTAGAAGTTTGTACATATTTTTGATATATATATGTTGTGTAATATTTTATGTAAGGATAGTATCATTTTGGCCCTGAGGGCCTAAAATTAACGAGTTCCACCCATGTCAATAGCAAGATAAAGAGTGTAGGACGGTCCTTGACACTCAGACGATGTCCCAATATGATGCGATAGTTGTATTGAGCATCATAAGAATAAGAGAAAATATGAAAGATATAATATGTATATTTATATCCATGATGTTTAAATGAAATTATTAAGTAAGAAAGAAAGTAATATGTAATACAAGTCCTAAGTACAAAAATCTAAAGAACTTATGTTCTCTTTTCCCGCTATATAATAGGGTTACATAGGTAATCATGGCAAGAATGAGATCACAGTCCACTCAAGCCACCCGAGATGGTGAACTAATGGCACGACTCACAACCATGCAGGAAATGATGTTAAACCAACAACATGAGCTTAACTATCTCTGGGAGCAAATGAACCGACAACAATAGGCACCACAACCAGTGAAGGTGCCAGCTCAAGCAGCACCAGTAGCCCCCGACGCCCATAGAGAACAAGTGGCTCCACCAGTCCAAACAATGCCAGCACCATCGGCTGTGGCTACTTCTACAGTAGCCAAGATCCTTGTGCTAGCTCATAGAGAAGGCGACCTATACGAATGATTCAGGCGCATGAAGGTGCCGGAGTTCGAAGGGACGACGAACCCTATTGAAGCAGACGACTGGTTGACCGATGTCCAGGTCATCCTAGACCTCATAGGACTCACAAAAAAAGAGAAAGTACTATGCACAGCCCTAGCCCTACGTAAAGGAGCATGCTAGTGGTGGAAGACTGTGGCTATCAGAAGGGATATTAATGTAATGAACTGGGCAGACTTCATCGTCGAATTCAGGGAGATGTACTTCAATGATGAACCCCTAGCAGTCTAACAGGATGAATTCAATAATTTGTGCCAAAGAGGCATGGTGGTCTGGAGGCCATAAGGAAGTTCAAGCAACTGGCTCAACTTTGCCCCAACTTAGTGCTAACCAAGAAAGAAAAGGTCCGGAGGATGCTGAAAATGTTCCGGATAGACATTGTAGTCTAAGTCTGCAGCAGCAGCCATGGGCCCGCAACTGTAGCTGAATGTGTCAGTAGGGCCATCCGAGCAGAATACTGGTTGGCCCAAGACAAAGAGAGAAGGGCCCAAATTTTCAAGGCAAGAAGGGAGGAGAAGACACAAGCCAGGCCAACCAAAGGAAGACAGCACCCCGACTCATAGCACAAGGGCAGAACCCAGGGGCCAGCCAACACCACAGACAGTCCAACCACAATAACAACAAAAGGAAAGGGAACCCAAGCAATTAGGGGCAACAGAAAAATTTTCCCCAGAAGAAGAACAACCGCAGGGGAAATGGCAGTCAGCACCCACCTTGTCCAAAGTGTGGAAAGAATCATCCCGGGGAATGCAGCCTAAGCACTAGCGGCTGTTACATATGTGGCAAGGAAGGCCACTTCATCAAACATTGTCACTCAAACCTGCAGAAACAGCAGGGCCAAGCCCGCCCCACCAGCGAATAATTGCATGTTGCCCAAGCCAGAATTGAAGGCCCATCAATCACCCAAGGTAGATTAGAAGCTCTAAAGATGCAGGGGAAGATTTATGCTTTCACAAGAGAGGATGCAGAAGCCGGAACCTAGACCATGGTGATAGATCAGCTTTCTGTCGCCAACTCCACTGCATTATTTTATTTGATTCTGGAGCAACACATTCATTCGCATCATTAGAGTTTGCTAGGAAGATAGGCCAGAATGTTGATAGAATGAACCAAACTTTTCAAACTGCTCTTCCCTCCGAGGAAGTTTTGTTGTCTAATTACTGGCTACGCCATGTACTAGTAATTATCTACGGACGGGAGCTAAGTATCAACCTGATCATCCTCGACATGCACGATTATGACGTGATAGTGGGGATGGATTTCCTTGCCAAGTACCACACCGTCATAAACTGTCAGAGACGAGAGGTTACCTTCGAGCCAATTGGACACGAGAAGTTTGTCTGCGAGGGTTTATTGCTGAAACAACCCAAGATGATGATTTCTGCCATGAAGGCCACAAGCTTCTATCCAGCGGATGCACTGGCTTCCTTGCATACATAGTGGACAAGACCCAAGAAGCGAAGGCAGGGCCAGATAGCATGCCAATAGTCAAGGAGTTTGTAAGAGTGTTTCCAGAGGATCTTCTAGGACTTCCACCAGAACGCAAGATATCATTCGAGATAGAGCTACTACCAGGGTCAGCACCCGTATCCAAGGCCCTCTACAGAATGGCATCGATGGAGTTGAAAGAGCTCCAAACTCAATTAAAGGAGTTGATGGACAAGGGTTTTATTTGACAGAGTTTTTCACTATAGGGAGCACCAGTCTTGTTCGTGAAAAAGAAGGACGGAACATTATGGATATGCATAGACAACCAGGAGCTGAATAAGATCACCATAAAGAACAAGTATCTATTGCCACGGATTAACGATTTGTTCGACCAGCTCTGAGGTGCTATAGTATTTTCAAGGATTAACATACGTTTCAGATATCACCAATTGCAGATCAAAGATGTAGACATATCACAAGACGGCTTTCTGAACTTGATATGGACACTACGAGTTCCTGATCATGTCATTCGGATTGACGAATGCCCCCGCAGCTTTCATAGACTTAATGAACTGTGTCTTCAAGGAATTCTTAGACAAGTTTGTCATTGTGTTTATCAATGACATACTTGTATATTCAAAGACAAAGGAGGAGCACGAGGAGCATCTGAGAGCCGTTCTACTCAAGTTAAAGGAGCATCAGCTATACACCAAATTTTTCAAGTACGAATTTTGGCTGGAGAAGGTCCACTTCCTTGGTCACATGGTCTCCAAGGAAGGAGTATCAGTAAACCCGGCAAAGGTTAAAGCAGTTAGTGACTAGCAGACTCTGAAGAACGTAACAGAAATCCGTAGCTTCTTAGGATTAATAGGTTATTATTGACGGTTCATTGAAGGATTCTCAAGGTTAGCCGCACCACTCATAGCACTGACCAAGAAGGAAAAGAAGTATGAGTGGATGGACAAGTGCGAGAAAAGCTTCCAGGAGTTAAAAAGTAGACTCACAAGCGCTCCAATCCTGACCATACTAGATGCTGGTCAGGGAAACTTTGTGATCTACAGCGATGCATCTAAGGTTGGACTAGGAGCCGAACTAACGCAAGGTGGTAGAGTGGTCGTATACGCTTCGCGACAACTCAAGAACCACAAAAGGAATTACCTAAGGCACGACTTGGAGCTTGCAGCAGTCGTCTTTGTGCTCAAATTATGAAGGCACGATCTATATGGCGTCATGTGTAATAATCGGGAAATTTTACTGTTCTTGGAATATAGTAAATTGCATGTACATGATGAATTTCATGTTTAAAATGTGAAATGTATGATTAATATTGTGTAGAACGAGATAAAATATTCTAACGATATTACAAATTAAGAATTCGGTGATGTAAAAGCATGCCGAATTGAGCTAGGGAAAAATAGTGAACTGTAAATCTTAGTAGGTGACTCAAGGTAAACTGAGTGCACAAAAAAATAAAATACTGATAGTAGTGATTTTAGACGTGAGTGCGTGTTCGTGTTACACATAGTATCGAGAAGTTGTTCTACATGACCTCTTCTTGACCTAAAATTAATATATTTAGATTCAGTATGCTCAAATTAGTCAATTGAGCATGAAAAGTAATATTTGACCTGGACATATGTAGTGTCAAGAAATTGGTCAAGATGACATTTTCTTGATATAAAACTGATATATTTGGAATCAGAATGCTCAAATTAGTCAATATAGCCTATCAGAATGCTTAAATTAGTTAATTGAGCAAAAAGGTAATTTTTGACCGGGAATTCGCAGTACCGGAAACTGGTCGAAATGATCTCGGATGGAAATAAAACTGATATATTTGGGTTCAGCATGCCCAAATTAGTCAGGATAGCTCATGTTGAAATTTTGGACAAAAAGGGTATAAAAGGTCAAAATTGCAGAAAATGCCACATAATTTTCATTTTCTAGATTTTCTCCCCCACATATACACCATCGGTGAACAGTAACCGACCACCGGAAATGGTGTCCATTTTCGACACCACTGGTCTCGTTAGAAAGCTCTCGATGAGCTGAGTCCAACGGTGTGCTGAATCGACGGAACCAACGCCAGAGAACGCCGCACGCGCCGCCCGAAGCCGCCGGTAGCCAGAAATTTCAAACGGCCGTATCTCTGCCGTTTGACCTCCGATCAAGGTGATTCTGGTCCCAAAAGTTTTGTGGTGAAGAGGAGAACAAAACCCATAGCTCATTTCACCTCAATAGCTGTCAGATCGCATCGCTCGAAGCCGCGACGTTGCCGCCATGAAGCCGCCTGGAATCCGTCGATTCCGGTAGAGTTGAGCCACACTACCGGTCTCAAAATGCTCAGAGAAGAATGGGGAGCAAAAGCCCTCAAACAATTTTGGGCAACAACCCCGGCACGGCGGAGATTCAACGCCGCCGTCGTGGGTCGAGTTTTCGAGGAAGATTGCCGGCGATTGGAGCCTCCAATGGTAAAATTGACACCACCAATGGACTCCTCTCGCCGAGATCTTCAAGGTGGACACCTCCGTTGTTCGCGCCGCTGCGGTCAACACCGGTCAATGCGGTCAACACCGGTCAACGACGACCCGGGGGTGAAAAAATGAAGAATGGCCCATTGGCCTATTTTCGATGTTCTGGACACATCCGCAGCATCAGAATTGCCAACCGGGATTCCGAACGTGAAGAACGGAGAAAAAAAGTTTGCATGATCGAGACTGAACGGTTCGTCCGATCGCCGACGGATGATCTCGGTAGCTATTTCATTTCCCTGCATTCCTTATTTATGTATTGGAATGATTTATGTGTAATTTGTATTCAAATTGTAAAAAGAAAAGAAAAAGAAAAGCGTAAAATGAATGAAATGTCAGAAAAAGAAAATGTATGGGAAATGTGAATATTTTTACGTAAAAAGTTGAGTTTTACGTAAAAATTAGGCCTCTGGTATAGTACGTGGTAGATTAGACTAAGTTAGATGGTTCTGAGGCATTTCCTAAATGCTGGAGACCTAGAAATTTAGCGGAAATGTTGCCAAAATTTTGAAAACGGCACTATGGGCATTTTGGTGAAAAACGAGAGGCAAATTATGTTCGGTAATGGAAACCGAGACCCTTCGATGAGTTAGGCTCGAAAAATGGGAAAATGAGCCTTTGAGGAATAGTAAACCATCCCTCTGAGGTTGTGAAAATGTAAGAGAACGGGAAAACCAATGTCAAGGGTATTTTAGGAAACGAAAGGAAAATTTGAGGTCGGGGTGAAAACCCGAGCCCACTCGGTGTCTAAGGCTCGGGATTAGCATAACAAACGTTTCAAGAGTAGTGAAATACCCATTTAAGGCTCCGAAATGTGAGAAAAACGAGAAACGACCCTAGGTGTCGGAATAGTACCACCCGAGGGTCGGATGACCAATAGTCGTCTATGGAATGGCAATGGATGCTGTAAAAGTGTGTAAAAGCTTAAGAAATATTATTTTATGATATTTGGGCTTAGAAAATCCTGTTAAAAGTCACAGTAAGCATAGAATGGTCCCAAGACCCGTCAGGGGCAAAATAGTCATTTTGACCAAAAATTTTTGAAAGGCTCGGAAAGGACCGTGAATGCCTAAGGATAGTTAAAATGAAATTATAAAAGTTAAATTTGGGTCTTCAACCAACAAAAAGTAGGTTTATGATGAGAAATCAAATCTGGGGCAAAAAGGTAATTTTGCCAAGAGTTAGTGTAAAAATGAAAAATGGGATTTTAGATTCCTAAGACCATTTACAGGAAATAAAACGTAGAATTTTTACGTTTTACTGAATTTTGAATATGAAATGCAGATTTAGAATAACCGTGGTTGTTCCGATTATAGGAACCCGATCTAGACGCGGCAAAGGAACGTCTGCGGAGCCGGAGAAGGAAATGCTAGCGAAAGTATCTGTAAGTTTGAACATTTAATTGACTGCAACATGAATAGACTATTATGTCTAAGTGTGATATGTGTAAGTTCAAGCATTCATTTGTCTGCTCATGAACGTTCTGATGTTGTTCATTATATGAATGAATTGATCTGTTATGTCTAGGTTTATGTGTTATATGAATGTTTTATAGCGCGATGCTATGATAAATGTTTGGTAAGCTCAGATATTTACATGTCTGCAGCATGAATTACTATTTGATTGATTTAAGTACTTTTCATAAAAACTTGTAAAGTCCTACGGGCAATAGAGGTGTAGTTAAACTAACTCATCTAATGAAATGAAAAATTAAAAAGTGTATAAATAATACAGTATGGAGAAGTGTTAGGGCACTATAGTGTGGTTAATTAAAAACACACATAAAGAAATAAATGTAAAGACCTACGGGCAATAAGGGTTCCACCGTGGGACGATTCATATGAATGTCACCGGTGGGGAACTATAAGAAAGATGGTAATGAAACTACTAAGGCGTACCGCCCCTCCAACATAGTGGTAGAGGTTTTTCTCAGATCCTACGAGGATATCAAGGCTGCGGAGGCCTATGTTCTAAGGTCGCTCCTTAGACCCTCCCAGTCAGCGTGCTAATAATCATTGGTACTGCCATAAACAGAGCTCTAAACTAGAAATCAAATAGAGAATAAATAATCAATAAAATGATAAAAATCATAATTGAGCATAACCGAAACTTATGCTAAAGTAATGTAAATTCGGTTAGGGTATGTGAATAATGCCCCGATAGAGTAAAGTGAATAGTAACCAGTTAGGATAACTGTTACTATTCATCAGTTAAATGTCAAAGTTACTATTCGTGATGAATTGTACTATTCATAAGAAATTGAGTTTTAGTGTTTTTAAATCAATATGATTCTTACTATGTATGTTTGAACTTACTGAGCCTATTAGCTCATCAGTTTGTTCATGTTGCAGGTAAGAAACCTGTCTAGTAGATTTCTAAACGGCGGCAGGATGCGAGCTTGTCAAAGGGATAGGGAATCCACTATGGATATGGTCCTGCTACAAGTTTTCCGTTGAGCGTTGAAAACAGAGACATGTATTGCAAAAAGATTTGAATTACGTATTGTGTATAAACTATGTTTGTGCTTTTAAAAGTGACAAACATAGTTCAGTTTAATTACGTTATGTTTACAAACGAGAAAACGTATTTAAAAAAAATGATTACAAATTTCACAAAGGGTTTAAAGGAAAGAAAAGAATTTAGGTGACTCGACGAAGTTCACGAGCTATTTCAGTCAGCTAAGGAGCTTGATTGTAATAGTTTTGGTGGACCGAGGTCAGGGGTGCCACAAGTGGTATCAGAGCGAGCTTGACCATATCCTTCTTGGCATAAGACGCAACCTGTTCGTCTATTCAAGTAAGTTAGCCTTATTTTGAATTAGTAGTTGTTTGTTTATAGGAAAATAAACGACTTAGATGAAATGAGATGACGAGATCAATGAATGTGGTCTCACGATTGTATAGTGCTAGTGGACTGCCACGATACGGCTATACAGAGTTCGAGATAGAGAATTACCATGATTATGATCGTACAGTACTAGAGAATGAACAAAGAAGACTGCTCAGAGAAGAAATGAAGATTGCCATCAAGTTATATAGAACTCCAATGTCAGCTGCCCATAAAGTTTGGAGTGGTGAACAGTCCTTCAGAATTTCATAGGAAGGCAAGATTGGTGTCACGTTATTGAAATGATTTTCCGGCTGTGTACCATTAATCGGGATGATGGGTCTTGTTGGCTACTGACAATGCTTTTTAGGGAGATACTCTTATGTGTATTAGGATTCTTATGACCAGGAGTAGCGCTTAACTGGACCAAGTTTCACCATGCCACGATTGAGTAAATCTTCTCTCGGAAAGAGTCTAACATCAGCCCCAATTCCTCAAGGGCAAACAGGGTGTCACTTCTAACATCACCTGAGTTCCTTAGAGTTGCGACCATACGAGAATTAGTTCATCGGACTGAGAAACTGCAGTCGATGTCTGGTGACATAGTTCTAACGTATGCTGTGCGCTTCAAGGAACTGATGAATCCCCTCCAATTTGCGTGGAATTCACAACGAAACTTAAGCCGAGACGAACGTAGATCCAAGAATGTCTATAGGTGAACGATCTAGTCAAGGAAGAAGAAGATCCGTAAAAGTTTCTTGTAGACCAAGAAAATTAGATGTATTAGGCTATATATATATCCTTTATGTTATATTGCAATGTTATGTAATGACATGTGTGTGATGAATGGTTATGAACTGTCAAAATGTGTTGATATAATATAATGAGTTTTATTGTTTTGTCCTATATGAAAAGGCATAATATACGATAAATGGGCCATGTGCATTTATTGCACTAGAAATGGTTCGGATGAAGAGAAATAAGATCCTAAGGAATTTTCCTTTGAAACCGAATCGATAGAATGACTAAAATGTAGAGTGGTACATATGTGTATATATGTATACTCAATGTAAAAGAGGCTGTTGTATATACAAGGTCTTAATATTGATATGTATGTGAACGTCATGAAACTAGTTATAATAATGCCGTACGATGATATGGCATTAGGATTTCTTTGAATTTCAGGAAATCTTAAAAATTTTGTGAAATATATATATACATTGAAAATCTAATGATTGATTTCAAATGATTATAAGGAAATAGAAAATATGGTGAATACATGTGGTCAAGAAAGTATGAGTAAATGTCTCACCCTATCAAAAAGGGTGGAGGAATTATAAGGCCTTTTAGAGGTCTAGATGTAAGAAAACGCTGAATTAAGACCGTATTTAGATAAGATAGAACCTAGGCAGGGTGCTGAGAAGGTTCAGCCACCACTGGCCCTTACAATTGAATAGGTACTACATTACCGCTGTTCCTGAAAGGATACATGAACTACGGTCTGTGACAACCGGGAAATTCAGGCATTTTCGGAAGAAAAAAGTACAAATGTATGTATATAACAATTCGTACTATTTAAAGAGTGAAATAAATGTATTTATATTGTTTAGAATGTATTAAAATATTCTAACAATACTGACGAGTAAGAATTCAGTGTTGGAAAAATTCACTGTGTTGAAACAGTGCCAAAAACGGCATTGAAAACCCTAACTGGTGCACTAAAAGATGAAAAACTTCCGGGATTGATTTTGATCAAACAGAAGCAGTATAAATTGACCCGACTGCACAGGAGATCTCAGGAACCCGCCGGGACGATTTCAGGAAAATTTCAGCTCGAACCGGTATCGGTCAAAAAGTAGTCGAATTAATGTGAATAGTAAAGTAAAAGTCAACATATTACTTCACATTATGACATCATAAAGCCAAATTTAATAAATGTGAAAATATGGTGGTTGGTGGCATTAATGGCCAAGATTAAGCTACTTTTTGATCTAAAGGCCAAGATTTGGCCAAAATTCCATCCTTTTATTTTTTGAAAAATTTGGAAAGAAATGGATGGAAAAGTGTTGCATTTTGATTGGTTGAAAGGCAAATTAATTGGCTTTCTTTGTGTTTAAGTCGGCAAAGTCTTGAACAAAAGTGGCCGAGACAATTTCAAAGCCAAAAACATAAGAAAAAATTTTTCTAAGTGTTCTCCCAAGAGGAACCGTGAGCAACCAAGAGAAACCAAGTAAATACTCCAACTTTCTTTCACAAAAGTGGTGTCAAACCCTTCCTCGAAGACAAAGGAAGCAAGAAAGCAAGGTAACTTTCTTTGGTTTGTAATTTTTGGCTTGTTTTCTCCCTAAAATCCGTGGGATGAATAGTGTGGAAATGAGAAAATTTTTGGTTTGTTTTGGTTGATTTGGCGTTTGGGTTTTGTTAAGGGTGTGATTAGAAGAAAAACCATGCATTTTGTTTAAAGAAAAACAAAATTTTGGTTGGTTTTCCAAGGGTAAAACCGTGGGTTACCAAGTGTAGTCAATGATGAATTGTTGTGGTTTAAGTGTTAAAATGCTTTAAATCATATTTTGGTCAAATGTAAAGCATGATTTGTATGGTTGAAAGCTTGGAAAAATTTTGGTGTCAAGTAACCCTAATATGGCCGTGGGTTTAATTAGGGTTTGGGGAAAAATTTTTGCATGATTTACTTGATGTTTGGATAGTTAAATTCATGTATTGAATTAAGGAAATGATGGATTTGTGATTGAAAGCATGAAACAAAAAAATTTGGTGCATGTTTCTCTTAAATGGCCGTGGGTTATAATGGTGAAAACCCTAAGAATTTGTGTTGAAAAATGCATGTAAATTGGCTTGAAAATGTGCTAGGTAATGACATTGGAATAGCCAAAAATTTGGTAAAAAAAAAAAATTGAAAAGTTTTGGTTAGGTTTTGATTGTGAAAACCGTGGCCAAAACCAAGGGTAAGATTTAAAGAAATTTTGTGTGATGTGGTTCAAAATGTGAATTGAAATGTTGCGAGCTTTTATGTAAAAGTTTGGGAAACTTTTACATAAAATAGGTTTGTGGTATAGTACGTGGCATGTACATATGGTTCGAGGCGTACCTAACGCCGGTAGCCTTAAATTTCCGCCGAAATGCTGCCGAAATTTCGAAAACGGCATTTGGGGTAAAAAGAGAATTAGAAATAAAAGTTTAGGGTCGGGTCGGAAACCCGAGTCCCTAAAGGAAAATTGAATAAGGGAAACCTAAGGGGTGGTTCGTAAATAGTAACCCGTCCCCGTAAAAATGGAAAACGCAGATGAAACTGAAAAACCGACCCCGAGGGGGGGCGTTTTTGGGAAACGAAGTAAAGGTCCGAGTCAGATACGGAAAATCTGAGCCTCAGAGACCTAGATCGGGAATGTATAGATGAACGTTTTAAATTCTAGTAAAATGTCCAATTGAGGCTCTGAAACAATAGAAAATCACTAAATCGACGTGAGGGTCGGAATAGTGCTCCCGAGGGTCGGGAAAGTGAAAAATGGAAATAAAATAGAAACGAACCCGGTAATGAATAGTAAAGAGTCAGAAAAGTTCCTGAGAGCCAAAAATGCAGTCCGGATCTAGAAAATTCCGTCAGGGGCATAATTGCAATTTTACCAAAGTATAGGGTTAAAATCATAATTTTACAAAAGTTGAGAAAAATGGGGAAAATGATAAATAAAGCCTAAAAAGTTATAAATAGGTTTTATTTAAGCTTTTTTAATGAAAAATAAAAGCTATAAATGGAAATGAAATTAACAGACAAAGTTTTGTCTGTAAGATCCCAAAATCGACCTACAAGGTGGGCGATCAAAGATCCAAGAGAGAAAAGGGGAAGAAACTGATAAGGTAAGTTCAAACATTTACCTGTCTGCAACATATAGCATTATTATTGCTAACTTTGATGTACTAACTATAAGTTAGGTACATATGTGCCACGGGCACTATTATAGAGTAGAGAGAGAGAGACGAAATGTGCTACTGGCACTATTGAGAATGAGACACATAATAAATCGTGCTTCGGGCACTAGAGCGAGGTTAATGAAACTCGCTCACCTAAAAATTTAAAATATGAACCATTCCTAACCACGGGGCAATATGACGTCACCGAGTTAGAACTTTAAAAAGTCGGTAATGAAACTACTTTTGGCGTACCAGCCTTCCATATAGGGAGTTTAATTTTGCCTTCGGGGCTATGAGATTAAGGCTGTGGAGGTCAGCACTGATGTACCGCTCCCAGTCATGTACAATTTTACCTTCGGGGCTATGAGATTAAGGCTGTGGAGGTCAGCACTAATGTACCGCTTCCAGTCATGTGCACTTAAATGGTACTGCCAACCTGAGCTCAAAACCAGAACATAATTAAAGATAATTACCTAAAACTGAAACTGTGCCATAATCGAGCATAAGACAGTTTCATGAGGGTATTAACATCGCGGTAGACGTATTGTTGATATACTGTGTTGTGGTGAAACTACTATTCATAATGAATAGTGGTCAAAGTACTATTCATGTATGAATAGTGGTCAGCGTTACTATTCATGATGAATAGTACTATTCATAGAAATTTTATTTCTTGCATGTTTGAACTTACTGAGGCTGTAGCTCACCAGTTTTGCTTATGTTGCAGGTAAGCGACCAGCTCAGTAGCTTTGTTTGACTGGATGGCGGACGGGATAGCACGTGTCAAATGGGATAGGAGGCGAGGGATATGGTCCTGCCAAAGTCTTTCCGCTGAGCGATAAAAGAGAAGGGAAAAAGAAACAGTCGTTTGTAATAATATATATTTTACGAAAGTACTGTATTATGTAAATTACTTTGTACTTGTGAACAAAGTAAATAATGGATAATGTTTTACATGATGTTTAAAGAAAAAAAAATTTCCCCAAAAACGTCATGTTTCACAAGAGAGATAGATTAGCCGGTGACCCATGAAAGTACAATCTATCGCAGTTAGCGATAAAGCTTGACTATAATAGTATTGTATGATCTCTAGTTTAGATTTGTGATTGGTTTAGTTTAGATTACCGACTGCCGTCACAGTTAGTATCAGAGCAGTGTTGACCATGTCCTGATTTGACACTTCGCGCATCCTGTACCGCAATCCAAGTAAGTAGTTTATTTAAGTTTAGTTAATTATTTTCTTATATGAAAATAATTATCTTATAGGTAGCAAGATGACCATACCTCCTTATGTGAGACCACCGCTACCACGACCGAGAGGGGTGTTACGGGTATGGACGAGACCTACTGTGAGGCCGTCTATTTCCCAATGTCTGGTACTTAGACCCCCGGTGCCAGAGAGACCTCCAACACCAGCACCAGCTATAATAACCGAGAAATTTTACTGTTCTCGGAATATTGTAAATTGCATGTACATGATGAAATTCATTTTTAAAATGTAAAATGTATGATTAATATTGTGTAGAACGAGATAAAATGTTCTAACGATATTACAGATTAAGAATTTGGTGATGTAAAAGCATGCCGAATTGAGCTAGGGAAAAACAGTGAACTGTAAACCCTAGTACGTGACTCAGGATAAGCTGAGTGCACAAAAAGATAAAATACTGATAGTAGTGATTTTAGACGTGAGTGCGTGTGTGTGTGTTGCACATAGTATTGAGAAGTTGGTCAAGATGACCTCTTCTTGACCTAAAATTGATATATTTAGATTCAGCATGCTCAAATTAGTCAATTGAGCATGAAAAGTAATATTTCATCCGGAGATACGCAGTATCAAGAAATTGGTCAAGATGACATTTTCTTGATATAAAACTGATATATTTGGAATCAGAATGCTCTAATTAGTCAATTAAGCACAAAATGGAAATTTTGACCGGGAAATGTACAGTATCAGAAACTGGCCGAGATGACCTCGGATGACGATGAAACTGATATATTTGGATTCAGGACGTCCAAATTAGTCAGTATAGCCTATCAGAATGCTCAAATTAGTTAATTGAGCACAAAGGTAATTTTTGACGGGGAATTTGCAGTATCGGAAACTGGTCGAAACGATCTCGGATGAAAACAAAACTGATATATTTGGGTTCAGCATGCCCAAATTAGTCAGGATAGCTCATGTTGAAAATTTGGACAAAAAGGGTATAAAAGGGCGAAATTGCAGAAAAGGCCCCATAATTTTCATTTTCTAGATTTTCTCCCCCACACCTACACCATCGGTGAACAGTAACTGACCACCGAAAACGGTGTCCGTTTTCGACACCACCGGTCTCGTTGGAAAGCTCTCGACGAGCTGAGTCCAACGGTGTGCTGAATCGACGGAACCGACGCCGGAGAAGGCCACACGCGCCACCTGAAGCCGCCGGTGGCCGAAAATTTCAAACGGCCGTATCTCCGCCGTCCGACCTCCGATCGACACGATTCCAGTCCCAAAAGCTTCTTCTTGAAGAGTAGAACAAAACCCAAGCTTCATTTCGGCTCAACAGTCACCGGATCTCGCCGCCCGAAGCCGCGCCGTCGCCGCCGTGGAATCCATTGTTTCCGGCCGAGTCGAGGGACACCATGGGTGTCAAAATACTCAGAAGATGATGGGGAACAAAAGCCCTCAAACAATTTCGGGCAACAACCCCAGCACGGCGGAGATTCAACGCCGCCGCCTTGGGCCGAGTTTTCGAGGAAGATTGCCGGCGATCGGAGCCTCCAATGGTGAAATTGACACCACCAATGGACTCCTCTCGTCGAGATCTTCAAGGTGGGCAAGTCCGTTGTTCGCGCCGCCGGTCAATGCCGGTCAACGCGGTCAATGCCGGTCAACGGCGACCCGGGGGTGGAAAAATGAAGAATGGCCCGTTGGCCTATTTTTGACGTTCTGGACACATCCGTGGCATCAGAATTGCCAACCGGAATTTCGAACGTGAAGAACAGAGACAAAAAGTTTGCGCGGTCGAGACCGAACGGTTCGTCTGATCCCCGACGGGACGATTTCGGTAGCGATTTCGTTTCCTTTCATTCCTTATTTATGTATTAGAATGATTTATATGTAATTTGTATTCAAATTGTAAAAAGAAAAGAAAAAAAAAAGACTCAAATAAATGAAATGTCAGAAAAAGAAAATGTATGGGAAATGTAAATATTTTTACGTAAAAAGTTGAGTTTTACGTAAAAATTAGGCCTCTGGTATAGTACGTGGTAAAATAAAATAGGTTAGATGGTTTTGAGGCATTTCCTAAACGCCGGGAACCTAAAAATTTAGCGGAAATGCTGCCGAAATTTTCAAAATGGTACTAACGGTGTTTCGGTGAAAACGAGAGGCAAATTGTGTTCTGTAATGGAAACCGAGACCCTTCGATGAGTTAGGCTTGAAAAATGGGAAAATGAACCTTTGAGGAATAGTAAACCATCCCTCTGAGGTTGTGAAAATGTAAGAGAACGGGAAAACCAATGTCAAGGGTATTTTAGGAAACGAAAGGTAAATTTGAGGTCGAGATAAAAACCCGAGCCCACTCGGTGTCTAAGGCTCGGGATTAGCATAACAAACGTTTCAGAAATAATGAAATACCCATTTAAGGCTCCGAAACGTGAGAAAAACGAGAAACGACCCTAGGTGTCGGAATAGTACCACCCGAGGGTAGGATGATCAATAGTCGTCTATAGAACAGCAATGAATGCTGTAAAAGTGTGTAAAAGTTTAAGAAATATTATTTTATGATATTTGGGTTTAGAAAATCCTGTTAAAAGTCACAGTAAGCATATAACGGTCCCGAGACCCGTCATGGGCAAAATGGTCATTTTGACCAAAAAAATTTACGAAAGACTCGGATAGGACTGTGAATGCCTAAGGATAGTTAAAATGAAATTATAAAAGTTAAATTTGGGTCTTAAGCAACAAAAAGTAGGTTTATGATGAGAAATCAAATCAGGGGCAAAATGGAAATTTTACCAAGAGTTAGTGTAAAAATGGAAAATAGGATTTTAGATTCCTAAGACCATTTACGGGAAATAAAACGTAGAATTTTTATGTTTTACTAAATTTTGAATGTGAAATGAAGATTTAGAATAACCGTGGTTATTCCGGTTATAGGAACCCGATCCAGACGCGGCAAAGAAACGTCTGCGGAGCCGGGGAAGGAAATGCTAGCGAAAGTATCTGTAAGTTTGAACATTTAATTGACTGCAACATGAATAGACTATTATGTCTAAGTGTGATATGTGTAAGTTCCAACATTCATTTGTCTGCTCATGAACATTCTAATGCTGTTCATTATATGAATGAATTGATCTGTTATGTCTAGGTTTATGTGCTATATGAATGTTTCATAGCACGATGCTATGATTAATGTTTGGTAAGCTCAGGTATTTACATGTCTGCAGCATGAATTACTATTTGATTGATTTAAGTACTTTTCGTGCAAACTTGTAAAGTCCTACGGGCAATAGGGGTGTAGTTAAACTAACTCACTTAATGAAATAAGAAATTAAAAAGTGTATAAATAATACACTATGGAGAAGTGTTAGGGCACTATAGTGTGGTTAATTAAAAACACACATAAAGAAATAAATGTAAAGACCTGCGGGCAATAAGGGTTCCACCGTGGGACGATTCATATGAATGTCGCCGGTGGGGAACTATAAGAAAGATGGTAATGAAACCACTAAGGCGTACCGCCCCTCCAACATAGTTGTGGAGGTTTTTCTCAGATCCTACGAGGATATCAGGGCTGTGGAGGCCGATGTTCTAAGGTTGCTCCTTAGACTCTCCCAGCCAGCGTGCTAATAATCATCGGTACTGCCATAAACAGAGCTCTAAAATAGAAATTAAATAGAGAATAAACAATCAATAAAATGATAAAAATCATAATTGAGCATAACCGAAGCTTACGCTAGAATAATGTAAATTCGGTTAGGGTATGTGAATAGTTACCCGTTAGGGTAAAATGAATAGTAACCAGTTAGGGTAACTGTTACTATTCATCGGTCAAAGGTCAAAATTACTATTTATGATAAATAGTACTATTCATAAAAAATTGAGTTTTAGTGTTTTTGAATCAATATGATTCTTACTATGTATGTTTGAACTTACTGAGCCTGTTAGCTCATCAGTTTGTTCATGTTATAGGTGAGAAACCTGTCTGGTAGATTTCTGGATGGCGGCAGGATGCGAGCGTGTCAAAGGGATAGGGAATCCACTGTGGATATGGTCCTGCTACAAGTTTTCCACTGAGCGTTGAAAGAGGAGATTTGAATAAAGAATAGACATGTATTGCAAAACGATTTGAATTATGTATAGTGTATAAACTATGTTTGTACTTTTAAAAGTGACAGACATAGTTCAGTTTAATTACGTTATGTTTACAAACAAGAAAAAGTATTTAAAAAAAATGATTCCAAATTTCACAAAGGGTTTAAAGGAAAGAAAAGAATTTAGGCGATCCGACGAAGTTCACGAGCTATTTTAGTCGGCTAAGGAGCTTGATTGTAATAGTTTCGGTGGACCGAGGTCGGGGGCATCACACCAGCTCCAGTAGATGTAGTACAACCTCAACCGGTACTTTATCCACCTGTAGTAGTGGACATTCCAGTTGTTGGTGGACACCAACAAATTGGGGTGAGAGTTTCGGCTTGGGCAGTACAGGCATTCAGAGCTAGTAGTCCTCCTATGTTTGATGGTGTACGACAGTCGGTGGAGACGAGGAACTGGCTCCATGCCATGGAGAGGATCATGGTGATGTCTGATATTGACCGAGAGATGTGGATCCAGTTGGCCATAAGTATGTTTCAGGGAGATGCTCGAGTATTCTGGGATTATTGTGATTAGGAAATTCTGTTGCGATTCAGTTGGGCTGAGTTCTGTCAATGATTGGCTAATCAGTTTCCGCCTAAGGATCTGACACTGACTCCTACACCTCCAAAGAGACAAGAGGTAGATACACCCGCGTATCCTGGATTTGATGAGGTTAGGGACTATATTCTCCAGACAGAGAGGATGGTCATGTTGTCTGGTGAGACAGTTATGTCTTATGCAGCGCGATTTGAGGAGACTATTAGAAGAAGATGTCCATTGCCCAACCTCACTGAAGCAAACTGTTGTGAGCTTTTCTGGAGAGGTTTACCCATGGAGTTGAGACAGAGGGTGATTAAGCTATATCCTTCTACGCTCCAAGAGTTTGTAGTGATGATCAGGACGATCGAAAGGGAGGTTTTGATTGAGCATCTGACGCAGAGTCGACGAGAGACACTGGGTCAAGATGAGATGTTGGCACGCATCTTTGGGCCGAGAAGGATGATGAACGATCATGAAGTCGGACCGTCTAGACCACGAGGAGGTGATGACTCAAGACAGGGAGCATTGCCCAGGGGTGGTGATGACTCAGATGATCTAGATGACGATGAGGATCCAGAAGAATATCCTCTAGTCCCAAACATAGGGGATGTGTGACCTGTAGATGTATGCATGTACATAAGTAGCTTAGAGAGAAAAGCTCTTTTGTATAGACTTGTGGCCAAGATGTATATGATGGCCGATGTATATATGACTGGTGATGGTTATGTATGATATATAAACGTTTTGCTAGGAATGAAATATCAAAATGATTATATGTTGTACGATGATGCGTTATGATGATGTGGCTTTACATTACCCTGAATTTCGTAAATTTATATCATTTTACGAATGTAGTCATGGAAAAGCTAACGGTGAATAGTTATGCCATAATAGGATAATAGGCAAGATGGTGGATTTGTGAAATCGACCAGAGGGATGAGAACGATATCCTAATATCATGGAGAGATTGGATCAGATACAAGCCTTACTAAAAGCTCAGATGCAGGAAAATGCTAATCTGAGACAATGGGTAGAAGAGTTAGAACAGAGACAAGGTTCTGAAGGTACCCAAGTAGAACAGGAAGCTGAGGTAGATCAGGTTATCCCTCCAGCTGTTGTACATGAGAGAGCTCCTGAACCGCAACCGGTATTAAATCTGGAACCCCTCTATGAAAGATTCAGGCGTATGAGGCTGCTAGAATTTGAAGGTTCTACAAATCCTCTAGAGGCTGAAGACTGGTTGTCATCATTGCAAGTAATCATGGAATTCATGAACCTAACGGACCAGGAGAAAGTCGCATACGCATCTTTTGTATTGAGGAAAGATGCTCGTTTTTGGTGGGACACTGTGCGAATGAGAAGAAATGTGTCTACCATGAGTTGGGCGGAATTTCTGGAAGAATTTAACCAGAAATATTATGATCCTGCATCTCTGAGACAACAGCAGAAAGAGTTCTCAGAATTGACGCAAGGAAATATGTCGATGAGCGAAGTTTGCCGAAAGTTCGACCAGTTATCCCGTTTATGCCCTTATGTAGTCCCTACTGAGAGGGAGAAAATACAGAAAATGATCGAGATGTTCAGGCCAGAAATTGCTGCATTGGTAGATACTGGATAGGTACAGCCTACTTCTGTAGTAGATTGTGTTAGTCGGGCCATAAGAGCTGAGTTTCACGTAGCTCGACAGAAAGAGGAAAGAGAAAAGCACTGGGAGGCCAAGAAGAAAGAGAGGGCAATAATCAAGGATCCCAGCAAAACAAGAGGAAAGGCAATTTTACTAGAAATCGCCAGGCCAATAACTGAAACAGCAGCGAAGAACAGCTGGTAATGCAGAATCTAATGTGCAAAATTATCCTACATGCGGGAAGAGACATTCTGGGCAACGTAGATATGGGCCACTTGTTTGCCATGAATGTGGAAAGGAAGGTCATTATGCCAGGAATGTTCCAAGCGATAGGCAGGGTGTATAAGGCACTTCCCAACTGCACCAGACAAGCCCACAAGCTCATTCCCTTCAGGCCAGAGTTGAAGAGTCTCCGGTAAGGCCGCAATGCCAGGAACGTGTACCATGTGCTGATGCTCGTGTGATGGCCTACAGCAAAGAGGATGCAGAGGCAGGAACATCGAATGTAGTGACAGGTCAGCTTACTGTCACTAGTCACGTAGCCTCTGTACTATTTGATTCCGGTGCTACGCATTCTTTTTTTTCCTATGAATTTGCTGACAAGATAGGACTTCCTAAGGACTATATGGGAAGAGTATTTAAGACAGCTTTACCCTCTGGGGAAGTATTGTTGTCCAATTACTGGCTACCTCATGTATCAGTATATGTGGCAAATAGGGAGCTTTATGCATAGTTGATCGTAATGAAGATCATGGATTACGATGTGATTCTAGGCATGGATTTCCTAGGGAAATATCAAGCTACGATCGACTGCCAAAATCGAAAAATAGTATTCCAACTCGAGGAAGAAGAGAGTTTCAAATATGTTGATGCTTCTTGAAAACACGGAAAGATGATGATCAGTTCGCTGAAAGCAAGCAAGCTGATGGTCAGTGGTTGTATGGGATATCTGGCATATGTGATGGACACTACAGAGGAACAGAAGCTTCAACCTGAAGATGTTCCTGTTGTTAAGGAATTTCTTGACGTATTTCCAGAAGAGTTACCAGGGATACCTCCAGAGAGAGAAATCTCGTTCGAAATTGAGTTGATGCCTGGAACGGCACCTATTTCCAAAGCACCATACCGCATGGCTCCAGTGGAGTTAAAGGAGCTACAGGAACAATTAAAGGAGCTTTTGGACAAGGGATTCATCAGACCGAGTTATTCTCCGTGGGGTGCACCTGTGTTGTTCATAAAAAAAAAGGATGGAACGTTTCGGTTGTGCATTGATTATCGGGAGTTGAATAAGGTTACAATCAAAAATAGGTATCCGTTACCTAGAATTGATGACTTATTCGACTAGTTAAAAGGTACAGCGGTATTTTCCAAGATCGACTTACGATCAGGATATCACCAGCTGAGAATTAAAGAAAGTGATATTCCTAAGACGGTGTTTAGGACTCGTTATAGTCACTACGAGTTTCTTGTGATGCCATTTAGATTAATAAATGCGCCGGCAGCGTTCATGGATTTAATGAACAGAATCTTTAAAGAGTATTTGGATAAGTTTGTCATTATATTCATTGATGACATTCTTATATACTCAAAGACTCATGAGGAGCACAAGGAGCATCTGAGGATCGTATTGCATACGATAAGGAAGCATCAACTGTATGCCAAATTCTCAAAATGTGAGTTTTGGCTGGATAAAGTACATTTCCTCGGACATGTTATATCCCAAGAAGGTATTGCTGTAGATCCAATGAAGGTAGATGCAATTAACCAATGGCCTGCACCCAAGAGTGTGACGGAAATACGCAGTTTCTTGGGGTTAGTAGGTTATTATCGATGATTTGTAGAAGGATTTGCGCGTTTAGCTGCACCTCTTACTGCTCTTACACGCAAAGAAAGGAAGTATGAGTGGACTATGGAATGCGAAAGAAGCTTCCAGGAGTTAAAAAGACGGCTGACAAGCGCACCAATCCTTACGCTTCCTGCTGAAGGGGAGAAGTTTGTGATCTACAGTGATGCATCTAAAATAGGATTGGGAGCAGTCCTAATGCAAGGTGGCAAGGTGATTGCCTACGCTTCCCGTCAATTAAAAGATCATGAAAGGAATTACTCTACGCATGACCTTGAACTTGCTGCAATAGTGTTTGCACTTAAAATTTGGCGACACTATCTCTATGGAGCTCAGTGTCAGATTTTTACTGATCACCAAAGCCTGAAGTATTTCTTCACGCAAAAGGAGCTCAATATGCAACAAAGATGATGGTTGGAACTGGTAAAAGATTATGATTGTGAAGTCCTATATCATCCAGGAAAGGTCAACCGTGTAGCGGATACTTTAAGTAGAAAGTCTACCATATCGCACCAGCTACCAATAAAAAGGCTTCCAAAGCCATTGTAGTAAGAGATAAATTCCTTGAACTTGGAGCTGATATCTGGAAGACTAGCTGCACTCCAAGTGGAATCATCGCTGTTTGAGGATATAAAGGAAGCTCAAAGACAAGATTTAAGAATGACAAGTTCTTAAGAAGGAATTTCCAAGAATGGAATGATCCTTTATCAAGGATGGATAAATGTTCCAGCTGATGAGGAACTTAGAAGACGGATCATGTCAGAAGCCCATGAGACACCATATTCAGTTCATCCTGGAGCTAGCAAGATCTATTAGGACTTGAAGTTATAGTTCTGGTGGAAAGGGATGAAGAATGATATAGCGAAATTCGTGAGCAGATGCATGACCTGTCAAAGAATCAAAGCGGAACATAAACATCCAGCAGGAAGATTGGAACCTTTGGAGATTCCTGAATGGAAATAGGAACACATTACGATGGGTTTTGTAGTGGGACTCCCAAAAACCTGAGAAGGTTATGATGCCATCTGGGTTATTGTGGACAGACTGACCAAGACGACACGGTTTATAGCTGTCAAGATGACTTTTTTGTTGGAAAAGTTTGCTCAATTGTATGTAACTCATGTCGTCAGATTACATGGAGTACCAAAATCCATTGTATCAGATCGAGATGCACGATTCACTTCGAATTTCTGGAAGTGTGTGCAAAAAGCCATGGGTACTGAATTGAGACTCAGTACAGCTTTTCATCTACAAACAGATGGGCAGTCAGAGTGGACCATTCAGACGTTAGAGGACATGCTTCGAGCTTATGTAATGGATTTTACGGGAAATTGGAACGAGAAGTTACCATTAAGGAATTCTCGTACAATAATAGTTACCAAGCTTCTATAGGTATGGCACCTTATGAGGCTCTTTATGGATAGAAATGCAAATCACTGATACACTGGTATGATTTGCGAGAGAAGCAGTTGCATAAGACGGATTTCATACGAGAGACTTCCGATGCAGTTGCTCGAATTCAGTGTCAAATGAAAATTGCGCAAAGCCGACAAAAGAGTTATACAGATAAGAGGCGAAGATCCTTCGAATTTGATGAAGGAGACTTCGTGTTTCTTAAGGTATCACCCATGAAGGGGATTATGCGTTTCGGTAATAAGGAGAAACTGAGTCCAAGATATATTGGACCTTATGAAATTATCAAACGCATTGGAAAGGTCGCTTACAGATTAGCGTTACCTCTTAAATTGTCGGCAGTGCATAATGTATTTCATGTGTCGATGCTAAGAAAGTATATACCAGATCCGTCCCATGTGTTGAAGCATAAACCTGTTCAGATCCACGAGGATTTGACATACGAAGAACAACCTATTTGAGTACTGGCTCGTGAAGAGAAAGTACTGAGAAATAAGATAATCCTACTAGTGAAGATTTTGTGGAAAAATCACAACATTGAAGAAGCTACGTGGGAACGAGAAGACGACATGAGGAGTTTATACCCCCACTTGTTCGAATTTTCGAGGACGAAAATTTTATAAGGAGGGGTGAATATGACAACCGGGAAATTCAGGCATTCTCAGAATAAAAAAGTACAAACGTATGTATATAACAATTTGTACTATTTAAAGAGTGAAATAAATGTATTTATATTGTTTAGAATGTATTAAAATGTTCTAACAATACTGACGAGTAAGAATTCAGTGTTGGAAAAATTCACTGTGTTGAAACGGGTGGAACGGTGCCAAAAACGACATTGAAAACCCTAACCGATGCACTAAAATATGAAAAACTTCCGGGATTGATTTTGATCAAACAGAAGCAGTATAAATTGATCCGACTGCACAGGAGATCTCAAGAACCCGCCAGGACGATTTCAGGAAAATTTCGGCTCGAACCGGTATCGGTAAAAAAGTAGTCGAATTAATGTGAATAGTAAAGTAAAAGTCAACATATTACTTCACATTTATGACATCATAAAGCCAAATTTAATAAATGTGAAAATATGGTGGTTGGTGGCATTAATGGCCAAGATTAAGTTACTTTTTGATCTAAAGGCCAAGATTTGGCCAAAATTCCATCCTTTTATTTTTTGAAAAATTTGGAAAGAAATGGATGGAAAAGTGTTGCATTTTGATTGGTTGAAAGCCAAATTAATTGGCTTTCTTTGTGTTTAAGTCAGCAAAGTCTTGAACAAAAGTGGCCGAGACAATTTCAAAGCCAAAAACATAAGAAAAAATTTTTCTAAGTGTTCTCCCAAGAGGAACCGTGAGCAACCAAGAGAAACCAAGTACATACTCCAACTTTCTTTCACAAAAGTGGTGTCAAGCCCTTCCTTGAAGACAAAGGAAGCAAGAAAGCAAGGTAACTTTCTTTGGTTTGTAATATTTGGCTTGTTTTCTCCCTAAAATCCGTGGGATAAATAGTGTGGAAATGAGAAAATTTTTGGTTTGTTTTGGTTGATTTGGTGCTTGGGTTTTGTTAAGGGTGTGATTAGAAGAAAAACCATGCATTTTGTTTAAAGAAAAACAAAATTTTGGTTGGTTTTCCAAGGGTAAAACCGTGGGTTACCAAGTGTAGTCAATGATGAATTGTTGTGGTTTAAGTGTTAAAATGCTTTAAATCATATTTTGGTCAAATGTAAAGCATGATTTGTATGGTTAAAAGCTTGGAAAAATTTTGGTGTCAAATAACCCTAATATGGCCGTGGGTTTAATTAGGGTTTGGGGAAAAATTTTTGCATGATTTACTTGATGTTTGGATAGTTAAATTCATGCATTGAATTAAGGAAATGATGGATTTGTGATTGAAAGTATGAAACAAAAAAATTTGGTGCATGTTTCTCTTAAATGGCCGTGGGTTATAATGGTGAAAACCCTAAGAATTTATGTTGAAAAATGCATGTAAATTGGCTTGAAAATGTGCTAGGTAATGACATTGGAATAGCCAAAAATTTGTTGAAAAAAAAAATTGAAAAGTTTTGGTTAGGTTTTGATTATGAAAACCGTGGCCAAAACCAAGGGTAAGATTTAAAGAAATTTTGTTTAATGTGGTTCAAAATGTGAATTGAAATGTTGTGAGCTTTTATGTAAAAGTTTGGGAAACTTTTACATAAAATAGGTTTGTGGTATAGTACGTGGCAGGTACATATGGTTCGAGGCGTACCTAACGCCGGTAGCCTTAAATTTGCGCTGAAATGCTGCCGAAATTTCGAAAACGGCATTTGGGGTAAAAAGAGAATTAGAAATAAAAGTTTAGAGTTGGGTCGGAAACCCGAGTCCCTAAAGGAAAATTGAATAAGGGAATCCTAAGGGGTGGTTCGTAAATAGTAACCCGTCCCCTTAAAAATGGAAAACACAAGTGAAACTGAAAAACCGACCCCGAGGGGGGGGCTTTTTTAGGAAACGAAGTAAAGGTCCGAGTTGTATACGGAAAATCCGAGTCTCGGACACCTAGATCGAGAATGTCTAGATGAACGTTTTAAATACTAGTAAAACGTCCATTTGAGGCTCCGAAACGATAGAAAATCACTAAACCGACGTAAGGGTCGGAATAGTGCTTCCCGAGGGTCGGGAAAGTGAAAAATAGAAATAAAATAGAAACGAACCCAGTAATGAATAGTAAAGAGTCAGAAAAGTTCCTGAGAGCCAAAAATGCAGTCTGGATCGAGAAAATTCCGTCAGGGGCATAATTGTAATTTTACCAAAGTATACGGGCAAAATCATAATTTTGTAAAAGTTGAGAAAAATGGGGAAAATGATAAATAAAGCCTAAAAAGTTATAAATAGGTTTTATTTAAGCTTTTTAATGAAAAATAAAAGCTATAAATGGAAATGAAATTAACAGACAAAGTTTTGTCTGTAGGATCCCAAAATCGACCTACAATCAAAGATCCAAGAGAGAAAAGGGGAAGAAACTGATAAGGTAAGGTCAGACATTTACCTGTCTGCAACATATAGCATTATTATTGCTAACTTTGATGTACTAACTATAAGTTAGGTACATATGTACCACGGGCACTATTATAGAGTAGAGAGAGAGACAAAATGTGCTACGGGCACTATTGAGAATGGGACACATAATAAATCGTGCTTCGGGCACTAGAGCGAGGTTAATGAAACTCACTCACCTAAAAATTTAAAATATGAACCATTCCTAACCACGGGGCAATATGAAGTCACCGGGTTAGAACTTTAAAAAGTCGGTAATGAAACTACTTTTGGCGTACCAGCCTTCCGTACAGGGAGGTAAATTTTGCCTTCGGGCCTATGAGATTAAGGCTGTGGAGGTCAGCACTGATGTACCGCTCCTAGTCATGTACAATTTTGCCTTCGGGGTTATGAGATTAAGGCTGTGGAGGTCAGCACTAATGTACCGCTTCTAGTCATGCGCACTTAAATGGTACTGCCAACCTGAGCTCAAAACCAGAACATAATTAAAGATAATTACCTAAAACTGAAACTATGCCATAATTGAGCATAAGACAGTTTCGTGAGGGTACTAACATCGCGGTAGACTTATTGTTGATATACTGTGTTGTGGTCAAACTTACTATTCATAATAAATAGTGGTCAAAGTACTATTTATATATGAATAGTGGTCAACATTACTATTCATGATGAATAGTACTATTAATAGAAATTTTATTTCTTGCATGTTTGAACTTACTGAGCCTGTAGCTCACCAGTTTTGCTTATGTTGCAGGTAAACGACCAGCTCAGTAGATTTGTTTGACTGGATGGCGGACGGGATAGCACATGTCAAATGGGATAGGAGGCGAGGGATATGGTCCTGCCAGAGTCTTTCTGCTGAGCGATAAAAGAGAAGGGAAAAAGAAACAGTCTTTTGTAATAATATATATTTTACGAAAGTACTGTATTATGTAAATTACTTTGTACTTGTAAACAAAGTAAATAGTGGATAATGTTTTACATGATGTTTAAAGAAAAAAAATTTCCCCAAAAACGTCATGTTTCACAAGAGAGATAGATTAGCCAGTGACCCATGAGAGTACAATCTATCACAGTTAGCAATAAAGCTTGACTGTAATAGCATTGTATGATCTCTAGTTTAGATTTGTGATTTGTCTAGTTTAGATTGCCGACTGCCGTCACACGGTCAATAGTAAATCAAGAGTTATTATATAAGCAATTCCATGGAATGAAACCTCTAGAATTTGAGGGTTCTACAGATCTTTTGAAAGCAGAAGAATGATTTTCCTCTATTTAGATGATTTGAGACTCCATAAACTTAATAGAGTAAGGAGAAGGTTCTGCGTACGTCCTTTGTTCTGATAAAGGATGCTAAGTTCTGATAGAACATTATCAGAATGAGAAGAGATGAGACTACTGTGAACTGGAATAAATTTCTTGTTGAATTTCATTAGATATATTATGATCCTACATCACAGAAACCGTAACGAAAAAAGGTTTGCCGCATTAAAGCAAGGAAATGTATCAGTGAGTGAAGAGCATCGAAAATTGATCAATTGTCCAAATGATGCCCTTACATCGTAATTATTTAGAGGGAAAAGATACAAAGAATGATTAGAATGTTCCGACCAGAGATCTTTGTTTTAGTGGATAGTGGTCTAATACCACCACCTTCAGTGACAGACTGCGTAAGTCGCGCTCGGTAGGTTAAATACCAGCGGGCTAGATAGAAAGAAGAAAGAAAAAAAGTCTGAGAAACCTGGAAGAGGGAAAGGACTTTGACAAAATTTTTCTAAGTTGGAACCTAAATTGGCCAAAGTAGTAACCTAATCAGAATGTTAGGCCAGGACAGTTTAACGCTCCAGGCCTACAGTCGTAGAATAAAGGAAAAGGTAAATTTTTTGAGAAAATGAAAACCTAACCTGGGATAATAGAAGGCAGCAAAGGAAGCTGGCCAATAATATAGGATCAGATATATCCAGTTGTGTTACAAGTGAGAAGAGGCACTGGCCATAATACTGAATTGATCTTAGTGCATGTTACCAATGTGGGAAAAGAAGGCTGTTATGCCAGAAATTGACTCACAAATCGATAGAATACACATGAAATGTTTTAACCACAGCAACAACGTCCCAAGCCCATGTGTTATAGGCTAGATTTGAAAGATCATTGGTAGTACTGGAAAGACAATAACGCATGCCACGTGCCAATGCTAGTGTCTTAGCATACATGAAGGAGGATGTGAAAGTAGGAAAGTCAAACATAGTGACAGAATCGATTGTTATAAGGTTAATTGATTGTGACGTAATCCTAGGAATGGATTTCCTAGGGAAATATCAAACCATAGTTGATTGTCGGAACAGAAAGATAGTATTTCAACTAGACGATGAAGAAAGCTTTGAATACGTGGATTCGTCATGTAAATCTAGGAAGAGGATAATTAGCTCGTGAAGTGCGAGTAAGCTAATGTCCAATGATTGAATTGGATCTTTGGCCTATGTGGTAGATGTAATAAAGGAATAGAAGCTTTAATCAGAAAATGTTACCATTGTCCATGAATTTCTCAACGATCTTTTAAAGAAATTGTCTAGATTTCTGTAAGAACAAGAAATTTTCTTTGAAATCGAGCTCATGTAAAGAACTGCACCCATTTTCAAAGACGTGGCAGTATTCTTCATGATTGATATACGATCAGAATACCATCAACTGAGTGTTCAAGGAATTCCTAGATAAGTTGTCATTATGTTTATCGATGACATACTTATATATTCATAGACTCATAAGGATTATGAAGAGCATTTGAGAACTGCTCTGCACATTATGAGATAGCACTAATCCCATGCAAAATTTTCCAAGTGCGAATTTTGGCTAAATAAAGTGCATTTTTTGGAACACATAGTCCCCAAACAAGGAATCATCGTAGATCCTGTCGAGGGGAGACGACAAACGAATTGCTTGCACCTAAGACTGTAATGGGAATACGGAATTTCTTAAGTTTGGCTGGCAACTATAGAAGACTTGTGGAAAGGTTTGCATGACTAGCAGCACCTCTTACGGCTTTTACGTGCAAGGAGAGGTAATATGAGTAGACTAAAGAATGTGAAAAGAGTTTTCGAAAGTTGAAAAAATTGACTAATAAGCGCCCCAATTCACACGCTTCTCACAAAAGGGAGAAATTCGTGATATATTACGATGCATCGAAAGAGAATCTGAATATGTGGCAAAGAAAATGTTGGAGTTGGTGAAGGATTACAACTGTGAGATCCTCTACCACCTAGAAAAAAATCAATCAACCATGTGATGGATGCCTTAAGCAGAAAGTCTACTGTTTTGTACCAGTAGCCAAAAGAAAAATTAGCAGAACAATTATGACAAGAGATACACTTATTGGAGTTAGAGCTGATATCCAAAAGGTTAGCTGTACTCCAATCAGAGTCATCACTACTCGAAGACACTAAAAGGGCTCTGAAGCAAGATCAAATCTAATAAGTTATCAAGAAGAGATTTCCAAGGGTGGAATGATCTTACATTAAAGAGGAATTCATATTCCAACGAATGAAGGATTAATGAGGTGAAGTATGGAAAAAGCCCATAAAATGCCATATTCAGTGCATTTCAGAAAGAGTAAAGTATACCAGAAATTAAAATTGCAATTATGGTGGAGAGAGACGACAAATGAGAGTGAAAAAAAAATTTGTGAAATCAGAGCCATCTCATGACTATGCCATGTACATAAATTAGACAATTACTTAGTCTTTTTATTTATGTATGGATTTGATATTTAGAGAGTGGCATTCTAGGGTTCCTTTATGTTGTTATCATGGATTATGTATAAAGTATGTGGTTATTTTAATTTTTTGAATTATTATAAGCATGCTTGTTTATGCCGGTTATGATTCCTTAGAATTTAGAAAAATTGTATGTAACCATGGGAGCAGTTTATTAACACTGTAATTTTCCCATGGGTTTTAATTTTTGTCTCTTAGAATTTTTATGGTTAGAATTTTTTATACACCGGAAACGGTTTAGGAAATTTTATGTAATTATTCTTGGAGGAGATTGAAGATTGAAGACCGTAATTTATTTTTTCCCAAAAGTTAAATTTGATTTAAAGGTTGAAATTTTGATTGTGTGGAAAATTTTCAATTTAATTGGGATTCAAATTAATTTTTGGAGATCCTAATAGGTAAATTGGAATATGACACGAAAATCGAGACACGACCCCTCGGGATAGGCCGACGGGCCTTGGTAGGGCTGCAACCCCTGCCCTCGGGTAGGATGGGGCTGCGGCAGCCCCTGTACAGGCCAACACCACCCACGGCCGCAGGCTTGGCCTGCAGCCAAGGGTGGCCGTGGCCTGCCCAAGGCTGGCCGCAGCCTGGGCGTGTAGCCTCTGGCTGCAAGCGCTGCCTGCAGCCGGCCAGCTGCTGCGCCCAGCTTGGGTGTGCAGCCTGGCGCTACAGGCTTGGCTTGCAGCCCGGCAAGGCTGGACATAGGGGGCAGTTGTGGGCTGCCAGCCCCTTTGGGGCTGGTGGCTGCCCACGGCGGCTACCGCCTTCAGAGGCGGCGGTACGACGGTCTAAAAATCAGAAAAATTTTTATTTTTAAATTAGAAATTTAATTTTAAATCATGTTTAAAAATATGTAATTGAAAATTTGAAATTTTTGAAATTACATATTATTACACATGATGTTTAAAATTGTTTAAAATTTGAATTGGAAATTTAAATTTAAAATTCGAATTTGGAATTTGAATTTGAAATTTAATTTTTTGGAGATTTAAATTTTAAATAATTCTTGGGATGAGAAATAAATGGAGAGGCTACATAAAGATGGATACAAGAAGACCGAACAGAATTCAAGACCCAAAAAATGCTTTGGGTGGAATTTTGTAATCTTTATTTTCTTTGTTCTAGGATGGAACCATAGCTTGATTATTCTGTCAATTGTTTTTTCTGTATATGTCATGGATGTATAAATATGTATTGATGGATGTTTTGTATGCATATTTGATAACATGTCATATAGGATAGGTGAGTGCCGCTCATACTATATTGATCATACATAATTTATCAAAACTTGCATGTTTTTCAAAATATTGAGTGGGAGAGGGTTTTAAACAAAACCCACGGCCTCCATTGTTGATCCATATGTGAAAGCATGGTAACGCCTCGCGTCAGTTCTGCCCTGACCACACCCCTCGGTAGGTGTTTACCGCCGCCGGTATACTAGATTGGATCTCCTATATGGAAAA
Source organism: Antiaris toxicaria (assembly GCA_035233585.1). NCBI lineage: Eukaryota > Viridiplantae > Streptophyta > Magnoliopsida > Rosales > Moraceae > Antiaris > Antiaris toxicaria. Next base: position 26,122,439 of record CP141154.1, read on the forward strand.
CGTGTTCGGGTACGATCCTATTCATGACCACCCCTCGGTGGCTTGGTAGGACGTGGATCGGGCTACGTAAATAATGGTTATACACTCAAGACTCGTTTAGTTATTAACCTTCCCTAGAAGCTCTGTTAACTAAACTGGTGGCCAAATAAGCGGTTATTAATATATGTCTTAACCTTGGAGGATTTAAGGTAGCATATATTAATTGGATGGGGTCCATGTTCCAGCTATTTGTTTTCATGACCACCCCTCGGTGGCTTGGGGTAATAGGTGCTGAGAATTACCGTTGCAATGCTACATGTTTTTCAAGTTTCATGTAGGAATATACTTGTATGTTTTATTTGCTAAATTATCTGTATATTTGCTTGGGATTTATAATGATGTCTAGTATAATTTTATTTCAGTTCAAAATGTCACCGACACCCCTCATTTCAATACTTACTGAAAATAAGATGAATGGTGATAATTATAAAGACTGGAAAAGAAATCTATTAATAGTTCTCAGCTGCGAGAGACACAAGTTCGTACTGGACGAACCATGCCCACCAGGGCCAAAACCTGACACACCGATTGAGGAGGTCCCGGTTGCCTATACTTGTTGGAGAGAATCCAATCATATAGCTCGATGCTACATACTTGCTAGCATGACGAGTGCTTTACAAAAGCCGCATGAGACTTATCAAATTACTGGGGAGATCATGGAAAATCTGGAGGACATGTTCGGAGGCCAAGAAAAATTGGCTCGACAGTCCGCTATCACCAGTATTATGAACTCTAAGCAGAAGACGGGTACTCCGGTGAAGGACCATATGATCACTCTAATGGAATTCTTCGCTGAGGCTGCCGAAAATGGTGCTGAGTTGGACTACAACACCCAGATCGAGATGGTGTTCAAAACTCTGTCTAAAGATTTTGTGGGGTTTAAGGCCGCATACAATCTGGTGATAAGGGAGTTAGGACTAACCGAGCTCATAAAGCAACTGCAAGCTTATGAGCAGATGATCAGGGATGGGGATGCTGTCCAACCCAAAGGTGAGGTCAATTTGGTAGAATCTTCCAAACCCTCACGGAAGAGGAAGAGGCCAAATCAGAAGCAAGCGGCTTCCAGTTCTTCTAATCCTCCTGTCTCGGATGGGAAGAAGAAGAAGAAGAACAAGAAGCCCAGGGACCCTAAAAAGTCCAAGTGCTTCCGCTGTGGGAAGGTAGGTCATTTCAAGAAGGCTTGCCGGGAAATCCTAGCCGCCAAGGGCAAGAAAGGTAAAGAACTTCTTTACTTAGACGCGTGTTTGGTGGAAGAATCGAAAGACACTTGGGTCATTGATTCGGGTGCCACTAATCATGTTTGTGTTTCTATGCAGGGGTTCATGGAAACGAGAAGTCTACATGATAGGAGCCTCTTGTTGTGAACTGGGGACGGCAGCTTGGTGGTAGCTGAGGCAGTGGGAGATGTTTACCTTTATTTTCATCAATTTAGGTTTATTTTATTAAAAGACTGTTTTTATGTTCCTAATTTCAGGAGGAACCTTATATCGGTAGCTTGTTTAATAAAGGATTCTTATTCAGTCTCTTTTAGTAAAAGAATTGATATTCATAGAAATAAGTCTTTTATCTGTTTTGGATGGATGGATGGAAACCTATATTTGATCAAACCAAAGATGTACTCACTGCTTGACACTAAATTAACTGATAACTCTAAAAGGTTGAAAGTTTCTCACTCTAACAAGGCGTATCTTTGGCATTTAAGACTTGGTCATATTAATCAGGATAGGATTCAAAGATTGGTGAAAGGTGGTCCTCTGGAATCTCTAGAGGAGGTACGTCTTCCCCAATATGAGTCTTGTCTAGAGGTTAAGATGACTAAGAGGTCTTTTGGAGCTAAGAGTACAAGGGCTCAAGAGCTCTTAGAAATTGTACATACTGACGTATGTGGCCCCATGAACGTCACAGCACGAGGAGGGTTCGAGTATTATGTCTCTTTTATAGATGATTACTCGAGGTATGGATATGTGTATCTGATGCACCGCAAGAGCAAAACCTTTGACAAGTTCAAGGAGTATCGTGCGGAAGTGGAAAAGCAATTGGATAAATCCATAAAAACACTTCGATCTGATCGAGGTGGCGAATACTTCTCCGACAAATTTCTAGGACATCCTGTAGAGAACGGGATTTTATCCCAATTGACTGCACCGGGTACTCCACAACAGAATGGTGTAGCTGAAAGGAGAAACAGGACTTTATTGGATATGGTACGGTCCATGATGAGTTATTCAACGCTGCCATTATCATTTTGGGGATATGTTTTACAAACAGCGTGCTATATTCTGAACCAAGTTCTGAGCAAATCAATTCCCAGAACTCCGTATGAATTGTGGCGTGGCAAGAAGCCCTCCCTTGGACATGTGAGAATATGGGGCTGCCCGGCACATATACTGGATAGGGATGCGAAGAAGTTGGAACCAAGATCAGAATTGTGTATGTTTGTAGGGTATCCAAAAGGAATTAAAGGAGGTCTGTTCTATAACCCGAAGGAACAAAAAGTCATTGTCTCAACCCATGCGACATTCTTGGAGGAAAGTCACATGAATGACTTTAAGCCTCGAAGCAAAGTGGTGCTAGAGGAGTTATTAGGTGAAAGAACTACTCCACAGATTTCGGTCTTGGACGCAAGTCCGAGTTCCAGTGAAAGACCTGCAGACGATCAACAATTTAGGGTGCCTCATCGTAGTGGGAGGCTTTCGAAGAAACCTAATTTCTTCATGTATGATGCTAAGGTATATCAAGCCAAGGCTCATGAGCATGAGGAAGATCCGGTCACATATGATGAAGCTATAAATGATGTTGATTCTAAATTTTGGAAACAGGCTATGAACAATGAGATAGATTCTATGAAATCCAACTCTGTTTGGGAACTTGTAGATTTACCGGATGGGATAAAACCCATTGGATGCAAATGGGTCTACAAAAGAAAGAAGGATGCGGAAGGGAGAGTGGAAACTTTCAAGGCTAGACTGGTTGCAAAGGGATACACGCAAAAGGCTGGAATCGATTGCGAGGAAACCTTTTCACCTATTGCTAGGCTGAAGTCTATCCATATTCTTCTGTCCATTGCTGCGGCTCTCGATTACGAGATCTGGCAAATGGATGTCAAGACGGCATTCTTGAATGGCCATCTTGAAGAGTGTATCAATATGATACAGCCCGAAGGGTTCGTAGCGAAAGGCCAAGAAAGGAAAGTCTGCAAGTTGCTTAGATCCATTTATGGATTAAAGCAAGCATCCCGCTCATGGAACCAGAGGTTTGATCAAGTGATTAAGACATTTGGTTTTGAGCAGAACATTGATGAACCTTGTGTTTATAAACATATTAAGGATGGAAAAGTGGTCTTTCTGATACTCTATGTCGATGATATACTACTCATTGGGAATGATGTAGGGAACTTATCATCGGTCAAGCTTTAGTTACACCAATAGTTTGACATGAAGGACTTGGGAGAAGCTAATTATGTTCTAAGCATTCGTCTCTTTAGAGATCGAAAGAACAAAATGATAGCATTATCCCAAGCTTCATACATAGATAAAATAATTGACAAATATGCAATGCAAGAGGCAAAGAAAGGCTCACAACCTTCTATTGCCAGTCTAACTCTTTCATTGGATGACTGTCCCAAGACATCGGAAGAAAGAGAGCGTATGAGTAAAGTCCCTTATGCATCTGCTATGGGTAGCCTTATGTACGCTATGTTTTGCACTCGCCCGGATATATGTTTTGCAGTAGGTATGGTGAGTCGATATCAAGCAAATCCTGGAACCAAGCACTGGCAAGCTGTAAAGCATATACTCAAGTATCTTAAGAGAACGAGGTATTATATGCTGGTGTATTCTGGAGGGGACCTAACACCCGTAGGATACATGGACTCAGACTTCCAGACTTGTAAGGATTTGAGGAAGTCGACCAAAGAGGGCATATGGAGATAGGACAAGTGGATGTATGTAAGATCGCGTCCGAGGACAACATCGTTGATCCCTTTACTAAGACTTTGGTGGCTAGAAGCTTTGAGATGCATGTAGAGGTGATGGGGATGCGTAACATGGCACATCTACTGGCTTAGGACAAGTGGGAGATTGTTAGGAAATGCCCTAAGTATTGGAGACATTTTGATGTATTCATTTTGAACTGGATAATAAAATTATATATAGAGGTTATTCATTACATTGCTATCTGTCCTCGTCTTATTTACATGTTAAAGTAAATGTAAGCAAATATGGCTCCCTGACTGCTTGTGTTAAACTGTTAGAACGTTGCATGTAATGGATTTTTGTATGCGAGAAGACAATGTTCTAAAGTTAGCAGTCTAAACTATGGTCTGTAGTCTATAGGGTTAGACCGAGCATCTAACTCATGTTAAGACTATTATGTTGTCTAAAAGCCTTGGAGGGGACGGTTTGTCTTGACTTTCTGGAGCTGGACTCCCAAGTAGAGACATAGATATGTTGCTTGGTGGTGACATATTAGACCGGGACTAAAGCGTGATTGATCTACGTAGTCCGCTATGAGTGGATCAATATGCTTTTGACGTTCATTGTGCAATAACCTTAATCCTGAGTAAATGAACTACTTCATGTATATGACTTGTGTACTTTGATGTTCCAATGGCTTAAGCGTCTTAGAGGTAGTAAGCTTATAGACCGGTTCGTTGGGTGCATGACTTGTATACGATGAAGGGTTTGTTTGCGGATATCGGAATCATAGCTCTAAAGAGTTAAATGTATCCTCTTAAAGGCATTATACTGAATGTGAAAATGGACAAGGCCTTGGGTCGTCTGCTGGGTGGATGACTTCTTATTTACATACGGTGAATAATCATTTTCTTAATTCGGTAGTATAATGGAACTTCAAGATAGCCTGATCAGTAGGATTAAACGGACTTTGACCTAAGGCTGATCATGGATATCATATGAGGGTTTTGCATATATGACAAGGTCATTGGACGATAGCTTGTCACAGGCTTACGTAATACGGTATATAATTGGGAGTTTAGTTTCAGGTTTATAGTGGTGTGACTCTGAAACTAGTGATCATATGATTGAGTTGTTCGGTAAAAGAATGATGATGATATGGATTTGCGGGAGCTCGATTATATATGTCCAATCAGTCCCTCTACTAGTTCCACATAATTCCTTAACGTTTGGCAAATTGAATTGTGTATGCTATTGGCTGGTTTATTATGCATGGATGGTGATGACACAGGATTAGGATGGTAGACAAGATTCTCTCCAGTTGGGTTCAGATTTTGTTTTGGATAATAGAGTACACAATTATTCGAACTCCAAATAAAGTTGCCATGATTTTATTTGAGATTGAATTAGAGTTGTAGAAAATTATCCATAAGAACAAAAATATGAAACACAACCGTTTTGTGGAATTTGAAATTTGAATTTTGAAATTTGAAATTTGAAATTTGAATTTGAAATTTGAAATTGAAATTCGAATTTGAAATTTGAAATTTGAAATTTGAATTTGAAATTTGAATTTGAAATTTGAATTTGAAATTTGAAATTCAAATTTTGAATCACAGTCCAAGTAGGATTCGAATTTGTTGTGGAAAATCCACAAGGTTTGAAATTCGAATTTGAGTTGGATTTGGAGAGGATAATCTTATTAGAATCCTACTTGAATTTTGAATCCAAATCCTAACAAATGTTGCACGAAATTTTGAGGATAATCCTCAAGGAAATTTCGGTTTTTTATGGATAAGATTCAAGGGAAAAATTCAAGTTTCAATCCCAGTTGAATTTGGATTCTCTCCTTCCCTGAAAAGTGGCCGAAAATAGGGAGAAAATCTCCTAGGAAAATTCGGTTATTTTGGATAAGGTTGAGATAAGATTCAAGCTTGAAAATCCTAATGGAATTTTTGATTCTCCCTTATCCATAATGGCCGAAATTTTTAGGAGATTTTCTCCTTGTAATTTTCGGATTTTTTGGGTTGAAAAAGGGGGATAAAATTCTAGTTAAAATCTTGTTTAGATTTGGATTGGATTTATCCTAAGAAAAACCGAATTTTATTGTTGAGATTCTCCCTTGGAAAATTCAGATTTTTTGGTTATGGATAAGGGAAAATATCTTTTCCTAATCCAATTCAAATTCAGAGAATCACCTCATGCAGGTCTATAAATAGAGGTCCTACCACTCCAGTTCTCTTAGACCACAGACTCTCAGGTGAGCAGGCTTATTGTTGCACAGCTCATCGTGACAATAAAGTTCTTTAGAGATCTGGGTGGTCGGAAGAAGACTAGCAGTGCTAGCATACCGATCGAGGTTCAGAGTGCCCACACACTCAGCCATTCGGGAATTGGAGAATAGTAGAGAAGGCTAGTTGGTTGAAGCCTTTGGTCATTCTCCTCCTGCAAGATTGGCGTCCTTGAGGTATGAGTTTAATTGTTGTTGGTTTATTGTATATGGCATCATGAGATATTTAACGATCTAAAAAATTTTTATTGTTCCACTGCGCCACTCTGATACGTTTTTACCGATTTATTTTCCTACATTGTAGACCCATTTGCATCCAATGGGTTTTATCCCATCCGGCAAATCTACAAGTTCCCAAACAGAGTTGGATTTCATAGAATCCATCTCACTATTCATAGCCTGTTTCCAAGATTTAGAATCAACATCATTTATAGCTTCATCATAGGTGACCGGATCATCTTCATGCTCATGAGCCTCAGCCTGGTATACCTCAGCATCATATATGAAGAAATTAGGTTTCTTCGAAACCCTCCCACTACGATGAGGCACCCTAAATTGTTGATCGTCTGCAGGTCTTTCACCAGAACTTGGATTTGCATCCAAGATCAAAATTTGTGGAGCAGTTCTTTCACCTGATAGCTCCTCTAGCACTACTTTGCTTCGAGACTTAAAGTCATTCATGTGACTTTCCTCTAAGAATGTCGCATGGGTTGAGACAATGACTTTTTGTTCCTTCGGGTTATAGAACAGACCTCCTTTAGTTCCCTTTGGATACCTTACAAACATGCACAATTCTGATCTTGGTTCCAACTTCTTCGCATCCCCATCCAGTACATGCGTCAGGCAGCCCCATATTCTCATATGTCTAAGGGAGGGCTTCCTGCCACGCCACAATTCATACGGAGTCCTAGGAATTGATTTGCTTAGAACTTGGTTCAGAATATAGCACGCCATTTGTAAAGCATATCCCTAAAATGATAATGGCAGCATTGAATAACTCATCATGGACCGTACCATGTCCAACAAGGTCCAGTTTCTCCTTTCGACTATACCATTCTATTGTGGAGTACCAGGTGCAGTCAATTGGGATAATATCCCGTTCTCTACAAGATTTCCTAGAAATTCGTCGGAGAGGTATTCACCACCTCGATCAGATCGAAGTGTTTTTATGGATTTATCCAATTGCTTTTCCACTTCCGCACGATACTCTTTGAACTTGTCAAAGGTTTTGCTCTTGTGGTGTATCAGATATATATATCCATACCTCGAGTAATCATCTATAAAGGAGACATAATACTTGAACCCTCCTTGTGTTGTGACGTTCATGGGGCCACATACGTCAGTGTGCATAATTTCTAAAAGCTCCTGAGCTCTTGTACCCTTAGCTCTAAAAGACCTCTTAGTCATCTTACCCTCTAGGCAAGACTCACATTAAGGAAGACGTACCTCCTCCAGAGATTCTAGAGGATCGTCTTTTACCAATCTTTGAATCCTATCCTGATTAATATGACCAAGTCTTAAATGCCAAAGATACGCCTTATTAGAGTGAGAAACTTTCAACCTTTTAGAGTTATCTATAAATTCGGTGTCAAGCAGTGAGTACATCTTTGGTTTGATCAAATATAGGTTTCCATCCATCCATCCAGAATAGATAAAAGACTTGTTTCTATGAATATCAACTCTTTTACTGAAAGAAATTGAATAAGAATCCTTTATTAAACAAGCTACTGATATAAGGTTCCTCCTAAAATTAGGACCATAAAAACAATCTTTAAATAAAATAAACCAAAATTGATCAAAGTAAAGGTAAATATCTCCCACTACCTCAGCCACCACCAAGCTACCATCTCCAGTCAGCAACGAGAGGCTCCTATCATGTAGACTTCTCGTTTCCACGAACCCCTGCATAGAAACACAAACATGATTAGTGGCACCTGAATCAATGACCCAAGTGTCTTTCAATTCTTCTACCAAACACACTTCTAAGTAGTGAAGTTCCTTACTTTCCTTGCCCTTGGCAGCTAGGAATTCCCGGCAAGACTTCTTAAAGTGACCTACCTTCCCATAGTGGAAGCATTTGGACTTTTTAGGGTCCTTGGGCTTCTTGTTGTTCTTCTTCTTCTTCCCATCTGAGACATGAGGATTAGAAGAACTGGCAGCCACTTGCTTCTAATTTGGCCTCTTCCTCTTCCGTGAGGGTTTGGAAGATTCCGCTAAATTGGCCTCTCCTTTGGGTTGGACCGCATCCCCATCCCTGATCATCCGCTCATAAACTTGGGGTTGCTTCATTAGCTCGGTTAGTCGTAACTCCCTTATCGCCAGATTGTATGCGGCCTTAAACCCTATAAAATCTTTAGACAGAGTTTTGAACACCATCTCGATCTGGGTGTTGTAGTCCAACTCAACAACATTTTCAGCAGCCTTAACGAAGAATCCCATTAGAGTGATCATATGGTCCTTCACCGGAGTACCCGCCTTTTGCTTAGAGTTCATAATGTTGGTTATAGCAGACGTTGAGCCAACTTTTCTTGGCCTCCGAACATGTCCTCAAGATTTTCCATGATCTCCCCAACAACCTGATAAGTCTCAAGCTGCTTTTGTAAAGCACTCATCATGCTAGCAAGCATGTAGCATCGAGCTATATCATTGGATTCTCTCCAACGAGTATAGGCAACCGGGACATCCTCAAGCAGTGTGTCAGGTTTGCGCCCTGGTGGGCATGGTTCATCCAGTATGAACTTGTGCCTCTCGCAGCTGAGAACTATCAACAGATTTCTTTTCCAACCTTTATAATTATCGCCATTCAGCTTATTTTCAGTAAGTATTGAAATGAGGGGTGTTGGTGACATTTTGAATTGAAATAAAATTATACTAGACATCATTACAAAGCCCAAGCAAATATACAAATAATTTAGCAAATAAAACATACAAGTATGTTCCTACATGAAACTTGAAAAACATGTAGTATTGCAACGATAATTCTCAGCACCTATTGCCCTAAGCCACTGAGGGGTGGTCATGAGAACAAATAGCCAGAACATGGACCCCATCCAATTAATATATGTTGCCTTAAATCCTCCAAGGTTAAGACATATATTAATAACCGCTTGTTTGGTCACCAGTTTAGTTAACAGAGCTTCTAGGGAAGGTTAATAACTAAACGAGTCTTGAGTGTATAACCATTATTTACGTAGTCTGATCCACGTCCCACCAAGCCACCGAGGGGTGGTCATGAATAGGATCGTACCTGAACACGTTTTCCACATAGGAGATCCAATCTAGTATACTGGCGGTGGTAAACACCTACCGAGGGGTATGGTCAGGGCAGAACTGAGGCGTTACCATGCTTTCACATATGGATCAATAATGGAGGCCATGGGTTTTGTTTGAAACCCTCTCCCACTCAATATTTTGAAACATGCAAGTTTTGATAAATATATATGATCAATATAGTATGAGCGGCACTTACCTATTTTATATGACATGTTATCAAATATGCATATAAAACATCCATCAATATATATTTATACATCCATGACATATCATAGAAAAAAATAATTGACAGAATAACCAAGTCATGGTTCCACCCTAGAACAAAGAAAATAAAGATTACAAAATTCCATCCAAAGAATTCTTTGGGTCTTGAATTTTGTTCTGTCTTCTTGTATCCATCTTTATGTAGCCTTTCCATTTATTTCTCATCCCAAGAATCATTTAAAATTTAAATCTCCCAAAATTTAAATTTCAAATTCAAATTCCAAATTCGAATTTCAAATTTAAATTTCAAATTCAAATTTTAAACAATTTTAAACATCATGTGCAATAATATGTAATTTTAAAAATTTCAAATTTTCAATTACATATTTTTAAACATGATTTAAAATTAAATCTCAAATTTAAAAATCAAAATTTTCAATTTTTGAACTATCGCCCCACCGTCCAGGAAGCCGGCAGCCGCCGTGGGCAGGCCCCAGCCCCGGGGGGCTGGCAGCCCACAGCCGCCCCATGTGCTGCCTTGCTGGGCTGCAGGCCAAGCCTGCAGAGCCAGGCTGCACGCCTAGGCTAGGCCCAACAGTCGGCAGGCTGCAGGCAGTGCCTGCAGCCACAGGTTACACGCCCAGGCTACGGCCAGCTTGGGGAGGCCAGGGCCACCCTCGGCTACAGGCCAAGCCTGCGGCTGTGGGTGGTTATGGCCTGCACAGGGGCTGCCGCAGCCCATCCTGCCCTAGGGTAGGGGCTGCAGCCCCACCAAGGCCCGATGGCCTATCCCGAGGGGTCGTGTCTCGATTTTCATGCCATATTCCAATTTACCCATTAAGATCTCCAAAAATTAATTTGAATCCCAATTTAATTGAAATTTTCCACACAATCAAAATTTTAACCTTTAAATTAAATTTAATTTTTGGGAAAAATAAATTACAGTCTTCAATCTTCAATCTCCTCTAAGAATAATTACATAAAATTTCCTAAACCGTTTTCGGTGTACAAAAATTCTAAACATAATAATTCTAAGAGACAAAATTAAAATCCATGAGAAAATTACAGTGTTAATAAACTGCTCCCGTGGTTACATAAAAATTCCTAGATACAATTTTTCTAAATTCCAAGGAACCATAACTGGTAAAAACAAGCATGCTTATAATAATTCAAAAAATTAAAATAACCACATACTTTATACGTAATACATGATAACAACATAAAGGAATCCTAGAATGCCACTCTCTAAATATCAAATCTATACATAAATAAAAAGACTAAGTAATTGTCTAATTTATGTCCATGGCATAGTCATGAGATGGCTCTGATACCAATTAATATGAAATTAAATCGATAAAAATGTATCAGAGTGGCGCAGCGGAACAATAAAAATTTTTCAAGATCGTTAAATATCTCATGATGCCATATACAATAAACCAACAACAATTAAATCTCATACCTCAAGAACGCCAATCTGCAGGAGGAGAATGACTGGAGGGCTTCAACCAACTAGCCTTCTCTACTATTCTCCAATTCCTGAATGCCTGAGTGTGTGGGCACTTTAAACCTCGATCGGTATGCTAGCACTGTTAGTCTTCTTCCGACCACCCAGATCTCTAAAGAACTTATTGTCACAGTGAGTTGTGCAACAATAAGCCTGCTTACCTGAGAGTCTGTGGTCTGAGAGAACTGGAGTGGCAGGACCTCTAGTTATAGACTTGCATGAGGTGATTCTCTGAATTTGAATTGGATTAGGAGAAGATATTCTCTTTGTCCACAAGCATAAAATCTGAATTTTCCAAAGGGAAAATCCCAACAATAAATTCGGCCACTTTAGGATAATTCCAATCCAAATTCAAACAAGTTTTAACTGGAATTTTATCTCCCTTTTTCCAACCAAAAAATCTAAAAATCCTTAAGGATATTCACCTAATAATTTCGACTACTTTTGGATAAGGAAGAATCAAAATTCCACTAGGATTTTCAAGCTTGAATCTTATCTCATCCTTATCCAAAATAACTAAAAATCTCCTAGGAGATCTTCCTCAAATTTTCGGCCATAATCAGGGAGGAGAGATTCCAAATTCAACTGAGATTGAAACTTGAATTTTTCCTTGAACCTTATCCACAAAAAATCTGAAAATTCCATGAGGATAATCCTCAAAATTTTCGTCCATTATTGTGAGGATTTGGATTCAAAATTCAAGCAGGATTCTAACAAGATTTTCCTCTCCATATCCAACTTAAATTCTGTTAGGAAATGCCCTAAGCATTAGAGACATTTTGATGTATTTATTTTGAACTAGATAATAAAATTATATATAGAGGTTATTCATTACATTGTTATCTGTCCTCGTCTTATTTACATGTTAAAGTAAATGTAAGCAAATATGGCTCCCTGACTGCTTGTGTTAAACTATTAGAATGTTGCATGCAATGGACTTTTGTATGCGAGAAGACAATGTTCTAAAGTTAGCAGCCTAAACTATGGTCTGTAGTCTATGGGGTTAAACCGAGCATCTAACTCATGTTAAGACTATTATGTTGTCTAAAGCCTTGGAGGGGATGGTTTGTCTTGACTGTCTGGAGCTGGACTCCCAAGTAGAGACATAGATATGTTGCTTGGTGGTGACATATTAGACCAGGACTAAAGCGTGATTGATCTACGTAGTCCGCTATGAGTGGATCAATATGCTTTTGACGTTCATTGTGCAATAACCTTAATCCTGAGTAAATGAACTACTTCATGTATATGGCTTGTGCACTTTGATGTTCCAATGGCTAAAGCGTCTCAGAGGTAGTAAGCTTTTAGACCGGTTCGTTGGGTGCATGACTTGTATACGATGAAGGGTTCGTTTACAGATATCGGAATCATAGCTCTAATGAGGAGTTAAGGGTATCCTCTTAAACGCATTATATTGAATGTGAAAATGGACAAGGCCTTGGGTCGTCTGCTGGGCGGATGACTTCTTATTCACATATGGTGAATAATCATTTTCTTTATTCGGAAGTATAATGGAACTTTAAGATAGCCTGATCAGTAGGATTAAACGGACTTTGGCCTAAGGCTGATCATGGATATCATATGAGGGTTCTGCATACATGACAAGGTCATTGGACGATAGCTTGTCACAGGCTTATGTAATACGGTATATAATTGGGAGTTCAGTTTCAAGTTTATAGTGGTGTGACTCTGAAATTAGTGATCATATGATTGAGTTGTTCGGTAAAAGAATGATGATCATATGGATTTGTGGGAGCCCGATTATATATGTCTAATCAGTCCCTCTACTAGCTCCACATAATTTCTTAACGTTTGGCAAATTGATTTGTGTATGCTATTGGCTAGTTTATTATGCATGGATGGTAATGACATAGGATTAGGATGGTAGACAAGATTCTCTCCACTTGGATTTAGATTTTGTTTTGGATAATAGAGTACACAATTATTCGAACTCCAAATAAAGTTGCCATGATTTTATTTGAGATTGGATTGGAGTTGTAGAAAATTATCCATGAGAACAAGAATTTGAAACACAACTGTTTTGTGGATTTTAAACTTTAATTTTTGAAATTTGAAATTTGAATTTTGAAATTTGAATTTTGAATTTGAAATTTGAATTTGAAATTCAAATTTGAAATTTGAATTTGAAATTTAAATTTGAAATTTGAAATTTGAAATTTGAAATTTGAATTTGAAATTCGAATTTGAAATTTGAAATTCAAATTTTGAATCACAGTCCAAGTGGGATTCGAATTTATTGTGGTAAATCCACAAAGCTTGAAATTCGAATTTGAGTTGGATATGGAGAGGATAATCTTGTTAGAATCTGACTTGAATTTTGAATCCAAATCCTAACTAATGATGGACGAAATTTTGAGGATTATCCTCAATTGATTTTTGGTTTTTGTGGATAAGGTTCAAAGGAAAAATTTAAGTTTCAATCCCAGTTGAATTTGGATTCTCTCTTCCCCAGAAAGTGGCCGAAATTTTGAAGCATATCTCCTTAGGAAAATTCGATTATTTTGGATAAGGATGAGATAAGATTCAAGCTTGAAAATCCTAGTGGAATTTTGATTCTCCCTTATCCTAAAAGTGGCCGAAATTTTAAGGAGATTTTCTCCTTGGAATTTTTGGGTTTTTGGTTGAAAAAGGGAGATAAAATTCTAGTTAAAATCTTGTTTAGATTTGGATTGGATTTATCCTAAATGGCCAAATTTTATTGTTAGGATTTTCCCACGGAAAATTTGGATTTTATGGTTGTGGATAAGGGAGAATATCTTCTCCTAATCCAATTCGAATTCAGAGAATCACCTCATGTAGGTGTATAAATAGAGGTCCTGCCACTCTAGTTTTCTAAGACCACGACTCTCAGGTGAGCAGGCTTATTGTTGCACAGCTCATCGTGACAATAAGTTCTTTAGAGATCTGGGTGGTCGGAAGAAGACTAGCAGTGCTTGCATACCAATCGAGGTTCAGAGTGCCCACACACTCAGCCATTCAGGAATTGGAGAATAGTAGAGAAGGCTAGTTGGTTGAAACCTCCGGTCATTCTCCTCCTACAGATTGGTGTCCTTGAGGTATGAGTTTTAATTGTTGTTGGTTTATTGTATATGGCATCATGAGATATTTAACGATCTAAAAATTTTTATTATTCTGCTGCGCCACTCTGATACGTTTTTGTCGATTTATTTTCCTACAATTGGTAACAAAGCCATCTCATGACTATACCATGTACATTAATTAGACAATTACTTAGTCTTTTTATTTATGTATGGATTTGATATTTAGAGAGTGGCGTTCTAGGGTTCCTTTATGTTGTTATCATGGATTATGTATAAAGTATGTGGTTATTTTAATTGTATGAATTATTATAAGCATGCTTGTTTATGCCGGTTATGGTTCCTTAGAATTTAGAAAAATTGTATCTAGGAATTTTTATGTAACCATGGGAGCAGTTTATTAACACTGTAATTTTCCCGTGGATTTTAATTGTTGTCTCTTAGAATTATTATGGTTAGAATTTTGTACACCGGAAACGGTTTAGGAAATTTTATGTAATTATTCTTGGAGGAGATTGAAGATTGAAGACCGTAATTTATTTTTCCCAAAAGTTAAATTTGATTTAATAGTTGAAATTTTGATTGTGTGGAAAATTTCAATTTAATTAGGATTCAAATTAATTTTTGGAGATCCTAATAGGTAAATTGGAATATGGCATGAAAATCGAGACACGACCCCCGAGACAGGCCGACAGGCCTTGGTGGGACTCCAGCCCCTGCCCTCGGGCAGGATGGGGCTGCGGCAGCCCCTATGCAGGCCATAACCACCCACAGCCGCAGGCTTGGCCTGCAGCCGAGGGTGGTCGTGGCTTGCCCAAGGCTGGCCGTAACCTGGGTGTGCAGCCTGCCGACTGCTGCGCCCGGCCTGGGCGTGTAGCCTGGCGCTGTAGGCTTGGCCTACAACCCGGCAAGGCTGCACATGGGGCGGCCGTGGGCTGCCAGCCCTCTGGGGCTGGTGGGTGCCCACGGCAGCCACCGCCTCCGGGGGCGGTGGTGCGACGATTCAAAAATCAAAAAATTTTGATTTTTAAATTTGAGATTTAATTTTAAATCATATTTAAAAATATGTAATTGAAAATTTAAAATTTTTGAAATTACATATTATTACACATGATGTTTAGAATTGTTCAAAATTTGAATTTGAAATTTAAATTTGAAATTCGAATTTGGAATTTAAATTTGAAATTTAAATTTTTTGAGATTTAAATTTTAAATGATTCTTGGGATGAGAAATAAATGGAGAGGCTACATAAAGATGGATACAAGAAGACGGAACAAAATTCAAGACCCAAAGAATGCTTTGGATGGAATTTTGTAATCTTTATTTTCTTTGTTCTAGGATAGAACCATGGCTTGGTTATTCTGTCAATCATTTTTTCTGTGATATGTCATGGATGTATAAATATGTATTAATGGATGTTTTATATGCATATTTGATAACATGTCATATAGGATAGTTGAGTGCCGCTCATACTATATTGATCATACATAATTTGACAAAACTTGCATGTTTTTCAAAATATTGAGTGGGAGAGGGTTTCAAACAAAACCCACGGCCTCCATTGTTGATCCATATGTGAAAGCATGGTAACGCCTCGCATCAGTTCTGCCCTGACCACACCCCTCGGTTGGTGTTTACCACTGCCGGTATACTAGATTGGATCTCCTATGTGGAAAACGTGTTCGGGTACGATCCTATTCATGACCACCCCTCGGTGGCTTGGTAGGACGTGGATCGGGCTACGTAAACAATGGTTATACACTCAAGACTCGTTTACTTATTAACCTTCCCTAGAAGCTCTGTTAACTAAACTGGTGGCCAAATAAACGGTTATTAATATATGTCTTAACCTTGGAGGATTTAAGGTAACATATATTAATTGGACGGGGTCCATGTTTCGGCTATTTATTTTCATGACCACCCCTCGGTGGCTTGGGGCAATGGGTGCTGAGAATTACCATTGCAATGCTACATTTTTTTAAAGTTTCATGTAGGAACATACTTATATGTTTTATTTGCTAAATTATCTGTATGTTTGCTTGGTCTTTGTAATGATGTCTAGTATAATTTTATTTCAGTTCAAAATATCACCGACACCGCTCATTTCAATACTTACTGAGAATAAACTAAATGGCGATAATTATAAAGATTGGAAAAGAAATCTGTTGATAGTTCCCAGCTACAAGAGACACAAGTTCGTACTGGACAAACCATGCCCACCAGGGCCAAAACCTGACACACCGCTTGAGGAGGTCCCGGTTGCCTATACTTGTTGGAGAGAATCCAATGATATAGCTCGATGCTACATGCTTGCTAGCATGACGAGTGCTTTACAAAAGCAGCATGAGACTTATCAAGTTGTTGGGGAGATCATGAAAAATCTGGAGGACATGTTTGGAGGCCAAGAAAAATTGGCTCAACAGTCCGCTATCACCAGTATTATGAACTCTAAGCAAAACGCAGGTACTCCGGTGAAGGACCATATGATCACTCTAATGGGATTCTTCGCTAAGGTTGCCGAAATCGGTGCTGAGTTGGACTACAACACCCAGATCGAGATGGTGTTCAAAACTCTGTCTAAAGATTTTGTGGGGTTTAAGGCCGCATACAATCTAGCGACAAAGGAGTTAGGACTAACCGAGCTCATGAAGCAACTCCAGGCTTATGAGCGGATGATCAAGGATAGGGATGCCGTCCAACCCAAAGGAGAGGCTAATTTGGCAGAATCTTCCAAACCTCATGGAAGAGGAAGAGGCCAAACCAAAAGCAAGCACTTCCAGTTCTTCTAATCCTCCTGTCTCGGATGGGAAGAAGAAGGAGAAGAACAAGAAACCCAGGGACCCTAAAAAGTCCAAATGCTTTCGTTGTGGGAAGGTAGGTCACTTTAAGAATGCTTGCCGGGAATTCCTAGCCGCCAAGGGTAAGGAAGGTAAGGAACTTCATTACTTGGAAGCGTGTTTGGTAGAAGAATCGAAAGACACTTGGGTCATTGATTCGAGCACCACTAATCATGTTTGTGTTTCTATGCAGGGGTTCGTGGAAACGAGAATTCTACATGATAGGAGCCTCTCATTGCAAACTGGAGACGGCAGCTTGGTGGTGGCTGAGGCAGTGAGAGATATTTACCTTTATTTTGATCAATTTAGGTTTATTTTATTGAAAGACTGTTTTTATGTTCCTAATTTTAGGATTATATCGGTAGCTTGTTTAATAAAGGATTCTTATTCAGTTTCTTTTAGTAAAAGAGTTGATATTCATAGAAATAAGTCTTTTATCTATTCTGGATGGATGGATGGAAACCTATATTTGATCAAACCAAAGATGCACTCACTGCTTGACATTGAATTAATAGATAACTCTAAAAGGTTGAAAGTTTCTCACTCTAACAAGGCATATCTTTGGCATTTAAGACTTGGTCATATTAATTAGGATAGGATTCAAAGATTGGTGAAAGACGGTCCTCTGGAATCTCTGGAGGAGGTACGTCTTCCCCAATGTGAGTCTTGTCTAGAGGGTAAGATGACCAAGATGTCTTTTGGAGCTAAGGGTACAAGGGCTCAGGAGCTCTTAGAAATTGTGCATACTGATGTATGTGGCCCCATGAACGTCACAGCACGAGGAGGGTTTGAGTATTATGTCTCTTTGATAGATGATTACTCGAGGTATGGATATGTGTATCTGATGCACCGCAAGAGCGAAACTTTTGACAAGTTCAAAGAGTATCGTGCGGAAGTGGAAAAGCAATTAGATAAATCCATAAAGACACTTCGATCTGATCGAGGTGGCGAATACCTCTCCGATGAATTTCTAGGACATCTTGTAGAGAACGGGATATTATCCCAATTGACTGCACCTGGTACTCCACAATAGAATGGTGTAGCCGAAAGGAGAAACAGGACCTTATTGGATATGGTACGGTCCATGATGAGTTATTCAACACTGCCATTATCATTTTGGGGATATGCTTTACAAACGGCGTGCTATATTCTGAACCAGGTTCCAAGCAAATCAATTCCTAGAACTCCGTATGAATTGTGGCATGGCAGGAAGCCCTCCTTCGGACATATGAGAATATGGGGCTGCCCGGCGCATGTACTGGATGGGGATGCGAAAAAGTTGGAACCAAGATCAGAATTGTGCATGTTTGTAGGGTATCTAAAGGGAACTAAAGGAGGTCTGTTCTATAACCCGAAGGAACAAAAAGTCATTGTTTCAACCCATGCGACATTCTTGGAGGAAAGTCACATGAATGACATTAAGCCTCAAAGCAAAGTGGTGCCAGATGAGTTATCGGGTGAAAGAACTGCTCCACAGATTTTGGTCTTGGACGCAAGTTCGAGTTCCGGTGAAAGACCTACAGACGATCAACAATTTAGGGTGCCTCGTCGTAGTGGGAGGGTTTCGAAGAAACCTAATTTCTTCATATATGATGCTGAGGTATACCAGGCCGAGGCTCATGAGTATGAGGATGATCCGGTTACCTATGATGAAACTATAAATGATGTTGATTCTAAATCTTGGAAACAGGCTATGAACAATGAGATGGATTCTATGAAATCCAACTCTGTTTGGGAACTTGTAGATTTGCCGGATGGGATAAAACCCATTGGATGCAAATGGGTCTACAAAAGAAAGAAGGATGCGGAAGGGAGAGTGAAAACTTTCAAAACTAGACTGGTTGCGAAGGGGTACATGCAAAAGGCTGGAATCGATTACGATGAAACTTTTTCACCTGTTGCTATGCTGAAGTCTATCCGTATTCTTCTGTCCATTGCTGTGGCTCTCGATTATGAGATCTGGAAAATGGATGTCAAGACGGCATTCTTGAATGGCCATCTTGAAGAGTGTATCTATATGATACAGCCCAAAGGGTTCGTAGCGATAGGCCAAGAAAGGAAAGTCTGCAAGTTGCTTAGATCCATTTATGGACTAAAGCAAGCATCCCGCCCATGGAACCAGAGGTTTGATCAAGCGATTAAGACATTTGGTTTTGAGCAGAACGTTGATGAACCCTGTGTTTATAAACATATTAAAGATGGAAAAGTGTTCTTTTTGATACTCTATGTCGATGATATACTACTCATTGGGAATGATGTAGGGAACTTATCATCGATCAAGCTTTGGTTACACCAACTATTTGACATGAAGGACTTAGGAGAAGCTAATTATGTTCTAGGCATTCGTCTCTTCAGAGATCGAAAGAACAAAATGATAGCGTTATCCCAAGCTTCATACATAGATAAAATAATTGACAAATATGCAATGTAAGAGGCAAAGAAAGGTTCACAACCTTCTATTGCCGGTCTAACTCTTTCATTGGATGACTGTCCCAAGACATCGAAAGAAAGAGAGCATATGAGTAAGGTCCCTTATGCATCCGCTGTGGGTAGCCTTATGTACGCTATGCTTTGTACTCACCCGGATATATGTTTTGCAGTAGATATGGTGAGCCGATATCAAGCAAATCCTGGAACCAAGCACTGGCAAGCAGTAAAGCATATACTCAAGTATCTTAAGAGAACGAGGGATTATATGCTAGTATATTCTGGAGGGGACCTAACACCCGTAGGATACATGGACTCAGGCTTCCAGACTTGTAAGGATTTGAGGAAGTCAACATTAGAGGGCATATGGAGACAGGATAAGTAGATGAATGTAAGATCGCGTCCGAGGACAACATCGCCGATCCCTCTACTAAGACTTTAGTGGCTAGAAGCTTTGAGAGGCACGTAGAGGCGATGGGGATGCGTAACATGGCACATCTACTGGCTTAGGGCAAGTAGGAGATTGTTAGGAAATGCCCTAAGCATTAGAGACATTTTGATGTATTTATTTTGAACTAGATAATAAAATTATATATAGAGGTTATTCATTACATTGATATCTGTCCCCATTTTATTTACATGTTAAATTAAATGTAAGCAAATATGGCTCCCTGACTACTTGTGTTAAAATGTTAGAACGTTGCATGCAATGGACTTTTGTATGTGAGAAGACAATGTTCTAAAGTTAGTGGTCTAAACTATGGTCTGTAGTCTATGGGGTTAGACCGAGCATCTAACTTATGTTAAGACTATTATGTTGTCTAAAGCCTTGGAGGGGACGGTTTGTCTTGACTGTCTGGAGCTCGACTCCTAAGTAGAGACATTGATATATTGCTTGGTGGTGACATATTAGACCGGGACTAAAGCGTGATTGATCTACGAAGTCCGCTTTGAGTGGATCGATCTGCTTTTGACGTTCATTATGCAGTAACCTTAATCCTGAGTAAAAGGACAGCTTCATGTATATGACTTGTGTACTTT
This sequence comes from Antiaris toxicaria, assembly GCA_035233585.1. NCBI lineage: Eukaryota > Viridiplantae > Streptophyta > Magnoliopsida > Rosales > Moraceae > Antiaris > Antiaris toxicaria. The sequence continues at coordinate 26,143,028 of CP141154.1, forward strand.
GATGTTCCAATGGCTAAAGCGTCTCAGAGATAGTAAGCTTTTAGACCGGTTCGTTGGGTACATGACTTGTATACGATGAAGGGTTTGTTTACAGATATCGGAATCATAACTCTAATGAGGAGTTAAGGGTATCCTCTTAAAGGCATTATACTGAATGTGAAAATGGACAAGGCCTTGGGTCATCTGCTGGGCGGATGACTTCTTATTCACATATGGTAAATAATCATTTTCTTTATTCTGTAGTATAATGGAACTTTAAGATAGCCTGATCAGTAGGATTAAACGGACTTTGACCTAAGGCTGATCATGGATATCATATGAGGGTTCTGCATACATGACAAGGTCATTGGACGATAGCTTGTCACAGGCTTACGTAATACGGTATATAATTGGGAGTTCCGTTTCAGGTTTATAGTGGTGTGACTCTGAAATTAGTGATCATATGATTGAGTTATTCGGTAAAAGAATGATGATCATACGGATTTGTGGGAGCCCGATTATATATGTCTAATCAGTTCCTCTACTAGCTCCACATAATTTCTTAACGTTTGGCAAATTGATTTGTGTATGCTATTGGCTAGTTTATTATGCATGGATGGTGATGACATAGGATTAGGATGGTATTCAAGATTCTCTCTGGTTGGATTCAGATTTTGATTTGGATAATAGAGTACATAATTATTCGAATTCCAAATAAAGTTGCCATGATTTTATTTGAGATTGGATTGGAGTTGTTGAAAATTATCCATGAGAACAAGAATTTGAAACATAACTATTTTGTGGATTTTGAAATTTGATTTTTGAAATTTGAATTTGAAATTTAAATTTGAAATTTGAAATTTGAAATTTGAAATTTGAAATTTGAATTTGAAATTCGAATTTGAAATTTGAAATTCAAATTTTGAATCACAGTCCAAGTGGGATTCGAATTTGTTGTGGTAAATCCACAAGGTTTGAAATTCGAATTTGAGTTGGATATGGAGAGGATAATCTTGTTAGAATCTTACTTGAATTTTGAATCCAAATCCTAACTAATGATGGATGAAATTTTGAGGATTATCCTCAATGGATTTTTGGTTTTTGTGGATAAGGTTCAAAGGAAAAATTCAAGTTTCAATCCCAGTTGAATTTGGATTCTCTCCTCCCCAGAAAGTGGCTGAAATTTTGGAGCATATCTCCTTAGGAAAATTCTGTTATTTTGGATAAGGATGAGATAAGATTCAAGCTTGAAAATCCTAGTGGAATTTTGATTCTCCCTTATCCTAAAAGTGGCCGAAATTTTGAGGAGATTTTCTCCTTGGAATTTTACGTATTTTTGGTTGAAAAAGGGAGATAAAATTCTAGTTAAAATTTTGTTTAGATTTGGATTGGATTTATCCTAAATGGCCGAATTTTATTGTTGGGATTTTCCCACGGAAAATTTGGATTTTATGGTTGTGGATAAGGGAGAATATCTTCTCCTAATCCAGTTCGAATTCAGAGAATCACCTCATGCAGGTGTATAAATAGAGGTCCTGCCACTCCAGTTCTCTAAGACCACAGACTCTCAGGTGAGCAGGCTTATTGTTACACAGCTCATCGTGACAATAAGTTCTTTAGAGATCTGGGTGGTCGGAAGAAGACTAGCAATGCTAGCATACCAATCGAGGTTTAGAGTGCCCACATACTCAGCCATTCGGGAATTGGAGAATAGTAGAGAAGGCTAGTTGGTTGAAGCCTCCGGTCATTTTCCTCCTACAGATTGGCGTCCTTGAGGTATGAGTTTTAATTGTTGATGGTTTATCGTATATGGCATTATGAGATATTTAACGTTCTAAAAATTTTTATTGTTCCGTTGCGCCACTCTGATACGTTTTTACCAATTTATTTTCCTACAAATTCGAATTTCATTCCTTATGGATTTACCACAAAAAATTCGAATCCCACTTGGATTGTGATTAAAAATTTGAATTTCAAATTTCAAATTCAAATTTCAAATTCAAATTTCAAATTTCAAATTTCAAATTTCAAATTTCGAAATCCACAAAACAGTTGTATTTCAAATTCTTGTTCTCATGGATAATTTTCTACAACTCCAATCCAATCTAAAATAAAATCATGGCAACTTTATTTGGAGTTTGAATATTTGTGTGCTCTATTATCCAAAACAAAATCTGAATCCAACCGGAGAGGATCTTGTCGACCATCCTAATCCTCTGTCAACACCATCCGTGCATAATAAACTAGCTAATAGCATACACAAATCAATTTTGCCAAACATTAAGGAATTATGTGGAGCTAGTAGAGGGACTAATTGGACATATATAATCGGGCTCCCATAAATCCATATGATCACCATTCTTTACCGAACAACTCAATCATATGATCACTAATTTCAGAATCACACCACTCTAAACCTAAAATTGAACTCCCAATTATATAACGTATTACGTAAGCCTGTGACAAGCTATCGTCCAATGACCTTGTCATGTATGCAGAACCCTCATATGATATCCATGATCAGCCTTAGGTCAAAGTCTGTTTAATCCTATTGATCAGGCTATCTTAAAGTTCCATTATACTACCGAATAAAGAAAATGATTATTCACCATATGTGAATAAGAAGCCATCCGCCCAATAGATGACCTAAGGCCTTGTCCATTTTCACATTCAGTAAAATGCCTTTAAGAGGATACCCTTAACTCCTCATTAGAGTTATGATTCCGATATCTGTAAACAAACCCTTCATCGTATACAAGTCATACACCCAACGAACAGGTCTATAAGCTTACTACCTCTGAGATGCTTTAGCCATTGGAACATCAAAGTACACAAGTCATATACATGAAGCTTTCCATCTACTCAGGATTAAGGTTACTACACAATGAATGTCAAAAGCATATCGATCCACTCAAAGCGAACTTTATAGATCAATCACACTTTAGTCTCGGTCTGATATGTCACCACCAAGCAACATATCTATGTCTCTACTTGAGAGTCCAGCTCCAGACAGTCAAGACAAACCGTCCCCTCCAAGGCTTTAGACAACATAATAGTCTTAACATGAGTTAGATGCTCAGTCTAACCCCATAGACTACAGACCATAGTTTAGACCACTTACTTTAGAACATTGTCTTTTCGCATACAAAAGTCCATTGCATGCAACGTTCTAACAGTTTAACATAAGCAGTCAGGGAGCCATATTTGCTTACATTTACTTTAACATGTAAATAAAACGAGGATAGATAGCAATGTAATGAATAACCTCTATATATATAATTTTATTGTCTAGTTCAAAATAAATGCATCAAAATGTCTCTAATGCTTAGGGCATTTCCTAACAGACGAGTGCTTTACAAAAGTAGCATGAGACTTATCAAGTTACTAGGGAGATCATGGAAATCTGGAGGATATGTTCGGAGGCCAAGAAAAATTGGCTCGACAGTCTGCTATAACCAGCATTATGAACTCCAAGTAGAAGGTAGGTGCTCCGGTAAAGGACCATATGATCACTCTAACGGGATTCTTTACTGAAGCTGCCGAAACAGTGCTGGGTTGGACTACCACACCTAGATCGAGATGGTGTTCAAAACTCTATCAAAAGATTTTATGGGGTTTAAGACCGCATACAATCTGGCGACAAGGGAGTTAGGACTCACTGAGCTCATGAAGTAACTCTAAACTTATGAGCAGATGATCAGGGACGGGGATGCGGTCCAACCCAAAGGAGAGGCCAATTTGGCAGAATCTTCCAAACCTTCACGAAAGAGGAAGATGCCAAATAAGAAGCAAGTGGCTTCCAGTTCTTCTAACGCCTAAGGACCCTAAAAAGTCCAAATGCTTCCACTGTGGGAACGTAGGTCACTTCAAGAAGGCTTGCCGGGAGTTCCTAGCCGCCAAGGGCAAGGAAGGTAAGAAACTTCACTATTTAGAAGCGTGTTTGATAGAAGAATCTAAGGACACTTAGGTCATTGATTCGGGCGCCACTAATCATATTTGTGTTTCTATGCAGGGGTTCGTGGAAACGAGAAGTCTACATGATAGGAGCCTCTCGTTACGAACCGGAGATGGTAGCTTTGTGGTGGCTGAGGCAGTGGGAGATGCTTACCCTTACTTTGATGAATTTAGGTTTATATTATTGAAAGACTGTTTTTATGTTCTGAATTTTAGGAGGAACCTTATATCGGTAGCTTGTTTAATAAAGGATTCTTATTCAGTTTCTTTTAGTAAAAGAGTAGATATTCACAAAAATAAGTCTTTTATCTGTTCTGGTTCGATGGATGGAAACCTATATTTAATCAAACCAAAGATGTACTTACTGCTTGACACCGAATTAATAAATAACTCTAAAAGATTGAAAGTTTCTCACTCTAACAAGGCGTATCTTTGGCATTTAAGACTTGGTCATATTAATCAGGATAGGATTTAAAGGTTGGTAAAAGACGGTCCTCTAGAATCTCTGGAGGAGATACGTCTTCCTCAATGTGAGTCTTGTCTTGAAGGTAAGATGACTAAGAGGTCTTTTGGAGCTAAGGGTACTAGGGCTCAGGAACTCTTAGAAATTGTGCATACTGACGTATGTGGCCCCATGAACGTCACAGCATGAGGAGGGTTCGAGTATGATGTCTCCTTTATAGGTGATTACTCGAGATATGGATATGTGTACCTAATGCACCGCAAGAGCGAAACCTTTGATAAGTTCAAAGAGTATCGTGCGAAAGTGGAAAAGCAATTGGGTAAATCCATAAAGACACTTCGATCAGATCGAGGTAGCGAATACCTCTCCGATGAAATTTTAGGACATCTTGTAGAGAATGGGATATTATCCCAATTAACTGCACCTGGTGTAGGAAAATAAATCCGTAAAAACGTATCAGAGTGGCGCAGTGGAACAATAAAAATTTTTTAAGATCGTTAAATATCTCATGATGCCATATACAATAAACCAACAACAATTAAAACTCATACCCCAAGGATGCCAATCTTGCAGGAGCAGAATGACCGGAGGCTTTAACCAACTAGCCTTCTCTACTATTCTATAATTCCCGAATAGCTGAGTGTGTGGGCACTCTGAACCTCGATCGGTATGCTAGCACTACTAGTCTTCTTCCGACCACCCAGATCTCTAAAGAACTTATTGTCACGATGAGCTGTGCAACAATAAGCCTGCTCACCTGAGAGTCTGTGTTCTGAGAGAACTGGAGTGGCAGGACCTCCATTTATAGACCTGCATGAGGTGATTCTCTGAATTCGAATTGGATTAGGAAAAGATATTCTCCCTTATCCATAACCATAAAATCTGAATTTTTCCACAGGAAAATCCCAACAATAAAATTCGGTTTATTTAGGATAAATCCAATCCAAATCTAAACAAGATTTTAACTAGAATTTTATCTCCCTTTTTCAACTAAAAAATCTGAAATTCCTAGGAGAAAATCTCCTCAAAAAATTCGGCCACTTTTAGGATAAGGGAGAATCAAAATTCCACTAGGATTTTTAAGCTTGAATCTTATCTCAACCTTATCCAAAATAACTGAATTTTCCTAGGAGATTTCCTCCATAATTTCGGCCACTTTGCAAGGAAGGAGAGAATCCAAATTCAACTGGGATTAAAACTTGAATTTTTCCCTTGAACCTTATCCACAAAAACCAAAATTCTATTGATGATTATCCTCAAAATTTCGTCCATAATTTGTTAGGATTTGGATTCAAAATTCAAGTAGGATTCTAACAAGATTATCCTCTCCAAATCCAACTTAAATTCGAATTTCAAACCTTGTGGATTTTCCACAACAAATTCAAATCCTACTTGGTCTGTGATTCAAAATTTGAATTTCAAATTTCAAATTCGAATTTCAAATTTAAATTTCAAATTTCAAATTTCAAATTTCAAATTTAAATTTCAAATTCAAATTTCAAATTTCAAATTCGAATTTCAAATTCAAATTTCAAATTCAAATTTCAAATTCAAAATTCAAAATTCAAATTTCAAAATTCAAATTTCAAAATCCACAAAACGGTTGTGTTTCAAATTCTTGTTCTCATGGATAATTTTCTACAACTCCAATCCAATCTCAAATAAAATCATGGCAACTTTATTTGGAGTTCGAATAATTGTGTACTCTATTATCCAAAACAAAATCTGAATCCAACCGGAAAGAATCTTGTCTACCATCCTAATCCTGTTCATCACCATCTATGCATAATAAACTAGCCAATAGCATACACAAATCAATTTGCCAAACGTTAAGGAATTATGTGGAGCTAGTAGAGGGACTGATTAGACATATATAATCGAGCTCCCGCAAATCCATATGATCATCATTCTTTACCGAACAACTCAATCGTATGATCACTAGTATCTGAGTCACACCACGTTCCTTGTCATATATGCAAAACCCTCATATGATATCCATGATCAGCCTTAGGTCAAAGTCTGTTTAATCCTACTGATCAGGCTATCTTAAAGTTCCATTATACTATCGAATTAAGAAAATGATTATTCACCATGTGTGAATAAGAAGTCATCTGCCCAGCAAACGACCCAAGGCCTTGTCCATTTTCACATTCAGTATAATGCCTTTAAGAGGATACCTTTAACTCCTTAGAGCTATGATTCTGATATCTGCAAACAAACCCTTCATCTTATACAAGTCATGCACTCAACGAACCGGTCTATAAGCTTACTACCTCTAAGACGCTTTAGCCATTGGAACATCAAAGTACACAAGTCATATACATGAAGTAGTTCATTTACTCAGGATTAAGGTTATTGCATAATGAATGTCAAAAGCAGATTGATCCACTCATAGCGGACTACGTAGATCAATCACGCTTTAGTCCCGGTCTAATATGTCACCTCCAAGCAACATATCTATGTCTCTACTTAGGAGTCCAGCTCCAGACAGTCAAGACAAACCGTCCCCTCCAAGACTTTAGACAACATAATAGTCTTAACATGAGTTAGATGCTCGGTCTAACCCCATAGACTACAGACCATAGTTTAGACTGCTAACTTTAGAACATTGTCTTCTCGCATACAAAAGTCCATTGCATGCAACGTTCTAACAGTTTTAACACAAGCAGTCAGTGAGCCATATTTGCTTACATTTACTTTAACATGTAAATAAGACGAGGACAGATAGCAATGTAATGAATAACCTCTATGTATAATTTTATTATCCAGTTCAAAATGAATACATCAAAATGTCTCTAATACTTAGGGCATTTCCTAACATAGTTATGGTTTTAAATTAATATTAAGAGAAATATTTTTCATGTTTTGCTAGAATAAAACTGGCCCCCATTCTCCTTGGTTTCCCATGGCCACTTTTTCATTCAAGTCTTAGTTCAAGTTTGTGCTCGGTTCAAAGCACAAGAAGTAAAAACTGAAAACCCTTTCTCTTGTGGTTAGTGATTTTTAAGATTTTGATCAAGGTATTTATGTGTATTTGATTACGCACATGGCTTGTAATAAGTTTATATTGAGTCCTTAGGTTTCTATTTTAAGTTTGTATTTGTGTGGTTGTGTTTACAATTTTTACGAATGGTTATGAGTATGGGTGATGCAAAGAACATTTAGGAAGTGGCTGGACACAAACCTGTCCCCAGGAAATATCCATGGATTTTGGCCATTTTGACCTCCTTAGATTCTGAATTTGGGATTTGGTAAAACATGGAGTTTTAAGAAAATTTTGATACGGTCGTTTTTGTGTTCAAATAGCCTTTGGCCAAAAACGACATTACGATAGGTTTTTCGAATGGTTTTCATTCTGTGTCCAAAACTGGGACTGAAAAATCCGAACCAAGAATTAGTCTCGGGTTTTGCTAAAAATGGATAACTTAAATTCTGAATTGGACCTCGAGCTCAACATAAAAGTTATAGAACACGTCGAAATCTTTAAGACAACTTATGTGTGTTTTGAAAATTTGGCCATTTCGGGCTTCAAACAGAGTCATTTTTAAAATGACGTAAAACTGGAATTTTTGTAAAAATTACGCACATTGGCCACGGATTCAATGAGTTTAAAAGCCGTTAGAGTTAGATTTAAGCTCCGAGGTGAACACGAGATTTGTTCATCTCATCGAGGGCAAAAATTTTTATGTTTGTCATTTTTACAAACTAAGTCGTTTCAAGTAAGTTTTTAAAATGGTTTCGATAAGTGGTTCAAAAACCACCTTTAAAATACAACACCAAAATATGTTTCAACACTTTTAAGATAAAAACATGGTTTTAATTAAACGTCCCCCACCTTGCGGTGGGGAGGCAAGGAGAAAGTTTCAAAACAGAGAATTTTCCCAAAAATTTTATAAGTCAACAAAAACAATTTTTCAAAGTAAAACAATGTGGGTAGCCCGATAGGCTACCACACCAAATGAGCAATAGTAGCCCTGTAGGCCACCACACCAAACAAGCCATAGTAAGCCGGTAGGCTACCACACCCAAACAGGCAAAGTAACCTAGCCAGTTACTACACCAAGTTTATGCATAGTAATCCGGTAGGCTACCTAGTTACCAACACGCGAGATAACTGGTCATTTTACTGGCAAGTAAACCAGTCAAGGACCATGTTTTGAATAACACTGTGAGGAATGATAATTAATCTATCAAGAAGACGATTAAGCAAACACAATAGAAGGTAGATACCAAATCCCTAAAGAAGGCCAATAGGGTATCGATAGGCCTTGGTACCCCATAGAAACGTAAGTTACAATAACTGACGGTAGTAGTGACCAAAAGACAACGTTAATTAATTTATTGGGTAATAAAATTAATTAACCACATATAGAGAGAAGCAAACTCTCGAGATAGAGAGCGAGTTAGTACCGATGACAATTGGTATCAAGCGATTTATCTGTTTTAGTCACTAACGATAATAGTGACTTAGCAAGAGTATTAATGAGAAGTGTTATTGATAACAGGTGGTAACCTGTAAACTAATAAAGGCGAGTATACAAGTTGCTTGCAACTAAGTAAGTACAACTCCGCCTACAGCATGAGCAAAAATGGATTTAAAGTACTATTTTCATACTATGTTAAGTATAAACCATGCACAGTTGTTGCATAGCATGTTAGAAAAGCATATAGTTTCATAATCACATAGATTTATGAATAGTATAAGTTAGATACCATTAGATCCCTATCAAATAAGATTAGGGAATAGCTTAGTAAAGCTTATGACATGAGGATAATAGATATGATTCAACAATTGGGAAATAGTTAAATAATGTCAAACTGGCCTTTTTCGTTTGAAGAGGTTTTCAGTTTAAGTTGACGGTTCTCTACAAAGTGACCCTCAACAAAATGACCCTCGCCACAGTGGTCCTCCGTAAAGTGGCTCTCCGCACAGTGGCCCTCGACAAAGTAAAGAAAGATAATTAATAAGGAAGCATAACTGAGCATAAACGGTTCATGTAGTATGCACGTTATGCCGTAGATACAGATAGAGCAAGCTTCCTAGTTGCAGGATAGGACATGCCCACATGATTTGCATTCTGAGAGCTCACATGATATGTTTCCATGTCCTGTGTGAATATGTGACAAGATTGCCAGTTGTATATGCCTTAAGTATGGCTTACGAATTAAACATGTTTTGCAGATGACATGTTATACATACTGGGCATAAAGCTCACAGTGTATGTTCGTATTGTAGGTAAGCGTTCTATGGCATAAACAGCAATGGGCGATGATGGCGACAAAGGCAGATGTGAAGCGAGTTTATGGATACACCGCGAGTAATCTTCCACACAATCTGAGTAACAATTAAACAACATTTTTGGAATAGTAACCTTTATATAGTATTTATGAATAGTAACTATTGAATAGTATATTTTGAATAGTAACTGTTAAATAGTATTTTTGAATAGTAAATGTTATACGGTATTTTTAAATAGTAATCGCTACACAGTATTTATGAATAGTAATCGTTAAATAGTATTTTTGAATAGTAACCGTTAAGTAGTATTTTTAGAATAGTAAATAGATAAAGTATACGTATATGAATAGTGAATACGTACGACGTAAGAAAGAAAGAAAAAAGGAAAAAAAATCCCCTAAAATTAGGGTATCTAAGTCAACAGATTTTAAGGAAGTACAAATGGTTTACAAGAAAGTATAAGTATCAGTACAAGTAATAGCAATTTTTAAGTGATGATCCGGGCCACTTAAGGCACGGGGTATTGCACTGATACCACCTATGACGTCCCTATCTTTTAGTTAAAAAGAACAATTACAATCAAGCTCCGTAGCCGATTGAAATAGTTTGTAAACCTTAACAGGTCACTGAAAACTTACTTTTACTTTTAACTCTCTCATCATTTTAGGGCATTTTTTTAAACTTCATTCTCAAAATATTTATCTTGCTAAAATGTGTAGTAAATAAAACTTAACTATGATAGTCATTTTGAGAGTACAAAACATAATTTACAGAAATACATAATTTCAACTTTGCACATAAAATACATCAATTCTCTCTTTTTTTCAAATCTTTACTTTAAAAGCTCAGCGGAAGATTGGTAGCTGGACTATATCTATAGTGGATTCCCTATCCCCATTAGCACACGCTGCTCCTATTGAGATACAGGTTTCTTACCTGCAACATAAACATACTGGTTGAGCTACAAGCTCAGTAAGTTCAAACATACATACTAAAAATCATATAGATTCTAAATCATGAATATTAACTTTTACCATAAATAGTACTATTTATCATGAATAGTAATTTTGACTTTGACCATAAATAGTAACATTGACTTTGATCAGATACTATTCATGTCGACTTTGATCGAGAACACTATACGTAAAGTTAGTGCATGTTATGCTCGGTTATGCTCTTTTATGGCTTTCCTTCTAGTCTTAGGCCTTCATCTTTCATTATATTCTGGTTTTGGGCCCCATATTGGCCGTACTGATTTGCGCGCATGAGTGGGAGGGACTCTGGGGAGCTACCCACTGGCCAATCCTCCACAGTTTGTCATAAGCCCAAAGCTATATTCCTGTAGGAAAATAAACTTCCACCAAACTGGAGGCTGGTACGCCGAAATTGGTTTAATAACCATCTTTTCTTATAGTTCCAATCAGGTGGCATTCTCATCGCCCACGGTTAGGAACACTTTAGTGCCTGTAGCACATTCATATTCTTTCATTTATGGTATGTATTAACTAATCACACTCTAGTGCCCGTAGCACAGACTTCCATAATGTACATATAATACATAACTTAGACTTATTAAGTCAGTTATGTGTGTTAGATCAATCATACTCTAGTGCTCGTAGCACAGTCTGATATAATGTACGTATAGTACACAAACAGAACAAGTAGGTTCATGTTATAGACTAAAAGACGTCTGAACTTATCACAATTGTGTTAACGTCCACTTCTCAGAGTCTGTCGACGTTCCCTCGTCGCTCTTTGGTTTGACTCCTATAATAGAAATAATCCACGATTATTTCCTATATTTATTTTATGCTCAAAACATAACAAAATGTAAAATTTCTAAGTCCAAATCTCTAATGATCGAATTTAGGGTTTAATGTGACACTCCGTGCCCTTAGCGGCCCGGACCGTCACTTAAAAACTGTTTCTTTAAATAATACTTATACTTTTTTACAAACCATTAATACTTACTTAAAATCTATACCAAAATTTTGGGGATTTTTTTTCCGTACGTATTTACTATTCACGTACTTATACTATTTAATGGCTACTATTCAAAAATACCATTTAACGGTTACAGTTCAAAAATACTATTTAACGGTTACTATTTAAAAATACTATTTAACAGTTACTATACAAAAATACTATTTAACGGTTACTATTTAAAAAATATTGTTTACTCATATTGTATGGAAGAATACTAGCGGTGTCTTCATAACCTTGCCCTCACATCTACCTTCACTGCCGTCATCGCTCATTAGTGATCAGGCCATAAGACGCTTACCTACAACATGAACACACTCCGTGAGCTTTACACCCAGTAAGTACAACATATTAACTGCAAAACATGTTTAAACATAGTACATACTTGAAAACCATACAAACATGTCATACCAGATATCATCACATACCATATATCACATATCATATATCGCAGCATCACATCTCAAAACTTCATATACTATATGCATAGTAGAGACAACGAGTACTGAATGCATTTACTATGAATGAAAGCATAGTGAACTATAACTATTGCATATTGTGTACAATGCGTGGTCCGGTTATGCTCATTTATGCTTCGTTATTCTCTTTTCTTTCTTATGTCTACTTAGGGCCCATTATGGATATATTTTATGGCCTTGGCTTGTTATACATTATGAGCCTCAGCTCGTTAAATTTTGTGGGCCTTGGCCTATTACACTGACACCCTTATTCTCATCTTGTTTATCTTTTCTAGCCACATGCTTCTCTAACTTGGCCCTAATCCTACGAGGTAGGGACTTATGGCATCTAACATGATCTTTCACCAATCTACTTGATTGTGAAACTATATGTTCTTAAATATGTTGTGCATCAACGTGTGCATGGCATACATACTTAACATACTGTAAAAATATTATTTTAAATACATTTTGTTCATGTCGTAGGCGGAGTTGTACTTACCTAATTGCAAGCAATTGTGTACCAGCGCCTTTAACAAATTACAGGTGACCATCTGTCATCAATAATGTTCCTCATTAATACTCTTGTTGAGTAACCATCACTATTAGTGAATAAAGCAGATAATTTACTAAGTACCGATTGCCGTCGGTACTAGCCCGTTCTCTTTTCAAAGTTTTCTTCTCTATGCGTGGTTAATTAATTTACTACCCAATAAATTAATTAACATCGTCTTTTGGTCACTATTACCATTAGTGACTTTGACTTGCGTTTCTATGTGGTATCGAGGCCCATCAGTACCCTATTGGCCTACTTTTGGGATTTGGTGTCTAATGTCAATCGTGTTTGATTAATTGTCTATTTGACCGATTAATCATAGTTCCTTACCATTTTGTTCAAAACACGATCCTTGACTAGGTGCCGACTAGTCAAATGACCGATTACCTCATGCATTGGTAACTAGGTAGCCTATCAGGTTACTATGCGTAAACTTGATGTAGTAATCGGTCGGGTTACTATTGCTTGTTTGGTGTGGTAGCCCACTCTGTTTTTCTATGAAAATTTGTATGGGTTGGCTTGTAAAAATTCTTGGAAAAATTACGTGTTTGGAACCCGTCCCCTTATCGCCCAATTGGAAGGTGGGGGACATTTTTATGAAAATCATGTCTATATTTTATAGTGTTAGAAACACATTTTATTTTAAAGTATGTAAATCACATTTTTTTTTAAAGTTACATTTTAAAGGTGGTTTTTGAACCATTTTTGAAAACTATTTTGAAACTTGATTGAAACGACTTTGTTTGCGAATTTGTTAAACATGAAAGTTTTCGTGCTCAACGATATGAATAAATATTGTGTTCATCTTGGAGCCAAAATCTAACTCTATCGGCTCTTAAACTCACTAAACCGGTGGCCTATGTGCCCAATTTTTCATATAAGTCCCAGTTTTACATCTCTTTAAAAATGGCTTTGTTTGAGGTGCGAAACGGCCAAATTTTTGAACACATGTAGGTTGTCTCAAATGTTTCGATGAGATCTACAACTTTCATGTTGAGTCTGAAATTTGGCTCGAACTCTAAGGGGTTTGTTTTTAGCAAAACCTATACCTATGTCTGGGCTCGGATTTTGTTCCTAGTTTTGGACACCGAGTGAAAACCACTCTAAAAACCTATCTTAATGTTGTTTTTGGCCGAGGGTTATTTGATGCAAAAATGACTGTAACGAAATATCCTTGAAACACATGTTTACCAAATCCCAAATTCAGAACTAAAGGGGTCAAAATGGCTAAAATCCGTGGACTTTTTTGGGGACAGATTTGCATCCAACCACATCCCTATATGTTCATCGCATCACACATACTAATAACCGTTCGTAAAAATTGTAAATACAAACACAACCACATAAACTTAAAATGGAAAGCTAGGGGCTCAATAAAATTATTACAAACCATTTGCATAAAAAATACACATAAATGGCCTTGATCAAAACTTAAAATCAACTAACACAAGATAAGGTTTTCGGTTTTACCTTTGTGCCTTGAACCAAGCACGATTTCAAACTAGGGCTTGAGGAACCAAAATGGTCATGGGAACCCAAAGAAAATGAGGTCGGGTTTTGCTAGAAACAATACCAAAATTTTTCTCTTAAAAATCAAACCAAAACAAAAACTAAAAACTGCAAAGATTGGATTTTGAAAACTTACTCTTGGTGCCTTAGAACGACTTAGATTCGAATCCTCCTAACATAAGCTTGTAAGGTTTGATTTTTGGTATGTTTTTGGTATGATTTAAGGGTTGAAAATGGAGGCTTTTAACTGATGGGAAGGGTCAGCTGCCACAAGAAAGAAAGGGAGAAGGAGTGTTGTGTTTTGGGGTGCCAAATGAAAGAATAAAACCCTTATGCAAAGTGTGCCTTTTATAGGCAAACTTAATCAAACTTGCTTAAGCCTAAACCTAATTAATTGTCCACTATTTTAGCCTAATCAAGACAAATTTTTTCCCTTTTTCAGTCCATAAATGGTCGTGGGCTGCTGCATATAAGGGAGAAGAGATAAAGCAAAACTTGTTGATCAAGCTTTAAAACCCCTTGAATTTTAAATTCAAAAGTTGTCTTGGCTAGTGTAACATTTTATTCTCACTTTTGGGCTATGTGAGCAGCCAAAATTAGCTGCTTTTGTAGCTAAGGGGCACGGTTTCTAAGGGCCAAATTTTATCTGCATTTGCTTCTCAATGCAGTCTAATTTTATACTGCAGTGTTCCAATTTTCACCCGAAAATTAGATTTTCAAATCTGATTTTTGTACTATCAATTTCTGGTTATTTTATGTCGTCTAAGAGCCCATTATTAGTCTATTTTACTATTTACATCCTATACTGTGGTTGTGTCTACACTGTGTTGTCCTTTTACACGTAAACCGAGGCATTCCTGGGTGAAATTTCAAACACAGTCTCTCTTGACTAATTTAGATGTGTTGATTCCATTTTTATCAGTTTTACGTCCATCTGAGGTCGTCTGGATCAATTTTTAGGATCTGTGTGACACCACCTCGAAAAACGTATTAGGTGTCCGATTGACTAATTTGGACGTTCTGAGTCTAAATATATTAGTTTCAGAGCGAGTAAAGGTCGTCTTGACTCTCATCCTGATACTGCGTATCTCTCAAGCTAAAATTCTCGTTTTGTACTCAATTGACCATATTGAGCCTACTAATCGTTCATATATTAGTTTTAGGTCAAATTAAGGCCGTCTTGGCTAGTAACGTGACACCACGTTTCCCACTATTTACTATTCATTATCTTTTACTTAACTACCTAGTCTGAGTGCTCTGACTTTGATTTTGTCAATCTCTAGGTGAGAAGAGGTCATCCAAACCATTTTCTCGATACTGTACCCTTGCTACGGTTATCCATTGTTGTTGTGCTCAGACGTTTGGTCCGAGCATTTTAGTGATCTACTTACCAGTCTTGTGCCAAGAAATGGTCGTTAGGACTAGTTTCCTGACACTGCATGTCTCATACACTCATACATATAACAAAGTGGACCGGGATCACTTTCGGTCATCCCTTTTACTGTATGAATAGTATTTAAACAGCACCGTACTTGTTTAATTTATTCAACTGGAAAATACTCTATATTTTCCAACTTAATCACTCATTACATAGTGATTAGGTTTCATACATTTTAAGAGTTGGTGTAACGGCTCTCTGCTCATTACATAGCCTTCTACACAGGTTCTAACATGGGCGTGTATTGTCCAGGCACGGGTGTGTACTAGTTGAGCTTACTCAACACGGCTATGTCTTGGAACACGTTCGTTTACCCGAGTGGTACACGACCATGTACCTGGCCGCGTCACACCACACGACCACGTACACTTACACAGCTTCTCTGATGCGTACACAGTTTGAACGGTACACGACCACTTACACGGTCATGTACCTGACTGTGTTCTCCAAATGTGCATCCGAAAGCTCTCAAAATACTTTAATTTTATTCCTTAATGTCTCATTACATGGTAAATAGGTGTCATAAAAATGGCGGTCCTTACAAACTACACCCCTTACAAAATTTTCGTCCTCAAAATTTAGAATAGTTCCAGGAAATTTCTTTTCATATACTCTTCCCATTCCCATATGGCTTCTTCTATGTTGTAATTCCACCACAACACTTTTACAAGTGGTATCACTTTATTCCTAAGTACTTTGTCTTCTTTGGCTAGGATTTGTAGGGTTTCTCCTTGTATGTTAGATTGGCATGCACTCTGTGCAGTCTCACTAGCTGAGCTATGTATACTTCTGTAAATCTTCTATTGAGTAGCTCCCCTCTGTAGCTAGAAATCAAGCTGATTCCGTCAATTTGTCCACAATCACCTAGATCGCATCATTGTTGCTTAACATTTTCAGTAATACAACTATGATATGCATCGAAATTTGGTCCCATTTCCATTTGGGTAGCTCAATTTTATTTTTAGTAGTTCTCCAGCCAGCTGTTGATGTTCCATTCTAATCCTTTAGCACGTAAGGCATTTGGCAACAAACACGGCAACATCGTTATCCATTCCAAGCCACCAAAAGCTCTCTTTTAAGTCCTTGTATATCCTATTTGCTCTTGGCTATCTAGATTATGGCGTTTCGTGGGCTTCCGAAAGGATTCACTTCTTGAGTTCCTTATCCTTCGAAATGCACACTCTATCTTTGTAATAGAGTATGCTGCCCTTAGAGACCTTAAATTTGGAACTCTCATCCTCCGTTGCTTCCCTTTTGAGCGTATTCAGGGATGAAATGAGGTCCTGTCCAGTCTTAATTCCTCCTAGGAGTGTCGATTGGATGGTTATGTCTGACAACCTCCCTGTCAAAACTTGATTTCACTGCTGCATAGCTCCTTTTGTAGTGCTTCTGGCAAGGCACGTACAACCATAAGCGATAAAGAGTGCTCTCTATTCAGTGTGTTAGCCACCTTGTTGTCCTTTCCTAAATGATATAGGATTTCACAATCATAATCCTTCACCAGTTCTAGCCATCGTCGCTGCCTCGCGTTGAACTCCTTCTACGTGAAGATGTACTTGAGGTTCTGATGGTCCATGTAAATCTCGTACTGAATGCTGTACATGCAGTGCCTTCATATCTTGAGTAGGGTAGTTCTTCTCATAGTCCTTGTCATTGTCATCATTACCTTCCACCTTTAGGAGGTGTTCGGCAGATGAAGGGTTTGGTTTGGGTTCTTCTATGGGTTCCCCTGACGTCCTCAAGTGCTCTTAGCTGATGCTTGGCCTTGGTTTCATCATGAGCCCTTTTCAACATGTGTTGTAGAAGTCCATATCAGTTTCCTCGTGGCGCACAGCATACTTTAGAATTGTGTTATCAGACATCGGTTGCAGTCTCTCTGTCCAATGAACAATTCTTATATATTCATAACTCTAGGGAACTTAGGTGATTTCACTTCCCTACTTGCCCAAACAGAATGACTGGAGCTAATGCTAGACTCCTTTCAGAGATTTGCTCGATCATGGTGTGGCAAAACTCGACCCAGTTAAGAGCTCATCTTGATCACAAGAATCCCAATACACACAAGAGCATCTTCTTGAAAGATATCAATAGCCAACAGGACTCAGTTATCCTGGTCAATGGAGTATAATCAGGGAGTCACTTTGATAGCGTGAAACTAGCCTTGACATTCTCATGGAGTGCAGGAGTACTGCTTGCTACTCGAAACTTATTGGACAACTAGCCCCGAGGATCGGTACTACTCGGGTAGCAATCCATATTCCTACTCTGAGTCGCTCTTTCAGTCGCGTTCTAAACATGTTTGGAAATATTATGTCTAGGCCCTTGGCAAATTGTACTATTTTTCATATTATAAGAAGGTACATTACTTTAGTCTACTTGGGAGTGGTAAACACATCCCAGTACAAAATCGTAAAAGAACAAGCTAGGTTGAGTTTAATGGGGTAGGCTACTACCTCCCTTAATACCTATTTATAAGGTTAAAGGCCTCGCTTAACGGGTCACTACTACGCTAAGGGATATTCTGATTCTGCATTGAAGACCTCCTCATCGTTGCTCTCGTCGAAGGGAACTCCTATGAATCCTCCTTATTCAAGCATAGATGCCCCCCTTAGTTGTCTGGAGCTTCCAGTCTGCCTTGAGTGAGTAAGGGGCCTTCTATCCTAGTCTAGGCAGCATGTAGTTGATTATTAGTGGTGCGAGCTTGGTTTTGTTGTCTCTATGGGTTGAAATAGCAGTTTTTGGCGAGGTGACCTTCCTTGCCACACACAAAACAGCCACTCATCCCTTGTTTGCATTCTCCCGGGTGTCCCTTTCTACATTTCGGGCACATTAGGCATTGGCTGTCATTTCTTTTCTGGTCGTTTCTCTTCTGAGGGAAGTTCTTATGTGAATCCTGATTGCCCGGATTACCCTTCCTTTTGTTATTGTTGTGGGATTACCTACTATTCTGGCTAGTTCCCATATTCTATACTTGACGTCGTAGCTCAGGGTTCCGTTTCCCTTGAACTCGTTTAGCTTGAGTTCTTTCCTCCATGGGCGGTGGCCTATAGTTGCTGAGAAGGTCTCGACAAAAGTCCTCCTAACATACAATCAAGTCTCCACCCCTGCGTTGATCTAACCACCATGCTCTTACTGGTTTGTCCAGCCTACCACTCGCCAAAACCAACTGTAGGTAAGGTGGGATGTGGCATGCATGGAATATGATTTCCATGTCATGAATCCATTTCACGAGCTCGTCGGGTCGGCGGCGACCATCGTATCTGCCTGGATGCATGGCAGCAAAAGCCAAACTCGCCTGGCGATCCTCATATTTTTGGCAGGTGTCTATTGGAGTAGGTTCCACCGGTGCAGGTCCTACTAATACTAGTTCGATTAGTACAAATTCCACTGGTATAGGCTCTACTGGTACAAACTCCATTGGTACAGCCATGGCTGCCTACCATACTCACATATCAACTTCATACTAATACTGTAGAATAAAAACAAATTTAATTGGACAGATGAGGCAGGCATGCAGTGATATGAGGTAGGGTGGTAGAAAACGGCTCCAATACCAACTGTGATGCCTCGTGCTCTTAACGACCAGGACTGTCACTTAAAAACTGCTTCTTTAAATAATACTTATACTTTCTTGCAAACCATTGACACTTACTTAAAATCTATACTGAAATTTTAGGGATTTTTTTTTGTACGTATTTACTATTTACGTACGCGTACTATTTAATGACTACTATTCAAAAATACCATTTAACGTTTACTATTCAAAAATACTATTTAATAATTACTATTCAAAAATACTATTTAACGATTACTATTAAAAAATACTATTTAACGGTTACTATCCAAAAATACTATTTAACGGTTACTATTTAAAAAATACTGTTTACTCATAATGTGTGGAAGAATACTCGCAGTGTCTCCATAACCTCACCCTCACATCCACCTTCGCCGCCGTCATCGCCTATTAGTGATCAGCCCATAAGACACTTATCTACAGCATGAACACACTCGTGAGCTTTACGCCCAGTAAGTACAACATGTTAACCGTAAAACATGTTTAAATATAGTACATACTTGAAAACCATACAAACATGTCATACCAGATATCATCACATACTATATATCATATATCATATATCACAGCATCACATCTCAAAACTTCATACACTATATGCATAGCAGAGACAACGAGTACTGAATGCATTTACTATGAATGGAAGCATAGTGAACTATAACTATTGCATACCATGTACAATGCGTGGTCTGGTTATGCTCATTTATGCTTTGTTTTTCTCTTTTCTTTCTTATTCTACTTAGGGCCCGTTATGGATATATTTTATGGCCTTGGCCTATTATACAATATGAGCCTCGACTCGTTAAATTTTGTGGGCCTTGGCCTGTTATACATTATGAGCCTCAGCTAGTTAAATTTTGTGGGCCTTGGCCTGTTATACATTATGAGCATCGGCTCATTAAATTTTATGGGCCTTGACCCGTTACACTGACACCCTTATTCTCATCTTGTTTATCTTTTCTAGCCATATGCTTCTCTAAGCTGGCCCTAATCCTACGCGGTAGGGACTTATGGCATATAACATGATCTTTCGTCAACCTACTTGATTGTGAAACTATATATTCTTAAATATGCTTTGCATCAACATGTGCATGGCATACATACTTAACATACTGTAAAAACATTATTTTAAATACATTTTGTTCATGCCGTAGGCGGAGTTGTACTTACCTAATTGTAAGCAATTGCGTACTCGCGCCTTTAACAAATTACATGTGACCACCTGTCACAATAACGTCCCTCATTAATACTTTCGTTGAGTCACCATCACTATTAGTGACTAAAGTAGATAATTTGCTAGGTATCAATTTCCGTTACTACTAGCCTACTCTCTTTTTAGAGTTTGCTTCTCTATGCATGGTTAATTAATTTACTACCCAATAAATTACTTAACATCATCTTTTGGTCACTATTGCCGTTAGTGACTTTAACTTGCGTTTCTATATGGTATCGAGGCCCATCGGTACCCTATTAGCCTACTTTAAGGATTTGGTGTCTAATGTCGATCATGTTTGATTAATTGTCTGTTTGACCGATTAATCATCGTTCCTTACCATTTCGTTCAAAACACGATCCTTGACTGGGTGCCGACCAGTCAACTGAC
Organism: Antiaris toxicaria; assembly: GCA_035233585.1. Lineage (NCBI taxonomy): Eukaryota > Viridiplantae > Streptophyta > Magnoliopsida > Rosales > Moraceae > Antiaris > Antiaris toxicaria. Next base: position 26,163,784 of record CP141154.1, read on the forward strand.
TGGTTACCTCGTGCGTTGGTAAGTAGGTAGCCTATCAGATTACTATGCATAAACTTGATGTAGTAACCGGTCGGGTTACTATTGCTTGTTTGGTGTGGTAGCCTACCGGGCTACCCACACTGTTTTTCTTTGAAAAATTATATGGGTTGGCTTATAAATATTCTTAGAGAAATTACATGTTTGGAACCCATCCCCTTATCACCCCGTTAGAAGGTAAGCGATGTTTTTATAAAAACAATGTCTATATTTTAAAGTTTTAGAAACACATTTTATTTTAAAGTGTGTAAATCACATTTTTTTTTTGAATTTACATTTTAAAGGTGGTTTTTTGAACTATTTTTGAAAACTATTTTGAAACTTGATTGAAACGACTTTGTTTATGAATTTGTTAAACATGAAAGTTTTCATCCTTGACGAGATGAACAAATCTTGTGTTCACCTTGGAGCCTAAATCTAACTCTATCGACTCCTAAACTTACTAAACCCGTGGCCTATGTGCTCAGTTTTTCATAAAAGTCCCAGTTTTACATCTCTTTAAAAACAGCTCTGTTTGAGGTGCGAAACGGCCAAATTTTTGAAACACACATAGGTTGTCTCAAAGATTTCGATGAGATCTACAACTTTTATGTTGAGGCCGAAGTCTAGTTCAAAATTTAAGGGGTTTATTTTTAGCAAAACCCGTACCTATATCTGGGCTCAAATTTTGTTCTCAGTTTTGGACACCAAGTGAATACCACTCTAAAAACCTATCTTAGTGTCGTTTTTAGCCGAGGACTATTTGACGTAAAAACGACCGTAACGAAATTTCCTTAAAACTATTTTCTTATCAAATCCCAAATTCAGACCCTAAGTGGGTCAAAATGGCCAAAATCCGTGGCCTTTCTTGGGGACAGATTTGTGTCCAGCCACATCCCTATATGTTCATCGCATCACACATACTAATAACCATTTGTAAAAATTGTAAATACAACTAGAACCACATAAACTTAAAATGGAATGCTAGGGGCTCAATAAAATTGTTACAAACCATTTGCATAAACAAATACATATAAATGGCCTTGATCAAAACTTAAAATCAACTAACACAAGATAAGGTTTTTGGTTTTACCTTTGTGCCTTGAACCAAGTATGAATTCAAACTAGTGCTTGAGAAACCAAAATGGTCATGGGAACCTAAAGAGAATGAGGTCGGGTTTTGATAGAAACAATACCAGAATTTTTCTCTTAAAAATCAAAAAAAAAAAAAACTAAAAACTACAAAGATTGGATTTTGAAAACTTACCCTTGGTGCCTTAGAACGACTTGGATTTGAATCCGCCTAACACAAGCATGTGAGGTTTGATTTTTGGTAAGTTTTTGGTATGATTCAAGGCTTGAAAATGAAGGCTTTTGGCTAATGGGAAGGGTCGGTTGCAGCAAGAAAGAAAGGGAGAAGGAGTGTTGTGTTTTGGGGTGCCAAATGAAAGAACAAAACCCTTGTGCAAAGTGTGCCTTTTATAGGCAAAATTAATCAAACTTGCTTAAGCCTAAACCTAATTAATTGTCCACTATTTTAGCCTAATCAAGGGGATAAATTTCTGCCCTTTTTCCGTCCATAAATGGGCGTGGGCTGTTGCATGAAAGGGAGAAGAGATAAAGCAAAACTTGTTGACCAAGCTTTAACACCCCTTGAATTTTAAATTCAAAAGTTGTCATGGCTAGTGTAATATTTTATTCTCACTTTTGGGCTATATGAGCCAGCTAAAATCAGCTGCTTTTGCAGCTAAAGGGCATGGTTTCTAAGGGTCAAGTTTTATCTATATTTGCTTCTCAATGCAGTCTAATTTTATACTGCGGTGTTCGGTCCTTTCTTGACAGTGTTCCAATTTTCACCCGAAAATTGGATTTTTGAATCCGATTTTTGTACTGTCAATTTCTGGTTGTTTTACGCTATTTAAGAGCCCATTATCAATCAATTTTATTGTTCACATCCTATTATGTGGTTGTGTCTACACTGTGTTGTCCTTTCACACACAAACCAAGGCATTCTCGGGTGAAATTTCAGACATAGTCTCTCTTGACTAATTTAGATGTGTTGATTCCACTTTTATCAGTTTTATGTCCATCTGAGGTTGCCTAGACCAATTTTCGAGATCTGTGTGACCCCGTCTCGAAAAACATGTCAGGTGCCCGATTGACTGATTTGGACGTTCTGAGTCCAAATATATCAGTTTCGGAGCGAGTAAAGGTCGTCTTGTCCCTCATCCTGATATTGTGTATCTCCAAAACTAAAATTCTTGTTTTGTGCTCAATTGACCAGATTGAGCCTATTAACCGTTTATATATCAGTTTTAGGTCAAATTAAGGCCGTCCAAGCAGTAACTTGACACCGCGTTTCCCATTATTCAATATTCATTGTCTTTTACTTGACTGACTAGTCTGAGTGCTCTAACTTTGATTTTGTCAGTCTCTAAGTGAGAAGAGGTCATCGGGACCATTTCTCGATACCGTACCCTTGCTAGGGTTATCCACCGTTGTTGTGCTCAGACGTTCAGTCTGAGCGTTTTAGTGATCTACTCACCAGTCTTGTGTCAAGAAATGGTCGTCAGGATCAGTTTCCTAACACTGCATGTCTCATACACTCATACATATAATAGGGTGGACCGGGTTCACTTTCGGTCGTCCCTTTCACTGCATGAATAGTACTTAAACAACACCATACCTGTTTAATTTATTCAACTGGAAAATACTCTATATTTTCCAACTTAATCACTCATTACATAGCAATTAGGTTTCATACATTTTGAGAGTTGGTGTAACGGCTCTCTGCTCTTTACACAGCCTTCTACACGGGTTCTAACACAAGCGTGTGCAGGGCTACACGGGCATGTATTGTCTAGACACGGGCATGTACTAGTTGAGCTTGCTCAACACGACCATGTCCTGGAACACGTTCATTTACCCGAGCGGTACATGGCCACTTACACGGTCATGTACCTGACCGTGTCACACCACACAGCCATGTACACTTACACGGCTTCTCTCACGCGTACGCAGTTTGAACGATACATGACCACTTACACGGCCGTGTACCTGATTGTGTTCTCCAAATATGCATCCAAAAGCTCTCAAAATACTCTAAGTTTATTCCTTAATGTCTCATTACATGACAAGTAGGTGCCATAAAAATGATGGTCCTTACATTTAACACCTTATTTTTCACTTTTCCGCCAACTTTTGGCAAAATTACCATTTTACCTTTAGCAGAATTTTCTCATTTTCTCTTTCTTAAATTTGAATCGGGCCTTAAAACTGTCAATTATGGCCTCAGAATACCATTTCTAGCCTTAACGGCCCTTTTTCCAACTTTTGACAAAATAACCATTTTGTTCCCAACTTTTGACAAAATAACCATTTTGTTCCCAACTTTTGATAAAATGACTGTTTTGCCCCAAGTTCACTTTTTCACAATAGATCCACTTTTCGTGGTCTTTAAACTTAAATTTAACCTTTAGAATTTTATTTTAACTATTCTAAGGCACTCACGGTCCTTTCTGGCCATTTTAGAAATTTTTGGTCAAAATGATCATTTTGCCCCTAACGGGACTTGGGACCTTAATGTTTTCACTTTGATGTTTTTAGGGATTTTCTAAGCCCAAAGAGCATAAAATAATGTTTCTTAGACTTCGATATATGTTTATAGCAGTCATTATTAAGGCATAGGTGACTATTTGTCACCCGATCCTCGGGTGGTACTATTCTGACACCTAGGGTCGTTTCTCGTTTTTCTCACGTTTCGAAGTCTCAAATGGGTATTTCACTACTTCTGAAATGTTCATCATTCTTTTCCCGAGCCTAGGTCACCGAGGGGGCTCGATCTCCATTTTTGAGTACAATTTTATCTTTCGTTTCCTTAAATGTCCTTATTACCATTTTAAAATTTTCGACAGCATTTTCGCTTAAATTTTAGGTTTATCGGCATTTAGGTACACTCAAAACCTTGGTACCTGCCACATACTAAACCAAAGACCTATTTTACACAAAAGTACTAAACTTTTACGTAAAATTTTTCCACATAACCAACATATAAATCAACACACAATTTCATTGTTTTTCCTCATTATTAGCCACGGTTTCTCTTAGCATTTCAATATCAAGAATTTTCTTCCACAATTATCATTTTCTCACACTTCAAAATCAAGGTTTTTGTGCACAATTCCACACTAAAAACCTAATAAACTTTCATTCCAAACCTACACTCTAGCCACAAGTTTTGTGATTAATAACCCTAGAGAAATAAATTCTTGTTCTTAGGGTTTTTATCAAGCTTTTTCACACAATTTTCCTCACAAAATTTTCCAAAATTTTCTTTCTCGTGGCCATAGATTTTGCATGAAACCATGCACAGAAAATACTTGTTTCAAGCTTCCAAAATACACTTCAATCACAAAACCAAACAACCAAACCAATACAACAAAGTTTGCACCCAAAATTTATAAAATCTTTTCCCCCCATACAAGCATGGATTCTTCAAGAAAAATACAAGGAAAATGAAGCAAATGGAGTGTTACCTTGTTCCAATGCTTGATCCTTGCTCAAGGGAGGTTTTTGGCTAAGTTTGGTGAAGAAATTTGAAACTTTTTCTTTGGTTTGGAGGAGAGGACCACCACGGCTACTTTGGGGGCTGGAAAACAGAAATTTTTTTCTGTTTTTAAGAGCTCAAAACAGGTTTTAATGGCAGCCCACAAAGAGAAGGACCAACTAGCATAGTTTGTAAGCAATTTGGCAACACTTTAGGGGTATTTTTGTAACTTTTTGGAGGACTTATTTGCAATATTCTTTGCTGATATTTTTCCAACTGTCCACAGCCACTTTCAGCCCATAATTATCCCAAAATTTTACTAAAATTTTACCTTGCCATTTTGACTCAATCTTGGTCATCCATCAAGATTACTTTAAATTTCCACCATTGATCCTACCAACCTCTTTTTCTTTCTAAAATATCTCATTTATTGTGTCATATGGATGACATAAGGTATGACATCATCTAATTAATCCTTCATATTTTTTCATGGTCAAAGTGAAGGAAATAAATCGATAAAAATGTATCAGAGTGGCACAATAGAACAATAAAAATTTTTCAAGATCGTTAAATATCTCATGATGCCATATATAATAAATCAACAACAATTTAAACTCATACCTCAAGGATGCCAATCTGCAGGAGGAGAATGACCGGAGGGCTTCAACCAACTAGCTTTCTCTACTATTCTCCAATTCCAGGATGGCTGAGTGTGTGGGCACTCTGAACCTCGATCGATATGCTAGCACTGCTAGTCTTCTTCCGACCACCTAGATCTCTAAAGAACTTATTGTCACGGCGAGTTATGCAACAATAAGCCTACTCACCGGAGAGTCTGTGGTCTGAAAGAACTGAAGTGGCAGGGCCTCTATTTATAGACTTGCATGAGGTGATTCTCTGAATTCGAATTGGATTAGGAGAAGATATTCTCCCTTATCCATAACCAAAAAATCTGAATTTTCCAAGGGGAAAATCCCAACAAAATTTTGGCCACTTTAGGATTATCCAATTCAAATCTAAACAAGATTTTAACTAGAATTTTATTTCCCTTTTTTCAACCAAAAAATCTAAAAATCCTAGAGGATTTTCACAAATATTTTCAGCCATAAAAAGAAAGGAAAGAATCAAAATTCTACTAGGATTTTTAAGCTTGAATCTTATCTCATCCTTATCCAAAATAACAGAAAATCTCCTAGGATATCTTCCTCAAAATTTCGGCCATAATCAGGGAGGAGAGAATCCAAACTTAACTGGGATTGAAACTTGAATTTTTCCCTGAACCTTATCCACAAAAAAATCTGAAAATTCCATGAGGATAATCCTCAAAATTTTCGTCCATTATTGTTAGGATTTGGATTCAAAATTCAAGTAGGATTCTAACAAGATTTTCCTCTCCATATCCAACTCAAATTCAAATTTCATTCCTTGTGGATTTACCATAAGAAATTCGAATCCTACTTGGACTGTGATTCAAGATTTGAATTTCAAATTTCAAATTTCAAATTTCAAATTTCAAATTCAAATTTCAAATTTCAAATTTCAAAATCCACAAAACAGTTGTATTTCAAATTCTTGTTCTCATGAATAATTTTCTATAACTCCAATCCAATCTCAAATAAAATTATGGCAACTTTATTTGGAGTTCGAATAATTGTGTACTCTATTATCCAAAACAAAATCTGAATTCAACCGGAGAGAATCTTATCCACCATCCTAATCCTATGTCAACACCATCCATGCATAATCAACTAGCCAATAGCATACATAAATCAATTTGCCAAACGTTAAGGAATTTTGTGGAGCTAGTAGAAGGTCCAATTGGACATATATAATCGGGCTCCCGCAAATTCATATGATCATCATTCTTTACCGAACAACTCAATCATATGATCACTAATTTCAGAATCACACCACTATAAACCTGAAATTGAACTCCCAATTATATAACGTATTACGTAAGCCTAGGACAAGCTATCGTCCAATGACCTTGTCATGTATGCAGAACCCTCATATGATATCCATGATCAGCCTTAGGTCAAAGTCCGTTTAATCCTACTGATCAGGCTATCTTAAAGTTCTATTATACTACCGAATAAAGAAAATGATTATTCAGCATATGTGAATAAGAAGTCATTCGCCCAGCAGACGACCCAAGGCCTTGTCCATTTTCACATTTAGTATATGTCTTTAAGAGGATACCCTTAACTCCTCATTAGAGCTATGATTCTAATATTTGTAAATGAACCCTTCATCGTATACAAGTCATGCACCCAATGAACCGGTCTATAAGCTTACAACCTCTGAGACGCTTTAGCCATTGGAACATCAAAGTACACAAGTCATATACATGAAGTTGTTTATCTACTCAGGATTAAGGTTACTGCACAATGAACGTCAAAAGCATATCAATCCACTTAAAGCGAACTTCATAGATCAATCACGCTTTAGTCCCGGTCTAATATGTCATCACCAAGCAACATATCTATGTCTCTACTTGGGAGTCTATGCTCTAGACAGTCAAGACAAACCGTCCCATCTAAGGCTTTAGACAACATAATAGTCTTAACATGAGTTAGATGCTCGATCTAACCCCATAGACTACAGACCTTAGTTTAGACCGCTTACTTTAGAACATTGTCTTCTCGCATACAAAAGTCCATTGCATGCAACATTCTAATAGTTTTAACACAAGCAGTAAGGGAGCTATATTTGCTTACATTTACTTTAACATGTAAATAAATTGAGGACAGATAGCAATATAATGAATAACCTCTATATATAATTTTATTATCCAGTTCAAAATAAATACATCAAAATGTCTTTAATGCTTAGGGCATTTCCTAACAATCTCCCACTTGCCCTAAGCTAGTAGATGTGCCATGTTACGCATCCCCATCACCTCTACATGCCTCTCAAAGCTTCTAGCCATCAAAGTCTTAGTAAAGGGATCAGCAATGTTGTCCTCGGACGCGATCTTACATACATCTACTTGTCCTGCCTCCACGTGCCCTCTAATGTCGACTTCCTCGAATCCTTGAAAGTCTGGAAGACTCAGTTCGTGTATTCTACAAGTGTTAGGTCCCTTCTAGAGTACACCAACATATAATCCCTCGTTCTCTTGAGATACTTGAGTATATGCTTTACTGCTTGCCAGTGCTTGGTTCCAGGATTCGCTTGATATCGACTCACCATGCCTACTGCAAAACATATGTCCGGACGAGTGCAAAGCATAGCATACATAAGGCTATCCACAGCGGATGCATAAGGGACCTTACTCATACACTCTCTTTCTTCTGATGTCTTGGGACAATCATCCAATGAAAGAGTTAGACCGGCAATTGAAGGTTGTGTACCTTTCTTTGTCTCTTACATTGCATATTTGTCAATTATTTTATCAATGTATGAAGCTAGGGATAACGCTATCATTTTGTTCTTTCGATCTCTGAAGAGACGAATGCCTAGAATATAATTAGCTTCTCCTAAGTCCTTCATGTCAAACTGTTGGTGCAGCCAAAGCTTGACCGATAAATAAGTTCCCTACATCATTCCCAATGAGCAGTATATCATCGACATAGAGTATCAGAAAGACCACTTTTCCATCCTTAATACATTTATAAACACAGGGTTCATCAATGTTCTGCTCAAAACCAAAAGTCTTGATCGCTTGATCAAATCTCTAGTTCCATGAGCAGGATGCTTGCTTTAATCCATAAATGGATCTAAGCAACTTGCAGAATTTTCTTTCTTGGCCTTTTGCTACAAACCCTTCAGGCTGTATCATGTAGATACACTCCTCAAGATGGCCATTCAAGAATGCCATCTTGACATCCATTTGCCAGATCTCATAATCGAAAGCCGCAGCAATGGACAAAAGAATACAGATAGACTTCAGCATAGCAACAGGCGAAAAGGTTTCATTGTAATTGATTCCAGCCTTTTACGTATACCCCTTTGCAACCAGTCTAGCTTTGAAAGTTTCCACTCTCCCTTCCGCATCCTTCTTTCTTTTGTAGACCCATTTGCATCCAATGGGTTTTATCCCATCCGGCAAATCTACAAGTTCCCAAATAGAGTTGGATTTCATAGAATCCATCTCATTGTTCATAGCCTATTTCTAAGGTTTAGAATCAACATCATTTATAGCTTCATTATAGGTGATCAGATCATCTTCATGCTCATGAGCCTCGGCCTGGTATACCTCAGCATCATACATGAAGAAATTAGTGTTCTTCGAAACCTTCCCACTACGACGAGGCACCCTAAATTGTTGATCGCCTGCAAGTCCTTCACCGGAACTCGGACTTGCATCCAAGACCGAAACCTATGGAGCAGTTCTTTCACTTGATAACTCCTCTAGCACCACTTTGCTTCGAGGCTTAAAGTCATTCATGTGACTTTCCTCTAAAAATGTCGCATGGGTTGATACAATGACTTTTTGTTCCTTCGGGTTATAGAACAAACCTCCTTTAGTTCGTTTTGGATACCCTACAAACATGCACAATTCTAATCTTGGTTCCAACTTCTTCGCATCCCCATCCAGTACATGTGCCAGGCAGCCCCATATTCTCATATGTCCAAGGGAGGGCTTCCTGCCTCGCCACAATTCATACGGAGTTCTGGGAATTGACTTGCTTGGAACCTGGTTCAGAATATAGCACGCCGTTTGTAAAGCATATCCCTAAAATGATAATGGCAGTGTTGAATAACTCATCATGGACCGTACCATATCCAACAAGGTCTTGTTTCTCCTTTTGGCTACACCATTCTATTGTGGAATACCAGGTGTAATCAATTGGGATAATATCCCATTTTCTACAAGATGTCCTAGAAATTCATCGGAGAGGTATTCACCACCTCGATCAGATCGAAGTGTTTTTATGGATTTATCCAATTACTTTTCCACTTTCACACGATACTCTTTGAAATTGTCAAAGGTTTCACTCTTGCAGTGCGTCAGATACACATATCCATACCTCGAGTAATCGTCTATAAAGGAGACATAATACTCGAACTCTCCTCGTGCTGTGACGTTCATGGGGCCACATACGTCAGTGTGCACAATTTCTAAGAGCTCTTGAGCCCTAGTACCCTTAGCTCCAAAAGACCTCTTAGTCATCTTTCCCTCTAGATAAGATTCACATTGAGGAAGATATACCTCCTCCAGAGATTCTAGAGGACCGTCTTTCACCAATCATCGAATCCTATCCTGATTAATATGACCAAGTCTTAAATGCCAAAGATACGCCTTGTTAGAGTGAGAAACTTTCAACCTTTTAGAATTATCTATTAATTTGGTGTAAAGCAGTGAGTACATCTTTGGTTTGATCAAATATAGGTTTCCATCCATCCATCCAAAACAGATAAAAGACTTATTTCTACGAATATCAACTTTTTTACTAAAAGAAACTGAATAAGAATCCTTTATTAAACAAGTTACCGATATAAGGTTCCTCCTAAATTTAGGAATATAAAAATAGTCTTTCAATAAAATAAACCTAAATTCATTAAAATAAAGATAAATATCTCCCACTACCTCAGCCATCACCAAGCTGCCGTCTCTAGTCTGCAACGAGAGGCTCCTATCATATAGACTTCTCGTTTCCACGAACCCCTGCATAGAAACACAAACATGATTAGTGGCGCCCGAATCGATGACCCAAGTGTCTTTTGATTCTTCCACCAAACAGGCTTCTAAATAGTGAAGTTCCTTACCTTCCTTGCCCTTGGCGGCTAGGATTTCCCGGTAAGCCTTTTTGAAGTGACCTACCTCCCCACAGCGGAAGCATTTGGACTTTTTAGGGTCCCTGGGCTTCTTGTTCTTCTTCTTCTTCTGCCCATCCAAGACAGGAGGATTAGAAGAACTCGAAGCCGCTTGTTTCTGATTTGGCCTCTTCCTCTTCCGTGAGGGTTTGGAAGATTCCGCCAAATTGGCCTCTCCTTTGGGTTGGACCGCATCCCCATCCCTGATCATTTGCTCATAAGCTTAAAGTTGCTTCATGAGCTTGGTTAGTCCTAACTCCCTTGTCGCCAGATTATATGTGGCCTTAAACCCCACAAAATCTTTAGACAGAGTTTTGAACACCATCTCGATTTAGGTGTTGTAGTCCAACTCAGCACCGTTCTTAGTAGCCTCAGCGAAGAATCCCATTAGAGTGATCATATGGTCCTTCACCGGAGTACTCGCCTTTTGCTTAGAGTTCATGATGCTGGTTATAGCAGACTATCGAACCAATTTTTCTTGGCCTTCGAACATGTCCTCCAGATTTTCCATTATCTCCCCAGCAACTTGATAAGTCTCATGCTGCTTTTGTAAAGCACTCATCATGCTAGCCAGAATGTAGCATCGAGCTATCTCATTGGATTCTCTCCAACGAGTATAGGCAATCAGGGCCACCTCAAGCGGTGTGTCAGGTTTAGGCCCTGGTAGGCATGGTTCGTCCAGTACGAACTTGTATCTCTCGCAGCTGAGAACTATCAACAGATTTCTTTTCCAATCTTTATAATTATCACCATTTAGTTTATTCTCAATAAGTATTGAAATGAGGGGTGTCGGTGACAATTTGAACTGAAATAAAATTATACTAGACATCATTACAAAGCTCAAGTAAATATACAGATAATTTAGCAAATAAAACATACAAGTATGTTCCTACATGAAACTTGAAAAAGCATGTAACATTGCAACGGTAATTCTCAGCACCTATTGCCCCAAGCCACCGAGGGGTGGTCATGAAACAAATAGCCGGAACATGGACCACGTCCAATTAATATATGTTGCCTTAAATCCTCCAAGGTTAAGACATATATTAATAACCGCTTATTTGGCCACCAGTTTAGTTGACAGAGCTTCTAGGGAAGGTTAATAACTAAACGAGTGTTAAGTGTATAACCATTGTTTACGTAGCCCGATCCACGTCCTACCAAGCCACCGAGGGGTGGTCATGAATAGTATTGTACCCGAACACATTTTCCACATAGGAGATCCAATCTAGTATGCCGACGGCGGTAAACACCTACCGAGGGATGTGATCAGGGCAGAATTGACGCGAGGCGTTACCATGCTTTCACATATCGATCAACAATGGAAGCCGTGGGTTTTGTTTGAAACCTTTTCCCACTCAATATTTTGTAAAACATGTAAGTTTTGACAAATATATATGATTAATATAGTATGAGCGGCACTCACCTATCTTATATTACATGTTATCAAATATGCACATAAAATATCCATCAATACATATTTATACATCCATGACATATCACAGAAAAAAAAAATTGACAGAATAACTAAGCCATGGTTCCATCCTAGAACAAAGAAAATAAAAATTACAAAATTCCATCCAAAGCATTCTTTGGGTATTGAATTTTGTTCCGTCTTCTTGTATCCATCTTTATGTAGCCTCTCCATTTATTTCTCATCCCAAGAATTATTTAAAATTTGAATTCCAAAAATTTAAATTTAAAATTCAAATTTCAAATTCGAATTTCAAATTTAAATTTCAAATTCAAATTTTAAACAATTTTAAACATCATGCGCAATAATATGTAATTATAAAAATTTCAAATTTTTAATTACATATTTTTAAACATGATTTAAAATCAAATCTCAAATTTAAAAATCAAAATTTTTCGATTTTTGAATCGTCGCCCCACCGCCCGGGAAGCCCGCAGCCGCCATGGGCAGCCCCCAGGCCCCGGGGGGCTGGCAGCCCACGGCCGCCCTATGTGCGGCCCTACCGGGCTGCAAGCTTGACTGCACACCTAGGTTGGGCGCAGCAGCCGGTAGCCTACAGCCACAGGCTGCACACCCAGGCTACGGCCAGCCTTGGGAGGGCCACGGCCACCCTCGGCTGCAGGCCAAGCCTGCGGCTGTGGGTGGTCATGGCCTATCAAGGGGCTGTTGCAGCCCCATCCTACCCGAGAGCAGGGGCTGCAGCCCCATCAAGGCCCGATGGCCTATCCCGAGGGGTCGTGTCTCGATTTTCGTGTCATATTCCAATTTAGCTCTAAAAATTAATTTGAATCTCAATTAAATTGAAATTTTCAACACAATCAAAATTTCAACCTTTAAATTAAATTTAACTTTTGGGAAAAAAATTACAGTCTTCAAAACTTCAATCTCCTCCAAGAATAATTACATAAAATTTCCTAAACCGTTTCCGGCGTACAATAAATTCTAATCATAATAATTCTAAGAGACAAAAATAAAATCCATGGGAAAAATTACAGTGTTAATAAACTGCTCCCATGGTTACATAAAAATTCCTAGATACAATTTTTCTAAATTCTAAGGAACCATAACCGGCATAAATAAGCATGCTTATAATAATTCAGAAAATTAAAATAACCACATACTGCATACATAATCCATGATAACAACATAAAGGAATCCTAGAATGCCACTTTCTAAATATCAAATCCATACATAAATAAAAAGACTAATTAATTGTCTAATTTATGTGCATGGCATAGTCATGAGATGGCTCTGATACCAATTGAAGGAAATAAATCGGTAAAAATATATCAGAGTGGTGCAGCGGAACAATAAAAATTTTTCAAGATCGTTAAATATCTCATGATGCCATATACAATAAATCAACAACAATTTAAACTCATATCTCAAGGACGCCAATCTGCAGGAGGAGAGCGACCAGAGGGCTTTGACCAACTAGCTATCTCTACTATTCTCCAATTCCCGAATGTCTGAGTGTGTGGGCACTTTGAACCTCGATCGGTATGCTAGCACTGCTAGTCTTCTTCCAACTACCCAGATCTCTAAAGAACTTATTGTCACGGTGAGTTATGCAACAATAAGCTTGCTCACCTGAGAGTCTGTGGTCTAAGAGAACTGGAGTGACAGGACCTCTATTTATAGACTTGCATGAGGTGATTCTCTGAAATCGAATTAGATTAGGAGAAGATATTCTCCCTTATCCACAACCAAAAAATCTGAATTTTCCAAGGGGAAAATCCCAACAAAATTTCGGCCACTTTGGGATTATCCAATTCAAGTCTAAACAAGATTTTAACTAGAATTTTATCTCCCTTTTTTCAACCAAAAAATCCGAAAATCCTAGAGGATTTTCACAAATATTTTCGGCCACAAAAAGTAAGGGAAGAATCAAAATTCCACTAGGATTTTCATGCTTGAATCTTATCTCATCCTTATCCAAAATAACCAAAAATATCCTAGGATATCTTCCTCAAAATTTCAGCCATAATCAGGGAGGAGAGAATCTAAATTCAACTAGGATTGAAACTTGAATTTTTCCTTGAACCTTATCCACAAAAAATCTGAAAATTCCATGAGGATAATCCTCAAAATTCTCATCCATTATTTGTGATGCCCCCTGATTTCGACCACCTGCAACCGTCATGAATCGACTCTACGGCCAACCAAGACCGCTCGTGTGCCGAATCCGGGTCGTCAGTTTTAAAATCTTTTGCTCATAATTTTTAAATATCAGGGCCTAAAATTTCATCCATAATATTTTTTTTTTCTTTAATACATACTTCATCTTAAGAAAACTAAGTGAGAAAGCCATGCCATATACTAAATTTTATATGTCTTAATGAAGTACAATATAATATACAACATATAGTACATATATAAGTATTGTATATTTTGTTTCCAAATTCATTTTCTTCAACTCAAAAAGCTCAGCGGAAAACTAATGGCAGGACCAAGTCCACGGTGAGTTCCCTATCCCCTTGACGCGCTCGCATCCTACTGCCATCCAGGAATCTACTGGACAGGTTTCTTACCTACAACATGAGTAAACTGATGAGCTAACAGGCTCAATAAGTTCAAACATACATAGTAAGAATCACATCAATTCAAAAACACTAAAAACTCAATCTCCTATGAATAGTACTATTTACCATAAATAGTACTATTCACCATGAATAGTAACTTTGACCTTTGACCTTTGACCGATGAATAGCAACAATTACCCTAATTGGTTACTATTCACTTTACCCTAACCGGGTACTATTCACATATCCTAACCGAATTTACATTACTCTAACGTAAACTTCGGTTATGTTCAATTATGATTTTTATCATTTTATTGATTGTTTATTCTCTATTTGATTACTAGTTTAGAGCTCTGTTTATAGCAGTATCGATGGTTATTAGCGCGCTGACTAGGAGGTTCTAAGGAGTGACCTTAGAACATCGACCTCCATAGCCCTGATAACCCTGTAGGATTTAAACAAACCTCCAACACTATGTTGGAGGGGCGGTACGCCTTAATGGTTTCATTACCATCTTTTAATTTATAGTCTTGACTAAGTGATCTTATATGTCACCTCAAGGTCACTATCCTCCGTTGCTCGTAGGTCTTACTTATTTTCGTTATTTGGGATATGTTATTCTAACTAACCTCCAAATGCTTATAGGATTTTATATCTAGTGTACATCTAGTATAGAATAGATCAACACAGTATTTCATGTTACAGGCACGAAAATGCTTGAACTTACCAATACTGTGCTAGTGTCCACTTTCGAAACTCCTTAACAGTTCTATCTCTATTTTGGGTTCCTACAGACATAATATTGTCTGTTAATACCCTATTTTAATTATCACTTTAAATATACATTTACTTCACTTAATAATTCAATACTTTTAAATTTTGTTTGCGGTACACGGCCCGAAACACGCCCGTATCCCAGCCCGTGTACTTCTCGGGTTTACTCTACACGGCCATGTTATTTTCTATCTTAGCCATGTAACTGTACACGGCTTGATACACGCCTGTGTTCAAGCCCATGTACCTCTCGAGTTGAAAAATTCTTTATGTACACGACCGTGTATTTTTTCTACACGCCCGTGTTCTTCGAAATTTTTAGATTTTTAACTCTAAAACCTTCATTTTGAGTTTTAGAATTTTATCTAAGTTATTCTAGGTCTTTTAGGGTCGTTTCCGAGCCTTTCGGAAATTTTTGGTCAAAATGACCATTTTGCCCCTAACAGGTCTCGGGATCGTAACTGTTCCGTTCTATCATTTTTTTCAAATTTTCTAATTCTAATTATTTAAAATAATATTCCCTAGGTTTCTGTATCATTTTACAGCTTAAATTGCTGCAAAATCTCAACCTCCTTTTTCTCGGCCCTCGATTACTATTCATCCGTCACCTAGGGTCGTTTTTTTTATTTTTCGAGCGTTTCGGAGCCTCAAATGGCCCTTTCACTACTCATTAAATGTTATTTATCCCATCCCCGACCCTCGGTCCTCGAGAGGCTCGAGTTTCCTATCCCGACCTATATTTTTCCCTCGTTTCCCAAAATACCCCTAACATGATTTTTTTTTCCTGTTTTAGGCATTTTAGTCTTTTAGGGTCGGTTTACTATTCCTTTTGGGTTAGTTTTCCATTTCTAACCCTAATTCACTGAGGGGTCTCGGTTTCCTTCCCGAGTCCAATATTTTTACCCCTCGTTTCCCAAAATGCCCTTAAGCCAATTTTAAAAATTTCGGTAGCATTTCCGCTTATATTTTAAGGTTTTCCAGTGTTAGGTACGCCTCAGAACCTTTGTACCTGCCACGTACTATATCAGAGGCCTATTTTATACAAAGTTTCGAAACTTTGTATAAAAATTTTCCACATGATTCAATATTCAGAAACCAACACAAACCACAACATTTTTCTTTCAAACTAGCTTCGGTTTACTAGTTAATCACATCAAAATAATTTTTCATCGCATCACATCATTCTTAGGTTTTCTAATGTACAAAACAACATCAAAAACCTAACAAAACATGCATTCTAACCCTAGCATAGCCGCGAATTTTTATGCATAAACACATAGAAAATTTCATTTTCTTTCCTAGGGTTTTTATCAACATTCTTCAACGTTACAAATTTTTCATTTCTTAATGTTCATACCCACAGTTTTAGCAAGAAAATTACATCAAAATTTTCCTGTTTCCTTATTCCAATTCATGCTTGATTCAACACATAATTGAATGATCATAAACACTAAATCAAAACATCAAAACTCATGCATTTTTCACACCATTGAAGCCACGGTTTTTCAAGGGAAACGTGCAAAATTTTTGCTTGTTTCTAAACCCTAATTCATGCTTTAAATACTACAACATCAAACCAATCATAGATCAACAAAACAACAATTTTTTTCATTGTTTTTCAGCACTCCAAACCCACGGATTTTCTATGGAAAAAAATGCTTCAATTTAGGAGCTCACCTTAACTAATTATTGGCTTGATGTGAGAAATGCAATGCAAGCTTAATTTGATGTGAATTTTGGAACAAATTTTTTTGGTTTAAGGGAGAAAAGCTCACGGTTTTTGGGCTGAAGAAAAGGCAAGAGTTTGGCTGATTTTTTTGATTGAATTTTGATGCCTATTCATAGGCAAAAACCAAGGGCTTGTTTACAATTTTTTCCCAACAATTTCCTAATTGTTCAAGGACCAAAAAGTAAGGATTTTGGGCAAAAATCAAAATTTTTTCTTCTTCCTTTCCAAGTGGCCGAATGGCCTTTTAAAATTTTTATAAAAAATTTTTCATTGGCTTTTTGGCATAATCTTGGCCATTGATCATAAAGTAACCTAATCTAAACCATACGCCTTTCAAAATTACTTTGCTAATTAACGAAAATAATTTTCGTTTATGACATAACCATGGTGATGTCATCCTACTATTCATATTAATTCATGATCAATTTTTAACCGAAATCCGATCTGAATGGAACTTTACCCAAATCGCGTAGGCGGGTTCTCAGTGCCTCCAGTGCGATCGGTTTGTCTTATTTTGCTTCTGTTTGATCATAATTCTCTACCGTAAATTTCTATTGTTTTAGTACATTTCAACGCACTCTCTAGGGTTTTCGGCTCTGATTTCGAACTGTCTCACCCAATTATGTCCGGTAAGATTTTCCATCCTCGAACTCACACACTTTAACACTGCCAAAACATTTTTACACTATTCACAACAGTATTAAAACATAACCTTTTCATATTTTATTCATTAAAATTGTTATATACATACAATTTTAACCTACTCCGAGAATCCAAAATTTCTGGTTATCACATTATTGTTAGGATTTGGATTCAAAATTCAAGTAGGATTCAAACAAGATTTTCCACTCCATATCCAACTCAAATTCGAATTTCATTCCTTGTGGATTTACCACAAAAATTCGAATCCTACTTGGACGGTGTTTCAAAATTTGAATTTCAAATTTCAAATTTCAAATTTCAAATTTCAAATTTAAATTTCAAATTCAAATTTCAAATTCGAATTTCAAATTCAAATTTCAAATTTCAAATCTCAAAATCTACAAAACAGTTGTATTTCAAATTCTTGTTCTCATGGATAATTTTCTACAACTCCAATCAATCTCAAATAAAATTATGGCAACTTTATTTGGAGTTCGAATAATTGTGTACTCTATTATCCAAAGCAAAATCTGAATTCAACCGGAGAGAATCTTGTCCACCATCCTAATCCTATGTCAACACAATCCATGCATAGTCAACTAGCCAATAGCATACACAAATCAATTTGCCAAACGTTAAAGACTTTTGTGGAGCTAGTAGAGGGACCAATTGGACATATATAATCGGGCTCCCGCAAATCCATATGATCATCATTCTTTACCGAACAACTCAATCATATGATCACTAATTTCAGAGTCACACCACTATAAACCTGAAACTGAACTCCCAATTATATACCGTATTACGTAAGCCTGTGATAAGCTATCGTCCAATGATCTTGTCATATATGTAGAACCCTCATATGATATCCATGATCAGCCTTAGGTCAAAGTCCGTTTAATCCTACTGATCAGGTTATCTTAAAGTTCCATTATACAACCAAATAAAGAAAATGATTATTCACCATATGTGAATAAGAAGTCATCCACCCAGCAGACGACCCAAAGCCTTGTCCATTTTAACATTCAGTATAATGCTTTTAAGAGGATACCCTTAACTCCTCAATAGAGCTATGATTCCGATATCTGTAAATGAACCCTTCATCGTATACAAGTCATATCCCCAATGAACCGGTCTATAAACTTACTACCTCTGAGACGCTTTAGCTATTGGAACATCAAAGTACAAAAGTCATATACATGAAGCTGTTTATCTACTCAGGATTAAGGTTACTGCACAATAAACGTCAAAAGCATATCGATCCACTTAAAGCAGACTTTGTAGATTAATCACGCTTTACTCCTGGTCTAATATGTCACCACCAAGCGACATATCTATGTCTCTACTTAGGAGTCTATGCTCCAGACAGTCAAGACAAACCGTCCCTTCTAAGGCTTTAGACAACATAATAGTCTTAACATGAGTTAGATGCTTGGTCTAACCCCGTAGACTACAGACCTTAGTTTAGACCGCTTACTTTAGAACATTGTCTTCTCGTATATAAAAGTCCATTGCATGCAATATTCTAACAGTTTTAACATAAGCAATCAGGGAGCCATATTTGCTTACATTTACTTTAATATGTAAATAAATTGAGACAGATAGTAATATAATGAATAACCTTTATATATAATTTTATTATCCAGTTCAAAATAAATACATCAAAATGTCTCTAATGCTTAGGGCATTTCCTAACACAAAGTTTGACCAAAAGTCAAACTGAACATAAATTTGCCGAAATCACGTAGGTAGGTTTCTGGCGTCTCCTGTGCGATCGGTTTGCGTTATTTCACTATCGTTTGTCCAAAATTATTACCAAAGTTTTTCATCTTTTAGTGCATATCATGCACCCTCTAGGGTTGTCGGTTCCAATTCGGGATTGTTCTCTCCGTTTTGATTTGGTAAAACTTTCCTTTACCAAAATCCTGGTTTTTAACATTGTTAGAACATTTTATCACGTTTTAAACAATATTAAATAATTCATTTCACCATTTTCAACATTAAAATTGTCATATACATATAATTGACAAGTTTTTCGGGAACAATAATATTTCTCAGTTATCACATTCTTATTGAAAAATTAACTTAGTAAAAATCTTACCTGCAACCAATACTTATCCTTCAAGTTTCTATACTGAAAAAGTAACTCAGTATAAATCTTATCTGTGGCTAAAGCTTATCCTCCAAGACTTACTAATGATAAAGTAACTCAACAGAAATGTTTACATCTTTTTAGGCACTATGAAACGTTTCACATACATCCTTGATGTGAATACTGACCACACTATCAAACTAGGGATTGTAGTCACTAAGTGCCTTCTAGGTACCTCTGTCCTCGTCAAATGTTGAGGTGATATTTCTGTCCTTTGCCACCTTTGCTGCAATTTCATGACCCTTGTCCTTCCCTCGACCTCCACGTCGTTGAAGTTTGGCATCCGGTATTATAAACACAAATTAAAATTAATTTACTATCATATTTATTGATTATATAATAAAATTTATTAAATTTGATAAATTTGTAATTAGGTTGTAGCATACCTAACTCATAATGTGATGGCATTCTAGAATGACCAATTTGAAGATGCACTCCCTCTAGAGAACCAACACATGTAGTGGCTGGACCAGACGTGAATGCCTGTTAATAAATTAAAATTAGTATAATATCGTCTTTACATATGTAAATACTAAACATTTAACATTTTGTGATATTAAAAAGAAATAATAAGAAAAGTAATAATCACAATATATAATGTCTATTCATCATCATTGCTAATGTCTTGAATGTCACCACCATTATTTATGTCATCATTGTCTTCAAACTCAATGAATTCATCTTCAACGTACTCTTCTAAAGTTTCATCCTCCTCTTCCAACATATCAAAGTCATCATCTTTAACAAGGGACTTGTCTTTCAAGATGGCATCAACATTAGATGTGACAATATTAGATGATATATTAGGTTGATTCCACATCAATGCGTCAATCAATCGATTCCGCGTCAATCAATCGATTCCATGTCAATGTGTCAATCTCTGATTGTTCCACTACATACTAGGTATTGATTCTCAAATGGATGTAAGGTTAATTCATGCATGCACGTGCAAAATACAAATCAAAAATTCATCCCCTCGCACATTTTTTTTTTTTTTTTACTATCGAGCCACATATCACAACCTAATGATCAACAAATTATAAGTATATTAAATTTTATCAAATTTTATAAAAAATAGCACAAATTATTTTATAATAATTTTTGTATGATTCTACATTAATTATTACATGGCAAACTATAAAGTTTCTTATTTGTTAATTATCATATAATGATTTTCAATTTATTATTAGTTTTAATTATTCTAATTTTTCATAAATGTTTAATATACTATTAAATATTTTACAATTTTATTTTTAAATTATTCTTTTTTATATTATCATATTAATAATTACTTCTTTTTTCGTTTATTAATTTTTTTCATTATTATTTTTCTTTCTTTTGTAACATTACTTTCAAATTGTTTATAAATTTTTTAACTTAATAAATCATTTTTTAAATTTATAAATTATTAAACTTTAATAAATAATTACTTTATTTATTTTTCGATTAAATTCAATATTATTCATATTTTAATATTTGCTAATTAATTATTAAACTTTTCATTATTTTTTAAATATTATTAATTCTTAAAATTTTCATCTAATTATTTTTTTAATTTGCTACTTTTCACCTTTAAATTACCAATTAAAAAAAAGCTATAACATTGAAAAAAAAAACCCCCCATAAACACATTTTCACCAAAAATAAAAAAAAATCATAGTCGACATCAATATCATCCAATACAAATGAAAGTAAACAAATTATCATCTATACCATCAACAATATAATTATCACCACATCAACATTATCAAAAACTAAAAAAAAAAGACTCAAATACAAGTACAAATATACTTACAACAACCAAACCTACTAGCAATGGTGGTCGGATATTGGTGGCAAAGGGTGGGTGATAGTAGCAAAGGGGAAACGTCAATGGCAATGGATGAAAACCGGTGATTTGGGGTCAAATTTGGATTTTTTTTTACCTTGGAGGGAGTGTTTTTCAGAGATTTTCGAGATGATTTTGGGAGAATTCAATGAAATATGAAGAATAGGAGAAATTTGGTGAGTTTTGGGGGGTTTTTGGAGTGAGTTAGGCTAGAGAAAGGGAGAGAGGCCAAGAAGAAAGGCAGAGAGGGAAAAAAACCAAAAAAAAAATTTTTCAGAAGAAGGCTCAGTGTTTTAATATATACTCTAGTTTTTTTGTGAAATATAAATACTATGGTAAAAATGTACAAAATGACATTATCTGATCTCATCTCATTAATATTATTCAAATAATATTCCAAGAATAATCTAGAACCAGTTTTAGTGACGACATGATTTTAACTAAAATATTTAAAATTGGGGAAAAAAAACCACTATGTTCTTGAGAAGGTTCTAAACTCACTTTTACGATGACATTTTTCAAATTTCGTCACAAATACATTTTCAAAAATTGCCAAACATTCCGTCATTTTTTTGTGAAAAATTAAATCCTCCATTATTTGTGATGACATTATTGTTCGCAAATAATCCACTTTTTAAATTTCTTTGACTAGTCAATGTTAGCTGTCATTTATTATCATTTGCAATGACATTTGTCGTTGCAATTACTCTTTCATTGGCACCAAACCTGTTCATGCCAAATTAATTTTAATGACAATACATTAATTGTAATGATATGTCATTGCAAATATGTATAGTCACTTCCTTATATATTTGCGATGATATGTCATTATAATTAATCTTGCATATGTGATGACATGTGGTTACAAATATTAATTGCAATGATGTTTTCAAGGTAAACATGTAAAGTCAATTTATTGGCCATTTGCGATGACATGTCGTCGAAATTAATCATGTATATATGATGATAGTTATTATCGCAAATAGTATCATCACTAAAGGCCTTAATTTGTAGTAGTGTGATTACCAAAGCTTTAGCAAACCTCTTAAAAATGGTTTTACCAAATGTTATTTCTTGTGAGCAAAGCACCTTTGTTCCTGGTCAATTGATTATGAACAATGTTCTTA
The DNA here is from genome assembly GCA_035233585.1 of Antiaris toxicaria. Classification (NCBI taxonomy): domain Eukaryota; kingdom Viridiplantae; phylum Streptophyta; class Magnoliopsida; order Rosales; family Moraceae; genus Antiaris; species Antiaris toxicaria. The sequence continues at coordinate 26,186,353 of CP141154.1, forward strand.
TGGCTTTTAAAGTTCTCCATTTGATTAGAAGAAAGATGAGTGGAAAAGGACTTATGGGATTAAACTTAGATGTGAACAAAGCCTATGATTGTGTTGGGTGGTCCTTTCTTAAAGCCATGATGGTAAAATGGGTTTTGGTGCTAAGTGGATTGTTTTGGTGATGGATTGCATCTCTACGCTAACATTCACATTCATTATTAATGGAGAGGTTTTGTGGGATGTACAGCCATCTAAAGGGTTGAGGCAGGGGTGTCCAATTTGACCTATATTTTTCCCCTATGTGTGGAAGGGATGTCGGCTGCTTTTTAATTGACAGAGGTGTGTGGTACATTTAAGGAATCACTATGTCGAGAAGAGCTCTTATGGTCAATCATTTGTTCTTTGTGGATGATTTTATCATATTTGGAAGAGCTTCTATTAGGGATTGTGATGCTATTGCAGGGACATTAGGATGTTGTGGGAGAGCATCGAGCCTAGTAATAAATTTCGGTATGTCTTTAATTATTTTTAGCCCAAACGCTGCTTCAGAGGTGCAGGATGAAATTTGTACCCTACTTGGTCTTCATATGGATGGTCAAAACCATGATAAGTATCTTGGTTTACCATCTTTCATAAGGCATAACAAGAGAAGCACTTTTAATTCCATCAAAGACAAGGTTGCAAAGAAGCTGTAGATGTGGAAGATCAAGCATTTTTCCATGGGTAGGCGAGAGATTTTGATCTCTGACACTTATATGTTAAGTGTATTTAAAATTCCCTTAACTCTTTGTGCTGAATTGCATTCTTTAGTGGCGAAGTTACGTTGGGGAGGGTCGGATCTAGAGTGAAAAATACACTGGATTCAGTGGGATCGTTTGTGTTGTCTGAAAGCTTTGGGAAGGATGGGCTTTCATGATCTAAAAGCTTTCAACCAGGCTCATTTAGCCAAACAATGTTGGTGAATTGTTCAAAACCCTGGTTCGCTTGTTAGTCGAATCTATAAAGCTAAGTATCACCCCAATTCTTATTTTCTGGATGTTCCGGTTGGACATAACCCCTCTTGTGATAAGCGGGAATTTCAAACTCTTAGAGTAGGTTAAAATTGTATGTATGTAGCAATTTTAATGAATAAAATATGTAAAAGTTATGTTTTAATACTGTTGAGAATACTGTAAAAATATTTTGGCAGTGTTAAAGTGAGTGAGTCTGGGGATGGAAAATCTTATCGAATATTTTTGGGTGTGACGGTTCGAAATCAAAGCCAAAAACCCTAGAGAATGCATCGAAATGCACTAAAACGATAGAAATTTACGGTAGAGAATTCTGACCAAACGGAAGTAAAATAAAACAATCCAATCACATCAGAGGCACTCGGAAGCCGCCTACGCAATTTTGGTAAAGTTCCGTTCAGTTTGGTTTTTGGTCAAAATTTGACTATGAATTAATTAGTGAATTAATATGAATAGTAGGATGACATCATCATGTTGATGTCATAAATCCATTTTATTTCTTTGTTTTGGAAAGTAAGACAAAAGGTGTATGGTTAGGATTTGATCACTTTTTGATCAATGGCTAAGATCTTGCCGAAATGATAAAAAAAAATTTATTAGATTTATCTAAAAGGCCATTCGGCCATGTGGAAAGGGAGGAAGAAAAAAATTAGGTTTTTGGTCCAAAATTATTGCATTTTGACCCATGAACAATTAGGAAATTGTTGGAAAAATTTGCTAAAAAACCCTTGACTTTTGCCTATAAACAGGCATCCAAAATCATCAAAAAAATAGAAAAATTAAGCCAAACTCTTGCTCATTTTTTTTTTCAGCCCAAAATCCATGAGCTTTCTTCCCCATTAAGTTAAAAATTTTGTTTTAAATTTCACACCAAACCTAGCTTTCATTGCAATTCTAGCATCAAGCCATCAGCTAGTTAAGGTAAGCTTTGAAATTGAAGCATTTCTCTTTGATTTTCTTAGTGAAAATCCATGGGTTTGTAGAGTAGAAAAATATTGAAAAAGTTGATGTTTTGATTGATGTTGTGATTGGTTTGATGTTTAGATTTTGAGGCATGATTTAGGGTTATGAAACAAGCAAAAATTTTGCATGTTTCCATTGAAAAACCGTGGCATAGTTGGTGTGAAAAGTAAAGTGGAAATTATTGATTTGATTTAGTCTTTAGATCCATTTAATTACATGTTGAATCAAGCATGAATTAGAATCAAGAAATAAGAAAATTTTGACAAATTTTCATGGTAAAATCAATGGGTTTTGAACAGTAGAAAATGGGAAATTTTAGTGTTGAATGAGAATATGGAATGTTGATAAAAACTCTAGGAAAGAAAGCAAGATTTTCTATGTGGTTTGCATGAAAAATATGTGGCTAATACTAGGGTTGGAATGAAAATTTGGTTAGGTTTTAATGTTGATTTGCACCTTACAAAACCTAAGAATAATATGTGATATTGGAATGTTATGATGAAAATTATTTGGTGATGATTAACATGTTAAACTGAGGCTAGTTTGGAAAATATTGTTGTTGTGCATTGATTTTTGAATATTGATTTATGTGAAAAATTTTTATACAAAGTTTGGAAACTTTGTATAAAATAGGCCTCTGGTATAGTATGTGGCAGGTACAAAGGTTTTGAGGCGTACTTAATGCTGGGAAACCTAAAAATACAAGCAGAAATGCTGCCGAAATTTCTAAAACGGCATAAGGGTATTTCAGGAAACGAGGAAAAAAGTTAGGTCGGGATAGGAAACCCGAGCTTCTCGAGGATCGAGAGCTAAGGGATGAAGTGAAAAACATTTCAGGAGTAGTGAAACGGCCATTTGAGGCTCCGAAATGCTCGAAAAACGAGAAATGACCCTAGGTGACGGATGAATACTAACCGAGGGCCGGGAAAATAGATAATTGAGAATTTATAGCAAATTGAGCTGTAAAAATAAGATAGAAACCTAGAGAATATTATTTTAAGATATTTGGGCTTAGAAAATTAGAGAAAAATGATATAACGAAATAGTTATGGTGCCGAGACCCATTAGGGGCAAAATGGTCATTTTGACCAAAAATTTTCGAAAAGCTTGGGAAGGACAAAAAAGGATCAAGAATGACTTAAATAAAAATCTAGGACTTAGAATAAAGATTTTAGAGTTAAAAATCTAAAAATTTTGAAGAATACGGGCATGTAGAAGAATACACGACCGTGTATAGGAAAAAATTTACAACCCGAGAGGTCACGGGCTTGAACATGGGCGTGTATCAAGCGGTGTGCAGTTACACGGTTAGATAGTAAACAATAGGGCCATATAGTGTGAAACCAGGAGGTGCACGATCATGAACACAGGCGTGTTGAAGGCCGTGTACCATGTTACAAGTTGAATTGTGTTGAAAAATTTATCACAAAATAAATATGTTTAAAGTGATAATTAATATAGGGTATTAACAGACAATATTATGTTTGTAGGAACCCAAACTAGATATAGAACTGCAGAGGAGTTCCGGAAGTAGGCATTATCGCAGTATTCGTAAGTTCAAGCATTTTCATGTCTGCAACATGAAATACTGTGTTATTTTATTATGTACTAGATGTATGCTAGATATAAAGTCCTATGGACATTTGGGGATTAGTTAGTATAACATTTCCCATACAATGAGAAAAAGAGAATAAGTAAGGCCTACAGGCGATAGAGGATAGTGATCTTGAGGTGATGATTAATGTCACTTGGTCAAAACTATAATTGAAATATGGTAATGAAACCATTAAGGCGTACCACCCCTCGAACATTGTGGTGGAGGTTTTTTAGGTCTTACGGGGATATAAGGGCTGTGGAGGTCGAAGTTCTAGGGTCGCTCCCTAGGCCTTCCCAGTCAGCGCGTAATAATATATCGATACTAACATAAAAAGTGCTCTATACTAAAAGTGAATAGAGAATGAACCATCAATAATATGATGAAAACCATAATTGAGCATAACCGAAGAGTATACCAAGTATAGTGATTTTGGTTAGGATGTGTGAATAGTATCTGATTAAAGTAATATGAATAGTAACCAGTTATGGCAACAGTTACTATTTATCGGTCAAAGGTCAAAGTCACTATTTGTTATGAATAGTACTATTTATGATAAATAGTACTATTCATCAGAAATTGAATAGTTAATGTTTTTGAATCCGTGTGATTCTTACTATGTATGTTTGAACTTACTAAACTTGTTAGCTCATCAGTTTATTCATGTTGCAGGTAAGAAACCTATCTAGTAGATATATGAATGGCGGCAGGATGTGCGCATGTCAAGGGATAAGGAATTCACCGTGGACTTGGTCTTGCCAAAAGAGTTCCGCTGAGCTTTTAAAGTTAGTGAATTGAAGAGTTTGTGAAAAAAAAATGTAGTATAAATATTTTGTATATTATGCATTATGTTATACTCCAAAAGACATTTGAAAGTTGGTATTATATTGTACATGGTTTTTATATTTAGCTTTCTTTAAGAGAAAGTATGTGTTAAAAAGGAAAAAAAATTTATGGGCAAAATTTTCGAGCCCTAAGAAATGAAAGTATTAGAAAAAGAGTTTTAAACTGACGACCCAGATTCGGCGCACGAGCTGTCTTGATCGGTAATAGAATCAGTTCATGACAGTTGCAGGTGACTGGAATCGGGTGCGTCACAGGTTGGTATCAGAGCGGTTGACAATATCCCTATTGGCATAAAGCGCGATCTGCTCGTCAATCCAAGTAAGTTAGCTTTCTTTAAGTTAGTTAACTTTATATTTATTCGAGATTATATATATTTTGTAGGATATAAGATGACTAGATCACCATACATGAGACCCCACCCATATCGATTGAGAGGACCAATCCGAGTGTGGACTAGGCCCGTGATCAGACCATCTATGATGCGACGACTAGTACAACGACCACCAGTACCTGAGCCATTAGAGCCGAGGATTGTAGCGCCGGCACCGGTGTAAGCACCACCTCGTATAAGAGCACCGGTGTAAGCACCACCTCGTAAACCCACCAGTAGCAGTAGACATTCCAATGGTAGGAGATCTAGCTCGTATAAGAGCCAGGGTGTCAATGTGTAAGGACCGCCCTGATCATGTACTTTAATTTTCAATTTAATGAGAAATTAAAGAATAATTTGATGTATTTTAGTGTAATTTTTAAGGTACACAGTCAGGTACACGGCCGTGTAAGTGGTCGTGTACCACATAGATTGTGTACATGTATGTAGCCGTGTAAGTATACATGGCCCTGTAGCAGAACACGATCAGGTACACGGCCGTGTAAGAGGCCGTGTACCACTCGGGTTAATGAACGTGTAAAAGGCCGTGTTTTGACACAGGGCCGTGTTGTAGAAATTTAGCTAGTATACGCCCGTGTCCGGTGTATACATGCCCATGTTAGAGACCGTGTTGAAGGCCGTGTAATGGGCAGAAAGCCGTTACACAGACCCCCAAATTACATGGAACCTAATTACTATGCAATGAGTAATTAAGTTGGAAAATATAGTATAATTTTCCCACTGAATAGACTAAACCGATACGGTACTATTTAAGTACTATTCATGCAGTGAAAGAGGTGACCGACAGTGAACCTGGTCCACCCTATTATGTGTATATATGAACGAGACATGTAGTGTCAGGAAACTGGTCCGGGCGACCATTTCTTGACACAAGACTGGTAAATAGATCACCAGAACGCTCAGACTGAACATCTGAGCACAACAACGAGAGATAGCCCTAGCAAGGGTACCACATTGAGAAATGGTCTAGATGACCTCTTCTCACCTAGAGACTGACAAAATCAGAGTTGGAGCACTCAGACCAGTCAGTTAAGTAGAAAATGGTGGATAATGAATAGTAAGATATACGCAGTATCAGGATGAGGGTCAAGACAACCTTTACTCGCCCCAAAACTGATATATTTGGGCTCAAAACGCCCAAATTAGTCAATCGGGCACCTGACACATTTTTTGAAGCAGGGTCACACAGATCCCAAAAATTGGTCTAGATGACCTCCGATGGACGTAAAACTGATAAAAATGAAATTAGCACGTCCAAATTAGTCAAGAGAGACTGTGTCTGAAATTTCGCATGGGAACGCCTCGGTTTGCGTGCGAAAGGACAACACAATGTAGACACAACCACAGTATAGGATATAAACAGTAATTTAGACTAATAATAGGCTCTTAGACAGTAGAAAAAAACTAGGAATTTACAGTACAAAAATTGGATTCAGAAAACCAATTTTCTGGTGAAAATTGGAACACTGCCGAGAAATGACTGAACACTGTAGTATAAAATTAGACTGCGATGAGAAGCCAACACAGATAAACTTGGCCTTAAATTTCCATGCCCCTTAGCTACAAAAACAGCTGCAATCTGCAGCACACATAGCCCAAAAGGTGGCATTAAAATAATCTTCCTAGCCATAACACATTGGAATATAATATTCGAGGGTTTCTAAAAAGTAGTCAACAACCATTGTTTATTCTTTCCTCTTTCCAATGAGCAGCCCCACGCCCATTTCTTTAGAAAATTGGCAGCATATTTGTCCCAAGATTTGGCTAAATTGGTAGACAATTAAGTAGGATTAAGCCTAAGTAGTTTGATTAATTTTAACCTATAAAAGGCACCCTTGACATAAGACATGGACTTTTGCTTCCACACACCTAAAACCACAAGTCTTCTTCTTCTTCCTTTCCTTGCTTGCTGCTGAATCTTCTTAGCCCCAAAAGCCAACATTTTGCAAGCCAAAATCTTGACCAAAACTCACAAAAAACCGACCTCTTCCAAGCTTGAGCAAGGGGAGACCAAACCAAGCTTCTCGGGTGCACCAAGGGTAAGTGCAAAATCGATTTTTCCCTGTGTTTCGATTCTTAGTTTTGAATTGTTGTTTGAATGATTTTTTTGGTAACTTGGCTAGCATAAAACCAACCTCAAGCCTTTGAGTTTCCATGGCATTTTGACCCCCCAAGCCTAGCCAAAAGTGTGCTTGAGTCCAAAGCACCAAAGTTAAAAAAACCGTAACCCTTCTCATGGTGATTGGTTGAAAAATTTAGTTTTCAATCTAAGGGTTTTATGTGTATTTGTTTATGCACAAGGTTGTATTAAGTAATTTAAGCCCTTAGCTTTCATTTCTTAAAGTCATTTTGGTTATGGTTGTGTTTACTTTAAGTTGCATATGGTTTATGGATGTGAATGCATGGATGTGTATTATAGTGGCTAGACACAAATCTGTCCTTAAAAAACAGCCACAGATTTTGGCCATTTTGACCTAATTACGTTCTGAATCTGGGATTTGGTAAAATATGATGTTTTAAAGAAATTTCGATACGGTCTTTTTTGCATCAAATAGGCCTTGGCCAAAAACGAGCCTAAGATAGGTTTTTAGGGTGTTTTTCACTCAGTGTCCAAAACTAGGACAAAACTAGGAGCACAAATCTGAACCCAGTGTTTAGTCACGGATTTTGCTAGAAATGGACCCCTGGTTAGGAAATGCCCTAAGTATTAGAGACATTTTGATGTATTCATTTTGAACTGGATAATAAAATTATACATAGAGGTTATTCATTACATTGCTATCTGTCCTCGTCTTATTTACATGTTAAAGTAAATGTAAGCAAATATGGCTCACTGACTGCTTGTGTTAAAACTGTTAGAACGTTGCATGCAATGGACTTTTGTATGTGAGAAGACAATGTTCTAAAGTTAGCGGTCTAAACTATGGTCTGTAGTCTATGGGGTTAGACCGAGCATCTAACTCATGTTAAGACTATTATGTTGTCTAAAGCCTTGGAGGGGACGGTTTGTCTTGACTGTCTGGAGCTGGACTCCCAAGTAGAGACATAGATATGTTGCTTGGAGGTGACATATTAGACCAGGACTAAAGTGTGATTGATCTACGTAGTCCGCTATGAGTGGATCAATCTGCTTTTGACATTCATTGTGTAATAACCTTAATCCTGAGTAAATGAACTACTTCATGTATATGACTTGTGTACTTTGATGTTCCAATAGCTAAAGCGTCTCAGAGGTAGTAAGCTTATAGACGATTCGTTGGGTGCATGACTTGTATACGATGAAGGGTTTGTTTGCAGATATTGGAATCATAGCTCTGAAGAGTTAAAGATATCCTCTTAAAGGCATTATACTGAATGTGAAAATGGACAAGGCCTTGGGTTGTCTGCTGGGCGGATGACTTCTTATTCACATATGGTGAATAATCATTTTCTTAATTCGGTAGTATAATGGAACTTTAAGATAGCCTGATCAGTAGGATTAAACGGACTTTGACCTAAGGCTAATCATGGATATCATATGACGGTTTTGCATATATGACAAGGTCATTTGATAGTAGCTCGTCACAGGCTTATGTAATACGGTATATAATTGGGAGTTCAGTTTCAGGTTTATAGTGGTGTGACTCTGAAATTAGTGATCATATGATTGAGTTGTTCGGTACAGAATGATGATCATATGGAATTATGGAGCCCGATTATATATGTCTAATCAGTCCCTCTACTGGCTCCACATAATTCCTCAACGTTTGGCAAAATTGATTTGTGTATGCTATTGGCTAGTTTATTATGCATGGATGGTGATGACACAGGATTAGGATGGTAGACAAGATTCTCTTCGGTTGGATTCAGATTTTGTTTTGGATAATAGAGTACACAATTATTCGAACGCCAAATAAAGTTGTCATGATTTTATTTGAGATTGGATTGGAGTTGTAGAAAATTATCCATGTGAACAAGATTTTGAAACACAACCATTTTGTGGATTTTGAAATTTGAATTTTGAAATTTGAATTTTGAATTTTGAAATTTGAAATTTGAATTTTGAATTTGAAATTTGAATTTGAAATTCGAATTTAAAATTTGAATTTGAAATTCAAATTTGAAATTCGAATTTAAAATTTGAATTTGAAATTCAAATTTGAAATTCGAATTTGAAATTTAAATTTGAAATTTGAAATTTGAAATTTGAATTTGAAATTCGAATTTGAAATTTGAAATTCAAATTTTGAATCACAGTCCAAGTGGGATTCGAATTTGTTGTGGAAAATCCACAAGGTTTGAAATTCGAATTTGAGTTAGATTTGGAGAGGGTAATCTTGTTAGAATCCTACTTGAATTTTGAATCCAAATCCCAACAAACTATGCACGAAATTTTGAGGATAATCCTCAATGGAATTTCGGTTTTTGTGGATAAGATTCAAGGGAAAAATTCAAGTTTCAATCCTAGTTAAATTTGGATTCTCTCCTCCATGAAGAATGGCCGAAATTTTGGAGATAATCTCCTAGGAAAATTCGGTTATTTTGGATAAGGTTGAGATAAGATTCAAGCTTGAAAATCCTAGTAGAATTTTTTGATTCTCCCTTATCCATAATGGCCGAATTTGTGGAGAAGATTTTCTCCTAGGAAATTTCAGATTTTTGGTTGAAAAAGGGAGATAAAATTCTAGTTAAAATCTTGTTTAGATTTGGATTGGATTTATCCTATGAAAACCGAATTTTATTGTTGGATTTTCCCATGGAAAAATTCAGATTTTTTGGTTATGGATAAGGGAAAATATCTTTTCCTAGTCCAATTCAAATTCAGAGAATCACCTCATACAGGTCTATAAATAGAGGTCCTGCCACTCCAGTTCTCTCAGACCACAGACTCTCAGGTGAGCAGGCTTATTGTTGCACAGCTCATCGTGACAATAAAGTTCTTTAGAGATCTGGGTGGTCGGAAGAAGACTAGTAGTGCTAGCATACTGATCGAGGTTCAGAGTGCCCACACACTCAGCCATTCAGGAATTGGAGAATAGTAGAGAAGGCTAGTTGGTTGAAGCCTCCGGTCATTCTCCTCCTGCAAGATTGGCATCCTTGAGGTATGAGTTTTAATTGTTGTTGGTTTATTGTATATGGCATCATGAGATATTTAACGATATAAAAATTTTTATTGTTCCGCTGCGCCACTCTGATACGTTTTTACCGATTTATTTTCCTACAATTAGTATCAGAGCCATCTCATGACTATGCCATGTACATAAATTAGACAATTACTTAGTCTTTTTATTTATGTCTGGATTTGATATTTAGAGAGTGGCATTCTAGGGTTCCTTTATGTTGTTATCATAGATTATGTATAAAGTATGTGGTTATTTTAATTTTTTGAATTATTATAAGCATGCTTGTTTATACCGGTTATGGTTCATTAGAATTTAGAAAAAAAATTGTATCTAGGAATTTTTATGTAACCATGGGAGCAGTTTATTAACACTGTAATTTTCCCATGGATTTTAATTTTTGTCTCTTAGAATTTTTATGGTTAGAATTTTTGTACACCGGAAACGGTTTAGGAAATTTTTATGTAATTATTCTTGGAGGAGATTGAAGATTGAAGACCGTAATTTATTTTTTCCCAAAAGTTAAATTTGATTTAAAGGTTGAAATTTTGATTGTGTGGAAAATTTCAATTTAATTGGGATTCAAATTAATTTTTAGAGATCCTAACAGGTAAATTGAAATATGACACGAAAATCGAGACATGACCCCTCGAGATAGGCCGACGGGCCTTGTTGGGCCTGCAGCCCTTGCCCTCGAGCAGGATGGAGCTGCGGCAGCCCCTGTGCAGGCCAACACCACCCACGGCCGCAGGCTTGGCCTGCAGCCAAGGGTGGCCGTGGCCTGCCCAAGGCTGGCAGCAGCCTGGGCGTGCAGTCTCTGGCTGCAGGCGCTGCCTGCAGCCTGCTGGCTGCTACGCCCAGCCTGGGCGTACAGCTTGGCGCTGCAGGCTTGGCCTGTAGCCCGGCAAGGCTAATCAAAAGCGGCCGTGGGCTGCCAGCCCCTTTGGGGCTGGTGGCTGCCCACGGCGGCTGTCGCCTTCGGGGGCGGCAGTGCGATGGTCAAAAATCAGAAAATTTTGATTTTTAAATTAGAGATTTAATTTTAAATCATGTTTAAAAATATGTAATTGAAAATTTGAAATTTTTGAAATTACATATTATTACACATGATATTTAAAATTGTTTAAAATTTGAATTTGAAATTTAAATTTGAAATTCGAATTTGGAATTTGAATTTGAAATTTAAATTTTTTGGAGATTTAAATTTTAAATAATTCTTGGGATGAGAAATAAATAGAGAGGCTACATAAAGATGGATACAAGAAGACGGAACAGAATTCAAGACCCAAAGAATGCTTTGGATGGAATTTTGTAATCTTTATTTTCTTTGTTCTAGGATGGAACCATAACTTGGTTATTCTGTCAATTATTTTTCTGTGATATGTCATGGATGTATAAATATGTATTGATGGATGTTTTGTTTGCATATTTGATAACATGTCATATAGGATAGGTGAGTGCCACTCATACTATATTGATCATACATAATTTGTCAAAACTTGCATGTTTTTCAAAATATTGAGTGGGAGAGGGTTTCAAACAAAACCCACGGCCTCCATTGTTGATCCATATGTGAAAGCATGGTGATGCCTCGCGTCAGTTCTGCCCTGACCACACCCCTCGGTAGGTGTTTACCGCCGCCGGTATACTAGATTGGATCTCCTATGTGAAAAACATGTTCGGGTATGATCCTATTCATGACCACCCCTCAGTGGCTTGGTAGGACGTGGATCGGCCTACGTAAACAATGGTTATACACTCAAGACTCGTTTAGTTATTAACCTTCCCTAGAAGCTCTGTTAACTAAACAATGGTTATTAATATATGTCTTAACCTTGGAGGATTTAAGGTAACATATATTAATTGGACGGGGTCCATGTTCCGGCTATTTGTTTTCATGACCACCCCTCGGTGGCTTGGGGCAATAGGTGCTGAGAATTACCGTTGCAATGCTACATGTTTTTCAAGTTTCATGTAGGAACATACTTGTATGTTTTATTTGCTAAATTATCTGTATATTTGCTTGGGCTTTGTAATGATGTCTAGTATAATTTTATTTCAGTTCAAAATGTCACCAACACCCCTCATTTCAATACTTACTGAGAATAAACTGAATGGCGACAATTATAAGGATTGGAAAAGAAATCTGTTAATAGTTCTCAGCTGCGAGAGACACAAGTTCGTACTGGACAAACCATGCCCACCAGGGCCAAAACCTGACACACTGATTGAGGAGGTCCCGGTTGCCTATACTCGTTAGAGAGAATCCAATGATATAGCTCGATGCTACATACTTGCTAGCATGACGAGTGCTTTACAAAAGCAGCATGAGACTTATCAAATTGCTGGGGAGATCATGGAAAATCTGGAGGACATGTTCGGAGGCCAAGAAAAATTGGCTCGACAGTCCGCTATCACCAGCATTATGAACTCTAAGCAAAAGGCGGGTACTCCGGTGAAGGACCATGTGATCACTCTAATTGGATTCTTCGCTGAGGCTGCCGAGAATGGTGCTGAGTTGGACTACAACACCCAGATCGAGATGGTGTTCAAGACTCTATCTAAAGATTTTGTGGGGTTTAAGGCCGTATACAATCTGGCGACAAAGGAGTTAGGACTAACCGAGCTCATGAAGCAACTACAGGCTTATGAGCGGATGATCAGGGATGAGGATGTGGTCCAACCTAAAGGTGAGGCCAATTTGGCGGAATCTTCTAATCCCTCACGGAAGAGGAAGAGGCCAAATAAGAAGCAAGTGGCTTCTAGTTCTTCTAATCCTCCTGTCTCGGACAGGAAGAAGAAGAAGAAGAACAAGAAGCCAAAGGACCCTAAAAAGTCCAAATGCTTCCATTGTGGGAAGGTAGGTCACTTCAAGAAGGCTTGCCGAGAATTTCTAGCCGCCAAGGGCAAGGAAGGTAAGGAACTTCATTACTTGAAAGCGTGTTTGGTGGAAGAATCAAAAGACACTTGGGTCATTGATTCGGGCGCCACTAATCATGTTTGTGTTTCTATGCAGGGGTTCGTGGAAACGAGAAGTCTACATGATAGGAGCCTCTCGTTGCGAACTGAAGATGGTAGCTTTGTGGTGGTTGAAGCAGTGGGAGATGTTTATCTTTATTTTGATCAATTTAGGTTTATTTTATTGAAAGACTGTTTTTATGTTCCTAATTTTAGGAGGAACCTTATATCGGTAGCTTGTTTAATAAAGGATTCTTATTTAGTTTCTTTTAGTAAAAAAGTTGATATTCGTAGAAATAAATCTTTTATCTGTTCTGGATGGATGGATGGAAACCTATATTTGATCAAACCAAAGATGTACTCACTGCTTGACACTGAATTAATTGATAACTCTAAAAGGTTGAAAGTTTCTCACTCTAACAAGGGGTATCTTTGGCATTTAAGACTTGGTCATATTAATCAGGATAGGATTCAAAGATTGGTGAAAGACGGTCCTCTAGAATCTCTAGAGGAGGTACGACTTCCCCAATATGAGTCTTGTCTAGAGGGTAAAATGACTAAGAGGTCTTTTGGAGCTAAGGGTACAAGGGCTCAGGAGCTCTTAGAAATTGTGCACACTGACGTATGTGACCCCATGAATGTCACAGCACGAGGAGGGTTCGAGTATTATGTCTCTTTTATAGATGATTACTCGAGGTATGGATATGTGTATCTGATGCACCGCAAGAGCGAAACCTTTGACAAGTTCAAAGAGTATCGTGCGGAAGTGGAAAAGCAATTGGATAAATCCATAAAGACACTTCGATCTGATCGAGGTGGCGAATATCTCTCCGATGAATTTCTAGGATATCTTGTAGAGAACGGGATTTTATCCCAATTGACTGCACCTGGTACTCCACAACAGAATGGTGTAGCCGAAAGGAGAAACAGGACCTTGTTGGATATGGTACGGTCCATGATGAGTTATTCAACGCTGCCATTATCATTTTGGGGATATGCTTTACAAACGGCATGCTATATTCTGAACCAGGCTCCGAGCAAATCAATTCCCATAACTCCGTATGAATTGTGGCATGGCAAGAAGCCCTCCCTTGGACATATGAGAATATGGGGCTGCCCGACACATGTACTGGATGGGGATGTGAAAAAGTTGGAACCAAGATCAGAATTGTGCATGTTTGTAGGGTATCCTAAAGGAACTAAAGGAGGTCTGTTCTATAACCGGAAGGAACAAAAAGTCATTGTCTCAACCCATGCGACATTCTTGGAGGAAAGTCACATGAATGACTTTAAGCCTCGAAGCAAAGTGGTGCTAGAGGAGTTATCGGGTAAAAGAACTGCTCCACAGATTTCGGTCTTGAACGCAAGTCCGAGTTCCAGTGAAAGACCTGCAGACGATCAACAATTTAGGGTGCCTCGTCGTAGTGGGAGGGTTTCTAAGAAACCTAATTTCTTCATGTATGATGCTGAGGTATACCAAGCCGAGGCTCATGAGCATGAGAAAGATCCGGTCACATATGATGAAGCTATAAATGATGTTGATTCTAAATCTTGGAAACAGGCTATGAACAATGAGATGGATTCTATGAAATCCAACTCTGTTTGGGAACTTGTAGATTTGCCGGATGGGATAAAACCCATTGGATGCAAATGGGTCTACAAAAGAAAGAAGGATGCGGAAGGGAAAGTGGAAACTTTCAAACCTAGACTGGTTGCAAAGGGATACACGCAAAAGGCTGGAATCGATTACGAGGAAACCTTTTCGCCTGTTGCTATGCTGAAGTCTATCCGTATTCTTCTGTCCATTGCTGCGGCTCTCGATTACGAGATTTGGCAAATAGATGTCAAGACGGCATTCTTGAATGGCCATCTTGAAGAGTGTATCTATATGATACAGCCCGAAGGGTTCGTAACGAAAGGCCAAGAAAGGAAAGTCTGCAAGTTGCTTAGATCCATTTATGGATTAAAGCAAGCATCCTGCTCATGGAACCAGAGGTTTGATCAAGCGATTAAGACATTTGGTTTTGAGCAGAACGTTGATGAACCTTGTGTTTATAAATGTATTAAGGATGGAAAAGTGGTCTTTCTGATACTCTATGTCGATGATATACTACTCATTGGGAATGATGTAGGGAACTTATCATCGGTCAAGCTTTGGTTACACCAGCAGTTTGACATGAAGGACTTGGGAGAAGCTAATTATGTTCTAGGCATTCGTCTCTTCAGAGATCGAAAGAACAAAATGATAGCGTTATACCAAGCTTCATACATAGATAAAATAATTGACAAATATGCAATGCAAGAGGCAAAGAAAGGTTCGCAACCTTCTATTGCCGGTCTAACTCTTTCATTGGATGACTGTCCTAAGACATCGGAAGAAAGAGAGCGTATGAGTAAGGTCCCTTATGCATCCGCTGTGGGTAGCCTTATGTACGCTATGCTTTGCACTCACCCGGACATATGTTTTGCAGTAGGTATGGTGAGTCGATATTAAGCGAATCCTGGAACCAAGCACTGGCAAGCAGTAAAGCATATACTCAAGTATCTTAAGAGAACGAGGGATTATATGCTGGTGTATTCTGGAGGGGACCTAACACCTGTAGGATACACGGACTCAGACTTCTAGACTTGTAAGGATTCGAGGAAATCGACACCTGGATCAATGTTTTTACTCAGAGGAGGCACCATTGTGTGGAGGAGCGTGAAGCAGGGCTCCACAGCTGACTCTACTATGGAGGCTGAGTATGTGGCTGCGGCTGAGGCATCTAAAGAAGCGGTTTGGCTCCGCAAGTTCTTTAGAGACCTTGAGGTCATTCCGGGTGTTGACAAACCTGTCACACTTTACTGTGATAATACAGGGGCTATTGCCAATACAAGGGAATCTCGGCACCATAAGAGGACCAAGCACATCGATCGGAGATATCATATTATTAGAGGGCATGTGGAGACAGGACAAGTGGATGTATGTAAGATCGCGTCCGAGGACAACATCGCTGATCCCTTTACTAAGACTTTGGTGGCTAGAAGCTTTGAGAGGCATGTAGAGGCGATGGGGATGCGTAACATGGCACATCTGCTGGCTTAGGGCAAGTGGGAGATTGTTAGGAAATGCCCTAAGTATTAGAGACATTTTGATGTATTCATTTTGAACTAGATAATAAAATTATACATAGAGGTTATTCATTACATTGCTATCTGTCCTCGTCTTATTTACATGTTAAAGTAAATGTAAGCAAATATGGCTCACTGACTGCTTGTGTTAAAACTGTTAGAGCGTTGCATGCAATGGACTTTTGTATGCGAGAAGAAAATGTTCTAAAGTTAGCGGTCTAAACTATGGTCTGTAGTCTATGGGGTTAGACCGAGCATCTAACTCATGTTAAGACTATTATGTTGTCTAAAGCCTTGGAGGGGACGGTTTGTCTTGACTGTCTGGAGCTGGACTCCCAAGTAGAGACATAGATATGTTGCTTGGAGGTGACATATTAGACCAGGACTAAAGCGTGATTGATCTACATAGTTCGCTATGAGTGGATCAATCTGCTTTTGACGTTCATTGTGCAATAACCTTAATCCTAAGTAAATGAACTACTTCATGTATATGAATTGTGTACTTTGATGTTCCAATGGCTAAAACGTCTCAGAGGTAGTAAGCTTATAGACCGGTTCATTGGGTGCATGACTTGTATATGATGAAGGGTTTGTTTGCAGATATCGGAATCATAGCTCTGAGGAGTTAAAGATATCCTCTTAAAGGCATTATACTGAATGTGAAAATGGACAAGGCCTTGGGTTGTCTGCTGGGCGGATGACTTCTTATTCACATATGGTAAATAATCATTTTCTTAATTCAGTAGTATAATGGAACTTTAAGATAGCCTGATCAGTAGGATTAAACGGACTTTGACCTAAGGCTGATCATGGATATCATATGACGGTTTTGCATATATGACAAGGTCATTGGATAGTAGCTCGTCACAGGCTTACGTAATACGGTATATAATTGGGAGTTCAGTTTCAGGTTTATAATGGTGTGACTCTGAAATTAGTGATCATATGATTGAGTTGTTCGGTACAGAATGATGATCATATGGAATCACGGGAGCCTGATTATATATGTCCAATCAGTCCCTCTACTAGCTCCACATAATTCCTCAACGTTTGGCAAATTGATTTGTGTATGCTATTGGCTAGTTTATTATGCATGGATGGTGATGACACAAGATTAGGATGGTAGACAAGATTCTCTCCGGTTGGATTCAGATTTTGTTTTGGATAATAGAGTACACAATTATTCGAACTCCAAATAAAGTTGTCATGATTTTATTTGAGATTGGATTGGAGTTATAGAAAATTATCCATGAGAACAAGAATTTGAAACACAACCGTTTTGTGGATTTTGAAATATGAATTTTGAAATTTGAAATTTGAATTTTGAAATTTGAAATTTGAAATTTGAAATTTGAAATTTGAAATTTGAAATTTGAATTTGAAATTTGAATTTGAAATTCGAATTTGAAATTTGAATTTGAAATTTAAATTTGAAATTTGAAATTTGAAATTTGAAATTTGAATTTGAAATTCGAATTTGAAATTTAAAATTCAAATTTTGAATCACAGTCCAAGTGGGATTCGAATTTGTTGTAGAAAATCCACAAGGTTTAAATTCGAATTTGAGTTGGATTTGGAGAGCATAATCTTGTTAGAATCCTACTTGAATTTTGAATCCAAATCCCAACAAACTATGCACGAAATTTTGAGGATAATCCTCAATAAAATTTCGGTTTTTGTGGATAAGATTCAAGGGAAAAATTCAAGTTTCAATCTCAGTTGAATTTGGATTCTCTCCTCCTTGAAGAATGGCCGAAATTTTGGAGATAATCTCCTAGGAAAATTCGGTTATTTTGGATAAGGTTGAGATAAGATTCAAGCTTGAAAATCCTAGTAGAATTTTTTGATTCTCCCTTATCCATAATGGCCGAATTTGTGGAGAAGATTTTCTCCTAGGAAATTTCGGATTTTTTGTTGAAAAAGGGAGATAAAATTCTAGTTAAAATCTTGTTTAGATTTGGATTGGATTTATCCTATGAAAACCGAATTTTATTGTTGGATTTTCCCATGGAAAAATTCAGATTTTTTGGTTATGGATAAGGGAAAATATCTTTTCCTAATCCAATTCAAATTCAGAAAATCACCTCATACAGGTCTATAAATAGAGGTCCTGCCACTCCAGTTCTCTCAGACCATAGACTCTCAGGTGAGCAGGCTTATTGTTGCACAGCTCATCGTGACAATAAAGTTCTTTAGAGATCTGGGTGGTCGGAAGAAGACTAGCAGTGCTAGCATATCGATCGAGGTTCAGAGTGCCCACACACTCAACCATTCGGGAATTGGAGAATAGTAGAGAAGGATAGTTGGTTAAAGCCTCCGATCATTCTCCTCCTACAAGATTGGTGTCCTTGAGGTATGAGTTTTAATTGTTGTTGGTTTATTGTATATGGCATCATGAGATATTTAACGATCTAAAAATTTTTATTGTTCCGCTGCGCCACTCGGATACGTTTTTACCGATTTATTTTCCTACACCCCTTAGAGTCCGAACCGGTTCTTAGACTCAACGCGAAAGTTGTAGATCTCGTTGAGACCTTGAGAACGACTTGTGAGAGTGAAAATTTTGGTCGTTTTTAGCCTCAAACCGAGCCGTTTTTACAGAGACGTAAAAGAGGGACTTTTACAAAAAACTGGTTACGAAGCCCACAGATTTAATGAAATGAGGAGCCGTTGAGTTAGATTTAGGCTCCGAGATGAACACCAGATTTGTTCATCTTGTCGAGGATGAAAACTTTCATGTTCAACAAAATTCCAAACAAAGCCGTTTAGACCAAGTTTCAAAATTGTTTTCAAAAGTGGTAAAACCACCTTTAAAATGCAAGCTTTAAAAATATAATTTATACACTTCAAAATAAAAATGTGTTTTTAACACTTTAAAATATGAACAAGGTTTCCATAAATACGTCCCCCACCTTCCAACGGGGTGATAAGGGGATGGTTTCACAATAAAGAATTTTTCTAAGATTTTCTACAAGCAAACCCAAACTTTTTTTCAAAGTAAAATAGTGTGTGTAGCCCGGTAGGCTACCACACCAAACAAGCCTTAGTATCCCGGTAGGCTACTACCCCAAACAAGCCATAGTGGCCCAGTGGGCTGTTACACCAAACGAGCCTTAGTAGCCCGATAGGCTACCACACCCCCAACAAGTGAAGTAACCCGGTCGGTTACTATACTAAGTTCACGTATAGTAACTTGATAGACTACCTAGTCACCAACATGTGAGTTAACCGATCAATTGACTGAGCTGTAAACCAGTTAAGGGCTGAGTTTTTTAATGACACAGTGAGGAATGATGATTAATCTGTCAAGTAGACGATTGATCGAACACGTTACGAGTCAGATACCAAATCCCCATAATAGGCTAATAGGGTACCGACGGGTCTCGGTACCCCATAGAAATGCAAGTTATAGTCACTAACATTAATAGTGACTCAACGAGAGAATTAATGAGAAACGTTATTGATGACAGGTGGTAACCTATGAATTGATAAAGGCGTGATTTCAAGTTGCTTGCAAATAGGTAAGTACAACTCCGCCTATGGCATGAACGAAAATGATTTTAAATGATATTTTATAGTATGTTAAAATATGTATGCCATGCACACGATGTTGCACCTCATGTTAAAGAGCATGTAGTTTCACAATCAAGTAGATTGATGAAAAAGTAAGATAGATGCCGTACATCTCTACCATGTAGGAGTTGGGACAGCTTAGAGAAGCATATGGCTAGAAAGATAAACAAGACGGAAAGTAGTAAGCGTGCCGTACCGGCCCTTTCAAATGAAGGGGTTTTTAAGTTAAAGCAGAAAGTTGAGCATCCATTGATGGCTCTCTGGCTATTTTGCCATGGGTGTTACTGATGGTCTGTGCACGCACGGTACTGACACATGGGCCCTAAATAGACAAGAAAAGAAAAGAAAAGTTGAAGCATAAATGAACATAACTGGATCATGTATTAGTTATAGCTCACCATGCTTCTAGATACATTCAGTACATGATGTTTCTGTGATGCACATGTTATGTGAAGTTTTATAATCCTTGATATGATATGTGATATATGGTATGTGATATGTGATATGTTAAAGTGGTGTATGTGATACATGACTGCTTATACATTTTTAAGTATATACTATGTTTAAACATGTTTTGCAGTAAACATGTTGTACTTACTGGGCGTAAAGCTCACGTAGTGTGTTCATGCTGTAGGTAAGCGTCCTACGGCTTAAATCCCAATGGGCGATGGTGGTCACAGAGGCGGATGTGAGGGCGAGGTTATGGAGACACCATGAGTTTATCTTCCGCAAAATTTGAGTATCAGTATTTTGAATAGTAATTATCAGACAGTATGTTTGAATAGTAATCGTTATATCGTATTTTTGAATAGTAACCGTAAATCATATTTTTGAATAGTAATCGTTAAATGATATTTTTGAATAGTAACCGTAAACTGTATTTTTAAATAGTAATTGTTAAATAGTATTTTTGACTAGTAATCGTTAAATAGTATTTTTGAATAGTAATCGGTATACGGACGTATACAGTAAACACGTACATGTAAAATATAAAAAAAAATCCCTAAGTTTAGGATATCTAGTTAAGTATAAATTGCTAGAAAGTATAAGAAAAGCAAGCAAGTTAATAGTTTTCAGTGACGATCCGGGCCACTGAGGGCACAGGGCGTCACAGTTGGTATCAAAACGGTTTCCTGCCACCCTACCTCACATCGCTGTACGCCTGCCTCATCTGTCCAAATAAGCAAGCTTTTGTTTTTCAAAATTTAGTATATGAGTTGACGATTAAGTTAAAATAGGTGAATGGCTGCACCAGTTGACCCTCAGCAAGTGCGAGAAGACCGAGAAGCGAGCGTGGCTTTCGCCGCCATGCAACCACATACATTCGACAGCAGCAACCCATATGAGCTCCCTTATTAGATTCATCATATGGAGACAATCTTTGAAGGGGGCCATATTCCACCTCGTCTACAGGTGGTAATGGCCATTAGCTGATTACGAGGACTAGTAATGACATGGTGGAACGATTGACGCAGGATCAGGGGTCCAGTGATGCAGTGGGATGAGTTCTGCCAAGATCTTCGCAACTCTAACGACCCAGCTAAAGACACGGACATCTAGGATGATATGTATGAGAGGAGGTATCAGGTCTTCTCTGACATTTGGGACATTTACGAGGGAGAGACCATGGTACGCCACTCTCAGCGATTTTTGGATGCCATGTTACCGAGCATTCCCTTAGACAAGCCATTTACAGAGGTAACCGACTTACTTTGGAGAGGGATTACATGGTACGTGAGCGACCTCGTTCCCTACCCTCACCGCACGAAGACTTGAGGCACCTGATCCGAGACATAGTGGACGTCGAGAGGGTAACACTTAACCTCGACCTGGCAAACACCGCACCTCAGCTGGCCGACGAAGAACTCGCGGCCACACCACAGCCAGCGGTACCTGAAGAAAATGGAGACCCGATGGAGGACCCCAAACCAGCCCTTCTGTCTCCCGGACACCATATGGATGAAGATAGTGATGAGGCTATCCCCGATGCCTAACCTAACGATGAGGAGGAGGAAATCCCCGATCACATCAGTGAAGAGGAGGGAGTAGAAATGTATGAGCCCCAAGTCATCATCGCCAGTGATGATGAAGTTGATTTTGCTTGGGGAGACGAGGATGAAGACCCCGAGGAGTTTCCCCTGACTGAAAGCGAGAATGAGGAAATGTCTGACGCAGAGTCAGGATTGTCCTCTGAGTAGTAGTAACCCTTTTCACGGAAAAAATTTTGTTATGTAGAGGGAAACAGTAGCTTTCCCGTCTGACTCAACTTAATGTACTTAATGGGATCGTATTTTGGGAAGTGTCACTCCCACCAAATTTAATATATATATGTTTTATGAGATGTTTTATGAAAAGTAGTATCATTTTGCCCTAAGGGCCTAAATGTGATTTTTCTACAAGTATGCTCAAGTATGGTAAAGAGTACAAGACGGTTCCTGGCACTCAGACGATGTCCCAATACGATGCGATAGTTGTATTGAACATCATAAGAACAAGAGAAGAAAGGAAAGATATAATATGTATATTTATATCAATGATGCTTTAGATGAAGTTGTCTAGTAAGAAGGAAAAGGATATGTAAATATGAATCCCAAGTACAAAATGTGAGAAGCTTATGTTCTCTTTTTTTGTTGAATGATAGGGTTACATAGGTGACGATGGCAAGAACAAGAGCCCAAACAAACCAAGCTACGTGAGATGACGAGCTACTGGCACGTCTCACAACGATACAGGAAATGATGGTAAATCAACAACGGGAGCTTAACCAGCTCAGAGAACAAATGAACCGACAACAACAGGCACCACAACCTATGGAGGTACCAGTCCAAGCGGCACCAGCAGCCCCCGACGCTCCCAGAGAGCAAGCAGCCCCGCCAGCCTAAGCAGTGCCAGCACCACCGGCTATGGCTGCTCTTGCAGCAGCAAATATTATCGTACCAACTTATAGAGAGGGCAACTTATACGAGCGGTTTAGGTGCATGAAGGTGCCTGAATTTGAAGGGACTACGAACCCTATTGAAGCCGACGATTGGCTGACTGATGTTCAAGTCATTTTAGACCTCGTGGGACTGACCGAAGGAGAGAAAGTTATATGTGCCTCCCTAGCCCTACGGAAAGGAGCACGCCAGTGGTGGAAGACCGTGGCTATCAGAAGGAACATCAATGAAATGAACTGGGTAGAATTCATTGCCGAGTTCAGAGAAATGTACTTCAACGACTAAGCTTTAGCAGTCCAGCAAGATGAATTTAACAACTTGCATCAAGGAAGTATGACGGTCATGGAGGCCGTAAGAAAATTCGAACAGCTAGCCTGACTTTGCCCCGACCTAGTGCCGATTGAGAAGGAAAAGGTCAGGAGGATGCTAAAAATGTTCCGGACGGATATAGCCATCCAAGTCTGCAACGGCAACCATGGGCCAATAACCATGGTCGAATGTGTCAGTAAAACCATGGCCGAATGTGTCAGTAGAGCCATCCGAGCTGAGTATTGACTAGCCCAAGACAAAGAAAGGAGGGCGCAGATCTTTAAGGCAAAGAGAGAAGAGAAGAACCAACCGAAGCTGACCAAGGGTAGACAGTACTCTGAATTTCAGCACAGAGGGTAGAGTACGGGAAGCAACCAACACAACCGGCCATCCAACAACAACAAGAGGAAAGGGAATCCAGGCAATCAAGGCCATCAAAGGAACTTTCCTCAGAAGAAAAGTAACCGAGGAAGAAACGGAAATCAACACCCGCCTTGTCCAAAATGCGGAAGGAACCACCTGGGAGAATGCCACCAGGGGACCAGTGGCTGTTACATATGTGGCAAGGAAGGCCACTTCACTAAACATTGCTGCATGAACCCGCAAAATCAGCAAGGCCAAGCCCGCTGTACTAGCGGACAGCTGCACGCTGCCCAAGGAAGGATTGAAGGCCCGCTAATCAGCCAAGGCAGATTGGAAGCTCCAGAGCTACAGGGGAGGATTTATGCCTTTACTCGCGAGGATGCAGAGGCCGGAACCTCGACCGTGGTGACAGGTCAGCTTTCTGTCGCCAACTCCATTGCACTAGTTTTGTTTGATTCCGATGCTACACATTCTTTTGCATCATCAGAATTTGTTAGGAGGTTTGGCAAGAACTTAGACAAGATGAACCAGACTTTTTGAATTACCCTTCCTTCTGGGGAAGTTTTGTTGTCTAGCTATTGGGTACGTCACATACCAATAGTTATCAGCGAGCATGAACTGAGCGTGGACCTAATCATCATCAAGATGTGTGACTACGACATGATTATAGGAAAGGATTTCCTCGCCAAGTACCACGCCGTCATAGACTGTCAGTGACGGGAGGTGACCTTCCACCCGAGTGGATGCAAAAAATTTGTCTACAAGGGCTTATCGTCGAAGCGACCAAAGATGATGATATCAGTAATAAAGGCTCATTAGCTACTATCTAGTGGATGCACTAGTTTCCTCACACATATAATGGATACGACCTAGTAAGCGGCAACCAGACCGGACAACGTACCAGTAGTAAAGGAGTTCACGGAAGTTTTCCCTGAAGATCTTCCAAGACTTTCGCCAGAGCAGGAGATATTGTTTGAAATCGAACTGTTACCAGGATCGGCACCCGTATCCAAGGCCCCCGACAGAATGGCCCCAGCAGAATTGAAGGAGCTTCAAACTCAGTTAAAAGAGCTGATGGACAAAGGTTTCATTCGACAGAGCTGCTCACCGTGGGGAGCACCAGTCTTATTTGTAAAGAAGAAAGACGGAACGTTACGAATGTGTATAGACTACCGGGGAATGAACAAGATCACGATCAAGAACAAGTATCCGTTACCATGGATCGCTGATTTGTTCGACTAGCTACGAGGCTACCGTATTTTCAAAGATTAACCTACGTTTCGGGTAACACCAATTGCGGATCCGAGATGCAGACATCCCCAAACGGCATTCCGAACATGATATGGACATTACGAATTCCTCATCATGTCGTTCGGGCTGACAAACGTACCTATCGGTTTCATGGATCTGATGAACTGAGTATTCAAGGAGTTCCTGGACAAGTTTGTCATTGTGTTTATCGATGACATACTTGTATACTCTAAGACAAAGGAAGAGCAAGTGGAGCATTTGAGAGTGATCCTACTCAAGCTTAAGAAGCATCAACTATATGCCAAATTCTCTAAGTGTGAATTTTGGTTGAAGAAGGTTCATTTTTTCGATTACGTGGTCTCCCATGAGGGAGTGTCCGTGGACCCAGCAAAGGTAAAAGTAGTTAGCAATTGACCGACTCCGAAGAACGTAACAGAAATCTGTAGCTTCTTAGGTTTAGCAGGATACTACTAACACTTTGTGGAAGGATTCTCGAAGCTAGCTAAACCGCTCACGATGCTAACCAAGAAGGAAAGAAGTACGAGTGGTCCGACAAGTACGAAAGGAGCTTTCAAGAGCTAAAAAGCTAACTCACGAGCGCTCCAATCCTGACCATACCAGATGCTGAACAAGGAATTTCGTAATTTATAGTGACACATCCAAGACTGGACTAGGAGCTGTATTAATGCAAGGTGGTAGGGTAGTCACATACACCTCGTGATAATTCAAGGACCACGAAAGAAACTACCCGACGCACGACTTGGAGCTTGCAGCGGTGGTTTTTACACTCAAAATATGGAGGCACTACCTATATGGCATCAAATGTGAGATCTACACGGACCACCAAAGCCTCAAATACATTTTCACGCAGAAAGAGCTTAATATGAGGCAACGAAGATGACTGGAGCTGGTGAAGGATTACCACTGTGAAATCCTATACCACCCAGGGAAAGCCAATAAGGTGGCTGACGCATTGAGTAGGGTGCATTCTTCGATGCTTATAACCATCCAAGCCCTGCCGGAAGCACTGCAAAAGGAGCTACGAAGCAGTGAGATTGAGATGTTAATAGGAAGGTTGTCCGAAATGACCCTTCAGTCAACACTCATAGAGGAAATCAAGGCCGGCCAGGACCTCAATCTATCCCTGTACAAGCTCAAAAGGGAGGCAATAGAGGACCAGAATTCAGAATTTTAGGTCTCTAAGGATGGCATACTCTATTTCAGAGATAGAGTGTGTGTTCCAAAGGATGAAGAACTTAAGAAGTAGATCCTGTTAGAAGCTCATGACACACCGTACTCGATACATCCAGGAGCAAATAAGATGTACCAGGGCTTGAAAGGAAGTTTTTGGTGGCCAAACATGAAGAGTGACATCGCCTAGTTTGTAGCAAGGTGCCTCACTTACCAGAAAATTAAAGCAGAACATCAGTGACCGGGAGGAGAGCTGTAGAAGATTGAGCTACCAGAGTGGAAATGGGAGTAAATTACCATGGATTTCATGGTCGGATTGCCCATAACCTCAAGCAGGAATGATGCCATCTGGGTAATTATGGATCAATTAACGAAGTCAGCTCGATTCTTAGCCATGAAGTTGAGCTACTCGGTAGAGAGGTTAGCAAAAATGTACATCGCTCAAGTAGTAAGACTGCACGGAGTACCCAAATCGATCATCTCAAATCGTGATGGATGCTTCACTTCAAGGTTTTGGTAGAGCATTAACCAAATTGAAGTTCAGCACCGTTTTCCATCCTCAGACTGACGGTCAGTCTGAGTGGACTATACGAATGTTAGAGGATATGCTGAGAGCGTGTGTCTTAGATTTCAAGGGAAATTTGGATCAGAAGCTGCCATTAATAGAGTTCTGGTATAATAATAGCTATCATTCCTCGATTGGGATGGCTCCGTACGAGGCACTTTATGGGAGAAGATGCCGATCTCCGATTCACTGGCACATGACCGGAGAAAAATAGCTCACCAGCACTGACTTCATCAAGGATATAACAAAGGCTGTGAAGCTTATACGGGAGAGACTGGATACAGCGCATAGCCGCCAGAAGAGTCATGCGGATAGACGATAAAGACCTCTTGAATTTCGAGAAGGAGACTCAGTTTTCCTCTAGGTGGCACCCATGAAAGGGGTGATGCGCTTTGGGAAGAAAGGGAAGCTCAGTCCTAGATATATAAGACCTTTCGAGATCCTTGAAAGGGTCGGGAAGGTAGCCTACCGATTAGCACTTCCCCTCGAACTAGCTTCCGTACATAATGTCTTCCACGTCTCTCGATGTTGAAGAAGTACATGCCGGATGGTTCCCACATACTGAGCCAAGAGGCAGTCAAAGTACATACAGATCTGACCTATAAAGAGAGACCCGTACAGATTCTAGCTAGGGAAAATAGGGTTCCTAGGAATAAAGTGATTCCACTTGTTAAAGTATTATGGTAGAATCATATCCTCGAAGAAGCTACATGGGAACAGGAAGAGGATATGAAAAGAGACTTCCTGGATTTATTCTAATTTTCGAGGACAAAAATTTTTGTAAGAGGGGTAGATTGTGAGGATCGCTCCGATCATGTACTTTAATTTGCAATTTAATGAGAAATTGAAGAATAATTTAATGCATTTTAGTGTAATTTTTAAGGTATATGGTCAGGTACACGGCCGTGTAAGTGGTCGTGTACCACACAGATTGTGTACATGTATGTAGCCGTGTAAGTATACATGGCCTTGTAGCAGAACACGGTCAAGTACACGGCCATGTACCGCTGGGGTTAATGAACTTGTAAAAGGCCGTTTTTTGAAATAGGGCCGTGTTGAAGAAATTTAGCCAGTACACGCCCATGTCCGGTGTAAACACGCTCGTGTTAGAGACTGTGTTGAAGGCCGTGTAATGGGCAGAAAGCTGTTACACAGACCCTTAAATTGCATGGAACATAATTACTATGTAATGAGTAATTAAGTAGGAAAATATAGTATAATTTTCCCATTGAATAAACTAAACCGATACGGTACTGTTTAAGTACTATTTATGCAGTGAAAGAGGCGACCGACAGTGAACCCGATCCACCCTATTTTGTGTGTATATGAACGAGACATGTAGTGTCGGGAAACTAGTCCAGACGACCATTTCTTGATGCAAGACTGGTAAATAGATCACCAGAACGCTCAGACTAAACATCTGAGCACAACAACGAGAGATAGCCCTAGCAAGGGTACCACATCGAGAAATGGCCCAGATGACCTCTTCTCACCTAGAGACTGACAAAATCAGAGTCAGAGCACTCAGACCAGTTAGTTAAGTAGAAAACAATAGATAATGAATAGTGAGAGATACGCAGTATCAGGATGAGGGTTAAGACGACCTTTACTCGCCCCGAAACTGATATATTTGGGCTCAGAACGCCCAAATTAGTCAATCAAGCACCTGACATGTTTTTTGAAGCAGGGTCACGTAGATCCTGAAAATTGGTCTAGATGACCTCCGGTGGATGTAAAACTGATAAAAATGAAATCAGCACGTCCAAATTAGTGAAGAGAGACTGTGTCTGAAATTTCACCAAAGAACGCCTCGGTTTGCATGCGAAAGGACAACACAGTGTAGACACAACCATAATATAGGATATGAACAGTAATTTAGACTGATAATGGGCTCATAGACAGTAGAAAACAATCAGGAATTTATAGTATAAAAATCGGATTTAGAAAACCAATTTTCTGGTGAAAATTGGAACATTGTCGAGAAAGGACCGAACATCGCAGTATAAAATTAGACTGCGATGAGAAGCCAACACAGATAAAATTGGCCTTAAATTTCCGTGCCCCTTAGCTGTAAAAACAGCTACAATCTGCAGCACACATAGCCCAAAAGGTGGCATTAAAATAATCTTCCTAGCCATGACACATTGGAATATAATATTCAAGAGTTTCTAAAAAGTAGTCAACAACCATTGTTTATTCTTTCCTCCTTCCAATGAGCAGCCCCATGCCCATTTCTTCAGAAAATTGGTAGCATATTTGTCCCAAGATTTGGCTAAATTGGTAGACAATTAAGTAGGATTAAGCCTAAGTGGTTTGATTAATTTTTGCCTATAAAAGGCACCCTTGACATAAGACATGGACTTTTGCTTCCACACACCTAAAACCACAAGTCCTCTTCTTCTTCCTTTCCTTGCTTGTTGCTGAATCTTCTCAGCCCCAAAAGCCAACATTTTGCAAGCCAAAACCTTGATCAAAACTCACAAAAAACTGACCTCTTCCAAGCTTGAGCAAGGGGAGACTGAACCAAGCTTCTCGGGTGCACCAAGGGTAAGTGCAAAACCGATTTTTCCTTGTGTTTTGATTCTTAGTTTTGAGTTGCTATTTGAATGATTTTTTTGGTAACTTGGCTAGCATAAAACCAACCTCAAGCCCTTGAGTTTCCGTGGAATTTTGACCCCCCAAGCCTTGCCAAAAGTGTGCTTGAGTCCAAAGCACCAAAGGTAAAAGAACCGAAACCCTTCTCATGGTGATTGGTTGAAAAATTTAGTTTTCAATCTAAGGGTTTTATGTGTATTTGTTTATGCACAAGGTTGTATTAAGTTATTTGAGACCTTAGCTTTCATTTCTTAAAGTCATTATGGTTGTGGTTGTGTTTACTTTAAGTTGCATATGGTTTGTGGATGTGAATGCATGGATGTGTATTATGGTGGCGGGACACAAATCTGTCCTTAGAAAACAGCCATGGATTTTGGCCATTTTGACACACTTAGGATCTGAATCTGGGATTTGGTAAAACATGGTGTTTTAAAGAAATTTCAATACAATCATTTTTCTGCCAAATAGGCCTCGACCAAAAACGAGCCTAAGATAGGTTTTTAGGGTGTTTTCACTCGGTGTCCAAAACTAGGACAAAACTGGGAGCAAAAATCCGAACCCAGTGTTTAGTCTCAGGATTTAATAGAAATGGACCCCTTAGAGTCCGAACCGGTTCTCGGACTCAACACAAAAGTTGTACATCTCTTCAAGACCTTGAGAATGACCCGTGAAAGTCAATAATTTGGCCGTTTCAAGCCTCAAATCGAGCCGTTTTTACAGAGACGTAAAACTGGGACTTTTACAAAAAAACTGGGCACGAAGCCAACAGATTTAATGAAATTAGGAGCCGTTAGAGTTAGATTTAGGCTTCGAGATAAACACGAGATTTGTTCATCTTATCGAGGATGAAAACTTTCATGTTTGATAAAATTTCAAAGAAAGTCGTTTAGACCAAGTTTCAAAATTGTTTTCAAAAGTGGTAAAACCACCTTTAAAATGCAAGCTTTGAAAATATAATTTATACACTTCAAAATAAAAATGTGTTTTTAACACTTTAAAATATGAACAAGGTTTCCATAAAAACGTCCCCCACCTTCCAACGGGGTGATAAGGGGACGGTTTCACAATAAAGAATTTTTCCAAGATTTTCTACAAGCAAACCCCAGCTATTTTTCAAAGTAAAATAGCGTGTGTAGCCCAGTAGGCTACCACACCAAACAAGTCTTAGTAGCCCTGTAGGCTACTACCCCAAACTAGCCATAGTGGCCCGATGGGCCATTACACCAAACGAGCCTTAGTAGCCCGATAAGCTACCACACCCCAACAAGCGAAGTAACCCGGTCGGTTACTACACTAAGTTCACGTATAGTAACTCGATAGATTACCTAGTTACCAACACACGAGTTAACCGGTCAATTGACTAAGCGTAAAACCAGTCAAGGGCCGTGTTTTTGAACAACACAGTGAGGAACGATGATTAATCTGTCAAGTAGAGATTGATCGAACACGATACGAGTCAGATACCAAACACAAGTTATTGTCCCTAATGTTAATAGTGACTCAACGAGAGAATTAATGAGAAACGTTATTGATGACAGGTGGTAACCTGTGAATTGATAGAGGCGTGATTTTAAGTTGCTTGTAAATAGGTAAGTACAACTCCGCCTATGGCATGAACAAAAATGATTTTAAATGATATTTTACAGTATGTTAAAATATGTGTGCCATGCACACGATGTTGCACCTCATGTTAAAGAGCATGTAGTTTCACAATCAAGTAGATTGATGAAAAAGTAAGATAGATGTCATACATCCCTACCATGTAGGAGTTGGGACAGCTTAGAGAAGCATATGGCTAGAAAGATAAACAAGACGGAAAGTAGTAAGCGTGTTGTACCGGCCCTTTCAAATGAAGGGGTTTTTAAGTTAAAGCAGAAAGTTGAGCATCCATTGATGGCTCTCCGGCTATTTTGCCACTGGCGTTACCGATGGTCTGTACACGTACGGTACTGACACATGGGCCCTAAAAAGACAAGACAAGAAAAGAAAAGTTGAAGCATAAATGAACATAACCGAATTATGCATTAGTCATAGTTCACCATGCTTCTAGATGCATTTAATACATGATGTTTCTTTGATGCACATGTTATGTGAAATTTTATAATCCTTGATATGATATGTGATATATGATATGTGATATGTGATATGTTAAAGTGGTATATGTGATACATGACTGTTTAGACGTTTTTAAGTATATACTATGTTTACACATGTTTTGCAGTAAACATGTTGTACTTACTGGGCGTAAAGCTCACGTAGTGTGTTCATGCTGTAGGTAAGCGTCCTTCGGCTTAAATCCCAATGGGCGATGATGGCGACAGAGGCGGATGTGAGGGCAAGGTTATAGAGACACCACGAGTTTATCTTTCGCAAAATTTGAGTATCAGTATTTTGAATAGTAATAGTTAAATAGTACTTTGAATAGTAATTATCAGACAGTATGTTTGAATATTAATCGTTACATAGTATTTTTAAATAGTAACCATAAACCGTATTTTTGAATAGTAATCGTTAAATGGTATTTTTGAATAGTAACCGTAAACCGTATTTTTAAATAGTAATTGTTAAATAGTATTTTTAAATAGTAATCGGTATACGTACGTATACAGTAAACACGAACATGTAAAATAAAAAAAAATCCCTAAGTTTATGATATCTAGTTAAGTATAAATTGCTAGAAAGTATAAGAAAAGCAAGCAAGTTAATAGTTTTCAGTGACGGTCCAGGCCACTGAGGGCATGGGGCGTCACAATTGGTATCAGAGTGGTTTCCTGCCACCCTACCTCACATCGCCGTACGCCTGCCTCATCTGTCCAAGTAAGTTAGCTTTTGTTTTTCAAAATTTAGTATATAAGTTGACGATTGTTGGTTAATATAAATCTGCAAGTGCACAGATCGTTCAAATAATACAGTGTACGAGAGTACGGATATCGTTCTCACGAGGAATATATCATAAAAATGTGATGTAGAAGCTGTAAAATTCAATTTAAATGAATTGTAATCAAAGAGGGTTGACGAGAGTGCTAATGAAAATGGATTGTAAAATTACTAAAAAATAAAAAGTACATTTAACAAAGAAATAAAGTGGTGATTAGACTGAAGAAAAACAATGGAACAGAGATTTTGGTTGTAAAACAATAATGTGGATAAGTTAGGTTTACTAATTTCCCAAGGATGCAAATCTGTTAATAAAATGCTACCGAAATGCTACAGCAATCGATATCCCCTGTCAACCAAGAACACGTGAGAGCAAGGATTTTTCCAAATCTCTTTGTAGAATGATCCTTCTAACTTACTTCAGCATATTCCTATGTGATATTAGCTAAAAGAATGCAAACAGAAGCTTAAGTTCTTTTGGGTCGTACATGATGAATAATATATTCCTATACCATCCATAGATCTACAAATTCCTTCAAGACCATACATGCATCATTCATGAGATCCAATTTAAATCAACCTTTCCAAAATTAATCCAAATCTGATATTCTATAAATTGATGGCCAGTCAAGAATAGAAATACGCATTAACACACATGAATGAACAAGAAACAATTGATTTCCATAACAAATTCGGCAACTAGTAACAATTCACATCCATGGTTCCATTAGCAAACCCAGCTAAAGAAAATTAGTTCATACTGTAATTAACAAAATCCATTATCCACAAATAAATCAAGTCTAAAATAGCTCAATACTAAAAAGAAGGGTAAGCAACAGATGGAGAAAAGGAAGGTCTGCTGAAGCTTGATTCCTCTTCTTCAACGTCCTTGCTCCTTCTTCTCTGGTACTTTCTTCTTTTTCTCTCCTGCTGGTACTCTCTGCTTTTTGTTTTTCTTTTGTATTTTTGGTCTCTGATGAATTGGGTTTCTGATGGATGATGTCTGCAGAAGGTACTATTCTCCTACTTTTTGTACTCAGCGGCGTCCTTCTTCTAAATGGGGAAAACATTTGCTAGGGCAACAATCTTGTTGACTTGTCTAGCTTTGAGGGCTCCCGAGTTGTCCAAAATGACAGCTGCACAAAGCCCATGTGATATTTTGTCTTTTTCTCCAGGTTGTGTACTGATGTCACTTCAAATTTTCCAACTCAGCTCCGTTCACGAATGCTGCAGCATTTTTTTCTCATTTTCATCCCCTATAAAACTGACTGAAAACATAACCAAGCAAAACACCAACTTTTTGCACAGTTTTGAGTCAAAATTCCTTTACTTAATCGAATAAGGCACAGAGACATTTTTGACTGAGGCACATGCACAAATTAAAAGATGAAAGACAAAAACACCACATAAAACAATAAAACCTCTTGGACAAGCCTATTTTTAAACGAGAAAATCAATGAATAACTCTAATATTTTAGAGTTATCACACCCCCAAACTTGAATCATTGCTCTTCCTCGAGTAAAGACATAAAGAAAATCATAAAAAAAAAAAAAAAAACAGAAACAAACAATTAACTAACAAGAGTAGCAAAATAAAGACTCCTATGGATGAATTCTTAAGATCTTTGCTTAGCGATTTGAACATGAGTTTAAGTTAAAACAAACGCAAGTTTCACCAAAAATTGATTCTTTGATTCACATGATTGCTTGTTCTCCAATTGCTTCTCCCCGGTTAGTGTGTGTGTGCTCTCCCAAATGCTATGTCATTCTTGCTAATCTTGACAGTTTAGTGCACATAGTTCGCCCTTTTCAATTTGAAAACAACTGCTTATTCCATAAGCCTGCTTTTCACAACTCTCTCCACTAATGTAGATTAACATCTAGCCAAGGATCATTAGGACTTTTCACGGTTGTAATGCAAGGCTGGGTTAAGGGGTAGGGTAGAGGATATCATTCTAATTAGGCTCACCCCGAATCATACCTGCTCTTAAAACTTGAGCTTTTATTTCTTTTACTTTGGTGTCTCCCTTCCCCCCCCCCCCCCCCCCCAAACTTGATATTTTGCAACT
Source organism: Antiaris toxicaria (assembly GCA_035233585.1). Classification (NCBI taxonomy): domain Eukaryota; kingdom Viridiplantae; phylum Streptophyta; class Magnoliopsida; order Rosales; family Moraceae; genus Antiaris; species Antiaris toxicaria. Next base: position 26,220,033 of record CP141154.1, read on the forward strand.
CTCAATTGTCACTTTTGATTTTTTTTTTTTTATATATATCAGTTATGTCACCAATGCCTTTTTACGCGAATGCCAACATTTGTGACGAAGACACCCGGTTACTCAACAAGGTCACATTTGAGATGAACTGACATGTACTCATATCTTGAACTACCGTTTGACGCAAAAGTACACATGGGGCTCATGTTACTCCTGGTTACTAAGCAGCTCAAAACAGTGGAGTAAAATTTTCTCTCTTTTTTTTTTTTTTTTTTGAACAAGAAACAATTGACTCTTAAACCGTTCCCCTCCCCCAAACTTAAAACCAACATTGCCCTTAATGTTAAGAAAGGACAATGTAAAGCTTAAAAGAAACTTAAAAGGGCACTATGATCATGGGGTGTGGGTGAAAAGAAAAGAGGAAAAGAATTAAATGCAAAATTTGGGGTGGCAGGGGCATAGCTTTCTTGGCTCAATGGGAGGCCAGGGATAAAGATAACATCAGGTCAGCTAGAAAGAATTGCCTAAATCATATCCTTAACACAATGCAACCTAGGATTTCGCCTTGAGAGCTGATCAAACAGGTTCTAGAGAGCAATAAAATGATTTTAAACAGTGCACATACTCTGCCCTAGAGAAGCAAGGAAATCTAAAACACAGGGATTATGTTCATTGTGAAGAGAATGCATAATCAGATAGCAAGCAAAGATGTGAAGCTATAAATCAACAAATGGCGAAACCAATGTCTATCTCAACTCAAATTCACTTCAAAGTTAAACAACGTGATCGTAGAAAAAAATTCATCCTCATAGCAAATAAAACCAAGGAAAGAAAAAAAAAATCAAACTAAAGACACTAAACAATAAAAGGAATAGACAAAAGAAAAATAACATAAAAGGAAAAACACAGACCCCAAGAAAAAGAAATAAAGAGAAAGCCAGGTAGTCAAAATGTGATTAGAAGAATAAGGGACTTCCCTGACTGAGTAGGAAAACTATTGTCAACGCCCAACTGATTTTGCAGCACTCTGACGGGTGGATGGACGAGGAGAGGGCTCAGGGATTGGTGGCTGCGTCTTAGTATGCTGTGGTGGATGTTGGGTTGAGTGGGGTTCAGGGATCACAGGGATTGGTGAAGTTGGCTCAGCCTCTGAAGTTTCCCCATCCTCAGAAAAAGGATGGCATAAGTGCTCTGGAAATGCTGGAAATGTGTGGAAGCGCTTGGAGTTTGCACGAAAATGCTGCTGCATTGCCATATCTCTTTTCTGCTCATACGTCCAATAATCCTGTAGCATATGCATCATTTCATACTGAACAACTTCCATTTGGCTTACACGCTGCTCCAATCTCTGGAATCCTTCAGCAAAAGGAGCATAAGTCGATGTTAGCTGTGGACCATTGGGTTCAGCAGGTTGCGGGGCAGTAGATGTTGTGGGTCGAGGAGCATTTGATGGTCCTGGCTGAGGTTCCTCCTGTATAAGTCTGGTGATAGTGCTTGTGGTAATTGGTGCAGAAGGTTGCTCAATAGGCTCTCCCTCTTCTATGACAACTCCCTGAGAGATGCATAACTTTGTAATCAGTGAGGGAAACCACAAGCCTCCACTATTTCTACCAGTACAGACCCCAATTTGATGCTGCAGCAGCTTTCCAAGATTGAATGGGTGTTCCTCCACAATACAGTATAGCAAAATTGCTCTAATCTTGTGCACCACATGATCATGAGTCGAGGGCATTAGCCGATTCTTTAAAAAGTGGAACCAAACTCGCGGCCCATTCTTGAGACATCGCTTGGGAAATGTCAATGATTCACGACTTTTCTTCCAGGATGTGCCTTCTACACACAAAGACTGAAGAACTTCCTCCAGCTGTGCATCATCCAAGCTGTCTGTAAAGTCTTGGAAGTCGTTCTCATTGTCATCTAGATTAAATAGAAGGTTGATTGCAGCAGAAGAAATGCAAACTTGTTGCCCCCGAACATAGACAAAATCTGGTGTTTCCTCGTTATAATTAGCGTAGAACTCGCAGACTAACTGTATCTTTGCTGCAGGCTGATGTTGGCCGAATGTGACCCAATTATGTGCCTGTACCACGGTGTGGACAAAATCTGGGTACCCCAACGTTTTACTGAGCTTGAATTGGAAGCCTTTCTCCATAAGGAGAACCCTGGTATTGAAACCGGAATAAAATCTGGTTCGTGCTCCAGCAGAGGCAAATTTTTCTATCTCATTTGTCTCCTCCAACTCCTCTTCAGAATGAGCTTGTTGTTGCGTTGATGCTGTCTCCTCATCCTCTATTATATTCTTGCCTTTCCTTCCTTTACTTTTAAAAGGCATGGTGAACAACCCAAAAATAAATCTTCTTGAATTTTTCCTTAAACACACCGATTTCACCTTACTCTATCCTCGAAAATTCCTCTGCTCAACCCAAATATTACAGCCACGACCTCTTATCCCAACACCGAACTTAGGCCCCCTTTTTTTACGCACACACCACACTACACCTCCACAAATCACAACACACCACCACGCACTTCTATAAATCACAAAGCACCACTTGAGACAAGAAAGAAGAGTGAGAATGCTTACACTTCCAAGTTGCTCGAATTCCTTCGAAAGCCCCTCTTCGTGTGGGCCTTGTTGGAGAAAATGCCGCCAAATGGTGGGTTGTTGGGTATAAACAACTTGTTGGTTTTTTGATGATGAAGAATGGAGAAGATGAGAATGATTGCAAAGATGAGAATGGAGGAGTTTGGAGGTGTGATTTTTAGAGAGAGAACCGACGGAGTTTTAGAGAGAGCACCGGCGGATTTTTATGTAGGAATGGAGAATGCCTGAAAATGGATGGAAAAGAAACCGAAATGGAAAAAGAATTTGATGAGGAACGGCGTGGCTCACTCAGCTTCGACGGCGTGGACGAAAAAAGGTGGAGATTTCGGCGACGTTCGGTGTGGAGTGGAGTGAGTGGTTATGGTGGAGGCGGCAACTAAGAAAAGAAGATGGGAAAAGAAAACAATAAGGGGCCCTTATGTAGGGTTTTCGAGGGCCCCTCTTTCTCTCTCTTCTTTTTTTTTAATATATATTATATACTATTATTATTTTATTATAATTATCCTTTTTTTTATATATATAGATATTTTTTTATAATATATATGTTTTTACTGCAGCGCTCGGCGCTGGCATGTCTGAAGGACTTTTATGGATTCCAGTTGTAGTAACTATGCTGTAGCATTTCTGTAGCATTTTTGTTTCAGCTTCCATTTGCTGCTCCAGAGGCCTTCCCTTCCTTTTTCCTTGCAAACACATATCAGACAACCTACAATAATTATTAAAAAGAAGTACTAACCTTAATCTCACCAAAGAAAAGCCACGAAAGAAAAGAAAATAAAAAAAAAAACACAAATAGGAAATAATAAAACATTGGGTTGCCTCCCCTAAGCGCTTGTTTTTAAAGTCGACAGCCCGACTACTTCCCTTTTTCTAATCTGGGTCTGTCAAGGATATTGCAGTCTTCTCTTTGTCGAAGGTGCCTCCCCAGTAATGCTTTAGCCTCTGACCATTCATTTTGAACTTTCTTCCTGATTCTTCCTCCATTAATTCCACAGCTCCATGAGGAAAAACCTCACAAATCTTGAATGGACCTGACCAACGTGACTTCAGTTTCCCTGGAAAGAGTTTCAGCCTTGAGTTAAAAAGAAGCACTTGCTGTCCTGCTTGAAATTCCCTTGGAAGATTTTTACTGTCATGCCATTTCTTAACTTTTTCTTTATACAGCTTGGAATTTTCATAAGCCATCATTCTGAATTCTTCCATCTCATTTAATTGCAGCATTCTCTTTTCACCAGCTGCATGGGCATCCAGATTTAACTTTGAAATTGCCCAGTAGGCTTTATGTTCCATCTCAACTGGCAAGTGGCAAGCCTTTCCGAACACCAGCCGGTAGGGGGACGCTCCTAAAGGGGTTTTGTAAGCTGTTCTGTACGCCCACAAGGTGTCATCCAATCGTGCTGACCAATCTTTCCTTGAGGGGTTGACCACTTTTCCAGAATTCTTTTTATCTCCCTGTTGGAAACATCAGCCTGCCCACTAGTCTGAGGATGATAGGTTGTGGCAACTTTGTGGTGTACTCCATACTTAGACAGAAGACTTTCGAACTGCTTACTGCTAAAGTGCGTTCCTTCATCACTTATGATGGCCCTTGGTGTCCCAAAGCGTGTGAAAATATTCCTATGCAGAAATCTCACAACCACCTTGGAATCGTTGGTAGGAGATGCTAATGCTTCCACCCATTTGCTCACATAATCCACTGCCACCAATATGTACTGATTGCTATAGGATGAAGGAAACAGCCCCATGAAATCTATTCCCCACACATCAAATATTTCAACTTCCAAGATAATGTTCAGGGGCATTTTGTGCCTTTGTGAAATGTTTCCCACACGCTGGCACCGATCGCAAGTCCTCGCAAACTTATGAGCATCCTTAAAAAGTAATGGCCAATAGAATCCTGATTGTAAAACTTTGGCTGCTGTTCTAAGCCCTCCATAGTGTCCCCTATAAGGAGAAGAATGGCAATGGTGAAGTATCCCAGCTATCTCTTCCTCAGGTACACACCTTCTTAAAATCTGATCCGCACACTGCTTGAACAAATATGGCTCATCCCAGTAATAGAACTTGGTATCATGAAGGAACTTCTTCCTTTGTTGGCTTGTCAGCTCTAGTGGGAGTAGATTACTAACCAAGTAGTTCACAATGTCAGCATACCAGGGTGCATTCAACTGTTTGATCATAAAAAGCTGTTCATCCGGGAAAGTATCCTTGATTGGTTCTTCATCTCTCTCTGTCTTTCCACTCTCTAATCTTGATAAATGATCAGCCACCTGATTCTCAGTCCCTTTTCTATCTCTAATTTCCAGATCAAATTCTTGCAGCAATAGAACCCATCTAATCAATCTCGGTTTGGCATCCTTTTTGGCAATGAGATACTTTATAGCTGAGTGATCCGTATAGACTACTACTTTGGTGCCCACCAAATATGCCCGAAACTTGTCAAAGGCAAATACCCCTGCCAAGAGTTCTTTTTCAGTGGTGGTGTAGTTGAGCTGAGCGTCAGTCAGAGTTTTGCTAGCATAATAAATGGAGTGGAACACTTTATCTTTTCTTTGTCCCAATACTGCTCCTATGGCATGGTCACTCGCATCACACATCAACTCAAATGATTGAGACCAATCAGGTGCCACAATGATAGGTGCTGACACAAGTTTCTTCTTCAGTTCTGTAAATGCATGTTGGCACTCTGCATCAAATCTGAAAGGCTTGTTCTGCTCAAGTAAAGAGCACAGGGGTTTGGAGATTTTTGAGAAATCTTTGATAAATCTTCTATAGAAACCCGCATGTCCCAAGAAACTTCTAATCCCTTTCACAGTTGTACGCGGCGGCAACTTGTCAATGATATCTATCTTTACTTTGTCTACTTCAATTCCTCTTCTTGAAACCTTGTGTCCTAATACAATACCCTCATTTACCATAAAATGGCATTTTTCCCAGTTCAGAACTAAACTGGTTTCTTCACATCGCCTTAAGACTTTCTCCAAATTCCCCAAGCAGCCATCAAAAGACTCTCCCAAAACTGAAAATTCGTCCATGAAGACCTCTAAAAATTTTTCCACCATATCTGAGAAGATCGCCATCATGCAGCGTTGAAATGTTGCTGGTGCATTGCATAAGCCAAATGGCATTCTTCTAAAGGCGAATGTACCATATGGGCAGGTAAAGGTAGTCTTTTCTTAATCTTCGGGTGCAATAGCTATTTGATTATAGCCTGAATAGCCATCTAAGAAACAATAATATTCCTTCCAGCTAGTCGATCCAACATCTGGTCAATGAATGGCAGTGGAAAATGATCCTTTCTGGTAGCCTTGTTCAGTCTTCGATAATCTATACAGACTCTCCATCCTCTGACTGTCCGGGTGGGATCAACTCATTGTTGCTGTTAGCCACAACTGTTATTCCTCCTCTTTTTGGCACACATTGAACTAGACTAACCCATGAGCTGTCTGAGATGGGGTAAATGATACCTGCATCAAGCCACTTAATTACTTATTTCTTCACCATTTCTTTCATAATAGGATTCAGTCTTCTCTGCTGCTCTACCGAATTGCTGTAGCATTTGTAGGAAAATAAACCGGTAAAAACGTATCAGAGTGGCGCAGCGGAACAATAAAAATTTTAAATCGTTAAATATCTCATGATGCCATATACAATAAATCAACAACAATTAAAACTCATACCTCAAGGACGCCAATGAACAGGAGGAGAGTGACCGGAGGCTTCAACCAACTAGCCTTCTCTACTATTCTCCAATTCCCGAATGGCTGAGTGTGTGGGCACTCTGAACCTCGATCGGTATGCTAGCACTGCTAGTCTTCTTCCGACCACCCAGATCTCTAAAGAACTTTATTGTCACGATGAGCTGTGCAACAATAAGCCTGCTCACCTGAGAGTCTGTGGTCTAAGAGAACTGGAGTGGCAGGACCTCTATTTATAGACCTGCATGAGGTGATTCTCTGAATTCAAATTGGACTAGGAAAAGATTTTCTCCCTTATCCAAACCAAAAAATCCGAATTTTCCAAGGGAGAATCTCCACAATTAAATTCGGTTTTCCTAGGATAAATCCAATCCAAATCTAAACAAGATTTTAACTAGAATTTTATCTCCCTTTTTCAACCAAAAAATCCGAAATCTTTAGGAGAAAATCTTCTCCAAATTTTCAGCCACTTTTAGGATAAGGAAGAATCAAAATTCTACTAGGATTTTTCAAGCTAAATCTCATCTCAACCTTATCCAAAAATAACCGAATTTCCTAGGATTTAGGCTCCAAAATTTCGGCCACTTTTAGGGAGTAGAGAGAATCCAAATTCAACTAGGATTGAAGCTTGAATTTACCCTTGAATCTTATCCACAAAAACCGAATTTTCCATTGAGGATTATCCTCAAAAAATTCGCCCACTTTTGTTGGGATTTGGATTCAAAATTCAAGTAGGATTCTAACAAGATTATCCTCTCCAAATCCAACTCAAATTCGAATTTCAAACCTTGTGGATTTTCCACAACAAATTCGAATCCTACTTGGACTGTGATTCAAAATTTGAATTTCAAATTTCAAATTCAAATTTCAAATTTCAAATTTCAAATTTCAAATTTAAATTTCAAATTCAAATTTCAAATTCGAATTTTCAAATTCAAATTTCAAATTCAAATTTCAAATTCAAAATTCAAATTTCAAATTTCAAAATTCAAATTTCAAATTTCAAAATTCAAATTTCAAATTCCACAAAATGGTTGTGTTTCATATTCTTGTTCTCATGGATAATTTTCTACAACTCCAATCCAATCTCAAATAAAATCATGGCAACTTTATTTGGAGTTCGAATAATTGTGTACTCTATTATCCAAAACAAAGTCTGAATCCAACCGGAGAGAATCTTGTCTACCATCCTAATCCTGTGTTATCACCATCCATGCATAATAAACTAGCCAATAGCATACACAAATCAATTTGCCAAACGTTAAGGAATTATGTGGAGCTAGTAGAGGGACTGATTGGACATATATAATCGGGCTCCCGTGATTCCATATGATCATCATTCTGTACCGAACAACTCAATCATATGATCACTAATTTCAGAGTCACACCACTATAAACCTGAAACTGAACTCCCAATTATATACCGTATTACGTAAGCCTGTGACGAGCTACCATCCAATGACCTTGTCATATATGCAAAACCCTCATATGATATCCATGATCAGCCTTAGGTCAAAGTCCGTTTAATCCTACTGATCAGGCTATCTTAAAGTTCCATTATACTACTGAATCAAGAAAATGATTATTCACCATATGTGAATAAGAAGTCATCCGCCCAGCAGACGACCCAAGGCCTTGTCCATTTTCACATTCAGTATAATGCCTTTAAGAGGATACCTTTAACTCCTCAGAGCTATGATTCCGATATCTACAAACAAACCCTTCATCGTATACAAGTCATGCACCCAACGAACCGGTCTATAAGCTTACTACCTCTGAGACGCTTTAGCCATTAGAACATCAAAGTACACAAGTCATATACATGAAGTAGTTCATTTACTCAGGATTAAGGTTATTGCACAATGAACGTCAAAAGCAGATTGATCCACTCATAGCGGACTACGTAGATCAATCACGCTTTAATCCCGGTCTAATATGTCACCTCCAAGCAACATATCCATGTCTCTACTTGGGAGTCTAGCTCCAGACAGTCAAGACAGATCGTCCCCTCCAAGGCTTTAGACAACATAATAGTCTTAACATGAGTTAGATGCTCGGTCTAACCCCATAGACTACAGACCATAATTTAGACTGCTAACTTTAGAACATTGTCTTCTCGCATACAAAAGTCCATTGTATGCAACGTTCTAACAGTTTTAACACAAGCAGTCAGTGAGCCATATTTGCTTACATTTACTTTAACATGTAAATAAGACGAGGACAAATAACAATGTAATGAATAACCTCTATGTATAATTTTATTATCCAGTTCAAAATGAATACATCAAAATGTCTCTAATACTTAGGGCATTTCCTAACAATCTCCCACTTGCCCTAAGCCAGCAGATGTGCCATGTTACGCATCCCCATCGCCTCTACATTCCTCTCAAAGCTTCTAGCCACCAAAGTCTTAGTAGAGGGATTGGCAATGTTGTCCTCGGACGCGATCTTACATACATCTACTTATCCTGTCTCCATATGCCCTCTAATGTCGACTTCCTCAAATCCTTACAAGTCTGGAAGTCTGAGTCCGTGTATCCTACGGGTGTTAGGTCCCCTCCAGAATACACTAGCATATAATCCCTCGTTCTCTTAAGATACTTGAGTATATGCTTTACTACTTGCCAGTGCTTGGTTCTCGGATTCGCTTGATATCGACTCACCATACCTACTGCAAAACATATGTCCGGGCGAGTGCAAAGCATAGCGTACATAAGGCTACCCACAGCGGATGCATAAGGGACCTTACTCATACGCTCTTTTTCTTCCGATGTCTTGGGACAGTCATCCAATGAAAGAGTTAAACCGGCAATAGAAGGTTGTGAGCCTTTCTTTGCCTCTAGCATTGCATATTTGTCAATTATTTTATCTATGTATGAAGCTTGGGATAACGCTATCATTTTGTTCTTTCGATCTCTGAAGAGACGAATTCCTAGAACATAATTAGCTTCTCCCAAATCCTTCATGTCAAACTGTTGGTGTAGCCAAAGCTTGACCGATGATAAATTCCCTACATCATTCCCAATGAGTAGTATATCATCGACATAGAGTATCAGAAAGACCACTTTTCCATCCTTAATACGTTTATAAACACAAGGTTCATCAACGTTCTGCTCAAAACCAAATGTCTTAAGCGCTTGATCAAACCTCTGGTTCCATGAGCGGGATGCCTGCTTTAATCCATAAATGGATCTAAGCAACTTGCAGACTTTCCTATCTTGGCCTTTTGCTACGAACCCTTCGGGCTGTATCATATAGATACACTCTTCAAGATGGCCATTCAAGAATGCCGTCTTGACATCCATTTGCCAGATCTCGTAATCGAGAGCCGCAGCAATGGACAGAAGAATACGGATAGACTTCAGCATAGCAACAGGCGAAAAGGTTTCCTCGTAATCGATTCCAGCCTTTTGCATGTATCCCTTTGCAACCAGTCTAGCTTTGAAAGTTTCCACTCTCCCTTCCGCATCCTTCTTTCTTTTGTAGACCCATTTGCATCCAATGGGTTTTATCCCATCCGGCAAATCTACAAGTTCCCAAACAGAGTTGGATTTCATAGAATCCATCTCATTGTTCATAGCCTGTTTCCAAGATCTAGAATCAACATCCTTTATAGCTTCATCATATGTGACCGGATCTTCTTCATGCTCATGAGCCTCGGCCTGGTATACCTCAGCATCATACATAAAGAAATTAGGTTTCTTAGAAACCCTCCCACTACGATGAGGCACCCTAAATTGTTGATCGTCTGCAGGTCTTTCACTGGAACTTGGACTTGCGTCCAAGACCGAAATCTGTGGAGCAGTTCTTTCACCCGATAACTCCTCTAGCACCACTTTGCTTCGAGGTTTAAAGTCATTCATGTGACTTTCCTCCAAGAATGTCGCATGGGTTGAGACAATGACCTTTTCTTCCTTCGGGTTATAGAACAGACCTCCTTTAGTTCCCTTTGGATACCCTACAAACATGCACAATTCTGATCTTGGTTCCAACTTCTTCGCATCCCCATCCAGTACATGTGCCGGGCAGCCCCATATTCTCATATGTCCAAGGGAGGGCTTCCTGCCACGCCACAATTCATACGGAGTTCTAGGAATTGATTTGCTCGGAACCTGGTTCAGAATATAGCACGCCGTTTGTAAAGCATGTCCCCAAAATGATAATGGCAGCGTTGAGTAACTCATCATGGACCGTACCATATCCAATAAGGTCCTGTTTCTCCTTTCGGCTACACCATTTTGTTGTGGAGTACCAGGTGCAGTCAATTGGGATAATATCTCATTCTCTACAAGATGTCCTAGAAATTCATCGGAGAGGTATTCGCCACCTCGATCAGATCGAAGTGTCTTTATGGATTTATCCAATTGTTTTTCCACTTCCGCACGATACTCTTTGAACTTGTCAAAGGTTTCGCTCTTGCGGTGCATCAGATACACATATCCATACCTCGAGTAATCATCTATGAAAGAGACATAGTACTCGAACCCTCCTCGTGCTGTGACGTTCATGGGGCCACATACGTCAGTGTGCACAATTTCTAAGAGCTCCTGTGCCCTTGTACCCTTAGCTCCAAAAGACCTCTTAGTCATCTTACCCTCTAGAGAAGACTCACATTGGGGAAGTCGTACCTCCTCCAGAGATTCCAGAGGACCGTCTTTCACCAATCTTTGAATCCTATCCTGATTAATATGACCAAGTCTTAAATGCCAAAGATACGCCTTGTTAGAGTGAGAAACTTTCAACCTTTTAGAGTTATCAATTAATTCAGTGTCAAGCAGTGAGTACATCTTTGGTCTGATCAAATATAGGTTTCCATCCATCCATCCAGAACAGATAAAAGACTTATTTCTACGAATATCAACTCTTTTACTAAAAGAAACTGAATAAGAATCCTTTATTAAACAAGCTACCGATATAAGGTTCCTCCTAAAATTAGGAACATAAAAACAGTCTTTCAATAAAATAAACCTAAATTGATCAAAATAAAGATGAACGTCTCCCACTGCCTCAGCCACCACAAAGCTACCATCTCCAGTCCGCAACGAGAGGCTCCTATCATGTAGACTTCTCGTTTCCACGAACCCCTGCATCGAAACACAAACATGATTAGTGGCGCCCGAATCAATGACCCATGTGTCTTTCGATTCTTCCACCAAACACGCTTCTAAGTAATGAAGTTCCTTACCTTCCTTGCCCTTGGAGGCTAGGAATTCCCGGCAAGCCTTCTTGAAGTGACCTACCTTCCCACAGTGAAAGCATTTGGACTTTTTAGGGTCCTTTGGCTTCTTATTCTTCTTCTTCTTCTTCCCGTCCGAGACAGGAGGATTAGAAGAACTGGAAGCCACTTGCTTCTTATTTGGCCTCTTCCTCTTCCGTGAGGGATTGGAAGATTCTGCCAAATTGGCCTCTCCTTTAGGTCGGACCACATCTTCATCCCTGATCATCCACTCATAAGCCTGTAGTTACTTCATGAGCTCGGTAAGTCCTAACTCCTTTGTCGCCAGATTGTATGCGGCCTTAAACCCCACAAAATCTTTAGACAGAGTCTTGAACACCATCTTGATCTGGGTGTTGTAGTCTAACTCAGCACCATTCTCGGCAGCCTCAGCGAAGAATCCCATTAGAGTGATCATATGGTCCTTCACCGGAGCACCAGCCTTTTGCTTGGAGTTCATAATGCTGGTGATAGCGGACTGTCGAGCCAATTTTTCTTGGCCTCCGAACATGTCCTCCAGATTTTCCATGATCTCCCCAGCAACTTGATAAGTCTCATGCTGCTTTTGTAAAGCACTCGTCATGCTAGCAAGGATGTAGCATCGAGCTATTTCATTGGATTCTCTCCAACGATTATAGGCAACCGGGACCTCCTCAATTGGTGTGTCAGGTTTGGGCCCAGGTGGGCATGGTTCGTCCAGTACGAACTTGTGTCTCTCGCAGCTGAGAACTATTAATAGATTTCTTTTCCAGTCTTTATAATTATCGCCATTCAACTTATTTTCAGTAAGTATCGAAATGAGGGGTGTCGGTGACATTTTGAACTGAAATAAAATTATACTAGACATCATTACAAAGCCCAAGCAAATATGCAGATAATTTAGCAAATAAAACATACAAGTATGTTCCTACATGAAACTTGAAAAAAATGTAGCATTGCAACGGTAATTCTCAGCACCTATTGCCCCAAGCCACCGAGGGGTGGTCATGAGAACAAATAGCCGGAACATGGACCCCGTCCAATTAATATATGTTACCTTAAATCCTCCAAGGTTAAGACATATATTAATAACCGCTTATTTGGCCACCAGTTTAGTTAACAGAGCTTCTAGGGAAGGTTAATAACTAAACGAGTCTTGAGTGTATAACCATTGTTTACGTAGCCCGATCCACGCCCTACCAAGCCACCGAGGGGTGGTCATGAATAGGAGCGCACCCGAACACGTTTTCCACATAAGAGATCCAATCTAGTATACCGGCGGCGGTAAACACCTACCGAGGGGTGTGGTCAGGTCAGAACTGACGCGAGGCGTTACCATGCTTTCACATATGGATCAACAATGGAGGCCGTGGGTTTTGTTTGAAACCCTCTCCCACTCAATATTTTGAAAAACATGCAAGTTTTGACAAATTATGTATGATCAATATAGTATGAGCGGCACTCACCTATCCTATATGACATGTTATCAAATATGCATACAAAACATCCATCAATACATATTTATACATCCATGACATATCACAGAAAAATAATTGATAGAATAACCAAGCCATGGTTCCATCCTAGAACAAAGAAAATAAAGATTACAAAATTCCATCCAAAGCATTCTTTGGGTCTTGAATTTTGTTCCGTCTTCTTGTATCCATCTTTATGTAGCCTCTCTATTTATTTCTCATCCCAAGAATTATTTAAAATTTAAATCTCCCAAAATTTAAATTTCAAATTCAAATTCCAAATTTGAATTTCAAATTTAAATTTCAAATTTGAATTTTAAACAATTTTAATCACCATGTGTAATAATATGTAATTTCAAAAATTTCAAATTTTTAATTACATATTTTTAAACATGATTTAAAATTAAATCTCAAATTTAAAAATCAAAATTTTCGAATTTTGGACCGCCGCACCGCCGCCCGTGAAGGCGGCAGCCGCCGTGGGCAGCCACCAACCCCGGAGGGGCTGGCAGCCCACGGCCGCCCCTTGTGCAGCCTGCCGGGCTGCAGGCTAAGCCTGCAGCACCAGGCTGCACTCCCAGGCTGGGCGCAGCAGCCGTCAGGCTGCAGGCAGCGCCTGCAGCCAGTGGCTGCACGCCCAGGCTGCGGCCAGCCTTGGGCAGGCTGCGCCACCCTCGGCTGCAGGCCAAGCCTGCGGCCGTGGGTGATGCTTGCCTGTATAGGGGCTGCCGCAGCCCCATCCTGCCCGAGGGCAGGGGCTGCAGCCCCACCAAGGCCGTTGGCCTATTCCAAGGGGTCGTGTCTCGATTTTCGTGCCATATTTCAATTTATCTTTTAGGATCTCCAAAAATTAATTTGAATCCCAATTAAATTGAAATTTTCCACACAATCAAAATTTCAACCTTTAAATTAAATTTAACTTTTGGGAAAAATAAATTACGGTCTTCAATCTTCAATCTCCTCCAAGAATAATTACATAAAAAATTCCTATACCGTTTCCGGTGTACAAAATTCTATCCATAAAAATTCTAAGAGAAAAAAATTAAAATCCATGGGAAAAACACAGTGTTAATAAACTGCTCCCATGGTTACATAAAAAATTCCTAGATACAATTTTTCTAAATTCTAAGGAACCATAACCGGTTTAAACAAGCATGCTTATAATAATTCAAAAAATTAAAATAACCACATACTTTATACATAATACATGATAACAACATAAAGGAACCCTAGAATGCCACTCTCTAAATATCAAATCCATACATAAATAAAAAGACTAAGTAATTGTCTAATTTATGTACATGGCATAGTCATGAGACGGCTCTGATACCAATTGTAGGAAAATAAACCGGTAAAAACGTATCAGAGTGGCGCAGCGGAACAATAAAAATTTTAGATCGTTAAATATCTCATGATGCCATATACAATAAATCAACAACAATTAAAACTCATACCTCAAGGACGCCAATGAACAGGAGGAGAGTGACCGGAGGCTTCAACCAACTAGCCTTCTCTACTATTCTCCAATTCCCGAATGGCTGAGTGTGTGGGCACTCTGAACCTCGATCGGTATGCTAGCACTGCTAGTCTTCTTCCGACCACCCAGATCTCTAAAGAACTTTATTGTCACGATGAGCTGTGCAACAATAAGCCTGCTCACCTGAGAGTCTGTGGTCTAAGAGAACTGGAGTGGCAGGACCTCTATTTATAGACCTGCATGAGGTGATTCTCTGAATTCAAATTGGACTAGGAAAAGATTTTCTCCCTTATCCAAACCAAAAAATCCGAATTTTCCAAGGGAGAATCTCCACAATTAAATTCGGTTTTCCTAGGATAAATCCAATCCAAATCTAAACAAGATTTTAACTAGAATTTTATCTCCCTTTTTCAACCAAAAAATCCGAAATCTTTAGGAGAAAATCTTCTCCAAATTTTCGGCCACTTTTAGGATAAGGAAGAATCAAAATTCCACTAGGATTTTTCAAGCTAAATCTCATCTCAACCTTATCCAAAAATAACCGAATTTCCTAGGATTTAGGCTCCAAAATTTCGGCCACTTTTAGGGAGTAGAGAGAATCCAAATTCAACTAGGACTGAAGCTTGAATTTACCCTTGAATCTTATCCACAAAAACCGAATTTTCCATTGAGGATTATCCTCAAAAAATTCGCCCACTTTTGTTGGGATTTGGATTCAAAATTCAAGTAGGATTCTAACAAGATTATCCTCTCCAAATCCAACTCAAATTCGAATTTCAAACCTTGTGGATTTTCCACAACAAATTCGAATCCTACTTGGACTGTGATTCAAAATTTGAATTTCAAATTTCAAATTCAAATTTCAAATTCAAATTTCAAATTTCAAATTTCAAATTTCAAATTTAAATTTCAAATTCAAATTTCAAATTCGAATTTTCAAATTCAAATTTCAAATTCAAATTTCAAATTCAAATTTCAAATTTCAAATTTCAAAATTCAAATTTCAAATTTCAAAATTCAAATTTCAAATTCCCCAAAACGGTTGTGTTTCATATTCTTGTTCTCATGGATAATTTTCTACAACTCCAATCCAATCTCAAATAAAATCATGGCAACTTTATTTGGAGTTCGAATAATTGTGTACTCTATTATCCAAAACAAAGTCTGAATCCAACCGGAGAGAATCTTGTCTACCATCCTAATCCTGTGTTATCACCATCCATGCATAATAAACTAGCCAATAGCATACACAAATCAATTTGCCAAACGTTAAGGAATTATGTGGAGCTAGTAGAGGGACTGATTGGACATATATAATCGGGCTCCCGTGATTCCATATGATCATCATTCTGTACCGAACAACTCAATCATATGATCACTAATTTCAGAGTCACACCACTATAAACCTGAAACTGAACTCCCAATTATATACCGTATTACGTAAGCCTGTGATGAGCTACCATCCAATGACCTTGTCATATATGCAAAACCCTCATATGATATCCATGATCAGCCTTAGGTCAAAGTCCGTTTAATCCTACTGATCAGGCTATCTTAAAGTTCCATTATACTACTGAATCAAGAAAATGATTATTCACCATATGTGAATAAGAAGTCATCCGCCCAGCAGACGACCCAAGGCCTTGTCCATTTTCACATTCAGTATAATGCCTTTAAGAGGATACCTTTAACTCCTCAGAGCTATGATTCCGATATCTGCAAACAAACCCTTCATCGTATACAAGTCATGCACCCAACGAACCGGTCTATAAGCTTACTACCTCTGAGACGCTTTAGCCATTAGAACATCAAAGTACACAAGTCATATACATGAAGTAGTTCATTTACTCAGGATTAAGGTTATTGCACAATGAACGTCAAAAGCAGATTGATCCACTCATAGCAGACTACGTAGATCAATCACGCTTTAGTCCCGGTCTAATATGTCACCTCCAAGCAACATATCCATGTCTCTACTTGGGAGTCTAGCTCCAGACAGTCAAGACAGACCGTCCCCTCCAAGGCTTTAGACAACATAATAGTCTTAACATGAGTTAGATACTCGGTCTAACCCCATAGACTACAGACCATAATTTAGACTGCTAACTTTAGAACATTGTCTTCTCGCATACAAAAGTCCATTGTATGCAACGTTCTAACAGTTTTAACACAAGCAGTCAGTGAGCCATATTTGCTTACATTTACTTTAACATGTAAATAAGACGAGGACAAATAACAATGTAATGAATAACCTCTATGTATAATTTTATTATCCAGTTCAAAATGAATACATCAAAATGTCTCTAATACTTAGGGCATTTCCTAACAACATTCCTCCAGCAAAATTTTATGCATACATATTGAAAGACTGATTCCTTTGATATCTGCAATAGTCCAGCCTAAAGCTTTTTTGAACTTTCTCAGCACTGTAAGCAATTTCTGCTCCTGGTCTGCAGTTAGAGAGGTTGAAATAATTACTGAAAGTGTCTCTGATTCCCCAAGATAAGCATACCTAAGGTGTGCGGGGAGAGGCTTCAATTCCAAAATCGGAGGCTCTTCAATAGATGGCTTAAACTTTTTTATCTCACCGTCTGACAGTCCCAACGGCTCAAAATGTTTCTCCTTTCGTGAGCTAGTTAGCTGTGTAGCAACCCATACGGCTTGAGCATCATCTTCATCGGTCACCATATCCACTTCTGTTTTCAAAGCAGGCTTAGAATGGTTTTCATGGCAGCTCTGCTCCAAATTTTCTGACACTACGGAGTCAATAACATTGACCGATGAGCATTCCTCCATTTCTTCTGGAAACTTCATTGCCTTTATCACATTGAAAGTAACTTGCTCATCATTGACCCTCATTGTTAACTCGCCTTTCTGTACATCGATGAGAGTTCTTCCCGTGGCTAGGAATGGTCTTCCTAGTATAATCGGTACTTCTCTGTCTGCTTCAAAGTCTAATACCATGAAATCCACGGGAAAAATGAACTTGTCCACCTTCACAAGTACGTCTTCAATCTTTCCTTCTGAGTGAGCTATAGATCTGTCTGCAAGCTGTAGCGAGACTGTAGTAGGCCTAGCCTCCCCAATTCCAAGCTTTTTAAAGATAGACATTGACATCAGATTAATACTTGCTCCCAAGTCACATAAAGCTTTACCAAAGTACTGTTGACCTATTGAGCAAGGAATAGTAAAGCTTCCAGGATCTTTCAACTTAGGAGGAAGTTTGTTCTGCAAGATGGCACTACACTCCTCTGTCAAGGCCACAATCTCAAATTCTCCAAATCTACGCTTTTTCGTCACCAAATCTTTCATAAACTTTGCATAACTTGGCATCTGCTCCAAAGCTTCAACCAGTGGTATATTGATATGTAGCTGCTTCAGAACATCAAGAAATTTACGAAACTGACCATCCTTTTGTTGCTTCTGAAATCTTTGAGGAAAAGGAGGGGGGTCTACTGTTACTAATTTTTGCCGTCTCAGTATGCTGCGGAAATGCTGCAGTATTCTGCAGTTTAGAATCTGGTTGCTGAATTTTCTGTTCTGCTTCGGGCTGAACTTGATCCCCCTCTTCTTGGATTGAAGTGGGCTCCGTCTATATAGCTTTGGGTTTTACACCAGTTGGTTCTAGCTCTCTTCCATTTCTCAAGGTAATTACCTTGCATTGTTCGTTTCCTTCACGCCTAGGATTCTCTGTATCGCTTGGCAATGCACCTTGGGGACGATTGTTTAAAGCGTTGGCCAACTGTCCTACTTGATTCTCCAGATTTCTCAATGAAGCTGGTTGATTTTGAATGATAGCATCATTTTTAGCCATGTATTCCTTCAGAAGATTCTCTAAAGAACTTGATTGCTCAGCAGCTTGGCTTCTTTGTTGTTGATGAGGAAATCCTGGTGGGTGAGCAGGCCGGTAAAAAGCATTGACACCGCTGGAACTTGTGCCTTGATTGCTCCATGACAAGTTTGGATGCTGCCTTCCACCGTGATTAAAAGTGTTGGGGTAAGGGTTACTGCTCCTGTTGAAATTTCCCACATAATTAACAGAGGCTGGATTGGAACGACAGTCATCATACAAATGTCCCTCTCCACAATATACGCATGAAACTCCTGGAGTTTGGACTGCCTTCGCACTTGCCTGCGTGTTCATTGTCTTAATCATGTTGGTCAGAGATGAAACTTGGGCCGAAAGTGCAGTGATAGGATCAACCTCCAATATTCCTGCAGGTCTCCTTGCGTTGAGTCTCTCAGTGGGCCACTGATAATTATTATTGGCCATTCTCTCTAAAATCTCATATGCTTCATTTTAGGATTTAGCCAAAAGAGCACCATTAGCAGAAGCATCTACTATGGTTCGAGTTTGTGCATTCAGCCCATTATAGAAAGTCTCTATTTGAATCCAATGAAGGATCCCATGGTGAGGACATTTCCTTAGCAACTCCTTAAACCTTTCCCAAGCTTCATGCAAAGATTCACCATCAGCTTGTTGAAATGACGTGATGTCGTTTCTGAGCTTAGCATTCTTGACTGGTGGGAAGTATTTCATCAAGAACTTCTCTGCCAAATCATTCCAAGTAGCAACAGAGCCCGGTGCCAAAGAATTAAGCCAAGCTCTCGCTCTATCCCTCAGAGAATAGGGAAATAGCTTCAACCTTAACACATCTTCTGTCACCCCAGGAATCTTGAAAGAATCACTCACTTCCATGAAAAGCCTGAGATGCAAATGAGGATCTTCAGTTGCCATGCCGCTGAATTAGCCCATAGATTGCAACATCTGAAACATCACCGGTTTAAGTTCAAATTGAGTGGCTTCAATTTCTGGCCTGACAATCCCTAGGTTGAGCCCTTGCAGAATGGGCACAGCATACTCCCGAATTGCCTTATTTCTGTCATCCATCACAGCTTGTTGTTGAATAAGGTCGTTACCATAAACAGGTTGTCCATTATTGGCTGCTGCTTCCTCTGCCATAACTTCAACAGCTGCTAGTCCTTGTTGTTCCCTTCTCCTAGCTCGAAATGTCCTTTCAATTTCAGGATCCAAAGGCAATAACTCACTGGCCTGAGGATTGTTCATACAGAAGACCAAGTATCCTGCCAAAAACCACAACTCAAAAGAATAAAAAGAAATGAAACGAAATACTTCTACAAAATTTTTAAGATATTATTCCCCGGCAACGGCGCCAAAAACTTGTTGGTTAATATAAATCTGCAAGTACACAGATCGTTCAAGTAATATAGTATACGAGAGTATGGATATCGTTCCCACGAGGAATATATCATAAAAATGTGATGTAGAAGCTGTAAAATTCAATTTAAATGAATTGTAATCAAAGAGGGTTGACGAGAGTGCTAATGAAAATGGATTGTAAAATTTCTAAAAAATAAAAAGTACATTTAACAAAGAAATAAAGTGGTGATCAGACTGAAGAAAAACAATGGAACAGAGATTTTGGTTGTAAAACAATAATGTGGATAGGCTAGGTTTACTAATTTCCCAAGGATACAAATCTGTTAATAAAATGCTACCGAAATGCTACAGCAATTGATATCCCCTGTCAACCAAGAACACGTGAGAGCAAGGATTTTTCCAAATCTCTTTGCAGAATGATCCTTCTAACTTACTTCAGCATATTCTTATGTGATATTAGCTAAAAGAATGCAAACAGAAGCTTAAGTTCTTTTGGGTCGTACATGATGAATAATATATTCCTATACCATCCATAGATCTACAAATTCCTTCAAGACCATACATGCATCATTCATGATATCCAATTTAAATCAACCTTTCCAGAATTAATCCAAATCTGATATTCTATAAATTGATGGCCAGTCAAGAATAGAAATACGCATTAACACACATGAATGAACAAGAAACAATTGATTTCCATAACAAATTCGGCAACTAGTAACAGTTCACATCCATTGTTCCATTAGCAAACCCAGCTAAAGAAAATTAGTTCATACTGTAATTAACAAAATCCATTATCCATAAATAAATCATGTCTAAAACAGCTCAATACTAAAAAGAAGGGTAAGCAACAGATGGAGAGAAGGAAGGTCTACTGAAGCTTGATTCCTCTTCTTCAACGTCCTTACTCCTTCTTCTCTGGTACTTTCTTCTTTTTCTCTCCTGCTGGTACTCTCTACTTTTTTATTTTTCTTCTGTATTTTTGGTCTCTGATGAATTGGGTTTCTGATGGATGATGTCTGCAGAAGGTACTATTCTCCTACTTTTTGTACTCAACGGCATCCTTCTTCTAAATGGGGAAAACATTTGCTAGGGCAACAATCTTGCTGACTTGTCTAGCTTTGAGGGCTCCCGAGTGGTCCAAAATGACAGTTGCACAAAGCCCATGTGATATTTTGTCTTTTTCTCCAGGTTGTGTACTGACGTCACTTCAAATTTTCCAACTCAGCTCCGTTCATGAATGCTGCAGCATTCTTCTCTCATTTTCATCCCCTGTAAAACTGACTGAAAACACAACCAAGCAAAACACCAACTTTTTGCACAGTTTTGAGTCAAAATTTCTTTACTTAATCGAATAAGGCACAGAGACATTTTTGAATGAGGCACATGCACAAATTAAAAGATGAAAGACAAAAACACCACATAAAACAATAAAACCTCTTGGACAAGCCTATTTTTAAACCAGAAAATCAATGAATAACTCTAATTTCTTAGAGTTATCAATGATTAAGTTGAAATAGGTGAATGGTTGCACCGGTTGACCCTCAGCAACTGCGAGAAGACCGAGAAGCAAGCGTGGCTTTCATCGCCATTCAACCACATACATTCGACAGCAGCAACCCATACGAGCTCCCTTATTGGATTCATCATATGGAGACAATCTTTGAAGGGTGCCATATTCCACCCCGTCTACAAGTGGTAATGGCCATTAGCCGATTGCGAGGACCAGTAATGACATGGTGGAACGATCAATGCAGGATCAGGGGCCCAGCGATGCAATGGGATGAGTTCTGCCAAGATCTTCGCAACTCTAATGACCCAGCTAAGGACGCGGACATCTGGGATGATATGTATGAGAGGAGGTATCAGGTCTTCTCTGACATTTGGGACATATATGAGGAAGAGACCATGGTACGCTACTATCAGCGATTTTTGGACACCATGTTGCCGAGCATTCCCTTAGACAAGCCATTTGCAGAGGTAACCGACTTACTTTGGAGAAGGATTCCATGGTACGTGAGGGACCTCGTTCCCTACCATCCACCTCATGAAGACTTGAGGCGCCTGATCCGAGACATAGTGGATGCCGAGAGGGTAGCACTTAACCCCGACCTGGTAAACGCCGCACCTCAGCTGGCCGACAAAGAGCTCGCGACTGCACCACAGCCAGTGGTACCTGAAGATAATGGAGACCCGATGGACGACCCCGAACCAGCCCTTCTGTCTCCCGAACACCATATCGATGAAGACAGTGACGAGGCTATCCCCGATGCCTAACCTAATGACGAGGAGGAGGAGATCCCCGATCACATCAGTGAAAAGGAGGGAGTAGAAATGTATGAGCCCCAAGTCATCATCGCCAGTGATGATAAAGTTGATTTTGCTTGGGAGACGAGGATGAAGACCCCGAGGAGTTTCCCCTGACTGAAAGCAAGAATGAGGAAATGTCTGACGCAGAGTCAGGATTGTCCTCTGAGTATTAGTAACCATTTTCACGGAAAAAATTTTGTTATGTAGAGGGAAACAGTAGTTTTCCTGTCCGACTCAACTTAATGTACTTAATGGGATCGTATTTTGGGAAGTGTGTGTCACTCCTACCAAATTTAATATATATATGTTTTATGGGATGTTTTATGAAAAGTTGTATCATTTTGCCCTAAGGGACTAAATGTGATTTTTCTACAAGTATGCTCAAGTATGGTAAAGAGTACAAGACGGTTCCTGGCACTTAGACGGCGTCCCAAT
The DNA here is from genome assembly GCA_035233585.1 of Antiaris toxicaria. NCBI lineage: Eukaryota > Viridiplantae > Streptophyta > Magnoliopsida > Rosales > Moraceae > Antiaris > Antiaris toxicaria. The sequence continues at coordinate 26,242,388 of CP141154.1, forward strand.
ACGACGCGATAGTTGTATTGAACATCATAAGAACAAGAGAAGAAAGGAAAGATATAATATGTATATTTATATCAATGATGCTTTAGATGAAGCTGTCTAGTAAGAAGGAAAAGGATATGTAAATATGAATCCCAAGTACAAAATGTGAGAAGCTTATGTTCTCTTTTTCTGTTGAATGATGGGGTTACATAGGTGACGATGGCAAGAACAACAGCCCAAATAAACCAAGCTACGCGAGACGATGAGCTACTGGCACGTCTCGCAACGATGCAGGAAATGATGGTAAATCAACAACGAGAGCTTAACCAGCTTAGAGAACAAATGAACCGACAACAACAGGCACCACAACCCATAGAGGTACCAGTCCAAGCTGCACCAGTAGCCCCCGACACTCCCAGAGAGCAAGCAGCCCCACCAGCGCAAGCAGTGCCAGCACCACCCTCCTGCAGTAGCAAATGTTATCGTACCAGCCTATAGAGAGGGTGACTTATACGAGCAGTTTAGGTGCATGAAGGTGCCTGAATTTGAAGGGACTACGAACCCTATTGAAGCCGACGATTGGCTAACTGATGTTCAAGTCATTTTAGACCTCGTGGGACTGACCGGGGGAGAAAAAGTTATATGTGCCTCCCTAGCCCTACGAAAAGGAGCACGCCAGTGGTGGAAGACCATGGCTATCAGAAGGAACATCAATGAAATGAACTGGGAAGACTTCATCACCGAGTTCAGAGAAATGTACTTCAACGACGAAGCTTTAGCAGTCCAGCAAGATGAATTTAACAACTTGCACCAAGGAAGCATGACGGTCATGGAGGCCATAAGAAAATTCGAATAGCTAGCCCTACTTTGCCCCGACCTAGTGCCGATCGAGAAAGGGAAAGGTCAGGAGGATGCTGAAAATGTTCCAGATGGATATAGCCAGCCAAGTCTACAGCAACAGCCATGGGCCAACAACCATGGCCAAATGTGTCAGTAGAGCCATTCGGGTTGAGTATTGGCTGGCCCAAGACAAAGAAAGGAGGGCGTAGATCTTTAAGGCAAAGAGAGAAGAGAAGAACCAACCGAAGCCAACCAAGGGTAGACAGTACTCTGAATTTCAGCACAGAGGGTACAGTACGGGAAGCAACCAACACAACCAGCCATCCAACAACAACAAGAGGAAAAGGAATCCAGGCAATCAAGGCCATCAAAGGAACTTTCCTCAGAAGAAAATAACCGAAGAGGAAATGGAAATCAACACCCACCTTGTCCAAAATGCAGAAGGAACCACCCGGGAGAATGCCACCAGGGCACCAGTGGCTGTTACATATGTGGCAAGGAAGGCCACTTCACTAAGCATTACTACACGAACCCGCAAAATCAGCAAGGCCAAGCCCGTCGTACTAGCGGACAGCTACACGTCGCCCAAGGAAGGATTGAAGGCCCACTGATCAGCCAAGGCAGATTGGAAGCTCCAGAGCTACAGGGGAGGATTTATACCTTTACTTGCGAGGATGCAGAGGCCGGAACCTCGACTGTGGTGACAGGTTAGCTTTCTGCCGCCAACTCTATTGCACTAGTTTTGTTTGATTCCAGCGCTACGCATTCTTTTGCATCATCAAAATTTGCTAGGAGGTTTGGCAAGAACTTAGATAAGATGAACCAAACTTTTCGAATTACCCTTCCCTCTGGGGAAGTTTTGTTGTCTAGCTATTGGGTATGTCACGTACCAATAGTTATCAGTGAGCATGAGCAGAGCGTGGACCTAATCGTCATAGAGATGTGTGACTACGACGTGATTATAGGAATGGATTTCCTCACCAAGTACCACACCGTCATAGACTGTTAGAGACGGGAGGTGACCTTCCACCTGAGCGGACGCGAAAAATTTGTCTACAAGGGCTTATCATCGAAGCAACCAAAGACGATTATATCGGTAATGAAGGCTCACCAGCTACTATCTAGTGGATGCACCAGTTTCCTCACACACATAATGGATACAACCCAGTAAGCTGCAACCAGACCGAACAACATACCAGTAGTAAAGGAGTTCACGGTAGTTTTCCCTGAAGATCTTCCAAGACTTCCAAGATGGGACGTTACGAATGTGTATAGACTACCGAGAGCTGAACAAGATCATGATCAAGAACAAGTATCCGTTGACATGGATTGATGATTTGTTCGACTAGCTACGAGGCGCTACCGTATTTTCCAAGATCGACCTACTTTTTGGGTACCACCAATTACAGATCCAAGATGCAGACATCCCCAAGATGGCATTCTGAATATGATATGGACATTACGAATTCCTCATCATGTCGTTCGGGCTGACAAATGTACTGCCTCTTTCATGGATCTGATGAACTGAGTATTCAAGGAGTTCCTGGACAAGTTTGTCATTGTGTTTATCGATGACATACTTGTATACTCTAAGATAAAGGAAGAGCAAGCAGCGCATTTGAGAGCCATCCTACTCAAGCTTAAGAAGCATCAACTGTGTGCCAAATTCTCTAAATGTGAATTTTGGCTGAAGAAGGTTCATTTTTTTGATCACGTGGTCTCCCATGAGGAAGTGTCTATGGACCCAGCAAAGGTAGAAGCAGTTAGCTATTGGCCGACTCCGAAGAACGTAACAGAAATCCGTAGCTTCTTAGGTATAGCGGGATACTACTGACACTTTATGGAAGGATTCTCGAAGCTAGCTGCACCGCTCACGACACTAACTAAGAAGGAAAAGAAGTATGAGTGGTCTGACAAGTGTGAAAGGAGCTTTCAAGAGCTAAAAAGCTAACTCACGAGCGCTCCAATCCTAACCATACCAGATGCTGAATAAGGGAATTTCGTAATTTACAGTGACGCATCCAAGACTGGACTAGGAGCTGTATTAATGCAAGTGTGACAACCGGGAAATTTAGGCAATTCTCGGAAGAAAATGTACAAATGTATGTATATAACAATTTGTACTATTTAAAGAGTGAAATAAATGTATTTATATTGTTTAGAATATATGAAAATGTTCTAACAATACTGACGAGTAAGAATTTAGTGTTGGAAAAATTCACTGAGTTGAAACGGGTGAAACGGTGCCAAAACCGGCATTGAAAACCCTAACCGGGGCAATAAAAGACGGAAAACTTCTGTGATTGATTTTGATCAAACGGAAGTAGTTTAAATTGATCCGACTGCACAGGAGATCTCAGGAACACGCCGGGACGATTTCAGGAAAATTTCAGCTCGAACCGGTATCGGTCAAAAAGTAGTCGAATTAATATGAATAGTCAAAGTCAAAGTCAACATATGCTTTAGCAATTATGATATCATAAATCCATTTAATAAATGGAAGGAAAATGGTGGTTGGTAGAATTAATGGCCATGATTTAGTTGCTTTTTGACCTAAAGGTCAAGATTTGGCCAAAAATCCACCATTTTAATTTTTGAAAATGTGGAAAGAAATAGGTTGAAATGTATTGATTCTTGATTGGTTGAAAGCCAAATTAATTGGCTTTTTGGTTGGTTAAGTCGGCAAAACTTGGCATAAGTGGCCGAAACAAAATTTCAAGGCAAAACAAAGAACAAAATTTTTCTAAGTGTTTCCCATGGAAAGTACGTGAGCCACCAAGAGAGACCAAGTGATTTCTTCAAGTTTTCCTTACAAAATTGGTGTCAAACCTTTCATTGAAGCCTAAGGAAGCAAGTGAACAAGGTAACTCTCTTTGGATTTAATTTTTTCTTGATTTTTCTTCAAGAAATCCGTGTGATGAATAGTGGAAAAGAATGGAAAAATGTTTGGCTGTTTTCATTTATTTGGTGCTTGGGTTTTGTTAAGGGTGTAATTAGGAAGAAAACCATGCATTTGGTTTAAGGAAAAACCAAATTTTGGTTGGTTTTCCAAAGGTAAAACCGTGGGTTACCAAGAGTAATCAATGAGAAATCTTTGTGGTTTAAGTGTTAACATGCTTTAAATCATAATTTGGTCTAATGTAAAGCATGATTTGCATTATGGAAAGCTTGGAAAAAAAATTTGGTCTGAACTACCCTAAAAGGCCGTGGGTTATTTAGGGTTTGGTGAAAAAAAATTTTGTGTAATGTGGTTCAAAATGTGAATTGGAAATTTGTTAGCTTTTATGTAAAAGTTTGGAAAACTTTTATATAAAATAGGCTGTGGTATAGTACGTGGCAGGTACATATGGTTCGAGGTGTACCTAACGCCGGTAGCCTTAAAATTACGCCGAAATGCTGCCGAAATTTCGAAAACGGCATTCGGGGTAAAATGGAAATTAAAAATAAAAGTCTGGGGTCGGGTCGGAAACCCGAGTCCCTAATGGAAAATTGAATAAGGGAACCTAAGGGGTGGTTCATGAATAGTAACCCGTCCCCTTGAAAATGTAAAACGTAAGTGAAACTGAAAAACCGACCCCGAGGGGGGGCGTTTTTGGAAACGAAATAACAGTCCGAGTCGGGAACGAAAAATCCGAGCCTCGGAGACCTAGATCGGGAATGTCTAGATGAACGTTTTAAATGCTTGTGAAATGTCCATTTGAGGCTCCGAAACGATAGAAAATCACTAAACCGACGAAAGGGTCAGAATAGTGCTTCCCGAGGGTCGGGAAAGTGAAAAATGGAAATAAAATAGAAACGAACCCGGTAATGATTAGAAAAGAGTAAGAAAAGTTCCTAAGAACCAAAAATGCAGTCTGGATCAAGAAAATTCCGTCAGGGGTAAAATTGTAATTTTACCAAAATATAGGGGCAAAATCATAATTTTGCAAAAGCGGAGAAAAATTGGGAAAATGATAAATAAAGCCTAAAAAGTTATAAATAGGTTTTATTTAAGCTTTTTAATGAAAAATAAAAGCTATAAATGGAAATGAAATTAACAGACAAGGTTTTGTCTGTAGGATCCCAAAATCGACCTACAAGGAGGGCGATCAAAGATCCAAGAGAGAAAAAGGGAAGAAACTGATAAGGTAAGTTCAGACATTTACCTGTCTGCAACATATAGCATTATTGTTGCTAACTTTAATATACTAACTATAAGTTAGGTACATATGTGCTACGGGCACTATTATAGAATAGAGAGAGAGATGTAATGTGCTACGGGCACTATTGAGAATGGACACATTGTTAATTGTGCTTCGGGCACTAGAGCGAGGTTAATAAAACTCACTCCCCTAAAATTAAAATGTAAACATTCCTAACCATGGGACAATGTGAAGTCACCAGGTTAGAACTTTAAAAAAGTCGGTAATGGAACCACTTTCTGGCGTACCAGCCTTCCGTAAAGGGAGGTACTTTTGCCTTCGGGGCTATGAGATTAAGGCTGTGGTGCTCAGCACTGATGTACCGCTCCCAGTCATGTACTATTTTGCCTTCGGGGCTATGAGATTAAGGCTGTGGAGGTCAGCACTAATGTACCGCTCCTAGTCATGCGCACTTAAATGGTACTGCCAACCTGAGCTCAAAACCAGAACATAATGAAAGATAATTACCTAAAACTGAAATTATGCCATAATTGCGCATAAGACAGTTTCGTGAGGGTACTAACATCGCAGTAGATGTATTGTTGATATATTGTGTTGTGGTCAAAGTTACTATTCATGTATGAATAGTGGTCAACGGTACTATTTACGATGAATAGTACTATTCATAGAAATTTTATTTCTTGCATGTTTGAACTTACTGAGCCTGTAGCTCACCATTTTTGCTTATGTTGTAGGTAAGCGACCAGCTCAGTAGCTTGTTTGACTGGATGGCGGACGGGATAGCGTGTGTCAAATGGGATAAATGGGCGAGGGATATGGTCCTGCCAGAGTCTTTCCGCTGAGCGATAAAAGAGAAAGGAAAAAGAAACAGTCTTTTGTAATAGTATACATTTTACGAAAGTACTGTAATATGTAAATTACTTTGTACGTGCCAACAAAGTAAATAGTGGGAAATGTTTTACATGATGTTTAAAGAAAAAAAAAATTTCCCCAAAAATGTCATGTTTTACTGAGAGAGAGATTAGCCGGCGACCCATGAGAGTACAATCTATCGCAGTTAGTGATAAAGCTTAACTGTAATAGTATTGTATGATCTCTACGAGGGGCGGGCAGCCACAGCAAGGTGGTAGCGTAGTCGTATACACCTCGTGACAACTCAAGGACCACGAAAGGAACTACCCGACGCACGACTTGGAGCTTGCAGCGGTGGTTTTTACACTCAAAATATGGAGGCACTACCTATATGGCATCAAATGTGAGATCTACACGGACCACTAGAGCCTCAAATACATTTTCACTTAGAAAGAGCTTAATATGAGGCAACGAAGATGACTGGAGATGGTGAAGGATTACGACTGCGCAAATCCTATACCACCCAGGGAAAGCCAATAAGGTGGCTGACGTGTTAAGCAGGGTGCATTCTTCAACGCTTATGACCATCCAAGCCCTGCTGGAAGCACTGCAAAAGGAGCTACGAAGCAGCAAGATTGAGATGTTAATAGGAAGGTTATCCGAAATGACCCTTCAGTCAACACTCATAGAGGAAATCAAGGCCGGCCAGGACCTCAATCCGTCCCTGCACAAGCTCAAAAGGGAGGCAATGGAGGACCAGAATTCAGAATTTTAGGTCTCTAAGGATGGCATACTCTATTTCAGAGATAGAGTGTGTTCCAAATGATGAAGAACTTAAGAGGCAGATCCTATTAGAAGCTCATGACACACTGTACTTGATACATCCAGGAGCAAATAAGATGCACCAGGGCTTGAAAGGAAGTTTTTGGTGGCCAAACATGGCGAGTGACATCGCCGAGTTCGTAGCAAGGTGCCTCACTTGCCAGAAAATTAAAGCAGAATATCAGCGATCGGGAGGAAAGCTGTAGAAGATTGAGCTACCTAAGTGGAAATGGGAGTAAATTACCATGGATTTCGTGGTCGGATGCCCAAAACCTCAAGCAGGAACGATGCCATCTGGGTAATTGTGGATCGATTAATGAAGTCAGCTCGATTATTAGCCATGAAGTTGAGCTACTTGGTAGAGAGGTTAGCAGAAATGTGCGTCGCTCAAATAGTATGACTGCACGGAGTACCTAAATCGATCATCTCAGATCACGATGGATGCTTCACTTCAAGGTTTTGGCAGAGCGTTCAAGCTGTAATGGGAACCAAATTGAAATTTAGCACCGCTTTTCGTCCTCAGACTGACGGTCAGTCTGAGAGGACTATACAAACATTAGAGGATATGCTGAGAGCGCGTGTCTTAGATTTCAAGGGGAATTGGGATCAGAAGCTGCCATTAATAGAGTTCTCGTATAATAATAGCAATCATTCCTCGATTGGGATGGCGCCGTATGAGGCACTTTACAGGAGAAGATGCCGATCTCCGATTCACTGGCACATGACCGGAGAAAAACAGCTCACCAGCACTAACTTCGTCAAGGATATGACAAAGGCTGTGTGACGCCCCGTGCCCTCAGCGGCCTGGACCGTCACTGTAAACTCTATTACTTGCTTCTTTAGCTTTTACTTATACTTCTTCTTTAAAACTGATACTTAAACTTGCTGAATTTAATACCATAAATTTAGAGGGAAATTTTTTTTTATACACATACGTATTTACTATTAAAATACGGAATTTGAAAAACATAAGGATTTCAATTATACATACATAATTATATACTTGTTTATCTGATTACTATTCACCAGATACTATTTAAATATACTACTCATACATATACTGTTTACTGTTCCAAAATACCGTTTAACCTTTAATATTCAAAATACTATTTAACTGTCACCATTCAAAATATTATTTACTCATACTGTGCGGAAGAATACTCGCGGTGTATCCATAACCTCATCCTCACATCCACCTCCGCCGCCATCATCGCCCCTTGGTGTTTGCGCTATAGGAAGCTTACCTACAGCATGAACACACTCCGTGAGCTTTACACCCAGTAAGTACAACATGTTAACCGCAAAACATGTTTAAAATATAGCACATACTTAAAATCCTAAGCATGACATATATCACTTAATAAATCACATACCATTTAAGTATATCACATATCAGCTCACATATCATGTCATCACATAACATGTCATAACACTGAATATAAAACTTCACATACTTTATGCATAACAGGAGCATCGTGTACTGTATACACTCTACTGAAAAAGAAAGCATAGCGAACTATAACTAATGCATGGTCCGGTTATGTTCATTTATGCTTCAAACGTCTCTTTTCTTTTCTTGTCTATTTAGGGCCCATGTGTCAGTACCGTGTGCGTGCAGACCAACGGTAACGCCCGAGGTCAACTAATGCCGAAGAGCCATCAACTGATGCTCAACTTTTGGCCTTAACTTTCTTTAACTGGAAACCCCTTCGACTGAAGGAGCCAGTACGACACACCTATTTATTTCCATCTTGTTTAACTGCTCTAGCCATACGCTTCTCTAAGCTATCCCCAATCCTACGTGGTAGGGATCTATGGCTTCTATCTTGTTCTTTCATCAATCTACTCGATTGTGAAACTATATGCTCTTATGTATGCTGTGCAGCATCGTGTGCAAGATACATACTTAAAATACTGGAAAAGCATCATTTTAAATTCATTTTATCCATGCTGTAGGCAGAGTTGTACTTACCTGTCATTAGACAGTTTATACTCTCGCCTTCGTCACAATACAGGTACCTCCCTGTAATCATAATGTATTACATTAACATTCACTCTTAGGTCACCGTGGTCATTAGTGACTAATAAAAATTCTCGTTATGTTGTACCGATCCTTATCGGTACTAATTGCCATCTTCTTAAGAATTTGATTTTCTAATCGTGGTTAATTAATTTATTTGCTCAATAAATTAATTCACGTCGCTCTTAGGTCACTCTATCATTAGGAACTAATAAACTTATCGTTGTGTGATACCGATACCTATCGGTACCATACTGCTCTACTTTGGGAATTTGATATCTAATTTCTAATCGTGCTTGATTAATTTGTCTACTTGACAAATTAATCACTGTCTCTCACTATCCCATTCAGACTTGGTCCTTGACTGGCTAACCGACCAGTCAACTGACTGAATACCTCCCGTATGACCATTTAGCCTGTCGGGTTACCGTTACCGATGTAATCGCCCCAAATTTTATACTTTGATCGCACCCGTCCCTCGGGTGGTACTATTCTGACATAGGGGTCGTTTTCTCACATTATGAAATTTCTAATGAGACGGTTCACTAATCCTCACAACGTCCGTCCTTCTTTCCCGGACCTAGGTCATCGAGGGGGCTCGGGTTTCTATCCCGATCACATTTTCATCCCTCGTTTCCTAAAATATCCCTTTGTGCCGTTTTAGAAATTTCGGCAGCATTTCCGCTTAATTTTTGGGTTTCCGGCGTTTAGGAAACGCCTCAAAACCATCTAACCTATTCTAACCTGCCACGTACTAAACCAGAGGCCTAATTTTTACGTAAAAGCTCCGCTTTTTACGTAAAAATATTCACATTTCCTTACATTCTCTTTTTCGACATTTCATCCCTTTTTCTTACAATTCCTCAAATCAGTAAACCATAATTCATACATAATTATTTCTAATAATAAATTGAGGAATCAAGGGATCAAAACCACTACCAAAATCGTTCCCGTCGGCGGTCGGGTAACCGTTCGATCTCGATCGCACAATCTTTGAATCATCGTCCTTCACTTTTGAAACTCCGGTTTGCAAATCCGATGCCGCGGATGTGTCCAGAACGTCGAAAATAGGCCAACGGGCCATTCTTCAATTTTCGGTCTCTCGGTCGCCGTTGACCGGTCGTTGACCGGCGTTGACCACAGCGGCAATGGGAGTGGCGACCACCATCTTGAAGAGCTCGACGAGAGGAACCCATTGGTGGTGTCAATTTCACCAATCGAGGCTCCTATCACCGGAAATCGGCCCTCGAAAAGTCGGCGACGGCGACGGTGTTGGATCTTCGTTTTCCGGCATTGTTGCCCAAAATTGATTTGGGGCTTTTGATCTACGTGTTGTTCTGAGCATTTTGATATCGACCTTGCAACTAAACTCTGCCGGAATAGCGAGATTCGACGGCAGCGATGGCGACGGCGACGGCGAACCTTGGGCCGCGCGATCCAGCGGCTATTAACGTGAAATGAAGCTTGGGTTTTGTTCTACTCTTCACCACGAATCCATTGGGACTGGAATCGTGGCATTTGGACGTCGGACGACGGAGATACGGCGGTTTGAAAAATTCGGCCACCAGCGGCTTTGGGCGGCGCGTGCGGCGTGCTCCGGCGTCGGTTCGGTCGACTCGGACCACCGTTGGAATCAGCTCGTCGAGAGCTTTCCAATGGTGCCGGCGGTGTTGAAAACGGAAGTCGGATTCGACTGATGGTTACTGTTCACCTACGGGTGTTGTGGGGAGAAAAATATAGGAAAAAAAAATAATAGGGGCCCTTTTTACAAAAATCTAAAAATTTCGACCCCTTTATACTAATTTTTTTGAAAAATTTTAAGATAGGCTATACTGACTAATTTGGGCGTGCTGAACCCAAATATATCAGTTTTATCTTCATCCGAGGTCGTCTCGACCAGTTTCCCGATACTGTATGGTTCCCGATCAAAAATTACTTTTTGTGCTCAAATGACTAATTTGAGCATTCTGATTCCAAATACATCAGTTTTATATCAAGAAAAGGTCATCTTGACCAATTTCTTGATACTGTGGTTAGGCCTACACTGTGTTGACACTGTGCACGCATAACGAGGCGTTTTCACGTGAAAATTCAAACACAGTCTCTCTTGACTAATTTGGACGTGCTAATTTCAAATTTATCAGTTTTACATCCATCTAAGGTCTTTTAGACCAGTTTTCGGGATCTATATGACCCTGTCTCGAAAAATGTGTCAGGTGCCCGATTGACTAATTTAGGCGTCCTGAGTCTAAATATATCAGTTTCGGGGTGAGAAAAGGTCGTCTTGACCCTCATCCCGATACTGCGTATCTTTTAAACAAAATCTACATTTTGTGCTCAATTGACCAGATTGAGCCTGCTGACTATTAATATATCAGTTTTATGCCAGATTAAGGCCGTCTTGGCCACTAACCTGACACTGCGTTTCTCACTATTCACTAATCACTATTCACTATTCTCTATCTGACTGACTAATCTGAGCGTTCTGACTTTGATTTTGTCAGTTTATGGGCGAGAAGAGGTCATCTAGACCACTTTTCTCGATACTGTACATCTATTAGGGCAATTATCACTGCTGCGCTCAAATGACCAGTCTGAGCGTACTGATGACTAGCTTATCAGTTCTGTATCATGAAATGGTCGTCTAGACCGGTTTCTTGATATTGCATGTCTCAACGCATACTCACATAATAGGGTGGACCGATTTCACTGTCGATTACCCCTTTCACTGCGTGAATTGTAATTAAACGTTACTATTCCTGTTTAATTCATTCAACTGAAAAGCACACTGTGCTTATTAACTTAATTACATCATTACATAGTAATTAAGTTTCATAATTCATGAGAGTCATTACAATGGCTCTCGGCTCATTACACAGCCTTCTACACGGACTCTTACACGTGCGTGTGCAATGCAACACGGGCGTGTACATTTCAAACACAGACATGTACTAGTTGAGACTACTCAACACGACCATGTCTTTGAAATACATTCATCTATCTGAGCGGTACACAGCCTCTTACACGATCGTGTACTTGACCGTGTTACACTACACGACTATGTACACTCACACGGCTATTAATAGATACACAATCCGAATAGCACACGGTCACTCAGACGGCTGTGTATCTGACCGTGTTACTTAAATTGTACTAAAAGACATTAAATTATGTCCATTTTATTCCTTAATGACTTATTACATGGTAAGTAGGTGTCATGAAAATGGCGGTCATTACAACCTACCCCCCTTACAAAATTTTCGTCCTCGAAAATTAGAATAATTCCGGGATGTCTCTTCTCATGTCTTCTTCCCATTCTCATATGGCTTCCTCAACACGATGATTCCACCACAATACTTTTACTAGCGGTATACTTTATTCCTAAGTACCTTCTCCTCTCTGACAAGGATCCGCATGGGTCTCTCCTCGTACGTCGGATCAGCGTATACTACAACGGATTCTTGGCTAAGAACATGCGAGCTGTCTGGCACGTACTTCTTCAGCATGAAGACGTGAAAGACATTGTGCACTGTAACTAACTCGGGAGGAAGTGCTAGTCTATAAGCCACCTTCCCGACTTTCTCTATTATCTCAAGGGTCCTATGTACCTAGGACTGAGCTTTCCTTTCTTTTCAATGCGCATCACCCCTTTCATGGGTGTCGCTACTTGAAACTCGAGGGGTCTAGGGCGCTTATGGTCAAAATTCTTCTGTCGACTGTGCGTTGTATCTTACGTTTTTCGTATCAGCTTCACGTCTGCCATGGTATTCTTGATGATGTCTGAGCTAACTAGTCAGTTCTCTCCAAACTGGTACTAATGAGCCAGAGATCTGCATTTCCTTCTACAAAGTGTCTCGTACGGTGCCATTCCTATCTAGGAATGGTAGTTGCTGTTGTACGAGAACTCACTCAATGGTAGCTTCTGATCCCAATTTCCTTTGAAGTTTAGGACGCAGGTCTCAACATGTCCTCTAACATCTGTATGGTCCTCTCAGACTAATTGTCGGTCTGAGGATGAAATGCTGTGTTGAACTCTCACTTGGACCATAGTGCAGCTTGAACACTTCGCCAAAATCTGGAGGTAAAGCGTCCACTACGATCTGAGACGATCGACTTTGGTATTCCGTGCCGTTTCACGAATTGTGCCGCATAGATTTCTACTAGTCGTTCTACCGAGTAGCTAACTTTCATTGCTAAAAATCTAACTGATTTCATCAGTCTTTCTACAATCACCCAGATTGTGTCATTATCGTTTGACGTCTTCGGCAATCCGATTATGAAATTCATCGTAATCTGGTCCCATTTCTACTCAGGTAGCTTAATTTTCTACGATTATCCTGCTGGGCACTGGTGTTCTGCCTTAACCTTCTGGCATGTAAGGTATCTGGCAACGAACTCGACAATGTCATTCTTCATTTCAGGCCACCAAAAGCTTTCCTTCAGGTACTTGTACATCTTATTCACTATCAAATGTACGGAATATGACGTCTCGTAAGGTTCCAAAAGGATTCGCTTCGTGAGTTCTTCATCTTTCATAACGCACACTCTATCTCTGTAGCCTCCTTAGGAATTAGAGTATGTCGTCCTTAGGAATCTTAAACTCTGAACTTTGGTCCTCTATAGCCTCCTTTTTGAGCTTCTTCAGGGACAATTTGAAGCCTTGACCGATCTTGATCTCTTCTTGGAGCATCGATTGGAGGGTCATGTCAGACAACCTCTCTGTCAAAATCTTAATCTCACTGCCGCATAACTCTTTTGTAGCGCTTCCTGACAAGGCACTAATAGCCATAAGCATAATAATATGCTTCTGACTCTGCGCATCGGCCACCTTATTGGCTTCCCTCAGATGGCATAAGATCTCGCAGTCGTAATCCTTACCAACTCTAGTCATCTATGCTGCCTCATGTTGAGCTCTTTCTGCGTGAAGATATACTTGAGGCTCTGGTGATCGGTGTAAGATCTCGCACTTGATTCCGTATAGGTAGTGCCTCCATGCTTTTATCGTAAAAACTATCGCTACTAGCTCCAGATCACGCGTTGGGTAGCTCTTCTCAAGGTTTTTGAGTTGTCGTGAAGCATACGCGACTACTCTACCACTCTGCATCATCACAGTTTCTAACTTGGTTTTATATGCGGCGCTTAAATCACAAAGCTTCCCTGACCAACATTTGAAATGGTCAACATTAGAGCGCTTATGAGTCTTCATTTCAGCTCTTGAAAGCTTTCCTCACACTTGTCGATTCACTTATACCTTTTTCCCTTCTTGATGAGCGCTGTGAACAGAGCAGCTAACTTTGAGTAGCCTTCGACTAAGTGTAGGTAACATCCTGTTAGTTTAAAGAAACTGTGAATTCCCGTTTCGTTCCTCTGAGCTGGCCACGTGCTAACTGCATCAATTTTCGTCAGGTCCACAGATACTCCTTCCTTGGGGTCTACGTGGCCTAGAAAATGGACCTTCTCCAGTCATAACTCGTACTTGGAGAACTTGGTGTATAACTGATGGTCCTGTTACATGCACAAAATGATCCTTAAGTGATCTTCCTTCATCTTAGAGTGTATAAGTATGTCATCGATGAACACAATGACAAACTTATCCAAATAGTCCTTGAACATGCAGTTAATCCGATTCATGAAAGCTGCTGGTGCGTTCATCAACCTGAGCGACACGAACAGAAACTCATAATGTCCGTACCGCGTTTGAAAGGCTGTCTTGGGTACATCTTCATTCCTGATTCGTAGTTGATGGTACCCTGAACGTAGATCGATCTTCGAGGACATTGCAGCGTCTCGGAGCTGATCAAATAGATCATCAACCCGTGGCAACGGATGCTAGTTCTTAATCGTAATCCTGTTCAACTCTCTGTAGTCGATGCACATTCTTAGTGGTCCATCTTTCTTCTTCACGAATGGTATGGGTGCTCTCCAGGGTGAATAGCTCTGTCGCATGAATCCCTTATCTATTTAGTCCTTTAGCTGGGCTTGGAGCTCCTTTAGCTCTATAGGGCCTATTCCATAGGGGGCCTCAAAGATGGGGCTGATTCTAGTAGACGTTCAGTCTCGAACGAGATCCCGCGCTCTGGTTGGAGTCCTGCAAGATCTTCTGGAAATATCTCCATGAATTCCCTGACTATCGGTACGTTGTCGGGTCCTATCTCTATTCCTTGAGTCTTATCTGCTACGTATACTAGGAAGTCCGTGCATCCACTGGATAGCATCTCGCGAGCCTTCACTGCTGATATCATCATCTTTGGTTGCTCTGGCGAAAAACCCTTGTAGATGAACTTTTCACATCCGATTGGTTCGAAAACGATTTTCCGCCTTCAACAGTTTATGACAACGTTGTGTCTTAAGCTCTTTTTTTTTTTTTTGGCAGAATCTGATGATGCAACGAATGGGTGGCTCCAGAATCAAGTAGAACTAACGCATCAAAGTTGGCGATAGGAAGTTGGCCTGTTACCATTGCAGAAGTTACAGCTTCAACATCACTCCCCATGTAAGCATAGATTCTCCCTTAGCTGTCTGAAGCTTTCAGTATACCTTGTGTGATTGAAGGGTCTTCGATCCTGGTCTGGTTGGTGTGAAATTGATTATTCCCAATGCGGGGTTGATTCTGTCAATTCTGCAGGTTGGAGTGGCAATTTTTTTTTTTTTGGCATAATGGCCTTCCTTGTCACAGATGAAACAACCACTTGCTCTCTGCTTGCATTCTCCTGGGTGCCTCTTTCCGCATCTCGTGCACGTCGGGTGTTGGCTGTCATTCCTTCCTGGTCGTCTCTCTTCTGGGGAAATTCTTCTGTGAATCTTGATTGCCTTAATTCCCCTTTTCTCTTGGTGTTGTTATGGGAATGCCTACTATTCTGGCCGGTTCCCACATTCTGCCCTCTGTATTGTGACTCGGGGTTCTGCTTCTCCTGAGCCTACTCGGCTTGCGTTTTCTCCTCCTTTCGTGCCTTAAAATTCTACGCCTTTCGCTCCTTATCATGAACCGACCAGTACTCAGCTCAGATAGTCTTGCTGACACATTTTACTAGTGTTGCTGGTCCGTGGCTTCTGTAACAGACCTAAACTGTGATTTCCGTTCTGAACATCTTCAGCATTCGTCTGACTCTCTCCTTTTAGTCGGTACCAAATCTGGAAAAAGTTGAGTCAACTACTCAAATTTCTTGACTGCCTCCATAACAGTCACACTACCTTGGCGCAGGTTGTTGAACTCGTCTTACTGCGCTGCTAGTACTTCCTCGTTGAAGTACATCTCCTTGAATTCCTCAATGAAATCGCTCCAGCTCATCTCTTTGATGTTCCTCCTAATGGTTACCATCTTCCACCACTAACGCGCCTCATTGCGCAGGGTGAAGGATGCGTACATCACTTTCTTTCTCTATCTGTTAACCCTATAAAATCCAAGATTACTTGGATATCCGTTAGTCAATCATCGGCCTCTATAGGGTTGGTGATTCTTAAGAATTCTAACGCTTTCATGCGTTGGAATCTCTCATACAAGTCACCTTCCCTAGGGATTGGCAAAAAAAACAATTGATGCTATGAGAGTAGCCATTACTATAGGCGCTAGTGCCTCCTGGGCTGGAGGAGTTGCTTGTTCCCTCAGAGTTTCTGGGCTGCTAGAGCCTCCTGTGCTGGCATCTCTACTGACTGTGGTGCCTAGGGTTGCTGGCCCAACTGTTCTCTAAGCTGGTTTAGCTCCCGCTGCTGGTTCTCCATCATCTCTCGCATGGCTGTAATCTGTGCTATCAACTCATCCTCTCGGGATACTGGGTTTAACTAAGCTCTCGTTCTTGCCATGTTTTCCTATGTAACCCTATCGTACAACGAGAAAGGAAAAAATATAAGTCTCTTAAATTCTGTACTTGGGATCTGTACTTGGGACTCGTATCACATATCATTTTCTTTCTTACTTAACAATCTTATTTAAACATTATGGATATAAATATACACACTATATCCATCTTTCTTTCTCTCATACTGTGATGTTCAATTCAATTGCCACATTGTATTGGGACATCGTCTGAGTACTAGGATTCGTCCTGCACTTTCTGTCATATTATACTCACGCTTGTGGAAAAAATTTATATCTGGCCCCTAGGGAAAAGCTTTACTGCTTATCTCATAATATATTTCACATAATATATATACATATATTCAAGATTCTAGTTCAGCGGGAGTGACACACACTTCCCCTATACGATCCCAACAAGTACATTATGCTATAACTGACGGGGGAGAGCTACTGCTTCCCTCTATATATTTTCATAACTAACATTCCCACAGAAGGGTTACTACTATTGGAAGGACAATCCTGATTCAGTATCAGGCATCTCCTTATCGTCACTATCGCTGAGTGAGTACTCCTCTGGGTTCTCCTCTTCTTCTCAGCTGAAACTGACCTCGTCATCGCTGGCTATGATGACTTCGTCATTACTAAAGCGGTTGGGGATCTCCTTTCCCTCATCGTCGGGATGGGCGTCAGAAAGAGTCTCGTTATCTTCCTCTTTCATGGGGTGTTCGGGAGACATACGGGCTGGTTCGGGGTTCTCCATCGGCTCCCTATTGCCCTCGTGTACTTCTGGCTGGTGCTCGGCCATGAACTCTTCATCGGCCAGTTGGGGTGCTGGTTCTACCTGGTCACCCTCCATAATGGCGGCTGCTATAATGCCTTGGGCTTGTGTAGGGTTCCCGGGGTTGAGCACTTTTCTCTCGGCGTTCACTATCTCCTTGATAATGCTTGCTAGTCCTGCTTGATCGCTCTTCTAATTCTGTTTGGCAAGGTCTCTTTCTCTCTTTAGGTCTTCTCCTGTTTTGATCCACTTTTGTCTCGACATGTATTGTAGAAGTCCATTTCGGTTCCTTGTAGCGAACAGCATACGTTAGAACTGTATCATCGGACATCAGCTGCAGTCTTTCAGTCCGATGAACAAATTCTCGTATATCCATAACTCTAGAGAACTTAGGCGGTTTCACTCCCCGCTTGCCCATAGAGAAAAACTGGGGCTGATGCTGGACTGCTCTCAGAGATTGACTCGATCGTGGTATGGCGAAACTCGACACAGTTAAGAGCTCATCCTGGTCATAAGGATCCCGATACACACGAGAGTATCTTCCTGAGAGATATCAACAGCCAACAGGACTCAGTTATCCTGGTCAATGACGTACAATCGGGGAATCACTTTGATAATGTGAAACCAGTCCTGACATTCTCATAGAGTGCAGGAGTACTGTTTGCCACTCGAAACTTAGTGGACAACTAGCTCTGAAGATCGGTACAACTCGAGTAGCAATCCATGTTCTTTCTCTGAGCAGTTCTCTAGCACTGCACGGTCGTGATTTTTCGTATAATGATCTCAGCATCTTTTCATCTTATCCTCGCCATCATAGATTTCTTCGTTTCATTACTATAAAATGTTATCTTCAATAGATAAACATTTACTGACTAAAAAATAAAACTAACTTACTTGGACAGATGAGGCAGGCATGCGGCGATGTGAGGTAGGATGGCAGGAAACCGCTCTGATACCAACTGTGATGCCCCGTGCCCTCAGCCGCCCGGACCGTCACTGTAAACTCTATTACTTGCTTCTTTAGCTTTTACTTATACTTCTTCTTTAAAACCGATACTTAAACTTGTTGAATTTAATACCATAAATTTAGAGGGAAATTTTTTTTTTATACACGTACGTATTTACTATTAAAATGCGGAATTTGAAAAACATAAGGATTTCAATTATACATACATAATTATATACTTGTTTATCTGATTACTATTCACCAGATACTATTTAAATATACTACTCATACATATACTGTTTACTATTCCAAAATACCATTTAACCTTTAATATTCAAAATACTATTTAACTGTCACCATTCAAAATATTATTTACTCATACTGTGCGGAAGAATACTCGCGGTGTATCCATAACCTCATCCTCACATCCACCTCCGTCGCCATCATCGCCCCTTGGTGTTTGCGCTATAGGAAGCTTACCTACAGCATGAACACACTCCGTGAGCTTTACGCCCAGTAAGTACAACATGTTAACCGCAAAACATGTTTAAAATATAGCACATACTTAAAATCCTAAGCATGACATATATCACTTAATAAATCACATACCATTTAAGCATATCACATATCAGCTCACATATCATTTCATCACATAACATGTCATAACACTGAATATAAAACTTCACATACTTTATGCATAACAGGAGCATCGTGTACTGTATGCACTCTACTGAAAAAGAAAGCATAACGAACTATAACTAATGCATGGTCCGGTTATGTTCATTTATGCTTCAAACGTCTCTTTTCTTTTCTTGTCTATTTAGGGCCCATGTGTCAGTACCGTGTGCGCACAGACCAACGGTAACGCCCAAGGTCAACTAATGCCGAAGAGCCATCAACTGATGCTCAACTTTTGGCCTTAACTTTCTTTAATTGGAAACCCCTTCGACTGAAGGAGCCGGTACGACACACCTATTTATTTCCATCTTGTTTAACTGTTCTAGCCATACGCTTCTCTAAGCTATCCCCAATCCTACGCGGTAGGGATCTATGGCTTCTATCTTGTTCTTTCATCAATCTACTCGATTGTGAAACTATATGCTCTTATGTATGCTGTGCAGCATCGTTTGCAAGATACATACTTAAAATACTGGAAAAGCATCATTTTAAATTCATTTTATCCATGCTGTAGGTGGAGTTGTACTTACCTGTCATCAGACAGTTTATACTCTCACCTTCGTCACAATACAGGTACCTCCCTGTAATCATAATGCATTACATTAACATTCACTCTTAGGTCACCGTGGTCATTAGTGACTAATAAAAATTCTCGTTATGTGGTACCGATCCTTATCGGTACTAATTGCCCTCTTCTTAAGAATTTGATTTTCTAATCGTGGTTAATTAATTTATTTGCTCAATAAATTAATTCACGTCGCTCTTAGGTCACTCTATCGTTAGGAACTAATAAACTTATCGTTGTGTGATACCGATACCTATCGGTACCATACTGCTCTACTTTGGGAATTTGATATCTAATTTCTAATCGTGCTTGATTAATTTGTCTACTTGACAAATTAATCACTGTCTCTCACTATCCCATTCAGACTTGGTCCTTGACTGGCTAACCGACCAGTCAACTGACTGAATACCTCCCGTATGACCATTTAGCCTGTCAGGTTACCGTTACCGATGTAATCGCCCCAAATTTTATACTTCGATCGCACCCGTCCCTCGGGTGGTACTATTCTGACATAGGGGTCGTTTTCTCACATTATGAAATTTCTAATGAGACGGTTCACTAATCCTCACAACGTCCGTCCTTCTTTCCAGGACCTAGGTCATCGAGGGGGCTCGGGTTTCCATCCCGATCACATTTTCATCCCTCGTTTCCTAAAATATCCCTTTGTGCCGTTTTAGAAATTTCGGCAGCATTTCTGCTTAATTTTTGGGTTTCCGGCATTTAGGAAACGCCTCAAAACCATCTAACCTATTCTAACCTGCCACGTACTAAACCAGAGGCCTAATTTTTACATAAAAGCTCCGCTTTTTACGTAAAAATATTCACATTTCCTCACATTCTCTTTTTCGACATTTCATCCCTTTTTCTTACAATTCCTCAAATCAGTAAACCATAATTCATACATAATTATTTCTAATAATAAATTGAGGAATCAAGGGATCAAAACCACTACCAAAATCGTTCCCGTCAGCGGTCGGGTGAACCGTTCGATCTCGATCGCACAATTTTTGAATCATCGTCCTTCACTTTTGAAACTCCGGTTTGCAAATCCGATGCCGCGAATGTGTCCGGAACGTCGAAAATAGGCCAACGGGCCATTCTTCAATTTTCGGTCTCCGGGCTGCCGTTGACCGGTGTTGACAGCCGTTGACCGGTCGTTGACTGGCGTTGACCGGTCGTTGACCAGCGTTGACCACGGCGACGATGGGAGTGGCGACCACCATCTTGAAGAGCTCGACGAGAGGAACCCATTGGTGGTGTCAATTTCACCAATCGAGGCTCCTATCACCGGAAATCGGCCCTCGAAAAGTCGGCGACGGCGACGGTGTTGGATCTTCATTTTCGGGCGTTGTTGCCCAAAATTGATTTGGGGCTTTTGATCTACGTGTTGTTCTGAGCATTTTGATACCGACCTTGCAACTCAACTCCGCCGGAATAGCGAGATTCGACGGCAGCGATGGCGACGGCGACGACGAACCTTGGGCGGCGCGATCCAGCGGCTGTTGACGTGAAATGAAGCTTGGGTTTTGTTCTACTCTTCACCACGAATCCATTGGGACCGAAATCGTGGCATTTGGACGTCGGACGACGGAGATACGGCGGTTTGAAAAATTCGGCCACCGGCGGCTTTGGGCGGCGCGTGCGGCGTGCTCCGGCGTCGGTTCGGTCGACTCGGCCCACCGTTGGAATCAGCTCGTCGAGAGCTTTCCAATGGTGTCGGCGGTGTTGAAAACGGAAGTCAGATTCGACTGATGGTTACTGTTCACCTACGGGTGTTGTGGGGAGAAAAAGATAGGAAAAAAAAAATAATGGGGGCCCTTTTTACAAAAATCTAAAAATTTCGACCCCTTTATACTAATTTTTTTGAAAAATTTTAAGATAGGCTATACTGACTAATTTGGGCGTGCTGAACCCAAATATATCAGTTTTATCTTCATCCGAGGTCGTCTCGACCAGTTTCCCGATACTGCATGGTTCCCGATCAAAAATTACTTTTTGTGCTCAAATGACTAATTTGAGCATTCTGATTCCAAATACATCAGTTTTATATCAAGAAAAGGTCATCTTGACCAATTTCTTGATACTGTGGTTAGGCCTACACTGTGTTGACACTGTGCACGCATAACGAGGCGTTTTCGCGTGAAAATTCAAACACAGTCTTTCTTGACTAATTTGGACGTGCTGATTTCAAATTTATCAGTTTTACATCCATCTAAGGTCTTTTAGACCAGTTTTCGGGATCTATATGACCTTGTCTCGAAAAACGTGTCAGGTGTCCGATTGACTAATTTAGGCGTCCTGAGTCTAAATATATCAGTTTCGGGGTTAGAAAAGGTCGTCTTGAGCCTCATCCCGATACTGCGTATCTTTTAAACAAAATCTACATTTTGTGCTCAATTGACCAGATTGAGCCTGCTGACTATTAATATATCAGTTTTATGCCAGATTAAGGCCGTCTTGGCCACTAACCTGACATTGCGTTTCTCACTATTCATTAATCAGTATTCACTATTCTCTATCTGACTGACTAATCTGAGCGTTCTGACTTTGATTTTGTCAGTTTATGGGCGAGAAGAGGTCATCTAGACCACTTTTCTCGATACTGTACATCTATTAGGGCAATTATCACTGCTGCGCTCAGATGACCAGTCTGAGCGCACTGATGACTAGCTTATCAGTTCTGTATCATGAAATGGTCGTCTAGACCGGTTTCTTGATATTGCATGTCTCAACGCATACTCACATAATAGGGTGGACCGATTTCACTGTCGATTACCCCTTTCACTGCGTGAATAGTAATTAAACGTTACTATTCCTGTTTAATTCATTCAACTGAAAAGCACACTGTGCTTATTAACTTAATTACATCATTACATAGTAATTAAGTTTCATAATTCATGAGAGTCATTACAGTGGCTCTCGGCTCATTACACAGCCTTCTACACGGACTCTTACACATGCGTGTGCAATGCAACACGGGCGTGTACATTTCAAACACAGACATGTACTAGTTGAGACTACTCAACACGACCATGTCTTTGAAATACATTCATCTATCTGAGCGGTACACAGCCTCTTACACGATCGTGTACTTGACCGTGTTACACTACACGACTATGTACACTCACACGGCTATTAATAGATACACAGTCCGAATGGCACACGGTCACTCACACGGCTGTGTATCTGACCGTGTTACTTAAATTGTACTAAAAGACATTAAATTATGTCCATTTTATTCCTTAATGACTTATTACATGGTAAGTAGGTGTCATGAAAATGGCGGTCATTACAGGCTGTGAAGCTTATGCGAGAGAGACTGGATACAGCGCATAGCCGCCAGAAAAGTCATGCGGATAGACGATGAAGACCTGTCACGGCCCAAAATTTAGACACGTGACACGGCAGCCAAATCATAATATCAACCCGAGATTTAAGGAAAACATTTATTACAAAAACAACGGGTCAACATTATAATTTAGCTAAGCCTAATTATAAAGTAGCATCATAACCACAAAATAAAATAAACGAGAAAATAAATGCTTTTTAATGCGGAAGTCAAACACAAAATCGGTTCTCAAAAGAAATTACCAACCATAAAATATTCCCAAGCATGAAATTTGAATAACATGAAATAAAGTACAAACTTAAAGTCTCATTACATCAGAACGAGAAACAAAAAGAAGAAGATGGAGAAAACGGATAGCATCATCTTCGGTAGTAACGGATATCTCAACGAATTTCCGAACTGCTACCTCTCGTACCTGAAAGTAGTCATTTCGAAATCACAAAGAAAAAGGGACGTGAGCGCTGGCTCAGTAGGACAGAAACAAAAGTGGGTTAACAGATAACATTTAAAAGTATGGCATAATATTCGTTTCCAAAAATAATCAACAATTTAAAAAAAATACATGACATAATAATCATAAAAAAAAAATCAACAATTTCGTGAAAAATATTTTTAATACAAGTTTTATTTTGCTGAGGACTTAGCGTAGCTGCAATATACGTGCCCCAATATTGAAATAATAAATCATTAAAACAAACCATCATATTATGAGTGAGGACTTGTTGTAGCTATAATATACGTGCCTCGAATTTGAATTATCCTAGATCATCTCGTTACGATCTAAATAGGCCGAACGACCCTGCGCAGGTTTAGGGACCTTCCCCCATGGCGTCAACTTTGGGATGCACGCATCATTTACAATGATCGTGAACTAGAGCTCAATTATGTTCACCGGATTATTCAAAAGATGGTATTTACCAAGTTATATTATGCCATAAATCAAAACACGTTTTAAAATACACATTTAATTACCAACTACGTTGCATGCGTTTATTTCATAAAAAAAAAAATAATAATTTCATAAACTGAAAACAGCATGCCATCGATAAAACAGGGAAATTTAAAACACTTGACTACTCCCAGAAAAGGCTAGAACGTCCTACCTCGATTATCGTACAAGCGTTATGATAACGTGATCCACAAATCCAGCAAGAACGTCAAATAAATCCTATAATCACAACATATGATCAGTCTAGGTCTAGACATAATCATCTAATCATTTTAGTGTACCACAAAAGATTTTAAAATGTTTAATAAACATTTGGGATTTAAAATTTGTGAAAAACTCTAAGTTAGGATATTTCTGGTCATGGGCAGACTGACCTAGGCTGATTGTAAAATCAATATCAATTCATTTTTATTCCCAAAAATTCTAAATTTTTAATATGTTAAACTAGACATCCGTAGGTTTAATTCCATATAATTTTTATAATTTTTAGACATCATTTGGTTATTCAATTAGGCCAAAAACCGAGGGGTTGTTTTCAGGCATAAAAATCTGGGTTTCAGTTTCGGTTCAAAACCTGGCAGTTCTGTCCGCCTATTTTAGAAAAATATTTTGACTAGGAAAACGGATGATTTTGGTTCTGAAATTTTGTAGGAATTTAGGGGACATCTTGAATTTAATTTTAGGCTCAAGAATCACTCAAAAATCGTTTTTAAAACTCAAGTTATGGCCGACACAAATTTACTGTTTATATGGTAATTTTCCGGATTTCCGTTTTTCTGTGTCCGAATTTCGATTAGCCTAAAACCAATTCAATTTTCATCCAATGATCACGAAATTTTGTGGAAAACCATATTTATATGTCATTAACACAACCCAGGAATCAAATTGACAAAATCATAAAATCATACACATATGATAATAGGGTTTTTGAAAAGGGGATCAATGAAGCAAAATTTTAGGGTTTAAGAGAGAAATCACACCTTGTTTGTGCTGCACTATTTTTGATGTTTGGTCTCCCTTTGGCTGAATTTGTGTGAGTGTTGGAGTCTTCAAAACAGTAGGGAAACAGTGGAGAAAACCATATAAAATTTCGGATTTGAAATCAAAAGGAAAAGGAAGGAAAAAAAAAATTTTGATTTCTCACCTTGTTTTTGTCTCAAAGATTGTTGAATTTTTTGAGCTGCCTTTTGGTAAGTTTTGTTTGCTGTTTTGGGTGTGTTTTGGGAGAGAAAATTCAGAGAGGAGAGAAGGGAAAGCTGGCCGAATTTTTGAGTGTGAAAGGAAGGGTGAATGAGAGTTAAAAGAGGGTTTTTATACTAGGTTTTCTTTCTTTCCCTTTCTCTTCCTTGTTTGGCCGAAATTTCTAAGGGTAAAAGGGAAAGTTTTTGTGCTGTTTTGAGGCTAGGGTTTTCTCTCTTATTTCCCCTTAAGTGGCCAAAATTATCCCTTAGTTTTTAAGGAAAAATAATTTGAATTTTGATTGAGTTTTGACTTAGCTTTTAATTCAATAAAATCTCCTTTATTTCCTACACTTTATGGCCAAATTTTTTCTTTATATCTAAGGAATGAAATTTGAATTTGAATCCTCCTTGGATTTGTGGAATTTAAATTTTAATTAAAATCCTAAGTGATGGCCGAATATTTTAGGGTTTCTTTTTGAAGTTCAAATTGTTGACTTTTTGAGCGTAATTTGACTAGGAAACCAACCTAGGCTTTCCAAAAGGATTTTTAATTAATTTTTGGCACACTAATTTTATTTAAATTATATATTGACCCTTAAATAAAATTTAAGGCGTCACAAATATCTACCACTAAAAATAGTTTCGTCCTCGAAACTTTAAGAATTACTCCACACTAAAGAAGAGAATAAGAATATGAATAACTTCTCATTTCATTAAGCAGTCTAAATGCACCTTTCAAAACATATAGTGGTATATCTACCACTATGAACAGAGTAGGGTTACAAAACAAACTTAGGTTGACTACATTACATGTACTCTACTACTTAGCGAACCATTCAGTATGGTTCTCGCGCATATCTTTCTCAGTTTCCCATATGGCTTCCTCTTCACCATGGTTACTCCAAAGAACCTTTACCATGGGTATTGTTTTCGTTCTCAGCTACTTGACCTTACGATCCAAAATCTTCACCGGAACCTCGACGTAAGAGACATCTGGTTAGATTTCTACATCATCTGTTGAAATAACTTCAGACTCTGTTCGTGCACTCTTCCTCAGCATCGATACATGGAAAACGTTGTGCACTCACAAGGTGTCGGGTAACTTCAGCTCATATGCAACCTTACCAACTCTGCGTACGATCTCGAAAGGTCTAATGTAACGCTGTGCTAGCTTCCCTTTAACTCCGAAACGAGAGATACCTTTCTCCGATGAAACCTTTAGCAACACAAACTCTCCGACCTCGAACTCTAACGGCTTTCTGCGTTGATCTGCATAGCTCTTCTGTCGACTCTGTGCTTGTGACGCCTTAAATTTTATTTAAGGGTCAATATATAATTTAAATAAAATTAGTGTGCCAAAAAATTAATTAAAAATCCTTTTGGAAACCCTAGGTTGGTTTCCTAGTCAAATTCCGCTCAAAAAGTCAACAATTTGAACTTCAAAAAGAAACTCTAAAATATTCGGCCATCACTTGAGATTTTAATTAAAATTTAAATTCCACAAATCTAAGGAGGATTCAAATTCAAATTTCATTCCTTAGATATAAAGAAGAAATTTGGCCATAAAGTGTAGGAAATAAAGGAGATTTTATTGAATTAAAAGCTAAGTCAAAACTCAATCAAAATTCAAATTATTTTTCCTTAAAAACTAAGGGATAATTTTGGCCACTTAAGGGGAAATAAGAGAGAAAACTCTAGCCTCAAAACAGCACAAAAACTTTCCCTTTTGCCCCTTACAATTTTAGGCCAAACAAGGAAGAGAAAGGGAAAGAAAAACCTAGTATAAAAACCCCCCTTTTAACTCTCATTCATCCTTCCTTTCACCTTCAAAAATTCGGCCAGCTTTCCCCTCTCTCCTCTCTGAATTTTCTCTCCCAAAACACACCCAAAACAGCAAAAAAAAACTTACTAAAAGGCAGCTCAAAAATTCAACAATCTTTGAGACAAAAACAAGGTGAGAAATCAAAATTTTTTTTTTCCTTCCTTTTCCTTTTGATTTCAAATCCAAAATTTTATATGGTTTTCTCCACTGTTTCCCTACTATTTTGAAGACTCCAACACTCACAAAAATTCAGCCAAAAGGGAGACCAAACCTCAAAAATAGTGCAGCACAAACAAGGTGTGATTTCTCTCTCAAACCCTAAAATTTTACCTCATTGATCCCCTTTTCAAAAACCCTATTATCATATGTGTAAGATTTTATGATTTTGTCAATTTGATTCTTGGGCTGTGTTAATGACATATAAATACGGTTTTCCACAAAATTTCGTGATCATTGGATGAAAATTGAATTGGTTTGAGGCTAATCGAAATTCGGACACAGAAAAACGGAAATCTGGAAAATTACCATATGAACAGTAAATGTTTGTCAGCCATAACTTGAGTTTTAAAAACTAGTTTTGAGTCATTCTTGAGCCTAAAATTAAATTCAAGATGTCCCCTAAATGTCTACAAAATTTCAGAACCAAACTCATCCGTTTGCCTAGTCAAAATAGTTTTCTAAAATAGGCGGACAGAACTGCCAGGTTTTGAACCGAAACTGAAACCCAGATTTTTATGCCTGAAAACAACCCTCGGTTTTTGGCCTAGTTGAATAACCAAATGATGTCTAAAAATTATAAAAATTATATGGAATTAAAGCTACGGATGTCTAGTTCAACATATTAAAAATTTAGAATTTTTTGGATTAAAAATGAATTGATATTGATTTTACAATCGGCCTAGGTCAGTCTGCCTATGACCAGAAATATCCTAACTTAGAGTTTTTCAAAAATTTTAAATCCCAAATGTTTATTAAACGTTTTAAAATCTTTTGTGGCACATTAAAATGATTGGATGATTATGTCTAGACCTAGACTAATCATATGTTGTGATTATAGGACTTATTTGACGTTCTTGCTGGATTTGTGGATCACGTTATCGTAACGCTTGTGCGATAATCGAGGTAGGACGTTCTAGCCTTTTCTGGGAGTAGTCAAGTGTTTTAAATTCCCCTGTTTTATCGATGGTATACTGTTTTCAGTTTATGAAATTTTTATACTGTTTTTGGATGGAATAAACGCATGCAAAGTGTTTTGTATTAAATGTGTGTTTCAAAACGTGTTTTGATTTATGGCATAACATAACTTGGTAAATACCATCTTTTGAATAATCCGGTGAACATAATTGAGCTCTAGTTCACGATCATTATAAATGATGCGTGCGTCCCAGAGTTGACGCCATGGGGGAAGGTCCCTAAACCTGCGCAGGGCCGTTCGGCCTATTTAGACCGTAACGAGATGATCTAGGATAATTCAATTCGAGGCACGTATATTATAGCTACGACAAGTCCTCACTCATAATATGATGGTTTGTTTTAATGATTTATTATTTTAATATTGGGGCTCGTATATTGCAGCTACGCTAAGTCCTCAGCAGAATAAAACTTGTATTAAAAATGTTTTTTCACGAAATTGTTGATTATTTTTTTTTATGATTATTATGTCATGTATTTTTTTTAAATTGTTGATTATTTTTGGAAACGAATATTATGGCATACTTTTTTATTTTTTTTAGTTAACCTACTTTTGTTTCTGTCCTACTGAGCCAGCGCTCACGTCCCTTTTTCTTTGTGATTTCGAAATGACTACTTCTAGGTGCGGGAGGTAGCAGTTCCAAAAATCGTTGAGCTATCCGTTTCTACCGAGGATGATTCTATCCGTTTTCTCCATCTTCTTCTTTCTGTTTCTCGTTCTGATGTAATGAGACATTAAGTTTGGACTTTATTTCACGTTATTTAAATTCTATGCTTGGGAATATTTATTGTTGGCAATTTCTTTTGAAAACCGATTTTGTGTTTGATTTCCGCATTAAAAGGTATTTACTTTCTACTTTATTTTGTTTTGTGGTTATGATGCTACTTTATAACTAGGCTTAGCTAAATTATAATGTTGACCCGTTGTTTTTGTAATAAATTTTTTCCTTAAATCTCGAGTTGATATTATGATTTGGCTACCGTGTCACGTGTCTAAATTTTGGGCCGTGACAAATAATGGTATCAGAGCCCAGGTTTTCAAAAGGGTTTTCCATCAAAATGTTTTCAAAAGGGGTTTTTCATCAAAACGTTTTCAAAAGGGTTTTCATCAAAATGTTTTCAAAATACCCAAGCATAGTTTTCTTACTCTTAGAAGCTTGTAGGATTTCCTCTTCCTTCAATCTCATATAGCAAAATGGCTCGTCCCGGTACGCGTAGTCAGAGGCAGCAGAGAGGCAACGACGAAGAGAACCCCGGGAACACGCAGCCTCAAGGGAGACAGAATGCAGTGGTTCCTACACCGAATGATCAGCTAACGACAATGCAGAATCTCACAGCGGCGATACAGGCTCTCCTCACCGTCTTACCTTTTGGAACACCTAACCCAACTCCTGTAGCCAATGTTGTTCCTAATGAGACCCCGAGAGCGGGGAGTTCTTCTCAGACTCCTCAGCAAATGCCTGCCACCGAAAACCCTACCTCTGGAGCAGTACCTACCCAGCCTATGATACATCCTAAACCGGCAGCCCTAACTCTTTTCTTTAAGCCTCACGTACCCACTTTCGACGGCACGGGCACAGAGATGGATGCCGACTACTGGTTTGATGCCATTCGCAAGCAGCTAAAGTTGACCGCTACACCCCCAGAGTTCTGGGTTGAGTTTGCTTCCAACAAGCTGGTGGATCTTGCCTCTACCTGGTGGGCTAGTATCGAGGATGGTTTGACAGAGGAGCAGAGGTCTTCTTGGATAGTTTTCGAGGAGCGTTTTCACGAGCGTTTCTTTTCAGCTCAGTTCAGCGACAGAAAAGCTAGGGAGTTCTTCCGTTTGAAGTAAGGGTCTATGTCAGTGCGGGAATATGAAGCCAAGTTCATTGAGTTGGCCCGGTATGCGAAGAATCAGGTTTTGGATGAAGCTACTAAGTGTCTCCGCTTTGAGGAAGGGCTTAGCCTCTATGTGAAGAGGGGTGTACAACCGTTCCAGATCAAGGATAGCTACCAGCAGATAGTTGCTAAGGCGTTGACAGTGGAAGAGGGCGACAAGGAGTTCCTTGAAGCTCGTAACAAAAACAAGTCTGGACCAATCCGCAACAAGCCTCAACACAAGCCGCAGACTCCTTACCAGAAGAACCAGCAGTCTCAGGGGTCAGGTTCTCATCAGTCTTCTCGACAGCGACAGGGTCGGGTGAATATGATTACCTGCTTCGAGTGTGGTGATGAAGGTCATAAAAGAAATGTCTGCTCGAAGAGACAGTCGAGAGACAATGCTCATAGACATCATCATCAACCGAATCAGAATGGTTTTCCACAGAGACAACAGTTTACTTCCCAGTCTTCGCAGTCACAGCGCCCTCAGCTTCCGGTTCCCTATCAGCCTCAGCGCACGAGCAAGTACACTGCGCCTTATGCTCCACATGCTACACCGCTACAGCAGTTCCCAGTGCCGAGTTATCAGAGACCGCCACCACAGGGTCAGAGTATGGGCTATCAGCGAGGGAATACAGCTCAAAATCGTGGTAAGGCACCACAGGTACACGCTCTTGGAGCTGACAGCATGGAGATAGATCATACACTGACTACATTAGATGGTATAATTCCTATCTTTGGTACATATGCACATGTTTTGTTTGACACCGGAGCTACACACTCTTTTATAGCCTAATATTATGCTCGTTCACTTGGTTTAAAATTGCAAAATCTTGACTCTCCCTTATGTGTGAAATCCCCGTTGGGCACGACTACCGTTAGTGATGGGTGTCAAGCCTATGTTTATGTTGGGGATGTTTGTTTGGAGGCATCACTTGTAGTAATGCCTATGTTTGCTTATGATGTTATTCTGGGATATGACTGGCTTTCCCGATATGGGATTATGCTTGATTGTCGTAATCGTCGCGTTATCTTTACAACTGATTTCGGACATGTAGTGTCCTATCAGTTAAGCTTAGTTTCAGATGTTGATAGATCTGCTCTGAGGTTAGTGTCAAAGAGTAGACAGGGTATTCTTTGCTTCTTATCCTTGTGTGCGGTAGAAGGATCCAGTTCTGAAAAGAGTACCCAACCTATACCTGTTGTCGATAGTTTTCCAGATGTTTTTCCAAAAGCTCTTCCAGGTTTACCACCTCATCGAGAAATAGAGTTTCGTATCGACTTAGTTCCTGGAACAGCTCCTTTTGCTTCTGCTCCGTATCGTATGGAACCTCTAGAGATGAAAGAGTTGCGCAAGCAGCTGGATGAGTTGAAATCGCTGGGCTTTATCCGAGACAGCAACTCACCTTGGGGTTTATCAGTCCTTTTTGTGAAGAAAGCCGACGGTTCACTTCGTCTCTGTGTGGACTACAGAAAGCTCAATAGTGTGACCATCAAAAATAAGTATCCGTTACCACGTATAGATGACTTGTTCGACCAGTTGGGTGGAGCTTGTTTCTTCTCCAAGATTGATTTGAGATCCGGTTATCATCAGGTTCAGTTTAGAGAGGAGGATATCCCGAAGACGGCATTCCGAACGAGGTATGGCAGTTACGAGTTCTTAGTAATGCCTTTCGGTTTGACAAACGCGCCAGCAGCCTTCATGGATATGATGATAGAGTCTTCCGACCTTTTCTTGATAAGTTCGTCATCGTATTTATCGACGACATCCTCATCTATTCCCGAACTCGTGAAGATCATGCACAGCATCTCAGTATAGTTTTACAGACTCTTCATGAGCATCAGTTATACGCCAAGAAAGAAAAATGTGAGTTTTGGATGACAGAGGTTAAGTTTCTCGGACATATCATCTCAGGAGATGGTATATCAGTTGATCCATCCAAGGTTGAAGCGATTCTTATGTGGGAACGACCGAAGAATGTTCCAGAGATCCGAAGCTTCTTGGGCTTGGCGGGATATTATCGGCGTTTTGTACAGGACTTCAGCAAGCTCGCCGCTTCCCTCACCAATCTGACAAAGAAGGATGTACCTTTCGTTTAGGACAACAGCTGTGAGTCAGTCTTCCAAGAGTTAAAGAGTCGTTTGACGTCTGCACCTATCCTTATCATTCCGGATCAGGATCAAGTATATGATGTCTACACCGATGCTTCTCATCAAGGTCTTGGAGCAGTCTTGATGCAACAGAACTGAGTTGTCGCTTATGCCTCACGACAGCTGAAACAACACGAACGAAACTACCCTACACACGATCTAGAGTTAGCTGCAGTAGTGTTTGCGCTTAAGATTTGGTGTTATTATCTGTACGGTGCCAGTTTTAGACTGTTTTCAGATCACAAGAGTTTGAAATACCTAGCTACACAGAAAGATCTCAACCTACGTCAGAGAAGGTGGGTAGAATACATGCAAGACTACGACTTCCAAGTCGAGTACCATCCGGGTAAAGCAAACGTGGTTGCAGATGCACTAAGCAGGAAAAGAGAGGTAGTTCCCAATCTTGATCATGACGCTTCTATAATGGCAATGCAGATAGATGAGTGGGAAAAGGACAGAGTTCTCACAGCTTATCAAGTTCGTTTTGGCGAAGTTCAGGGTCACCAAGTGTTATACAACTTAGTGATGGAACCAGACTACGTGCAGAGGATCAAGGAGAATCAGTTGGCAGATACTTGTTTTGTTGACATCCGAGATAGATTATTAAAGGGTAAGCGTGTTGCAGAGTGGTTGACGGACGCCAGTGGAATTCTTTACAACGAAGGTCGCTTAGCAGTGCCATACATCCCAGAGCTTATAAAGGAGATCTTGTTAGAGTTTCATCAGTCGAGGTTCACCATGCACCCAGGTGGGAACAAGATGTATCAAAACTTAAGACGGCAGCTTTGGTGGAGAGGTATGAAGTTAGATGTGAAGAACTTCGTGGCCAACTGTTTGACGTGTCAGAAAGTAAAGGCAGTACGGGAGAGACCCGCAGGTCTACTCCAACCACTTCCAATACCTCGGTGGAAGTAGGATAGTATAGGAATGGACTTCTTAACCGGCTTACCGAGAGCACAGGATAGATCTGATGGAGTCTGGGTAGTTGTAGATCGTCTCACGAAGACTACGTACTTCATCCCGTTCAAGACGACTTGCACCAGGAACCAGCTAGTCGAGCTTTACATGAGGAACGTAGTCAGATTGCATGGAGTCCCTTTGGTGATCGTTTCTGATCGTGATACGCGCTTCAACGCTCGCTTTTGGCAAAGTCTACAGGAAGCTCTATGCATAGAACTGAACTTCAGCACCGCTTTTCATCCGCAGACAGATGGTCAGTCGGAGCGTCTTATACAGATCCTCGAGGATATGCTACGTGCCTGCGTTCTTGATCTTGGAGATGGATGGAGCAAACACCTCTACATGGCAGAGTTCGCATACAACAACAGTTATCAAGCGAGTATCGGAATGGCACCCTTTGAAGCGTTGTACGGAAAGCCTTGTCGATCACCCATCTATTGGGTTGACAACCAGGAAGCACCCGTAGGTGGACCTGATATAATCCTAGACCAGTACGAGAAGATTTCCATCATCAAACAACGACTTCTAACAGCACAGAGTCGACAGAAGAGCTATGCAGATCAACACAGAAAGCCGTTAGAGTTCGAGGTCGGAGAGTTTGTGTTGCTAAAGGTTTCACCGAAGAAAGGTATCTCTCGTTTCAGAGTTAAAGGGAAGCTAGCACCGCGTTACATTGGACCTTTCGAGATCGTACGCAGAGTTGGTAAGGTTGCATATGAGCTGAAGTTACCCGACACCTTGGGAGTGCACAACGTTTTCCATGTATCGATGCTGAGGAAGAGTGCACGAACAGAGTCCGAAGTCATTTCAACAGATGATGTAGAAATCTAACCAGATGTCTCTTACGTCGAGGTTCCGGTGAAGATTTTGGATCGTAAGGTCAAGCAGCTGAGAATGAAAACAATACCCATGGTAAAGGTTCTTTGGAGTAACCATGGTGAAGAGGAAGCCACATGGGAAACAGAGAAAGATATGCGCGAGAACCATGCTGAATGGTTCGCTAAGCAGTAGAGTACATGTAATGTAGTCGACCTAAGTTTGTTTTGTAACCCTACTCTGTTCATAGTGGTAGATATACCACTATATGTTTTGAAAGGTGCATTTAGACTGCTTAAGGAAATGAGAAGTTATTTATATTCTTATTCTCTTCTTTAGTGTGGAGTAATTCTTAAAGTTTCGAGGACGAAACTATTTTTAGTGGTAGATATTTGTGACGCCTTAAATTTTATTTAAGGGTCAATATATAATTTAAATAAAATTAGTGTGCCAAAAAATTAATTAAAAATCCTTTTGGAAACCCTAGGTTGGTTTCCTAGTCAAATTCCGCTCAAAAAGTCAACAATTTGAACTTCAAAAAGAAACCCTAAAATATTCGGCCATCACTTGGGATTTTAATTAAAATTTAAATTCCACAAATCCAAGGAGGATTCAAATTCAAATTTCATTCCTTAGATATAAAGAAGAAATTTGGCCATAAAGTGTAGGAAATAAAGGAGATTTTATTGAATTAAAAGCTAAGTCAAAACTCAATCAAAATTCAAATTATTTTTCCTTAAAAACTAAGGGATAATTTTGGTCACTTAAGGGGAAATAAGAGAGAAAACTCTAGCCTCAAAACAGCACAAAAACTTTTCCTTTTGCCCCTTACAATTTTCGGCCAAACAAGGAAGAGAAAGGGAAAGAAAAACCTAGTATAAAAACCCCCCTTTTAACTCTCATTCACCCTTCCTTTCACCCTCAAAAATTCGGCCAGCTTTCCCCACTCTCCTCTCTGAATTTTCTCTCCCAAAACAGCAAACAAAACTTACCAAAAGGCAGCTCAAAAATTCAACAATCTTTGAGACAAAAACAAGGTGAGAAATCAAAAATTTTTTTTTTCCTTCCTTTTCCTTTTGATTTCAAATCCGAAATTTTATATGGTTTTCTCCACTGTTTCCCTACTGTTTTGAAGACTCCAACACTCACAAAAATTCAGCCAAAAGGGAGACCAAACATCAAAAATAGTGCAGCACAAACAAGGTGTGATTTCTCTCTCAAACCCTAAAATTTTACCTCATTGATCCACTTTTCAAAAACCCTATTATCATATGTGTAAGATTTTATGATTTTGTCAATTTGATTCTTGGGCTGTGTTAATGACATATAAATACGGTTTTCCACAAAATTTCGTGATCATTGGATGAAAATTGAATTGGTTTGAGGCTAATCGAAATTCGGACACAGAAAAACGGAAATCTGGAAAATTACCATATGAACAGTAAATGTTTGTCAGCCATAACTTGAGTTTTAAAAACGATTTTTGAGTGATTCTTGAGCCTAAAATTAAATTCAAGATGTCCCCTAAATGTCTACAAAATTTCAGAACCAAACTCATCCGTTTACCTAGTCAAAATATTTTTCAAAAATAGGCGGACAGAACTGCCAGGTTTTGAACCGAAACTGAAACCCAGATTTTTATGCCTGAAAACAACCCTCGGTTTTTGGCCTAGTTGAATGACCAAATGATGTCTAAAAATTATAAAAATTATATGGAATTAAAGCTACGGATGTCTAGTTCAACATATTAAAAATTTAGAATTTTTGGGATTAAAAATGAATTGATATTGATTTTACAATCAGCCTAGGTCAGTCTGCCTATAACCAGAAATATCCTAACTTAGAGTTTTTCAAAAATTTTAAATCCCAAATGTTTATTAAACGTTTTAAAATCTTTTGTGGCACATTAAAATGATTGGATGATTATGTCTAGACCTAGACTAATCATATGTTGTGATTATAGGACTTATTTGACGTTCTTGCTGGATTTGTGGATCACGTTATCGTAACGCTTGTGCGATAATCGAGGTAGGACGTTCTAGCCTTTTCTGGGAGTAGTCAAGTGTTTTAAATTCTCCTGTTTTATCGATGGTATACTGTTTTCAGTTTATGAAATTTTTATACTATTTTTGGATGGAATAAACGCATGCAAAGTGTTTTGTATTAAATGTGTGTTTCAAAATGTGTTTTGATTTATGGCATAATATAACTTAGTAAATACCATCTTTTGAATAATCCGGTGAACATAATTGAGCTCTAGTTCACGATCATTGTAAATGATGCGTGCGTCCCAGAGTTGACGCCATGGGGGAAGGTCCCTAAACCTACGCAGGGCCGTTCGGCCTATTTAGACCGTAACGAGATGATCTAGGATAATTCAATTCGAGGCACGTATATTATAGCTACGACAAGTCCTCACTCATAATATGATGGTTTGTTTTAATGATTTATTATTTTAATATTGGGGCACGTATATTGCAGCTACGCTAAGTGCTCAGCAGAATAAAACTTGTATTAAAAATGTTTTTTCACGAAATTGTTGATTATTTTTTTTTATGATTATTATGTCATGTATTTTTTTTAAATTGTTGATTATTTTTGGAAACGAATATTATGCCATACTTTTAAATGTTATCTGTTAACCCACTTTTGTTTCTGTCCTACTGAGCCAGCGCTCACGTCCCTTTTTCTTTGTGATTTTGAAATGACTACTTCTAGGTGCGGGAGGTAGCAGTTCCGAAAATCGTTGAGCTATCCGTTTCTACCGAGGATGATTCTATCCGTTTTCTCCATCTTCTTCTTTCTGTTTCTCGTTCTGATGTAATGAGACATTAAGTTTGGACTTTATTTCACGTTATTTAAATTCTATGCTTGGGAATATTTATTGTTGGTAATTTCTTTTGAAAACCGATTTTGTGTTTGATTTCCGCATTAAAAGGTATTTACTTTCTACTTTATTTTGTTTTGTGGTTATGATGCTACTTTATAACTAGGCTTAGCTAAATTATAATGTTGACCCGTTGTTTTTGTAATAAATGTTTTCCTTAAATCTCGGGTTGATATTATGATTTGGCTACCATGTCACGTGTCTAAATTTTGGACCGTGACAGTGCTGTTAGAAGTCGTTGTTTGATGATGGCAATCTTCTCGTACTGGTCTAGGATCATCTCGGGTCCACCCACTGGTGCTTCCTGGTTGTCAACCCAATAGATGGGTGATCGACAAGGCTTTCCGTACAACGCTTCAAAGGGTGCCATTCCTATACTCGCCTGATAACTGTTGTTGTATGCGAACTCTGCCATGTAGAGGTGTTTGCTCCATCCATCTCCAAGATCAAGAACGCAGGCACGTAGCATATCCTCGAGAATCTGTATGAGACGCTCTGACTGACCATCTGTCTGTGGATGAAAAGCGGTGCTGAAGTTCAGTTCTGTGCCTAGAGCTTCCTGTAGACTTTGCCAAAAACGAGTGTTGAAGCGCGTATCACGATCAGAAATGATCACTGAAGGGACTCTATGCAATCTGACTACGTTCCTCATGTAAAGCTCGGCTAGCTGGTTCCTGGTGCAAGTTGTCTTAAACGGGATGAAGTGCGCGGTCTTCGTGAGACGATCTACTACTACCCAGACTCCATCAGATCCATCCTATACTTTTGGTAAGCCGGTTAGGACGTCCATTCCTATACTATCCCACTTCCACCGAGGTATTGGAAGTGGTTGGAGCAGACCTGCAGGTCTCTCCCGTACTACCTTTACTTTTTGACACGTCAAACAGTTGGCCATGAAGTTCTTTACATCTAACTTCATACCTCTCCACCAAAGCTGCCGTCTTAGGTTTTGATACATCTTGTTTCCACCTGGGTGCATGGCGAACCTCGACTGATGAAACTCTGACAAGATCTCTTGTATAAGCTCTGGAATGTGTGGCACTGCTAAGCGACCTTCGTTGTAAAGAATTCCACTGGCATCCATCGACCACTCTGCAACACGCTTGCCCTTTAATAATCTATCTCGGATGTCAACGAAACGTGTATCTGCCAACTGATTCTCCTTGATCCTCTGCACGTAGTCTGGTTCCATCACTAAGTTGTACAACACTGGGTGACACTGAACTTCGCCAAAACGAACCTGATAAGCTGTAAGAACTCTGTCCTTTTCCCACTCATCTATCTGCATAGCCATTATAGAAGTGTGACGACCAGAGAATTTTAGCGGTGTGACCTAGTTTAATCTAGGGTTTTCTATGAGTTCTGTAAGTAAGAATGTAAAGAAACACTATGGTTGTAATTAGACAAATTATAGTGTTGATAGAAATAAATAAATGTTTTGGAGGAAATTAAAATCTCCAAAAATAAGTAGAGAATAAAGTATCTGAGTAAGAAAGTGAATTCAGGTCCAAAACGCTCAAAAAGGAGTAGTTTCGGTATCTGAACAGTATAAAGATAAGAATATAGCAAGTCAAAGTAAGAGCACAGTAAGAAAAGTACAAATATATGTATATAATAATTTGTACTATTTAAAGAGTGAAATAGATGTATTTGTATTGTTTAGAATATATTAAAATGTTCTAACAATACTGACGAGTAAGAATTCAGTGTTGAAAAAATTCACTGAGTTGAAACGGGTGAAACGGTGCCAAAACCGGCATTGAAACCCTAACCGGAGCTCAAAAAGACGGTAAACTTCCGGGATTGATTTTGATCAAACGGAAGCAGATTAAGTTGATCCGACTGCACAGGAGACCTCAGGAACACGCCGGGAAGATTTCAGGAAAATTTCGGCTCGAACCGGCATCGGTCAAAAAGTAGTCGAATTAATGTGAATAGTGAAAGTCAAAGTCAACTTTCACTTTAGTAATTATGACATCATAAATCCATTTAAGAAATGGAAAGAAATTGGTGTTAGGTAGGATGAATGGCCATGATTTAATTTGCTTTTGATCTAAAGGCCAAGATTTGGTCAAAATTAACCATTTTTAATTTTTAAAAAAGGGGGAAAGTATTAGGGTGTAAGGTGTTGAAATTTGATTGGTTTAGAGCCAAATTAATTGGCTTTCTTCCATG
Source organism: Antiaris toxicaria (assembly GCA_035233585.1). NCBI lineage: Eukaryota > Viridiplantae > Streptophyta > Magnoliopsida > Rosales > Moraceae > Antiaris > Antiaris toxicaria. Next base: position 26,281,149 of record CP141154.1, read on the forward strand.
CATAAGTCGGCCACTTTTGTATCAAAAGGCCGAGACCAAATTTCAAGCAAAAACTAAGAGAAAAATTTGCTAAGTTTTTTCTTCCATGGGAGCCGTGGGTGACCAAAGGAAAACCAAGTAATTCCTTCAAGTTTTCTATACAAAAAGTGTGGCAAAACATCACTTGAAGACAAAGGAAGAAAGTGAACAAGGTAACTTCCCTTGGATTGAAATTTTTCTTGGTTTTTCTTCATGAAAACCGTGGGGTGAATAGTGAATTAATATGGAAAAGTTTTGGTTGTTTTTCATTAAGTTGATGATGGGTTTTGTATTGGGTGTAATGAGGAAGAAAACCATGCAATTGGTTTAAAGAAAAACCAATTTTTGGTTGGTTTTCCAAAGGAAAACCCGTGGGTTACCATTGGTAAGCAATGAGAAATTTGTGTGATTTATGTGTTAACATGCTTTTAACTTATGTTTTGTTAAGAATAAAGCATGAATTTCACTATGGAAAAGCTTGGAAAAATTTTGGTGTTCATTTACTCAAAGTGGCCGTGGGAAATACTTAGGGTTTTGGTGAAAATTTTGCATGTTTCATATGATGTTTGGTTAATTTAAATCATGCAATTTAATGTGTAAATGATGAAATGTGATTGAAAGAATGAAACAAAAATGTTTGACATGTTTAGCATTCAATGGCCGTGGGTTATACAAGGGTAAAACCCTAAGAATTTAGTTGAAAAGTACAAGGAAATGGGCTTGAAAAAGTGTTAGAAAAATGGCATTGAATAGCCTAAAAAGTGGTTGAAAAGTTTGAGAAACTTTGGTTCGGTTTGGTGGTGAAAACCGAAACCAAAACTAAGGACAAAATTGTGAAAAAATTTTGTAATGTGGTTAAAAATATGAAATTGGAATTTGTGAGCTTTTATGTAAAAGTTTGGAAAACTTTTACATAAAATAGGCTTGTGGTATAGTACGTGGCAGGTACATATGGTTCGAGGCGTACCTAACGCCGGAAGCCTTAAAATTACGCCGAAATGCTGCCGAAATTTTGAAAACGGCTTTCGGGGTAAAATAGGAATTAAAAATAAAAGTTTAGGGTCGGGTCGGAAACCCGAGTCCCTAACGGAGAATTGAATAGGGAAAACCTAAGGGGTGGTTCGTGAATAGTAGACCGTCCCCTAAAAATGTAAAATGAGAGTGAAACGGAAAAACCGACCCCGAGGGGGGGGCGTTTTTGGAAATGAAATAAAGGTCCGAGTCGGGTACGGAAAATCCGAGCCTCGGAGACCTAGGTCGGGAAAGTCTAGATGAACGTTTTAAATACTAGTAAAACGTCCATTTGAGACTCCGAAACGATAGAAAATCACTAAACCGACGTAAGGGTCGGAATAGTGCTTCCCGAGGGTCGGGAAATTGAAAAGTGGAAATATAATAGAAACGAACCCGGTAATGATTAGAAAAGAGTCAGAAAAGTTCCTGAGGGCCAAAAATGCAGTCTGGATCAATAAAATTCCGTCAGGGGCAAAACTGCAATTTTGCCAAAATATAGGGGCGAAATCGTAATTTTGTAAAAGTTGGGGAAAATTGGGGAAATGATAAATAAAGCCCAAAAAGTTGTAAATAGGTTCTATTTAAGCTTTTTTAATGAAAAATAAAAGCTATAAATGGAAATGAAATTAACAGACAAAGTTTGTCTGTAGGATCCAAAAATCGACCTACAAGGAGGGCGATCAAAGATCCTAGAGAGAAGAAGAGAAGAGATTGATAAGGTAAGTACGGACATTTAATTGTCTACTCACGAATGGACTTGCCATAAAGTTGTGTTATATATATATACACATTTAAGCTATTCAGTTGTGACATGATACTAACATGTTCACGAGAATAGTAAGCAAGATTAGAAAAAGAAAAGAGAAATAAGTTAAGTCAATTAATAAGACTTAAAAGTTAAGGTTGGCATACCAGCCTCCCCAGTTGTGAGGTTCCTAGATAGCCTCCACCCCAGAAGTGTGGCGCTGCCTCGTTAATAATGAGGTAGTTTATGGCTTAACTTCCTGCCTCCACCCCCGAAGTGTGGCGCTGCCTCGTTAATAATGAGGTAGTTTATGGCATGACTTACTACCTATAAGGTCAGTAGTCCAGAGATGACCTTAGGGTTGATCGGTGGGTCGCTCCCCTGATCCTCTATTGGTCTGCGCGCACTAGGTACGTCCAACCACGGGCCCACAAGTGAAAGATAAAGCAGATGAAGTAAAGCAAAGAAAAGAAAGAAATAGAATAGAAAGAACAAGTAGTATAGGACTAAAGAAAATAATTGGTCCTAAGTTGACTAACCCTAGAGTGGTGTATTCAGCTTATTTACTTGTATGTATGTTTGTACTTACTGAGCTTTAGCTCATTAGTCTATTCGTGCTGTAGGTAATAAAGGAAAACAACCAGCAGTATGAAGCAAGAGTAGCGGACTGGCAGGCAGATCCCAGCGATGTCATGGACGGGTTATGGTTCCGTTTCGCAGAATTCCGCTGTACTCAAGGTGTAAAAGAAAGAAAGTGTAATAGTGAGATATATGTATAATGACAAGACAAGAGTGTAGTATGTAAAGTAGTGAAACAAGCTTAAAAGTATGTTTCTATTTTTACGTACTTTAAAGTAACAAGACTCCAAAATATATTTTGGGAAAAAGTATTAAGAAGTACGTATATATTTATGTATACACAATTTTCAAGAATTAGTAGTTTCCTCCAGTTAAAGAAAAAAAAAATATTCCTAGTTTTTCAAGAACAAATCTTTTAAACCCCAAGGAGAAGAAAGCTATAGAAACAAGCAAGCTAAGTAAGACTAAGCAAAGAATAAAGAAAGCAAGCAAGATAAGGTGGACGACCTAAGCTAGAGGGGTCGCCCACAAGAGTTGGTATCAGAGCGAGCGGTTCTACTATCGACCTTCCATGACATCTCAGTATCTGCACCTGCTCAGTCCAAGTAAGTTAATTTTAGATAATCAATATCTAATTTAGCACTAAACCATGTCGCTATTGTTATAGGTCAGACACAGCAACATGGTTCGCACACGAGCTGAGCAAGCTCAAGAAGTAGACTTAGCCGCTATCCTAGCTAACATACAAGCTCAACTAGAGGCACAAGAAACACAGAACCAGAGACTGCAAGAGCTACTGGAACAGAGGAATGGGGCCCAAGCGAATTTCCCTCCACCTCAAGCACCAGTACCGGAGCCACAACCAGCTCCTGAACCAGTAGCACCACCAGTCCGAGTGGTACCTGAAGTAGTAATAGGTGCCCGAGCTGGAGCCAACCAGGGATCATTGTATGAACGGTTCCGAAAGATGAAGCCAAAAGAGTTTGAGGGATCTATAGAACCCTTAGAGGCTGAAGAGTGGTTAGCTTCACTACAGACCATTTTTGAGTTTATGGACCTAACAGACCAAGAAAAGGTCCTTTGCGCCTCCTGCATATTAATGAAGGATGCTCGTTATTGGTGGGAGACAGTAAAGATGCGAAGGGACGTTAGAAGGATGACCTGGAACGACTTCCTGGGAGAATTTAACAGGAAGTATTTCAACCTTGACACCCTACGAGCTCAACAAAGAGAGTTCGATGAGCTGAGGCAAGGTGAGATGACAGTGACCGAAGCCTGCCGCAAATTCGACAGATTAGCTCAACTGTGTCCACATTTGGTACCCATAGAAGAAGAGCGGGTACGGAGGATGATCAATATGTTCCGACAAGATATAGCCCTAAATGTGGAAAGTGGCGAGACCCTGCCAACCACTGTAGCGGACTGTGTAAGCAGAGCTATGAGGGCCGAGAATCGTCTGAACCGAGTTAAGGAAGAAAGAACAAAAGTCTGGGAGGAGAAGAAGAAAGAAAGAGATCTCGCGAAGCAGACTCAGAAGAACAACCAAGCTGGCCAAAGTAATAAATCTGGTCAAGGAATGAAGCCTGGTCAGAAAAATAACCAGAACCAGCAGAATACCAATAAGCGAAAGGGAAACCCAAATGAAAATTGGGCCCAAAATACTCGCAACACTCAGCAAAGGCAAGGCTTAGAAGGAGTACAGAACCGACAGCCATGCCCAAAATGTGGAAGACTGCATAAGGGCGAGTGCAAGCTGGGGAATACCGCATGCTATGTTTGTGGTAGAGAAGGCCATTATGCTAGAGTCTGCCCATCCAACCAACAGAACCAGCCGGGATCCTTTCAGTCCCGACAGACGAGCCAGGTCCATGCTATACAAGGATCGCATACTCAACCTGGAGGCCAGGAGAATATACCAAAGATCGAGGCACATCTATTAGCCTACACCAGGGTAGATGTAGAGGCAGGCACCTCGAATGTGGTGACAGGTCAGCTTCTTGTCGCCCAAAGCCCTGCACTTGTTTTATTTGACTCCGGTGCATCGCATTCATTTGCCTCACATAGCTTTGAAGAAAGAGTTAGTCATGCCAAGGATAAAATTGGCCAAGTGTTTAAAACCACCTTACCGTCTGGTGAGGTATTATTATCTGATTACTGGTTACGTCACGTGCCAGTAATTGTTGCTGATAAGGAGTTGTACGTCGACTTAGTCGTCTTAGATTTAGTCGATTATGACGTTATCCTTGGAATGGATTTCCTTACAAAATATCAAGCGACCATTGACTGTCGACGACGAAAAGTAGTGTTCCAGTTTGGAGAAAAAGACCAGTTTGAGTATCAGGGGCATTCTCAGAAGCAGTCGAAAATGCTGATCAGTTCCCTGCGGGCAAGAAAGCTGATATCTAGTGGCTGTACCGGATATCTAGCTTATGTCAAGGACACCACCAAGAAGGTAGAACTACAACCGAATGAGGTACCAGTGATCAACGAGTTCGTGGAGGTATTTCCAGAAGAATTATCGGGACTTCCTCCTGATCGAGAGATTACCTTCGAAATCGAGTTGCTGCCAGGAACATCTCCGATTTCAAAGGCCCCTTATAGGATGGCACCTGCCGAGCTTAAAGAATTACAAGCTCAGCTGAAGGAGTTATTAGAGAAAGGTTTTATACGGCCTAGTTATTCGCCGTGGGGAGCTCCAGTTCTCTTCGTGAAGAAAAAGGATGGAACCCTCCGAATGTGCATAGATTATCGTGAGCTCAACAAAGTCACGATCAAGAATAAATATCCTCTACCAAGGATCGATGATTTATTCGATCAGCTAAAAGGAGCCACCGTCTTCTCGAAGATTGATCTTCGATCCGGCTATCATCAGTTAAAAATTAAAGAAAGAGACATTCCAAAGACTGCATTCCGAACACGATATGGGCACTACGAATTTCTCGTTATGCCTTTTGGATTAACGAATGCACCAGCCGCTTTTATGGATCTGATGAATCGAGTATTCAAGGAATTTTTAGACCAGTTTGTCATTGTGTTTATCGATGACATCCTTATATACTCGAAAGATTGGAAGGAGCATGAGAAGCATCTTCGGATTGTGTTACGCACTCTGAAGGAGCATCAGCTATATGCAAAGTTCTCCAAATGTGAATTTTGGCTAGGTAAGGTCCACTTCTTAGGACATGTCATTTCCAAAGACGGAATTTCAGTTGACCCAACAAAGATCGAAGCAGTAAGCAAGTGGTCTCCTCCAAAGAATGTGACCGAGATCCGGAGTTTTCTCGGATTAGCGGGCTATTATCGGAGATTTTTAGAGGGATTTGCCAGATTAGCTGCCCCTCTCACTGCTCTCACACGCAAAGAGAAGAAGTTCGAGTGGACAAAGAAGTGTGAAGAAAGCTTCCAAGAGTTGAAGAATCGGTTGACCAGTGCTCCAATTCTCACAATTCCAAAGGATGAAGGAGACTTCGACATTTATAGCGATGCCTCCAGGACAGGTCTAGGAGCTGTGCTGATGCAGGATGGAAAAGTAATAGCCTATGCATCAAGACAACTCAAAGAGCATGAAAAGAACTATCCAACTCATGATTTGGAGTTAGCAGCCGTCGTATTTGCTTTGAAGATATGGCGACATTACCTATATGGAGTTCGGTGCAGAATTTTCACCGACCACCAGAGTTTAAAGTATTTCTTTACTCAGAAAGAGCTTAACATGAGACAAAGAAGATGGCTGGAGTTGGTAAAAGATTACGATTGTGAGATCTTATATCACCCCGGTAAGGCAAACAGAGTAGCAGACGCGTTGAGCCGTAAATCAACGATGCCAGAGCAAATAGCCATCGATAAGCTGCCCAAGCCACTTCAACATGATATCTCCTTGTTGGGAGTGGAGATAATTTCAGGAAAATTAGCGGCAATGCAACTCAAACCAACAATTCTTGAGGAGATTAAAGAGGCTCAAGAGCTAGATGCTGCTTTCAAAAGGCTTAAAGAAGACGCCTTTAAGAATGACAAGTCAGAGTTCCATCTCTCCAAAGACGGAACTTTACTTTTCCAAGGAAGAATCTGTGTACCAGATGAAGAAGTTTTGAAGAAAAGAATCCTGACAGAGGCCCATGACACTCCATATTCAGTGCATCCGGGCAGTACGAAAATGTATCAGGATCTAAAGCAGCACTTTTGGTGGAAAAAGATGAAGAATGACATTGTTAAACACATCAGCAGCTGCTTAACATGTCAAAGAGTCAAAGCAGAGCATCAGCGGCCAGCCGGAGAGCTGCAGCCACTAGAGATTCTAGAGTGGAAGTGGGAGCATGTAACCATGGATTTTGTGGTCGGGCTACCCAAGACAAGTGAAGGATTTGACATGATATGGGTAGCGATGGATCGATTGACCAAATCTGCTCACTTTATACCCGTAAAGATGACATACACATTAGAGAAATTCGCAGAATTGTACATTGCCAACATTGTGAGATTACATGGAATACCGACAACAATAGTGTCAGATCGTGACAGTCAGTTCACATCCAAATTCTAGAAAAGTGTACAAGAGGCAATGGGCTCCGAACTAAGATTCAGCACTGCATTTCATCCTCAAACCGACGGACAGTCTGAGCGTACGATCCAAACGCTAAAAGATATGCTTCGTGCTTGTATTTTAGATTTCAAGGGAGCCTGGAACAAGAAGCTGCCGTTGATAGAATTCTCCTACAACAACAGCTATCAAGCGTCCATCGGGATGGCTCCTTATGAGGCATTATATGGACGAAAGTGTAGAACTCCCATTCACTGGTATGAACTCAGGGAGAAAGAGCTTCATAAAACCGAGTTTATCCAAGAAACGATAGACGCGGTCCAAAAGATTCAGCAGAGAATGAAAACTGCACAAAGTCGTCAGAAAAGCTACGCAGATAAAAGACGAAGATTCCTAGAGTTTAACGAGGGTGACTTCGTATTCTTAAAAGTAGCACCAATGAAAGGTGTCATGCGTTTTGGAAAGAAAGGAAAGTTGAGCCCAAGATACATAGGACCTTTCCCAATTATTAGCCGGGTTGGGAAAGTAGCCTATAAGATAGCTTTGCCATCGGAATTATCTTCAGTGCATAATGTCTTTCATGTATCTATGCTAAGAAAGTATATCTCGGACCCTTCACATGTCCTAGATTATGAGCCAATCCAAGTTCGAGAGGATCTCTCTTACGAAGAACAACCGGTGCAAATACTTGCTCGAGAAGAGAAGATATTAAGAAATAAAAGCATCCCGCTGGTCAAAGTTCTATGGAAAAATCATAATGTAGAAGAGGCTACGTGGGAAAGAGAAGATGAGATGAGAGCCAAGTACCCCCACCTGTTCTGATTTTCGAGGACGAAAATTTTTAAGGAGGGGTGAATGTGACGACCAGAGAATTTTAGCGGTGTGACCTAGTTTAATCTAGGGTTTTCTATGAGTTCTGTAAGTAAGAATGTAAAGAAACACTATGGTTGTAATTAGACAAATTATAGTGTTGATAGAAATAAATAAATGTTTTGGAGGAAATTAAAATCTCCAAAAATAAGTAGAGAATAAAGTATCTGAGTAAGAAAGTGAATTCAGGTCCAAAACGCTCAAAAAGGAGTAGTTTCGGTATCTGAACAGTATAAAGATAAGAATATGGCAAGTCAAAGTAAGAGCACAGTAAGAAAAGTACAAATATATGTATATAATAATTTGTACTATTTAAAGAGTGAAATAGATGTATTTGTATTGTTTAGAATATATTAAAATGTTCTAACAATACTGACGAGTAAGAATTCAGTGTTGAAAAAATTCACTGAGTTGAAACGGGTGAAACGGTGCCAAAACCGGCATTGAAACCCTAACCGGAGCTCAAAAAGACGGTAAACTTCCGGGATTGATTTTGAACAAACGGAAGCAGATTAAGTTGATCCGACTGCACAGGAGACCTCAGGAACACGCCGGGAAGATTTCAGGAAAATTTCGGCTCGAACCAGCATCGGTCAAAAAGTAATCGAATTAATGTGAATAGTAAAAGTCAAAGTCAACTTTCACTTTAGTAATTATGACATCATAAATCCATTTAAGAAATGGAAAGAAATTGGTGTTAGGTAGGATGAATGGCCATGATTTAATTTGCTTTTGATCTAAAGGCCAAGATTTGGCCAAAATTAACCATTTTTAATTTTTAAAAAAGGTGGAAAGTATTAGGGTGAAAGGTGTTGAAATTTGATTGGTTTAGAGCCAAATTAATTGGCTTTCTTCCATCCATAAGTCGGCCACTTTTGTATCAAAAGGCCGAGACCAAATTTCAAGCAAAAACTAAGAGAAAAATTTGCTAAGTTTTTTCTTCCATGGGAGCCGTGGGTGACCAAAGGAAAACCAAGTAATTCCTTCAAGTTTTCTATACAAAAAGTGTGGCAAAACATCACTTGAAGACAAAGGAAGAAAGTGAACAAGGTAACTTCCCTTGGATTGAAATTTTTCTTGGTTTTTCTTCATGAAAACCGTGGGGTGAATAGTGAATTAAGATGGAAAAGTTTTGGTTGTTTTTCATTAAGTTGATGATGGGTTTTGTATTGGGTGTAATGAGGAAGAAAACCATGCAATTGGTTTAAAGAAAAACCAATTTTTGGTTGGTTTTCCAAAGGAAAACCCGTGGGTTACCATTGGTAAGCAATGAGAAATTTGTGTGATTTATGTGTTAACATGCTTTTAACTTATGTTTTGTTAAGAATAAAGCATGAATTTCACTATGGAAAAGCTTGGAAAAATTTTGGTGTTCATTTACTCAAAGTGGCCGTGGGAAATACTTAGGGTTTTGGTGAAAATTTTGCATGTTTCATATGATGTTTGGTTAATTTAAATCATGCAATTTAATGTGTAAATGATGAAATGTGATTGAAAGAATGAAACAAAAATGTTTGACATGTTTAGCATTCAATGGCCGTGGGTTATACAAGGGTAAAACCCTAAGAATTTAGTTGAAAAGTACAAGGAAATGGGCTTGAAAAAGTGTTAGAAAAATGGCATTGAATAGCCTAAAAAGTGGTTGAAAAGTTTGAGAAACTTTGGTTCGGTTTGGTGGTGAAAACCGAAACCAAAACTAAGGACAAAATTGTGAAAAAATTTTGTAATGTGGTTAAAAATATGAAATTGGAATTTGTGAGCTTTTATGTAAAAGTTTGGAAAACTTTTACATAAAATAGGCTTGTGGTATAGTACGTGGCAGGTACATATGGTTCGAGGCGTACCTAACGCCGGAAGCCTTAAAATTACGCCGAAATGCTGCCGAAATTTTGAAAACGGCTTTCGGGGTAAAATAGGAATTAAAAATAAAAGTTTAGGGTCGGGTCGGAAATCCGAGTCCCTAACGGAGAATTGAATAGGAAAAACCTAAGGGGTGGTTCGTGAATAGTAGACCGTCCCCTAAAAATGTAAAATGAGAGTGAAACGGAAAAACCGACCCCGAGGGGGGGGCGTTTTTGGAAATGAAATAAAGGTCCGAGTCGGGTACGGAAAATCCGAGCCTCGGAGACCTAGGTCGGGAAAGTCTAGATGAACGTTTTAAATACTAGTAAAACGTCCATTTGAGGCTCCGAAACGATAGAAAATCACTAAACCGACGTAAGGTTCGGAATAGTGCTTCCCGAGGGTCGGGAAAGTGAAAAGTGGAAATATAATAGAAACGAACCCGGTAATGATTAGAAAAGAGTCAGAAAAGTTCCTGAGGGCCAAAAATGCAGTCTGGATCAATAAAATTCCGTCAGGGGTAAAACTGTAATTTTGCCAAAATATAGGGGTGAAATCGTAATTTTGCAAAAGTTGGGGAAAATTGGGGAAATGATAAATAAAGCCCAAAAAGTTGTAAATAGGTTCTATTTAAGCTTTTTTAATGAAAAATAAAAGCTATAAATGGAAATGAAATTAACAGACAAAGTTTGTCTGTAGGATCCAAAAATCGACCTACAAGGAGGGCGATCAAAGATCCTAGAGAGAAGAAGAGAAGAGATTGATAAGGTAAGTACGGACATTTAATTGTCTACTCACGAATGGACTTGCCATAAAGTTGTGTTATATATATATACACATTTAAGCTATTCAGTTGTGACATGATACTAACATGTTCACGAGAATAGTAAGCAAGATTAGAAAAAGAAAAGAGAAATAAGTTAAGTCAATTAATAAGACTTAAAAGTTAAGGTTGGCGTACCGGCCTCCCCAGTTGTGAGGTTCCTAGATAGCCTCTACCCCAGAAGTGTGGCGCTGCCTCGTTAATAATGAGGTAGTTTATGGCTTAACTTCCTGCCTCCACCCCAGAAGTGTGGCGCTGCCTCGTTAATAATGAGGTAGTTTATGGCATGACTTACTACCTATAAGGTCAGTAGTCCAGAGATGACCTTAGGGTTGATCGGTGGGTCACTCCCCTGATCCTCTATTGGTCTGCGCGCACTAGGTACGTCCAACCACGGGCCCACAAGTGAAAGATAAAGCAGATGAAGTAAAGCAAAGAAAAGAAAGAAATAGAATAGAAAGAACAAGTAGTATAGGACTAAAGAAAATAATTGGTCCTAAGTTGACTAACCCTAGAGTGGTGTATTCAGCTTATTTACTTGTATGTATGTTTGTACTTACTGAGCTTTAGCTCATTAGTCTATTCGTGCTGTAGGTAATAAAGGAAAACAACCAGCAGTATGAAGCAAGAGTAGCGGACTGGCAGGCAGATCCCAACGATGTCATGGATGGGTTATGGTTCCGTTTCGCAGAATTCCGCTATACTCAAGGTGTAAAAGAAAGAAAGTGTAATAGTGAGATATATGTATAAAGACAAGACAAGAGTGTAGTATGTAAAGTAGTGAAACAAGCTTAAAAGTATGTTTCTATTTTTACGTACTTTAAAGTAACAAGACTCCAAAATATATTTTGGGAAAAAGTATTAAGAAGTACGTATATATTTATGTATACACAATTTTCAAGAATTAGTAGTTTCCTCCAGTTAAAGAAAAAAAAAATATTCCTAGTTTTTCAAGAACAAATCTTTTAAACCCCAAGGAGAAGAAAGCTATAGAAACAAGCAAGCTAAGTAAGACTAAGCAAAGAATAAAGAAAGCAAGCAAGATAAGGTGGACGACCTAAGCTAGAGGGGTCGCCCACAAGAAGCGTCATGATCAGGATTGGGAACTGCCTCTCTTTTCCTACATAGTACATCTGCAACCACGTTTGCTTTACCCGGATGGTACTCGACTTGGAAGTCGTAGTCTTGCATGTATTCTACCCACCTTCTCTGACGCAGGTTGAGATCTTTCTGTGTCGCTAGGTATTTCAAACTCTTGTGATCTGAAAACAGTCTAAAACTGGCACCGTACAGATAACAATGCCAAATCTTAAGCATAAACACTACTGCAGCTAACTCTAGATCGTGTGTAGGGTAGTTTCGTTCGTGTTGTTTCAGCTGTCGTGAGGCATAAGTGACAACTCGATTCTGTTGCATCAAGACTGCTCCAAGACCTTGATGAGAAGCATCGGTGTAGACATCATATACTTGATCCTGATCCGGAATGATAAGGATAGGTGCAGACGTCAAACGACTCTTTAACTCTTGGAAGACTGACTCATAGCTGTTGTCCCAAAAGAAAGGTACATCCTTCTTTGTCAGATTGGTGAGGGGAGCGGCGAGCTTGCTGAAGTCCTGTACAAAACGTCGATAATATCCCGCTAAGCCCAAGAAGCTTCGGATCTCTGGAACATTCTTCGGTCGTTCCCACTTAATAATCGCTCCAACCTTGGATGGATCCACTGATATACCGTCTCCTGAGATTATATGCCCGAGAAACTTAACCTCTGTCATCCAAAACTCACATTTTTCTTTCTTGGCGTACAACTAATGTTCACGAAGAGTCAGTAAAACTATATTGAGATGCTGTGCATGATCTTCACGAGTTCGGAAGTAGATGAGGATGTCGTCGATGAATACGATGACGAACTTATCAAGAAAAGGTCGGAAGACTCTATTCATCATATCCATGAAGGCTGCTGGCGCGTTTGTCAAACCGAAAGGCATTACTAAGAACTCGTAACTGCCATACCTCGTTCAGAATGCCGTCTTTAGGATATCCTCCTCTCTAACTCGAAGCTGATGATAACCGGATCTCAAATCAATCTTGGAGAAGAAACAAGCTCCACCCAACTGGTCGAACAAGTCATCTATACGTGGTAACGGATACTTATTTTTGATGGTCACACTGTTGAGCTTTCTATAGTCCACACAGAGACGAAGCGAATAGTCGACTTTCTTCACAAAAAGGACTGATGAACCCCAAGGTGAGTTGCTGTCTCGGATAAAGCCCAGCGATTTCAACTCATCCAGCTACTTGCGCAACTCTTTCATCTCTAGAGGTGCCATACGATACGGAGCAGAAGCAAAAGGAGCTGTTCCAGGAACTAAGTCGATACGAAACTCTATTTCTCTATGAGGTGGTAAACCTGGAAGAGCTTTTGGAAAAACATCTGGAAAACTATCGACAACAGGTATAGGTTAGATACTCTTTTCAGAACTGGATCCTTCTACCGCACACAAGGATAAGAAACAAAGAATACCCTGTCTACTCTTCGACACTAACCTCAGAGCAGATCTATCAACATCTGAAATTAAGCTTAACTGATAGGACACTACATGTCCGAAATCAGTTGTAAAGATAATGCGACGATTACGACAATCAAGCATAATCCCATATCAGGAAAGCCAGTCATATCCGAGAATAACATCATAAGCAAACATAGGCATTACTACAAGTGATGCCTCCAAACAAACATCCCCAACATAAACATAGGCTTGACACCCATCACTAACGGTAGTCGTGCCCAACGGGGATTTCACACATAAGGGAGAGTCAAGATTTTACAGTTTTAAACTAAGTGAACGAGCATAATGTTGGGCTATAAAAGAGTGTGCAGCCCCGGTGTCAAACAAAACATATGCATATGTACCAAAGATAGGAATTATACCATCTAATGCAGTCGGTGCATGATCTATCTCCATGCTGTCAGCTCCAAGAGCATGTACCTGTGGTGCCTTACCACGATTTTGAGCTGTATTCCCTCGCTGATAGCCCATACTCTGACTCTGTGGTGGTGGTCTCTGATAACTCGGCACTGGGAACTGCTATAGCGGTGTAGCATGTGAAGCATAAGGCGTAGTGTACTGGCTCGTGCGCTGAGGCTGATAGGGAGCCGGAAGCTGAGGGCGCTGTGACTGCGAAGACTGGGAAGTAAACTGTTGTCTCTGTGGAATACCATTCTGATTCCGCTGATGATGATGTCTATGAGCATTGTCTCTTGACTGTCTCTTCGGGCAGACATTTCTTTTGTGGCCTTCATCACCACACTTGAAGCAGGTAATCACATTCACCCGACCCTGTCGCTGTCCAGAGAACTGATGAGAACCCGATCCCTGAGACTGCTGGTTCTTCTGGTAAGGAGTCTGCGGCTTGTGTTGAGGCTTGTTGCGGATTGGTCCAGACTTTTTTTTGTTACGAGCTTCAAGGAACTCCTTGTCGCCCTCTTCCACTGTCAACGCCTTAGCAACTATCTGCTGGTAGCTATCCTTGATCTGGAACGGTTGTACACCCCTCTTCACATAGAGGCTAAGCCCTTCCTCAAAGCGGAGACACTTAGTAGCTTCATCCAAAACCTGATTCTTCGCATACCGGCCAACTCAGTTAACTTGGCTTCATATTCCCGCACTGACATAGACCCTTGCTTCAAACGGATGAACTCCCTAGCTTTTCTGTCGCGGAACTGAGCTGAAAAGAAACGCTCGTGAAAACGCTCCTCGAAAACTGTCCAAGAAGTCCTCTGCTCCTCTGTCAAACCATCCTCGATACTAGCCCACCAGGTAGAGGCTAGACCCACCAGCTTGTTGGAAGCAAACTCAACCCAGAACTCTGCGGGTGTGGCAGTCAACTTTAGCTGCTTACGAATGGCATCAAACCAGTAGTCGACATCCATCTCTGTGCCCGTGCCATCGAAAGTGGGTATGTGAGGCTTAAAGAAAAGAGTTAGGGCTGCCTGTTTAGGATGTATCATAGGCTGGGTAGGTACTGCTCTAGAGGTAGGGTTTTCGGTGGTAGGCGTTTGCTGAGGAGTCTGAGAAGAACTCCCCGCTCTCTGGGTCTCATTAGGAACAACATTGGCTACAGGAGCTGGGTTAGGTGTTCCAAAAGGTAAGACGGTGAGGAGAGCCTGTATCGCCGCCGTGAGATTCTGCATCGCCGTTAGCTGATCGTTCGGTGTAAGGACCGCTGTATTCTGACTCCCTTGAGGCTGCGTGTTCCCGGGGTTCTCTTCGTCGTTGCCTCTCTGCTGCCTCTGACTACGCCTGCCGGGACGAGCATTTTGCTGCATACGATTGAAGGAAGAGGAAATCCTATAAGCTTCTAAGAGTAAAGAAAACTATGCTTGGGTATTTTGAAAACGTTTTGATAAAAACCCTTTTGAAAACATTTTGATGAAAAACCCTTTTGAAAACCTGGGCTCTGATACCATTATATGTCACGGCCCAAAATTTAGACACGTGACACGGCAGCCAAATCATAATATCAACCCGAGATTTAAGGAAAACATTTATTACAAAAACAACGGGTCAACATTATAATTTAGCTAAGCCTAATTATAAAGTAGCATCATAACCACAAAATAAAATAAAGGAGAAAATAAATGCTTTTTAATGCGGAAGTCAAACACAAAATCGGTTTTCAAAAGAAATTACCAACCATAAAATATTCCCAAGCATGAAATTTGAATAACGTGAAATAAAGTACAAACTTAAAGTCTCATTACATTAGAACGAGAAACAGAAAGAAGAAGATGGAGAAAACGGATAGCATCATCTTCGGTAGTAACGGATATCTCAACGAATTTCCGAACTGCTACCTCCCGTACCTGGAAGTAGTCATTTCGAAATCACAAAGAAAAAGGGACGTGAGCGCTGGCTCAGTAGGACAGAAACAAAAGTGGGTTAACAGATAATATTTAAAAGTATGGCATAATATTCGTTTCAAAAAATAATCAACAATTTAAAAAAAAATACATGACATAATAATCATAAAAAAAAATCAACAATTTCGTGAAAAATATTTTTAATACAAGTTTTATTTTGCTGAGGACTTAGCGTAGCTGCAATATACGTGCCCCAATATTAAAATAATAAATCATTAAAACAAACCATCATATTATGAGTGAGGACTTGTCGTAGCTATAATATACGTGTCTCGAATTTGAATTATCCTAGATCATCTCGTTATGGTCTAAATAGGCCGAACGGCCCTGCGCAGATTTAGGGACCTTCCCCCATGGCGTCAACTTTGGGACGCACGCATCATTTACAATGATCGTGAACTAGAGCTCAATTATGTTCACCGGATTATTCAAAAGATGGTATTTACCAAGTTATATTATGCCATAAATCAAAACACGTTTTAAAATACACATTTAATTACCAACTACGTTGCATGCGTTTATTTCATAAAAAAAAAACAATATAATAATTTCATAAATTGAAAACAGCATGCCATCGATAAAACAGGGAAATTTAAAACACTTGACTACTCTCAGAAAAGGCTAGAACGTCCTACCTCGATTATCGCACAAGCGTTACGATAACGTGATCCACAAATCCAGCAAGAACGTCAAATAAATCCTATAATCACAACATATGATCAGTCTAAGTCTAGACATAATCATCCAATCATTTTAGTGTACCACAAAAGATTTTAAAACGTTTAATAAACATTTGGGATTTAAAATTTGTGAAAAACTCTAAGTTAGGATATTTCTGGTCAAGGGCAGACTGACCTAGGCTGATTGTAAAATCAATATCAATTCATTTTTAATCCCAAAAATTCTAAATTTTTAATCTGTTAAACTAGACATCCGTAGCTTTAATTCCATATAATTTTTATAATTTTTAGACATCATTTGGTCATTCAATTAGGCCAAAAACCGAGGGGTTGTTTTCAGGCATAAAAATCTGGGTTTCAGTTCCGGTTCAAAACCTGGCAGTTCTGTCCGCCTATCTTAGAAAAATATTTTGACTAGGCAAACGGATTATTTTGGTTCTGAAATTTTGTAGGAATTTAGGGGACATCTTGAATTTAATTTTAGGCTCAAGAATCACTCAAAAATCGTTTTTAAAACTCAAGTTATGGCCGACACAAATTTACTGTTCATATGGTAATTTTCCGGATTTCCGTTTTTCTGTGTCCGAATTTCGATTAGCCTCAAACCAATTCAATTTTCATCCAATGATCACGAAATTTTGTGGAAAACCATATTTATATGTCATTAACACAACCCAGGAATCAAATTGACAAAATCATAAAATCTTACACATATGATAATAGGGTTTTTGAAAAGGGGATCAATGAGGCAAAATTTTAGGGTTTGAGAGAGAAATCACACCTTGTTTGTGCTGCAATATTTTTGATGTTTGGTCTCCCTTTTGGCTGAATTTGTGTGAGTGTTGGAGTCTTCAAAACAGTGGGAAACAGTGGAGAAAACCATATAAAATTTCGGATTTGAAATCAAAAGGAAAAGGAAGGAAAAAAAAATTTTGATTTCTCACCTTGTTTTTGTCTCAAAGATTGTTGAATTTTTTGAGCTGCCTTTTGGTAAGTTTTGTTTGCTATTTTGGGTGTGTTTTGGGAGAGAAAATTCAGAGAGGAGAGAAGGGAAAGCTGGCCGAATTTTTGAGTGTGAAAGGAAGGGTGAATGAGAGTTAAAAGAGAGTTTTTATACTAGGTTTTCTTTCTTTCCCTTTCTCTTCCTTGTTTGGCTGAAATTTCTAAGGGTAAAAGGGAAAGTTTTTGTGCTGTTTTGAGGCTAGGGTTTTCTCTCTTATTTCCCCTTAAGTGGCCAAAATTATCCCTTAGTTTTTAAGGAAAAATAATTTGAATTTTGATTGAGTTTTGACTTAGCTTTTAATTCAATAAAATCTCCTTTATTTCCTACACTTTATAGCCAAATTTCTTCTTTATATCTAAGGAATGAAATTTGAATTTGAATCCTCCTTGGATTTGTGGAATTTAAATTGTAATTAAAATCCTAAGTGATGGCCGAATATTTTAGGGTTTCTTTTTGAAGTTCAAATTGTTGACTTTTTGAGCGGAATTTGACTAGGAAACCAACCTAGGGTTTCCAAAAGGATTTTTAATTAATTTTTGGCACACTAATTTTATTTAAATTATATATTGACCCTTAAATAAAATTTAAGGCGTCACAAGACCTCTCGAATTTCGAGAAGGAGACTCAGTTTTCCTCAAGGTGGCACCCATGAAATGGGTAATGCGCTTTGGGAAGAAAGGGAAGCTCAATCCTAGATATATAGGACCTTTTGAGATCCTCGAAAGGGTCGAGAAGGTAGCCTACAGATTAGCACTTCCCCCCGAACTAGCTTTCGTACACAATGTCTTCTACGTCTCGATGTTGAAGAAGTACGTGCCGGATAGTTCCCACATACTGAGCCAAGAGCCAGTCGAAGTATATACAGATCTGACCAATGAAGAGAGACCCGTACAAATTCTAGCCAGGGAAAATAAGGTTCTTAGGAATAAAGTGATTCCGCTTGTTAAAGTATTATGGCAGAATCATAACCTCGAAGAAGCTACATGGGAATAGGAAGAGGACATGAAAAGAGACTTCCCAGATTTATTTTAATTTTCGAGGACAAAAATTTTTGTAAGAGGGGCAGATTGTGAGGACCACCCCGATCATGTACTTTAATTTTCAATTTAATGAGAAATTGAAGAATAATTTAATGCATTTTAGTGCAATTTTAAAGGTATATGGTCAGGTACATGGCCGTGTAAGTGGTCGTGTACCACACAGACTGTGTACATGTATGTTGCCGTGTAAGTATACATGGCCCTGTAGCAGAACACGGTCAGGTACACGGCCGTGTAAGAGGCCGTGTACCGCTCGGGTTAATGAACTTGTAAAAGGCCGTGTTTTGAAACAGGGCTGTGTTGAAGAAATTTAGCTAGTACACGCTCATGTTACCTTAAACACGCCTGCGTTAGAGACCATGTTGAAGGCCGTGTAATGGGCAGAAAGTCGTTACACAGACCCTCAAATTGCATGGAACCTAATTACTATGCAATGAATAATTAAGTTGGAAAATATAGTATAATTTTCCCATTGAATAGACAAAACCGATACGATACTGCTTAAGTACTATTCATGCAATGAAAGGGGTGACCGACAGTGAACCCGGTCTACCCTATTATGTGCATATGTGAATGAGACATGTAGTGTTGAGAAACTGGTCCGGACGACCATTTCTTGACACAAGGTTGGTAAATAGATCACCAAAACGCTCGGACTGAACATCTGAGCACAACAACGAGAGATAGCCCTAGCAAGGGTACCACATCGAGAAATGGTCAAGATGACCTTTTCTCACCGAAAGACTGACAAAATCAGAGTCGGAGCACTCAGACCAGTCAGTTAAGTAGAAAACAGTGGATAATGAATTGTGGCGGCCTGCCCCTCGTAGAGATCATACAATACTATTACAGTTAAGCTTTATCGCTAACTGCGATAGATTGTACTCTCATGGGTCGCCAGCTAATCTATCTCTTTTGAAATCATGACGTTTTTGGGGAATTTTTTTTTTAAAACATCATGAAAAACATTTTCCACTATTTACTTTGTTTGCAAGTACAAAGTAATTTACATAACACAGTACTTTCGCAAAATATAAAATTATAAAAGAACTGTTTTTTTTTTCCTTCTCTTTTATCGCCCAGCGGAAAGACTCTAGCAGGACCATATCCCTCGCCTCCTATCCCATTTGACACACGCCATCCCGTCCGCCATCCAGTCATACAAAGCTACTGAGCTGGTCGCTTACCTGCAATATAAGCAAAAATGGTGAGCTACAGGCTCAGTAAGTTCAAATATGCAAGAAATAAAATTTCTATGAATAGTACTATTCATAATGAATAGTAATTTTGACCACTATTCATTATGAATAGTAAGTTTGACCACAACACAGTATATCAACAATACATCTACCGCGATGTTAGTAACCTCACGAAACTGTCTTATGCTCAATTATGGCATAGTTTCAGTTTCAGGTAATTATCTTTGATTACGTTCTGGTTTTGAGCTCAGGTTGGCTGTACCATTTAAGTGCGCATGACTGGGAGCGGTACATTAATGCTGACCTCCACAGCCTTAATCTCATAGCCCCGAAGGCAAAATTGTACATGACTGGGAGCGGTACATCAGTGCTGACCTCCACAGCCTTAATCTCATAGCCCTGAAGGCAAAATTTACCTCCCTGTACGGAAGACTGGTACGCCAAAAGTGGTTTCATTACCAACTTTTTAAGTTCTAACCCGGTGACTTCATATTGCCCCGTGGTTAGGAATGGTTCACATTTTAATTTTAGGTGAGTGAGTTTCATTAACCTCGCTCTAGTGCCCGAAGCACAATTTATTATGTGTCCCATTCTCAATAGTGCCCGTAGCACATTTCATCTCTCTCTCCATTCTATAGTAGTGCCCGTAGCACATACGTACCTAACTTATAATTAGTACATCAAAGTTAGCAACAATAATGCTATATGTTGCAGACAGGTAAATGTCTGAACTTACCTTATCAGTTTCCTCCCCTTTTCTTTCTTGGATCTTTGATCGCCCTCATTGTAGGTCGATTTTGGGATCCTACAGACAAAACTTTGTCTGTTAATTCATTTCCATTTATAGCTTTTATTTTTCATTAAAAAGCTTAAATAAAACCTATTTATAACTTTTTAGGTTTTATTTATCATTTTCCCCATTTTTCTCAACTTTTACAAAATTACGATTTTGCCCCTATATTTTGGCAAAATTACAATTTTGCCCCTGACGGAATTTTCTCGATCCAGACTGTATTTTTGGCTCTCAGGAACTTTTCTGACTCTTTTCTATTCATTACCGGGTTCGTTTCTATTTTATTTCTATTTTTAACTTTTCCGACCCTCTGGAAGTACTATTCCGACCCTTACGTCGGTTTGGTGATTTTCTATCGTTTCGAAGTCTCAAATTGACATTTTATTAGTATTTAAAACGTTCATCTACACGTTCCCGATCTACGTCTCCGAGGCTCGGATTTTCCGTACCCGACTCGGACCTTTATTTCGTTTCCCAAAAACGCCCCCCCTCGGGGTCGATTTTTCAATTTCACTTGCATTTTACATTTTTAAGGGGACGGGTTACTATTCATGAACCACCCCTTAGGTTTCCCTTATTCAATTTTCCGTTAGGGACTCGGGTTCCCAACCCGACCCTAAACTTTTATTTTTAATTCTCTTTTTACCCCAAATGCCCTTTTCGAAATTTCGGCAGCATTTCGGCGTAAATTTAAGACTACCAGCGTTAGGTACGCCTCAAACCATATGTACCTGCCACGTACTATACCACAAACCTATTTTATGTAAAAATTTTCCAAACTTTTACATAAAAGCTCACAAAATTTTAATTCACATTTCGAACCACATTCCACAAAATTTCTTTCAATTTTGCCCTTGGTTTTGGCCACAGTTTTCACACTCAAAACCTAACCAAAACTTTTCAATTTTTCAACCAAATTTTGAGCTATTCCAATGTCATTATCTAGCACATTTTCAAGCCAATTTACATGCATTTTTCAACACAATTTCTAGGGTTTTTTCATCATTACAACCCACGGCCATTTAAGAGAAAAACATGCATAACATTTTGTTTCATGCTTTCAATCACAAATCCATCATTTCCATAATTAAATGCATGATTTAAATCATCCAAACATCAAGTAAATCATGAAAAAAATTTTCACCAAACCCTAATTAAACCCACGGCCATATTAGGGTTATTTGATATCAAAATTTTTCTAAGCTTTCAACCATACAAATCATGCTTTACATTTGACCAAAATATTATTTAAAGCATTTTAACACTTAAACAATAACAATTCAACATCAATTACTCATGGTAACCCACGGTTTTACCCTTGGAAAACCAACCAAAATTTTGTTTTTCTTTAAACAAAATGCATGGTTTTTCTTCTAATCACACCCTTAACAAAACCCAAGCACCAAATCAATCAAAACAAACCAAAAATTTTTCATCCTTTACACTATTCATTCCACGAATTTTAGGGAGAAAAATCAAGAAAAAATGCAAACCAAAGAAATTTACCTTGCTTTCTCGCTTCTTTTGTCTTCAAGGATGGGTTTGACACAAATTTTGTGAAGAAAACTTGGGTATTTGGCTTGGTTTTCCTTGGTGGCTCACGGTTCCTCTAGGGAGAATACTTAGAAAATTTTTTCCTTTGGTTTTGGCTTTGAAATGGCTACGGCCATTTTGTTTAAAATGTTGCTGACTTAAGTGTTAAAGGAACCAATTAATTTGGTTTCCAACCAATCGAAATGCAACACTTTTCAAACCCATTTCTTTCCAATTTTTTCAAAAATTAAATGGGTGAAATTTTGGCCAAATCTTGGCCTTTAGATCAAAAAGTGATTAAATCTTGGCCATTAATACCACCAACCACCATAATTTTCCCATTTATTAAAATTTCTTTATGCTGTCATAATGCAAAGTAATATATTGACTTTGACTTTTACTATTCACATTAATTCGACTACTTTTTGACCGATATCGGTTCGAGCCGAAATTTTTCTGAAATCGTCCCGGTGGGTTCCTGAGGTCTCCTGTGCAGTCGAATCAATTTATACTGCTTCCGTTTGATCAAAATCAATCCCGGAAGTTTTTCATCTTTTAGTGCTCCGGTTAGGGTTTTCAATGCCGTTTTTGACACCGTTCCACCCGTTTCAACTCAGTGAATTTTTCCAACACTGAATTCTTCCTCGTCAGTATTGTTAGAACATTTTAATACATTCTAAACAATATAAATACATTTATTTCACTCTTTAAATAGTACAAATTGTTATATACATACATTTGTACATTTCCTTCCGAGAATGCCCGAATTTCCCGGTTGTCACATTCACCCCTCCTTATAAAATTTTCGTCCTCGAAAATTAGAACAAGTGGGGGTATAAACTCCTCATCTCGTCTTCTTGTTCCCACGTAGCTTCTTCAATGTTGTGATTTTATCACAGAATCTTCACTAGTGGGATTGTCTTATTCCTCAGTACTTTCTTGTCATGAGCCAGAACTCGAATAGGTTGTTCTGCGTATATTAAATCCTCGTGGATCTGAACAGCTTCATGCTTCAAGATCTGGTATATACTTTCTCAGCATCGACACATGAAATACATTATGCACTGCCGACAATTCAGGAGGTAACGCTAATCTGTAAGCGACCTTTTCAATGCGTTCGATAATTTCATAAGGTCCAATATATCTTGGACTCAGTTTCCCTTTCTTACCGAAACGCATAATCCCTTCATGGGCGATACCTTGAGAAACATGAAGTCTCCTTCATCAAACTCCAAGGATCTCCGCCTCTTGTCCGCATAACTCTTTTGTCGGCTTTGCGCAATTTTCATTTGACGCTGAATTCTTACAACGGCATCAAAAGTTTCTCGTATAAAATCCGTCTTATGCAGTTGTTTCTTTTGCAGGTCGTACCAGTGTATTGGCGATCTGCACTTCCGTCCATACAAAGCCTCGTAAGGTGCCATGCCTATGGAAGCTTGGTAACTTTTATTGTGACGGCCCGCCCCTCGTAGAGATCATACAATACTATTACAGTTGAGCTTATCACAAACTGCGATAGATTGTACTCTCATGGGTCGCCGGCTTATCTCTCTCTCTCAGTAAAATCATGTCGTTTTTGGGGAAAAATTTTTTTGTTTTTGTTTTTTTTTTTTTTTTTTTTTAAAACATCATGTAAAACATTTCCCACTATTTACTTTGTTGGCAAGTGCAAAGTAATTTACATATTACAGTACTTTCGTAAAATATATAATATTACAAACGACTGTTTCTTTCTTCTTTTTTTTTCCTTTTTATTGCTCAGCGGAAAGACTCTGGCAGTACCATATCCCTCGCCCAGTTATCCTATTTGACACACGTCATCCCGTCCGCATCCAGTCAAACAAGCTACTGAGCTGGTCGCTTACCTGCAACATTAGCAAAAATGGTAAGCTACAGGCTCAGTAAGTTCAAACATGCAAGAAATGAAATTTCTATGAATAGACTATTCATCATGAATAGTACCGTCAACTACTATTCATATGTGAATAGTAACTTTGACCACTATTCTTACATGAATAGTAAGGTTGACCACAACACTGTATCACACTAGTACATCTACCGCGATGTTAGTGCTCTCACTAAACTGTATTATGCTCAATTATGGCATAGTTTCAGTTTTAGATAATTATCTTTAATTATATTATGATTTTGAGCTCAGGTTGGCAGTACCATTTAAGTGCGCATGACTGGGAGCGGTACATTAGTGCTGACCTCCACAGCCTTAATCTCATAGCCCCGAAGGCAAAATAGTACATGACTGGGAGCGGTACATTAGTGCTGACCTCCACAGCCTTATTTTATAGCAAATGTGACAACCGGGAAATTCAGGCAATTCTCGGATGAAAATGTACAAATGTATGTATATAACAATTTGTACTATTTAAAGAGTGAAATAAATGTATTTATATTGTTTAGAATATATGAAAATGTTCTAACAATACTGACGAGTAAGAATTCAGTGTTGGAAAAATTCACTGAGTTGAAACGGGTGAAACGGTGCAAAATCGGCATTGAAAACCCTAACCGGAGCAATAAAAGACGGAAAACTTCCGGGATTGATTTTGATCAAACGGAAGCAGTTTAAATTGATCCGACTGCACAGGAGACCTCAGGAACACGCCGGGACGATTTCAGGAAAATTTCGGCTCGAACCGGTATCGGTCAAAAAGTAGTCGAATTAATGTGAATAGTGAAAGTCAAAGTCAACTTTTGCTTTAGCATTTATGACATCATAAATCCATTTAATAAATAAAAAGAAGATGATGATTGGTAGAATTAATGGCCATGATTCATTTGCCTTTTTGATCTAAAGGCCAAGATTTGGCCAAAAATACACCTTTTTAATTTTTGAAAATTATGGAAAGAATTAGTTTGAAAGATGTCTAATTCTCATTGGTGGAAGGCTAAATTAATTGGCCTTTGGTTTCATTAAGTCGGCAACATTGTGATAAAGTGGCCGAAACTTGTTTTAAAGCCAAAACCAAAAGAAAGAAAATTTCTTCTAAGTGTTCATGGAGAATACGTGAGCCACCAAGGAGAACCAAGCAAATCTTCCAAAATTTCTTCACAAAAGTGGTATCAAACACTTCATTGAAGGCAAAGGAAGCAAGAAAGCAAGGTAACCTTCTTTGGTTTGCATTTTTTCTTGGTTTTTCTTCAAGAAAACTATGGGATGAATAGCGAAAAAGATGGAAAAATTTTTGGTGGTTTTCAATGATTTGATGCTTGGGTTTTGTTAAGGGTGTAATTAGTAGGAAAACCATGTAATTTGTTTAAAGAAAAACCAAATTTTGGTTGGTTTTTCAAGGGTAAATCCGTGGGTTACCTTAGGTAACCAATGAGAAAACTTTGTGGTTAATTGCTAACATGCTTTCAAAGTTGAAATTGGTGAAGAATAAAGCTTGTATGTCATGGTGAAAAGCTTAAAAAAAAATTCTTGGTGTGAATTACATTAAATGGCCGTGGGGTTTAATAATGATTTGGAAGAAAATTTTTGCATGGTTTATGTGGTATTTGGTTGATTGGAATTATGCAATTTAATATGCAAATGATGAATTTATAATGGAAAGAATGAAACAAAATTGTTTGGCATGTTTTCATTCTTTGGCCGTGGGGTACAAGTGTGTAAAAACCCTAGGAAAATTGGTTAAAAATGCCAAGAAAATGGGCTTGAAAATGTGGTAAAAACATGACATTAAATGGCCTAAAGTGTGGTGAAAGTTTGACAAATTTTTGGTTCGGTTTGGTTGTGAAAACCGAAACCAAATTAAGGGCAAAATTGTGGAAAAAATTTTGTGATGTGGGTTAAAATGTGAAATTGGAATTTGTGGGTTTTTATGTAAAAGTTTGGAAAACTTTTACATAAAATAGGCTTGTGGTATAGTACGTGGCAGGTACATACGGTTCGAGGCGTACCTAACGCCGGAAGCCTTAAAATTACGCCGAAATGCTGCCAAAATTTTGAAAATGGCATTCGGGGTAAAATGGAAATTAAAAATAAAAGTTAGGGCCGGGGCGGAAACCCGAGTCCCTAACGAAAAATTTTGAATAAAAAAAATTTTTAAGGGGTGGGTCATGAATAGTAACCCGTCCCCTTGAAAATGAAAAACGTGAGTGAAATTGAAAAGAAAAAAAAAAAAAAAACCGACCCCGAGGGGGGCATTTTTGGAAACGAAATAAAGGTCCGAGTCGGGAACGGAAAACCCGAGCCTCGGAGACCTAGGTCGGGAAAGTCTAGATGAATGTTTTAAATACTAGTGAAACGTCCATTTGAGGCTCCGAAACGATAGAAAATCGCTAAACCGACGTAAGGGTCAGAATAGTGCTTCCCGAGGGCCGGGAAAGCAAAAAGTGGAAATAAAATAAAAACGAACCCGGTAATGATTAGAAAAGAGTCAGAAATATTCCTGAGAGCCAAAAATGCAGTCTGGATCGAGAAAAAATTCTGTCAAGGGTAAAATCGTAATTTTGCAAAAGTTGGGGGAAAATGGTGAAAATAATAAATAAAGCCTAAAAAGTTATAAATAGGTTTTATTTAAGCTTTTTAATGAAAAATAAAAGCTATAAATGGAAATGAAATTAACAGACAAGGTTTTGTCTGTAGGATCCCAAAATCGACCTACGAGGAAGGCGATTCAAGATCCAAGAGAGAGAAAGGGAACAGTCTGATAAGGTAAGTTCAGACATTTACCTGTCTGCAACATATAGCAATATTGTGCTAACTTTAATGTACTAACTATAAGTTAGGTACATATGTGCTACGGGCACTATTATAGAGTAAAGAGAGAGACGTAATGTGCTACGGGCACTATTAAGAATGGACACATTGTTAATTGTGCTTCGGGCACTAGAGCAAGGTTAATAAAACTCACTCAACTAAAATTAAAATGTGAACCATTCCTAACCACGGGACAATGTGAAGTCATCGGGTTAGAATGTTAAAAAGTCGGTAATGAAACCACTTTCTGGCGTACCAGCCTTCCGTATAGGGAGGTATTTTTGCCTTTGGGGCTATGAAAATAAGGCTGTGGAGGTCAGCACTAATGTACCGCTCCCAGTCATGTACTATTTTGCCTTCGGGGCTATGAGATTAAGGCTGTGGAGGTCAGCACTAATGTACCGCTCCCAGTCATGCGCACTTAAATGGTACTGCCAACCTGAGCTCAAAATCATAATATAATTAAAGATAATTATCTAAAACTGAAACTATGCCATAATTGAGCATAATACAGTTTAGTGAGAGCACTAACATCGCGGTAGATGTACTAGTGTGATACAGTGTTGTGGTCAACCTTACTATTCACGTAAGAATAGTGGTCAAAGTTACTATTCACGTATGAATAGTAGTCGACGACTATTCACGATGAATAGTACTATTCATAGAAATTTCATTTCTTGCATGTTTGAACTTACTGAGCCTGTAGCTCACCATTTTTGCTAATGTTGCAGGTAAGCGATCAGCTCAGTAGCTTGTTTGACTGGATGCGGACGGGATGACGCGTGTCAAATAGGATAACTGGGCGAGGGATATGGTACTGCCAGAGTCTTTCCGCTGAGCAATAAAAAGGAAAAAAAAAAAAAAAGAAGAAAGAAACAGTCGTTTGTAATATTATATATTTTACAAAAATACTGTAATATGTAAATTACTTTGCACTTGCCAACAAAGTAAATAGTGGGAAATGTTTTACACGATGTTTAAAAAAAAACAAAAACAAAAACAAAAAAATTTTTCCCCAAAAACGACATGATTTTAAGAGAGAGAGAGATAAGCCGGCGACCCATGAGAGTACAATCTATCGCAGTTAGCGATAAGCTCAACTGTAATAGTATTGTATGATCTCTACGAGGGGCGGGCCGCCACATTTATTGTACGAGAATTCAATTAATGGTAACTTCTCGTTCCAATTTCCCGTAAAATCCATTACACAAGCTCGAAGCATGTCCTCTAATGTCTGAATGATCCGCTCCGACTGTCCGTCTGTTTGCAGATGAATGCCGTATTGAATGTCAATTCAGTACCCATGGCTTCTTGCACACACTTCCAGAAATTCGAAGTGAATCGTGCATCTTGATCCGATACAATGGATTTTGGTACTCCATGTAATCTGACGATATAAGTTACGTACAACTGAGCAAACTTTTCCAACGAAAAAGTCATCTTGACAGCTATAAACCGTGCCGTCTTGGTCAGTCTGTCCACAATAACCCAGATGGCATCGTAACCTTCTCTGGTTTTTGGTAGTCCCACTACAAAATCCATCGTAATGTGTTCCCATTTCCATTCAGGAATCTCCAAAGGTTCCAATCTTCCTGCTATATTTTTATGTTCCACTTTGATTCTTTGACAGGTCATGTATCTACTCATGAATTTTGCTATATCATTCTTTATCCCTTTCCACCAGAACTATAACTTCAAGTCCTGATACATCTTACTTGCTCCGGGATGAACTGAATATGGTGTCTCATGGGCTTCTGACATGATCCGTATTCTAAGTTCCTCATCAGCTAGAACATTTATCCTTCCTTGATAAAGGATCATTCTATCCTTGGAAATTCCTTCTTGAGAACTTATCATTCTTGGATCTCGTCTTTGAGCTTCCTTGATATCCTCAAACAGCGATGTTTTCATTTGGAGTGCAGCCAATCTTCCAAATATCAGCTCTAAGTTCAAAGAATTTATCTCTTGCTGCAATGGCTTCGGAAGCCTTTTGATTGGTAGCTGGTGCGATATGGTAGACTTTCTGCTTAAAGCATCCGCTACACGGTTAGCCTTCCCTAGATGATATAGGATTTCACAATCATAATCCTTCACCAGTTCTAACCATCTTCTTTGCCACATATTGAGCTCCTTTTGCGTGAATAAATACTTCAGGCTTTGGTGATCAGTAAAAATCTGACATTGAGCTCCATAGGGATAGTGTCGCCAAATTTTAAGTGCGAACACTACTGCAGCAAGTTCAAGGTCATGTGTAGGGTAATTCCTTTCATGATCCTTTAATTGACGGGAAGCGTAGGCAATCACCTTACCGCCTTGCATCAGGACTGCTCCCAATTATATTTTAGATGCATCACTATAGATCACAAACTTCTCCCCTTCTGTGGGAAGCGTAAGGATTGGTGCGCTTGTCAGCCATCTCTTTAACTCCTGGAAGCTTCTTTTGCATTCCATAGTCCACTCATACTTCCTTTCCTTGCGTGTAAGAGCAGTAAGAGGTGCAGCTAAACGTGCAAATCCCTCTACAAATCACCGATATTAACCAGCTAATCCCAAGAAACTGCGTATTTCGGTCACACTCTTGGGTGCAGGCGACTGATTAATTACATCTACTTTCGTTGGATCTACAGCAATACCTTCCTGGGATACAACATGTCCGAGAAAATGTACTCTGTCCAGCCAAAACACACATTTTGAGAATTTGACATACAATTGATGCTTCCTTATCGTATGCAATACGATCCTCAGATGCTCCTTGTGCTCCTCATGAGTCTTTAAGTATATAAGAATGTCATCAATGAATACAATGACAAACTTATCCAAATACTCTTTAAAGATTCTATTCATTAAATCCATGAACACTGCCGGTGCATTTGTTAATCCAAATGGCATCACAAGAAACTCGTAGTGACCATAACAAGTCCTAAACGCCGTCTTAGGAATATCACTTTCTTTAATTTTCAGCTGGTGATATCCTGATTGTAAGTCGATCTTGGAAAATACCGCTGCGCCTTTTAACTAGTCAAATAAGTCATCAATTTTAGGTAACGGATACCTATTTTTTATTGTAACCTTATTCAACTTCCGGTAATCAATGCACAATCAGAACGTTCCATCCTTTTTCATGACGAACAACACAGGTGCACCCCACGGAGAATAACTCCGTCTGATGAATCCCTTATCTAAAAGCTCCTTTAATTGTTCCTACAGCTCCTTTAACTCCACTGGAGCCATGCGGTATGGTGCTTTGGAAATAGGTGCCGTTCCCGGCA
Organism: Antiaris toxicaria; assembly: GCA_035233585.1. Taxonomy (NCBI): domain Eukaryota; kingdom Viridiplantae; phylum Streptophyta; class Magnoliopsida; order Rosales; family Moraceae; genus Antiaris; species Antiaris toxicaria. Next base: position 26,310,733 of record CP141154.1, read on the forward strand.
TCAACTCAATTTCGAACGAGATTTCTCTCTCTAGAGGTATCCCTTGTAACTCTTCTGGAAATACGTCAAGAAATTCCTTAACAACGGGAACATCTTTAGGTTGACGCTTCTGTTCCTCTGTAGTATCCACCACATATGCCAGATATCCCCTGCAACCATTGGCTATCAGCTTCCTTGCTCTTAGCGAACTGATCATCATCTTCCCAGGTTTTCGAGAAGCATCGACATATTCGAAACTCTATTCTTCCTCGGGTTAGAATACTATCTTTCGATTTCTACAGTCGATCATAGCTTGATATTTCCCCAGGAAATCCAAGCCTAGAATCACATCGTAATCCACGATCTTCATTACGATCAACTCAGCATGTAGTTCCCTATTTGCCACATATACTGGTACATGAGGTAGCCAGTAATTGGACAACAATACTTCCTCAGAGGGTAAAGCTATCTTAAATACTCTTCCTATATAGTCCTTAGGAAGTCCTATCTTGTCAGCAAATTCATAGGAAATAAAAGAATGCGTAGCACCGGAATCGAATAGTACAGAGGCTACATGACTAGCGACAGTAAGCTGACCTGTCACTACATTAGATGTTCCTGCCTCTGCATCCTTCTTGCTGTAGGCCATTACACAAGCATCAGCACGTGGCACACGCTCCTGGCGTTGCGGCCTTACCGGAGACTCTTCAACTCTGACCTGAAGGGAATGAGCTTGTGGGCGTGTCTGGTGCTGTTGGGAAGTGCCTTGTCCACCCTGCTTATTGTTTGGACAGAACCTGGCATAATGGCCTTCCTTTCCACATTCATAGCAAACAAGTGGCCCATATCTGCATTACCCAGAATGTCTCTTCTCGCATGTAGGATAATTTTGCACATTGGATTCCGCATTACCAGCTGTTCTTCGCTACTGGTTTCGATTATTTCCCTGGCGATTCCCAGTAAAATTGCCCTTCTTCTTGTTTTGCTGGGATCCTTGATTATTGCCCTGGCTTATTTTAGCATTCTGATTTGGCTTGCTAGATTGACCAACTTATGTAGACTTAGCCAAAGCCCTCTCCTTCTTCTTGGCCTCCCAGTGCTTTTCTCTTTCCTCTTTCTGTCGCGCTACGTGAAACTCAGCTCTTATGGCCTGACTAACACAATCTGCTACAGAAGTAGGTGGTACCTGGCCCGTATCTACCAATGCAGCAATTTCTGGCCTGAACATCCCGATCATTTTTTGTATTTTCTCCTTCTTAGTAGGGACTACATAAGAACATAAACGGGATAACTGGTCGAACTTTCGGTAAACTTCGCTTACCGACATATTTTCTTGCGTCAATTCTGAGAACTCTTTCTGCTGTTGTCTCAGAGATGCAGGGTCATAATATTTCTGGTTAAATTCTTCCAGAAATTCTGCCCAACTCATGGTAGACACGTTTCTTCTCATTCACACAGTGTCCCACCAAAACCGAGCACCTTTTCTCAACACAAAAGATGCACATGCGACCTTCTCCCGGTCAGTTAGGTTCATGAATTCCATGATTACTTGCAATAACGACAACCAGTCTTCAGCCTCTAGAGGATTAGTAGAACCTTCAAATTCTGGCGGCCTCATACGCCTGAATCTTTCATAGAGGGGTTCCAGATTTAATACCGGTTGCGGTTCAGGAACTCTCTCATGTACAGCAGCTGGAGGGATAACCGGATCTACCTCAGCTTCCTGTTCTACTTGGGTACCCTCAGAACCTTGCCTCTGTTCTAACTCCTCTACTCGTTGTCTCATATTAGCATTTTCCTGTATCTGAGCTTCTAGTAGGGCTTGTATCTGATCTAATCTCTCCATGACATTAGGATGTCGTTCTCGTCCCTCTGGTCGATTTCGTAAATCCACCATCTTGCCTATTATCCTATTATAGCACAACAATTCACCGTTAGCTTTTCCATGACCACATTCGTAAGATCATATCAATTTACAAAATTCAGGGTAATGTAAAGCCACATCATCGTAACACATCATCGTACAACATATAATCATTTTGATATTTCATTCATAGCAAAACGTTTATATATCATACATAATCATCACCAGTCATATATACATCAGCCATCATATACATCTTGGCCACAAGTCTATACAAAAGAGCTTTTCTCTATAAGCTACTTATATACATGCATACATCTATTGGTCACACATCCCCTGTGTCTGGGACTAGAGGATATTCTTCTGGATCCTCATCATCATCGGGGTCATCTGAGTCGTCACTACCCCTAGGCAATGCTCCCTGTCTTGAGTCATCACCACATCGTGGTCTAGATGGTCCGGCCTATAAGCTTTTCTCTATAAGCTACTTATGTACATGCATACATCTATTGGTCACACATCCCCTGTGTCTGGGACTAGAGGATATTCTTCTGGATCCTCATCATCATCGGGATCATCTGAGTCGTCACCACCCCTAGGCAATGCTCCCTGTCCTGATTCATCACCTCCTCGTGGTCTAGATGGTCCGGCCTCATGATCGTTCATCATTCTTCTCGGCCCAAAGATGCGTGCCAACATCTCATCTTGACCCAGTGTCTCTCGTCGACTCTGCGTCAGATGCTCAATCAAAATCTCCCTCTCGATTGTCCTGATCATCACTACAAACTCTTAGAGTGTAGGAGGATATAGCTTAATCACCATCTGTCTCAACTCCATGGGTAAACCTCTCCAGAAAAGCTCACAACAATTTGCTTCAGTGAGGTTGGGCAATGGACATCTCCTCCTAATGGTCTCCTCAAATCATGCTGCATAAGACATAACTGTCTCACCAAACAACATGACCATCCTCTCTATCTGGAGAATGTAGTCCCTAACCTCATCGAATCCAGGGTACGTAGGTATATCTGCCTCTCGTCTCTCTAGAGGTGCTGGAGCAGGTGCCGGATCCCTAGGCAGAAACTGATCAGCCAATCGCGACAGAACTCAACCCAACTGAATCCCAACAGAATCTCCTAGTCGCAATAATCCCAGAATACTCGAGCATCTCCCTGAAACATACTGATGGCCAACTGGATCCACATCTCTCGATCAATGTCGCACATCACCATAATCCTCTCTATGGCATGGAGCCAGTTCTTCGTCTCCATCGACTGTCGTCCACCATCAAACATAAGGGGACTGTTTGCTCTGAATGCCTGTACTGCCCGAGCGGAAACTCTCACCCCAATATGTTGACGTCCACTAACAACTGGAATGTCCACTACTACAAGTGGATGAAGTACCGGTCGAGGTTGTACTACATCTACTAGAGCTGGTGCTGGAGGTCTCTCGGGCACCGGGGGTCTAACTACTGGTCGTTGGGAAATAGACGGCCTCACAATAGGTCTCGTCCATACCCGTAACACCCCTCTCGGTCGTGGTAGTAGTGGCCTCACATAAGGAGGTCTGGTCATCTTGCTACCTATAAGATAATTATTTTCACATAAGAAAATAATTAACTAAACTTAAATAAACTACTTACTTGGATAGCGGTACAGGATGCGCGAAGTGTCAAATCAGGATATGGTCGACACTGTTCTGATATACCAACTGTAGTAACAGTTGGTAATCTAAACTAAACCAATCGTAATTCCGCTCTGATACCAACAGTGGCGGCCCGCCCCTCGTAGAGATCATACAATATTATTACAGTTAAGCTTTATCGCTAACTACGATAGATTGTACTCTCATGGGTCGCCGGCTAATCTATCTCTTTTTAAATCATGACATTTTTGGGGAAATTTTTTTTTTTTTTAAAACATCATGAAAACATTTTCCACTATTTACTTTATTTACAAGTACAAAGTAATTTACGTAATACAGTACTTTCACAAAATATAAAATTACAAAAGAACTGTTTTTTTTATTTTCCTTCTCTTTTATCGCTCAGCGGAAAGACTCTGGCAGGACCATATCCCTCGCCTCCTATTCCATTTGACACGCGCCATCCCGTCAGCCATCCAGTCATACAAAGCTACTGAGCTGGTCGCTTACCTGCAACATAAGCAAAAATGGTGAGCTACAGGCTCAGTAAGTTCAAACATGTAAGAAATAAAATTTCTATGAATAGTACTATTCATCATGAATAGTAATGTTGACCACTATTCATATATGAATAGTAACTTTGACTACTATTCATTATGAATACTAAGTTTGACCACAACACAGTATATCAACCATACATCTACCGCGATGTTAGTACCCTCACGAAACTGTCTTATACTCAATTATGGCATAGTTTCAGTTTTAGGTAATTATCTTTGATTACGTTCTGGTTTTGAGCTCAGGTTGGTGTACCATTTAAGTACGCATGACTGGGAGCGGTACATTAGTGCTGACCTCCAAAACCTTAATCTCATAGCCCTGAAGGCAAAAGTATACATGACTGGGAGCGATACATCAGTGCTGACCTCCACAGCCTTAATCTCATAGCCCCGAAGGCAAAATTTACCTCCCTGTACGGAAGGCTGGTACGCCAAAAGTGGTTTCATTACCAACTTTTTAAGTTCTAACCCGGTGACTTCATATTGCCCCGTGGTTAGGAATGGTTCGCATTTTAATTTTAGGTAAGTGAGTTTCATTAACCTCACTCTAGTGCCCGAAGCATAATTTATTATGTGTCCCATTCTCAATAGTGCCCGTAGCACATTTCGTCTCTCTCTATACTCTATAGTAGTGCCCGTAGCACATATGTACCTAACTTATAGTTAGTACATCAAAGTTAGCAACAATAATGCTATATGTTGCAGACAGGTAAATGTCTTAATTTACCTTATCAGTTTCCTCCCCTTTTCTTTCTTGGATCTTTGATCGCCCTCCTTGTAAGTCGATTTTGGGATCCTACAGACAAAAATTTGTCTATTAATTTCATTTCCATTTATAGCTTTTATTTTTCATTAAAAAGCTTAAATAAAACCTATTTATAACTTTTTAGGCTTTATTTATCATTTTCCCCATATTTCTCAACTTTTGTAAAATTATGATTTTGCCCCTAAACTTTTATTTTTAATTCTCTTTTTACCCCAAATGCCCTTTTCGAAATTTCGGCACCATTTCGGCGTAAATTTAAGGCTACAGGCGTTAGGTACGCCTCGAACCATATGTACCTGCCACGTACTATACCACAAACCTATTTTATGTAAAAGTTTTCCAAACTTTTACATGAAAGCTCACAAAATTTCAATTCACATTTCGAACCACATTCCATAAATTTCTTTCAATTTTGCCCTTGGTTTTGGCCACGGTTTTCACACTCAAAACCTAACCAAAACTTTTCAATTTTTCAACCAAATTTTGAGCTATTCCAATGTCATTATCTAGCACATTTTCAAGCCAATTTACATGCATTTTTCAACACAATTTCTAGGGTTTTTTCATCATTACAACCCACGGCCATTTAAGAGAAAAACATGCACAACATTTTGTTTCATGCTTTCAATCACAAATCCATCATTTTCATAATTAAATGCATGATTTAAATCATCCAAACATCAAGTAAATCATGAAAAAAATTTTCACCAAGCCCTAATTAAACCCACGGCCATATTAAGGTTATTTGACACCAAAATTTTTCTAAGCTTTCAACCATACAAATCATGCTTTACATTTGACCAAAATATGATTTAAAGCATTTTAACACTTAAACAATAACAATTCAACATCAATTACTCATGGTAACCGACGGTTTTACCCTTAGAAAACCAACCAAAATTTTGTTTTTCTTTAAACAAAATGCATGGTTTTTCTTCTAATCACACCCTTAACAAAACCCAAGCACCAAATCAATCAAAACAAACCAAAAATTTTTCATCCTTTACACTATTCATTCCACGAATTTTAGGGAGAAAAATCAAGAAAAAACGCAAACCAAAGAAAGTTACCTTGCTTTCTTGCTTCCTTTGTCTTCAAGGAAGGGTTTGACACAAATTTTGTGAAGAAAACTTGGGTATTTGGCTTGGTTTTCCTTGGTGGCTCACGGTTCCTCTAGGGAGAATACTTAAATAAATTTTTCCTTTGGTTTTGGCTTTGAAATGGCTACGGCCATTTTATTTAAAATGTTGCCGACTTAAGTGTTAAAGGAACCAATTAATTTGGTTTCCAACCAATCGAAATGCAACACTTTTCAAAACCATTTCTTTCCAATTTTTTCAAAAATTAAATGGGTGAAATTTTGGCCAAATCTTAGCCTTTAGATCAAAAAGTGATTAAATCTTGGCCATTAATGCCACCAACCACCATAATTTTCCCATTTATTAAAATTGGATTATGATGTCATAATGCAAAGTAATATATTGACTTTGACTTTTACTATTCACATTAATTCGACTACTTTTTGATCGATACCGGTTTGAGCCGAAATTTTCCTGCAATCGTCCTGGCCGGTTCTTGAGGTCTTCTGTGCAGTCGGATCAATTTATACTGCTTCCGTTTGATCAAAATCAATCCCGGAAGTTTTTCATCTTTTAGTGCTTCGGTTAGGGTTTTCAATGCCATTTTTGACACCGTTCCACCCGTTTCAACTCAGTGAATTTTTCCAACACTAAATTCTTACTTGTCAGTATTGTTAGAACATTTTAATACATTCTAAACAATATAAATATATTTATTTCACTCTTTAAATAGTACAAATTGTTATATACATACATTTGTACATTTCCTTCCGAGAATGCCCGAATTTCCCGGTTATCACATTCACCCCTCCTTATAAAATTTTCGTCCTCGAAAATTAGAACAAGTGGGGGTATAAACTCCTCATCTCGTCTTCTCATTCCCACGTAGCTTCTTCAATGTTGTGATTTTTCCACAAAATCTTCACTAGTGGGATTGTCTTATTCCTCAGTACTTCCTCGTCACGAGCCAGTACTCGAATAGGTTGTTCTTCGTATGTTAAATCTTTGTGCATCTGAACAGGTTCATGCTTCAATACATGGGACGGATCTGGTATATACTTTCTCAGCATCGACACATGAAATACATTATGCACTGCCGACAATTCAGGAGGTAACGCTAATCTGTAAGCGACCTTTCCAATGCGTTTGATAATTTCATAAGGTCCAATATATCTTGGACTCAGTTTCCCTTTCTTACCAAAACGCATGATCCCTTCATGGGCGATACCTTGAGAAACACAAAGTCTCTGTTAGGAAATGCCCTAAGCATTAGATACATTTTGACGTATTTATTTTGAACTGGATAATAAAATTATATATAGAGGTTATTAATTACATTGCTATCTGTCCTCATTTTATTTACATGTTAAAGTAAATGTAAGCAAATATGGCTCACTGACTGCTTGTGTTAAAACTGTTAGAACGTTGTATGTAATGGACTTTTGTATGCGAGAAGACAATGTTCCAAAGTTAGCGGTCTAAACTATGGTCTGTAGTCTATGGGGTTAGACCGAGCATCTAACTCATGTTAAGACTATTATGTTGTCTAAAGCCTTGGAGGGGACAGTTTTTCTTGACTGTCTGGAGCTGGACTCCCAAGTAGAGACATAGATATGTTGCTTGGTGGTGACATATTAGACCGGGACTAAAGCATGATTGATCTACGTAGTCCGCTATGAGTGGATCAATCTGCTTTTGACGTTCATTGTGCAATAACCTTAATCCTGAGTAAATGAACTACTTCATGTATATGACTTGTGTACTTTGATGTTCCAATGGCTAAAGCGTCTCACAGGTAGTAAGCTTATAGACCGGTTCGTTGGGTGCATGACTTGTATACGATGAAGGGTTTGTTTGCAGATATCGGAATCATAGCTCTAAGGAGTTAAAGGTATCCTCTTAAAGGCATTATACTGAATGTGAAAATGTACAAGGCCTTGGGTCGTCTGCTGGGCGGATGACTTCTTATTCACATATGGTGAATAATCATTTTCTTAATTCGGTAGTATAATGGAAGATAGCCTGATCAGTAGGATTAAACGGACTTTGACCTAAGGCTGATCATGGATATCATATGAGGGTTTTGCATATATGACAAGGTCATTGGATAGTAGCTCGTCACAGGCTTACGTAATACGGTATATAATTAGGAGTTCAGTTTCAGGTTTATAGTGGTGTGACTCTGAAATTAGTGATCATATGATTGAGTTGTTCGGTAAAAGAATGATGATCATATGGATTTACGGAGCCTGATTATATATGTCCAATCAGTCCCTCTACTAGCTCCACATAATTCCTCAACGTTTGGCAAATTGATTTGTGTATGCTATTGGCTAGTTTATTATGCATGGATGGTGATGACACAGGATTAGGATGGTAGACAAGATTCTCTCCGGTTGGATTCAAATTTTGTTTTGGATAATAGAGTACACAATTATTCGAACTCCAAATAAAGTTGCCATGATTTTATTTGAGATTGGATTGGAGTTGTAGAAAATTATCCATGAGAGCAAGAATTTGAAACACAACTGTTTTGTGGATTTTGAAATTTGAATTTAAAATTTGAAATTTGAATTTTGAATTTGAAATTTGAAATTTGAATTTGAAATTTGAATTTAAATTCGAATTTGAAATTTGAATTTGAAATTTAAATTTGAAATTTGAAATTTGAAATTTGAAATTTGAATTTGAAATTCGAATTTCAAATTTGAAATTCAAATTTTGAATTACAGTCCAAGTGGGATTCGAATTTGTTGTGGAAAATCCACAATATTTGAAATTCGAATTTGAGTTGGATTTGGAGAGGATAATCTTGTTAGAATCCTGCTTGAATTTTGAATCCAAATCCTAACAAATAATGGATGAAATTTTGAGGAATATCCTCAATGGAATTTCGGTTTTTGTGGATAAGGTTTAAGGGAAAAATTCAAGTTTCAATCCCAGTTGAATTTGGATTCTCTCCTCCCTGAAAAGTGGCCGAAATTATGGAGAAAATCTCCTAAGAAAATTCGGTTATTTTGGATAAGGATGAGATAAGATTCAAGCTTGAAAATCCTAGTGGAATTTTGATTCTCCCTTATCCTAAATGTGGCTGAATTTTTGGAGGAAAAATCTCCTAGGAAATTTCGGATTTTTTGGTTGAAAAAAGGAGAAAATTCTAGTTAAAATCTTGTTTAGATTTGGATTGGATTTATCCTAAATAAACCGAATTTTATTGTTGGGATTTTCCCATGGAAAAATTCAGATTTTGTGGTTATGGATAAGGGAGAATATCTTTTCCTAATCCAATTCGAATTCAGAGAATCACCTCATGCAGGTCTATAAATAGAGGTCCTGCCACTCCAGTTCTCTTAGACCACAGACTCTCAGGTGAGCAGGCTTATTGTTGCACAGCTCATCGTGACAATAACTTCTTTAGAGATCTGGGTGGTCGGAAGAAGACTAGCAGTGCTAGCATACCGATCGAGGTTCAGAGTGCCCATACACTCAGCCATTCGGGAATTGGAGAATAGTAGAGAAGGCTAGTTGGTTGAAGCCTCCGGTCATTCTCCTCCTACAGATTGGCATCCTTGAGGTATGGGTTTTAATTGTTGTTGGTTTATTGTATATGGCATCATGAGATATTTAACGATCTCAAAAATTTTTATTATTCTGCTGCGCCACTCTGATACGTTTTTACTAATTTATTTTCCTACAATTGGTATCAGAGCCATCTCATGACTATGCCATGTACATAAATTAGACAATTACTTAGTCTTTTTATTTATGTGTGGATTTGATATTTAGAGAGTGGCATTCTAGGGTTCCTTTATGTTGTTATCATGGATTATGTATAAAGTATGTGGTTATTCTAATTTTTTGAATTATTATAAGCATGCTTGTTTATACCGGTTATGATTCCTTAGAATTTAGAAAAATTGTATCTAGGAATTTTTATGTAACCATGGGATCAGTTTATTAACACTGTAATTTTCCCATGGATTTTAATTTTTGTCTCTTAGAATTTTTATGGTTAGAATTTTTGTACACCGGAAACGGTTTAGGAAATTTTATGTAATTATTCTTGGAGGAGATTGAAGATTGAAGACCGTAATTTATTTTTTCCAAAAGTTAAATTTGATTTAAAGATTGAAATTTTGATTGTGTGGAAAATTTCAATTTAATTGGGATTGAAATTAATTTTTGGAGATCCTAATAGGTAAATTGAAATATGGCATGAAAATCGAGACACAACCCCACGGGATAGGTCGACGGCGCTTGGTGGGGCTGCAGCCCCTGCCCTCGGGCAGGATAGGGCTGCGACAGCCCCTTTGCAGGCCATAACCACCCATGGCCGCAGGCTTGGCCTACAGCCGAGGGTGGCCGTGGCCTACCCAAGGCTGGCAGCAGCCTGGGCGTGCAGCCTAACGCTGCAGGCTTGGCCTGCAGCCCGGTAAGGCTACACATAGGGGGTGGCCGTGGGCTGCCAGCCCCTCAGGGGCTGGCGGCTGCCGCCTTCGGGGGCGGTGGTGCGACGGTCTAAAAAATCAGAAAATTTTGATTTTTAAATTTGAGATTTAATTTTAAATCATGTTTAAAAATATGTAATTGAAAATTTGAAAATTTTGAAATTACATATTATTACACATGATGTTTAAAATTGTTTAAAATTAAATTTGAAATTTAAATTTGAAATTCGATTTTGGAGTTTGAATTTGAAATTTAAATTTTTTGGAGATTTAAATTTTAAATAATTCTTGGGATGAGAAATAAATGGAGAGGCTACATAAAGATGGATACAAGAAGACGAAACAAAATTCAAGACCCAAAGAATGCTTTCGATGGAATTTTGTAATCTTTATTTTCTTTGTTCTAGGATGGAACCATAGCTTGGTTATTCTATCAATTATTTTTTCTGTGATATGTCATGGATGTATAAATATGTATTGATGGATGTTTCGTATGCATATTTGATAACATGTCATATAGGATAGGTGAGTGCCACTCATACTATGTTGATCATACATAATTTGTCAAAACTTGCATGTTTTACAAAATATTGAGTGGGAGAGGGTTTCAAACAAAACCCACAGCCTCCATTGTTGATCCATATGTGAAAGCATGGTAACGCCTCGCGTCAGTTCTGCCCTGACCACACCCCTCGATAGGTGTTTACCGCCACCGGTATACTAGATTGGATCTCATATGTGGAAAACGTGTCCGGGTATGATCCTATTCATAACCACCCCTCGGTGGCTTGGTAGGACGTGGATCGGGCTACGTAAACAATGGTTATACACTCAAGACTCGTTTAGTTATTAACCTTCCCTAGAAGCTCTGTTAACTAAACTGGTGGCCAAATAAGCGGTTATTAATATATGTCTTAACCTTGGAGGATTTAAGGCAACATATATTAATTGGACGGGGTCCATGTTCCGGCTATTTGTTTTCATGACCACCCCTCAGTGGCTTGGGGTAATGGGTGCTGAGAATTACCATTGCAATGCTACATGTTTTTCAAGTTTCATGTAGGAACATACTTGTATGTTTTATTTGCTAAATTATCTGTGTATTTTCTTGGGCTTTGTAATGATGTCTAGTATAATTTTATTTCAGTTCAAAATGTCACCGACACCCCTCATTTCAATACTTACTGAAAATAAGCTGAATGGCGATAATTATAAAGATTGGAAAAGAAATCTATTAATAGTTCTCAGCTGCGAGAGACACAAGTTCGTACTAGACGAACCATGCCCACCTGAGCCCAAACCTGACACACCACTTGAGGAGGTCCCGGTTGCCTATAATCGTTGGAGAGAATCCAATGAGATAACTTGATGCTACATCCTTGCTAGCATGACGAGTGCTTTACAAAAGCAGCATGAGACTTATCAAGTTGCTAGGGAGATCATGGACAATCTAGAGGACATGTTCGTAGGCCAAGAAAAATTGACTCGACAGTCCGCTATCACCAGCATTATGAACTCTAAGCAAAAGGCGGGTACTCCGGTGAAGGACCATATGATCACTCTAATGGGATTCTTCGCTGAGGCTGCCGAGAATGGTGCTGAGTTGGACTACAACACCCAGATCGAGATGGTGTTCAAGACTCTGTCTAAAGATTTTTTGGGGTTTAAGGCCGCATACAATCTGGCGACAAAGGAGTTAGGACTAACCGAGTTCATGAAGCAACTATAGGCTTATGAGCGAATGATCAGGGATGAGGATGTGGTCTGACCTAAAGCAGAGGCCAATTTGGTGGAATCTTCCAATCCCTCACGGAAGAGGAAGAGGCCAAATAAGAAGCAAATGGCTTCTAGTTCTTCTAATCCTCCTGTCTCGGACGGAAAGAAGAAGAAGAAGAACAAAAGCCAAAGGACCCTAAAAAGTCCAAATGCTTCCATTGTGGGAAGGTAGGTCACTTTAAGAAAGCTTGCTGGGAATTCCTAGCCACCAAGGGCAAGGAAGGTAAGGAACTTCATTACTTGGAAGCGTGTTTGGTGGAAGAATCGAAAGACACTTGGGTCATTGATTCGGGTGCCACTATTCATGTTCGTGTTTCTATGCAGGGGTTCGTGGAAACGAGAAGTCTACATGATAGGAGCCTCTCGTTACGGACTGGAGATGGTAGCTTTGTGGTGGCTGAAGCAGTGGGAGATGTTTACCTTTATTTTGATCAATTTAGGTTTATTTTATTAAAAGACTATTTTTATGTTCCTAATTTTAGGAGGAACCTTATATCGGTAGCTTTTTTAATAAAGGATTCTTATTCAGTTTCTTTTAGTAAAACAGTTGATATTCGTACAAATAAGTCTTTTATCTGTTCTGGATGGATGGATGGAAACCTATATTTGATCAAACCAAAGATGTACTCACTGCTTGACACTGAATTAACAGATAACTCTAAAAGGTTGAAAGTTTCTCACTCTAACAAGGCGTATCTTTGGCATTTAAGACTTGGTCATATTAATCCGGATAGGATTCAAAGATTGATGAAAGACGGTCCTCTGGAATCTCTGGAGGAGGTACGTCTTCCCTAATGTAAGTCTTGTCTAGAGGGTAAGATGACTAAGAGGTCTTTTGGAGCTAAGGGTACAAGGGCTCAGGAGCTCTTAGAAATTGTGCACACTGACGTATGTGGCCCCATGAACGTCACAGCACAAGGAGGGTTCGAGTATTATGTCTCTTTTATAGATGATTACTCGAGGTATGGATATGTGTATCTGATGCACTGCAAGAGTGAAACCTTTGACAAGTTCAAAGAGTATCGTGCGGAAGTGGAAAAGCAATTGGATAAATCCATAAAGACACTTCGATCTGATCGAGGTGGCGAATACCTCTCCGATGAATTTCTAGGACATCTTGTAGAGAACGGGATGTTATCCCAATTGACTGCACCTGGTACTCCACAACAGAATGGTGTAGCCGAAAGGAGAAACAGGACCTTATTGGATATGGTACGGTCCATTATCATTTTGGGGATATGCTTTACAAACGGCGTGCTATATTCTGAACCGGGTTCCAAGCAAATCAATTCCTAGAACTCCGTATGAATTGTGGCGTGGCAAGAAGCCCTCCCTTGGACATATGAGAATATGGGGTTGCCCGGTGCATGTACTGGATGGGGATGCGAAAAAGTTGGAACCAAAATCAGAATTGTGCATGTTTGTAGGGTATCCAAAAGGAACTAAAGGAGGTCTGTTCTATAACCCGAAAGAACAAAAAGTCATTGTCTCAACCCATGCGACATTCTTGGAGGAAAGTCACATGAATGACTTTAAGCCTCAAAGTAAAGTGGTGCTAGAGGAGTTATCAGGTGAAAGAACTGCTCCACAGATTTCGGTCTTGGACGCAAGTCCGAGTTTAGGTGAAAGACCTGCAGACGATCAATAATTTAGGGTACCTCGTCGTAGTGGGAGGGTTTCTTAGAAACCTAATTTCTTCATGTATGATGTTGAGGTATACCAGGCCGAGGCTCATGAGCATGAGGATGATCCGGTCACCTATGATGAAGCTATAAATGATGTTGATTCTAAATCTTGGAAACAGGCTATGAACAATGAGATGGATTCTATGAAATCCAACTCTGTTTGGGAACTTGTTGATTTGCCGGATGGGATAAAACCCATTGGATGCAAATGGGTCTACAAAAGAAAGAAGGATGCGGAAGGGAGAGTCGAAACTTTCAAAGCTAGACTGGTTGTAAAGGGATACACGCAAAAGGCTGGAATCGATTACGATGAAACCTTTTCGCCTGTTGCTATGCTGAAGTCTATCCGTATTCTTCTGTTCATTGCTGCAGCTCTCGATTACGAGATCTGGCAAATGGATGTCAAGACGGCATTCTTGAATGGCCATCTTGAAGAGTGTATCTATATGATACAGCCCGAAGGGTTCGTAGCGAAAGGCCAAGAAAGGAAAGTCTGTAAGTTGCTTAGATCCATTTATGGATTAAAGCACGCATCCCGCTCATGGAACCAGAGGTTTGATCAAGCAATTAAGACATTTGGTTTTGAGCAGAACGTTGATGAACCCTGTGTTTATAAACGTATTAAGGATGGAAAAGTGGTTTTTCTGATACTCTATGTCGATGATATACTACTCATTGGGAATGATGTAGGGAACTTATCATCGGTCAAGCTTTAGTTACACCAACAGTTTGACATGAAGGACTTGGGAGAAGCTAATTATGTTCTAGGCATTCGTCTCTTCAGAGATCGAAAGAACAAAATGATAGCATTATCCCAAGCTTCATACATAGATAAAATAATTGACAAATATGCAATGCAAGAGGCAAAGAAAGGTTCACAGCCTTCTATTGCCGGTCTAACTCTTTCATTGGATGACTGTCTCAAGACATCAGAAGAAAGAGAGCGTATGAGTAAGGTCCCTTATGCATCCGCTGTGGGTAGTCTTATGTATGCTATACTTTGCACTCGCCTGGATATATGTTTTGCAGTAGGTATGGTGAGTCGATATCAAGCAAATCCTAGAACCAAGCACTGGCAAGTAGTAAAGCATATACTCAAGTATCTTAAGAGAACGAGGGATTATATGCTAGTGTATTCTGGAGGGGACCTAACACCCGTAGGATACACGGACTGAGTCTTCCAGACTTGCAAGGATTCGAGGAAGTCGCCATTAGAGGGAACGTAGAGACAAGATAAGTAGATGTATGTAAGATCGCGTCCGAGGACAACATTGTCGATCCCTCTACTAAGACTTTAGTGGCTAGAAGCTTTGAGAGGCACGTAGAAGTGATGGGGATGCATAACATGGCACATCTGCTGGCTTAGGGCAAGTGGGAGATTGTTAGGAAATGCCCTAAGCATTAGAGACATTTTGATGTATTTATTTTGAAATGGATAATAAAATTATATATAGAGGTTATTCATTACATTGCTATCTGTCCTCATTTTATTTATATGTTAAAGTAAATGTAAGCAAATATGGCTCACTGACTGCTTGTGTTAAAACTGTTAGAACGTTGCATGCAATGGACTTTTGTACGTGAAAAGACAATATTCTAAAGTTAGCGGTCTAAACTATGGTCTGTAGTCTATGGGGTTAGATCGAGCATCTAACTCATGTTAAGACTATTATGTTCTCTAAAGCCTTGGAGGGGATGGTTTTTCTTGACTGTCTGGAGCTGGACTCCCAAGTAGAGACATAGATATGTTGCTTGGTGGTGACATACTAGACCGGGACTAAAGCGTGATTGATCTACGTAGTCCGCTATGAGTGGATCAATTTGCTTTTGACGTTCATTGTGCAATAACCTTAATCCTGAGTAAATGAACTACTTCATGTATATGACTTGTGTACTTTGATGTTCCAATGGCTAAAGCATCTCACAGGTAGTAAGCTTATAGACCGGTCCGTTGGGTGCATGACTTATATACGATGAAGGGTTTGTTTGCAGATATCGGAATCATAGCTCTAAGGAGTTAAAGGTATCCTCTTAAAGGCATTATACTGAATGTGAAAATGTACAAGGCCTTGGGTCGTCTGCTGGGCCGATGACTTCTTATTCACATATGGTGAATAATCATTTTCTTAATTCGGTAGTATAATGGAAGATAGCCTGATCAGTAGGATTAAACGGACTTTGACCTAAGGCTGATCATGGATATCATATGAGGGTTTTGCATATATGACAAGGTCATTGGATAGTAGCTCGTCACAGGCTTACGTAATACGGTATATAATTGGGAGTTCAGTTTCAGGTTTATAGTGGTGTGACTCTGAAATTAGTGATCATATGATTGAGTTGTTCGGTAAAAGAATGATGATCATATGGATTTGCAGGAGCCCGATTATATATGTCCAATCAGTCCCTCTACTAGCTCCACATAATTCCTTAACATTTGGCAAATTGATTTGTGTATGCTATTGGCTAGTTTATTATGCATGGATGGTGATGACACAGGATTAGGATGGTAGACAAGATTCTCTCCGGTTGGATTCAAATTTTGTTTTGGATAATAGAGTACACAATTATTCGAACTCCAAATAAAGTTGCCATGATTTTATTTGAGATTGGATTGGAGTTGTAGAAATTATCCATGAGAGCAAGAATTTGAAACACAACTGTTTTGTGGATTTTGAAATTTGAAATTTTAATTTTGAATTTTGAATTTTGAAATTTAAAATTTGAATTTGAAATTTGAATTTGAAATTTGAATTTGAAATTTGAATTTGAAATTTAAATTTGAAATTTGAAATTTGAAATTTGAAATTTGAATTTGAAATTCGAATTTGAAATTTAAAATTCAAATTTGGAATCACAGTCCAAGTGGGATTCGAATTTTTTGTGGAAAATCCACAATGTTTGAAATTCGAATTTGAGTTGGATTTGGAGAGGATAATCTTTTAGAATCCTACTTGAATTTTGAATCCAAATCCTAACAAATAGTGGACGAAATTTTGAGGAATATCCTCAATGGAATTTCGGTTTTTGTGGATAAGGTTCAAGAGAAAAATTCAAGTTTCAATCCCAGTTGAATTTGGATTCTCTCCTCCCTGATAAGTGGCCGAAATTATGGAGAAAATCTCTTAAGAAAATTCGGTTATTTTGGATAAGGATGAGATAAGATTCAAGCTTGAAAATCCTTGTGGAATTTTGATTCTCCCTTATCCTAAATGTGGCCGAATTTTTGGAGGAAAAATCTCCTAGGAAATTTCAGATTTTTTGGTTGAAAAAGGGAGATAAAATTCTAGTTAAAATCTTGTTTAGATTTGGATTGGATTTATCCTAAATAAACCGAATTTTATTGTTGGGATTTTCCCATGGAAAAATTCAGATTTTATGGTTAGGGATAAAGGAGAATATCTTTTCCTAATCCAATTCAGATTCAGAGAATCACCTTATACAGGTCTATAAATAGAGGTCCTGCCACTCCAGTTCTCTTAGACCACAGACTCTCAGGTGAGCAGGCTTATTGTTGCACAGCTCATCGTGACAATAACTTCTTTAGAGATCTGGGTGGTCGGAAGAAGACTAGCAGTGCTAGCATACCGATCGAGGTTCAGAGTGCCCACACACTCAGCCATTCGGGAATTGGAGAATAGTAGAAAAGGCTAGTTGGTTGAAGCCTCCGGTCATTCTCCTCCTACAGATTGGCGTACTTGAGGTATGAGTTTTAATTGTTGTTGGTTTATTGTATATGGTATCATGAGATATTTAACGATCTCAAAAATTTTTATTGTTCTGCTGTGCCACTCTGATACGTTTTTACTGATTTATTTTCCTACAGTTTCCTTCATCATACTCCAAGGATCTCCGCCTCTTGTGCGCATAACTCTTTTGTCGGCTTTGCGCAATTTTCATGTGACGCTAAATTCTTACAACGACATAGGAAGTTTCTCGTATAAACTCCGTCTTATGCAATTGTTTCTCTCGCAGGTCGTACCAGTGTATTAGTGATCTGCACTTCCGTCTATACAAAGCCTCGTAAGGTGCCATGCCTATGGAAGCTTGGTAACTATTATTGTACGAGAATTCAATTAATGGTAACTTCACGTTCCAATTTCCCGCAAAATCCATTACACAAGCTCGAAGCATGTCCTCTAATGTCTGAATGGTCCGCTCCGACTGTCCGTCTGTTTGCGGATGGAATGCCGTACTTAGTCTCAATTCAGTACCCATGGCTTCTTGCACACACTTCCAGAAATTCGAAGTGAATCGTGCATCTTGATCCGATACAATGGATTTTGGTACTCCATGTAATCTGACGATATGAGTTACGTACAACTGAGCAAACTTTTCCAACGAAAAAGTCATCTTGACAGATATAAACCGTGCCGTCTTGGTCGGTCTGTCCACAATAACCCAGATGACATCATAACCTTCTCGGGTTTTTGGTAGTCCCACTACAAAATCCATCGTAATGTGTTCCCATTTCCATTCAGGAATCTCCAAAGGTTCCAATCTTCCTGCTGGATGTTTATGTTCCGCTTTGATTCTTTGACAGGTCATACATCTGCTCATGAATTTCGCTATATCATTCTTCATCCCTTTCCACCAGAACTGTAACTTCAAGTCCTGATACATCTTATTTGTCCTGGGATGAACCGAATATGGCGTCTCACGGGCTTCTGACATGATCCGTATTCTAAGTTCCTCATCAGCTGGAACATTTATCCTTCCTTGATAAAGGATCATTCCATCCTTGGAAATTCCTTCTTGAGAACTTATCATTCTTGGATCTTGTCTTTGAGCTTCCTTGTTATCCTCAAATAGTGATGATTCCACTTGGAGTGCAGCCAATCTTCCAGATATCAGCTCCAGGTTCAAAGAATTTATCTCTTGCTGCAATGGCTTCGGAAGCCTTTTTATTGGTAGCTGGTGCGATATGGTAGACTTTCTGCTTAAAGCATCTGCTACACGGTTGGCCTTCCCTGGATGATATAGGATTTCATAATCATAATCCTTCACCAGTTCCAACCATCGTCTTTGCCGCATATTGAGCTCCTTTTACGTGAAGAAATACTTCAGGTTTTGGTGATCAGTAAAAATCTGACATTAAGCTCCATAGAGATAGTGTCGTCAAATTTTAAGTGTGAATACTACGGCAGCAAGTTCAAGGTCATGCGTAGGGTAATTCCTTTCATGATCCTTTAATTGACGGGAAGCGTAGGCAATCACCTTACCGCCTTGCATCAAGACTGCTCCCAATTATATTTTAGATGCATCACTGTAGATCACAAACTTCTCCCCTTCAGTGGGAAGCGTAAGGATTGGTGCGCTTGTCAGCCGTCTCTTTAACTCCAGGAAACTTCTTTCGCATTCCATAGTCCACTCATACTTCCTTTCCTTGCGTGTAAGAGCAGTAAGAGGTGCAGCTAAACTTCCAAATCCCTCTACAAATCATCGATAATAACCAGCTACTCCCAAGAAACTGCGTATTTCGGTCACACTCTTAGGTGCAGACCACTGGTTAATTGCATCTACTTTCATTGGATCTACAGCAATACCTTCTTGGGATATAACATGTCCGAGGAAATGTACTCTGTCCAGCCAAAACTCACATTTTGAGAATTTGACATACAATTGATACTTCTTTATCGTATGCAATACGATCCTCAAATGCTCCTTGTGCTCCTCATGAGTCTTTGAGTATATAAGAATGTCATCAATGAATACAATGACGAACTTATCCAAATACTCTTTAAAGATTCTGTTCATTAAATCCATGAACGCTGCCGGCGCATTTGTTAATCCAAATGGCATCACAAGAAACTCGTAGTGACCATAACAAGTCCTAAACGCCGTCTTAGGAATATCACTTTCTTTAATTCTCAGCTGATGATATCCTGATCGTAAGTCGATCTTAGAAAATACCACTGCGCCTTTTAACTGGTCAAATAAGTCATCAATTCTAGGTAACGGATACCTATTTTTGATTGTAACCTTATTCAACTCCCGGTAATCAACGCACAATCGGAACGTTCCATCCTTTTTCTTGACGAACAACACAGGTGCACCCCACGGAGAATAACTCGGTCTGATGAATCCCTTATCCAAAAGCTCCTTTAATCGTTCTTGCAGCTCCTTTAACTCCACTGGAGCCATGCGGTATGGTGCTTTGGAAATAGGTACCGTTCCAGGCATCAACTCAATTTCGAACGAGATTTCTCTCTCTAGAGGTGTCCCTGGTAACTCTTCTGGAAATACGTCAAGAAATTCCTTAACAACGGGAACATCTTTAGGTTGAAGCTTCTGTTCCTCTGTAGTATCCACCATATATGCCAAATATCTCACGCAACCACTGGCTATCAGCTTGTTTGCTCTTAGCGAACTGATCATCATCTTCCTGGGTTTTCGAGAAGCATCGACATATTCGAAACTCTCTTCTTCCTTGGGTTAGAATACTATCTCTGCAGTCGATCGTAGCTTGATATTTCCCCAGGAAATCCATGCCTAGAATCACATCGTAATCCATGATCTTCATTACAATCAACTCAGCATATTGTTTCCTATTTGCCACATATACTAATACATGAGGTAGCCAGTAATTGGACAACAATACTTCCCCAGAGGGTAAAGCTGTCTTAAATACTCTTCCCATGTAGTCCTTAGGAAGTCCTATCTTGTCAGCAAATTCATAGGAAATAAAAGAATGCGTAGCACCAGAATCGAATAGTACAGAGGCTACATGACTAGCGACAGTAAGCTGACCTGTCACTACATTCGATGTTCCTACCTCTGTATCCTCCTTGCTGTAGGCCATTACACGAGCATCAGCACGTGGCATACGCTCCTGGCGTTGGGGCCTTACCGGAGACTCTTCAACTCTGACCTGAAGAGAATGAGCTTGTGGGCGTGTCTGGAGTGGTTGGGAAGTGCCTTGTCCACCCTGCTTATTGTTTGGACAGTTCCTGGCATAATGGCCTTCCTTTCCACATTCATAGCAAACAAGTGGCCCATATCTGTGTTGTCCAGAATGTCTCTTCCCGCATGTAGGACAATTTTACACATTGGATTCCGCATTACCAGCTGTTCTTCGCTGCTGGTTTCGATTATTTCCCTGGCAATTCCCAGTAAAATTGTCTTTCTTCTTGTTTTGCTGGGATCCTTGATTATTACCCTGGCTTGTTTTAGCGTTCTGATTTGGCTTGCTAGATTGACCAACTTGTGTAGACTTAGCCAAAGCTCTCTCCTTCTTCTTGGCCTCCCAGTGCTTTTCTCTTTCCTCTTTCTGTCGAGCTACGTGAAACTCAGCTCTTATGGCCTGACTAACATAATCTGCTACAGAAGTAGGTGGTACCTGGCCCGTATCTACCAATGCAACAATTTCTGGCCTGAACATCCTGATCATTTTTTGTATTTTCTCCCTCTCAGTAGGGACTACATAAGGACATAAACGGGATAACTGGTCGAACTTTTGGCAAACTTCGCTCACCGACATATTTTCTTGCGTCAATTCTGAGAACTCTTTCTGCTGTTGTCTCAGAGATGCAGGGTCATAATATTTCTGGTTAAATTCTTCCAGAAATTCCGCCGAACTCATAGTAGACACGTTTCTTCTCATTCGCACAGTGTCCCACCAAAACTGAGCATCTTTTCTCAACACAAAAGAAGCACATGTGACCTTCTCCCGGTCAGTTAGGTTCATGAATTCCATGATTACTTGCAATGACGACAACCAGTCTTCAGCCACTAGAGGATTAGTAGAACCTTCAAATTCTGGCGGCCTCATACGGCTGAATCTTTCACAGAGTGGTTCCAAATTTAATACCGGTTACGGTTCAGGAACTCTCTCATGTACAGCAACTGGAGGGATAACCGGATCTACCTCAGCTTCCTGTTCTACTTGGGTACCCTCAGAACCTTGCCTCTGTTCTAACTCCTCTACTCGTTGTCTCATATTAGTATTTTCCTGCATCTGAGCTTCTAGTAGGGCTTGTATCTGATCTAATCTCTCCATGACATTAGGACGTCGTTCTTGTCCCTCTGGTCGATTTCGCAAATCCACCATCTTGCCTATTATCCTATTATGGCACAACAATTCACCGTTAGCTTTTCCATAACCACATTCGTAAGATCATATCAATTTACAAAATTCAGGGTAATGTAAAGCCACGTCATCGTAACACATCATCGTACAACATATAATCATTTTGATATTTCGTTCATAGCAAAACGTTTATATATCACACATAATCATCGCCAGTCATATATACATCGACCATCATATACATCTTGGCCACAAGTCTATACAAAAGAGCTTTTCTCTATAAGCTACTTATGTACATGCATACATCTATTGGTCACACATCCCCTGTGTCTGGGACTAGAGGATATTCTTCTGGATCCTCATCGTCATCGGGATCATCTGAGTCGTCACCACCCCTAGGCAATGCTCCCTGTCCTGAGTCATCACCTCCTCATGGTCTAGATGATCCGGCCTCATGATCGTTCATCATTCTTCTCGGCCCAAAGATGCGTGCCAACATCTCATCTTGACCCAGTGTCTCTCGTCGACTCTGCGTCAGATGCTCAATCAAAAACTCCCTCTCGATCGTCCTGATCGTCACTACAAACTCTTAGAGCGTAGGAGGATATAGCTTAATCACCCTCTGTCTCAACTCCATGGGTAAACCTCTCCAGAAAAGCTCACAACAATTTGCTTCAGTGAGGTTGGGCAACGGACATCTCCTCCTAATGGTCTCCTCAAATCGTGCTGCATAAGACATAACGGTCTCACCAGACAACATGACCATCCTCTCTGTCTGGAGAATGTAGTCCCTAACCTCATCGAATCCAGGGTACGCAGGTGTATCTACCTCTCGTCTCTCTAGAGGTGCTGGAGCAGGTGCCGGATCCCTGGGCAGAAACTGATCAGCCAATCGCTGACAGAACTCAGCCCAACTGAATCCCAACAGAATCTCCTGGTTGCAATAACCCCAGAATACTTGAGCATCTCCCTGAAACATACTGATGGCCAACTAGATCCACATCTCTCGATCAATGTCACACATCACCATAATCCTATCTATGGCATGGAGCCAGTTCTTCGTCTCCATCGACTGTCGTCCACCATCAAACATAGGGGGACTGTTTGCTCTGAATGCCAGTACTGCCCGAGCGGAAACTCTCACCCTAATATGTTGACGTCCACCAACAACTGGAATGTCCACTACTACAGGTGGATGAAGTACCGGTCGAGGTTGTACTACATCTACTGGAGCTGGTGCTGGTGCTGGAGGTCTCTCAGGCACCGGGGGTCTAACTACTGGTCGTTAGGAAATAGACGGCCTCACAATAGGTCTCGTCCATACCCGTAACACCCCTCTCGGTCGTTGTAGCGGTGGTCTCACATAAGGAGGTCTGGTCATCTTGCTACCTATAAGATAATTATTTTCACATAAGAAAATAATTAACTAAACTTAAATAAACTACTTACTTGGATAGCGGTGCAAGATGCGCGAAGTGTCAAATCAGGATATGGTCGACACTGTTTTGATATACTAACTGTAGTAACAGTTGGTAATCTAAACTAAACCAATCGTAATTCCGCTCTGATACCAACAGTGGCGGCCCGCCCCTCGTAGAGATCATACAATACTATTACAGTTAAGCTTTATCGCTAACTGCGATAGATTGTACTCTCATGAGTCGCCGGCTAATCTATCTCTTTTTAAATCATGACGTTTTTGGGGAAATTTTTTTTTTAAACGTCATGAAAAACATTTTCCACTATTTACTTTGTTTGCAAGTACAAAGTAATTTACGTAATACAGTACTTTCGCAAAATATAAAATATACAAAAGAACTATTTTTTTATTTTCTTTCTCTTTTATCGCTCAACGGAAAGACTCTGGCAGAACCATATCCCTTGCCTCCTATCCGATTTGACACACGTCGTCCCGTCAGCCATCCATCATACAAAGCTACTGAGCTAGTCGCTTACCTGCAACATAAGCAATAATGGTGAGCTACAGGCTCAGTAAGTTCAAACATGTAAGAAATAAATTTTCTATGAATAGTACTATTCATTGTGAATAGTAATGTTGACCACTATTCATACATAAATAGTAACTTTGACCACTATTCATTGTAAATAGTAAGTTTGACCACGACACAGTATATCAACAATACATCTACCGCGATATTAGTACCCTCACGAAACTGTCTTATGCTCAATTATGGCATAGTTTCAGTTTTAGGTAATTTTCTTTGGTTACGTTCTGGTTTTGAGCTCAGGTTGGTGTACCATTTAAGTGCGCATGAATGGGAGCGGTACATTAGTGCTGACCTCCACAGCCTTAATCTCATAGCTCTGAAGGTAAAATTGTACATGACTGGGAGCGATACATCAGTGCTGACCTCCACAGCCTTAATCTCATAGCCCCGAAGGCAAAATTTACCTCCCTGTACGGAAGGCTGGTACGCCAAAAGTGGTTTCATTACCGACTTTTTAAGTTCTAACCCGGTGACTTCATATTGCCCCGTGGTTAGGAATGGTTCACATTTTAATTTTAGGTGAGTGAGTTTCATTAACCTCGCTCTAGTGCCCGAAACACAATTTATTATGTGTCCCATTCTCAATAGTGCCCGTAGCACATTTCGTCTCTCTCTCTACTCTATAGTAGTGCCCGTAGCACATATGTACCTAACTTATAGTTAGTACATCAAAGTTAGCAACAATAATGCTATATGTTACAGACAGGTAAATGTCTTAATTTACCTTATCAGTTTCCTCCCCTTTTCTTTCTTGGATCTTTGATCGCCCTCCTTGTAGGTCGATTTTGGGATCCTACAGACAAAACTTTGTCTGTTAATTTCATTTCCATTTATAGCTTTTATTTTTCATTAAAAAGCTTAAATAAAACCTATTTATAACTTTTTAGGCTTTATTTATCATTTTCCCCATTTTTCTCAACTTTTACAAAATTATGATTTTGCCCTTATATTTTGGCAAAATTACAATTTTACCCCTGACGGAATTTTCTCGATCCAGACTGCATTTTTGGCTCTCAGGAACTTTTCTGACTCTTTTCTATTCATTATCGGGTTCGTTTCTATTTTATTCCCATTTTTAACTTTCCCAACCCTCGAGAAGCACTATTCCGACCCTTACGTCGGTTTGATGATTTTCTATCGTTTCGGAGCCTCAAATGGACGTTTTACTAGTATTTAAAACGTTCATCCAGACGTTCTCGATCTAGGTCTCTGAGGCTCGGATTTTCCGTGCCCGACTCGGACCTTTATTTCGTTTCCCAAAAACGCCCCCCCTCGGGGTCAATTTTTCAATTTCACTCGCATTTTACATTTTTAAGGGGACGGATTACTATTCATGAACCACCCCTTAGGTTTCCCTTATTCAATTTTCCGTTAGGGACTCGGGTTTCCAACTCGACCCTAAACTTTTATTTTTAATTCTCTTTTTACCCCAAATGCCGTTTTCGAAATTTCGGTAGTATTTCGGCGTAAATTTAAGGCTACCGGTGTCAGGTACGCCTCGAACCATATGTACCTGCCACGTACTATACCACAAACTTATTTTATGTAAAAGTTTTCCAAACTTTTGCATAAAAGCTCACAAAATTTCAATTCACATTTCGAACCACATTCCATAAAATTTCTTTCAATTTTGCCCTTGGTTTTGGCCACGGTTTTCACACTCAAAACCTAACCAAAACTTTTCAATTTTTCAACCAAATTTTGAGCTATTCCAATGTCATTATCTAGCACATTTTCAAGCCAATTTACATGCATTTTTCAACACAATTTCTAGGGTTTTTTCATCATTACAACCCACGGCCATTTAAGAGAAAAACATGCACAACATTTTGTTTCATGCTTTCAATCACAAATCCATCATTTCCATAATTAAATGCATGATTTAAATCATCCAAACATCAAGTAAATCATGAAAAAAATTTTCACCAAACCCTAATTAAACCCACGGCCATATTAGGGTTATTTGACACCAAAATTTTTCTAAGCTTTCAACCATACAAATCAAGCTTTACATTTGACCAAAATATGATTTAAAGCATTTTAACACTTAAACAATAACAATTCAACATCAATTACTCATGGTAACCCACGGTTTTACCCCTGGAAAACCAACCAAAATTTTGTTTTTCTTTAAACAAAATGCATGGTTTTTCTTCTAATCACAACCTTAACAAAACCCAAGCACCAAATCAATCAAAACAAACCAAAAATTTTTCATCCTTTACACTATTCATTCCACGAATTTTAGGGAGAAAAATCAAGAAAAATGCAAACCAAAGAAAGTTACCTTGTTTTCTTGCTTCCTTAGTCTTCAAGGAAGGGTTTGACACAAATTTTGTGAAGAAAACTTGGGTATTTGGCTTGGTTTTGACACAAATTTTGTGAAGAAAACTTGGGTATTTGGCTTGGTTTTCCTTGGTGGCTCACGGTTCCTCTAGGGAGAATACTTAGAAAATTTTTTCCTTTGGTTTTGGCTTTGAAATGGCTACGGCCATTTTGTTTAAAATGTTGCCGACTTAAGTGTTAAAGGAACCAATTAATTTGGTTTCCAACCAATCGAAATGCAACACTTTTCAAACCCATTTCTTTCCAATTTTTTCAAAAATTAAATGGGTGAAATTTTGGCCAAATCTTAGCCTTTAGATCAAAAAGTGATTAAATCTTGGCCATTAATGCCACCAACCACCATAATTTTCCTATTTATTAAAATTGCTTTATGATGTCATAATGCAAAGTAATATATTGACTTTGACTTTTACTATTCACATTAATTCGATTACTTTTTGACCGATACTGGTTCGAGCCGAAATTTTCCTGAAATCGTCTCGGCGGGTTCCTGAGGTCTCTTGTGTAGTCGGATTAATTTATACTGCTTCCGTTTGATCAAAATCAATCCCAGAAGTTTTTCATCTTCTAGTGCTCCAGTTAGGGTTTTCAATGCCATTTTTGACACCGTTCCACCCGTTTCAACTCAGTGAATTTTTCCAACACTAAATTCTTACTCGTCAGTATTGTTAGAACATTTTAATACATTCTAAACAATATAAATACATTTATTTCACTCTTTAAATAGTACAAATTGTTATATACATACATTTGTACATTTCCTTCCGAGAATGCCCGAATTTCCTGGTTGTCACATTCGCCCCTCCTTATAAAATTTTCGTCCTCGAAAATTAGAACAAGTGGGGGTATAAACTCCCCATCTCGTCTTCTCGTTCCCACGTAGCTTCTTCAATGTTGTGATTTTTCCACAAAATCTTCACTAGTGGGATTGTCTTATTCCTCAAAACTTTCTCGTCACGAGCCAGTACTCGAATAGGTTGTTCTTCGTATGTTAAATCCTCATGGATCTGAACAGGTTCATGCTTCAATACATGGGACGGATCTGGTATATACTTTCTCAGCATCGACACATGAAATACATTATGCACTGCTGATAATTCAGGAGGTAACGCTAATCTGTAAGCGACCTTTCCAATGCGTTCGATAATTTCATAAGGTCCAATATATCTTGGACTCAGTTTCCCTTTCTTACCGAAACGCATAATCCCTTCATGGGCGATACCTTGAGAAACACGAAGTCTCTGTTAGGAAATGCCCTAAGCATTAGAGACATTTTGATGTATTTATTTTGAACTGGATAATAAAATTATATATAGAGGTTATTAATTACATTGCTATTTGTCCTCATTTTATTTACATGTTAAAGTAAATGTAAGCAAATATGGCTCACTGACTGCTTGTGTTAAAACTGTTAAAACGTAGCATGCAATGGACTTTTGTATGCGAAAAGACAATATTCTAAAGTTAGCGGTCTAAACTATGGTCTGTAGTCTATGGGGTTAGACCGAGCATCTAACTCATGTTAAGACTATTATGTTGTCTAAAGCCTTGGAGGGGACGGTTTTTCTTGACTGTCTGGAGCTGGACTCCCAAGTAGAGACATAGATATGTTGCCTGGTGGTGACATATTAGACCGGGACTAAAGCGTGATTGATCTACGTAGTCCGCTATGAGTGGATCAATCTGCTTTTGACGTTCATTGTGCAATAACCTTAATCCTGAGTAAATGAACTACTTCATGTATATGACTTGTGTACTTTGATGTTCCAATGGCTAAAGCGTCTCAGAGGTAGTAAGCTTATAGACCGGTTCGTTGGGTGCATGGCTTGTATACGATGAAGGGTTTGTTTGCAGATATCGGAATCGTAGCTCTAAGGAGTTAAAGGTATCCTCTTAAAGGCATTATACTGAATGTGAAAATGTACAAGGCCTTGGGTCGTCTGCTGGGCCGATGACTTCTTATTCACATATGGTGAATAATCATTTTCTTAATTCGGTAGTATAATGGAAGATAGCCTGATCAGTAGGATTAAACGGACTTTGACCTAAGGCTGATCATGGATATCATATGAGGGTTTTGCATATATGACAAGGTCATTGGATAGTAGCTCGTCACAGGCTTACGTAATACGGTATATAATTGTGAGTTCAGTTTCAGGTTTATAGTGGTGTGACTCTGAAATTAGTGATCATATGATTTAGTTGTTCAGTAAAAGAATGATGATCATATGGATTTGCAGGAGCTCGATTATATATGTCCAATCAGTCCCTCTACTAGCTCCACATAATTCCTTAACGTTTGGCAAATTGATTTGTGTATGCTATTGGCTAGTTTATTATGCATGCATGGTGATGACACAGGATTAGGATGGTAGACAAGATTCTCTCCGATTAGATTCAGATTTTGTTTTGGATAATAGAATACACAATTATTCGAACTCCAAATAAAGTTGCCACGATTTTATTTGAGATTGGATTGGAGTTGTAGAAAATTATCCATGAGAGCAAGAATTTAAAACACAACTGTTTTGTGGATTTTGATATTTGAATTTTGAATTTTGAATTTTGAATTTTGAATTTTGAAATTTGAAATTCGAATTTGAAATTTGAATTTGAAATTTGAATTTGAAATTCGAATTTGAAATTTGAATTTGAAATTTAAATTTGAAATTTGAATTTAAAATTCGAATTTGAAATTTAAAATTCAAATTTTGAATCACAGTCCAAGTGGGATTCGAATTTATTGTGGAAAATCCACAATGTTTGAAATTCGAATTTGAGTTGGATTTGGAGAGGATAATCTTGTTAGAATCCTACTTGAATTTTGAATCCAAATCCTAACAAATAGTGGACGAAATTTTGAGGAATATCCTCAATGGAATTTCGGTTTTTGTGGATAAGGTTCAAGGGAAAAATTCAAATTTCAATCCCAGTTGAATTTGGATTCTCTCCTTAAAGTGGCCGAAATTATGGAGAAAATCTCCTAAGAAAATTCGGTTATTTTGGATAAGGATGAGATAAGATTCAAGCTTGAAAATCCTAGTGGAATTTTGATTCTCCCTTATCCTAAATGTGGCCGAATTTTTGGAGGAAAAATCTCTTAGGAAATTTTGGATTTTTGGTTGAAAAAGGAAGATAAAATTCTTGTTAAAATCTTGTTTAGATTTGAATTGGATTTATCCTAAATAAACCGAATTTTATTGTTGGGATTTTCCCATGGAAAAATTCAGATTTTATGGTTATGGATAAGGGAGAATATCTTTTCCTAATCCAATTCGAATTTAGAGAATCACCTCATGCAGGTCTATAAATAGAGGTCCTGCCACTCCAGTTCTCTTAGACCACAGACTCTCAGGTGAGCAGGCTTATTGTTGCACAGCTCATCGTGACAATAACTTCTTTAGAGATCTGGGTGGTCGGAAGAAGACTAGCAGTGCTAGCATACCGATCGAGGTTCAGAGTGCCCACACACTCAGCCATTCGGGAATTGGAGAATAGTAGAAAAGGCTAGTTGGTTGAAGCCTCCGGTCTTCTCCTCCTACAGATTAGCGTCCTTGAGGTATGAGTTTTAATTGTTGTTGGTTTATTGTATATGGCATCATGAGATATTTAACGATCTCAAAAATTTTTATTATTCTGCTGTGCCACTCTGATACGTTTTTACTAATTTATTTTCCTACAGTCTCCTTCATCCAACTCCAAGGATCTCCACCTCTTGTCTGCATAACTCTTTTGTCGGCTTTGCGCAATTTTCATTTGACGCTGAATTCTTACAACGACATCGGAAGTTTCTCGTATAAAATCCGTCTTATGCAATTGTTTCTCTCGCAGGTCGTACCAGTGTATTGGCGATCTGCACTTCAGTCTATACAAAGCCTCGTAAGGTGCCATGCCTATGGAAGCTTGGTAACTATTATTGTACGAGAATTCAATTAATGGTAACTTCTCGTTCCAATTTCCCACAAAATCCATTACACAAGCTCGAAGCATGTCCTCTAATGTCTGAATGGTCCGCTCTGACTGTCCGTCTATTTGCGGATGGAATGCCGTACTGAGTCTTAATTCAGTACCCATGGCTTCTTGCACACACTTTCAGAAATTCGAAGTGAATCGTGCATCTTGATCCGATACAATGGATTTTGGTACTCCATGTAATCTAACGATATGAGTTACGTACAACTGAGCAAACTTTTCCAATGAAAAAGTCATCTTGACAGCTATAAACCGTGCCGTCTTGGTCAGTCTGTCCACAATAACCCAGATGGCATCATAAACTTCTCGGGTTTTGGTAGTCCCACTGCAAAATCCATCGTAATGTGTTCCCATTTCCATTCAGGAATCTCCAAAGGTTCCAATCTTCCTGTTGGATGTTTATGTTCCGCTTTGATTCTTTGACAGGCCATGCATCTGCTCATGAATTTCGCTATATCATTCTTCATCCCTTTCCACTAGAACTGTAACTTAAAGTCCTGATACATCTTACTTGCTCCGGGATGAACCGAATATGGTGTCTCATAGGCTTCTGACATGATCCGTATTCTAAGTTCCTTATCCACTGGAACATTTATCCTTCCTTGATAAAGGATCATGCCATCCTTGGAAATTCCTTCTTGAGAACTTATCATTCTTGGATCTCGTCTTTGAGCTTCCTTGATATCCTCAAACAGCGATGATTCCACTTGGAGTGCAGCCAATCTTAGAATTTATCTCTTGCTGCAATGGCTTCGGAAGCCTTTTTATTGGTAGCTGGTGCGATATGGTAGACTTTCTGCTTAAAGCATCCGCTACACGGTTGGCCTTCCCTAGATGATATAGGATTTCATAATCATAATCCTTTACCAGTTCCAACCATCGTCTTTGCCGCATATTGAGCTCCTTTTGTGTGAAGAAATACTTCAGGCTTTGGTGATCAGTAAAAATCTGACATTAAGCTCCATAGAGATAGTGTCGCCAAATTTTAAGTGCGAATACTACTGCAGCAAGTTCAAGGTCATGCGTAGGGTAATTCCTTTCATGATCCTTTAATTAGCGGGAAGCGTAGGCAATCACCTTGCCGCCTTGCATCAGGACTGCTCCCAATTATATTTTAGATGCATCACTGTAGATCACAAACTTCTCCCCTTCAGTGGGAAGCGTAAGGATTGGTGCGCTTGTCAGCCGTCTCTTTAACTCCTGGAAGCTTTTTTCGCATTCCATAGTCCACTCATACTTCCTTTCCTTGCGTGTAAGAGCAGTAAGAGGTGCAGCTAAATTCACAAATCCCTCTACAAATCACCGATAATAACCAGCTAATCCCAAGAAACTGCGTATTTCGGTCACACTCTTGGGTGCAGGCCACTGGTTAATTGCATCTACTTTCGTTGGATCTACAGCAATACCTTCCTGGGATACAACATGTCCGAGAAAATGTACTCTGTCCAGCCAAAACTCACATTTTGAGAATTTGGCATACAATTGATACTTCTTTATCGTATGCAATACGATCCTCAGATGCTCCTTGTGCTCCTCATGAGTCTTTGAGTATATAAGAATGTCATCAATGAATACAATGACAAAATTATCCAAATACTCTTTAAAGATTCTGTTCATTAAATCCATGAACGCTGTCGGCGCATTTGTTAATCCAAATGGCATCACAAGAAACTCGTAGTGACCATAACAAGTCCTAAACGTCGTCTTGAGAATATCACTTTCTTTAATTCTTAGCTGGTGATATCCTGATCGTAAGTCGATCTTGGAAAATATCGCTGCACCTTTTAACTGGTCAAATAAGTCATCAATTCTAGGTAACGGATACCTATTTTTGATTGTAACCTTATTCAACTCTTGATAATCAATGCACAATTGGAACGTTCCATCCTTTTTCTTGACGAACAACACAGGTGCACCCCATGGAGAATAACTTGGTCTGATGAATCCCTTATCCAATAGCTCCTTTAATTGTTCCTGCAGCTCCTTTAAATCCACTGGAGCCATGCGGTATGGTGCTTTGGAAATAGGTGCCGTTCCAGGCATCAACTCAATTTCGAACGAGATTTCTCTCTCTGAAGGTATCCCTGGTAACTCTTCTGGAAATACGTCAAGAAATTCCTTAACAACGGGAACATCTTTAGGTTGAAGTTTCTGTTCCTCTGTAGTACCCACCACATATGCCAGATATCCCATGCAACCACTGGCTATCAGCTTGCTTGCTCTTAGCGAACTGATCATCATCTTCCTGGGTTTTCGAGAAGCATCGACATATTCGAAACTCTCTTCTTCCTTGGGTTAGAATACTATCTCTGCAGTCGATCGTAGCTTGATATTTCCCCAGGAAATCCATGCCTAGAATCACATCGTAATCCATGATCTTCATTACAATCAACTCAGCATATTGTTTCCTATTTGCCACATATACTAATACATGAGGTAGCCAGTAATTGGACAACAATACTTCCCCAGAGGGTAAAGCTGTCTTAAATACTCTTCCCATATAGTCCTTAGGAAGTCCTATCTTGTCAGCAAATTCATAGGAAATAAAAGAATGCGTAACACTGGAATCGAATAGTACAGAGGCTACATGACTAGCGACAGTAAGCTGACCTGTCACTACATTCGATGTTCCTGCCTTTGCATCCTCCTTGCTGTAGGCCATTACACGAGCATCAGCACGTGGCATACGCTCCTGGCGTTGGGGCCTTACCGGAGACTCTTCAACTCTGACCTGAAGAGAATGAGCTTGTGGGCATGTCTGGAGTGGTTGGGAAGTGCCTTGTCCACCCTGCTTATTGTTTGGACAGTTCCTGGCATAATGGCCTTCCTTTCCACATTCATAGCAAACAAGTGGCCCATATCTGTGTTGTCCAGAATATCTCTTCCCGCATGTAGGACAATTTTGCACATTGGATTCCGCATTACCAGCTGTTCTTCGCTGCTGGTTTCGATTATTTCCCTGGCAATTCCCAGTAAAATTGTCTTTCTTCTTGTTTTGCTGGGATCCTTGATTATTGCCCTGGCTTGTTTTAGCGTTCTAATTTGGCTTGCTAGATTGACCAACTTGTGTAGACTTAGCCAAAGCCTTCTCCTTCTTCTTGGCCTCCCAGTGCTTTTCTCTTTCCTCTTTCTGTCGGGCTATGTGAAACTCAGCTCTTATGGCCTTACTAACACAATCTGCTACAGAAATAGGTGGTACCTGGCCCGTATCTACCAATGCAGCAATTTCTGGCCTGAACATCTCGATCATTTTTTGTATTTTCTCCCTCTCAGTAGGGACTACATAAGAACATAAACGGGATAACTGGTCGAACTTTCGGCAAACTTCGCTCACCGACATATTTCCTTGCGTCAATTCTGAGAACTCCTTCTGCGGTTGTCTCAGAGATGCAGGATCATAATATATCTGGTTAAATTCTTCCAGAAATTCTACCCAACTCATGGTAGACATGTTTCTTCTCATTCACACAGTGTCCCACCAAAACCGAGCATCTTTTCTCAACACAAAAGATGCACATGCGACCTTCTCCCGGTCAGTTAGGTTTATGAATTCCATGATTACTTGCAATGACGACAACCAATCTTCAGCCTTTAGAGGATTAGTAGAACCTTCAAATTCTGGCGGTCTCATACGCCTGAATCTTTCATAGAGGGGTTCCAGATTTAATACTGGTTGCAGTTCAGGAACTCTCACATGTAAGCAGCTGGAGGGATAACCGGATCTACCTCAGCTTCCTGTTCTACTTGGGTACCCTCAGAACCTTGCCTCTGTTCTAACTCCTCTACTCGTTGTCTCATATTAGCATTTTCCTGCATCTGAGCTTCTAGTAGGGCTTGTATCTGATCTAATCTCTCCATGACATTAGGACGTCGTTCTCGTCCCTTTGGCCGATTTCGCAAATCCACCATCTTGCCTATTATCCTATTATGGCACAACAATTCACCTTTAGCTTTTCCATGACCACATTCGTAAGATCATATCAATTTACAAAATTCTGGGTAATGTAAAGCCACATCATCGTAACACATCATCATACAACATATAATCATTTTGATATTTCATTCATAGCAAAATGTTTATATATCATACATAATCATCACCAGTCATATATACATCGGCCATCATATACATCTTGGCCACAAGTCTATACAAAAGAGCTTTTCTCTATAAGCTACTTATGTACATGCATACATCTATTGGTCACACATCCCCTGTGTCTGGGACTAAAGGATATTCTTCTGGATCCTCATCGTCATCGGGATCATCTGAGTCGTCACCACCCCTAGACAATGCTCTCGATCCTGAGTCATCACCTCCTCGTGGTCTAGATGGTCTGGCCTCATGATCGTTCATCATTCTTCTCGGCCCAAAGATGCGTGCCAACATCTCATCTTGACCCAGTGTCTCTCGTCGACTCTGCATCAGATGCTCAATCAAAATCTCCCTCTCGATCGTCATGATCGTCACTACAAATTCTTAGAGCGTAGGAGGATATAGCTTAATCACCCTCTGTCTCAACTCCACGGGTAAACCTCTCCAGAAAAGCTCACAATAATTTGCTTCACTGAGGTTGGGCAACGGACATCTCCTCCTAATGGTATCCTTAAATCGTGCTGTATAAGACATAACTGTCTCACCAGACAACATGACCATCCTCTCTGTCTAGAGAATGTAGTCCCTAACCTCATCGAATCCAGGGTACACAGGTGTATCTGCCTCTCGTCTCTCTAGAGGTGCTGGAGCAGGTGCTAGATCCCTAGGCGAAAACTGATCAGCCAATTGCTGACAGAACTCAGCCAAACTGAATCCCAACGGAATCTCCTGGTCGCAATAATCCCAGAATACTCGAGCATCTCCCTGAAACATACTGATGGCCAACTGGATCCACATCTCGCGATCAATGTCGCACATCACCATAATCCTCTCTATGGCATGGAGCCAGTTCTTCGTCTCCATCGACTGTCGTCCACCATCAAACATAGGGGGACTGCTTGCTCTGAATGCCCGTACTGCCCGAGCAGAAACTCTCACCCCAATATGTTGACGTCCACCAATGACTGGAATGTCCACTACTACAGGTGGATGAAGTACCAGTCGAGGTTGTACTACATCTACTGGAGCTGGTGCTGGTGCTGGTGCTGGAGGTCTCTCGGGCACCGGGGGTCTAACTACTGGTCGTTGGGAAATAGACAGCCTCACAATAGGTCTCGTCCATACCCGTAACACCCCTCTCGGTCGTGGTAGCGGTGGTCTCACATAAGGAGGTCTGGTCATCTTGCTACCTATAAGATAATTATTTTCACATAAGAAAATAATTAATTAAACTTAAATAAACTACTTACTTGGATAGCGGTGCAGGATGCGTGAAGTGTCAAATCAGGATATGGTCAACACTGTTCTGATATACCAACTGTAGTAACAGCTGGTAATCTAAACTAAACCAATCGTAATTCCGCTCTGATACCAACAGTGGCGGCCCGCCCCTCGTAGAGATCATACAATACTATTATAGTTAAGCTTTATCGCTAACTGCGATAGATTGTACTCTCATGAGTCGCTGGCTAATCTATCTCTTTTGAAATCATGACGTTTTTGGGGAAATTTTTTTTTTTAAAACATCATGAAAAACATTTTCCACTATTTACTTTGTTTGCAAGTACAAAGTAATTTACATAATACAGTACTTTCGTAAAATATAAAATTACAAAAGAACTGTTTTTTTTTTATTTTCCTTCTCTTTTATCACTCAACGTAAAGACTCTGGTAGGACCATATCCCTCGCCTCCTATCCCATTTGACACGCGCCATCCCGTCAGCCATCCAGTCATACAAAGCTACTAAGCTGGTCGCTTACCTGCAACATAAGCAAAAATGGTGAGCTACAGGCTCAGTAAGTTCAAACATGCAAGAAATAAAATTTCTATGAATAGTATTATTCATGATGAATAGTAATGTTGACCACTATTCATACATAAATAGTAACTTTGACCACTATTCATTGTGAATAGTAAGTTTGACCACGACACAGTATATCAACAATACATCTGCGGCGATGTTAGTACCCTCACGAAACTGTCTTATGCTCAATTATGGTATAGTTTCAGTTTTAGGTAATTATCTTTGATTATGTTCTGGTTTTAAGCTCAGGTTGGCTGTACCATTTAAGTGCGCATGACTGGGAGCGGTACATTAGTGCTAACCTCCACAGCCTTAATCTCATAGCCCCGAAGGCAAAATTGTACATAACTGGGAGCGGTACATCAGTGCTGACCTCCACAGCCTTAATCTCATAACCCCGAAGGCAAAATTTACCTCCCTGTATGGAAGGCTGGTACGCCAAAAGTGGTTTCATTACCGACTTTTTAAGTTCTAACCCGGTGACTTCATATTGCCCCGTGGTTGGGAATGGTTCACATTTAAATTTTAGGTGAGTGAGTTTCATTAACCTCGCTCTAGTGCCCGAAGCACAATTTATTATGTGTCCCATTCTCAATAGTGCCCGTAGCACATTTCGTCTCTCTCTCTACTCTATAGTAGTGCCCGTAGCACATATGTACCTAACTTATAGTTAGTACATCAAAGTTAGCAACAGTTTCCTCCCCTTTTCTTTCTTGGATCTTTGATCGCCCTCCTTGTAGGTCGATTTTGGGATCCTACAGACAAAACTTTATCTGTTAATTTCATTTCCATTTATAGCTTTTATTTTTCATTAAAAAGCTTAAATAAAACCTATTTATAACTTTTTAGACTTTATTTATCATTTTCCCCATTTTTCTCAACTTTTGCAAAATTACGATTTTACCACTATATTTTGACAAAATTACAATTTTACCCCTGATGGAATTTTCTCGATCCAGATTGCATTTTTGGCTCTCAGGAACTTTTCTGACTCTTTTCTATTCATTACCGGGGTCGTTTCTATTTTATTTCTATTTTTCACTTTCCCGACCCTCGGGAAGCACTATTCCGACCCTTACGTCGTTTTGGTGATTTTCTATCGTTTCAAAGCCTCAAATGGACGTTTTACTAGTATTTAAAACGTTCATCTAGACGTTCCCGATCTAGGTCTCCTAGGCTCGGATTTTCTGTACCCGACTCGGACCTTTATTTCGTTTCCCAAAAACGCCCCCCCTCGGGGTCGATTTTTCAATTTCACTCGCATTTTACATTTTTAAGGGGACGGGATTACTATTCACAAACCACCCCTTAGGTGTCCTTTATTCAATTTTCTGTTAGGGACTCGGGTTCCCAACCCGACCCCAAACTTTTATTTTTAATTCTCTTTTTACCCCAAATGTCCTTTTCGAAATTTCAGCAGCATTTCGACGTAAATTTAAGGCTACCGGCGTTAGGTACGCCTCGAACTATATGTACCTGCCACGTACTATACCACAAACCTATTTTATGTAAAAGTTTTCCAAACTTTTACATGAAAGCTCACAAAATTTCAATTCACATTTCGAACCACATTCCATAAATTTCTTTCAATTTTGCCTTTGGTTTTGGCCACGGTTTTCACACTCAAAACCTAACCAAAACTTTTCAATTTTTCAACCAAATTTGAGCTATTCCAATGTCATTATCTAGCACATTTTCAAGCCAATTTACATGCATTTTCAACACAATTTCTAGGGTTTTTTCATCATTACAACCCACGGCCATTTAAGAGAAAAACATGCACAACATTTTGTTTCATGCTTTCAATCACAAATCCATCATTTCCATAATTAAATACATGATTTAAATCATCCAAACATCAAGTAAATCATGCAAAAATTTTTCACCAAACCCTAATTAAACCCACGGCCATATTAGGGTTATTTGACACCAAAATTTTTCTAAGCTTTCGACCATATAAATCATGCTTTACATTTGACCAAAATATGATTTAAAGCATTTTAACACCTAAACAATAACAATTCAACATCAATTACTCATGGTAACCCACGGTTTTACCCTTGGAAAACCAACCAAAATTTTGTTTTTCTTTAAACAAAATGCATGGTTTTTCTTCTAATCACACCCTTAACAAAACCCAAGCACCAAATCAATCAAAACAAACCAAAAATTTTTCATCCTTTACACTATTCATTTCACGAATTTTAGGGAGAAAAATCAAGAAAAAATGCAAACCAAAGAAAGTTACCTTGCTTTCTTGCTTCCTTTGTCTTCAAGGAAGGGTTTGACACAAATTTTGTGAAGCAAACTTGGGTATTTGGCTTGGTTTTCCTTGGTGGCTCACGGTTCCTCTAGGGAGAATAATTAGAAAAATTTTTCCTTTGGTTTTGGCTTTGAAATGGCTACGGCTTTTTTGTTTAAAATGTTGTCGACTTAAGTGTTAAAGGAACCAATTAATTTGGTTTCCAACCAATCAAAATGCAACACTTTTCAAACCCATTTCTTTCCAATTTTTTCAAAAATTAAATGGGTGAAATTTTGGCCAAATCTTGGCCTTTAGATCAAAAAGTGATTAAATCCATTAATGCCATCAACCACCATAATTTTCCCATTTATTAAAATTGCTTTATGATGTCATAATGCAAAGTAATATATTGACTTTCACTTTTACTATTCACATTCATTCGACTACTTTTTGACCGATACCGGTTCGAGCTGAAATTTTCCTGAAATCGTCCCGACGGGTTCTTGAGGTCTCCTGTGCAGTCGGATCAATTTATACTGCTTCCGTTTGATCAAAATCAATCCCGAAAGTTTTTCATCTTTTAGTGCTCCGGTTAGGGTTTTCAATGCCGTTTTTGACACCATTCCACCCGTTTCAACTCAATGAATTTTTCCAACACTGAATTCTTACTCATCAGTATTGTTAGAATATTTTAATGCATTCTAAACAATATAAATACATTTATTTCATTCTTTAAATAGTACAAATTGTTATATACATACATTTGTACATTTCCTTCCGAGAATGCCCGAATTTCCCGGTTGTCACATGAATAGTGAGAGATACGCAGTATCAGGATGAGGGTCAAGACGACCTTCGCTCGCCCCGAAACTGATATATTTAGGCTCAGAACGCCCAAATTAGTCAATCGGGCACCTGATACGTTTTTCGAGGCGGGGTCACATAGATCCTGAAAACTGGTCTAAATGACCGTCGATGGACGTAAAACTGATAAAAATGAAATCAGGACGTCCAAATTAGTCAAGAGAGACTGTCTGAAATTTCACCCGAGAACGCCTCGGTTTACGTGTGAAAGGACAACACAGTGTAGACACAACCACAGTATAGGATGTGAACAATAATTTAGACTAATAATGGGCTCTTAGACAGTAAAAAACAACCAGGAATTTACGGTACAAAAATCAGATTCAGAAAACCAATTTTCTGATGAAAATTGGAACATTGTCAAGAAAAGACCGAACACCGCAGTTTAAAATTAGACTGCAATGAGAAGCCAACACAGATAAAATTAGCCTTAAATTTCTGTGTCCCTTAGCTGCAAAAATAACTGCAATCTGCAGCACACATAGCCCAAAAGGTGGCATTAAAATAATCTTCCTAGCCATGACACATTAGAATATAATATTCAAGGGTTTCTAAAAAGTAGTCAACAATCATTATTTATTCTTTCCTGCTTCGAATGAGCAGCCCCACGCCCATTTCTTTAGAAAATTGGCAGCATATTTATCCCAAGATTTGGATAAATTGGTAGACAATTAAGTAGGATTAAGCCTAAGTAGTTTGTTTAATTTTTGCCTATAAAAGGCACCCTTGACATAAGACATGGACTTTTGCTTCCACACACCTAAAACCACAAGTCTTCTTCTTCTTCCTTTCCTTGCTTGTTGCCGAATCTTCTCAGCCCCAAAAGCCAACATTTTGCAAGCCAAAACCTTAACCAAAACTCATAAAAAACCGACCTCTTCCAAGTTGAGCAAGGGTAGACTGAACCAAGCTTCTCAGGTGCACCAAGGGTAAGTGCAAAATCGATTTTTCCTTGTGTTTTGATTCTTAGTTTTGAGTTGTTGTTTGAATGATTTTTTTTGGTAACTTGGCTAGCATAAAACCAACCTCAAGTCCTTGACTTTCGACGGCATTTTGACCCCCCAAGCCTAGCCAAAAGTGTGCTTGAGTCCAAAGCACCAAAAGTAAAAAAACCGAAACCCTTCTCATGGTGATTGGTTGAAAATTTTAGTTTTCAATCTAAGGGTTTTATGTGTATTTGTTTATGCACAAGGTTGTATTAAGTTATTTGAGCCCTTAGCTTTCATTTCTTAAAGTCATTATGGTTGTGGTTGTGTTTAATTTAAGTTGCATATGGTTTATGCATGTGAATGCATGGATGTGTATTATGGTGGCTGGACACAAATCTGTCCTTAGAATACAGTCACGGATTTTGGCCATTTTGACCCACTTAGGTTCCAAATCTGGGATTTGGTAAAACATGGTGTTTTAAGGAAATTTCGATACAGTCATTTTTGTATCAAATAGGCCTTGACCAAAAACGAGCCTAAGATAGGTTTTTAGGGTGTTTTTCACTCGGTGTCCAAAACTAGGACAAAACTAAGAGCAAAAATCCGAACCCAGTGTTTAGTCTCGGGTTTTGCTAGAAATGGACCCCTTAGAGTTCGAACCGGGTCTCGGACTCAACATGAAAGTTGTAGATCTCATCCAGACCTTGATAACGACCCATGACAGTAAAAAATTTGCCATTTCAGGCCTCAAACCGAGCCGTTTTTACAAAGATGTAAAACTGGGACTTTTACAAAAAACTGGGCACGAAGCCCATGGATTTAATGAAATTAGGAGCCGTTAGAGTTAGATTTAGGCTCTGAGATAAACATGAGATTTGTTCATCTTGTCGAGGATGAAAACTTTCATGTTTGACAAAATTTCAAACAAAGTCGTTTAGACCAAGTTTCAAAATTGTTTTCAAAAGTGGTAAAACCACCTTTAAAATGTAAGCTTTAAAAATATAATTTATACACTTCAAAATAAAAATGTGCTTTTAACACTTTAAAATATGAACAAGGTTTCCATAAAAACGTCTCCCACCTTTCAACAGGGTGATAAGGGGACGGTTTCACAATAAAGAATTTTTCCAAGATTTTCTACAAGAAAACCCAAACTATTTTTCAAAGTAAAATAGTGTGTGTAGCCAGGTAGGCTACCACACCAAACAAGCCTTAGTAGCCCTGTAGGCTACTACCCCAAACTAGCCATAGTGGCCCGATGGGCCATTACACCAAACGAGCCTTAGTAGCCCGATAAGCTACCACACCCCAACAAGCGAAGTAACCCGGTCAGTTACTACACTAAGTTCACGTATAGTAACTCAATAGACTACCTAGTTACCAACACGCGAGTTAACCGGTCAATTGACTAAGCGGTAAACCAGTCAAGGGCCGTGTTTTTGAACAACACAGTGAGGAACGATGATTAATTTGTCAAGTAGACGATTGATCGAACACGATACGAGTCAGATACCAAATCCCCATAATAGGCCAATAGGGTACCGACGAGTCTCGATACCCCATAGAAATGTAAGTTATAGTCACTAACGTTAATAGTGACTCAACGAGAGAATTAATGAGAAACGCTATTGATGACAGGTGGTAACCTATGAATTAATAAAGGCATGATTTCAAGTTGCTTGCAAATAGGTAAGTACTACTCCGCCTATGGCATGAACGAAAATGATTTTAAATGATATTTTACAGTATGTTAAAATATGTATGCCATGCACACGATGTTGCACCTCATGTTAAAGAGCATGTAGTTTCACAATCAAGTAGATTGATGAAAAAGTAAGATAGATGCCATACGTCCCTACCATATAGGAGTTGGGAAGCTTAGAAAAGCATATGGCTAGAAAAGATAAACAAGACGGAAAGTAGTAAGCGTGTCATACCGACCCTTTCAAATG
The DNA here is from genome assembly GCA_035233585.1 of Antiaris toxicaria. Lineage (NCBI taxonomy): Eukaryota > Viridiplantae > Streptophyta > Magnoliopsida > Rosales > Moraceae > Antiaris > Antiaris toxicaria. The sequence goes on from CP141154.1 coordinate 26,352,779, forward strand.
AAGGGGTTTTTAAGTTAAAGCAGAAAGTTGAGCATCCGTTGATGGCTCTCCGGCTATTTTGCCACTGGCGTTATCGATGGTCTGTGCACGCACGGTACTGACACATGGGCCCTAAATAGACAAGAAAAGAAAAGAAAAGTTGAAGCATAAATGAGCATAACCGGATCATGCATTAGTTATAGTTCACCATGCTTCTAGATGCATTCAATACATGATGTTTCTATGATGCACATGTTATGTGAAGTTTTATAATCCTTGATATGATATGTGATATATGATATGTGATATGTTAAAGTGGTATATGTGATACATGACTATTTATATGTTTTTAAGTATATACTATGTTTAAACATGTTTTGCGGTAAACATGTTGTACTTACTAGGCGTAAGGCTCACGTAGTGTGTTCATGCTATGGGTAAGCGTCCTATGGCTTAAATCCCAGTGGGCGATAGTGGCAGCAGAGGCGGATGTGAGGGCGAGGTTATGGAGACACCGCGAGTTTATCTTCCATAAAATTTGAGTATCAGTATTTTGAATAGTAATGGTTAAATAGTATTTTGAATAGTAATTGTCAAACAGAATGTTTGAATAGTAATCGTTACATAGTATTATTGAATAGTAATCATAAACCGTATTTTTAAATAGTAATCGTTAAATGGTATTTTTGAATAGTAATCGTTTACCCCATTTTTTGAATAGTAACCGTTAAATAGTATTTTTGAATAGTAATCGGTATACGTAAGTATCCAGTAAACACGTACATGTAAAATAAAAAAAAATCCCTAAGTTTATGATATCTAGTTAAGTATAAATTGCTAGAAAGTATAAGAAAAGCAAGCAAGTTAATAGTTTTCAGTGACGGTCCGGGCCACTGAGGGCACGGGGCGTCACACAGTGCGAGCCGTACATGCTTTTAGAGGCAATCATCCACCTGCGTTCGAGGGAGGTTAGCAGGGGATCTCTACACGAGACTGGCTACATGACATCAAGGTTATCATGCGCCAGTGTGATATAGATGAGGATTGCTGGGTTTTGATGGCCATTGGCACATTCCGTGAGGACGCACGGTTATATTGGGAGTATTGTGATCAGGAGATGCTATTAGCAGTGGATTTGGCCGAATTTTGCCAAGTCATGCAGGAGTAGTTTCCACAGAAGAGTTCAGCACTAGTCTTAGACCCTCCTGAGAGCAGGATAGTATCGCCACCACCGACTATGCCCAAATATGTGGATGTCAGAGACTTTGTCCTGAAGGCAGAAAGACAGCAAATGATGCTGAGTGATACTGTATTCTCATATACAGTCAGATTTCAAGATAGCGTCGTAAGGACATGTCCTCTATCCAATATCACAAATGATGAATTTTGTGACATATTTTGGAAAGGACTCACCATTGACCTATGATAGAAGGTAATCCCTTTATACCCTACTACTTTGCGTGAATTAATAGTTAAGGTAGCGAAAGTAGAGGAAGAAATGATGATGGAGCGCATGGTGCGTAAGAGGCGTGAAAGTTGCTACAGGAAGCAATGTTAGATCGCTTGTATGGATCTGAACCGATGGCAAATGACCATGAGGCTGGTCCGTCGAGACAACCAGAGGGTACGGGTCCAGCTGAAGGATCAACGCCGTCTGAGGTCGAAAACGGAACGGATGAGGAAGAAATTGATCCAATTGAGTTTTTGACGATCCCAGAACAACCTCAGTTAGGAGATCAGGCGTAGAAATATATGTGCTGTACTAATGTATATATATGCTTGTATATGTGTATATATGACTGTATCGAAAGGCTATTTTGAGAAAAGCTTTCAAACTGATGTACTTTTGAAATGAAAAGAAATGACAATCATATTTTGACATGTTCAATGGATGAAATGTTGAAATTATGTGATGATAAAAACTATATTATTATTATTTTTATATTGTAAAAATATGTTTGTGAAAATCTAACGATCGACTCTCATGCGATTGTAGGAAATAGGAAAGATGGTGAATCTGTGAAACTTGAGGAACATGAGAAGGCGTCCAGTCCTTTCTGAAAGAGTGGACGAATTGGAAGCTCTAATAGAAGCCCAAATGAGAGAAAATGCCGTGTTAAGACAAAGACTCGAGCAAATGGAACAGAGACAAGAACAAGGTGAGGGCCAAGATCCACAAATGGCTGCACCAGAACCAAAAGTACCGCCAGTGGTACCAGAAGAAGTAGTAGAATCCCAACCACAACCCAGGGCCAATCCTGAGCCACTATATGAAAGATTTCGACGAATAAGGCCACCAGAGATCGAGGGCTCCATAAATCCTCTAGAAGCAGAGGAGTGGTTATCTTCACTCCACATGGTATTGGAATTTATGGAGCTGAACGATCAGGAGAAGATTATGTGTGCATCCTTCGTTCTAAAAAAGGATGCAAGGTTTTGGTGGGAATCTGTCAAGCTGAGAAGAAATATGTATACAATGTCTTAGTTGGACTTTCTAGAGGAATTCAACCAGAAATATTATAATCCCACACTGTTGTGACCACAACAACGAGAGTTCGTAGAATTATAGCAGGGAGATATGATAGTAATTGAAGTTGCGCTGATTGTGTTAGTCGTGCGCTGAGGGCAGAGTATTATCTAGTCCGACAGAAGGAAGAGAGAGAAAAGATTTGGGATGCTAAGAAGAAGGAGAAGGTCTTGACCAAAGCTATACAAGCTGGATCTCAAGTTGGACAAAGCAGCAAGCCTAGTCCAAATGTCAAGGCTGGGTAGCCAAGTACTTCCAGTCAACAATCCCAGGGAAAGAGAAAAGGGAATAATTATGGGAATAGGAACCAGCAAAGGAGAACAAACAATAATGCTGGCCTTATTGTTCGAGAATGTGTAAACTGCGGGAAAAGACATACAGGCAGATGCAAATTTTCCCCAAATGCCTGTTTCCAATGTGGGAAGGACGGTCATTTTACCAGAAATTGTCTAGAAAATAGGCAAAATGTGCAAGGATCGTCTCAATCACAACAACAACGTTCCCAGGCACATTCACTGCAGGCTAAAACTAAAGGTTCATCCCATTCTGAGAGGCAGGAAAGACAAGAACGCTTGCCCCGTGCAAATGCTAGAGTCATGGTATGCACAAAGGAAGAGGCAGAAGCTGGAACGTCAAATGTAGTGACAAGTCAGCTTTCTGTCACTAATAATTTGGCATCTATTTTATTTGATTCTGGAGCTACGCATTCTTTCATTTCATACCAGTTTGTGAATAGGATAGGATATCCTAAAGACAATATAGGTATGACGTTTAGAACTGCACTACCCTCAGAGGAAGTCCTGATGTCCAATTATTGGTTACCGCATGTGCCAATAATTGTGCCAAATAGGGAATTGTTTGTAGAATTGATCGTGATGGAGCTTACCGACTATGATGTAATACTAGGAATGGATTTCCTAGGGAAGTATCAAGCCACGATCGATTGTCGAAAGCGGAAGTTTAGATTTCAACCCAACCAAGAAGAGGGATTTGAGTACGTCGATACGTCACACAGATCAAAGAAGATAATGATTAACTCAATGGAAGCAAGAAGGCTAATGTCTAGCGGTTGTACTGGATACCTAGCATGTATATTGGACATGACGAAGGAACGAAAGCTCCAACCCAAAGATGTTCCTATTGTGAAGGAATTCATTGATGTCTTCCCAGAAGAATTACCAGGATTGCCGCCTGAACGAGAAATTTCCTTTGAGATCGAGCTGATGCCAGGAACTGCACCTATCTCAAAGGCACCGTACCAGATGGCACCGACAGAGTAAAAAGAGTTACAAGAACAGCTTAAGGAGCTTCTTGAAAAAGGATTTATACGCTCAAGCTATTCCCCATAGGGTGCTCCAGTGCTGTTTGTCAAGAAAAATGATGGATCATTTCAGATGTGCATCGACTATCAAGAGTTAAACAAGGTTACTGTCAAGAATAAGTATCCATTACCTAGAATTAATGACCTATTCGATCAACTAACAAGCGCAGTAGTATTCTCTAAGATTGATCTACGATCAGGATATTATTAACTAAAGATCAAGGAGAGCGACATCCACAAGGCCGCATTTAGGACTCGTTACGGTCATTACGAATTTCTTGTGATGCCGTTTAGGTTAACAAATGCACCAACAGCTTTTATGGACTTGATGAATCGAGTCTTTAAGGAATATTTGGATAAGTTTGTTATTGTGTTTATCGATGACATTCTCATATATTCAAATACTCACGAGGAGTATGAGGAGCATCTGAAAGTTGTCTTGTAGACAATAAGGGAGCATCAACTCTATGTCAAATTCTCCAAATGTGAATTCTGGCTAGAATAGTACATTTTCTTGGACATGTGGTTTCCAAGAAAGGAATTACTGTGGATCCTGTAAAAGTAGAGGCGATCAACGAATGGCCCGCACCTAAGAACGTGACGGAAATACGGAGTTTCTTAGATTTAGCCGGCTATTATAGAAGATTTGTTAAAGGATTCGCGCAACTTGCCGCTCCTATCACGGTGCTTACATGCGAGGAAAAGAGGTATGAATGGACTGAATAGTGCGAGAAAAGCTTCCAAGAGCTGAAGAAACGATTAACGAGCGTGCCGATACTTACACTTCCGACTGAAGGGGAGATGTTCGTGATATATAGCGACACTTCAAAGATGGGATTAGGAGCTGTCCTGATACAAGGCGACAAGGTAATTGCCTATGTCTCGTGTCAACTAAAGGACCATGAGAAAAATTATCCCACGCACGATTTGGAGCTTGCCGCAGTAGTGTTCGCATTGAAGATCTGGCAACACTATCTATATGGAGCTCAGTGTCAAATTTATACTAACCACCATAGTCTAAAATATTTCTTCACACAAAAGGAGCTAAATATGAGGCAAAGGGAATGGCTGGAGCTGGTAAAGGATTATGATTGCGAGATCCTCTATCATCTCAGAAAAGCCAATCGCGTTGCAGATGCGTTAAGTAGGAAATCTACTGCTCCACAGCAATAGCCGATTGGAAAATTTCCAAAGCCATTACAACAGAAATCAACATGTTGGAGATGGAGCTAATAGCTGGAAAGCTAGCTGTATTACAATTGGAGTCAACGTTGTATGAAGATATCAGAGAAGCTCAAAAACGAGATCTGAAGTTAGCAAGTTCGCAGGAGGAAGCGTCTAAAGAAGGATTAATCCTACATTAGGGGAGAATTCAGGTTCTAGATGATGAAGGATTAAGAAGATGAATTATGGCAAAAGCCCATGAAGCACCCTATTCAGTACATCCTAGAGCTAGTAAGATGTACCAGGACTTGAAGCTACAGTTCTGGTGGAAAGAGATGAAGAAAGACATTGCAGAGTTTATAAGCAGATGTATGACGTGCCAAAAAGTTAAGGCTGAACATTGTCATCCAGGCGGAAAGCTAGAGCCGTTGGAGATTCTTGAGTGGAAATGGGAACATATCACAATGAACTTTGTGGTAGAATTACCAAAGACTCGAGAAGGCTATGATGCCATTTGGGTTATTGTGGACAGATTAACAAAGACGGCAAGGTTTATTGTAGTAAAAATGACCTTTTCATCGGAAAAGTTAGCGAGCTTATATGTTAACCACATAGTCAGGTTACATGGAGTTCCTAAATCTATTGTGTCAAATCGTGACCCACGATTCACTTCGAACTTCTGGACATGTGTGCAAGAAGCTATGGGAACAGAAGTGCGTCTGAGCACAACATTTCATCTGCAAATAGATGGGCAATATGTTAGGAAATGCCTTAAGTATTAGAGACATTTTTGATGTATTCATTTTGAACTGGATAATAAAATTATATATAGAGGTTATTCATTACATTGCTATCTGTCCTCGTCTTATTTACATGTTAAAGTAAATGTAAGCAAATATGGCTCACTGACTGCTTGTGTTAAAACTGTTAGAACGTTGCATGCAATGGACTTTTGTATGCGAGAAGACAATGTTCTAAAGTTAGCAGTCTAAACTATGGTCAGTAGTCTATGGGGTTAGACCGAGCATCTAACTCATGTTAAGACTATTATGTTGTCTAAAGCCTTGGAGGGGACGGTCTGTCTTGACTGTCTGGAGCTGGACTCCCAAGTAGAGACATGGATATGTTGCTCGGTGGTGACATATTAGACCGGGACTAAAGCGTGATTGATCTACGTAGTCCGCTATGAGTGGATCAATCTGCTTTTGACGTTCATTGTGCAATAACCTTAATCCTGAGTAAATGAACTACTTCATGTATATGACTTGTGTACTTTGATGTTCCAATGGCTAAAGCGTCTCAGAGGTAGTAAGCTTATAGACCGGTTCGTTGGGTGCATGACTTGTATACGATGAAGGGTTTGTTTGCAGATATCGGAATCATAGCTCTGAGGAGTTAAAGGTATCCTCTTAAAGGCATTATACTGAATGTGAAAATGGACAAGGCCTTGGGTCGTCTGCTGGGCGGATGACTTCTTATTCACATATGGTGAATAATCATTTTCTTGATTCGGTAGTATAATGGAACTTTAAGATAGCCTGATCAGTAGGATTAAACAGACTTTGACCTACGGCTGATCATGGATATCATATGAGGGTTTTGCATATATGACAAGGTCATTGGATGGTAGCTCGTCACAGGCTTACGTAATACGATATATAATTGGGAGTTCAGTTTCAGGTTTATAGTGGTGTGACTCTGAAATTAGTGATCATATGATTGAGTTGTTCGGTAAAGAATGATGATCATATGGAATCACGGGAGCCCGATTATATATGTCCAATCAGTCCCTCTACTAGCTCCACATAATTCCTTAACGTTTGGCAAATTGATTTGTGTATGCTATTGGCTAGTTTATTATGCATGGATGGTGATGACACAGGATTAGGATGGTAGACAAGATTCTCTCCGGTTGGATTCAGATTTTGTTTTGGATAATAGAGTACACAATTATTCGAACTCCAAATAAAGTTGCCATGATTTTATTTGAGATTGGATTGGAGTTGTAGAAAATTATCCATGAGAAAAAGAATATGAAACACAACCGTTTTGTGGAATTTGAAATTTGAATTTTGAATTTGAAATTTGAATTTGAAATTTGAATTTGAAATTCGAATTTGAAATTTGAATTTGAAATTTAAATTTGAAATTTGAAATTTGAAATTTGAAATTTGAATTTGAAATTTGAATTTGAAATTTGAAATTCAAATTTTGAATCACAGTCCAAGTAGGATTCGAATTTGTTGTGGAAAATCCACAAGGTTTGAAATTCGAATTTGAGTTGGATTTGGAGAGGATAATCTTGTTAGAATCCTACTTGAATTTTGAATCCAAATCCCAACAAAAGTGGGCGAATTTTTTTGAGGATAATCCTCAATGGAAAATTCGGTTTTTGTGGATAAGATTCAAGGGAAAATTCAAGTTTCAATCCTAGTTGAATTTGGATTCTCTCCTTCCCTAAAAGTGGCCGAAATTTTGGAGCCTTTATCCAAGGAAAATTCAGTTATTTTTGGATAAGGTTGAGATAAGATTCAAACTTGAAAATCCTAGTGGAATTTTTGATTCTCCCTTATCCATAATGGCCGAAATCTTTTGGAGGATATTCTCCTTGTGAATTTCGGATTTTTTGGTTGAAAAAGGGAGATAAAATTCTAGTTAAAATCTTGTTAAGATTTGGATTGGATTTATCTTAGGAAAAACCGAATTTATTGTTAGGATTATCCTATGGAAAAATTCGGATTTTTTGGTTAAAGATAAGGGAGAAAATCTTTTCCTAGTCCAATTCGAATTCAGAGAATCACCTCATGCAGGTCTATAAATAGAGGTCCTGCCACTCCAGTTCTCACAGACCACAGACTCTCAGGTGAGCAAACTTATTGTTGCACAGCTCATCGTGACAATAAAGTTCTTTAGAGATCTGGGTGGTCGGAAGAAGACTAGCAGTGCTAGCATACCGATCGAGGTTGAGAGTGCCCACACACTCAGCCATTCGGGAATTGGAGAATAGTAGAGAAGGCTAGTTGGTTGAAGCCTCCGGTCATTCTCCTCCTGCAAGATTGGCGTCCTTGAGGTATGAGTTTTAATTGTTGTTGGTTTATTGTATATGGCATCATGAGATATTTAACGATCTAAAATTTTTATTGTTCCACTGCGCCACTCTGATACGTTTTTACCGATTTATTTTCCTACACAATATGAGCGAACCATCCAAACGTAGAAGACATGCTACGTGCGTGTACAATAGATTTCCCAGGGAGCTGGAATGAGAAACTTCCATTGGTAGAATTTTCATATAACAACAGCTACCAAGCTTCGATAAGAATGGCACCCTATGAAGCTTTGTATGGAAGGAAGTGTAGATCACCTGTTCATTGGTACGACTTACAAGAGAAATGACTGCATAAGATGGATTTTGTACAAGAGACAGTGGATGCAGTTACAAAAATACAACAGCAGATGAAGATAGCCCAGAGCCAATAAAAGAGCTATGCGGACAAAAGACGAAGATCCCTAGAGTTCAATGAAGGGGATTTCGTATTCCTAAGAGTTTCACCGATGAAAGGAATAACGCGGTTCGGGAAGAAGGGGTAATTGAGTCCAAGATATATTGGGCTATACGAGATCATCGAACGCATTGGTAAAGTTGCCTATAGATTGGTGTTACCTCCAGAAATGTCAGCAGTACATAATGTGTTTCACATGTCGATGTTACGGAAGTATATATCGGATCTGTTCCATGTGCTGAAACATGAACCGATCTAGATTCAAGAAGACCTGACCTATGAAGAAAGACCTGTTCAAATTCTGGCACGCAAAAATAAAGCTTTGAGGAATAAAACAATCTCATCAGTCAAAGTGCTGTGGAGAAATCACAATGTTGAAGAGGCTACATGGGAATGCAAAGACAAAATTAGAAATTTGTACCCCCACTTGTTTTAAATTTTCGAGGATGAAAATTCTATAAGAAGGGGTGAATGTGATAACCGGGAATTTCAGACTCTCGGAGTAGGTTAAAATTGTATGTATGTAGCATTTTTAATGAATAAAATATGTAAAAATTATGTTTTAATACTGTTGAGAATACTGTAAAAATGTTCTGGCAGTGTTAAAGTAAGTGAGTTCGGGGATAGAAAATCTTACCCAACATTTTTAGGTGTGATGGTTCGAAATCAGAGCCAAAAACCCTAGAGAATGCATCGAAATGCACTAAAACGATAGAAATTTACCGTAAAGAATTCTGACCAAACGGAGCAAAATAAAACAATTCGATCGCACCGGAGGCGCTCGGAACCCGCCTACGCGATTTCGGTAAAGTTTCGTTCAGTTCGGTTTTCGGTCAAAATTTGACCATGAATTAATTAGTGAATTAATATGAATAGTAGGATGACATCATCATGTTGATGTCATAAATCCATTTTATTTCTTTGTTTTGGAAAATAAGATAAAAGGTGTATGGTTAGGATTTGATCGCTTTTTTATCAATGGCTAAAATCTTGCCAAAATGATAAAAAAAATTATTAGATTTATCTAAAAAGCCATTCGGCCATGTGAAAAGGGAAGAAGAAAAAAATTAGGTTTTTGGCTTAAAATTATTGCATTTTGACCCATGAACAATTAGCAAATTATTGGAAAAATTTGCTAAAAAACCCTTGACTTTTGCTTATAAATAGGCATCCAAAATCATTCAATAAAATAGAAAAATTAAGCCAAACTCTTGCTCTTTTTTTCAGCCCAAAATCCGTGAGCTTTCTTCCCCATTAAGTCAAAAATTTTGTTTTAAAGTTCACACCAAACCTAGCTTTCATTGCAATTCTAGCATCAAGTTATCAACTAGTTAAGGTAAGCTTCGAAATTGAAGCATTTCTCTTTGATTTTCTTAGTGAAAATTCGTGGGTTTATAGAGTAGAAAAATATTGAAAAAGTTGATGTTTTGATTGATGTTGTGATTGGTTTAATGTTTAGATTTTGAACCATGATTTAGGGTTATGAAACAAGCAAAAATTTTGCATGTTTCCATTGAAAAACCGTGGCATAGTTGGTGTGAAAAGTAAAGTGGAAATTGTTGATTTGATTTGGTGTTTAGATCCATTTGATTACATGTTGAATCAAGCATGAATTAGAATCAAGAAATAAGAAAATTTTGACGAATTTTCATGGTAAAATCTGTGGGTTTTGAATACTAGAAAATGGGAAATTTTAGTGTTGAATGAGAATATAGAATGTTGATAAAAACCCTAGGAAAGAAAGCAAGATTTTTTATGTGATTTGCATGAAAAATCCATGGCTAATACTAGGGTTGGAATGAAAAGTTGGTTAGGTTTTAATGTTGATTTGTACATTAGAAAACCTAAGAATGATATGCGATATTGGAATGTTGTGATGAAAATTATTTGGTGATGATTAACATGTTAAACCGAGGCTAGTTTGGAAAATATTGTTGTTGTGTATTGATTTTTGAATATTGATTTATGTGGAAAATTTTTATACAAAGTTTGGAAACTTTGTATAAAGTAGGCCTTTAGTATAGTACGTGGCAGGTACAAAGGTTCTGAGGCGTACCTAACGGCAGGAAACTTAAAAATACAAACGGAAATCCTGTCGAAATTTATAAAACGGCATAAGGGCACTTCAAGAAACGAGAAAAAAAGTTAGGTCAGGATAGGAAACCCGAGCTTCTCGAGGACCGAAAGCTAGGGGACAAAGTGAACAACATTTCAAAAATAGTGAAACGGCCATTTGAGGCTCCGAAACGCACGAAAAACGAGAAACGACCCTAGGTGATGGATGAATAGTAACCGAGGGCCAGGAAAATAGATAATTGAGAATTTATAGCAAATTAAGCTGTAAAAATAATACAGAAGTCTAGAGAATATTATTTTAAGATATTTGGGATTAGAAAATTTGAGAAAAACGATAGAACGAAATAGTTACGGTCCCGAGACCCGTTAGGGGTAAAATAGTCATTTCGACTAAAAATTTTCGAAAAACTCGGAAAGGACTGAAAAAGATCTAGAATGACTTAAATAAAATTCTAAGACTTAGAATAAAGATTTTAGAGTTAAAAATCTAAAAATTTTGAAGAACACGGGCGTGTAGAAGAATACACGGCCGTGTATAGGAAAAAATTTACAACCCGAGAGGTACACGGGCTTGAACACGAGCGTGTATCAAGCCGTGTATAGTTACACGCCTAGATAGTAAACAACACGGCCATGTAGTGTGAAACCAGAAGGTGCACGGTCATGAACACGGGCGTGTTGAAGGCCGTGTACCATGTTACAAGTTGAATTGTGTTGAAAAATTTATCACAAAATAAATATGTTTAAAGTGATAATTAGTATAGGGTATTAACAGATAATATTATGTCTGTAGGAACCCAAACTAGAGATAGAATTGCGGAGGAGTTTCAGAAGTGGACATTATCGTAGTATTGGTAAGTTCAAGTATTTTCATGTCTGCAACATGAAATACTGTGTTATTTTATTATGTACTAGATATACGCTAGATATAAAGTCCTATGGACATTTGGGGATTAGTAGGTATAACATATCCCATATAATGAGAAAAAGTGAATAAGTAAGGCCTACGGGCGATGTAGGATAGTGACCTTGAGATAACGATTAATGTCACTTGGTCAAAACTATAATTGAAAGATGGTAATGAAACCATTAAGGCGTACCACCCGTCCAACATAGTAGTGGAGGCTTTTCAAATCCTACGGGGATATAAGGGCTGTGGAGCTCAAAACTCTAGGGTCACTCCCTAGGCCTTCCCAGTCAGCGCGCAATAATATATCGGTACTGCCATAAAAAGAGCTTTATACTAGAAAGTTAATAGAGAATGAACCATCGATAATATGATGAAAACCATAATTGAGCATAACTGAAGAGTATACCAAGTATAGTGATTTCGATTAGGATATGTAAATAGTATCTAGTTAAAGTAATATGAATAGTAACCAGTTATGGTAACAGTTACTATTTATCGATCAAATGTCAAAGTCACTATTTGTGGTAAATAGTACTATTTATGATAAATAGTATTATTCATAGGAAATTGAATAGTTAATGTTTTTGAATCCATGTGATTCTTACTAAGTATGTTTAAACTTACTAAGTCTGTTAGCTCACCAGTTTGTTCATGTTGCAGGTAAGAAACCTGTCCAGTAGATATATAGATGGCGGCAGGATGTGCGCGTGTCAAGTGATAGGGAATTCACCGTGAACTTGGTACTGCCAAAAGACTTCTGCTGAGCTTTTAAAGTTAGTGAATTGAAGAGTTTGTGAAAAAAAAAAAACAAAATACAGTATAAATATTTTGTATATTATGCATTATGTTATACTCCAAAAGACAACTGCAAGTTGGTATTATATTTTACATGGTTTTTATATTTAGCTTTCTTTTAGAGAAAGTATGTGTTAAAAAGGAAAAAAATTTTATGGGCAAAATTTTCGGGCCCTGAGAAATGAAAGTATTAGAAAAAGAGTTTTAAACTGATGACCCAGATCCGGCACACGGGCCGTCTTGATCGGTAATAGAGTCGGTTCATGATAGTTGCGGATGATCGGAATCGGGGGCGTCACACCTCCTATGCTTAGAGAAGTCTAATTTGGGGTAAGGAGTTGCATGAGAAAGGAATTAGGTGGCATATGGGTGATAGACTATACATTAAAGTTTTCGATTCCCCTTGGGTCCCCCGTCCTTTTTCGTTCAAACCCATCACTAGGTCGGCGATTGAAAATAGGGATGTGACAGTGGAAGAGCTCGTAATGAATAGACAGTGGTTTAGGGATGTGATCTCTGATGTGTTATGGCTAGTGGATTGGATGATATTTTTGACATTCCTCTTAGAAAAAGAGGTGGTTCTAATAGACTCATTTGGCACTTCAACAATAGTGGGCTTTATTCAGTTAAGTCTACCTACAGAGTAGCTATGGAGCTCAAGAAAGGTGATAATACGTCGTATCTGGGTAGAGGCAAAGAGTGGTGAAACTCTCTATGGAGCCTACACATTCTAAATAAAGTCAAGGTTTTTATGTGGAGAGGCTTTCATGGTATTCTACCGTGTAGAGAAACCCTTGTTAAAGGAGGAATTAATTGTTCCTCCAAATGCCCTAGGTGTAACAATGGGATGGAGAGAGTTTGGCACTCTCTCTAGGATTATGAGACAGTTAGAGAGGTGTGGGATCTTTCTAAATAATACCAGAGATTGCACAAAGTACAAGCCTTTGCTTTTGCTGGCGTGCGCATTGCGATGCTTAAACTTTTGACAAAGCAGGAGCTTGAAGTTTACTGTGTGGTTTGCTTTCTATACGTCAACAGGTTATCCATTCAACTAATGATACGTTGGATTGTGCGGGGAGGCTACTGGGCAATTATCACTCCAGTAGGGTGCTTCATGGGGCGGTTTCCAGAGTTGAGGTGCCTTCGGCTAAGTGAAAGCCTCCCCCTTCTGAACTTTTAAAGCTCAATGTTGATGCTGGCCTTAGACCGGGCATGGAATTCTTTGGTGTTAGTGCCCTTATCAGAGACGGTAACGGAGTGATTCTGGCCTATATGGCGAAGAAAGTTTTGGGACGCTACTCCCATCATTTAGCTGAATGTTTTGCCCTAAGGTTAGGAATTTGCAAAGGCTTGTAACTTGAAGGTTTACATTGTTGAATCATATGCGACTAACGTAGCCCGCTCTGTCAATGAAGGCTCGTCAAATGGTGAAGATGATGTTATGATAGATGGTATTATTAATCTTCCATCTGCTATACCTGGTGATTCCTGTAGACATGTTACTTGCAGAGGAAACATGGCTACCCATCAGCTTGCATTTGCTGCTTTAAGTTCTTTGAATTGTATTTGTGTCGATTATATACCTTTGTTTTTGGCTGATTGTATCGGGGCTGATTTGCTCAGCTAGTTGAATAAAGTTTTTCATGAAGTTTCCAATAATATAAATAAATAAATAAATAGAAGCCAAAATACATAAACCTCAACTAAAATCCTCCGTTGTTTCCATTAAAAAATTAATATTAAAATAAATTCCGTTTGTTTATAACATTACATTTATATTACATTTAAATACAATGTAATTTTCATTCAAATAAAAAATTATTACATTCAAATACCAATAACATCATATTTTAAATTCAATACAATTACTATTTATTATTTTATTTATTCTATTACTTTTACTAATCAAATCACATATTCTCTTTTTCTCTCCCTTTTTTCTCTCTATTTTACTTATCACATCATATATTTATCATTAAAATATAATTCAAATACTTTTATTCTTAACACACATTGCATTTAAATGGAATACAAATACTTTTTCTCTAAATATAAATTGTATTCAATACATTACACTCAAACGCAATGCAAACGTAATGCGTTTACCAATCAAAACCTAAAACAAAATCATCCATTGAATTTCAAGAAAAAAAACAAAAAACAAAACAAAATAAAAGATCATACTTGGCTGCGGCTTATGCATTGCCTAGAAGGACGTGGAAATGCAATCTTTTTTACTTGGAAAGAAGAATTACTATATAAGTAATGGAAAATAATTAACCATTGCAAACAGCTTATGAGATTTAAAGGGAAATGAGCGTTTTTTACATTTTCTAAAACGTCCAAAGGTTTTCAAACTCAGAAAAATAGCCCCTTTTCTTAAAATAGGTAATCAATAATTAACCATCAATAATTGATCATGATGAAATAATGATTGATCATACTAACCATAACATCAATTTACTAATTGCCCGGTAATCCATGATTGACCATGGCAAATATGTGATTTACCACAAAACACTTCTGTCTCTTCTCTTCCTTGCAACCAACCGATTCTCTCTTCTTCTCCTTCGTCACTGATGAGATCCATCATTGTCATTGCCATCCGATCACTTACCATGATCTTGCCACCGTGGTCACCAATGATCACCGTAAATCTGGCTCAACTTGTGGCCGATTTCCTCCATGGTGGTCTCCCCGGAAGGGTGGTGATGTTAAGATCATTGTCAAACTCCATAGATGTCATTGCCACCCGATCACTTGCCATGATCTTGCCATCGTGGTCACCGGTGATCACCATAAATTTGGCTTGACTTGTGGCCGATTTCCCCCATGGGGGTCTCCCCAGAGTGGTGGTGATGTTAAGATCCTTGTCGAACTCCAAAGCCTTTTTGTCGCTCTCTATCCATACCTGCCTTGTGGCGATCTCCAAAGCCTAGAGAACAGGTCAGATTGACTGGAAAAATTACTACCACCCATATAATTAACTAAAATGTAAGCTTTCAGCCATTCTTTAAAAGGGATGTGTAAAATTGGCCATCCCACTCAATTTCTGACACATGAACAGACAATGGAAGTAAATCCTCTGTTTTTCTAAGGAAATTGGAACATCAAGATCCAAGAAGGAATGTACACAGTGGGAAACGGGAAACATTTAATTAACAAATTTACCCTATGTATGTCTTGAATCTTTTCAGTTTGTTCCAAGTTGAAAAAAATTAAACCAAGGGAAATTGAACCACATAAAAAAAAAAAAAGTGAAATTAACTGTATCTAATCAGGTATCAAACTGCTATCTAGAAGCTCTCTGTTCAAAAGTTTCTTTACAAGCTGACAAAATAGAAGTCTAAAAAAGAAAAAAGAAAGGAAGAGGAATCCCATTGTAGTATCTATACCGACCAGGTTATGCAAAAATGGAGTAAAAATCTCCCTCAACAGGAAATGTCCTTGGTGCCATAGCTAACTGTTCTGAGGCTTGAATCAGACATGTCTGTGATCCACCTCTTGGGACCATTTGATTTCCCCAAGACATTGTATGCATAAGAAGGCCATCTCACATCTTTTGCCCCACAAGAGCTTTTGAATCCCAAACTCAACATCTTCTGTGTCCTACCAAGAACCACAAGGCTTGAAAATGTGGAAAAAGTGTTGCCCACAAAGACATCAGCTCTAAAGCAAACTTCATAGTCAATTGCAGATTGTATCAGATATGGGTACTTCTTGTAAACCCCATCAACACCCAACTTCTCTTTCTCAAAGGGAATCAAACCTTCTCTCCAACCACTCAATATTGAGGAGTCTTCAAGCAGTTTATCCGCCACTGCTAGATAAACTAACGTTGGAGTTTTGAGCCCAACGATGTTTCCCACTCTTTCCATGATCTCCTCTTTGCTACTACAAATCTGGGATATGTTCAATTTCCTCTCCAAATTCTTGCAGTGAATCATCCAGTCTTTTTCCACTCTCATGTGAACAGCAACATAGGGGAAAGTTTTGGGACTAACATTGTTTTTCGCGGGATGGAGTTTTAGACTCTCGTTTGCTCCTATCTCTCTAATTCTAGACACAACTTTATCTGCTTCAGCCATAATCTCATCCACCAAAACCAAGCACTCAAACACCTTTGCATAATTCTTCACAGGCCAATGATCATGCCAAACAAAAGGGTGTTTTCCAACTATTTTTATCACTTCATGTTGGTCAATTGGGTACTTTTTGTGCTCTTCAAATTGCTCCAAATCTCTCTCCTTTGTCCATCTCCTTCCACTTCCCTTTTGAAGCACGAAAACATCGCTCCGATTCAAGAGATCGGAGTACTTGCCCAATTTAACAAACCCATCACAGATCGAATTAAACCTTTCAAACTGAAAGACTTTGTCAAACGAAATTGGCTCCAAGAGATCTACTTCCTTATAGAACAGTGTTGCGCTTAATCTAGGCATTAAAAGAGTCCTGTTAAGCATTCTGGCTGTGAGACAAGACCTTGCAAATGCTATTTTCTGATTGTTCAAGCCCCAGATGATTTGCGGAACCTCAAGAAACTTGTCGTTTCGGATCGGAGAGTCATTGGCAAGTGACAAAGAACGGTTGTTGATGAATACGATGTCGTTTCTCCCACCAAAGGAAGAGAAAGGAGGAATGAACAGAGTTCTGATGAACAGACCTATGGCGGCCAAGAAAAGGCATTTGGATGTTAAGAAGATTTTTGACGGCTTACAGTTAGATGAGATTTCCATTTAGATTCCAACAAACTTAATCCTGAGAATTGGCAAAAAAAAAAAAGTAAAAAAAAAATTCAAATATTGCTTTGAGAAAGCATCAAAGATTGAGGTGGTAATTAAATCGTGCATACCTGGTAAGCCAAAGAGATCAATCTCAGATGTCCATGAAACAAGAAAATCTGCATGACCCAGAAGCAAAATCATGAAGAAGAATCAAAATTTAAACAGAAACCAGGATTATGATTTGATTTTTGAGTTTGTTACCTCGAATTAGTCGTCAATTTGTGTGAAGCAAGCGACTTTTATCCGCATAAAAAGGTGTCCGAAGAGGACGCATGTGATAACCATTCGACCATATTTTCCAGAATAAAAATCCAAAACGACCCATTGAATCCATCCGTTTCTCTCTGAGAGCAATAACTAAAGACAAACCCAAAAATAATTTTTAAAATAAAAGGGAGAGAGAAAGGAGAGAGAAAGAGAGAGAAAAAAAAAAAGTATTTCACAGGAAAAAGACTGCAATATTGTGGCCGAAAAAGACGCATTCAAGGGAGTGTTTGGAGTTGTTTTGAATATGTATTTTTATAGATATTGATTTTAAAAATAAAATATGGTGTTGAGATTGTATTTATGATATAGGTATTTAGAAAAAAGTTATTATGAAAATGAGTGTAAAAAAATTATTAAATAAGTATTAAAAAAAAACCTTTTTAGGGGTGTATGCGTTGGGAGTGTTTGGATGACTGATTTAAAGACATGATTTGGGTGTCTCAAAGTCAAATTTGGTTTGTCTTCAATATTTCTACAATCATCTAATTGTACTTGCACGTTTTTCTAAATAATTATTTTTTACCACATAATTTAAAATTCACATCCTCATATTTATACAACAACATTTTGAACTAAACATTTACCCTAAATATAATTTCAAAAATCTATTTTATAGGTTTTCAAAAGCAACCTCTCCAAAATTATTTTATTGAAACTCTATTCAAATGTTTATAAATGTGACAGCAAATAAAAATTAAAAAAAATTCTTAAATTGCATGCCGTAAAATTTCTGATCAAAATCTACACACAATTAAAAAGATACAACCTAATAGAGAAAATAATTATACAAAAGCATCCGGAAGGCCATTAAGTAAAATGTTATAATAATTATCATTACGTATTGATTTACACAGGAAATCATATATGTACAGTACATTACGATATTATAATAAACATCAAAGTCTATACCATGAATACTGTTAGTATTTCTATCACATTTGGTCAGTAACAGGATCTCTAAAACGACCCATAGTAGTGGTCCTACTTCGACACTGATGATGCACGTCGGAGTTAGCTGTGTTCGTTTGTAGGACCTCATAAGCATCAACATTATCTTCCAACTCGTCAACATGGGCGACTTTAGCTTCAGAGCTAGACACAGATGTACTAGCACTGCATGTTGGCATATCATGCATGTACGACTGCAGTAGCAAATCTGGTTCTACCGCTGTATGCATTCTTATGAAGTTATGCAAGATTGCACAAACAATTGGTCTCTTCACTTGCTTTTCGATTGGGTAACTGTTCATCTTAGTTAGTATTTTGAATCTCGCTTTCCAAACACCAAATGTCCTTTCAATACAGTTCCGCAAAAACGAGTGTGTGTAATTAAATACTTTATTCCTACTTGTGAGTCCATATTGTCTCTGACGGTATTCTGGCAAGTAGTATGTTTCTCCGCGTTATGGAGTAAGAAAGTGGTTGTTGTTAGCGTATCCGAAGTCTGTTAAGTAAAATTTACCTACATTTCAGAAATATATAAGAAGGTATACTTGGCATACAGTAGGTATATCCTGTAGGAAATAAATCGGTAAAAACGTATCAGAGTGGCGTAGCGGAACAATAAAAATTTTTCAAGATCGTTAAATATCTCATGATACCATATACAATAAACTAACAACAATTTAAACTCATACCTCAGAGGACACCAATCTGCACAAGGAGAATAATTGGAGGGCTTCAACCAATTGGCCTTCTCTACTATTCTTTAATTCTCGAATGGCTGAGTGTGTGGACACTCTGAACCTCGATCGGTATGCTAGCACTACTAGTCTTCTTCCGACCACCTAGATCTCTAAAGAACTTATTGTCACGGTGAGTTATGCAACAATAAGCCTGCTCACCTGAGAGTCTGTGGTCTGAGAGAACTAGAGTGGCAGGACCTCTATTTATAAACTTGCATGAGGTGATCCTCTGAATTTAAATTGAATTAGGAGAAGATTTTCTCCCTTATCCATCCACAAAATTCGAATTTTCTAGGCCTTATCCCAACTAAAAAATCCGGCCAACTCTAGGATTTTGGATTCAAAATTCAAACAGATTTTAACTTGAATTTTATCTCACCATTAACCAACCAAAAAATCCGAAAATCTATTAGGATTATACCATAAAATTTTCGGCCATGTTGTAATGAAAAGAATCAAAATTCAAATAGGATTTTCAAGCTTGAATTTTAACACATCCTTATCCATAAATAACCGAAAATCTCTCTTGAGATTCACTCAATAAATTTCGGCCAATACAGGGAGGAGAGAATCCAAATTCAACTGGAATTGAAACTTGAATTTTTCCCTGAATCTTATCCACAAAAATTTTGAAAATTCCATGAGGATATTCCTCAAAATTTTCGACCAAGTTAGTTAGGATTGGGATTCAAAATTGAAGTAGGAATCAAACAAGATTTTCCTCTCCAGAATACAAATCAAATTCGAATTTCTCCATGTGGATTATCCACAAAAAATTCGAATCTTACATGGACTGTGATTCAAAATTTGAATTTCAAATTTCAAAGTTTAAATTTCAAAATTTAAACTTCAAATTCAAATTTCAAATTCAAATTTTAAATTCAAATTTCAAATTTCAAATTTCAATTTCAAATTTCAAATTCAAAATTTAAATTTCAAGTTTCAAATTTCAAATTTCAAATTTCGAACTCCACAAAAAGTTGTATTTCAAATTTTTGTTCTCATAAATAATTTTCTATAACTCCAATCTAATCTCAAATAAAATCATGGCAACTTTATTTGGAGTTCGAATAATTGTGTACTCTATTATCCAAAACAAAATATGAATTCAACCGGAGAGAATCTTGTCCACTATCCTAATCCTATGTCAACACCATCCATGCATAATCAACTAGCTAATAAGCATATACAAATCAATTTGCCAATCGTTAAGAAATTATGTGGAGCTAGTAGAGGGACCAATTGGACATATATAATCAGGCTCCCGTGAATCCATATGATCATTATTCTTTACCGAACAACTCAATCATATGATCACTAATTTCAGAGTCACACCACTATAAACCTGAAATTGAACTCCCAATTATATACCAAATTACGTATGCCTGTGACAAGCTATTGTCCAATGACCTTGTCATGTATGCAGAACCCTTATATGATATCCATGATTAGCCTTAGGTCAAAGTCCGTTCAATCCTACTGATCAGACTATCTTAAAATTCCATTATACTACCGAATAAGAAAATGATCATTCACCATATGTGAATAAGAAGTCATCCGCCAGCAGACGACCCAAGGCCTTGTCCATTTTCACATCCAGTATAATGCCTTTAAGAGGATACTCTTAACTCCTTATTAGAGCTATGATTCTGATATCTATAAACAAACCCTTCATCGTATACAAGTCATGCACCCAACGAACCGGTTTATAAGCTTACTACCTTTGAGACGCTTTAGCTATTGGAACATTAAAGTACACAAGTCATATACATGAAGTAGTTCATTCACTCAGGATTAAGGTTACTGCACAATGAACGTCAAAAGCAGATTGATCCACTCATAGCAGACTACGTAGATCAATCACGCTTTAGTCCCGGTATAATATGTCACCACCAAGCAATATATCTATGTCTCTACTTGGGAGTCTATGCTCCAGACAGTTAAGACAAATCGTCCCCACCATAGCGTTGGACAACATAATAGTTTTAACATGAGTTAGATGCTCGGTCTAACCCCTTAGACTACAGACCTTAGTTTAGACCGCTTACTTTAGAACATTGTCTTCTCTCATACAAAAGCCCATTGCATGCAACGTTTTAATAGTTTTACACAAGCAGTCAGTGAGCCATATTTGCTTACATTTACTTTAACATGTAAATAGACTGAAGACAAATAGTAATGTAATGAATAACCTCTATATATAATTTTATTATCCAGTTCAAAATAAATACATCAAAATGTCTCTAATGCTTAGGGCATTTCCTAACATATCCGATACTGTATACACAAAGAATTTATAAATTAAGAACACACCTGTTGGTCGCAATGGGAATCCATTGATGGCCATTGCATGTGCTAATATCCTCGCATCATGTATGGAATCATCTTAGCCTGCGATCATGTATGTGAACATCAGATCAAATGACACAACTGCTAGGATGTTTTGCATGTTTATGCCTTTCCTGTTCCATCAAGCTAAAGAGTTATCCGCTGGTAGAACGCATGGCACATGCTTGCCGTCAATAACACTGACACAGTTCTACAAAAACAAATACAATATTAGAGTTATTTATAACATAATGTCCAGAAATACATAAATAACATGGTATTATAACCGCACTGGTCGGGTTTTAAAACAAAAATCATGTACATCGAACTAAGTTCTGCATTTATATGCGTTCTCCATAATATACGGTTACATGGTATTATAATCCAAAGGGCGTATAGACTCGTCCTTCAATGTAAATAGTACGTCAAGTATGGTAGTGAACCATTTCGAGATCGTCTCACCTGAATGTTGTCAAATATCTTGCGCTTACCTATTCGTTGTCCAAAAATCTGTTGAGTGAAGTAAATACTTTGTTTCAACCAACTCGCAGAATGCCACAAATGTTCACCTACTTATCTGAGTCTTTTGTTTGATGTTATCATCGTTGCCATATAACAACTCATCGGTTTTTAGAGCCCTCGTTAAAATGGAGTCGTGTTTGTTATCTTTTTGCTTATGCAACTTTCTCATGTATGCGTATAGCACACATGCAACCTACCAATAGTGAAATAGTATGAAAATTATATATGTTTTTTGATAAATGTTCCACAAAAAAATCACATTCACGTTATATATTTTACAGGCATACCACAAAAGTAACATGATCGTGATATCTTAAATTGGCATAGATAGACAAATATAAGTATTGAAAGTCTACATACAAACAAAAACGCCAATGAACAACAAGCCCCATAACATTACAAATATTATTAGTAAAACACCAATAAAACCTAACCCAAACCAACCCTAGATATGGCCATTCACAATCCTATTAATAATGTTCCACCTCTTCTCAACGGAAAGCTTAGGAAAGTCTCTTAACACCGCTTTTTCGTTACACAGCCATAAGTACATGGTAACTGTATCATCGGTAGGCACTTCCATCTCTTCCATCACCTTGTCAGGTTCACCAAGCATTGAAGCTTTGGTTACCTCATCTATACTTGATGGTCGTGAGGACTTATTGGAGTAGTAACTTCCAATGCCCCTAATTGTGTCAGTAAGAATATCTTTGGTGTTTTGCCGTTGCTTCCGCTTAGCCTGTTTTTCTCGACTCCGTGACGTTCCTAATTCATAATGGGTGTCAAACTGGGGTAATTGATCTTGTCGCCTTGCGAGTCCTTTGCATCGACCGATAGGCCAGGGACCTGAGACATGTCTACTGACATGTCGACTCCGAAGAAAGGTGGAACATGTGGACTAGGGCCAGACCATGAATGTTGAACTCTTGCACCGGCTACTTAGTACTTCTCAAAAACATTGAAGTATAACTCTTTGTGCTTTAAACCTTGAGTTCAGAGGAAGTTTTGGTCTGGGTGAACCTGCACAGAGAAAATATCACGTTGTTAAGTATAACTGAAAATGGGAATATACAAATCTGCATGTAATGCATAAGTTGGCATGTGACAAACCAGAAAATCACAGCAGTGCTACCTAGAATTAAGCTAGGTTTTTCTAAGAATTTCTGTGAATAGGAATGTATGAGAATACTATGTGTTAGGAAATGCCTTAAGCATTAGAGACATTTTTATGTATTTATGTTAAATTGGATAATAAAATTATAATATAGAGGTTATTCATTATATTGCTGTTTGTCCTTATTCTATTTACATGTTAAAGTAAATGTAAGCAAATATGGCTCATTGACTGCTTGCATTAAAACTGTTAGAACGTTACATGTAATAGACTTTTGTATGCGAAAAGACAATGTTCTAAAGTAAGCAGTCTAAACTAAGGTCTGTAGTCTATGGGGTTAGACCGAGCATCTAACTCATGTTAAAACTATTATGTTATCTAAAGCCATGGTGGGGACGGTTTGTCTTGACTGTCCGGAGCATAGACTCCCAAGTAGAGACATAGATATATTGCTTGATGGTGACATATTAGACCATGACTAAAGCGTGATTGATATACGTAGTCCGCTATGAGTGGATCAATCCGCTTTTGATGTTCATTATGCAATAATCTTAATCCTGAGTAAATGAACTATTTCATGTATATGACTTGTGTACTTTGATGTTTCAATGGCTAAAGCTTCTCAGAGGTAGTAAGCTTATAGACCGATTCATTGGGTGCATGACTTGTATACGATGAAGGGTTTGCTTACAAATATCAAAATCATAACTCTAAGGAGTTAAAGGTATCCTCTTAAAGGCATTATAGTGGATGTGAAAATAGATAAGGCCTTGGGTCATCTGCTGGGTAGATGACTTCTTATTCATGTATGGTGAATAATCATTTTCTTATTTGGTAGTATAGTGAAACTTTAAGATAGCCTGATCAGTAGGATTGAACAGACTTTGACCTAAGCCTGATCATGGATATCATATGAGGGTTATACATACATGACAAGGTCATTGGACATTAGCTTGTCATAGGCTTTTGTAATATGGTATATAATTGGGAGTTCAGTTTCAGGTTTATAGTAGTGTGACTCTGAAATTAGTGATCATATGATTGAGTTGTTGAGTACAGAATGATGATCATATGGATTCACAGGAGCCCGATTATATATGCCTAATTGGTCCCTCTACTAGCTCCACATAATTCCTTAACGGTTGGCAAATTGATTTGAGTATGCTTATTGGCTAGTTGATTATGCATGGATGGTGTTGACATAGGACCAGGATGGTGGACAAGATTCTCTCTGGTTGAATTCATATTTTGTTTTGGATAATAGAATACACAATTATTCAAACTCCAAATAAAGTTGTCATGATTTTATTTGAGATTGGATTAGAGTTGTAGAAAATTATCCATGAGAAAAAAATTTGAAATACAACTTTTTGTGGAGTTTAAAATTTGAAATTTGAAATTTGAAATTTAAATTTTGAATTTGAAATTTAAATTTGAAATTTAAATTTGAAATTTGAAATTTGAAATTTGAATTCGAAATTTAAATTTGAAATTTGAATTCGAAGTTTGAATTTTGAAATTTGAAATTTGAACTTTGAAATTTGAAATTCAAATTTTGAATCACAGTTCAAGTGGAATTCGAATTATTTGTGGATAATTCCATAGGGTTAGAATTCGAATTTGAGTTGGATTATAGAGAGGAAAATCTTGTTTGAATCCTACTTGAATTTTGAATCCTAAATCTAATAAAAGTGGCCGAAATTTTGTCGAGGAAAATCCTCCTAGATAATTTGGTTTTTGTAGATAAGATTTAGGGAAAAATTCAAGTTTCAATCCAAGTTGAATGCGGATCCTGTGGCGCCTCGTGCCCTCAGCGGCCCGGACCATCACTGTAAACTATTATTTGCTTCTTACTTTAACTTTTACTTTAAAACTGATAACTAACTTACTTAATTTGATACTATAAATTTAGTGGATTTTTTTTTTACGCGTATGCATTTACTATTCATGTATGTATACTTTTAAAATGCGGAATTTTAAAAACATAAGGATTTCAATTATACATACACACTTATATACTTGTTTATCTGATTACTGTTCATCAGATACTATTTAAATATACTATGCATACATATACTGTTTACAGTTCCAAAATACCATTTAACCTTTACTGTTCAAAATACTATTTAACTGTCACCATTCAAAATATTATTTACTCATACTGTGTGGAAGAAAACTCGCGGTGTATCAATAACCTCATCCTCACATCCGCCTCCGCCGCCATCATCGCCCTTTGATGTTTACGCTATAGGATGCTTACCTACAGCATGAACACACTCCCTGAGCTTTACGCTCAGTAAGTACAACATGTTTACCGCAAAATATGTTTAAACATACGCATACTTAAAATCATGTGAGCACACCAGTCATCACAGATACCATATAACATATAATATATCATAGCATCAGTATCACATCTTAGAATATATCATCACATCATACTGAATGCATAACATAGCATATCATATATTGAATGCAACTTATGGAGACTAGATGCATATGGTGATCAATGCATGATCTGGTTATGTTCATTTATACTTCAACATCTTCTTTTTCTTTATCTTATCTAATCTGGGCCCCTGTATCAGTACCGAGTGTGCGTAAACCAATGGTAATGCCGAGGTCACTAAATAGGCTAGAAGACCGTCAACAGATGCTCAACTCTCTACCTTCTCTTACTTTAACTCTGAAAACCCTTTCAACGGAAAGAGCCGGTATGACATGACTATTAAATTCCATCTTGCTTATCTGTTCTAGCCATATGCTTTTCTAAGATATCCCAAGGCCTACGCGGCAGGGACGCATGGCTTCTATCTTATACTTTCATTAATTCTACTCGATTGTGAAGCTATATGCTCTTATGTATGCTGTGTAGCATCGTGTGCATGATACAAACTTAAAATGCTGGAAAACCATCATTTTAAATTCATTTTATTCATGCTGTAGGCGAAGTTGTACTTACTTGTTAAGAGACAGTTTATACTCTCGCCTTCGTCATAATATAGGTAACTCTCTGTAATCATAATGCATTTCATTAATATTCACTCTTAGGTCACTGTGGTCATTAGTCACTAATAAAAACTCCATCGTTAGGTGATACCGACCTTTATCGATACTAATTGCCCTCTTCTTAAGAATTTGATTTTCTAATTTCTAATCATGGTTAATTAATTTATTTATCCAACAAATTAATTAACGTCGCCCTTAGGTCGCTCCATCGTTGTGTGGTACCGATGCCTATCGGTACCTAACTGCTCTGCTTTGGGAATTTTGATATCTAATTTCTAATCGTGCTCGATTAATTTGTCTACTTGACAAATTAATTACTGTCTCTCATTATCCCGTTCAGACTCGGTCCTTGACTGGCTAACCGACTAGTCAACTGATCGAATACCTCGCGTATTGACCATTTAGCCTATGGGGTTACCTTTATCGATTTAACCGCTCCAAATTTTACGCTTAGCGCATACCCGTCCCTCAGGTGGTACTATTCCGACATAGGGGTCGTTTTCTTACATTTCAAGATTTCTAATTGGGCGGTACACTAATCCTCAAAACATCCATCCTTCTTTCCCAGACCTAGGTCATCGAAGGGGCTCAGGTTTCCATCCCGATCACATTTTTAACCCTTCGTTTCCTAAAATAACCCTTTGTGCGGTTTTAGAAATTTCGACAGCATTTCTACTTAATTTTTGGGTTCTTGGCGTTTAGGAAACACCTCAAAACCATCTAACCTATTCTAGTCTACTATGTACTATACCAGAGGCCTAATTTTTATGTAAAAGCTCAGCTTTTTACATAAAAATATTCACATTTTCTCACATTTTCTTTTTCGACATTTTATCTCTTTTTCTTACAATTCCTCAAGTCAGTAATCCATAATTAATACATAATTATTTCCAATAATAAATTGAGGAAATTAAGGATCAAAACCATTACCAAAATCGTTCCCGTCGGCGGTCAAAAGAACCGTTCTGTCTCGACCGCACAATCTTTGAATCGCCGTTCTTCACTTTTGAAACTCCGGTTTGCAAATCCGATGCCATGGATGTGTCCGGAACGTCAAAAATAGGCCAATGGGCCATTCTTCAATTTTTGGTCTCCGTTTGCCGTTGACCGGTGTTGACCGATCGTTGACCGGTGTTGACCACGACGGCGATGTAAGTGGCGACCATCATCTTGAAGAGCTCGACGAGTGGAACCCATTGGTGGTGTCAATTTCACCAATCGAGGCTCCTATCGCCAGAAATCAGGCTTCGAAGATTGGTGACGACGGCAGTAGTTGGATCTCCGTTTTCCAGCGTTGTTGCCCAAAATTGATTTAGTGCTTTTGATCTACGTGTTGTTCTGAGCATTTTGGTGCCCACCTTGCAACTCAACTCCGCTGGAATAGTCAGATTCCACGGTCGCAATAACAACGGTGACGGGCGAGTTTGGGTGGTGCGATCTGACAGCTGTTGACGTGAAAGGAGGCCTGGGTTTTATTCTACTCTTCACCACAAATCCATTGGGATCGGAATCGTGGCATTTGGAAGTCGGACGGCGGAGATACGACGGTTTGAAAATTCCGACCACCAACAACTTTAGGCGGCGCGTGCGACGTGCTCCGGCTTCGATTCCGTCGACTCGGCTCACCATTGGAATCAGCTTGTTGAGAGCTTTCCAATGGTACCAGCAGTGTCAAAAACAGAGGTCGGAGTCGATCAGTGGTTACTGTTCATCTTCGTGTGGTATGGGGGAGAAAATGAGATAAGAAAAACTTATGGGGGCCATTTTGCAAAGGATCTAAAATTTTGCTCTTTTATACTAAATTTTTGAAAATTTTAAGATAGGCTATCCTGACTAATTTGGGCATGCTGAATCCAAATATATCAGTTTTATCCATTTGAGGTCATCTAGACCAGTTTTCTGATACTGCATCGTTCCTGATCAAAAATTACTTTTTGTGCTCAATTAACTAATTTGAGCATTTTGATTCCGAATATATCAATTTTATATCAAGAAAAGGTTATCTTGACAAATTTCTTGATACTGTGGTTAGGCTTACATTGTGTTGACACTGCACATGCATAACGAGACGTTTTCACATGAAATTGCAAACACAGTCTCTCCTGACTAATTTGGATGTGCTGATTTCAAATTTATCAGTTTCACGTCCATCTGAGATCTTCTGGACCAGTTTTCAAGATCTGTGTGACCCTACCTCAAAAAACGTGTCAGGTGCCCGATTGACTAATTTGGGCGTCCTGAGTCTAAATATATCAATTTCGGGACGAGAAAAGGTCGTCTTGACCCTCATCCCGATACTACGCATCTCTCAAATAAAAATCTACATTTTGTGCTCAATTGACCAGATTGAGCCTACCGACTATTAATATATCAGTTTTATGCCAGATTTAGGCCGTCTTGGCCACTAATCTGATACTGTGTTTTTCATTATTCACTATTTACTATTTACTATTTTCCGTCTGACTGACCAGTCTGAGCGTTCTGACTCCGATTTTGTCACTCTCTGGGTGAGAAAAGGTCATCTAGACCACTTTTCTCGATACTGTATATCTATTAGGGCAATTATCGCTGCTGTGCACAGATGACCAGTCTGAGCGCACTGATAACTAGCTCATCAGTTCTGTATCATGAAATGGTCGTCTGGACCGATTTCTTGATATTGCGTGCCTCAACATATACTCACATAATAGGGTGGACCGATTTCACTATCGATTGCCCCTTTCACTGCATGAATAGTAATTAAACATTACTATACCTGTTTAATTCATTCAACTAAAAAGCACACTATGTTTATTAACTTAATTACATCATTACATAGCAATTAAGCACACTGTCTGGCATGTACTTCTTCAGCATCAAAACGTGAAAGATGTTGTGCATTGTAGCTAACTCGGGAGGAAGCGCTAGTCTATAAGCCACCTTCCTGACTTTCACTATTATCTCAAGGGTCCTATGTAACTATGACTGAGCTTTCCTTTCTTTTCAAAGCGCATCACCCCTTTCATGGGTGCCACGTTGAGAAAGACCGAGTCTCCTACTTGAAACTCGAGAGGTCTACAATGCTTATCGTCAAAATTCTTCTATCGACTGTGCGTTGTATCTAACGTTTCTCATATCAGCTTCACGTCTGCCATGGTATTCTTGATGATGTCTGAGCTAATTAGTTGTTTCTCTCCGGTCTCGTACTAATGAGCCAGAGATCTGCATTTCCTTCCACAAAGTGTCTCGTATGGTGTCATTCCTATCGAGGAATGGTAGTTGCTATTATACGAGAACTCGCTCAATGGTAGCTTCTGATCCCAATTTCCTTTGAAGTCTAGGACGCAGGTCTCAACATGTCCTCTAACATCTGTATGGTCCTCTCAGACTAACTGTCAGTCTGAGGATGAAATGTTGTGCTAAACTCTCACTTGGACCGTAATGCAGCCTGAACGCTTTGTCAAAATCTGGAGGTAAAGCGTCCACTACGATCTGAGATGATCAACTCTGGTACTCCGTGCCATTTCACGAACTATGCCGCATAGATTTCTGCTAGTCGTTCCATCGAGTAGCTAACTTTCATTACTAAAAATTTAGCTGATTTCGTCAGTCTGTCTACAATAACCCAGATTGCGTCATTATCGTTTGACATCTTCAGCAGTCCGACTACGAAATTCATTGTAATCCGGTCTCATTTCCACTAGGGTAGCTTAATTTTCTATGATTATCCTACTGGGCACTGGTGTTCTGCCTTAACCTTCTAGCATATAAGGTATCTGGCGACGAACTCAACAATGTCATTCTTCATTCCAAGCCACCAAAAGCTTTCCTTCAGGTACTTGTACATCTTATTCGCCACTAGATGTACAGAATATGACGTCTCGTAAGGTTCTAAAAGGATTCACTTCGTGAGTTCTTTATCTTTCATAACACACACTCTATCTCTGTAGTAGAATATGTCGTCCTTAGGGATCCTAAACTTTGAACCCTTGTCCTCTATAGCTTCCTTTCTGGACTTGAGTAGGGACAAATCGAAGCCTTGACCGATCTCGATCTCTTCTTGGAGCGTCGATTGGAGGGTCATGTCAGACAATCTCCCTGTCAAAATCTTGATCTCGCTATCGCATAGCTCCTTTGTAGCGCTCCCGACCCGGTTTTAGATGTGTCGTTCTAAATCACAAAGCTTCCCTGACCAGCATTTGGAATGGTCAGTATTAGAGTGCTTGTGAGTCTTCGTTTCAGCTCTTGAAAGCTTTTCTCATACTTGTCGGTCCACTCATACCTCTTTCCCATCTTAGTGAGCGCTGTGAATGGTGTGGCTAGCCTTGAAAAACCCTCAACAAAACGTCGGTAGTATCCCACTAAGCCTAGGAAGCTGTGGATCTTCGTCACGTTTCTCGAAGTTGACCACGCACTAACTGCGTCAATTTTCATCGGGTCCACAGATACTCCTTCCTTGGGGACTACGTGGCCTAGGAAATAGACCTTCTCTAGCCAAAACTCATACTTAGGAAACTTCGCGTATCGCTGATGGTTTTGTTACATGCGCAAGGCAATCCTTAAATGCTCTTCGTGCTCTTCCTTCATTTTAGAGTATGTAAGTATGTCATCGATGAACATAATGACACACTTATCCAAATAGTCTTTGAACATGCGGTTCATCAAGTTCATGAAAGCTACTGGTGCGTTTATCAATCTTAATGATATGAACAGAAACTCATAATGTCCATACCGCGTTTGAAAGGCTGTTTTGGGTACGTCTTTATCCCTGATTCGCAGTTAATGGTACCCTGAACATAGATCAATTCTTTAAGGACACTACAGCGTCTCGGAGCTGATCAAATAGATCGTCAACTCGTAGCAACGGATGCTTGTTCATAATCGTAATCCTGTTCAACTCTTTATAGTCGATGCACATTCTCAGTGGTCCATCTTTCTTCTTCACAAATAGTATGGGTGCTCCCCAGGGTGAACAGTTCTATCGAGTGAATCCCTTGCCTATTTAGTCCTTCAGCTGGGCTTGGAGATCTTTTAGCTCTGCAGGGCCCATTTTGTATGGGGCCTTGGAGATGGGGGCTAATTCTGGTAAACGTTCAGTCTCGAATGAGATCTCGCGCTCTGACGAGAGTTCTAGAAGACTTTCTAGAAATATCTCCATGAATTCCCTGACTATCGGCACGTTCTCGGGTCCTATCTCTATTCCTCAAGTCTTATCTACTACGTATACTAGGAAGTCCATGCATCCATTGGATAGCATATCGTGAGCCTTCACTGCTGATATCATCATCTTTGGTTGCTCTGGCGACAAACCCTTGTAGATGAACTTTTCACATCCGATTAGTTCGAAAGTAACCTCCCGCCTTCGATAGTCTATGACGACATTATGTTTTGTGAAGAAGTCCACCCTCACAATTACATCATAGTTGTACATGTCGTCGGTTAACGCTCAATTCTCTCCTGCAAATAATTACTGGCACCTGACGTATCCAGTAATTATACAATAAAAATTCCCTTGAAGGAAGTGATATTCTAAATGTCTATTTCGTCCTATCTAAACTCCTACCTAGCTTTCTAGTGGAATCTGATGATGCAATGAATGGGTGGCTCCAGAATCAAGTAGAACTAACGCATCAAAGTTGGCGATAAAAAGCTGGCCTGTCACCATTGCAGAAGTTACAGCTTCAGCGTCACTCCTCGTGTAAGCATAGATTCTCCCTTAGCTGTCTGAAGCTTTCAGTCTGCCTTGTGTGATTGAAGGGCCTTTGATCCTGATCTGGATGGTGTGAAGTTGATTATTCCCAGTGTGGGGTTGATTCTATCGGTTTCGTGGGTCGAAGTAGCAGTTTTGGGCATAGTAGCCTTCCTTGCCACAGATGAAACAACCACTTACTCCTTGCTTACATTCTCCTGGGTGCCTCTTTCTGCATTTTGGGCACATCAGGTATTGACTGTCATTTCCTCTTTGGTCGTTTCTCTTCTGGGGGAAATTCTCCTGTGAATCTTGGTTGCCCTGATTCCCCTTTTCTCTTGTTGTTGTTGTTAGAATGCCTGCTATTCTGACCGGTTCCCATGTTCTATCCTCTGTGTTGTAACTCAGGGTTCTGCTTCCCCTGAGCTTGCTCAGCTTGCGTTTTCTCCTCCTTTTGTGTCTTAAAATTCTACGCCTTTCACTCCTTATCCTTAGCCAACCAGTACTCAGCTCAGATAGCCTTGCTGACACATTTTGCTAGTGTCGTTGGTCCGTGGCTTCCACTACAGACCTGAACTGTGATCTGACTCTCTCCTTTTAGTCGGTACCAAATCTGGGCAAAGTTGGGCCAGCTGCTCAAACCTCCTAACTGCCTCCATAACAGTCATACTACCTTTGTGCAAGTTGTTGAACTCGTCTTACTGCGCTACTAGTGCTTCCTCGTTGAAGTACGTCTCCTTGAATTCCTCAATGAAATCACTCCAGCTCATCTCTAATGTTCCTCCTAATGGTTACCATCTTCCACCACTGACGCACCTTATTGCGCAGGGTGAAGGATGCGCACATCACTTTCTCTTTATCTGTTAGTCCTATAAAATCCAAGATTACTTAGATATCCGTTAGCCAGTCATCAGCCTCTATAGGGTTGGTGGTTCCTTCAAATTCTAACACTTTCATGCATTAGAATCTCTTATACAAGTCACCTTCCCTAGGGATTGGCAGAAAAACAATTGCTGCTATGAGAGCAGCCATTACTATGGGTGCTAGTGCCTCCTGGGCCGGAGGAGCTGCTTGTTCCCTTAGAGTTTCTGGGGCTGCTAGAGCCTCCTGTGTTGGCATCTCTACTGACTGTGGTGCCTGGGGTTGCTGGCCCAGCCGTTCCTGAAGCTGGGTTAGTTCCCGTTGTTGGTTCTCCATCATCTCTCGCATAACTACGAGCTATGCCATCAATTCATCCTCTTGAGATGCTTAGTTTGTCTGTACTCGTGTCCTTGTCGTGCTTTCTTACGTAACCCTATCGTATAGCGGGAAAGGAAAATATAAGTCTCTTAAATTCTGTACTTGGGACTCATATCACATATCATTTTCTTTCTTACTTAACAATCTTACTTAAACCTTATGGATATAAATATACATATTATATCCATCTTTCTTTCTCTCATACTGTGATGTTCAATACATTTGTCGCATTGTATTAGGACATCGTCTGAGTGCTAGGATTCATCCTGCACTTTCTGTCATGTCATACTCACACTGTGGGAAAATTATATCTGGCCCCTTGGGCAAAACTTTACTACTTATCTCATAATATATTTCATATAATACATATACATATATTCAAGATTCTAATTCAGTGGGAGTGATACACACTTCCCCTATACGATCCCAATAAGTACGTTATGCTACAACTGACGAGGGAGAGCTACTACTTCCCTCTATATATTTACATAACTAACATTCCCACAGAAGGGTTACTACTACTGGAAGGATAATCCTGATTTCGCATCTGACATCTCCTTATCGTCATTCTCACTGAGGGGGAATTCCTCTGGGTCCTCTTCTTCGTTTGGGGAGACGAAACTGGTTTCGTCATCGCTTGCTATGGTACTTGAGGTTCATACATCCCTATCTATTCATCATTTCTAAAGTAGTCAAGGATCTCCTCTCCCTCATCATCGGGATGGGCGTCAGAAAGAGTCTCATCATCGTCCTCTTCCATGGGGTGTTCGGGAGACAGATGGGCTGGTTCAGGGTTCTCCATCGGTTCCCCATTGCCCTCGTGTACTTCTGACTGGTGTTCAGCCATGAACTCTTCATCGACCGATTAGGGTGCTGAGTCTACCGGGTCACTCTCTATAATGGTGGCTGCTATAATGCCTTGGGCTTATGCAGGGTTCCCGGGGTTGAGCACTTTTCTCTCAGCATTCATTATCTCCTGGATAAGGCTTACTACTCCTGCTGCTTGATCGCTCTTCTAATTCCGTTTAGCAAGGTCTCTTTCTCTCTTTTGGTCTTCTTCTGCCTTGTTCTACTTTTGCCTTAACATGTATTGTAGAAGTCCATATCAGTTCCTTGTAGCGTATAGCATACGTTAGAACTGGGTCACTGGACATCAACTGCAGTCTTTCAGTCTGATGACCAAATTCTCGTATATCCATAAGTCTAGGGAACTTAGGCGGTTTCACTCCCCGCTTGCCCATAGATTGGCTCGATTATGGTATGGTGAAACTCGACGCAGTTAAGAGCTCATCCTGGTCATAAGGATCCCGATACACACGAGAGTATCTTCCTGAGAGATATCAACAGCCAACAGGACTCAGTTATCCTGATCAATGACGTTTAATCGGGGAATCACTTTGATAACGTGAAACCAGTCTTGACATTCTCATGGAGTGCAGGAGTACTATTTGCCACTCGAAACTTAGTAGACAACTAGCCGTGAAGATCAGTACAACTCGGGCAGCAATCAATGTTCTTTCTCTGAGCAGTTCTCTAGCACTGCACGATCATGATTTTTCGTATAATGATCTCAGCATCTCTTCATCTTATCCTCACCATCATAAATTTCGTCATCTCAATACTATAAAATGTTATCTTCAATAGATAAGCATTTACCGACTAAAAATAAAACTAACTTACTTGGACAGATGAGGCAGGCATGCGGTGATGTGAGGTAGGATGGCAGGAAACTGCTCTGATACCAACTGTGGCACCCCATGCCCTCAGCGGCCCAGACCGTCACTGAAAACTATTACTTGCTTCTTGCTTTAACTTTTACTTTAAAACTGACACTTAACTTACTTAATTTGATACCATAAATTTAGTGGATTTTTTTTACGCGTACGTATTTACTATTCACGTACGTATACTTTTAAAATGCGAAATTTGAAAAACATAAGGATTTCAATTATACATACACACTTATATACTTGTTTATCTGATTACAATTCACCAGATACTATTTAAATATACTATTCATACATATACTGTTTACTGTTCTAAAATACCGTTTAACCTTTACTATTCAAAATACTATTTAACTGTCACTATTCAAAATATTATTTACTCATACTGTGCGAAAGAATACTCTCGGTGTATCCATAACCTCATCTTCACATCCGCCTCTACCATCATCATCGCCCCTTGATGTTTACGCTATAGGATGCTTACCTACAGCATGAACACACTCCGTGAGCTTTACACCGAGTAAGTACAACATGTTTACCACAAAACATGTTTAAACATACGCATACTTAAAATCATGTGAGCACACCATAAAATCATGTGAGCACACCAATCATCACAGATACCATCTAACATATCATATATCATAGCATCAGTATCACATCTTAGAATACATCATCACATCATACTGAATGCATAACATAGCATATCATATATTGAATGCAACTTATAGAGACTAGAAGCATAAGGAACTAATGCATATGGTGATCAATGCATAATCCGATTATGTTCATTTATGCTTCAACATCTTCTTTTTCTTTATCTTGTCTACTCCGGGCCCCTGTGTCAGTACCGAGTGCGCGCAGACCAACGGTAACGCCGTGGTCACTAAATAGGCCGGAGGACCATCAATGGATGCTCAAATCTCTGTCTTCTCTTACTTTAATTCTAAAAACCCTTTCAACGGAAAAAGCCAGTATGACACGCCTATTAAATTCCATCTTGCTTATCTATTCTAGCCATGTGCTTTTCTAAGTTATCCCAAGGCCTATGCGGCAGGGACATATGGCTTCTATTTTGTTCTTTCATCAATCTACTCTATTGTGAAACTATATGCTGTTATGTATGCTGTGCAACATCATGTGCATGATACATACTTAAAATACTGGAAAACCATCATTTTAAATTCATTTTATTTATACTGTAGGTAGAGTTGTGCTTACTTGTCAACAGACAGTTTATACTCTCGCCTTCGTCACAATATAGGTACCTCCCTGTAATCATAATGCATTTCATTAATTTTCACTCTTAGGTCACTATGGTCATTAGTGACTAATAAAAACTCCATCTTTAGGTGATACCGACCCTTATCAGTACTACTTGCCCTCTTCTTAAGAATTTGATTTTCTAATTTCTAATCATGGTTAATTAATTTATTTACCCAATAAATTAATTAACGTTGCTCTTAGGTCACTCCATCGTTGTGTGGTACCGATGCCTATCGGTACTCAACTGCTCTGCTTTGGGAATTTTGATATCTAATTTCTAATCGTGCTCGATTAATTTGTCTACTTGACAAATTAATCACTGTCTCTCACTATCCCGTTCAGACTTGGTCCTTGACTGGTTAACCGACAGTCAACTGATCGGATACCTTGCGTATTGACTATTTAGCCTATGGGGTTACTTTTACCGATTTAACCGCTCCAAATTTTATGCTTAGCTCACACCCATCCCTCGGGTGGTACTATTCTAACATAGGGGTCGTTTTCTTACATTTTGAGATTTCTAATTGGGCGGTTCACTAATCCTCAAAACGTCCGTCCTTCTTTCCCGGACCTAGGTCATCGAGGGAGCTCAGGTTTCCATCTCGATCACATTTTAACTCCTCGTTTCCTAAAATACCCCTTTGTGTCGTTTTAGAAATTTTGGCAGCATTTCTGCTTATTTTTTGGGTTTCCGGCGTTTAAGAAATACCTCAAAACCATCTAACCTATTCTAGTTTACCACGTACTATACCAAAAGCCTAATTTTTACGTAAAAATATTCACATTTTCTTTTTCGATATTTTATCTCATTTTCTTACAATTCCTCAAGTCAGTAATCCATAATTAATAGATAATTACTTCCAATAATAAATTGAGGAAATCAAGGGATCAAAACCACTACCAAAATCGTTCCTGTCAGCGGTCAAAAGAACCGTTCAATCTTGACTGCACAATCTTTGAATCGTCGTTCTTTACTTTTGAAACTCCGGTTTGCAAATCCGATACTGCGGATGTGTCCAGAACGTCGAAAATAGGCCAATGGGCCATTCTTATATTTTTGGTCTCCAGTCGCCGTTGATCGGCGTTGACCGGCATTGACCACGGCGGTGATGGAAGTAGCGACCACCATCTTAAAGAGCTCAATGAGAGGAACCCATTAGTGGTGTCAATTTCACCAATTGAGACTCCTAATAACAGAAATCGGGCTTCGAAGATCGGCGACGGTGGTAGTGGTTGGATCTCCATTTTCTGGCGTTGTTGCCCAAAATTGCTTTGGGGATCTACGTGTTGTTCTGAGCATTTTGGTACCCACCTTGCAACTCAACTTCGCCGGAATAGTCGGATTCCATGGCGGTGATAGCGATGGCGACGGGCGAGTTTACATGACGCGATCCGACAGTTGTTGACGTGAAAGGAGGCATGGGTTTTGTTCTACTCTTCACCACGAATCTATTGGGACCAGAATCGTGGCATTTGGACGTCAGACGGCGGAGATACGGCAGTTTCAAAATTCCGACCACCGGTAGCTTTGGGCGGCTCGTGCGGCGTGCTCCGGCGTCGGTTCCGTCAACTCGGCACACCACTGGAATCAGCTTGTCGAGAGCTTTCTAATGGTATTGGCGGTGTCAAAAACAGAGGTCAGATTCGATCAGTGGTTACTGTTCATCTTCGTGTGGTATGGGGGAGAAAATGAGATAAGAAAAACTTATGGGGGCCATTTGGCAAAGGATCCAAAATTTCGCCCTTTTATACTCAATTTTTGAAAAATTTTAAGATAGGCTATCCTGACTAATTTGGGCGTGCTGAGCCCAAATATATCAGTTTTATCTCCATCCGAGGCTATCTCGACCAGTTTTTCGATACTGCATTGTTCCTGATCAAAAATGACTTTTTATGCTCAATTGACTAATTTGAGTATTCTGATTCCAAATATATCAGTTTTATATTAATAAAAGGTCATCTTGACCAATTTCTTGATACTGTGGTTAGGCCTACACCGTGTTGACACTACGCATGCATAACGAGGCATTTACGCGTGAAATTGCAAACACAGTCTCTCCTGACTAATTTGGACGTGCTGATTTCAAATTTATCAGTTTCATGTCCATCTGAGATCTTCTGGACCAGTTTTCAGGATTGTGTGACCCCGCCTCAAAAAACGTGTCAGGTGCCCGATTGACTAATTTGGGCGTCCTGAGTCTAAATATATCCATATTGGGACGAGGAAAGGTCGTCTTGACCCTCATCCCGATACTGCGTATCTCTCAAATAAAAATCTACATTTTGTGCTCAATTGACCAGATTGAGCCTGCCGACTATTAATACATCAGTTTTATGCCAGATTAAGGTCGTCTTGACCACTAACCTGACACTGCGTTTTCCACTATTCACTATTTAGTATTTAATATTTTCTGTCTGACTGACTAGTCTGAGCATTCTGACTCCGATTTTGTCAGTCTCTGGACGAGAAGAGGTCATCTAGACCATTTTTCTCGATACTGTACATCTATTAGGGCAATTATCGCTGCTGTGCTCAGATGACCAGTCTGAGCGTACTGATGACTAGCTCATCAGTTCTGTATCATGAAATGGTCGTCTGGACCGGTTTCTTGATATTGCGTGTCTCAACGCATACTCACATAATAGGGTGGACCGATTTCACTGTCGATTGCCCCTTTCACTGCATGAACAGTAATTAAACGTTACTATACCCGTTTAATTCATTCAACTGAAAAGTACACTGTGTTTATTAACATAATTACATCATTACATAGTAATTAAGTTTCATAATTCATGAGAGTCATTACAGCGGCTCTCGGCTCATTACACAGCCTTCTACACGGACTCTTACATAGGTGTGTGCAAGGCAACACGGGCGTGTACATTTTGGACACGAGCATGTACTAGTTGAGACTGCTCAACGCAGCCATGTTTTTGAAACACATTCATCTATCCGAGCAGTACACGGCCTCTTACACGGCTGTGTACTTGACCATGTTACATTACACAGCCATGTACACTTACACGGCTACTAACAGATACACAGTCCGAATGGCACACGGTCACTCACACGGCCGTATATCTGATCGTGTTACTTAAATTTGCACTAAAAGGCATTAAATTATGTCAATTTTATTCCTTAATGACTTATTACCTGGTAAGTAGGTGCCATGAAAATGGCGGTCATTACAGATTCTCTCCTCCCTGAAAATGGCTGAAAATTTTGAGGATAATCTCAAGGGAGATTTTCGGTTTTAATGGATAAGGGTGAGATTAAATTCAAGCTAGAAAATCCTATTTGAATCTTGATTCTCCTCACACTTTAATGACCGAATCTAGTCATGTTTTTGGCACAAAGGGGAATCAGTTTTTATAAGGGAGTGAGGAGATAAAATTCAAGTTAAAATCCTGTTTGAATTTTGAAAGAAAAAATCCTAAAAATGGCCGAATTCTTTTTGGTAGGATAAGGCCTAGAAAATTCAGATTTTTGTTGTGGATAAGGAAGAAAATCTTCTCCTAATCTAATTTGAATTCAAAGGATCACCTCATGCAAGTCTATAAATAGAGGTCCTGCCACTCCAGTTTTCTTAGACCACAGACTCTCAGGTGAGCAGGCTTATTGTTGCATAACTCACCATGAAAATAAGTTCTTTAGAGATATGGGTGGTCGGAAGGAGACTAGCAGTGCTAGCATACCGGTCGAGGAACCGAGTGCGCACACACTCTACCATCCAGGAATTGGAGAATAGTAGAGAATGCTAGTTGGTTGAAGCCCTCCAATCATTCTCCTCCTTCAGTTTGGCATTCTCTTGAGGTATAAGTTTTATTGTTGTTAGTTTATTGTATATGGCATCACGAGATATTTCATGATCTTAAAAAAATTTTTATTGTTCCGCTGCACCGCTCGGATGCGTTTTTACCGATTTTTTCGTACACTATGTTTGTAAATAAATAGATAATAGTGTTAATAATAATAAATAAATATTTTGGAGGATTTGAAATCTCCAAAAATGATTAAAGAATAAAGTTCATGACTGAGAAAGTGATTTCAGACCAAAATGCTCAAAATAGAGTGGTTTTGGTATCTGAAAAAGATAGATATAAGAAATGGCAAGTCAAAGCAAAGATAAGTTAAGATAGGTGTTTTAGGATTTTTAAGAGTTTCGAGATTGAATTAGATCAAATCGATAGCACAAATGGCTAGATATATCTTCCAGTGTGCTCCACTAGAAATTTCATCATTTTTGAAAAAACAAAAATGCCATTTAGAAATCAAAAACCCCAAGAGATTACCTTAGGTAAACCAAGATTGGGAAAAAAGACATAAAACTTCGGTAAGCATTTTTAGCCAAACAACAGTAGAATAAGGCAAACCGATTGCGCGGAAGGCCCTAGAAACTTGCCTACGTGATTTCAGTGAAATTTCGTTTGGTTGAACTTTTGGTCAAACTTTGACTTTCAGATTAATTAAGTGAAGTCATGCATGATGTCACATGCATGTTGTCATAATTAAAGAAAGAAATGACGTGGAAAGGTGGTAGGTAGATCCAAGGAATGGCATTTAAAACAGCTCCCAAGCAGCCCCTAGTTGCCTTGCTTCTTCCTCCCCATCAAGCTAGATTTTTCTCTGAATCCTTGCCATTTAGTCCTTTCTTTTTGGGCTGTTTCAAACACAGTTTTGGGGCTGTAAAATAGAGGAGAAAACCAGCCAAAACAGTAGCAAAAATACTACCTTCTTGCTACCTTGCTGAAGCCGTGGCCCTCCCCCTTATTAAGCTTAAGTTTGTTCAAGTTTTGGTGACAAAATTTTGAGCAAAGTTCATCCCAAGTACCAAGAGACCAACATAGTGAGGTAAGCAATGAAAAAAACTCAAGTTTTTCTTAGTGTTTTTGAAACCAAAAATCCGTGTTTGTTGGGTGGAAGAATTGTGGAAATTTCTAGTTCAAACTTTATTGTCTTAGTCTTGTTGGTGTGTGTTGAAGTTAAGATAGTCTTGGAAGATTGAAAACAAGCATTTTGATACCTTTGATTCAAGAAAATCCATGTATTGTATATAAAGGATTAGTGATGAAATTTAAGTTTGGTTTCGTTGGATTAGTATTCTAAAAAGTTAGTTAGTAGAATATTGAATAAGAAAATAATTTTGAAGCATGAAACTTTAAATTTTTGTGCTTGTTGCAAGAGTGAAAACCATGGGTTTTTAATAATGAAAGGCATGAAATTTTGTGGGAAAAACAAGGTTATGTTTTGGATTGAAAATGAATCAAGTTAGTATGGAAGACAAGTTTGTGAATTTAGAAACTTTGAAATAAAAGTTTGGTTAGCTTTTTTTCAAAGAAAAAAAAAACTGAGGGTGAAGTAATGAGGAAAATTGTGTGTTTTAAAAGAATAATATGTAGAACAATGTGATGAGATTGTGTACAAGAATCGAGAGATTGAATAGACAAAAATAGATGAAAGTGTGGTTAGAAATGATTAGGTTTTTACAAAGATTTTTACGTAAAAATTTTGTAATTTTTTTTTTGTAAAATAGGCCTTTGGTATAGTATATGGTAGATTAGAATTAGGTTAGATGGTTTTGTGGCATTACCTAAACACCAGAACCCCAAAAATTAAGAGGAAAAGCTGTCAAAATTTTAAAGCGACATTAAGGGTATTTTAGGAAATGAGGGGCAAAATGTGCTCAGGAATGAAAACCAAGACCCCTCAATAAGTTAGGCACGGGAAAGAAAGATGGACGTTTTAAGGAATAGTAAATCTTCCCTTTGAAGTCTCGAAAAGTTAGAAAAAGAAGACAAACGACACTAAGGGTATTTTAGGAAGTGAAAGGTGAAATTGAGGGTTGGGGTTTGAAAACCGAGCCCCTCAGTGACCTAGGTTGGGGAAAGGATGACGGACATTTTCAAGATTAGTGAAACGTCCATTTGGAGCCCTGAAACATAAAAAAAAAAAAAAAAGAAATGACCTTATGGTGTCGGAATAGTATTACCTGAGGGTCGAGTGATAAATAGTTGCTAATACTACAGCCATAGCTGTAGTAAAAATATATTGAAGCCTAATGCTACAGCAATGGCTGCAGCAAAAATATATCAAAGCCTAATATTACAACAATAGCTGCAGCAAAAATATATCGAAACCTAAGAAACATTATTTTTATGATTTTTAAGTTTAGAAAATCCAGTTTAAGCAATAAAATGAAAATATTAACGATCAAAGTCAAAGTTACTATTCATAATAAATAGTATTATTTATGATCAAAGTTACTATTCATCATTTTGACCAAAATTTTTGAAATGCTTGAAAAGGACCGCTAGAGCCTTAAAATAGCTTAAATAGAATTTTAAAGGCCAGAATCGAGTTTTAAGTCGAAGAAAAGTAAGAAAGATCCATTATGAGCAAAATGGTCATTTTGACCAGAAATTTAGGAAATAGTTAAAACAAACCGTTAGTGTTTTAAATGTGAACCAAAGGCTCTAATTAGGATTTTAAAGGCCAAAAGTAAAATTTAACTGAGAAAAGTCCCACTAGGGGTAAAATGGTAATTTTGCTAAAAGTTCGGGTACAAAAGTCATTTTTTTAAAAGTTAGCGGAAAAGTGACAAATGAGGTTAATTAGGATTTTTAAGGTCAAAATCAAGATTTAAGGAGAAAAGTAAGAAAAGTCCACTAGGGATGAAATTGTCATTTTTGCCAAAAGTTAGGGGCGAAATGGTAATTTTGACAAAAGTTGACGGAAAGGCTAGAAATGGGATATTAGACCCCTAAGTTCATAATTGGGAAATTAAACGTAGAATTTTTACGTTTTACTAAGTTTTACGTAAGAATAAAGATTTAAATAATCGTTATTATTTCAGTTTTAGGAACTCGATCTAGACGTGACAAAAGAACGTCTGCGGATCC
Source organism: Antiaris toxicaria (assembly GCA_035233585.1). Lineage (NCBI taxonomy): Eukaryota > Viridiplantae > Streptophyta > Magnoliopsida > Rosales > Moraceae > Antiaris > Antiaris toxicaria. Next base: position 26,395,563 of record CP141154.1, read on the forward strand.
AGAAGCGAAGAAGGAGATACGAGTGATATATTTGTAAATACAGACATTTAAATGTCTACTCTTGAACTGACTTGCCATAGAACTATGCTTTATATATATAAGTTATGCACTTGTGATGTAAGGACCGCCCCATCCCTGTACCTTAAATTTCAATTAATGAGAAATTAAGGAACAATTTGATACATTTTAGTACAAAATTGAAGAACACGAGCACGTACACGGCCGTATCAGTGGCCGTGTACTGCCCAGACTGTGCGAGTGAAAATGGCCGTGCAACTATACATGGCCATGTAGGTGAACACGGTCATGTACACGACCATGTAAGTGGCCGTGTACCATTGATACTGTGCACGTGCAAGGAGCCGTGTTGGTGTACATGGCCCTGTAGTGTGACACGCCTATTTACACGGCCATGTAAAAGGCAGTGTACTGATCAGGTTGTTGAAACGTTAGAGGCTGTGTTGGTGTACATGGCCATGTAGTGTGACACGCCCATGTACACGGTCGTGTAAGAGGCTGTGTACCAATCAGTAAATTGAAAATTTTTCCGAGACACGACCGTGTTGAGTAAAGACACACCCGTGTAGCCTTGTACACGCCTGTGTACATGGCCGTGTAAGGAGTAGGGAGCCATTAAAATGACTCTCGCGGTTTATGAAGCTTAATTTCGATGTAATAAGGAATTAAGTTGAAAAATACAGTATAATTTCTAGTGGAATAGGTTAAACAGGTACGGTACTGTTTATTTCTATTCATAAAGTAAAGGGGGTATCTAACAGTGAATATGGTCCACCATATTGTGTGTATAAATGTACAAAATACGCAGTATCAGGAAGCTAGTCTAGATGACCATTTCTTGACACAAGACTGGTGAACAGATCACCAGAACGCTCGGACCGAACATCTGAGCATAACAGCGATTGAAACCCTAGCAGGTACAATACCAAGAAAGAGCTCCAGACGGCCTCGGATGGATATAAGACTGATAAAATTGAAATCAGCACATCCAATTTAGCCAGGAGAGACTGTGTTGAAAATGTTGCGCGAAAATGCTTCGGTATGCATGCTCAAGTACAACACAGTGTAGACACAATCACAGTATAGAAATGAATAGTAGATTGGTATAGAATAGGCTCTTAGATAATATAGACTAACTAGAAATCATCAGTGTAAAAATTAGATTCAGAAAATTTGATTTTCAGATGAAAATTAAAACGTTACTGAGAAAGGACCGAAAACCGTAGTATAAAACTAGACTGCGAAGAGAGTAACACATATAAATTTTCTTAGCCCCAAAACCATGTTCTCTAGCTAGAAAACTAGTTGGTTTTCAATAGTTAAAAACCCTAAAAAGTGACAAATAAAATATTGGGGTAGTTTATGACATATTGTACAAACAATGTTAAATTCCCCATCACCATTCCTCTCTCACACTCTCCCTTAAATGGCCACATGCTCTTCTGATTTTTGGGGCTGAAAAGGGCAGGTTTTTGTCCCCAAAATTAGCCTAAAGTTGGCTTGATTAATCAAGCTTAAGTTAGCCAAGCAAGCTTAGGATTTGCCTATAAAAGGGATGGTCATACTTGGACTTTAGTTTCTTCATTTTCACATTCTAAAAATTTCAGCTTATTCTCTCTCTTTTCAAAGCAGTAGCCGACCGCCCTCAACCCCTAAAACCACCCTTTTTCAAGTTCAAAAATTTGCCAAAAATTTACCAAAAGCCAACCTCTTCAAGCTTGTGCTAGGAGGAACCATTTCCAAGTCATCTTAAGTCTCTCAAGGGTAAGGTTCTAGATCAATCTTTGTGGTTTTAGTTCTTTGTTTGAGTTGATGCTAAGAGAAATTATTTTGGTGTTTTGATAGCATAAAAATCGACCCTCATTTCTTTGGTTCCAATGGCCACTTTGCCATTCAAACCTTAGTTCAAGTTGTGCTTGGTTCAAAGCACAAAGGTAATAGCCTAAAACCCTTGCTTTTATGGTTAGTGATTTTTAAGATCTTGATCAAGGCCATTTATGTGTATTTGTTCATCAAAACATTCATGCACATGGTTTGTAATAATTTTATTTTGAGCCCTTAGCTTTCTATTTTTAAGTTTATATGTTTGTAGTTATGTTTACAATTTTTACATATGGTTATGAATATGTGAGATGCATGAATGTTTAATGGTGTGGCAGGACACAAATCTATCCTTAAGGAAAGGCCATGGATTTTGGCTATTTTGACCCTATTATGTCTAATTTTGGGATTTAATAAACACAATATTTTCAGAAAATTTCGTTATGGTCGTTTTTGCATCAAATAGCCTTTGGCTAAAAACGACACTAAGATAGGTTTTTTGAGTGGTTTTCACTCGGTATCCAAAACTGGGAACAACACTGGGCACAAAATCTGAACTTAGAAAGTAGTCTCGGGTTTTATTAAAAACAGACCCCTTAGATTCTAAAATGGACTTCGGGCCCAACATGAAAGTTGTAGATCTCATCTAGACCTTGAGAACAACCTATGTGTGTTTTAAAAATTTGGCAGTTTCGGGCATTAAACAGAGCAGTTTTTAAAACAATGCAAACTTGGGATTTTTGTAAAAAACTAGGCACATAGGCCACAGGTTTAATAAGATTAGGGCAGGTTAAAGTTAGAATTGAGCTTCGAGGTGAACAGGAGATTTGTTCATCTCGTCGAGGACAAAAACTTTCATGTTCATCAAAATAGCAAACAAGATCGTTTCGGTCAAGTTTCAAAACCGTTTTCAAAAGTAGTTCAAAAACCACCTTCAAAATGCAACCTTAAAAGTGAGTTTTAACACCTTTAAAATATAAATTTGGTTTTCATAAAAGCGTCCCCTACCTTCCAACGGGGTAATAAGGGGACAGGTTTCAAATATCTAATTTTACCAAGAATTTTATAAGGTAACCAAAATGATTTTTTTCTTAAATAAAACAAGTATATGTAGCCCGATGGGCTACCGCAACAAACAAGCCATAGTGGCCCGGTAAGCCACTACACCGGGGAATAGTAGCTCGGTAGGCTACCACACCCCAAATAGGTACAAGTAACCCAGTCAGTTACTACACCAAGTGTATGCATAGTAAACTGGTGGGCTACCTAGTTACCAATACGAGAGGTAACCGGTCAGTTGACTAGTCGGCAACTAGTCGAGGACCGTGTTCTGAACAACACTACGAGGAACGAAGATTAATCTGTCAAGTAGATAGTTAATCAAACCACGATAGGAGTAAGATGTCAAATTCTCAAAGTAAGCCAATAGGGTATCGATGGACCTCGATATCACATAGAACCTCAAGTAATAGTCACTAACAGTATTAGTGACTCAGCGAGGGCCTTCGATCCTGGCCTGAGCGGCATGAAGCTGACCACTAGTGGTACGGGCTTGGCCCTGTTGACTCTACAGCTTGGAGTAGCAGTTCTTGGCATAGTGGCCTTCCTTGCCACAGATAAAGCAACCACTTGTCCCTTAGTGGCACTCTCCTAGGTGATTTCTCCCACACTTTGGGCATGATGGGTATTGGTTGTCATTTCCTCCCCTATTGTTCTTCTTCTGGGTAAGGTTCTTTTGTGGGCCTTGGTTACTAGGTTTCCCTTTCCGTTTATTATTGTTGTTGTGGGACTGCCTGCTATGTTGGTTGGTCCCCATATTCTGCCCCTTGTGCTAAGATTTGGGGGTTTGTCTCCCCGTAGTCTGTTTAGCCTGCATCTTTTCCTTTCTTCTGGCCTTAAAGATCTGAGCCCTTCTTTCCTTATCCTAAGCTAACCAATATTCTGCTCGGATGGCCCTGCTAACACATTCAGCCACTATTGCTGGTCTGTGGCTTCCACTGCAGACTTCGATGGCAATGTTCGTTTGGAACATCTTTAACATTCTGCTAACCCTTTCCTTCTTTGTTGGCACCAGATCTGGGCAGAGTCGAGCCAGCTGCTCGAATTTCCTCACTGCCTCTATCACGGTCATGCTACCCTTGTGTAGGTTATTGAACTCATCCTGCTGGACTACTAGGGCTTTGTCGTTGAAATATATTTCTTTGAATTTGTCAATAAATTCAGTCTAGGTTATTTCATTGATGTTCTTCCAGATGGCTACCGTCTTCCACCATTGGTGTGTCCCCTTACGTAGGGCAAGGGATGCACACAACACTTTCTCCCTCTCAATCAATCCCACAAGGTCCAAGACCACTTGGATGCCGGTCAACCAATCATCGGCCTCTATGGGATTAGTGGTCCCTTCAAATTCTGGCACTTTCATGCACTAAAATTTCTCGTACAAATCACCTTCCCTAGGGGTTGGCAAAAGAACATTGGCCACTGCGGGAGCAGTCACAACTGAGGGTGCTGGTGTCGTTTGTGCTTGAGGAGCTGCTTGCTCTTTGGGAGTGTCTGGGGCTATTGGAGCCTCTTGGACTGGTGCCTCTATTGGTTGTGGTGCCTGGGGTTGCCAGTCCAGTCGTTCCCTAGGCTGGGTAAGTTCTTGTTGTTAGTTTGACATCATTTCCCATATAGCTACGAGCTGTGCTATTAGGTCATCTTCCCGCAAGGCTTGGTTCAATTGAACTCACGTTCTTGCCATGTTTTCCAATGTGACCCTATCATACAGTGGGAAAGAAAATATAAGTCTTTTACTTCTGTACTTGGAACTCGTGTCACACAACATTCACTTTCTCAACAATCATAGATATAAGTATACATATTATATCTTTCTTTCTCTTATACTGTGAAGTTCAATACAATTTGTCGAATCGTATTGGAACATCCTCTGAGTGCCAGAATTTCGTTCTGAACTTTTTGTCATACCATGATCATATTATAGAAAAATCATATCTGAGCCCTTGAGCAAAACTATACTACTTTTCATAATATTTTTCACAAAATATATATTTATATATACTTAAGACTCAAGTCCAGTGGGAGTGATACACACTTCCCAATATATACAATCCCAAAAAGGATGCATTAAGCTAAGTCTGATGGGGAAAGCTACTGCTTCCCTTCAAATATTTACATAGCTAGGATTCCCGCAAAAGGGTCACTACTACATGGAGGACAATCCTGATTCTGCATCAAACATTTCCTCATCGTCATTGTCGTTGAGAGGAAACTCCTCTGGATCCTCTTCCTTGTCCCCTTAGACGAAACTGGCCTCTTCGTCGCTTGCTATGATAACTTAGGGCTCATACATCCCCATTCATTCATCATCGCTAAAGTGGTCGGAAATCTCCTCTCCCTCATTGTCGGGATGGGCATCAGGAATAGCCTCATCATTGTCCTCTTCCAAGGGGTGTTCGGGAGACAGAGGGGCTGGTTCGAGGTCTCCCATTGATTCCCATCGCCCTCGGGTGCTTCTGGCTGATGTTTAGCCATAAACTCTTCATCGGTCGGTTGGGGTACAGGGTCTACTGGGTCACCCTCCATATCAGTGGCTGCTACAACACCTTGGGCTTGTGCAGGGTTTTCGGGGTTGAGCACTTCTCTCTCGGCGTCCACTATTTCCTGGACAAGATGCCTCAGGTCTTCATGTTGTGGAGGGTAGTGGATAAGATCCCTCATGTACCATGGGACTCCTCTCCACAGTATATCAGCTATCTCCGTAAATGGTTGATCTAGGGATGTAAGGTAACATGGCGTCCATAAACCTTTGATAGTAATGTGTCATGGCCTCCCCCTTGTAGACATCCAAGATATCAAAGAGGACATGATACTACCTCTTGCACACGTCGTCCCAGATTGTAAGGACTGCCCCGATCATGTACTTTAATTTTCAATTTAATGAGAAATTGAAGAATAATTTGATGCATTTAGTGCAATTTTTAAGGTACACGGTTAGGTACACGGTCGTGTACCACACAGACTGTGTACGCGTGTGTAGCTGTGTAAGTATACATGGTTGTCTAGCAGACCACGGTTAGGTACACAGCTGTGTAAGAGGCCGTGTGCCGCTCGGGTTGTGAACGTGTGAGAAGCCATGTAACTGAACATGGTCGTGTACTAAGACACGATCAATAACACGGTCGTGTAAGAGGCCGTGTATCCCTCGGGTTAATGAACATGTAAAAGGCCATGTTTTGAAACATGGCCATGTTGAAAAACTTCAGCTAGTACACGCCCATGTCCCGTGTATACACGCCCATGTTACCTTAAACATGCCCGTGTTAGAGGCCGTGTAATGAGCAGAAAGCAGTTACACAGACCCTCAAATTACATGAAACCTAATCACTATGCAATGATTAATTAAGTTGGAAAATATAGTATATTTTCCCATCGAATAGACTAAACAGATACGGTACTGTTTAAGTACTATTCATGCAGTGAAAGGGGCAACCGACAGTGAACCCGGTCCACCGTATTATGTGTATAAATGAATGAGCCATGCAGTGTCGGGAACTGGTCCGGACGACCATTTCTTGACACAAGACTGGTAAATAGATCACCAGAACGCTCGGACCAAACATCTGAGCACAATAGCGAGAGATAGCCCTCGCAAGGGTATGATATCGAGAAATGGTCCAGATGACCTCTTCTCACGTAGAGACTGACAAAATCAGAGTCGAAGCACTCAAACCAGTCAGTTAAGTAGAAAACAGTGGTTAATGAATAGTGAGAAATACGCAGTATCAGGATGAGGGTCAAGACGACCTTTACTCACCCCGAAACTAATATATTTAGGCTCAGAACGCCCAAATTAGTCAATCAGGCACCTAACATGTTTTTCGAGGTGGGGTCACACCGATCACGAAAACTGGTCTAGATGACCTCCGATGGACGTAAAACTGATAAAAATGAAATAAGCACATCCAAATTAGTCAAGAGAGACTATGTCTAAAATTTCACCCGGGAATGCCTTGGTTTGTGTGTGAAATGACAACACAGTTTAGACACAACCACAATATAGGATGTGAACAGTAATTTAGATTGATAATGGGCTCTTAGACAGTAGAAAACAACCAGGAATTTAAAGTACAAAAATCAGATTCAGAAAACCAATTTTCGGATGAAAATTGAAACACTACCGAGAAAGAACCGAACACCACAGTATAAAATTAGACTGCGATGAAAAGCCAACACAAATAAAATTAGCCTTAAATTTCCATGCCCCTTAGCTGCAAAAGCAGTTGTAATCTATAGCACACATAGCCTAAAAGGTGGCCATTAAAATAATTCCCTAGCCATGACACATTGGAATATAATATTCAAGGGTTTTAAAAAGTTAGTCAACAACAATTTTTTATTCCTCCCTCCTTCCAATGAGCAGCCCACGCCACCTTGGTCTGAAAATTGGCAGCATATTTGTCCCAAGATTTGGCTAATTTGGTAGATAATTAAGTAGGATTAAGCCTAAGTAGTTTGGTTAAGGTTTGCTAATAAAAGGCACCCTTGACATAAGGCATGGACTTTTGCTTCCACACACCTAAAACTACAAGTCTTTTTCTTCTTCTTTTCCTTGCTTGCTGCCGAATCTTATCAGCCCCGAAAGCCAACATTTTGAAAGCCAAAAACTTGACCAAAACTCACAAAAAAAACTGACCTCTTCCAAGCTTGAGCAAGGGGAGACCGAACCAAGCTTTTCAGGTGCACCAAGGGTAAGTGCAAAACCGATTTTCCTTGTGCTTTGATTCTTGGTTGTGAGTTGTTGTTTGAATGATTTTTTTTGGTAACTTGGCTAGCACAAAACCAACCTCAAGCCCTTGAGTTTCCATGGCATTTTTAGCCCCCAAGCCTAGTGAAAAGTGTGCTTGAGTCCAAAGCACCAAAATTAAAAACTGAAACCCTTCTCATGGTGATTGATTGAAAAATTTTGTTTTCAATCTAAGGGTTTTATGTGTATTTGTTTATGCACAAGGTTGTATTAATTTATTTGAGCCCTTAGCTTTCATTTTTTAAAGTCATTATGGTTGTGGTTGTGTTTACTTTAAGTTGTATATGGTTTGTGGATGTGAATGCATAGATGTGTATTATGGTGGCTGGACACATATCTATCCTTAAGGAGAGACCACGGATTCTGGCCATTTTGACCACTTTAGGATCTGAATTTGGGATTTGGTAAAACATAGTGTTTTAAGAAAATTTCGATACGGTCATTTTTTCTTCAAATAGGCCTTGGCTAAAAATGAGCCTAAGATAGGTTTTTAGAGTGTTTTTCACTCGGTGTCCAAAACTAGGAACAAAATTCGAACTCAGTATTTAGTCTCGGTTTTCGCTAGAAATAGACCACTTAGTGTCCAAACCGGTTCTCGGACTCAAGATGAAAGTTGTAGATCTCGTTGAGACCTTGAGAACCACTCACGTGTGTCAAAAATTTGGCTGTTTCGGGCCTAAAACCGAGCCATTTTTACAGAGACATAAAACTAGGATTTTTACAAAAAAAAAAACTAGGCACCAAGGCCACAGTTTTAATGAAATTAGGGGTCAATAGAGTTAGATTTAGGCTCCGAGATGAACATGAGATTTGTTCATCTCGTTGAGGATGAAAACTTTCTTGTTCAACAAAATCACAAACAAAGTCGTTTATACCAAGTTTCAAAATAGTTTTCAAAAGTGGTTCAAAAACCACCTTTAAAATGCAAGCTTTAAAAATATAATTTATGCACTTCAAAATAAAAATGTGTTTTCAACACTTTAAAATATGAAAAAGGTTTTCATAAAAACATCCCCCACCTTCCAACGGGGTGATAAGGGGGCGGTTTCAAAATAAGGAATTTTTCCAAGATTTTTACAAGTCAACCCAAACAATTTTTCAAAGTAAAATAGTGTGTGTAGCCCGGTAGGCTACCACACCCCAACAACCAAAGTAACCCGGTCGGTTACTACACTAAGTTCACATATAGTAACTCGATAGACTACTTAGTTACCAACACGTGAGTTAACCGGTCAGTTGACTGAGCGGTAAACCAGTCACGGGCCACGTTTCGAACAACACACAGTGAGGAACGATGATTAATCTATCAAGTAGACGATTGATTGAACACGATACGAGTTAGACACCAAATCCCCATAATTGGCCAATAGGGTATCGACAGGTCTCGGTACCCCATAGAAACGCAAGTTATAGTCACTAACGATAATAGTGACTCAACAAGAGTATTAATGAGAAACGTTATTGATGACAGGTGGTAACCTGTGAATTGATAAAAGGCGTGATTTCAAGTTGCTTGCAATTAGGTAAGTACAACTCCGCCAATGGCATAAATGAAAATGCTTTTAAATGATGTTTTACAGTATGTTAAAATATGTATGCCGTGCACACGATGTTGCACCTCATGTTTAAGAGCATGTAGTTTCATAATCAAGTAGATTGATGAAAAAGCAAGTTAGATGCCATAAGTCCCTACCATATAGGATTTAGGGCAGCTTAGAGAAGCATATGGCTAGAAAAGATAAACAAGACGGAAAGTAGTAAGCGTGTCATACCGGCCCTTTCAATGAAGGGGTTTTAAGTTAGAGCAGAAAGTTGAGCATCCGTTGATGGCTCTCTAGCTATTTTACCACGGGCGTTACTGATGGTTTATGCACGCACGGTACTGACACATGGGCCCTAAATAGATAAGAAAAGAAAAGAGAAGTTTGAAGCATAAATGAACATAACCGATCATGCATTAGTTATAGTTCGCCATGCTTCTAGATGCATTCAGTACACAATGTTTCTGTGATGTACATGTTATGTGAAGTTTTATAATTATTGATATGATATGTGATATGTGATATGTGATATGTTAAAGTGGTATATGTGATATATGACTGCTTATATGTTTTTAAGTATGTATTATGTTTAAACATGTTTTGCGGTAAACATGTTGTACTTACTGGGCGTAAAGCTCACGTAGTGTGTTCATGCTGTAGGTAAGCGTCCTACGGCTTAAATCCCAATGGGCATGTGAGGGCAAGGTTATGGAGACACTGCGAGTTTATCTTCCGTAAATTTGAGTATCAGTATTTTGAATAGTAATGGTTAAATAGTACTTTGAATAGTAATTATCAAACAGTATGTTTGAATAGTAACCATTAAATGGTATGTTTGAATAGTAATCGTAAACCGTATGTTTAAATAGTAACCATTAAAAAGTATTTTTGAATTGTAATCGGTATACTTACGTATACAGTAAATACGTATATGTAAAAAAAAATCCCTAATTTTATGATATCTAGTTAAGTATAAAGCATAAGAAAAGCAAGCAAGTTTTAGTTTTCAGTGACCGTCTGGGCCACTGAGGGCATGGGGCATCACAGTTAGTATCAGAGAGGTTTCCTGCCACCCTACCTCACATCGCCGTATGCCTGCCTCATCTATCCAAGTAAGTTAGCTTTTTTTTTCAAAATTTAGTATGTAAGTTGACGATTAATTTACAATAGGAGAATGGCTGCACCAATTGACCTTCAGCAAGTGCGAGAAGATCGAGAAGCAAGCGTAGCTTTCGCCGCCATGCAACCACACATATACAACAGCAGCAACCCATATGAACTCCCTTATTGGATTCATCATATGGAGACAATCTTCGAAGGGTGTCATATTCCACCCCGTCTACAGGTGGTAATGGCCAGTAGCCGATTATGAGGACCACTAATGACATGGTGGAATGATCGACGTAGGATCAGGGGTCCAGCGATGCAGTGGGATGAGTTCTACCAAGATCTTCGCAACTCTGACGACCCAGCTAAGGATGCAGACATCTCGGATGATATGTGTGAGAGGATATTAGGTCCTCTCTGACATTTGGGACATTTACGAGGGAGAGACCATGGTACACTACTGTCAGCGATTTTTGGATGCCATGTTGCCAAGCATTCCCTTAGACAAGCCATTTACAGAGGTAACTGACTTGCTTTGGAGAGGGATTCCATGGTACGTGAGGGACCTCGTCCACTACCCTCCACCACATGAGAACTTGACGCACCTGGTCCGAGACATAGTGGACGCTGAGCGAGTGGTACTCAACCCCGACTTGGCAAATGCCGTACCACAGCCAGTAGTACCTGAAGATAATGGAGACCTGATGGAGGACCTCAAACCAGCCCCTCTGTCTCCCGGACACCATATGGATGAAGACAGTGACGAGGCTATCCCCGATGCCTAACCTAACGACGAGAAGGAGGAGATCCCTGATCACATCAGTGATGATGAGGGAGTAGAAATGTATGAACCCCAAGTCATCATTGCTAGTAATGATGAAGTTGATTTTACTTAGGGAGACGAGGATGAAGACCCCGAGGAGTTTCCTTTGAGTGAAAGCGAGAATGATAAAATGTCTGACGCAGAGTCAGGATTGTCCTCTGAGTAGTAGTAACCCTTTTCATAGAAATTTTGTTATGTATTTATGTAGAGGGAAACAGTAGCTTTCCCCATCTGACTTAACTTAATGTACTTAATGGGATCGTATTTTGGGAAGTGTGTGTCACTCCCACCAAATTTAAAATATATACGAGATGTTTTATGAAAAGTAGTATCATTTTGCCTTGAGGACCTAAAATATGATTTTTTCTATAAGTATGATCAAGTATGGTAAAGAGTACAGGACGGTTCCTAGCACTCAGACGATGTCCCAATACGACGTGATAGTTGTATTAAACATCATAAGAATAAGAGAAGAAAGGAAAGACATAGTACGTATATATCTATGATGCTTAAAATAAAGTTGTTTAGTAAGAAGAAAAATGATATATAAATATGAATCCCAACTACAAAATGTGAGAAGCTTATGCTCTCTTTTTCTGTTATGTGATAGGGTTACATAGGTGACGATGGCAAGAACAAGAGCCCAAACAAACTAAGCTATGTGATACGATGAGTTACTGGCATATCTCGCAGCGATGCAGGAAATGATGGTAAATCAACAATGGGAGCTTAACTAGCTCAGAGAACAGATGAACCGACAACAACAACCACCACAACCTATGGAGGTACCAGTCCAAGCTACACCAATAGCCCCCGATGCTCCCAGAGAGCAAGCGACCCCACTAGCCCAAGCAGTGCCAACACCACCGGCTGTGACTGCTCCTGCAACAGCCAATGTTATCATACCAGCCTATAGAGAGGGTGACTTATACGAACGGTTTAGGCGCATGAAGGTGCCTAAATTTGAAGGGACTACGAACCCTATTGAAGCCGACGATTGGCTGACTGATGTTCAAGTCATTCTAGACCTCATGGGACTGACCGAAGGAGAGAAAGTTATATACGCATCCCTAGCCCTATGAAAAGGAACACGCCAGTGGTGGAAGACCATGGCTATCAGAAGGAACATCAATGAAATGAATTGGGCAGACTTCATTGTCGAGTTCAGAGAAATGTACTTCAACGATGAAGCTTTAGCAGTCCAGTAAGATGAATTTAATAACTTACGCCAAGGAGGCATGACGGTCATGGAGGCCATAAGGAAATTCAAACAGCTAGCCCGACTTTGCCTCGACCTAGTGCCGACTGAGAAGGAGAAGGTTAGGAGGATGCTGAAAATGTTTCGGACGGATATAGCAGTCCAAGTCCGCAGCGGCAGCCATGGGCCAACAACCATGGCCGAATGCATCAGTAGAGCCATCTGGGCTGAGTATTGGCTAGCTTAAGATAAAGAGAGGAGGGCGCAGATCTTTAAGGCAAGGAGAGGAGAGAAGAACCAACTGAAGCCGACCAAGGATAGATAGCACTTCAAATTTCAGCATAGAGGGCAGAATACAGGAAACAACCAACATAACCGGCTATCCAACAACAACAATAAGAGGAAAGGGAATCCAGGGAATCAGGGCCATCAAAGGAACTTTCCTCAGAAGAAAAATAACTGAGGAAGGAACCGAAATCAACACCCACCTTGTCCAAAATGCAGAAGGAACCATCCGGGAGAATGCCGCCAGGGCACCAACTACTGTTACATATGTGGCAAGGAAGGCCACTTCGCTAAACACTGCCGCTCGAACCCGTAAAATCAGCAAGGTCAAGCCCACCCTATTAGTAGACAGCTGCACGCCAGCCAGGGAAAGATTGAAGGCCCAGCGATCAGCCAAGGCAGATTGGAATCTCCAGAGCTGTAGGGGAGGATTTATGGCTTTACTCGTGAGGATGCAGAGGCCAGAACTTCGACCGTGGTGACAGGTTAGCTTTCTGTTGCCAACTCTACTGCACTAGTTTTGTTTGATTCCGGCGCTACGCATTCTTTTGCATCATCAGAATTTGCTAGGAGGTTAGGTAAGAACTTATATAAAATGAACCAAACTTTTCAAATTGCCTTTCCCTCTGGGGAAGTTTTGTTATCTAGCTATTAGATACGCCATGTACTAATAGTTATCAGCGGCCAGGAGCTGAGTGCGGACCTAATTGTCATCGAGATGTGCGATTACGACGTGATTATAAGAATGGATTTCCTCACCAAGTACCACACCGTTATAGACTGTCAGAGACGGGAGATGACCTTCCACCCGAGCGGACACGAAAAATTTGTCTACAAGGGCTTATCGTCGAAGCAACCAAAGACAATGATATCGGCAATAAAGGCTCACCAGCTACCATCTAGTGGATGCACTAGTTTTCTCGCACACATAATGGATACGACCCAGGAAGCGGAAACCAGACCGGACAACGTACCAGTAGTAAAGGAGTTCGCGAAAGTATTCCTTGAAGATCTTCCAGGACTTCCGTCGGAGCGGAGATATCGTTCGAAATCGAACTGTTATCAGGATCAGCACCCTTATCCAAGGGCCCCTATAGAATGGCCCCAGTAGAATTGAAGGAGCTTCAAACTCAGTTAAAAGAGCTCATGGACAAAGGTTTCATTCGATAGAGCTGCTCGCCGTAGGGAGCACCAGTCTTATTTGTAAAAAAAAAAAAAAAGACGGAATGTTGCGAATGTGCATAGACTACCAGGAGCTGAATAAGATCACGATCAAGAACAAGTATCCGTTACCATGAATCGACGATTTGTTCGACCAGTTACGAGGTGCTGTCGTATTTTCCAAGATCAACTTACGTTCCGGGTACCACCAATTGCGGATCTGAGATGCAGACACCCCAAAGACGGCATTCTGAACATGATATGGACATTATGAGTTCCTTGTTATGTCGTTCAGGCTGACAAACGCACCTGTCGCTTTCATGGATCTGATGAACCGAGTATTCAAGGAGTTCCTGGATAAGTTTGTCATTGTGTTTATCGATGACATACTTGTATATTCTAAGACAAAGGAAGAGCATGCGGAGCATTTGAAAGCCGTTCTATTCAAGCTTAAGGAGCATCAACCGTATGCCAAATTCTCTAAGTGTGAATTTTGGCTGGAGAAGATTCATTTTCTCGATCACGTGTTCTCCCATGAGGGAGTATCCGTAGACCTAGCAAAGGTAGAAGCAGTTAGCAATTGGCCGACTCTGAAAAACGTAACAGAAATCCACAGCTTCTTAGGTTTAGCGGGATACTACTGACGCTTTGTGTAAGGATTCTCGAAGTTAGCCGCACCACTCACGACGCTAACTAAGAAGGAAAAGAAGTACGAGTAGTCCGACAAGTGCAAAAAGAGCTTTCAGCAGCTAAAAAGCCGACTCACGAGTGCTCCAATCTTGATCATATCAGATGCTGAATAAGGGAATTTTGTAATTTACAGCGACGCGTCCAAGACTGGACTAGGAGCTGTATTAATGCAAGGTGGTAGGGTAGTCATATACGCCTCGCGACAACTCAAGAACCATGAAAGGAACTATCCGACGCACGACCTGGAGCTTGTAGCGGTGGTCTTTGCGCTCAAAATATAGAGGCATTACCTATATGGCGTCAAGTGCGAGATCTACACGGACCACCAGAGCCTCAAATACATTTTTACGCAGAAGGAGCTTAATATGAGGCAACGAAGATGGCTGGAGCTGGTGAAGGATTATGGCTGCGAAATCCTATACCACCTAGGAAAAGCCAATAAGGTGGCTGACGCATTGAGCAGGATGCTCTCGTCGATGCTTATGACCATTCAAGCCCTGCTGGAAGCACTGCAAAAGGAGCTATAGAGCAGCGAGATTGAGATGTTAACAAGAAGGTTATCTGAAATGACCCTTCAGTCAACGCTCATAAAGGAAATCAAGGTCCGCCAAGACCTCAATTCGTCCCTACATAAGCTTAAAAAGGAGGCAATGGAGGACTAGAATTCAGAATTTTAGGTCCCTAAGGATGGCATACTCTATTTTGGAGACAGAGTGTGTGTTCTAAAGGATGAAGAACTCAAGAAGTGGATCCTGTCAGAAGCTCATGACATGCCATACTCGATACAACCAGGAGCAAATAAGATGTACCAAGGCTTGAAAGGAAGTTTTTGGTGGCCAAACATGAAGAATGACGTCGCCGAGTTCATAGCAAGGTGCCTTACTTGCTAGAAAATTAAAGCAGAACATCGGCAACTGGGAGGAGAGCTGCAGAAGATCGAGCTACCAGAGTGGAAATGGGAGTAAATTACCTGGATTTCATGGTCGAATTGCCCAGAACCTCAAGTAGGAACAATGCCATTTGGGTAATTGTGGATTGATTAACGAAGTCAGCTCAATTCTTAGCCATGAAGTTGAGCTACTCAGTAGAGAGGTTAGCAGAAATGTACATCGCTCAAGTAGTAAGACTGCACGGAGTACCCAAATTGATCATCTCAGATCGTGATGGTACCCAAATTGAAGTTCAGCACTCCTTTCCATCCTCAGCCTGACGGTCAGTCTGAGAGGACCATACAAACGTTAGAAGATATGTTGAGAGCGTGTGTCTTAAACTTCAAGGGGAATTGGAATCAGAAGCTGCCATTGATAGAGTTCTTGTACAATAATAGCTATCATTCCTCGATTAGGATGGCTCTGTATGAGGCACTTTATGGAAGAAGATACCGATCTTCGATTCACTAGCATAAGACAGGAGAAAAATAGCTCACCAGCACCGACTTCGTCAAGGATACAACAAAAGCTGTGAAGCTTATACGAGAGAGACTGGATACAGCGCATAGCCACCAGAAGAGTTATGCGGATGGATGACGAAGACCTCTCGAATTTCAAGAAAGAGACTCAGTTTTCCTCAAGGTGGCACCCATGAAAGGGGTGACGCGCTTTGGAAAAAAGGGAAGCTCAGTCCTAGATGTATAGGACCTTTCGAGATCCTCGAAAGGGTCGAGAAGGTAGCTTACCGATTAGCGCTTCCTCCTGAACTAGCTTTCGTACATAATGTTTTCCATGTCTTGATGTTGAAGAAGTATATGCCGGATAGTTCCCACATATTGAGCCAAGAGCCAGTCGAAGTACATGTAGATCTAACCTATGAAGAGAGACCCGTACAGATTCTAGCCAGGGAAAATAAAGTAATTCCGCTTGTTAAAGTATTATGGCAGAACCATAACCTTGAAGAAGCTACATGGGAATTGGAAGAGGATATGAAAAGAGACTTTCCAGATTTATTCTAATTTTCGAGGACGAAAATTTTTGTAAGAGGGGTAGATTGTAAAGACCGCCCTGATCATGTACTTTAACTTTCAATTTAATGAGAAATTAAAGAATAATTTGATGCATTTTAGTGTAATTTTTAAGGTACACGGTCAGGTACATGACCGTGTAAGAGGCCGTGTACCGCTCAGGTTGTGAACGTGTGAGAAGCTGTGTAACTAAACACGGCTGTGAACTAAGACACGGTCAATAACACGGTCGTGTAAGAGGCCGTGTACCCCTTCGGTTAATGAACGTGTAAAAGGCCATGTTTGAAACATGGCCGTGTTGAAAAACTTCAACTAGTACACACCCGTGTCTGGTGTATACACACCCGTGTTACCTTAAACATGCCCGTGTTGAAGGCCGTGTAATGAGTAGAAAGCCGTTACACAGACCCTCAAATTGCATGAAACCTAATTACTATACAATGAGTAATTAAGTTGGAAAATATAGTATATTTTCCCATCGAATAGACTAAACAGATACGGTACTGTTTAAGTACTATTTATGCAGTGAAAGGGGCAACCGACATTGAACCCGGTCCACCCTATTATGTGTATAAATGAATGAGCCATGCAGTGTCGGGAAACTAGTCTGGATGACCATTTCTTGACACAAGACTGGTAAATAAATCACCAGAATGCTCGGACTGAACATCTAAGCACAATAGCGAGAGATAGCCCTAGCAAGGGTACGATATCGAGAAATGGTCCAGATGACCTCTTCTCACCTAGAGACTGACAATATCAGAGTCGGAGCACTCAGACCAGTCAGTTAAGTAGAAAATGTTGGTTAATGAATAGTGAGAAGTATGCAGTATCAGGATGAGGGTCAAGACGACCTTTACTCCTCCCGAAACTGATATATTTAGGCTCAGAACGCCCAAATTAGTCAATCGGGCACCTGACACATTTTTCGAGATGGGTTCACACCGGTCTCAAAAACTGGTCTAGATGACCTCCGATGGACGTAAAACTGATAAAAATGAAATAAGCACGTCTAAATTAGTCAAAAGAGACTGTGTCTGAAATTTCACCCAGGAACGCCTCGGTTTACGTGCGAAAGGACAATACAGTGTAGACACAACCACAGTATAGGATGTGAACAGTAATTTAGATTGATAATGGGCTCTTAGACAGTAGAAAACAACCAGGAATTTATAGTACAAAAATCGGATTCAGAAAACCAATTTTCGGATGAAAATTGGAACACTGTCGAGAAAGGACCGAACACCGCAGTATAAAATTAGACTGCAATGAGAAGCCAAGACAGATAAAATTGGCCTTAAATTTCCATGCCCCTTAGCTGCAAAAGCAGCTATAATCTACAGCACACATAGCCTAAAAGGTGACCATTAAAATAATTCCTTAGCTATGCCACATTGGAATATAATATTCAAGGGTTTTAAAAAGTTTGTCAACAACAATTATTTATTCCTCCCTCCTTCCAATGAGCAGCCCACGCCCCCTTGGTCTGAAAATTGGTAGCATATTTGTCCCAAGATTTGGCTAATTTGGTAGACAATTAAGTAGGATTAAGCCTAAGTAGTTTGGTTAAGGTTTGCCTATAAAAGGCACCCTTGATATAAGGCATGGACTTTTGCTTCCACACACCTAAAACTACAAGTCTTTTTCTTCTTCTTTTCCTTGCTTGCTGCCGAATCTTCTCAGCCCCAAAAGCCAACATTTTGCAAGTCAAAACCTTGACCAAAACTCACAAAAAAACCGACCTCTTCCAAGCTTGAGCACAGGGAGACTAAACCAAGCTTTTCGGGTGCACCAAGGGTAAGTGCAAAATCGATTTTCCTTGTGTTTTGATTCTTGGTTTTGAGTTATTGTTTGAATGATTTTTTTTTGGTAACTTGGCTAGCATAAAACCAACCTCAAGCCTTTGAGTCCAACGCACCAAAGGTAAAAACTAAAACCCTTCTCGTGGTGATTGGTTGAAAAATTTAGTTTTCAATCTAAGGGTTTTATGTGTATTTGTTTGTGCACAAGGTTGTATTATGTTATTTGAACCCTTAGCTTTCATTTCTTAGAGTCATTATGGTTGTGGTTGTGTTTACTTTAAGTTGCATATGGTTTATGGATGTGAATGCATGGATGTGTATTATGGTAGCTGGACACATATCTGTCCTTAAGGAGAGACCATGGATTTTGGCCATTTCGACCCCCTTAGGTTCTGAATTTGGGATTTGATAAAACATAGTGTTTTAAGGAAATTTTGATACAGTCATTTTCGCATCAAATAGGCCTCGGCCAAAAACAAGCCTAAGATAGTTTTTAAGAGTGTGCTCGATGTCCAAAACTGGGAACAAAATCTGAACCCAGTATTTAGTCTTGGGTTTTGCTAGAAATGGACCCCTTAGAGTCGGAACCAGTTCTCAGACTTAACATAAAAGTTGTAGATCTCGTCGAGACCTTGAGAACCATTCACGTGTGCCAAAAATTTGGCCATTTCGGGCCTCAAACCGAGTCGTTTTTTCAGAGACGTAAAACTGGGATTTTTACAAAAAAAAAACTAGGCACCAAGCCCACAGTTTTAATGAAATTAGTAGCCGATAGAGTTAGATTTAGGCTCCAAGATGAACATGAGATTTGTTCATCTTGTCAAGGATGAAAACTTTCTTGTTTGACAAAATCACAAACAAAGTCGTTTAGACTAAGTTTCAAAACAGTATTCAAAAGTGGTTCAAAAACCACCTCTAAAATGTAAGCTTTAAAAATATAATTTATGCACTTCAAAATAAAAAATGTGCTTTTAACTCTTTAAAATATGAACAATGTTTTCATAAAAACGTCCCCACCTTCCAACGGGGTGATAAGGGGGGGTTTCAAAATAAGGAATTTTTCCAAGATTTTTACAAGCCAACCCAAACAATTTTTCAAAGTAAAATAGTGTGTGTAGCCTGGTAGGCTACCACACCAAACAAGCCTTAGTAGCCTGGTAGGTTACTACGCCAAACAAGCCATAGTGGCCCGATGGGCCATTACACCAGACAAGCCTTAGTAGTCCGGTAGGCTACCACACCCCAACAAGCGAAGTAACCTGGTCAGTTACTACACTAAGTTCATGTATAGTAACTCGATAGACTACTTAGTTACCAACATGCGAGTTAACCGATCAGTTGACTGAGAGGTAAACCAATCAAGGGCCGCGTTTCAAACAACACAGTGAGGAACGATGATTAATCTGTCGAGTAGACGGTTGATCGAACATGATACGAGTTAGACACCAAATCCCCATAATTGGCCAATAGGGTACCGACGGGTCTCGGTACCCCATAGAAACGCAAGTTATAGTCACTAACGATAATAGTGACTCAACGAGAGTATTAATGAGAAACATTATTGATGACAGGTGGTAAACTGTGAATTGATAAAGGCGTGATTTCAAGTTGCTTGCAATTAGGTAAATACAACTCCGCCTATGGTATAAACGAAAATGCTTTTAAATGATGTTTTACAGTATGTTAAAATATGTATGCCGTGTACACGATATTGCACCTTATGTTTAAGAGCATGTTGTTTCACAATCAAGTAGATTGATGAAAAAGCAAGTTAGATGCCATATGTCCCTACTATGTAGGATTTGGGACAGTTTAGAGAAGCATATGGCTAGAAAAGATAAGCAAGATGGAAAGTAGTAAGCGTGTCATACCGGCCCTTTCAATGAAGGGGTTTTAAGTTAGAGCAGAAACTTGAGCATCCGTTGATGGCTCTCCGGCTATTTTACCACGGGTGTTACCGATGGTCTATGCATGCACGGTATTGACACATAGGCCCTAAATAGACAAGAAAGGAAAAGAGAAGTTTGAAGCATAAATGAACATAACCAGATCATTTATTAGTTATAGTTCACCATGCTTTTAGATGCATTCAGTACACGATGTTTCTGTGATGCACATGTTATATGAAGTTTTATAATTATTGATATGATAGGTGATATGTGATATGTTAAAGTGGTATATGTGATATATGACTGCTTATATGTTTTTAAGTATGTATTATGTTTAAACTTGTTTTACAGTAAACATGTTATACTTACTGGGCGTAAAGCTTATGTAGTGTGTTCATGCTATAGGTAAGCGTGCTACGGCTTAAATCCCAATAGGCGATGGTGGCGGCGGAGGCGGATGTGAGGGCAAGGTTATGGAGACACCGCAAGTTTATCTTCCACAAATTTGAGTATCAGTATTTTGAATAGTAATGGTTAAATAGTACTTTGAATAGTAATTATCAGACAGTATGTTTGAATAGTAACCGTTAAATGGTATGTTTAAATAATAACCGTAAACAGTATTTTTGAATAGTAACCGTTAAAAAGTATTTTTGAATTGTAATCGGTATACGTACGTATGCAGTAAATCGTACATGTAAAAAAATACCTAATTTTATGATATCTAGTTAAGTATAAAGTATAAGAAAAGCAAGCAAGTCAGTTTTTAGTGATGGTCCGGGCCACTATGGGCACGGGGCGTCACCCAGATATCTCCGTCTTTGGCTGGTCTAGCACTATTGTGGAGGTTACCGCAGAATTCAGCCCAGGGTATCATCGGATGCCCGTTCCTGCATCGTTCATTCCAGTAGGCCATTACGGGTCCTTCCAATCGGCTATTGGCCAAAACCACCTATAAGTTGGGTGGGATATGGCAAGCTTAAAAAATAACCTCAATGTGGTGGATACAAAATGGAAGCTCAAATGAGTGGCGACCGTCGTATCGGTCTGGCTGCATAGTAGCAAAAGCCATGCTTGCTTGTCGATCTTCTTGTACTTGACGAGGGTCTACTAGTGCAACCATACTACCTATTATATCTGAATCGTTAACTTACATACTAACACTGAAAAATAAGAACTAACTTACTTGGACAGATGAGCCAGGCATACGGCGATGTGAGGTAGGATGGCAAGATACTACTCTGATACCAACTGTGACGTCCCGTGCCCTGAGTGGCCTGAACCATCACATAAAACTACTACTACTTAACTTGCTTGAAAACTATTACTGCTTACTTAAGAATAGCTGCTTAACTTATCCGGCTTGAAAACTGTTACTTAAACCTATTTATTTAATGCTATAATTTTAGGGGATTTATTTTTTGAGTGCGTACATATTTACTATTCACGTACGTATACTTTAAAATTACAAAGTCTAAATCATCGGGAGTTCATTCATACATACATACCTATAAAATTGTTTACCTAATTATTACTCTAAATATACTATTTACTCAACACTGTGTGGAAGTTAAAACTCACGGTGATATCTATAACCTCATCCTCACATTTGCCTCTACCGCCATCATTGGCCATTGAGGTTTAAACCATAGGACGCTTACTTATAGCATGAACACACACTGTGAGCTTTATGCCCAGTAAGTACAACATGTCATCCACAAAATAAGTTTAAATCACAGTACATACTTAAAACTATATAAGCATGTCATGTACCAACAAGTACCACTGAAACATTCTATATACCAGAGCATCACATAACACTGAATGTAGAACTAAAACATCATATACTGAATGCATAACAAAAATCATCGTGTACTGAAATGCATTTCTACTTGTAAGAATGATGTGTGATGCCCCTAAATCCAACCACCCATAACTGTCATGCACCGACTCTGTTGCCGATCAAGACAGCCCTTGTGTCGAATCCGGATTGCCATTTAAAACTTTTTTTTTCTCACAACTCTCTTTTATCAAGGACTAAAATTTCGCCATAAATTTTTTTTTTCTTTTAATACATACTTTCTCAAAAAGAAAGCTAAGTATAAAAGCCATGCAAAATACAATACTAACTTTTATATGTCTTTTTGGAGTACAACATAATATATAACATATAATATATATGTACTGTATATTTTTTTTCCAAAACACTTTCTCTTCAATTCATTAACTCTCGATGCTCAGCGAAAAACTTATGGTAGGACTAAGTCCACGGTGAATTCCCTATCCCTTGACACGCGCACATCCTGCCGCCTTCCATATATCTACTGGACAGGTTTATTACCTGCAACATGAACAACTGGTGAGCTAACAGGCTCAGTAAGTTCAAACATACTTAGTAAGAATCACATGGATTCAAAAACATTAAAAACTCAATTTTCTATGAATAGTGACATTGACCATTGATCGATGAATAGTAACTGTTACTCTAACAGGTTACTATTCACATTACACTAACCGGATATTATTCATATTAGCCTAACCGAGTTCGCTGCACTTAATGTAAGCTTTGGTTATGCTCAATTATGGCTTTTATCATATTATTGATTTTCCTTCTCTGTTTGTGCTCTAGTATTGAGCTCTTTTATGGCAGTACAGATAATTTATCTTACGCGCTGATTGAGAGGGCCTAGGGAGCAACGCTAGAGCTTCGGTCTCCACAGCCCTTATTGTATCCCTGTAGGACTTGAAAAACCTCCATCACAACGTTGGAGGGGCGGTACGACTTAAATGGTTTTATTACCATCTTTCAATTATAATTTTGACTAAGTGACATTAATTGTCACCTCAAGGTCACTAACCTCCATCGCCTGTAGGCCTTAGATATTCTGATCTTTTTATTATATGGGACCTGTTATACTAACTAATCCCCAAATGTCCATAGGACTTGATACCTAATGTACAACTAGTACATAATAAAGTAATACAGTATTTCATGTTGTAGACATGAAAATGCTTGAACTTACCAATACTGTGATACCGTCCACTTCCGGAATTCTTTAGCAGTTTTATCTCTAATTTGGGTTCCTACAGACATAATATTGTCTGTAAATATCCTTTATTAATTATCACTTTAAATATATGTATTTTGTGATAAATTTTTCAACACAATTCAACTTGTAACATAGTACACGACCTTCAACACGCTCGTGTTCATGACCGTGTACCACTTGGTTTCTCACTATATGGCCGTGTTGTTTACTATTTAGCCGTGTAACTGTACACAGCTTGATACACGCTCGTGTTCAAGCCCGTGTACTCCTCAGGTTGTAAATTTTTCCCTATACACGGCTGTGTATTCTTCTACACGCTCGTGTTCTTCAAAATTTTTAGATTTTTAACTCTAAAATCTCTATTTTGGGTCCTAAAATTTTATTTAAGTCATTCTAGGTCCTTTAGGATCCTTTCCTAGGCTTTCAAAAATTTTTGGTCAAAATGACCATTTTACCCCTAACGGGTCTTGAGACCGTAACTATTTCGTTCTATCGTTTTTCTCAAATTTTCTAAGCTCAAATATCTTAAAATAATATTCTCTAGGCTTCTGTATCATTTTACAGCTTAATTTGCTGTAAAATCTCAATTATCCATTTTCCCGGCCCTTGGTTACTATTTATCCATCACCTAGGGTCGTTTCTCGTTTTTCGAACATTTTGGAGCCTCAAATGGCCATTTTACTACTCTTGAAATGTTTTTCATCCCGTCCCTGGCCCTCGGTCCCTGAGAGGCTCAGGTTTTTTTTCCCGACCTAATTTTTCCCTCGTTTCCCAAAATATCCCTACATGAAATTTTCCCCTATTTAGGTATTTTAGTCATTAAGGGTTGATTTACTATTCCTCTTGGGTTGGTTTTCCATTTTCAATCCTAATCCACCAAGGGGTCTCGGTTTCCTTCCCGAGTCTAATATTTTACCCCTCGTTTCCCGAAATACCCTTATGCTGTTTTGGAAATTTCGGCAGCATTTCCGCTTGTATTTTAAGGTTTCCCCGGTGTTAGGTATGCCTCAGAACCTTTGTACCTACCACATACTATACCAGAGGCCTATTTTATACAAAGTTACCAACTTTATATAAAAATTTTTCACATTAACCAATATTCAAAAATCAATACACAACATCAATTCTTTTCAAACCTAGCCTTGGTTTATCATGTTAATCATCACCAAATAATTTTTCATCACCTTTCACACTTATCACATTTTATTCTTAGGTTTTCAATGTACAAATCAACATTAAAACCTAACCAAATTTTCATTTCAACCATAACATTAACCACGGATTTTTCATGCAAAATCACATAGAAAAATCTTGTTTTCTTTCCTAGTATCAACATTAGACATTCTTATTAAACACTAAAAAATTTCCATTTTCTAGTGTTTATCACCCACGGATTCTAGCATGAAAATGCATTAAATTTTCTTGTTTCTTGATTCTAATTCATGCTTAATTCAACATGTAACCAAATGAACATAAACACTAAACCAAATCACCAATTTCCAATTCATTTTCACACCAATAATGCCACGGATTTTTCATGGAAACATGCAAGATTTTTGCTTGTTTCTTAGCCCTAAATCATGCTTTAATCTCTAAAACACCAAACTAATCATAACATCAACAAAACATCAATTTTATCAATGTTTCTACACCTTCATACCCACGGATTTGCACTAAGAAAATCAAGTAAAATTGCTTCAATTTAGAAGCTTACCTTATCTATTTGATTGCTTGATCCTAGAAAGGAAATGGAAGCTAATTTTGGTGTGAAATTTTGGACAAAATTTGGCTTAAATGGGGGGAAGAACCCATGGTTTTGGTTGCTAGGAAATGAGCAAGAGTTTGGCCACTTTTTCTATTTTTTTGAATGAATTTTGATGCCTATTTATAGGCAAAAGCTAAGGACCATTTACCAAAATTTTCCCAACAATTTGCTAATTGTTCAAGGACTAAAGTGCAATAATTTTGGGCCAAAAGTCAAAATTTTTTTTCTTCTTTCCAAGTGGTCGAATGGCCTTTTTTCTATTTTCTAAACATTTTTTTTTCAAATGTTATTTTGGCAAGATTTCAACCATTGATCAAAAAGAAAATCAATTCTAGCCTTACACCTTTCACATTACTTTCCAACCTTAAAAAAAAAATTTAACCTTTATGAAATCATTAATGTGATGTCATCCATATATATATATATATTAATTCACTAATTAATTCATGGTCAAATTTTGACCGAAAGTTAAACCGAATGGAACTTTACGGAAACACCTTGGCGGGTTCCGGACGCCTCTAGTATGATCGGTTTGTTTTATTTTGCTTCCGTTTAGTCAAAATTCTCTACCATAAATTTCTATCATTTTAGTGCATTTCAATGCACTTCCTAGGGTTTTCGGCTTCATTTTCTAACCGTCTGTTAGGAAATGCCCTAAGCATTAGAGACATTTTGATGTATTTATTTTGAATTAGATAATAAAATTATATATAGAGGTTATTCATTACATTGCTGTTTGTCCTTATTCTATTTATATGTTAAAGTAAATGTAAGCAAATATGGCTCACTGACTGCTTGTGTTAAAACTGTTAGGACGTTGCATGCAGTGGACTTTTGTATGCGAGAAGACAATGTTCTAAAGTAAGCAGTCTAAATTAAGGTCTGTAATCTATGGGGTTAGACCGAGCATCTAACTCACATTAAGACTACTATGTTGTCTAAAGCCATGGTGGGGATGGTTTGTCTTGACTGTCCAGAGCATAGACTCCCAAGTAGAGACATAGATATGTTGCTTGGTGGTGACATATTAGACCAGGACTAAAACGTGATTGATCTACGTAGTCTGCTATGAGTGGATCAATCTGCTTTTGACGTTCATTATGCAGTAACCTTAATCCTAAGTAAATGAACTACTTCATGTATATGACTTGTGTACTTTGATGTTCTAATGGCTAAAGCGTCTCAGAAGTAATAAGCTTATAGACCGGTTCATTGGGTGCGTGACTTGTATATAGATATCGGGATCATAGCTCTAAGGAGTTAAAGGTGTCCTCTTAAAGATATTATACTGGATGTGAAAATAGACAAGGCCTTGGGTCATTTGCTGGGCAGATGATTTCTTATTCACATATGGTGAATAATCATTTTCTTATTCGGTAGTATAATGAACTTTAAGATATCCTGATCAGTAAGATTAAACAGTCTTTTACCTAAGGCTGATCATGGATATTATATGAGGTTTCTGCATATATGACAGGGTCAATAGACAGTAGCTTGTCACAGGCTTACGTAATACTATATATAATTGGGAGTTCAGTTTTAGGTTTATAGTGGTGTGACTCTGGAATTAGTGATCATATAATTGAGTTGTTTGGTACAAAATGATGATCATATGGATTCACAGGAGTGCGATTATATATGTCTAATTGGTCCCTCTACTAGCTCCACATAATTCCATAACGATTGGTAAATTGATTTGTGTATAGTTATTAGCTAGTTGATTATGCACGGATAGTGTTGACATAGGATTAGGATGGTAGACAAGATTCTCTCCGGTCGAATTCATAATTTATTTTGGATAATAGAGTACTGTTAGGAAATGCCCTAAGCATTAGAGACATTTTGATGTATTTATTTTGAACGGGATAATAAAATTATATATAGAGGTTATTCATTACATTACTATCTGTCTTCATTTTATTTACATGTTAAAGTAAATGTAAGCAAATATGCCTCCCTGACTGCTTGTGTTAAACTGTTAGAACTTTGCATGCAATGGACTTTTGTATGCGAGAAGACAATGTACTAAAGTTAGCGGTCTAAACTATGGTCTGTAGTCTATGGGGTTAAACCGAGCATCTAACTCATGTTAAGACTATTATGTTGTCTAAAGCCTTGGAGGAGACAGTTTGTCTTGACTGTCTGGAGCTGGACTCCCAAGTAGAGACATAGATATATTGCTTGGTGGTGACATATTAGACTGGGACTAAAGCGTGATTGATCTACGAAGTCCGCTTTGAGTGGATCGATCTACTTTTGACGTTCATTGTGCAGTAACCTTAATTTTGAGTAAAAGGACAGCTTCATGTATATGACTTGTGTACTTTGATGTTCCAATGGCTAAAGCGTCTCAGAGGTAGTAAGCTTATAGATCGGTTCGTTGGGTGCATGACTTGTATACGATGAAGGGTTCGTTTACAGATATCGGAATCATAGCTCTAATGAGGAGTTAAGGGTATCCTCTCAAAGGCATTATACTGAATGCGAAAATGGACAAGACCTTGGGTCGTCTGCTGGGCGGATAACTTCTTATTCACATATGGTGAATAATCATTTTCTTAATTCGGTAGTATAACGGAACTTTAAGATAACCTGATCAGTAGGATTAAACGGACTTTGGCCTAAGGCTGATCATGGATATCATATGAGGGTTCTGCATACATGACAAGGTCATTAGACGATAGCTTGTCACAAGCTTATGTAATACGGTATATAATTGGGAGTTCAGTTTCAGGTTTATAGTGGTATGACTCTGAAATTAGTGATCATATGATTGAGTTGTTCGGTAAAGAATGATCATCATATGGATTTGCGGGAGCCCGATTATATATGCCCGATTATATATGTCCAATCAGTTTCAGCTTTACAAAAGCAGCATGAGACTTATCAGGTTGCTGGGGAGATCATGAAAAATCTGGAGGACATGTTCGGAGGCAAAGAAAAGTTGGCTCGACAGTTCGCTATAACCAGCATTATGTGTAATGACCACCATTTTCATGGCACCTACTTACCATGTAATAAGTCATTAAGGAATAAAATGGACATAATTTAATGTCTTTTAGTACTATTTAAGTAACACGGTCAGGTACACAACCGTGTAAGTGACAGTGTGCCATTCGGACTGTGTATCTATTAATAGCCGTGTGAGTGTACATAGTCGTGTAGTGTAACACGGTCAAGTACACGATCGTGTAAGAGGCTGTGTACCACTCAGATAGATGAATGTGTTTCAAAGACATGGCCGTGTTGAGTAGTCTCAACTAGTACACGCCCGTGTCCGAAATGTACACGCCCGTGTTGCGTTGCACACGCACGTGTAAGAGTCTGTGTATAAGGCTGTATAATGAGCCGAGAGCCACTGTAATGACTCTCATGAATTATGAAACTTAATTACTATGTAATGATGTAATTAAGTTAATAAACACAGTGTGTTTTTCAGTTGAATGAATTAAGCAGGAATAGTAACGTTTAATTACTATTCATGCAGTGAAAGGGGTAATCGACAGTGAAATCGGTCCACCCTATTATGTGAGTATGCGTAGAGACACGCAATATCAAGAAACCGGTCTAGACGACCATTTCATGATACAGAACTGATGAGCTAGTCATCAGTACGCTCAGACTGGTCATCTGAGCGCAGCAGTGATAATTGCCCTAATAGATGTACAGTATGGAGAAAAGTGGTCTAGATGACCTCTTCTCGCCCAGAGATTGACAAAATCAAAGTCAGAACGCTCAGATTAGTTAGTCAGATAGTGAATAGTGAATAGTGATTAGTGAACAGTGTGATACGCAGTGTCAGGTTAGTGGCCAAGACGGCCTTAATCTGACATAAAACTGATATATTAATAGTCAGCAGGCTCAATCTGGTCAATTGAGCACAAAATGTAGATTTTGTTTAAAAGATACGCAGTATCAGGATGAGGGTCAAGACGACCTTTTCTCACCCCGAAACTGATATATTTAGACTCAGGACGCCCAAATTAGTCAATCGGGCACCTGACACGTTTTTCGAGACGGGGTCATGCAAATCCCGAAAACTGGTCCAGAAGACCTCAGATGGATGTAAAACTGATAAATTTGAAATCAGCACGTCCAAATTAGTCAAGAGAGACTGTGTTTGAAATTTCACGCGAAAACACCTCGTTATGCGTGCACAGTGTCAACACAGTGTAGGCCTAACCACAGTATCAAGAAATTGGTCAAGATGACCTTTTCTTGATATAAAACTGATATATTTGGAATCAGAATGCTCAAATTAGTCATTTGAGCACAAAAAGTAATTTTTAACCGGGAATCATACAGTGTGATCGGGATGAAAACCCGAACCCCCTCGATGACCTAGGTCGGGGAAAGAAGGACGGACATTGTGAGGATTAGTGAACCGTCTCATTAGAAATTTCGTAACGTAAGAAAACGACCCCTATGTCAGAATAGTACCACCCGAGGGACGGGTGCGATCGAAGTATAAAATTTGGGGCGATTACATCGGTAACGGTAACCCGACAGGCTAAATGGTCATACGGGAGGTATTCAGTCAGTTGACTGGTCGGTTCACCAGTCAAGGACCAAGTCTGAATGGGATAGTGAGAGACAGTGATTAATTTGTCAAGTAGACAAATTAATCAAGCGCGATTAAAAATTAGATATCAGATTTCCCAAAGTAGAGCAGTTGGGTACCGATAGGCATCGGTACCACACAACGATAAGTTTATTAGTTCCTAATGATAGAGTGACCTAAGAGCGACGTGAATTAATTTATTGAGCAAATTAATTAATTAACCACGATTAGAAAATCAAATTCTTAATAAGAGGGCAATTAGTACTGACAAGGATCGGTATCACTAACGATAGAGTTTTTATTAGTCACTAATGACCACAGTGACCTAAGAGTAAATGTTAATGAAATGTATTATGATTACAGGGAGGTACCTGTATTGTGACGAAGGCGAGAGTGTAAACTGTCTGATGACAGGTAAGTACAACTCCGCCTACAGCATGGATAAAATGAATTTAAAATGATGCTTTTCCAGTATTTTAAGTATGTATCTTGCACATGATGCTGCACAGCATACATAAAAGCATATAGTTTCACAATCGAGTAGATTGATGAAAGAACAAGATAGAAGCCATAGATCCCTACCGCGTAGGATTGGGGACAGCTTAGAGAAGCGTATGGCTAGAACAGTTAAACAAGATGGAAATAAATAGGTGTGTCGTACCGGCTCCTTCAGTCGAAGGGGTTTCCAGTTAAAGAAAGTTAAGGCCAAAAGTTGAGTATCAGTTGATGACTCTTCGGCATTAGTTGACCTCGGGAGTTACCGTTGGTCTGCGCACACATGGTACTGACACATGGGCCCTAAATAGACAAGAAAAGAAAAGAGAAGTTTGAAGCATAAATGAACATAACCGGACCATGCATTAGTTATAGTTCGCTATGCTTTCTTTTTCAGTAGAGTGCATACAGTACACGATGCTTCTGTCATGCATAAAGTATGTGAAGTTTTATATTCACTGTTATGACATGTTATGTGATGACATGATATGTGAGCTGATATGTGATATGCTTATATGGTATGTGATTTATTAAGTGATATATGTCATGCCTATGATTTTACGTATGTGCTATGTTTTCAACATGTTTTGCGGTTAACATGTTGTACTTACTGGGCGTAAAGCTCACGGAGTGTGTTCATGCTGTAGGTAAGCATCCTATAGCGTAAACATCAAGGGACGATGATGGTGGCGGAGGTGGATGTGAGGATGAGGTTATGGATACACCGCGAGTATTCTTCTGCACAGTATGGGTAAATAATATTTTGAATGGTGACAGTTAAATAGTATTTTGAATAGTAAAGGTTAAACGGTATTTTAGAACAGTAAACAGTATATGTATGAGTAGTATATTTAAATAGTATCTGGTGAATAGTAATCAGATAAACAAGTATATAATTGTGTATGTATAATTTAAATCCTTATGTTTTTCAAATTCCGCATTTTAATAATATACGTACGTGAATAGTAAATACGTACGCGTATATATAAAAAAAAAATCCCTCTAAATTTATGGTATTAAATTCAACAAGTTTAAGTATCGGTTTTAAAGAGAAAGTATAAATAAAAGCTAAAGAAGCAAGTTAAGTAATATAGTTTTCAGTGACGGTCCGGGCCGCTGAGGGCACGGGGCGTCACATTATGAACTCTAAGCAAAAGGCGGGTACTCCGGTGAAGGACCATATGATCACTCTAATGGGATTCTTTGCTGAGGCTACCGAGAATGGTGCTACGTTGGACTACAACACCCAGATCGAGATGGTGTTCAAAACTCTGTCTAAAGATTTTGTGGGGTTTAAGGCTGCATACAATCTGGCGACAAGGGAGTTAGGACTAATCGAGCTCATGAAGCAACTCCAAGCTTATGAGCGGATGATCAGGGATGGGGATGTAGTCCAACCCAAAGGAGAGGCCAATTTGGCGGTATCTTCCAAACCCTCACGGAAGAGGAAGATGCCAAATAAGAAGCAAGCGGCTTCCAGTTCTTTTAATCCTCCTGTCTCGGATGGGAAGAAGAAGAAGAAAAACAAGAAGCCTAGGAACCCTAAAAAGTCCAAATGCTTCCACTGTGGGAAGGTAGGTCACTTTAAGAAGGCTTGCCGGGAATTCCTAGCCGCCAAGGGCAAAGAAGGCAAGGAACTTCGTTACTTGGAAGCGTGTTTGGTGGAAGAATCGAAAGACACTTGGGTAATTGATTCGGGCGCCATTGATTATGTTTGTGTTTCTATGCAGGGGTTCGTGGAAACGAGAAGTCTACATGATAGGAGTCTCTCGTTGCGAACTGGAGACGGCAGCTTGGTGGTGGCTGAGGCAGTGTGAGATATTTATCTTTACTTTGATCAATTTAGGTTTATTTTATTGAAAAAATGTTTTTATGTTCCTAATTTTAGGAGGAACCTTATATCGGTAGCTTGTTTAATAAAGGATTCTTATTCAGTTTCTTTTAGTAAAAGAGTTGATATTCGTAGAAATAAGTCTTTTATCTATTCTGGATGGATGGATGGAAACCTATATTTGATCAAATCAAAGATGTACTCACTGCTTGACACTGAACTAATAGATAACTCAAAAAGGTTGAAAGTTTCTCACTCTAATAAGACGTATCTTTGGCATTTAAGACTTGGTCATATTAATCAGGATAGGATTCAAAGATTGGTGAAAGACAGTCCTCTAGAATCTCTGGAGGAGGTACGTCTTCCCCAATGTGAGTCTTGTCTAGAGGGTAAGATGACTAAGAGGTCTTTTGGAGCTAAGGGTACAAGGGCTTAGGAGCTCTTAGAAATTATACACACTGACGTATGTGGCCCCATGAACGTCACAGCACGAGGAGGGTTTGAGTATTATGTCTCTTTTATAGATGATTACTCGAGGTATGGATATGTGTATCTGATGCATCGCAAGAACGAAACCTTTTACAAGTTCAAAGAGTATCGTGCGGAAGTGGAAAAGCAATTGGATAAATCCATAAAGACACTTCGATCTTATCGAGGTGGCGAATACTTCTCTGATGAATTTCTAGGACATCTTGTAGAGAACGGGATATTATCTCAATTGACTGCACCTGGTACTCCACAACAGAATGGTGTAGCCGAAAGGAGAAAAGGACCTTGTTGGATATGGTACGATCCATGATGAGTTATTCAACGCTGCCATTATCATTTTGGGGATATACTTTACAAACGGCGTGCTATATTCTGAACCAGGTTCTAAGCAAATCAATTCCCAGAACTCCGTATGAATTGTGGCATGGCAGGAAGCCCTCCCTTGGACATATGAGAATATGGGGCTGCCCGGCGCAAGTACTGGATGGGGATGCGATGAAATTGGAACCAAGATCAGAATAGTGTATGTTTGTAGGATATCCAAAAGGAACTAAAGGAGGTTTGCTCTACAACCCGAAGGAACAAAAAGTCATTGTTTCAACCCATGCGACATTCTTGGAGGAAAGTCACATGAACGAAGCAAAGAGGTGCTAGAGGAGTTATCGGGTGAAAGAACTACTCCACAGATTTCGGTCTTGGACATAAGTCTGAGTTTCGTTGAAGAACCTGTAGATGATCAACAATTTAGGGTGCCTCGTCGTAGTGGGAGGGTTTCGAACAAACCTAATTTCTTCATGTATGATGCTGAGGTATACCAGGCCTAGGCTCATGAACACGAGGATGATCCGGTCACCTATGGTGAAGCTATAAATGATGTTGATTCTAAATCTTGGAAACAGGCTATGAACAATGAGATGGATTCTATGAAATCCAACTCTGCTTGAGAACTTGTAGATTTGCCGGATGGAATAAAACCCATTAGATGCAAATTGGTCTACAAAAGAAAGAAGGATGTGGAAGGGAGAGTAGAAACTTTCAAAGCTAGACTGGTTGCAAAGGGGTACACGCAAAAGGCTAGAATCGATTATGCTGAAACCTTTTCGCCTATTGCTATGCTGAAGTCTATCCTTATTCTTCTGTCCGTTGCTGCGGCTCTCGATTACGAGATCTGGCAAATGGATGTCAAGACGGCATTCTTGAATGGCCATTTTGAGGAATGTATCTACATGATACAGCCCAAAGGGTTCATGGCAAAAGGCCAAGAAAGAAAAGTTTGCAAGTTGCTTAGATCCATTTATGGATTAAAGCAAGCATCCCGCTCATAGAACTAGAGATTTGATCAAACGATCAAGACATTTGGTTTTGAGTAGAACGTTGATGAACCCTATGTTTATAAACGTATTAAGGATGGAAAAGTGGTCTTTCTGGTACTCTGTGTCGATGATATACTACTCATTGGGAATGATGTAGGGAACTTATCATCGGTTAAGCTTTGGCTACACCAACAGCTTGATATGAAGGACTTGGGAGAAGCTAATTATGTTTTAGGCATTCATCTCTTCAGAGATCGAAAGAACAAAATGATAGCATTATCCCAAGTTTCATACATAGATAAAATAATTGACAAATATGCAATGCAAGAGGAAAAGAAAAGTACATAACCTTCTATTGTCGGTCTAACTCTTTCATTGGATGACTGTCCCACGACATCAGAAGAAAGAGAGCGTATGAGTAAGGTCCCTTATGCATCCGCTTTGGGTAGCCTTATGGATGCTATGCTTTGCACTCGCTCGGATATATGTTTTGCAGTAGGTATGGTGAGTCGATGTCAAGCAAATCCTGGAACCAAGTACTGGCAAGCAGTAAAGCATATACTCAAGTATCTTAAGAGAACGAGGGATTATATGCTGGTGTATTCTGGATGGGACCTAACACCCGTAAGATACACAGACTCAGACTTCCAGACTTGTAAGGATTCGAGGAAATCGACATCTGGATCAGTGTTTTTGCTCGGAGGAGGCGCCATTGTGTGAAGGAGCGTGAAGCAGGGCTGCACAGCTGACTCTACTATGGAGGCTGAATATGTGGCTGCGGCTGAGGTATCTAAAGAAGCGGTTTAGCTCCGCAAGTTCTTTAGAGACCTTGAGATCATTCCAGGTATTGACAAGCCTATCACACTTTACTGTGATAACACTGGGGCTATTGCCAACACAAGGGAATCTTGGCACCACAAGAGGACCAAGCACATAGATCGGAGATATCAAATTATTAGAGGGCACGTGGAGACAGGACAAGTGGATGTATGTAAGATCGCGTCCGAGGATAACATTACCGATCCCTTTACTAAGACTTTGGTGGCTAGAAGTTTTGAGAGGCACGTAGAGGCGATGGGGATGCGGAACATGGC
Organism: Antiaris toxicaria; assembly: GCA_035233585.1. Classification (NCBI taxonomy): domain Eukaryota; kingdom Viridiplantae; phylum Streptophyta; class Magnoliopsida; order Rosales; family Moraceae; genus Antiaris; species Antiaris toxicaria. Next base: position 26,430,259 of record CP141154.1, read on the forward strand.
ACATCTACTGGCTTAGGGCAAGTGGGAGATTGTTAAGAAATGCCCTAAGCATTAGAGACATTTTGATGTATTTATTTTGAACTGGATAATAAAATTATATATAGAGGTTATTTATTACATTGCTATCTGTCCTCATTTTATTTACATGTTAAAGTAAATGTAAGCAAATATGCCTCCCTGACTGCTTATGTTAAACTATTAGAACGTTACATGCAATGGACTTTTGTATGCGAGAAGACAATGTTCTAAAGTTAGCAGTCTAAACTATGGTCTGTAGTCTATGGGGTTAGACCGAGCATCTAACTCATGTTAAGACTATTATGTTGTCTAAAACCTTGGAGGGGACGGTTTGTCTTGACTGTTTGGAGCTCGACTCCTAAGTAGAGACATAGATATGTTGCTTAGTGGTGACATATTAGACCGCGACTAAAGTGTGATTGATATATGAAGTTCGCTTTGAGTGGATCGATCTGCTTTTGACGTTCATTGTGCAGTAACCTTAATCCTGAGTAAAAGGACAGCTTCATGTATATGACTTGTGTACTTTGACATTCTTATGGCTAAAGCATCTCAGAGGTAGTAAGCTTATAGATCGGTTCGTTGGGTGCATGACTTGTATACGATGAAGGGTTCGTTTACAGATATCGGAATCATAGCTCTAACGAGGAGTTAAGGGTATCCTCTTAAAGGCATTATACTGAAGGTGAAAATGGACAAGGCCTTGGGTCGTCTGCTGGGCAGATGACTTCTTATTCACATATGGTGAATAATCATTTTCTTAATTCGGTAGTATAATGGAACTTTAAGACAGCCTGATCAGTAGGATTAAACAGACTTTGGCCTAAGGCTGATCATAGATATCATATGAGGGTTCTGCATATATGACAAGGTCATTGGACGATGGCTTGTCACAGGCTTACGTAATACGGTATATAATTGGGAGTTCAGTTTCAGGTTTATAGTGGTGTGACTCTGAAATTAGTGATCATATGATTGAGTTGTTCGGTAAAGAATGATGATCATATGGATTCACGGGAGTCCGATTATACATGTCCAATTGGTCCCTCTACTAGCTCCACATAATTCCTTAACGTTTGGCAAATTGATTTATGTATGCTATTGGCTAGTTTATTATGCATGGATGGTGATGATATAGGATTAGGATGGTAAACAAGATTTTCTCCGGTTGGATTCAGATTTTGTTTTGGATAATAGAGTACACAATTATTCGAACTCCAAATAAAGTTGTCATGATTTTATTTGAGATTGGATTGGAGTTGTAGAAAATTATCCATGAGAACAAGAATTTGAAATACAACTGTTTTGTGGATTTTGAAATTTGAAATTTGAAATTTGAAATTTGAAATTTGAATTTGAAATTTGAAATTTGAATTTTGAATTTGAAATTTGAAATTTGAAATTCGAATTTGAAATTCGAATTTGAAATTTGAAATTTTGAATCACAGTCCAAGTGGGATTCGAATTTGTTATGGTAAATCCACAAGGAATGAAATTCGAATTTGAATTGGATATGGAGAGGAAAATCTTGTTAGAATTCTACTTGAATTTTGAATCCAAATCCTAACTAAAGTTGGACGAAAATTTTGAGGATTATCCTCAATGGATTTTTGGATTTTTTGTGGATAAGGTTCAAGGAAAAATTTAAGTTTCAATCCCAGTTGAATTTGGATTCTCTCCTCCGAGATAATGGCCGAATTTTGGAGTGAATCTCCTAGGAGATTTTCGGTTATTTTGGATAAGGATGAGATAAGATTCAAGCTTGAAAATCCTAGTGGAATTTTGATTCTCCCTTATCCAAAAGTGGCCGAATTTTTTGTGGAGATTTTCTCCTTAGAATTTTTGGATTTTTTGGTTGAAAAAGGGAGATAAAATTCTAGTTAAAATCTTGTTTTGATTTAGATTAGGTTTATCCCATAATGGCTGAAATTTGTTGGGATTTTCCCTTGGATAATTTCAGATTTTATGGTTGTGGATAAGGGAGAATATCTTCTCCTAATCCAGTTCGAATTCAGAGAATCACCTCATGCAGGTATATAAATAGAGGTCCTGCCACTCCAGTTCTCTCAGACCACAGACTCTCAGGTGAGCAGGCTTATTGTTACATAACTCACCGTGTCAATAAGTTCTTTAGAGATCTGGGTGGTCGGAAGAAGACTAGCAGTGCTAGCATACCAATCGAGGTTCAGAGTGCCCACACATTGGAGAATAGTAGAGAAGGCTAGTTGGTTGAAGCCTCCAGTCATTCTCCTCCTGCAAGATTGGCGTTCTTGAAGTATGAGTTTTAATTGTTGTCGGTTTATTGTATATGGCATCATGAGATATTTAACGATCTAAAAATTTTTATTGTTCCGCTGTGCCACTCTGATACGTTTTTACTGATTTATTTTCCTATAAGTACACAATTATTCGAACTCCAAATAAAGTTACCATGATTTTATTTTGAGATTGGATTGGAGTTGTAGAAAATTATCCATGAGGGCAAAATTTGAAATACAACTTTTTGTGGATTTTGAAATTTGAAATTTAAATTTTGAATTTGAAATTTGAATTTGAAATTTAAATTTGAAATTTGAATTTCAAATTTTGAATCACAGTCCAAGTAGAATTTGAATTCTTTGTGACTTATTCCACAAGGTTAGAATTCGAATTTGAGTTGGATTATGGAGAGGAAAATCTTATTTGAATCCTACTTGAATTTTGAATCCCAATCCTAACTAACTTGGTCAAAAATTTTGAGGAATATTCTCCTAGAATTTTTAGATTTTTTGTGAATAAGGTTCAGGGAAAAATTCAAGTTTTAATCCCAGTTGAATTTGGATTCTCTCCTCCCTGGAATTTGCTGAAAATTTTGAGGGAATCTCAAGGGAGATTTTCGGTTTTAATTGGATAAGGATGAATAAAATTCAAGCTAGAAAATCCTATTTGAATTTTGATTCTTCTCACACTTTAATAGATGAATCTGGAGAGGTTTATGGCCTTAGGGAAATTTGGTTTATTGGTGAGTGAGGAGATAAAATTCAAATTAAAATCCTATTTGAATTTTAAATACAAAATCCACAAAATGACTGAAATCTTTTGGTGGTTATTGGCCCTAGAAAATTTAGATTTTGTGTGTGGATAAGGGAGAAATTCTTCTCCTAATCCAATTCGAATTCAGAGGATTGTAGGAAATAAATTGGTAAAAACATATCAGAGTAGCGCAGCGGAACAATAAAAATTTTTCAAGATCGTTAAATATCTCATGATGCCATATACAATAAACCAACAACAATTAAACTCACACCTCAAAGGACACCAATCTGTAGGAGGAGAATGATTGGAGGGCTTCAACCATCTAGCCTTCTCTACTATTCTCCGATTCCCGAATGGCTGAGTGTGTGGGCACTCTGAACATTGATCGGTATGCTAGCACTGCTAGTCTTCTTCCGACCACCCAGATCTCTAAAGAACTTATTGTCACGGTGAGTTATGCAACAATAAGCCTGCTCACCTAAGAGTCTGTGGTCTCAGAGAACTAGAGTGGCAGGACCTCTATTTATAGACTTTTATGAGGTGATCCTCTGAATTTGAATTGGATTAGGAGAAGATTTTCTCCCTTATCCACAACACAAAATCCGAAAATCCTAGCCTTATCCCAACTAAAAAATTTGGCCAAATTTTAGGATTTTGTATTCAAAATTCAAATAGGATTTTAACTTGAATTTTATCTCCTCACTCACCAATAAAACTGAATTTCCCTAGGGCCATAAACTTGTCCAGATTCATCTATTAAAGTGTGAGGAGAATCAAAATTCAAATAGGATTTTCTAACTTGAATTTTATCTCATCCTTATCCATAAATAACAGAAAATCTCCCTTGAGATTCACTCATAATTTTCGGCCACTTCTAGGGAGGAGAGAATCCAAATTCAGCTGGGATTGAAACTTGAATTTTTCCATGAACCTTATCCACAAAAAATCTGAAAATTCTAGGAGGATGTTCCTCAAAATTTTCGACCAAGTTAGTTAGGATTAGGATTCAAAATTCAAGTAGGATTCAAACAAGATTTTCCTCTCTATAATCCAACTCAAATTCCAATTCTAACCTTGTGGAATTATCCACAAAGAATTCGAATTCCACTTGAACTGTGATTTAAAATTTGAATTTCAAATTTTAAAATTCAAATTTCAAATTCAAATTTAAAATTTAAAATTACAAATTTCAAATTTCAAATTTAAATTTCAAATTCAAATTTCAAATTTAAATTTCAAATTCAAATTTCAAATTCAAATTTTAAATTTCAAATTTCAAAATTCAAATTTCAAAATCCACAAAAAGTTGTATTTCAAATTTTGCCCTCATGGATAATCTTCTACAACTCCAATCCAACCTCAAATAAAATCATGGTAACTTTATTTGGAGTTTAAATAATTGTGTACTCTATTATCCAAAACAAAATATGAATTCAATCGGAGAAAATCTTGTCCAATGACGTAACTAAATTAAACCTGAAACTAAACTCCCAATTATATACCATATTACGTAAGCCTGTGACGAGCTACTGTCCAATGACCTTGTCATATATGCAAAACCCTCATATCATATTCATGATCAACCTTAGGTCAAAATCCGTTTAATCCTACTAATCAGGCTATCTTAAAGTTTCATTGTACTACTGAATAAGAAAACGATTATTCATCATATGTGAATAAGAAATCATCTGCCCAGCAGATGACCCAAGGCCTTGTCCATTTACACATCCAGTATAATGCCTTTAAGAGAATACCTTTAACTCCTTAGAGCTATGATTCTGATATCTATAAACAAACCCTTCATCGTATACAAGTCATACACCCAACGAACCGGTCTATAAGCATACAACCTCTGAGACGCTTTAGCCATTGGAACATCAAAGTACACAAGTCATATACATGAAGTAGTTCATTTACTCAGGATTAAGGTTACAGCATAATGAACGTCAAAAGCAGATTGATCCACTCATAGTGGACTATGTATATCAATCACGTTTTAGCCCCGGTCTAATATGTCATCACCAAGCGACATATCTATGTCTCTACTTGGGAGTCTATTGTTAGGAAATGCCCTAAGTATTAGAGACATTTTGATGTATTTATTTTGAACTAGATAATAAAATTATATATAGAGGTTATTCATTATATTACTGTGTGTCCTCATTCTATTTATATGTTAAAGTAAATGTAAGAAAATATGGCTCCCTAACTACTTGTGTTAAAACTGTTAGAACATTGCATGCAATGGACTTTTGTACGCGAGAAGAAAATATTCTAAAGTAAACGGTCTAAACTAAGGTCTGTAGTCTATAGGGTTAGACCGAGCATCTAACTCATATTAAGACTATTATGTTGTCTAAATCCATGGTGGGGACCATTTGTGTTGACTGTCTGGAGCATAGGCTCCCAAGTAGAGACATAGAATTGTTGCTTGGTGGTGACATATTAGACCGCGACTAAAGCGTGATTGATCTACGAAGTCCGTTCTGAGTGGATCAATCTGCTTTTGACGTTCATTGTACAGTAACCTTAATCCTGAGTAGATGAATAGCTTCATGTATATGACTTGTGTACTTTGATGTTCCAATGGCTAAAGCGCCTCAGAGGTAGTAAGCTTATAGACCGGTTCGTTGGGTGTATGACTTATATACGATGAAGGGTTTATTTACAGATGTCGGAATCGTAGCTCTAATAAGGAGTTAAGGGTGTCCTCTTAAAGGCATTATATTAGATGTGAAAATGGACTAGGCCTTAGGTCGTCTGCGGGGCGGACGACTTCTTATTCACATATGGTAAATAATCATTTTCTTTCTTCGATAGTATAACGGAACTTTAAGATAGCCTGATCAGTAGGATTAAAAAGACTTTGGCCTAAGGCTGATCATGGATATCATATGAGGGTTCTGCATATATGACAAGGTCATTAGACGATAGCTTGTCACAAGCTTACGTAATACGGTATATAATTGGGAGTTCAGTTTTAGGTTTATAGTGGTGTGACTCTAAAATTAGTGATCATATGATTGAGTTGTTCGGTAAAGAATGATAATCATATGGATTCACGGGAGTCCGATTATACATGTCCAATTGGTCCCTCTACTAGCTACACATAACTCCTTAACGTTTGGCAGATTGATTTGTGTATGCTATTGGCTAGTTGATTATGCATGGATGGTGTTGACATAGGATTAGGATGGTGGACAAGATTCTCTCCGGTTGAATTCAAATTTTGTTTTGAATAATAGAGTACACAATTATTCGAACTCCAAATAAAGTTACCATGATTTTATTTGAGATTGGATTGGAGTTGTAGAAAATTATCCATAAGAACAAGAATTTGAAATACAACTGTTTTGTGGATTTTGAAATTTGAATTTTGAAATTTGAAATTTGAATTTTGAAATTTGAAATTTGAATTTGAAATTTGAAATTCAAATTTTGAATCACAGTCCAAGTAGGATTCGAATTTCTTGTGGTAAATCCACAAGAAATGAAATTCGAATTTGAGTTGGATATAGAGAGGAAAATCTTGTTTGAATCCTACTTGAATTTTGAATCCAAATCCTAACAAACATAGTCGAAAATTTCAAGGATTATCCTCATGGAATTTTCAGATTTTTTGTGGATAAGGTTTAGGGAAAAATTCAAGTTTCAATCCCAGTTGAATTTGGATTCTCTCCTCCCTGATTATGGCCAAATTTTTTGAGGATAAATCCTTAGAGATTTTCGGTTATTTTGGATAAGGATGAGATAAGATTCAAGCTTGAAAATCCTAGTGGAATTTTGATTCTTCCCTTACTTTTTGTGGTCGAAAATATTTGAGAAAAATCCTAAAGTGATTTTCGGATTTTTGGTTGGTTAAGAGGAGATAAAATTATAGTTAAAATCCTGTTTGAATTTTGAATGGAAAAATCCTAAGGTGGTCGAATTTTTTAGTTAGGATTTGGCCTTGATAAATTCAGATTTTTTGGTTATGGATAAGGGAGAATATCTTCTCCTAATCCAATTCGAATTCAGAGGATCACCTCATGCAAGTATATAAATAGAGGTCCTACCACTTCAGTTCTCTCAGACCACAGACTCTCAGGTGAGCAGGCCTATTATTGTATAACTCACCGTGACAAAAAGTTCTTTAGAGATCTAGGTGGTCGGAAGAAGACTAGCAGTGCTAGCATACTGATCGAGGTTCAAAGTGCCCACACACTCAACCATTTGGGTATTGGAGAATAGTAGAGAAGGCTAGTTGGTTGAAGCCCTCTGGTCATTCTCCTGCTGCAAAATTGGCATCCTTGAGGTATGAGTTTAAACTATTGTTGGTTTATTGTATATGACATCATGAGATATTTAACGATCTTGAAAAAATTTTATTATTCCGCTGTGCCATTCTGATACGTTTTTTCTCAATTTTATTCCTATAATTGGTATCAGAGCCATCTCATGACTATGCTATGTACGTAAATTAGACAATTAATTAGTCTTTTTATTTATGTATGGATTTAATATTTAGAGAGTGGCATTCTAGGATTCCTTTATGTTGTTATCATGGATTATGTATGTAGTATGTGGTTATTTTAATTTTTTAAATTATTATAAGCATGCTTGTTTTTGCCGATTATGGTTCCTTAGAATTTAGAAAATTGTATCTAGGAATTTTTATGTAACCATGGGAGCAGTTTATTAATACTGTAATTTTCTCATAGATTTTAATTTTTTGTCTCTTAAGAATTATTATGGTTAGAATTTTTGTATACCGGATACAGTTTAGTAAATTTTATGTAATTATTCTTGGAGAAGTTTAAAGTTTGAAGACCGTAATTTATTTTTTCCCAAAAGTTAAATTTAATTTAAAGGTTGAAATTTTGATTGTGTGGAAAATTTCAATTTAATTAGGATTCAAATTAATTTTTGGAGATCCTAAAGGGTAAATTGGAATATGACACGAAAATCGAGGCACAACCCCTCGGGATAGGCCACCGGCCTTGGTGGGGCTGCAGCCCCTGCCCTCGGGCCAGATGGGGCTGTGGCAGCCCCTGTCTAGGCCATGATCACCCACAGCCGTAGGCTTTGCCTGAAGCTAGGGCAGCTGTGGCCCCTCTTGGGCTGGCCGTAGCCTGGGCATGCAGCCTGCCGGCTGCTGTGCCCAGCCTAGGCGCGCAGCCTGGGGCTGCAGGCTTGGCCTATAGCCTGGCAGGGCTGCACATGGTGTGGCCGTGGGCTGCCAACCCCCCCCGGGGGCTGGGGGCTACCCACGGCGGCTACCAATCTTCGAGGTCGTGGGGCGACGGTTCGAAAATCAAAAAATTTTGATTTTTAAATTTGAGATTTAATTTTTAAATCATGTTTAAAAATATGTAATTGAAAATTTGAAATTTTTGAAATTACATATTATTGCAGATGATATTTAAAATTGTTTAAAAATTTGAATTTGAATTTGAAATTTAAATTTGAAATTCAAATTAAAAATTTAAATTTGAAATTTAAATTTTTAGGATTTAAATTTTAAATGATTCTTGGGATGAGAAATAAATGGAGAGGCTACATAAAGATGGATACAAGAAGACAAAACAAAATTCAAGACCCAAAGAATGCTTTTGATGGAATTTTGTAATCTTTATTTTCTTTGTTGTAGGATGGAACCATTACTTGGTTATTTATCTGTCAATTATTTTTTCGGTGATATATCATGGATGTATAAATATGTATTGATGGATGTTTTATATGCATATTTGATAACATGTCATATAGGATAGGTGAGTGCCGCTCATACTATATTGATCATACATATTTGTCCAAACTTGCATGTTTTTCAAAATATTGAGTGGGAGAGAGTTTCAAACAAAACCCACGGCCTCCATTGTTGATCTATATGTGAAAGCATAGTAACGCTTCGCGTCAGTTTTTCCCTGACCACACCTCTCGGTAGATGTTTACCGCCGCCGGTATACTAGGTTGGATCTCCTACGTAGAAAATATGTTCAGGTATGATCCTACTCATGACCACCCCTCGGTGGCTTGGTAGTACGTGGATCGGGCTACGTAAACGATGGTTATACACTCAAGACTCGATTAGTTATTAACCTTCCTTAGAAGCTCTGTTAACTAAACTGGTGGCCAAAATAAGCGGTTATTAATATATGTCTTAACCTTGGAGGATTTAAGGTAACATATATTAATTGGATGGGGTCCATGTTCTGGCTATTTGTTTCATGACCACCCCTCAGTGGCTTGGGGCAATAGGTGCTAAGAATTACCGTTGCAATGCTACATGTTTTTCAAGTTTCATATAGGAACATACTTGTATGTTTTATTTGCTAAATTATCTGTATATTTGCTTGGGCTTTGTAATGATGTCTAGTATAATTTTATTTCAGTTCAAAATGCCACTGACACCCCTCATTTCAATACTTACTGAGAATAAACTGAATGGCGATTATTATAAAGACTAGAAAAGAAATCTGTTGATAGTTCTCAGCTATGAGAGACACAAGTTCGTACTGGACGAACCATGCCCACTAGGGCCCAAACCTGACAGACCGCTTGAGGAGGTCCCAGTTGCCTATACTCATTGGAGAGAATCCAATGAGATAGCTCGATGCTACATTCTGGCTAGCATGACGAGTGCTTTATAAAAGCAGCATGGACTTATCAAGCTACTGAGGAGATCATGGAAAATCTGGAGGACATGCTCGGAGGCCAAGAAAAATTGGCTCGACAGTCCGCTATAACCAGCATTATGAACTTTAAGCAAAATAAAGGTACTTCGGTAAAGGACCATATGATCACTCTAATAAAATTCTTTGCTGAGGCTGCCAAGAATGGTGCTGAGTTGGACTACAACACCCAGATCGAGATGGTGTTCAAAACTCTGTCTAAAGATTTTGTGGGGTTTAAGACCGCATACAATCTGGTGACAAGGGAGTTAGGACTCACTGAGCTTATGAAGCAACTCTAAGCTTTATGAGTAGATGATCAGGGATAGGGATGCGGTCCAACCCAAAGGAGGGTCAATTTGGCAGAATCTTCCAAACCTTCACGGAAGAGGAAGAGGCCAAATAAGAAGCAAGCGGCTTCCAGTTCTTCTAATCCTCCTGTCTCGGATGGGAAGAAGAAGAAGAAGAACAAAAAGCCCAGGGACCCTAAAAAGTCTAAGTGCTTCCACTATGGGAAGGTAGGTCACTTTAAGAAGGTTTGCCGGGAATTCCTAGCCGCCAAGGGCAAGGAAGGTCAGGAAATTCACTACTTAGAAGCGTCTTTGGTGGAAGAATCAACAGACACTTAGGTCATTGATTCGGGCACCACTAATCATGTTTGTGTTTCTATGCAGGGGTTCATGGAAACGAGAAGTCTACATGATAGGAGCCTCTCATTGCAGACTGGAGATGGCAGTTTAGTGGTGGCTGAGGCAGTGGAAGATAATTACCTTTACTTTGATGAATTTAGGTTTATTTTATTGAAAGACTGTTTTTATGTTCCTAATTTTAGGAGAAACCTTATATCGGTAGCTTGTTTAATAAAAGATTCTTATTTAGTTTCTTTTAGTAAAAGAGTTGATATTCATAGAAATAAGTCTTTTATCTATTCTGGATGGATGGATGGAAACCTATATTTGATCAAACCAAAGATGTACTCACTGCTTGACACTGAATTAATAGATAACTCTAAAAGGTTGAAAGTTTCTCACTCTAACAAGGTGTATCTTTGGCATTTAAGACTTAGTCATATTTACCAGGATAGGATTCAAAGATTAGTGAAAGACGGTCCTCTAGAATCTCTGAAGGAGGTATGTCTTCTTCAATGTGAGTCTTGTCTAGAGAGAAAGATGACTAAGAGGTCTTTTGGAGCTAAGGGTACTAGGGCATAGGAGCTCTTAGAAATTGTGTACACTGACATATGTGGCCCCATGAACGTCACAGCATGAGGAGGGTTCGAGTATTATGTCTCCTTTTTAGACGATTACTCGAGGTATGGACATGTATATCGATGCACCGCAAGAGCAAAACCTTGGACAAGTTCAAAGAGTATCGTGCGGAAGTGGAAAAGCAATTGGATAAATCCATAAAGACACTTAGATCTTATCGAGGTGGCGAATACCTCTCCGATGAATTTCTAGGACATCTTGCAGAGAATGGGATATTATCCCAATTGACTACACCTGGTACTCCACAATAGAATGGTGTAGCCGAAAGGAGAAACAGGACCTTGTTGGATATGGTACGGTCCATGATGAGTTATTCAACAATGCCGTTATCATTTTGGGGATATGCTTTACAAACGGCTTGCTATATTCTGAACCAGGCTCCAAGCAAATCAATTTCCAGAACTCCGTATGAATTGTGGCATGGCAGGAAGCCTTCCCTTGGACATATGAGAATATGGGGCTACTTGGCACATGTACTAGATAGGGATGCGAAGAAGTTGGAACTAAGATCAGAATTGTGCATGTTTGTAAGGCATCCTAAGGGAACTAAAGGAGGTCTATTCTATAACTCGAAGGAATAAAAAGTCATTATTTCAACCCATGCGACATTCTTGGAGGAAAGTCACATGAATAACTTTAAGTCTCGAAGCAAAGTGGTGCTAGAGGAGTTATCAGGTGAAAGAACTGCTCCATAGATTTCAATCTTGGACGCAAGTCTGAACTCCGGTGAAAGACCTGCAGATGATCAACAGTTTAGGGTGTCTCGTCGTAGTGGGAGGGTTTTGAAGAAACCTAATTTCTTCATGTATGAGGCTGAGGTATACCAGGCCGAGGTTCATGAGCATAAAGATGATCCGGTGACCTATGATGAAGCTATAAATGATGATGATTTTAAATCTTAGAAATAGGCTATGAACAATGAGATGGATTCTATGAAATCCAATTCTGTTTGGGAACTTGTATATTTGCCAAATGGGATAAAACCATTGGATGCAAATGGGTCTACAAAAGAAAGAAGGATACGGAAGGGAGAGTAAAAACTTTCAAAGCTAGACTGGTTGCAAAAGGGTACACGCAAAAAGCTGGAATCGATTACAATGAAACCTTTTCACTTGTTGTTATACTAAAGTCTATCCGTATTCTTTTTAGGTATGTCGCGGCTCTCGATTATGAGATCTGGCAAATGGATGTCAAGACGCCATTCTTGAATGGCCATTTTGAGGAATGTATCTACATGATACAACCCAAAGGGTTCATGGCAAAAGGCCAAGAAAGAAAAGTTTGCAAGTTGCTTAGATCCATTTATGGATTAAAGCAAGCATTCCGCTTATGGAACCAGAGATTTGATCAAGCGATCAAGACATTTGGTTTTGAGCAGAACATTGATGAACCCTATGTTTATAAATGTATTAAGGATGGAAAAGTGGTCTTTCTGGTACTCTGTGTTGATGATATACTACTCATTGGGAATGATGTAGGGAACTTATCATCGGTTAAACTTTGGGTACACCAACAGTTTGACATGAAGGACTTGGGAGAAGCTAATTATGTTTTAGGCATTCATTTCTTCAGAGATCGAAAGAACAAAATGGTAGCATTATCCTAAGCTTCATACATAGACAAAATAATTGACAAATATGCAATGCAAGAGGCAAAGAAAGGTACACAACCTTCTATTACCGGTCTAACTCTTTCATTAGATGACTGTCCCACGACATCGGAAGAAAGAGAGCGTACGAGTAAGGTCCCTTATGCATCCGCTGTGGGTAGTCTTATGTACGCTATGCTTTGCACTCGCCCGGACATATGTTTTGCAGTAGGTATGGTGAGTCGATATCAAGCGAGTCCTAGAACCAAGCACTAGCAAGCAGTAAAGCATATACTCAAGTATCTTAAGAGAACGAGGGATTATATGCTGGTGTATTCTGGAGGGGACCTAGCACCCATAGGATACACGGACTCAGACTTCTAGACTTGCAAGGATTCGAGAAAATCGACGTCTGGATCAGTATTCTTTCTCAGCGGAGGCGCCATTGTGTAGAGGAGTATGAAGCAGGGTTGCACAGCTAACTCTACTATGGAGGCTGAGTATGTGGCTGCGGCTGAGGCATCTAAAGAAGTGGATTGGCTCCACAAGTTCTTTAGAGATCTTGAGGTCATTTCGGGTATTGACAAGCCTATCACACTTTACTGTGATAACACTGGGGCTATTGCCAACACAAGGGAATCTTGACACCACAAAAGGACCAAGCACATAGATCGGAGATATCATATTATTAGAGGGCACGTGGAGACAGGACAAGTAGATGTATGTAAGATCGCGTCTAAGGACAACATTGCTGATCCCTTTACTAAGACTTTGGTGGCAAGAAGCTTTGAGAGGTATGTAGAAGTGATGGGGATGCGTAACATGGCACATCTACTGGCTTAGGGCAAGTGGGAGATTGTTAGGAAATGCCCTAAGCATTGAGACATTTTGATGTATTTATTTTGAACTGGATAATAAAATTATATATAGAGGTTATTTATTATATTGATGTATGTCCTCATTCTATTTACATGTTAAAGTAAATGTAAGCAAATATGGCTCCCTGACTGCTTGTGTTAAACTGTTAGAACGTTGCATGCAATGGACTTTTGTATGCGAGAAGACAATGTTCTAAAGTTAGTGTTCTAAACTATGGTCTGTAGTCTATGGGATTAGACCGAGCATCTAACTTATGTTAAGACTATTATGTTGTCTAAAGGCTTGGAGGGGACGGTTTGTCTTGACTGTCTGGAGCTGGACTCCAAAGTAGAGACATAGATATGTTGCTCGGTAGTGACATATTAGACCGGGACTAAAGCGTGATTGATCTACGAAGTCCGCTTTGAGTGGATCGATATGCTTTTGACGTTCATTATGCAGTAACCTTAATCCTGAGTAAAAGGACAGCTTCGTGTATATGACTTGTGTACTTTGATATTCCAATGGCTAAAGCGTCTCAGAGGTAGTAAGCTTATAGACCAGTTCGTTAGGTGCATGGCTTGTATACGATGAAGGGTTTATTTACAGATATCGGAATCATATCTCTAACAAGGAGTTAAGGGTATCCTTTTAAAGGCATTATATTAGATGTGAAAATGGACAAGGTCTTAGTTCATCTGCTGGGCGGATGACTTCTTATTCACATATGGTGAATAATCATTTTCTTTATTCGGTAGTATAATGGAACTTTAAGATAGCCTGATCAGTAGGATTAAACAGACTTTGACCTAAGGCTGATCATGGATATCATATGAGGGTTCTGCATACATGACAAGGTCATTGGACGATAGCTTGTCACAGGCTTATGTAATACGGTATATAATTGGGATTTCAGTTTCAGGTTTATAGTGGTGTGACTCTAAAATTAGTGATCGTATGATTGAGTTGTTCGATAAAGAATGATGATCATATGGATTCGCGGGAGACCGATTATATATATCCAATTGGTCCCTCTATTAGCTCCACATAATTCCTTAACATTTGGCAAATTGATTTGTGTATGCTATTGGCTAGTTGATTATGCATGGATGGTGTTGACATAGGATTAGGATGGTGGACAAGATTCTCTTCGGTTAAATTCAAATTTTGTTTTAGATAATAAAGTACACAATTATTTGAACTCCAAATAAAGTTACCATGATTTTATTTAAGATTGGATTGGAGTTATAGAAAATTATCCATGAGAACAAGAATTTGAAATACAACTGTTTTGTGGATTTTGAAATTTGAATTTTGAAATTTGAAATTTGAAATTGAAATTTGAAATGTGAAATTTGAATTTGATATTTGAAATTCAAATCTTGAATCATAGTCCAATTAGGATTCAAAATTCTTGTGGTAAATCCACAAGGAATGAAATTTGAATTTGAGTTAGATATGAAAAGGAAAGTCTTGTTTGAATCCTACTTGAATTTTGAATCCAAATCCTAACAAACATGGTCAAAAATTTTGAGGATTATCCTCATGGAATTTTCAGATTTTTTGTGGATAATGTTCAGGGAAGAATTCAACTTTCCATCCCAGTTGAATTTGGATTCTCTCCTCCCTGATTATGGCCAAATTTTTTGATGATAAATCCTAAGAGATTTTCGATTATTTTGATAAGGATGAGATAAGATTCAAGCTTGAAAATCCTAGTGGAATTTTGATTCTTCCCTTACTTTTTATGGCCGAAAATATTTGAGAAAAATCCTAAAGTGATTTTCAGATTTTTGGTTGGTTAAGAGGAGATAAAATTCTAGTTAAAATCCTGTTTGAATTTTGAATGAAAAATCCTAAAGTGGCCAAATTTTTTAGTTGGGATTTGGCTTTAATAAATTCAGATTTTTTAGTTGTGGATAAGGGAGAATATCTTCTCCTAATCCAATTCGAATTTAGAGGATCACCTCATGCAAGTTTATAAATAGAGGTCCTGCCACTCCAGTTCTCTCAGACCACAGACTCTCAGGTGAGCAGGCTTATTGTTGCATAACTCACTGTGACAATAAGTTCTTTAGATATCTGGGTGGTCAGAAGAAGACTAGCAGTGTTAGCATACCGATCGAGGTTCAGAGTGCCCACACACTCAGCCATTCGAGAATTAGAGAATAGTAGAGAAGGCTAGTTGGTTAAAGCCCTCCAGTCATTCTTCTCTTGCAAGATTGGCGTCCTTGAGGTATGAGTTTAAATTGTTGTTGGTTAATTGTATATGGCATCATGAGATATTTAACGATCTTGAAAAATTTTTATTGTTCCGTTACGCCACTCTGATACGTTTTTTCTCGATTTTATTCCTACATCTATGCTCCAGACAGTCAAGACAAACCACCCCCACCATGGCTTTAGACTACATAATAGTCTTAACATGAGTTAGATGCTCAGTCTAACCCCATAGACTACAGACCTTAGTTTAGACCGCTTACTTTAGAACATTGTCTTCTCATATACAAAAGTCCATTACATGCAATGTTCTAGCGGTTTTAACACGAGCAGTCAGTGAGCCATATTTCCTTACATTTACTTTAAGATGTAAATAGAATAAGGACAAATAGTAATGTAATGAATAACCTCTATATATAATTTTATTATCCAGTTCAAAATAAATACATCAAATTATCTCTAATGCTTAGGGCATTTTCTAACAATCTCCCACTTGTCGTAAGCCAGCAGATGTGACATGTTCCGCATCCCCATCGCCTCTACATGCCTGTCAAAGCTTCTAGCTACTAAAGTCTTAGTAAAAGGATCGGCAATATTGTCCTCGAACGCAATCTTATATACATCTCCTTGTCCTATCTCCACGTGCCCTCTAATAATGTGATACCTCCGATCTATATGCTTGGTCTTCTTGTGGTGTCGAGATTCCCTTATGTTGGCCATAGCCTCAGTGTTATCACAGTAAAGTGTGATAGGCTTGTCAACACCCGGAATGACTTCAAGGTCTCTAAAGAACTTGCAGAGCCAAACCACTTCTTTAGATGTCTCAGCCACAGCTACATACTTAGCCTTTATCGTAGAGTCAGCTGTGCAACCCTGCTTCACACTCCTCCACACAATGGCGCCTCCTCCGAGCAAGAACACTGATCCTGATGTCGTTTTCCTCGAATCCTTGCATGTCTGAAACTCTGAGTCCGTGTATCTTACGGGTGTTAGGTCCCCTCCAGAATACACCAGCATATAATCCCTCGTTCTCTTAAGATACTTGAGTATATACTTTACTGCTTGCCAGTGCTTGATTACAGGATTCGCTTGATATCGACTCACTATACCTACTGCAAAACATATGTCTGGGTGAGTGCAAAGCATAGCGTACGTAAGGCTACCCACAGCGGATGCATAAAGGACCTTACTCATACGCTCTCTTTCTTCCGATGTCTTAGGACAGTCATCCAATAAAAGAGTTAGACTGGCAATGGAAGGTTGTGAACCTTTCTTTACCTTTTACATTGCATATTTGCCAATTATTTTATCTATGTATGAAACCTGGGATAATGCTATCATTTTGTTCTTTCGATCTTTGAAGAGACGAATGCCTAGAACATAATTAGCTTCTCCTAAGTCCTTCATGTCAAACTGTTGGTGCAGCCAAAGCTTGACCGATGATAAGTTCCCTACATCATTCCCAATGAGTAGTATATCATCGACATAGAGTACTAGAAAGACCACTTTTCATTCTTAATAGTTTATAAACACAAGGTTCATCAACGTTCTGCTCAAAACCAAATGTCTTGATCGCTTGATCAAATCTCTGGTTCCATGAGTGGGATGCTTGCTTTATTCCATAAATGGATCTAAGCAACTTGCAGACGTTTCTTTCTTGTCCTTTTGCCACGAACCCTTCAGGCTGTATCATGTAGATACGTTCCTCAAGATGGCCATTCAAGAATGCCGTCTTGACGTCCATTTACCAAATCTCGTAATCGAGAGCCACAGCAATGGACAGAAGAATACGGATAGACTTCAACATAGCAACAGGTGAAAAGGTTTCATCGTAATCAATTCCAGCCTTTTACGTGTACCCCTTTGTAACCAGTCTAGCTTTGAAAGTTTCCACTCTCCCTTCTGTATCCTTCTTTCTTTTGTAGACCCACTTGCATCCAATGGGTTTTATCCCATCCAACAGATCTACAAGTTCCTAAATAGAGTTGGATTTCATAGAATCCATCTCATTATTCATGGCCTATTTCCAAGATTTAGAATCAACATCATTTATAGTTTCATCATAATTAACCGAATCATCCTCATTCTTATGAGCTTCAGCCTGGTATACCTCAGCATCATACATGAAGAAATTAGGCTTCTTTACGACGAGGCACCCTAAATTGTCGATCGTCTGCAGCTCTTTCATTGGAACTTGAACTTACATCTAAGGTCAAAACCTGTGGAGCAGTTCTTTTATACGATAACTCCTCTAGCACCATTTTGCTTCGAGGCTTAAAGTTATTCATGTGACTTTCCTCCAAGAATGTCGCATGGGTTGAAACAATGACTTTTTGTTCCTTCAGGTTATAGAACAGATCTCCCTTAGTTCCCTTAGGATACCCTACAAACATGCACAATTATGTTCTTGGTTCCAACTTCTTCGCATCCCCATCTAGTACATATGCCGGGCAGCCCCATACTCTCATATGTCCAAAGAAAGGCTTCCTGCCACGCCAAAATTCATACGGAGTCCTAGGAATTGACTTGCTTAGAACCTGATTCAGAATATAGCATGCCATTTGTAATGCATATCCCTAAAATGATAACGACAGCATTGAATAACTCATCATGGACCATACCATGTCCAATAAGGTCCTGTTTCTCCTTTCGGCTACACCATTCTATTGTGGAGTACCAGGTGCAGTCAATTGGGATAATATCCCATTCTCTACAAGATGTCCTAGAAATTCATCGGAGTGGTATTTGCCACCTCGATCAGATCGAAGTGTCTTTATGGATTTACCCAATTGCTTTTCCACTTCTGCACGATACTCTTGAAACTTATCAAAGGTTTCGCTCTTGTGGTGCATCAGGTATACATATCCATACCTCAAGTAATCATCTATAAAGGAGACATAATACTCGAACCCTCCTCATGCTATGACGTTTATGGGGCCACATACGTCGTTGTGCACAATTTCTAAGAGTTCCTGAGCCCTAGTACCCTTAGCTCTAAAAGACCTCTTAGTCATCTTACCCTCAAGACAAGACTCACATTGAGGAAGACGTACCTCCTCTAGAGATTCTAGAGGACCGTCCTTCACCAATCTTTGAATCCTATCCTGATTAATATGACCAAGTCTTAAATGCCAAAGATACGCCTTGTTAGAGTGAGAAACTTTCAACCTTTTAGAGTTATCTGTTAATTCGGTGTCAAGCAGTGAGTACATCTTTGGTTTGATTAAATGCAGGTTTCCATCCATCCATCCAGAATAGATAAAAGACTTATTTCTACGAATATCAACTCTTTTACTAAAAGAAACTGAATAAGAACCCTTTATTAAAGCTATTGATATAAGGTTCCTCCTAAAATTAGGAATATAAAAACAGTCTTTCAATAATATAAACCTAAATTCATCAAAGTAAAGATAAACGTCTCCCACTGCCTCAACCACCACCAAGCTGCTGTCTCTAGTCCACAACGAGAGGTTCCTATCATGTAGACTTCTCATTTCCATTAACCCCTGCAAAGAAACACAAACATGATTAGTGGTGCCCAAATCAATGACCTAAGTGTCTTTCAATTCTTCCACCAAACACGCTTCTAAATAGTGAAGTTCCTTACCTTCCTTGCCCTTGGCGGCTAGGAATTCCCGGTAAGCCTTCTTGAAGTGACCTACCTTCCCACAGCGGAAGCACTTAGACTTTTTAGGGTCCCTGGGCTTCTTGTTCTTCTTCTTCTTCTTCCCATCCGAGACAGGAGGATTAGAAGAACTGGAAGCTGCTTGCTCTTGATTTGGCCTCTTCCTCTTCCGTAAGGGTTTGAAGATTCTGCCAAATTAGCCTCTCTTTTTGTTTGGACCGCATCCTCGTCCCTGATCATCTACTCATAAGCTTGGAGTTGTTTCATGAGCTCGGTTAGTCCTAACTCCCTTGTCGCTAGATTATATGTGGCCTTAAACCCCACAAAATCTTTTGACAGAGTTTTGAACACCATCTCAATCTGGGTGTTGTAGTCCAGTTCAGCACCGTTCTCTGCAGCCTCAACAAAGAATCCCATTAGAGGGATCATATGGCCGTTCACCGAAATACCTACCTTTTGCTTAGAGTTCATAATGCTAGCAATAGCAGACTGTTGAGCCAATTTTTCTTGGCCTCCAAACATGTCCTCCAGATTTTCCATGATCTCCCTAGTAACTTGATAAGTCTCATGCTGCTTTTATAAAACACTCATCATGCTAGCCAAAATGTAGCACGGAGCTATCTCATTGGATTCTCTCCAACGAGTATAGGCAACCGGGACCTCCTCAAGCGGTGTGTTAGGTTTGGGCCTAGGTGGGCATGGTTCATCCAGCACGAACTTATGTCTCTTGCAGCAGAGAACTATCAGTAGATTTCTTTTCCAGTCTTTATAATTATCGCCATTTAGCTTATTTTTAATAAGTATTGAAATGAGGGGTGTCAGTGAAATTTTGAACTGAAATAAAATTATACTAGACATCATTACAAAACCCAAGCAAATATACAGATAATTTAGCAAATAAAACATACAAGTATATTCCTACATGAAACTTGAAAAACATGTAGCAATTCAACGGTAATTCTCAACACCTATTGCCCCAAGCCACCGAGGGGTGGTCATGAGACAAATAGCCAGAACATGGACCCCATCCAATTAATATATGTTGCCTTAAATCCTCCAAGGTTACGACATATATTAATAACTGCTTATTTTGACTACTAGTTTAGTTAACAGAGCTTCTAGGGAAGGTTAATAACTAAAAAAGTCTTGAGTGTATAACCATTATTTACGTAGCCCGATCCACGTCCTACCTAGCCACCGAGGGGTGGTCATGAATAGGATCATGCCCGAACACGTTTTCCACATAGGAGATCCAACCTAGTATACCGACAGCGGTAAACACCTACCGAGGGGTGTGGTCAGGGCAGAACTGACGTAAGGCATTACCATGCTTTCACATATGGATCAACAATGGAGGCCGTGGGTTTTGTTTGAAACCCTCTCCCACTCAATATTTTGAAAAACATGCAAGTTTTGATAAATATGTATGATCAATATAGTATGAGCGGCACTCACCTATCCTATATGACATGTTATCAAATATGTAAATAAAACATCCATCAATACATATTTATACATCCATGACATATCACAGAAAAAATAATTGACAGAATAATAACCAAGCCATGGTTCCATCCTAGAACAAAGAAAATAAAGATGACAAAATTCCATCCAAAGCATTCTTTGGGTCTTGAATTTTGTTCTGTCTTCTTGTATCCATCTTTATGTAGCCTCTCCATTTATTTCTCATCTCAAGAATCATTTAAAATTTAAATTCTAAAAAATTTAAATTTCAAATTCAAATTCCAAATTCGAATTTCAAATTTAAATTTCAAATTCAAATTTTAAACAATTTTAAATATCATGTGTAATAATATGTAATTTCAAAAATTTTCAAAATTTCAATTACATATTTTTAAACATGATTTAAAAATTAAATCTCAAATTTAAAAATCAAAATTTTTTTATTTTCGAACCATCGGCCCTACGGCCCCGGAGGCCGGCAGCCGCCGTGGGCAGCCTCCAGCCCTCGGAGGGCTGGCAGCCCGCGGCCGCAGGCCATGTGCAACCATGCCGAGTTGCAGGCCAAGCTTGCAGCCATAGGCTACATGCCCAGGGCTGGGGCCGGCCTTTGGGGGGCCACGGCCACACTTGGCTGCAGGCAGTGCCTACGGCCATGGGTGGTGCAGTCGTCGGCAGGGGCTGCCACAGCCCCATCTTGCCCGAGGGCAGGGGCTGTAGCCCCACCACGGTTGGTGGTCCATCCCAAGGGGATGGTCCTCGATTTTCGTGTCATATTCCAATTTACTCATTAGAATCTTCAAAAATTAATTTGAATCCTAATTAAATTGAAATTTTCCACACAATCAAAATTTCAATCTTTAAATTAAATTTAACTTTTGGGAAAAATAAATTACGATCTTCAAACTTCAATCTCCTCTAAGAATAATTACATAAAATTTCGTAAACCGTTTCTGGTGTACAAAAATTCTAATCATAATAATTCTAAGAGATAAAAAATTAAAATCCATGGGAAAATTACAGTAATAATAAACTGCTCTCATTTTTACATAAAAAATCCTAGATACAATTTTCTAAATTCTAAGGAATCATAACCGGTTAAAAATAACCATGCTTATAATAATTCAGAAAATTAAAATAACCATATACTACATACATAATACATGATAACAGCATAAAGGAATCCTAGAATGCCACTATCTAAATATCAAATCCATTCATAAATAAAAAGACTAACTAATTGTCTAATTTATGTATATGGCATAGTCACGAGATGGCTCTGATACCAATTGTAGGAAATAAATCAGTAAAAACGTATCAGAGTGGCGTAGCGGAACAATAAAAATTTTTCACAATTGTTAAATATCTCATGATGCCATATACAATAAACCAATAACAGTTTGAACTCATACCTCAAAGGACGCCAATCTGCAGGAGGAGAATGATTGGAGGGCTTAAACCAACTAGCCTTC
Organism: Antiaris toxicaria; assembly: GCA_035233585.1. NCBI lineage: Eukaryota > Viridiplantae > Streptophyta > Magnoliopsida > Rosales > Moraceae > Antiaris > Antiaris toxicaria. The sequence continues at coordinate 26,452,434 of CP141154.1, forward strand.
TCTACTATTCTCAAATTCCTGAATTGCTAAGTGTGTGGGCACTCTGAACCTTGATTGGTATGCTAGCACTGCTAGACTTCTTTCGACCACCCAGATCTCTAAAGAACTTATTGTCACGGTGAGTTATGCAACAATAAGCCTGCTCACCTGAGAGTCTATGGTCTCAGAGAGCTGGAGTGGTAGGGCCTCTATTTAAAAACTTGCATGAGGTGATCCTCTGAATTCGAATTGGATTAGGAGAAGATTTTCTCCCTTATCCATAACACAAAATCTGAAAATCCTAGCCTTATCCCAACTAAAAAATTCGGCCAATTTTTAGGATTTTGTATTTAAAATTTAAACAGAATTTTAACTTGAATTATATCTCTTCACTCGCCAATAAAACCGAATTTCCCTAAGGCCATAAACCTGTCCAGATTCGTCTATTAAAGTGTGAGGGGAATCGAAATTTAAATAGGATTTTCTCACTTGAATTTTATCTCATCCTTATCCATAAATAACCGAAATTCTCCCTTAAGATTCACTCTTAATTTTCGGCCACTTCTAGGGAGGAGAGAATCCAAATACAACTGAGATTGAAACTTGAATTTTCCATGAAACTTATCCATACAAAATTCGAAAATTCTAGGAGGAGATTCCTCAAAATTTTTGACCAAATTAGTTAGGATTGGGATTCAAAATTCAAGTAGGATTCAAACAAGATTTTCCTCTCCATAATTCAACACAAATTTGAATTCTAACCATGTGGAATTATCCACAAAGAATTCGAATTTCACTTGGATTGTGATTCAAAATTTGAATTTCAAAATTCAAAATTCAAAATTCAAATTCAAATTTCAAATTTAAATTTCAAATTCAAATTTCAAATTCGAATTTCTAATTTAAATTTCAAATTCAAATTTCAAATTCAAAATTTAAATTTCAAAATCCACAAAAAGTTGTATTTCAAATTTTTCCCTCATGGATAATTGTCTACAACTCCAATCCAATCTCAAATAAAATCATGACAACTTTATTTGGAGTTCGAATAATTGTGTACTCTATTATCCAAAACAAAACATGAATTCAACCAAAGAGAATCTTGTCCACCATCCTAATCCTATGTCAACACCATCCACGCATAATCAACTAGCCAATAAGCATACACAAATTAATTTGCCAATCATTAAGGAATTATGTGGAGCTAGTAGATGGACCAATTGGACATATATAATCGGGCTACCGTGAATCCATATGATCATCATTCTTTACTGAACAACTGAATCATATGATTACTAATATCAGAGTCACACCACTATAAACCTAAAATTGAACTCCCAATTATATACCGTATTACGTAAGCCTGTGACAATCTATTGTCCAATGACCTTGTCGTGTATGAAGAACCCTTATATGATATCCATGATTAATCTTAGGTCAAAGTCCATTTAATCCTACTGACCAGGCTATCTTAAAGTTCCATTATACTACTAAATAAGAAAATGATTATTCACCATATGTGAATAAAAAGTCATCCGCCCAGCTGACGACCCAAGGCCTTATCCGTTTTCAGATCCAATATAATGCCTTTAAGAGGATACCTTTAACTCCTTAGGGCTATGATTCTGATATCTGTAAACAAACCCTTCATCGTATATAAGTCATGCACCTAACGAACCGGTCTATAAGCTTACTACCTCTTAGATGCTTTAGCCATTGGAACATCAAAGTACACAAGTCATATACATGAAGTAATTCATTTACTCAGGATTACAGTTATTGCATAATGAACATCAAAAGTAGATTGATCCACTCTTAGCGGACTTCGCAAATCAATCACGCTTTAGTTCTGGTTTAATATGTCACCGCCAAGCAACATATTTATGTCTCTACTTGGGAGTCTATGCTCTAGATAGTCAAGACAAACTGTCCCCACCATGGCTTTAGACAACATAGTAGTCTTAATATGAGTTAGATGCTCGGTCTAACCCCATAAACTACAGACCTTAGTTTAGACTGCTTACTTTAGAATATTATCTTCTCCCATACAAAAGTCCATTGCATGCAACATTTTAACAGTTTTAACATAAACAGTCAGTGAGCCATATTTGCTTATATTTACTTTAACATGTAAATATATTAAGGATAAACAGTAATGTAATGAATAACCTCTATATATAATTTTATTATCTAGTTCAAAATAAATACATCAAAATATCTCTAATGCTTAGGGCCTTTCCTAACAAGGATCACCTCATGTAAGTCTATAAATAAAAGTCCTGCCACTTCAGTTCTCTCAGACCATAGACTCTCAGGTGAGCAGGCTTATTATTATACAACTCACCATGACAATAAGTTCTTTAGAAATCTGGATGGTCGGAAGAAGACTAGTAGTGCTAGCATACTGATTGAGGTTTAGAGTGCCCACACACTCAGTCATTCAGGAATTGGAGAATAGTAGAGAAGGTTAGTTGGTTGAAGCCCTACGATCATTCACCTCTTGCAGATTGGCATGTAGGAAATAAATCGATAAAAATGCATCAGAGTGGCGCTGTGGAACAATAAAAATTTTTTCAAGATCGTTAAATATCTCATGATGCCATATATAATAAACCAACAACAATTTAAACTCATACCTCAAGGATGCCAATCTACAGGAGGAGAATGATCGGAGGGCTTTAACCAACTAGCCTTCTCTACTATTCTCTAATTCTCAAATGGCTGAGTGTGTGGGTACTCTGAACCTTGATCAGTATGCTAGCACTGCTAGTCTTCTTCCGACCACCCAGATCTCTAAAGAATTTATTGTCACGGTGAGTTGTGCAATAATAAGCCTGCTTACCTGAGAGTCTGTGGTCTAAGAGAACTGAAGTGGCAGGACCTGTATTTATAGATTTCCATAAGGTGATCCTTAAAATTCGATTTGGATTAGGAGAAGATTTTCTCCCTTATCCACTCACAAAATTTGAATTTTTCATGGCCTTATCCAACCAAAAAATTCGTCCACTTTTGAGATTATCCAATCCAAATTCAAATAGGATTTTAACTTGAATTTTATCTCCTCATTCCCTCTTAAAAAACTGATTTCCCTTTGTGCTAAAAACATGACTAGATTCGATCATTAAAGTGTGAGGAGAATCAAAATCCAAATAGGATTTTCTAGAATTTTATCTCATCCTTATCCATAAAAAACTGAAAATCTTCCTTGAGATTCCCTCAAAATTTCGGCCACTTTTAGGGAGGAGATCCAAATTCAACTGAGATTGAAACTTGAATTTTTCCCTGCATCCTTATCCAAAAAAACCAAAAATATCTTGGAGGATTTTCCTCAACAAAATTCAGCCACTTTTGTTAGAATTAGGATTCAAAATTCAAGCAGGATTCAAACAAGATTTTCCTCTTCATATCCAACTCAAATTCGAATTCTAACCTTGTGGAATTATCCATAAAAAATTCGAATTTCACTTGGACTGTGATCCAAAACTTGAATTTCAAATTTCAAAATTCAAAATTCAAATTCAAATTTCAAATTTCAAATTTCAAAATCCATAAACAGTTGTATTTCAAATTTTTGTTCTCATGAATAATTTTCTACAGCTCCAATCTAATCTCAAATAAAATCATGGCAACTTTATTTGGGATTCAAATAATTGTGTACTCTATTATCCAAAAAAAATTTGAATTCAACTGGAGAGAATCTTATCCACCATCCTAATCCTATGTCAACACCATCCATGCATAATTAACTAGCCAATAAGCATACACAAATTAATTTGCCAATCATTAAGGAATTATGTTAAGCTAGTAGAGGGACCAATTGGACATATATAACTGGGCTACTGTGAATCCATATGATCATAATTCTTTACCGAACAACTCAATCATATGATTACTAATATCAGAGTCACACCATTATAAACCTAAAACTGAACTCCCAATTATATACCGTATTACGTAAGCCTGTGACAAGCTATTGTCCAATGACCTTGTCATGTATGCAAAACCCTCATATGATATCCATATCAATCTTAGGTCAAAGTCCAATTAATCTTACTGATCAGGCTATCTTAAAGTTCCATTATACTACTGAACAAGAAAATAATTATTCAACATATGTGATGTTAGGAAATGCCCTAAGTATTAGAGACATTTTGATGTATTCATTTTGAACTGGATAATAAAATTATATACATAGAGGTTATTCATTACATTGCTATTTGTCCTCGTCTTATTTACACGTTAAAGTAAATGTAAGCAAATATGACTCACTGACTGCTTGTGTTAAAACTGTTAGAACGTTGCATGCAATGGACTTTTGTATGCGAGAAGACAATGTTCTAAAGTTAGCAGTCTAAACTATGGTCTGTAGTCTATGGGGTTAGACCGAGCATCTAACTCATGTTAAGACTATTATGTTGTCTAAAGCCTTAGAGGGGACGGTCTGTCTTAACTGTCTGGAGCTGGACTCCCAAGTAGAGACATGGATATGTTGCTCGGTGGTGACATATTAGACCGGGACTAAAGCGTGATTGATCTACGTAGTCCGCTATGAGTGGATCAATCTGTTTTTGACGTTCATTGTGCAATAACCTTAATCCTGAGTAAATGAACTACTTCATGTATATGACTTGTGTACTTTGATGTTCCAATGGCTAAAGCGTCTCAGAGGTAGTAAGCTTATAGACCGGTTCGTTGGGTGCATGACTTGTATACGATGAAGGGTTTGTTTGCAGATATCGGAATCATAGCTCTGAGGAGTTAAAGGTATCCTCTTAAAGGCATTATACTGAATGTGAAAATGGACAAGGCCTTGGGTCGTCTGCTGGGCGGATGACTTCTTATTCACATATGGTGAATAATCATTTTCTTGATTCGGTAGTATAATGGAACTTTAAGATAGCCTGATCAGTAGGATTAAACGGACTTTGACCTAAGGCTGATCATGGATATCATATGAGGGTTTTGCATATATGACAAGGTCATTGGATGGTAGCTCGTCACAGGCTTACGTAATACGGTATATAATTGGGAGTTCAGTTTCAGGTTTATAGTGGTGTGACTCTGAAATTAGTGATCATATGATTGAGTTGTTCGGTACAGAATGATGATCATATGGAATCACGGGAGCCCGATTATATATGTCCAATCAGTCCCTCTACTAGCTCCACATAATTCCTTAACGTTTGGCAAATTGATTTGTGTATGCTATTGGCTAGTTTATTATGCATGGATGGTGATGACACAGGATTAGGATGGTAGACAAGATTCTCTCCGGATTGGATTCAGACTTTGTTTTGGATAATAGAGTACACAATTATTCGAACTCCAAATAAAGTTGCCATGATTTTATTTGAGATTGGATTGGAGTTGTAGAAAATTATCCATGAGAACAAGAATATGAAACACAACCGTTTTGTGGAATTTGAAATTTGAATTTTGAAATTTGAAATTTGAAATTTGAAATTTGAAATTTGAAATTTGAATTTGAAATTTGAATTTGAAATTTGAAATTCAAATTTTGAATCACAATCCAAGTAGGATTCGAATTTGTTGTGGAAAATCCACAAGGTTTGAAATTCGAATTTGAGTTGGATTTGGAGAGGATAATCTTGTTAGAATCCTACTTGAATTTTGAATCAAAATCCCAACAAAAGTGGGCGAATTTTTGGAGGATAATCCTCAATGGAAAATTCGGTTTTTGTAGATAAGATTCAAGGGAAAATTCAAGTTTCAATCCTAGTTGAATTTGGATTCTCTCCCTCCCTAAAAGTGGCCGAAATTTTGGAGGCTTTATCCTAGGAAATTCGGTTATTTTTGGATAAGGTTGAGATGAGATTTAGCTTGAAAAATCCTAGTGGAATTTTGATTCTTCCTTATCCTAAAAGTGGCCGAAAATTTGGAGAAGATTTTCTCCTAAAGATTTCGGATTTTTTGGTTGAAAAAGGGAGATAAAATTCTAGTTAAAATCTTTTTTAGATTTGGATTGGATTTATCCTAGGAAAACCGAATTTAATTGTGGAGATTCTCCCTTGGAAAATTCGGATTTTTTGGTTTGGATAAGGGAGAAAATCTTTTCCTAGTCCAATTCGAATTCAGAGAATCACCTCATGCAGGTCTATAAATAGAGGTCCTGCCACTCCAGTTCTCTCAGATCACAGACTCTCAGGTGAGCAGGCTTATTGTTGCACAGCTCATCGTGACAATAAAGTTCTTTAGAGATCTGGGTGGTCGGAAGAAGACTAGCAGTGCTAGCATACCGATCGAGGTTCAGAGTGCCCACACACTCAGCCATTCGGGAATTGGAGAATAGTAGAGAAGGCTAGTTGGTTGAAGCCTCCGGTCACTCTCCTCCTGTTCATTGGCGTCCTTGAGGTATGAGTTTTAATTGTTGTTGATTTATTGTATATGGCATCATGAGATATTTAACGATCTAAAATTTTTATTGTTCCGCTGCGCCACTCTGATACGTTTTTACCGATTTATTTTCCTACAATTGGTATCAGAGCCATCTCATGACTATGCCATGTACATAAATTAGACAATTACTTAGTCTTTTATTTATGTATGGATTTGATATTTAGAGAGTGGCATTCTAGGTTTCCTTTATGTTGTTATCATGTATTATGTATAAAGTATGTGGTTATTTTAATTTTTTGAATTATTATAAGCATGCTTGTTTATACCGGTTGTGATTCCTTAGAATTTAGAAAAATTGTATCTAGGAATTTTTTATGTAACCATGGGAGCAGTTTATTAACACTGTAATTTTCCCATGGATATTAATTTTTGTCTCTTAGAATTTTTATGGATAGAATTTTGTACACCGGAAACGGTATAGGAATTTTTTATGTAATTATTCTTGAAGGAGATTGAAGATTGAAGACCGTAATTTATTTTTCCCAAAAGTTAAATTTAATTTAAAGGTTGAAATTTTGATTGTGTGGAAAATTTCAATTTAATTGGGATTCAAATTAATTTTTGGAGATCCTAAAAGATAAATTGGAATATGGCATGAAAATCGAGACACGACCCCTCGGGATAGGCCGACAAACCTTGGTGGGGCTGCAGCCCCTGCCCTCGGGCAGGATGGGGCTGCGGCAGCCCCTGTACAGGCCCACACCACCCACGGCCACAGGCTCTGCCTGCAGCCAGGGGTGGCCGTGGCCTGCCCAAGGCTGGCCGCAGCCTGGGCGTGCAGCCTTTGGCTGCAGGCGCTGCCTGCAGCCTGCCGGCTGCTGCGCCCAGTCTGGGCGTGCAGCCTGGTGCTGCAGGCTTGGCCTGCAGCCCGGCAGGCTGCACAAGGGGCGGCCGTGGGCTGCCAGCCCCTCCGGGGTTGGTGGCTGCCCACGGCGGCTGCCGCCTTCACGGGCGGCGGTGCGGCGGTCCAAAATTTGAAAATTTTGATTTTTAAATTTGAGATTTAATTTTAAATCATGTTTAAAAATATGTAATTAAAAATTTGAAATTTTTGAAATTACATATTATTACACATGATGATTAAAATTGTTTAAAATTTGAATTAGAAATTTAAATTTGAAATTCGAATTTGGAGTTTGAATTTGAAATTTAAATTTTTGGAAATTTAAATTTTAAATAATTCTTGGGATGAGAAATAAATGGAGAGGCTACATAAAGATGGATACAAGAAGACGGAACAAAATTCAAGACCCAAAGAATGCTTTGGATGGAATTTTGTAATCTTTATTTTCTTTGTTCTAGGATGGAACCATAGCTTGGTTAGTCTGTCAATTATTTTTTTTTCTGTGATATGTCATGGATGTATAAATATGTATTGATGGATGTTATTTATGCATATTTGATAACATGTCATATAGGATAGGTGAGTGCCGCTCATACTATATTGATCATACATAATTTATCAAAACTTGCATGTTTTTCAAAATATTGAGTGGGAGAGGGTTTCAAACAAAACCCACGGCCTCCATTGTTGATCCATATGTGAAAGCATGGTAACGCCTCGCGTCAGTTCTGACCTGACCACACCCCTCGGTAGGTGTTTACCGCCGCCGGTATACTAGATTGGATCTCCTATGTGGAAAACGTGTTCGGGTGCGATCCTATTCATGACCACCCCTCGGTGGCTTGGTAGGACGTGGATCGGGCTACGTAAACAACGGTTATACACTCAAGACTCGTTTAGTTATTAACCTTCCCTAGAAGCTCTGTTAACTAAACTGGTGGCCAAATAAGCGGTTATTAATATATGTCTTAACCTTGGAGGATTTAAGGTAACATATATTAATTGGACGGGGTCCATGTTCCGGCTATTTGTTCTCATGACCACCCCTCGATGGCTTGGGGCAATAGGTGCTGAGAATTACCGTTGCAATGCTACATTTTTTTCAAGTTTCATGTAGGAACATACTTGTATGTTTTATTTGCTAAATTATCTGCATATTTGCTTGGGCTTTGTAATGATGTCTAGTATAATTTTATTTCAGTTCAAAATGTCACCGACACCCCTCATTTCGATACTTACTGAAAATAAGTTGAATGGCGACAATTATAAAGATTGGAAAAGAAATCTATTAATAGTTCTCAGCTGTGAGAGACACAAGTTCGTACTGGACGAACCATGCCCACCTGGGCCCAAACCTGACACACCACTTGAGGAGGTCCCGGTTGCCTATAATCGTTGGAGAGAATCCAATGAGATAGCTCAATGCTACATCCTTGCTAGCATGACGAGTGCTTTACAAAAACAGCATGAGACTTATCAAGTTGCTAGGGAGATCATGGAAAATCTGGAGGACATGTTCGGAGGCCAAGAAAAATTGGCTCGACAGTCCGCTATCACCAGCATTATGAACTCTAAGCAAAAGGCGGGTGCTCCGGTGAAGGACCATATGATCACTCTAATGGGATTCTTCGCTGAGGCTGCCGAGAATGGTGCTGAGTTGGACTATAACACCCAGATCGAGATGGTGTTCAAGACTCTGTCTAAAGATTTTGTGGGGTTTAAGGCCGCATACAATCTGGCGACAAAGGAGTTAGGACTTACCGAGCTCATGAAGCAACTACAGGCTTATGAGCGGATGATCAGGGATGAGGATACGGTCCGACCTAAAGGAGAGGCCAATTTGGCGGAATCTTCCAATCCCTCACGGAAGAGGAAGAGGCCAAATAAGAAGCAAGTGGCTTCCAGTTCTTCTAATCCTCCTGTCTCAGACGGGAAGAAGAAGAAGAAGAACAAGAAGCCGAAGGACCCTAAAAAGTTCAAATGCTTACACTGTGGGAAGGTAGGTCACTTCAAGAAGGCTTGCCGGGAATTCCTAGCCTCCAAGGGCAAGGAAGGTAAGGAACTTCATTACTTAGAAGCGTGTTTGGTGGAAGAATCGAAAGACACATGGGTCATTGATTCGGGCGCCACTAATCATGTTTGTGTTTCTATGCAGGGGTTCGTGGAAACGAGAAGTCTACATGATAGGAGCCTCTCGTTGCGGACTGGAGATGGTAGCTTTGTGGTGGCTGAGGCAGTGGGAGACGTTCATCTTTATTTTGATCAATTTAGGTTTATTTTATTGAAAGACTGTTTTTATGTTCCTAATTTTAGGAGGAACCTTATATCGGTAGCTTGTTTAATAAAGGATTCTTATTCAGTTTCTTTTAGTAAAAGAGTTGATATTCGTAGAAATAAGTCTTTTATCTGTTCTGGATGGATGGATGGAAACCTATATTTGATCAGACCAAAGATGTACTCACTGCTTGACACTGAATTAATTGATAACTCTAAAAGGTTGAAAGTTTCTCACTCTAACAAGGCGTATCTTTGGCATTTAAGACTTGGTCATATTAATCAGGATAGGATTCAAAGATTGGTGAAAGACGGTCTGGAATCTCTGGAGGAGGTACGACTTCCCCAATGTGAGTCTTGTCTAGAGGGTAAAATGACTAAGAGGTCTTTTGGAGCTAAGGGTACAAGGGCACAGGAGCTCTTAGAAATTGTGCACACTGACGTATGTGGCCCCATGAACGTCACAGCACGAGGAGGGTTCGAGTACTATGTCTATTTCATAGATGATTACTCGAGGTATGGATATGCGTATCTAATGCACCGCAAGAGCGAAACCTTTGATAAATTTAAAGAGTATCGTGCGGAAGTGGAAAAGCAATTGGATAAATCCATAAAGACACTTCGATCTGATCGAGGTGGCGAATACCTCTCCGATGAATTTCTAGGACATCTTGTAGAGAACGGGATATTATCCCAATTGACTGCACCTGGTACTCCACAACAGAATGGTGTAGCCGAAAGGAGAAACAGGACCTTATTGGATATGGTACGTTCCATGATGAGTTACTCAACGCTGCCATTATCATTTTGGGGACATGCTTTACAAACGGCGTGCTATATTCTGAACCAGGTTCCGAGCAAATCAATTCCTAGAACTCCGTATGAATTGTGGCGTGGCAGGAAGCCCTCCCTTGGACATATGAGAATATGGGGCTGCCCGGCACATGTACTGGATGGGGATGCGAAGAAGTTGGAACCAAGATCAGAATTGTGCATGTTTGTAGGGTATCCAAAGGGAACTAAAGGAGGTCTGTTCTATAACCCGAAGGAACAAAAGGTCATTGTCTCAACCCATGCGACATTCTTGGAGGAAAGTCACATGAATGACTTTAAACCTCGAAACAAAGTGGTGCTAGAGGAGTTATCGGGTGAAAGAACTGCTCCACAGATTTCGGTCTTGGACGCAAGTCCGAGTTCTAGTGAAAGACCTGCAGACGATCAACAATTTAGGATGCCTCGTCGTAGTGGGAGGGTTTCTAAGAAACCTAATTTCTTTATGTATGATGCTGAGGTATACCAGGCCGAGGCTCATGAGCATGAGGAAGATCCGGTCACATATGATGAAGCTATAAAGGATGTTGATTCTAGATCTTGGAAACAGGCTATGAACAATGAGATGGATTCTATGAAATCCAACTCTGTTTGGGAACTTGTAGATTTGCCGGATGGGATAAAACCCATTGGATGCAAATGGGTCTACAAAAGAAAGAAGGATGCGGAAGGGAGAGTGGAAACTTTCAAAGCTAGACTGGTTGCAAAGGGATACACGCAAAAGGCTGGAATCGATTACGAGGAAACCTTTTCGCCTGTTGCTATGCTGAAGTCTATCCGTATTCTTCTGTCCATTGCTGCGGCTCTCGATTACGAGATCTGGCAAATGGATGTCAAGACGGCATTCTTGAATGGCCATCTTGAAGAGTGTATCTATATGATACAGCCCGAAGGGTTCGTAGCAAAAGGTCAAGATAAGAAAGTCTGCAAGTTGCTTAGATCCATTTATGGATTAAAGCAGGCATCCCGCTCATGGAACCAGAGGTTTGATCAAGCGATTAAGACATTTGGTTTTGAGCAGAACGTTGATGAACCTTGTGTTTATAAACGTATTAAGGATGGAAAAGTGGTCTTTCTGATACTCTATGTCGATGACATACTACTCATTGGGAATGATGTAGGGAATTTATCATCGGTCAAGCTTTGGTTACACCAACAGTTTGACATGAAGGACTTGGGAGAAGCTAATTATGTTCTAGGCATTCGTCTCTTCAGAGATCGAAAGAACAAAATGATAGCATTATCCCAAGCTTCATACATAGATAAAATAATTGACAAATATGCAATGCTAGAGGCAAAGAAAGGCTCACAACCTTCTATTGCTGGTTTAACTCTTTCATTGGATGACTGTCCCAAGACATCGGAAGAAAGAGAGCGTATGAGTAAGGTCCCTTATGCATCCGCTGTGGGTAGCCTTATGTACGCTATGCTTTGCACTCGCCCGGACATATGTTTTGCAGTAGGTATGGTGAGTCGATATCAAGCGAATCCTGGAACCAAGCACTGGCAAGCAGTAAAGCATATACTCAAGTATCTTAAGAGAACGAGGGATTATATGCTAGTGTATTCTGGAGGGGACCTAACACCCGTAGGATACACGGACTCAGACTTCCAGACTTGTAAGGATTCGAGGAAATCGACATCTGGATCAGTGTTTTTACTCGGAGGAGGCGCCATTGTGTGGAGGAGCGTGAAGCAGGGCTGCACAGCTGACTCTACTATGGAGGCTGAGTATGTGGCTGCGGCTGAGGCATCTAAAGAAGCGGTTTGGCTCCGCAAGTTCTTTAGAGACCTTGAGGTCATTCCGGGTGTTGACAAGCCTATCACACTTTACTGTGATAATACAGGGGCTATTGCCAACACAAGGGAATCTCGTCACCACAAGAGGACCAAGCACATAGATCGGAGGTATCACATTATTAGAGGGCATGTGGAGACAGGACAAGTGGATGTATGTAAGATCGCGTCCGAGGACAACATCGCTGATCCCTTTACTGAGACTTTGGTAGCTAGAAGCTTTGAGAGGCATGTAGAGGCGATGGGGATGCGTAACATGGCACATCTACTGGCTTAGGGCAAGTGGGAGATTGTTAGGAAATGCCCTAAGTATTAGAGACATTTTGATGTATTCATTTTGAACTGGATAATAAAATTATATACATAGAGGTTATTCATTACATTACTATTTGTCCTCGTCTTATTTACACGTTAAAGTAAATGTAAGCAAATATGGCTCACTGATTGCTTGTGTTAAAACTGTTAGAACGTTGCATGCAATGGACTTTTGTATGCGAGAAGACAATGTTCTAAAGTTAGCAGTCTAAACTATGGTCTGTAGTCTATGGGGTTAGACCGAGCATCTAACTCATGTTAAGACTATTATGTTGTCTAAAGCCTTAGAGGGGACGGTCTGTCTTGACTGTCTGGAGCTGGACTCCCAAGTAGAGACATGGATATGTTGCTCGGTGGTGACATATTAGACCGGGACTAAAGCGTGATTGATCTACGTAGTCCGCTATGAGTGGATCAATCTGTTTTTGACGTTCATTGTGCAATAACCTTAATCCTGAGTAAATGAACTACTTCATGTATATGACTTGTGTACTTTGATGTTCCAATGGCTAAAGCGTCTCAGAGGTAGTAAGCTTATAGACCGGTTCGTTGGGTGCATGACTTGTATGTTAGGAAATGCCCTAAGTATTAGAGACATTTTGATGTATTCATTTTGAACTGGATAATAAAATTATACTTAGAGGTTATTCATTACATTGCTATCTGTCCTCGTCTTATTTACATGTTAAAGTAAATGTAAGCAAATATGGCTCACTGACTGCTTGTGTTAAAACTGTTAGAACGTTGCATGCAATGGACTTTTGTATGCGAGAAGACAATGTTCTAAAGTTAGCAGTCTAAACTATGGTCTGTAGTCTATGGGGTTAGACCGAGCATCTAACTCATGTTAAGACTATTATGTTGTCTAAAGCCTTAGAGGGGACGGTCTGTCTTGACTGTCTGGAGCTGGACTCCCAAGTAGAGACATGGATATGTTGCTTGGTGGTGACATATTAGACCGGGACTAAAGCGTGATTGATCTACGTAGTCCGCTATGAGTGGATCAATCTGCTTTTGACGTTCATTATGCAATAACCTTAATCCTGAGTAAATGAACTACTTCATGTATATGACTTGTGTACTTTGATGTTCCAATGGCTAAAGCGTCTCAGAGGTAGTAAGCTTATAGACCGGTTCGTTGGGTGCATGACTTGTATACGATGAAGGGTTTGTTTGCAGATATCGGAATCATAGCTCTGAGGAGTTAAAGGTATCCTCTTAAAGGCATTATACTAAATGTGAAAATGGACAAGGCCTTGGGTCGTCTGCTGGGCGGATGACTTCTTATTCACATATGGTGAATAATCATTTTCTAGATTCGGTAGTATAATGGAACTTTAAGATAGCCTGATCAGTAGGATTAAACGGACTTTGACCTAAGGCTGATCATGGATATCATATGAGGGTTTTGCATATATGACAAGGTCATTGGATGGTAGCTCGTCACAGGCTTACGTAATACGGTATATAATTGGGAGTTCAGTTTCAGGTTTATAGTGGTGTGACTCTGAAATTAGTGATCATAAGATTGAGTTGTTCGGTACAGAATGATGATCATATGGAATCACGGGAGCCCGATTATATATGTCCAATCAGTCCCTCTACTAGCTCCACATAATTCCTTAATGTTTGGCAAATTGATTTGTGTATGCTATTGGCTAGTTTATTATGCATGGATGGTGATGACACAGGATTAGGATGGTAGACAAGATTCTCTCCGGTTGGATTCAGATTTTGTTTTGGATAATAGAGTACACAATTATTCGAACTCCAAATAAAGTTGCCATGATTTTATTTGAGATTGGATTGGAGCTGTAGAAAATTATCCATGAGAACAAGAATATGAAATACAACCGTTTTGTGGAATTTGAAATTTGAATTTTGAAATTTGAAATTTGAATTTTGAAATTTGAAATTTGAATTTTGAATTTGAAATTTGAATTTGAAATTTGAATTTGAAATTCGAATTTGAAATTTGAATTTGAAATTTAAATTTGAAATTTGAAATTTGAAATTTGAAATTTGAATTTGAAATTTGAATTTGAAATTTGAAATTCAAATTTTGAATCACAGTCCAAGTAGGATTCGAATTTGTTGTAGAAAATCCACAAGGTTTGAAATTCGAATTTGAGTTGGATTTGGAGAGGATAATCTTGTTAGAATCCTACTTGAATTTTGAATCCAAATCCCAACAAATAAGGGACGAAATTTTGAGGATAATCCTCATGAAAGATTTCAGATTTTGTGGATAAGATTCAAGGGAATATTCAAGTTTCAATCCTAGTTGAATTTGGTTTCTCTCTCCTCCCAAAAGTGGCCGAAATTTTGGATCCCTAATCCTAGGAAATTCGGTTATTTTTGGATAAGGTTAAGATGAGATTTTGCTTGAGAAATCCTAGTGGAATTTTGATTCTCCCTTATCCTAAAAGTGGCCGAAAATTTGGAGGATTTTCTCCTTGTGAATTTCGGATTTTTTGGTTGGAAAAGGGAGATAAAATTCTAGCTAAAATCTTCTTAAGATTTGGATTGGATTTATCTAGAAAAACCGAATTTAATTGTGGAGATTCTCCCTTGGAAAATTCGGATTTTTTGGTTATGGATAAGGGAGAAAATCTTTTCCTAGTCCAATTCGAATTCAGAGAATCACCTCATGCAGGTCTATAAATAGAGGTCCTGCCACTCCAATTCTCTCAGACCACAGACTCTCAGGTGAGCAGGCTTATTGTTGCACAGCTCATCGTGACAATAAAGTTCTTTAGAGATCTGGGTGGTCGGAAGAAGACTAGCAGTGCTAGCATACCGATCGAGGTTCAGAGTGCCCACACACTCAGCCATTCGGGAATTGGAGAATAGTAGAGAAGGCTAGTTGGTTGAAGCCTCCGGTCACTCTCCTCCTGTTCATTGGCGTCCTTGAGGTATGAGTTTTAATTGTTGTTGATTTATTGTATATGGCATCATGAGATATTTAACGATCTAAAAATTTTTATTGTTCCGCTGCGCCACTCTGATACGTTTTTACCGGTTTATTTTCCTACAATTGGTATCAGAGCCATCTCATGACTATGCCATGTATATAAATTAGACAATTACTTAGTCTTTTTATTTATGTATGGATTTGATATTTAGAGAGTGGCATTCTAGGGTTCCTTTATGTTGTTATCATGTATTATGTATAAAGTATGTGGTTATTTTAATTTTTTGAATTATTATAAGCATGCTTGTTTATACCGGTTATGGTTCCTTAGAATTTAGAAAAATTGTATCTAGGAATTTTTTATGTAACCATGGGAGCAGGTTATTAACACTGTAATTTTCCCATGGATATTAATTTTTGTCTCTTAGAATTTTTATGGATAGAATTTTGTACACCGGAAACGGTATAGGAATTTTTTATGTAATTATTCTTGGAGGAGATTGAAGATTGAAGACCGTAATTTATTTTTCCCAAAAGTTAAATTTAATTTAAAGGTTGAAATTTTGATTGTGTGGAAAATTTCAATTTAATTGGGATTCAAATTAATTTTTGGAGATCCTAAAAGATAAATTGGAATATGGCACGAAAATCGAGACACGACCCCTCAGGATAGGCCGACGGGCCTTAGTGGGGCTGCAGCCCCTGCCCTCGGGCAGGATGGGGCTGCGGCAGCCCCTATGCAGGCAAGCATCACCCACGGTCGCAGGCTTGGCCTGCAGCCGAGGGTGGCGCAGCCTGCCCAAGGCTGGCCGCAGCCTGGGCGTGCAGCCACTGGCTGCAGGCGCTGCCTGCAGCCTACCGGCTGCTGCGCCCAGCCTGGGCGTGCAGCCTGGTGCTGCAGGCTTGGCCTGCAGCCCGGCAGGCTGCACAAGGGGCGGCCGTGGGTTGCCAGCCCCTCCGGGGTTGGTGGCTGCCCACGGCGGCTGCCGCCTACGGGGGTGGCGGTCCGACGGTCCAAAAATCAGAAAATTTTGATTTTTAAATTTGAGATTTAATTTTAAATCATGTTTAAAAATATGTAATTGAAAATTTGAAATTTTTGAAATTACATATTATTACACATGATGTTTAAAATTGTTTAAAAATTTAAATTTGAAGTTTAAATTTGAAATTCGAATTTGGAATTTGAATTTGAAATTTAAATTTTTGGAGATTTGAATTTTAAATAATTCTTGGGATGAGAAATAAATGGAGAGGCTACATAAAGATGGATACAAGAAGACGGAACAAAATTCAAGACCCAAAGAATGCTTTGGATGGAATTTTGTAATCTTTATTTTCTTTGTTCTAGGATGGAACCATGGCTTGGTTAGTCTGTCAATTATTTTTTCTGTGATATGTCATGGATGTATAAATATGTATTGATGGATGTTTTGTATGCATATTTGATAACATGTCATATAGGATAGGTGAGTGCCGCTCATACTATATTGATCATACATAATTTGTCAAAACTTGCATGTTTTTCAAAATATTGAGTGGGAGAGGGTTTCAAACAAAACCCACGGCCTCCATTGTTGATCCATATGTGAAAGCATGGTAACACCTCACGTCAGTTCCGACCTGACCACACCCCTCGGTAGGTGTTTACCGCCGCCGGTATACTAGATTGGATCTCCTATGTGGAAAACGTGTTCGGGTGCGATTCTATTCATGACCACCCCTCGGTGGCTTGGTAGGACGTGGATCGGGCTACGTAAACAATGGTTATACACTCAAGACTCGTTTAGTTATTAACCTTCCCTAGAAGCTCTGTTAACTAAACTGGTGGCCAAATAAGCGGTTATTAATATATGTCTTAACCTTAGAGGATTTAAGGTAACATATATTAATTGGACGGGGTCCATGTTCCGGCTATTTGTTCTCATGACCACCCCTCGGTGGCTTGGGGCAATAGGTGCTGAGAATTACCGTTGCAATGCTACATGTTTTTTCACGTTTCATGTAGGAACATACTTGTATGTTTTATTTGCTAAATTATCTGCATATTTGCTTGGGCTTTGTAATGATGTCTAGTATAATTTTATTTCAGTTCAAAATGTCACCGACACCCCTCATTTCGATACTTACTGAAAATAAGTTGAATGGCGACAATTATAAAGATTGGAAAAGAAATCTATTAATAGTTCTCAGCTGCGAGAGACACAAGTTCGTACTGGACGAACCATGCCCACCTGGGCCCAAACCTGACACACCACTTGAGGAGGTCCCGGTTGCCTATAATCGTTGGAGAGAATCCAATGAAATAGCTCGATGCTACATCCTTGCTAGCATGACGAGTGCTTTACAAAAGCAGCATGAGACTTATCAAGTTGCTGGGGAGATCATGGATAATCTGGAAGACATGTTCGGAGGCCAAGAAAAATTGGCTCGACAGTCCGCTATCACCAGCATTATGAACTCCAAGCAAAAGGCTGGTGCTCCGGTGAAGGACCATATGATCACTCTAATGGGATTCTTCGCTGAAGCTGCCGAGAATGGTGCTGAGTTAGACTACAACACCCAGATCGAGATGGTGTTCAAGACTCTGTCTAAAGATTTTGTGGGGTTTAAGGCCGCATACAATCTGGCGACAAAGGAGTTAGGACTTACCGAGCTCATGAAGCAACTACAGGCTTATGAGCGGATGATCAGGGATGAAGATGTGGTCCGACCTAAAGGAGAGGCCAATTTGGCGGAATCTTCCAATCCCTCACGGAAGAGGAAGAGGCCAAATAAGAAGCAAGTGGCTTCCAGTTCTTCTAATCCTCCTGTCTCGGACGGGAAGAAGAAGAAGAAGAACAAGAAGCCAAAGGACCCTAAAAAGTCCAAATGCTTCCACTGTGGGAAGGTAGGTCACTTCAAGAAGGCTTGCCGGGAATTCCTAGCCTCCAAGGGCAAGGAAGGTAAGGAACTTCATTACTTAGAAGCGTGTTTGGTGGAAGAATCGAAAGACACATGGGTCATTGATTCGGGCGCCACTAATCATGTTTGTGTTTCTATGTAGGGGTTCGTGGAAACGAGAAGTCTACATGATAGGAGCCTCTCGTTGCGGACTGGAGATGGTAGCTTTGTGGTGGCTGAGGCAGTGGGAGACGTTCATCTTTATTTTGATCAATTTAGGTTTATTTTATTGAAAGACTGTTTTTATGTTCCTAATTTTAGGAGGAACCTTATATCGGTAGCTTGTTTAATAAAGGATTCTTATTCAGTTTCTTTTAGTAAAAGAGTTGATATTCGTAGAAATAAGTCTTTTATCTGTTCTGGATGGATGGATGGAAACCTATATTTGATCAGACCAAAGATGTACTCACTGCTTGACACTGAATTAATTGATAACTCTAAAAGGTTGAAAGTTTCTCACTCTAACAAGGCGTATCTTTGGCACTTAAGACTTGGTCATATTAATCAGGATAGGATTCAAAGATTGGTGAAAGACGGTCCTCTGGAATCTCTGGAGGAGGTACGACTTCCCCAATGTAAGTCTTGTCTAGAGGGTAAGATGACTAAGAGGTCTTTTGGAGCTAAGGGTACAAGGGCACAGGAGCTCTTAGAAATTGTGCACACTGACGTATGTGGCCCCATGAACGTCACAGCACGAGGAGGGTTCGAGTACTATGTCTCTTTCATAGATGATTACTCGAGGTATGGATATGTGTATCTGATGCACCGCAAGAGCGAAACCTTTGACAAGTTCAAAGAGTATCGTGCGGAAGTGGAAAAGCAATTGGATAAATCCATAAAGACACTTCGATCTGATCGAGGTGGCGAATACCTCTCTGATGAATTTCTAGGACATCTTGTAGAGAATGGGATATTATCCCAATTGACTGCACCTGGTACTCCACAACAGAATGGTGTAGCCGAAAGGAGAAACAGAACCTTATTGGATATGGTACGGTCCATGATGAGTTACTCAACGCTGCCATTATCATTTTGGGGACATGCTTTACAAACGGCGTGCTATATTCTGAACCAGGTTCCGAGCAAATCAATTCCTAGAACTCTGTATGAATTGTGGCGTGGCAGGAAGCCCTCCCTTGGACATATGAGAATATGGGGCTGCCCGGCACATGTACTGGATGGGGATGCGAAGAAGTTGGAACCAAGATCAGAATTATGCATGTTTGTAGGGTATCCAAAGGGAACTAAAGGAGGTCTGTTCTATAACCCGAAGGAACAAAAGGTCATTGTCTCAACCCATGCGACATTCTTGGAGGAAAGTCACATGAATGACTTTAAGCCTCGAAGCAAAGTGGTGCTAGAGGAGTTATCGGGTGAAAGAACTGCTCCACAGATTTCGGTCTTGGACGCAAGTCCAAGTTCCAGTGAAAGACCTGCAGACGATCAACAATTTAGGGTGCCTCGTCGTAGTGGGAGGGTTTCTAAGAAACCTAATTTCTTTATGTATGATGCTGAGGTATACCAGGCCGAGGCTCATGAGCATGAGGAAGATCCGGTCACATATGATGAAGCTATAAAGGATGTTGATTCTAGATCTTGGAAACAGGCTATGAACAATGAGATGGATTCTATGAAATCCAACTCTGTTTGGGAACTTGTAGATTTGCCGGATGGGATAAAACCCATTGGATGCAAATGGGTCTACAAAAGAAAGAAGGATGCGGAAGGGAGAGTGGAAACTTTCAAAGCTAGACTGGTTGCAAAGGGATACACGCAAAAGGCTGGAATCGATTACGAGGAAACCTTTTCGCCTGTTGCTATGCTGAAGTCTATCCGTATTCTTCTGTCCATTGCTGCGGCTCTCGATTACGAGATCTGGCAAATGGATGTCAAGACGGCATTCTTGAATGGCCATCTTGAAGAGTGTATCTATATGATACAGCCCGAAGGGTTCGTAGCAAAAGGCCAGGATAGGAAAGTCTGCAAGTTGCTTAGATCCATTTATGGATTAAAGCAGGCATCCCGCTCATGGAACCAGAGGTTTGATCAAGCGATTAAGACATTTGGTTTTGAGCAGAACGTTGATGAACCTTGTGTTTATAAACGTATTAAGGATGGAAAAGTGGTCTTTCTGATACTCTATGTCGATGATATACTACTCATTGGGAATGATGTAGGGAACTTATCATCGGTCAAGCTTTGGTTACACCAACAGTTTGACATGAAGGACTTGGGAGAAGCTAATTATGTTCTAGGCATTCGTATCTTCAGAGATCGAAAGAACAAAATGATAGCGTTATCCCAAGCTTCATACATAGATAAAATAATTGACAAATATGCAATGCTAGAGGCAAAGAAAGGCTCACAACCTTCTATTGCCGGTTTAACTCTTTCATTGGATGACTGTCCCAAGACATCGGAAGAAAGAGAGCGTATGAGTAAGGTCCCTTATGCATCCGCTGTGGGTAGCCTTATGTACGCTATGCTTTGCACTCGCCCGGACATATGTTTTGCAGTAGGTATGGTGAGTCAATATCAAGCGAATCCTGGAACCAAGCACTGGCAAGCAGTAAAGCATATACTCAAGTATCTTAAGAGAACGAGGGATTATATGCTAGTGTATTCTGGAGGGGACCTAACACCCGTAGGATACACGGACTCAGACTTCCAGACTTATAAGGATTCGAGGAAATCGACATCTGGATCAGTGTTTTTGCTCGGAGGAGGCACCATTGTGTGGAGGAGCGTGAAGCAGGGCTGCACAGCTGACTCTACTATGGAGGCTGAGTATGTGGCCGCGGCTGAGGCATCTAAAGAAGCGGTTTGGCTCCGCAAGTTCTTTAGAGACCTTGAGGTCATTCCGGGTGTTGACAAGCCTATCACACTTTACTGTGATAATACAGGGGCTATTGCCAACACAAGGGAATCTCGGCACCACTAGAGGACCAAACACATCGATCGGAGGTATCACATAATAAGAGGGCATGTGGAGACAGGACAAGTGGATGTTTGTAAGATCGCGTCCGAGGACAACATCGCTGATCCCTTTACAAAGACTTTGGTAGCTAGAAGCTTTGAGAGGCATGTAGAGGCGATGGGGATGCGTAACACGGCACATCTGCTGGCTTAGGGCAAGTGGGAGATTGTTAGGAAATGCCCTAAGTATTAGAGACATTTTGATGTATTCATTTTGAACTGGATAATAAAATTATACTTAGAGGTTATTCATTACATTGCTATCTGTCCTCGTCTTATTTACATGTTAAAGTAAATGTAAGCAAATATGGCTCACTGACTGCTTGTGTTAAAACTGTTAGAACGTTGCATGCAATGGACTTTTGTATGCGAGAAGACAATGTTCTAAAGTTAGCAGTCTAAACTATGGTCTGTAGTCTATGGGGTTAGACCGAGCATCTAACTCATGTTAAGACTATTATGTTGTCTAAAGCCTTAGAGGGGACGGTCTGTCTTGACTGTCTGGAGCTGGACTCCCAAGTAGAGACATGGATATGTTGCTTGGTGGTGACATATTAGACCGGGACTAAAGCGTGATTGATCTACGTAGTCCGCTATGAGTGGATCAATCTGCTTTTGACGTTCATTATGCAATAACCTTAATCCTGAGTAAATGAACTACTTCATGTATATGACTTGTGTACTTTGATGTTCCAATGGCTAAAGCGTCTCAGAGGTAGTAAGCTTATAGACCGGTTCGTTGGGTGCATGACTTGTATACGATGAAGGGTTTGTTTGCAGATATCGGAATCATAGCTCTGAGGAGTTAAAGGTATCCTCTTAAAGGCATTATACTGAATGTGAAAATGGACAAGGCCTTGGGTCGTCTGCTGGGCGGATGACTTCTTATTCACATATGGTGAATAATCATTTTCTAGATTCGGTAGTATAATGGAACTTTAAGATAGCCTGATCAGTAGGATTAAACGGACTTTGACCTAAGGCTGATCATGGATATCATATGAGGGTTTTGCATATATGACAAGGTCATTGGATGGTAGCTCGTCACAGGCTTACGTAATACGGTATATAATTGGGAGTTCAGTTTCAGGTTTATAGTGGTGTGACTCTGAAATTAGTGATCATATGATTGAGTTGTTCGGTACAGAATGATGATCATATGGAATCACGGGAGCCCGATTATATATGTCCAATCAGTCCCTCTACTAGCTCCACATAATTCCTTAATGTTTGGCAAATTGATTTGTGTATGCTATTGGCTAGTTTATTATGCATGGATGGTGATGACACAGGATTAGGATGGTAGACAAGATTCTCTCCGGTTGGATTCAGATTTTGTTTTGGATAATAGAGTACACAATTATTCGAACTCCAAATAAAGTTGCCATGATTTTATTTGAGATTGGATTGGAGTTGTAGAAAATTATCCATGAGAACAAGAATATGAAATACAACCGTTTTGTGGAATTTGAAATTTGAATTTTGAAATTTGAAATTTGAATTTTGAAATTTGAAATTTGAATTTTGAATTTGAAATTTGAATTTGAAATTTGAATTTGAAATTCGAATTTGAAATTTGAATTTGAAATTTAAATTTGAAATTTGAAATTTGAAATTTGAAATTTGAATTTGAAATTTGAATTTGAAATTTGAAATTCAAATTTTGAATCACAGTCCAAGTAGGATTCGAATTTGTTGTGGAAAATCCACAAGGTTTGAAATTCGAATTTGAGTTGGATTTGGAGAGGATAATCTTGTTAGAATCCTACTTGAATTTTGAATCCAAATCCCAACAAATAAGGGACGAAATTTTGAGGATAATCCTCATGAAAGATTTCAGATTTTGTGGATAAGATTCAAGGGAATATTCAAGCTTCAATCCTAGTTGAATTTGGTTTCTCTCTCTTCCCAAAAGTGGCCGAAATTTTGGATCCCTAATCCTAGGAAATTCGGTTATTTTTGGATAAGGTTAAGATGAGATTTTGCTTGAGAAATCCTAGTGGAATTTTGATTCTCCCTTATCCTAAAAGTGGCCGAAAATTTGGAGGATTTTCTCCTTGTGAATTTCGGATTTTTTGGTTGGAAAAGGGAGATAAAATTCTAGCTAAAATCTTGTTAAGATTTGGATTGGATTTATCTAGAAAAACCGAATTTAATTGTGGAGATTCTCCCTTGGAAAATTCGGATTTTTTGGTTATGGATAAGGGAGAAAATCTTTTCCTAGTCCAATTCGAA
Source organism: Antiaris toxicaria (assembly GCA_035233585.1). Classification (NCBI taxonomy): domain Eukaryota; kingdom Viridiplantae; phylum Streptophyta; class Magnoliopsida; order Rosales; family Moraceae; genus Antiaris; species Antiaris toxicaria. Next base: position 26,475,959 of record CP141154.1, read on the forward strand.
TTCAGAGAATCACCTCATGCAGGTCTATAAATAGAGGTCCTGCCACTCCAATTCTCTCAGACCACAGACTCTCAGGTGAGCAGGCTTATTGTTGCACAGCTCATCGTGACAATAAAGTTCTTTAGAGATCTGGGTGGTCGGAAGAAGACTAGCAGTGCTAGCATACCGATCGAGGTTCAGAGTGCCCACACACTCAGCCATTCGGGAATTGGAGAATAGTAGAGAAGGCTAGTTGGTTGAAGCCTCCGGTCACTCTCCTCCTGTTCATTGGCGTCCTTGAGGTATGAGTTTTAATTGTTGTTGATTTATTGTATATGGCATCATGAGATATTTAACGATCTAAAAATTTTTATTGTTCCGCTGCGCCACTCTGATACGTTTTTACCGGTTTATTTTCCTACATTGTATACGATGAAGGGTTTGTTTGCAGATATCGGAATCATAGCTCTGAGGAGTTAAAGGTATCCTCTTAAAGGCATTATACTGAATGTGAAAATGGACAAGGCCTTGGGTCGTCTGCTGGGCGGATGACTTCTTATTCACATATGGTGAATAATCATTTTCTTGATTCGGTAGTATAATGGAACTTTAAGATAGCCTGATCAGTAGGATTAAACGGACTTTGACCTAAGGCTGATCATGGATATCATATGAGGGTTTTGCATATATGACAAGGTCATTGGATGGTAGCTCGTCACAGGCTTACGTAATACGGTATATAATTGGGAGTTCAGTTTCAGGTTTATAGTGGTGTGACTCTGAAATTAGTGATCATATGATTGAGTTGTTCGGTACAGAATGATGATCATATGGAATCACGGGAGCCCGATTATATATGTCCAATCAGTCCCTCTACTAGCTCCACATAATTCCTTAACGTTTGGCAAATTGATTTGTGTATGCTATTGGCTAGTTTATTATGCATGGATGGTGATGACACAGGATTAGGATGGTAGACAAGATTCTCTCCGGATTGGATTCAGACTTTGTTTTGGATAATAGAGTACACAATTATTCGAACTCCAAATAAAGTTGCCATGATTTTATTTGAGATTGGATTGGAGTTGTAGAAAATTATCCATGAGAACAAGAATATGAAACACAACCGTTTTGTGGAATTTGAAATTTGAATTTTGAAATTTGAAATTTGAAATTTGAAATTTGAAATTTGAATTTGAAATTTGAATTTGAAATTTGAAATTCAAATTTTGAATCACAGTCCAAGTAGGATTCGAATTTGTTGTGGAAAATCCACAAGGTTTGAAATTCGAATTTGAGTTGGATTTGGAGAGGATAATCTTGTTAGAATCCTACTTGAATTTTGAATCAAAATCCCAACAAAAGTGGGCGAATTTTTGGAGGATAATCCTCAATGGAAAATTCGGTTTTTGTAGATAAGATTCAAGGGAAAATTCAAGTTTCAATCCTAGTTGAATTTGGATTCTCTCCCTCCCTAAAAGTGGCCGAAATTTTGGAGGCTTTATCCTAGGAAATTCGGTTATTTTTGGATAAGGTTGAGATGAGATTTAGCTTGAAAAATCCTAGTGGAATTTTGATTCTTCCTTATCCTAAAAGTGGCCGAAAATTTGGAGAAGATTTTCTCCTAAAGATTTCGGATTTTTTGGTTGAAAAAGGGAGATAAAATTCTAGTTAAAATCTTGTTTAGATTTGGATTGGATTTATCCTAGGAAAACCGAATTTAATTGTGGAGATTCTCCCTTGGAAAATTCGGATTTTTTGGTTTGGATAAGGGAGAAAATCTTTTCCTAGTCCAATTCGAATTCAGAGAATCACCTCATGCAGGTCTATAAATAGAGGTCCTGCCACTCCAGTTCTCTCAGATCACAGACTCTCAGGTGAGCAGGCTTATTGTTGCACAGCTCATCGTGACAATAAAGTTCTTTAGAGATCTGGGTGGTTGGAAGAAGACTAGCAGTGCTAGCATACCGATCGAGGTTCAGAGTGCCCACACACTCAGCCATTCGGGAATTGGAGAATAGTAGAGAAGGCTAGTTGGTTGAAGCCTCCGGTCACTCTCCTCCTGTTCATTGGCGTCCTTGAGGTATGAGTTTTAATTGTTGTTGATTTATTGTATATGGCATCATGAGATATTTAACGATCTAAAATTTTTATTGTTCCGCTGCGCTACTCTGATACGTTTTTACCGATTTATTTTCCTACATGTGAATGAGAAGTCATCCACCCAGCAGACGACCCAAGGCCTTGTCTATTTTCAGATCCAGTATGATGCCTTTAAGAGGATACCCTTAACTCCTTGGAGCTATGATTCCGATATCTATAAACAAACCCTTCATCATATACAAGTCATGCACCCAACGAACCAATCTATAAGCTTACTATCTCTGAGACGCTTTAGCCATTGGAATATCAAAGTACACAAATCATATGCATGAAGTAGTTCATTTACTCAGGATTAAGGTTACTGCACAATGAACGTCAAAAGCAGATTGATCCACTCATAGCAGACTACGTAGATCAATCATGCTTTAGTCCCGGTTTAATATGTCACCACCAAACAACATATCTATGCCTTTACTTAGGAGCCTATGCATCAGACAGTCAAGACAAACCGTCCACATCATGGCTTTAGACAACATAATAGTCTTAACATGAGTTAGATGCTCGGTCTAACCCCATAGACTACAGACCTTAGTTTAGATCACTTACTTTAGAATATTGTCTTCTCGCATGCAAAAGTCCATTACATGTAACGTTCTAATAGTTTTAACACAAGCAGTCAGTGAGCCATATTTGCTTACATTTACTTTAACATGTAAATCGAATGAGGACAAACAGCAATGTAATGAATAACCTCTATCTATATAATTTTATTATCTAGTTCAAAATAAATACATCAAAATGTCACTGATGCTTAGGGCATTTCCTAACATGGCGTCCTCTGAGGAATGAGTTTAAATTATTGTTAGTTTATTGTATATGGCATCATGAGATATTTAACGATCTTGAAAAATTTTTATTGTTTCGCTGCACCACTTTGATACGTTTTGACCGATTATTTCCTATAATTGGTATCAGAGCCATCTCGTGACTATGCCATCTACATAAATTAGACAATTAGTTAGTCTTTTTGTTTATGTATGGATTTGATATTTAGAGAATGGTATTCTAGGATTCCTTTATGTTGTTATCATGTATTATGTTTGTAGTATGTGGTTATTTTAGTTTTTTAAATTATTATAAGCATGCTTGTTTTATACCGGTTATGGCTCCTTAGAATTTAGAAAATTGTATCTAGGAATTTTATGTAACCATGGGAGCGGTTTATTATCACCGTAATTTTCCCATGGATTTTAATTTTTTATCTCTTAGAATTACTATGATTAGAATTTTTATACACCGGAAACGGTTTAGGAAATTTTATGTAATTATTCTTGGAGGAGATTAAAGTTTGAAGACCGTAACTTATTTTTTCCAAAAGTTAAATTTAATTTAAAGATTGAAATTTTATTTATGTGGAAAATTCCAATTTAATTAGGATTCAAATTAATTTTTGGAGATCCTAATGGGAAAATTGGAATATGACATGAAAAACGAGGCACGACCCCTCGGGATAGGCCATCGGCCTTGGTGGTGCGGCAGCCCCTATCGAGGCCAAGACCACCCACGACCGCAGGCTTTGCTTGCAGCCAGGGGTGGCCATGGCCCACCTAAGGGCCTGCCAAGCCTTGGGTGTGTAGCACATGGCTACAGGCACTGCCTGCAACCGGCTAGACTGCACCCGGCTTGTGGCTGTGGGCTGCCAGCCGGGGGGCTACCCACGGCAGCTGTGGGCCTGCCCACGGCAGCTGTGGGCCTTTAGGGGCCCGTAGGTCGATGGGCCGACAAACAAAATTTTGACTTTTAAAATTGAGATTTAATTTTAAGTCATGTTTAAAAATATGTAATTAAAAAATTTGAAGTTTTATGAAATTACATATCATTACACATGATATTTAAATTGTTTAAAATTTGAAATTTTAATTTGAAATTTTAATTTGGAATTTGAATTTGAAATTTAAATTTTTGGGATTTAAATTTTAAATGATTCTTAGAATAGGAAATAAATGGAGAGGCTACATAAAGATGCATATAAGAAGACGGAACAAAATTCGAGATCTAAAGAATGTTTTGGATGGAATTTCGTAATCTTTATTTTCTTCGTTCTAGGATGGAACCATGGCTTGGTTATATTTCTGTCAATTATTTTCTCTATGATATGTCATGGATGTATAAATATGCATTGATGGATGTTATGTATGCATATTTGATAAAATGTCATATAGGATAGTTGAATGCCGCTCATGCTATAGTAATCATACATATTTGTCAAAACTTGCATATTTTTCAAAATATTAAGTGGGAGAGGGTTTCAAACAAAACCCACGGCCTCCATTGTTGATCCATATATGAAAGCATGGTAACACCTCATGTCAGTTCTGCCCTGACCACACCCCTCGGTAGGTGTTTACCGCCGCCGGTATACTAGGTTGGATCTACTATGTGGAAAACATGTTCAGGCACGATCCTATTCATGACCACCCCTCAGTGGCTTGGTAGGACGTGGATTAGGCTATGTAAGCAATGGTTATACGCTCAAGGCTCATTTAGTTATTAACCTTCCCTAAAAGCTCTGTTAACTAAACTGGTGGCCAAAATAAATGGTTATTAATATATGTCTTAACCTTGTAGGATTTAAGGTGACATATATTAATTGGACGGGGTCCATGTTCCAGCTATTTGTCTCATGACCACCCCTCGATAGCTTGGGGCAATAGGTGCTGAGAATTACCGTTGCAATGCTACATGTTTTTTCCAAGTTTCATGTAGGAACATACTCGTATGTTTTATTTGCTAAATTACCTCTATATTTGCTTGGGCTTTGTATTGATGCCTAGTATAATTTTATTTCAGTTCAAAATGTCACCGACACCTCTCATTTCAATGCTTACTGAAAATAAGCAGAATGGCAATAATTATAAAAACTGGAAAAGAAATCTATTGATAGTTCTCGGCTACGAGAGACACAAGTTCATGTTGGACAAACCATGCCTACCTGGGCCCAAACCTGACACACCGCTTGAGGAGGTCCCGGTTGCCTATACTCATTGGAGAGAATCCAATAAGATAGCTCGGTGTTACATTCTAGCTAGCATGCCGAGTGCTTTACAAAGTAGCATGAGACTTTTCAAGTTGCTAGGGAGATCATGAAAAATCTGGAGGACATGTTTGGAGGCCAAGAAAAATTAGCTCGATAGTCTGCTATTACCAACATTATGAACTCTAGGCAAAAGGCAAGTATTCTGGTAAAGGACCATATGATCACTCTAATGTGATTCTTTGCTGAGGCTACCGAGAACAGTGCAAAGCTGGACTACAACACCCAGATCGAGATGGTGTTCAAAACTCTATCAAAAGATTTTGTAGGGTTTAAGGCCGCATACATTCTGGTGACAAGGGAGTTAGGACTCACCGAGCTCATGAAGCAACTCCAAGCTTATGGGCAGATGATCAAGGATAGGGATGCGTTCTAACTAAAAGGAGAGGCCAATTTGGCGGAATCTTCCAAACCATCACGGAAGAGGAAGAGGCCAAATCAGAAGCAAGCAGCTTCCAGTTCGTCTAATCCCCTTGTCTCAGATGGGAAGAAGAAGAACAACAAGAAGCCCAAGGACCCGAAAAAGTCCAAGTGCTTCCACTGTTGAAAGGTAGGTCATTTCTAGAAAGCTTGCTGGGAATTCCTAGCCGCCAAGGGCAAGGAAGGTAAGAAACTTCACTATTTAGAAGTGTGTTTGGTGGAAGAATCGAAACACACTTGGGTCATTGACTTGGGTGCCACTAATCATATTTGTGTTTCTATGCAGGGGTTCGTGGAAACAAGAAATCTACATGATAAGAGCCTCTCGTTGTAGACCGGAGACAGTAGCTTGGTGGTGGCTGAGGCAGTGGGAGACGTCTATCGTTATTTTGATGAATTTAGGTTTATATTATTAAAAGATTGTTTTTATATTCCTAATTTTAGGAGGAACCTTATATCAGTAGCTTGTTTAATAAAGGATTCTTATTCAGTTTATTTTAGTAAAAGAGTTGATATTCATAAAAATAAGTCTTTTATCTATTCTGAATGGATGGATGGAAACCTATATTTGATCAAATCAAAGATGTACTCACTGCTTGACACCAAATTAATAAATAACTCTAAAAGGTTGAAAGTTTCTCACTCTAACAAGACATCTTTGGCATTTAAGACTTGGTCATATTAATCAGGATAGGATTCAAAGGTTGGTGAAAGACGGTCCTCAAGAATCTCTGGAGGAGGTACATTTTCCTCAATGTAAGTCTTGTCTTGAGGGTAAGATTGTTAGGAAATGCCCTAAGCATTAGAGACATTTTGATGTATTTATTTTGAACTGGATAATAAAATTATATATAGAGATTATTCGTTACATTGCTATCTGTCCTCGTCTTATTTACATGTTAAAGTAAATGTAAGCAAATATGGCTCCCTGACTGCTTGTGTTAAACTGTTAGAACGTTGCATGCAATGGACTTTTGTATGCGAGAAGACAATGTTCTAAAGTTAGCGTTCTAAACTATGGTCTATAGTCTATGGGGTTAGACCGAGCATCTAACTCATGTTAAGACTATTAGGTTGTCTAAAGCCTTGGAGGGGACGGTTTGTCTTAACTGTCTGGAGCTGGACTCCCAAGTAGAGACATAGATATGTTGCTTGGTGGTGACATATTAGACCGGGACTAAAGCGTGATTGATCTACGAAGTCCGCTTTGAGTGGATCGATCTGCTTTTGACGTTCATTATGCAGTAACCTTAATCCTAAGTAAAAGGACAGCTTCGTGTATACGACTTGTGTACTTTGATGTTCCAATGGCTAAAGCGTCTCAGAGGCAGTAAGCTTATAGACCGGTTCGCTGGGTGCATGACTTGTATACGATGAAGGGTTCGTTTACAGATATCGGAATCATAGCTCTAATGAGGAGTTAAGGATATCCTCTAAAAGGAATTGTACTGAATATGAAAATGGACAAGGTCTTGGGTCGTCTGCTGGGCGGATGACTTCTTATTCACATATGGTGAATAATCATTTTCTTTATTCGATAGTATAATGGAACTTTAAGATAGCCTGATCAGTAGGATTGAACGGACTTTGGTCTAAGGCTGATCATGGATATCATATGAGGGTTCTGCATACATGACAAGGTCATTGGACGATAGCTTGTCACAGGCTTACATAATACGATATATAATTGGGAGTTCAGTTTCAGGTTTATAGTGGTGTGACTCTGAAACTAGTGATCATATGATTGAGTTGTTCGGTAAAAGAATGATGATCATATCGATTTGCGGGAGCCCGATTATATATGTCCAATCAGTCCCTCTACTAGCTCCACATAATTCCTTAACGTTTGGCAAATTGATTTGTGTATGCTCTTGGCTGGTTTATTATGCATGGATGGTGATGACACAGGATTAGGATGGTAAACAAGATTCTCTCCGGTTGGATTCAGATTTTGTTTTGGATAATAGAGTACACAATTATTCGAACTCCAAATAAAGTTGCCATGATTTTATTTGAGATTGGATTGGAGTTGTAGAAAATTATCCATGAGAACAAGAATTTGAAACACAATGGTTTTGTGGATTTTGAAATTTGAATTTTGAAATTTGAAATTTGAAATTTGAAATTTGAATTTGAAATTTGAAATTTGAAATTGAAATTTGAAATTTGAAACTTGAATTTGAAATTCGAATTTGAAATTTGTAATTCAAATTTTGAATCACAGTCCAAGTGGGATTCGAATTTGTTGTGGAAAATCCACAAAGTTTGAAATTCGAATTTGAGTTGGATATAGAGAGGATAATCTTGTTAGAATCCTACTTGAATTTTGAATCCAAATCCTAACTAAAAGTTGGATGAAATTTTGAGGATAATCCTCAATGGATTTTCGGTTTTTGTGCATAAGGTTCAAGGAAAAAATTCAAGTTACAATCTCAGTTGAATTTTTGGATTCTCTCTTCCCCAGAAAGTGACCGAAATTTTGGAGAATATCTCCTAGGAAAATTCGGTTATTTTGGATAAGGATGAGATAAGATTCAAGCTTGAAAATCCTAGTGGAATTTTGATTCTCCTTTATCCTAAATGTGGCCGAATTTTTTGAGGAGATTTTCTCCTAGGAAATTTCAGATTTTTTGGTTGAAAAAGGGAGATAAAATTCTAGTTAAAATCTTGTTTAGATTTGGATTAGATTTATCCTAAATGGTCGAATTTTATTGTTGAGATTTTCCCATGGAAAATTCAGATGTTATGGTTATGGATAAGGGAGAATATCTTTTCCTAATCCAATTCGAATTCAGAGAATCACCTCATGCAGGTCTGTAAATAGAGGTCCTGCCACTCCAGTTCTCTCAGACTACAGACTCTCAGGTGAGCAGGCTTATTGTTGCACAGCCCACCGTGACAATAAAGTTCTTTAGAGATCTGGGTGGTATGAAGAAGACTAGCAGTGCTAGCATACCGATCGAGGTTCAGAGTGCCCACACACTCAGCCATTCGGGAATTGGAGAATAGTAGAGTAGGCTAGTTGGTTGAAGCCTCCGGTCATTCTCCTCCTGCAAGATTGGCGTCCTTGAGGTATGAGTTTTAATTGTTGTTGGTTTATTGTATATGTCATCATGAGATATTTAATGATCTAAAAATTTTTATTGTTCCACTGCGCCACTCTGATACATTTTTACCGATTTATTTTCCTACAATTGGTATCAGAGCCATCTCATGACTATGCCATGTACATAAATTAGACAATTACTTAGTCTTTTTATTTATGTATGGATTTGATATTTAGAGAGTCGCATTATAGGGTTCCTTTATGTTGTTATCTTGGATTATGTATAAAGTATGTGGTTATTTTAATTTTATGAGTTATTATAAGCATGCTTGTTTATACCGGTTATGGTTCCTTAGAATTTAGAAAAATTGTATCTAGGAATTTTTTATGTAACCATGGGAGCAGTTTATTAACACTGTAATTTTCTCATGGATTTTAATTTTTGTCTCTTAGAATTATTATGGTTAGAATTTTGTACACCGGAAACGGTTTAGGAAATTTTATGTAATTATTCTTGGAGGAGATTGGAGACTGAAGGCCGTAATTTATTTTTCCCAAAAGTTAAATTTGATTTAAAGGTTGAAATTTTGATTGTGTGGAAAATTTCAATTTAATTAGGATTCAAATTAATTTTTGGAGATCCTAATAGGTAAATTGGAATATGACATGAAAATCGAGACACGACCCCTCGGGATAGGCCGATGGGCCTTGGTGGGGCTGCAGCCCCTGCCCTCGGGCAGGATGGGGCTGCGGCAGCCCCTGTGCAGGCCATAACCACCCACGGCCTCAGGCTTGGCCTGTAGCCGAGGGTGGCCGTGGCCTACCCAAGGCTGGCCGCAGCCTGGGCGTGCAGCCTGCCGGCTGCTGCGCCCAGCTTGGGCGTGTAGCCTGGCACTACAGGCTTGGCCTGCAGCCCGGCAAGGCTGCACATGGGCGGCCGTGGGTTGCTAGCCCCCCCGGGGCTAGTGGCTGCCCACGGCAGCTGCCGTCTATGGGGGCGGTGGTGCGACGGTTCAAAAATCGAAAAATTTTGATTTTTAAATTTGAGATTTAATTTTGAATCATGTTTAAAAATATGTAATTGAAATTTTGAAATTTTTTAAATTACATATTATTACACATGATGTTTAAAATTGTTTAAAATTTGAATTTGAAATTTAAATTTGAAATTCGAATTTGGAATTTGAATTTGAAATTTAAATTTTTGGAGATTTAAATTTTAAATGATTCTTAGGATGAGAAATAAATGGAGAGGCTACATAAAGATGGATACAAGAAGACGGAACAAAATTCAAGACCCAAAGAATGCTTTGGATGGATTTTTGTAATCTTTATTTTCTTTGTTCTAGGATGGAACCATGGCTTGGTTATTCTGTCAATTATTTTTTCTATGATATGTCATGGATGTATTGATGGATGTTTTACATGCATAGTTGATAACATGTCATATAGGATAGTTGAGTGCCGCTCATACTATATTGATCATACATAATTTGTCAAAACTTGCATGTTTTTCAAAATATTGAGTGGGAGAGGGTTTCAAACAAAACCCACGGCCTCCATTGTTGATCCATATGTGAAAGCATGGTAACACCTCGCGTCAGTTCTGCCCTGACCACACCCCTCGGTAGGTGTTTACCGCCGCCGGTATACTAGATTGGATCTCCTATGTGGAAAACGTGTTCGGGTACGATCCTATTCATGACCACCCCTCAGTGGCTTGGTAGGACGTGGATCGGGCTACGTAAACAATGGTTATACACTCAAGACTCATTTTGTTATTAACCTTCTCTAGAAGCTCTGTTAACTAAACTAGTGGCCAAATAAGCGGTTATTAATATATGTCTTAACCTTGGAGGATTTAAGGCAACATATATTAATTGGACGGGGTCCATGTTCCGGCTATTTGTTTTCATGACCACCCCTCAGTGGCTTGGGGCAATGGGTGCCGAGAATTACCATTGCAATGCTACATGTTTTTCAAGTTTCATGTAGGAACATACTTGTATGTTTTATTTGCTAAATTATCTGTATATTTGCTTGGGCTTTGTAATGATGTCTACTATAATTTTATTTCAGTTCAAAATGTCACCGACGCCCCTCATTTCAATACTTACTGAGAATAAACTGAATGGCGATAATTATAAGGATTGGAAAAGAAATCTGTTAATAGTTCTCAGCTGCGAGAGACACAAGTTCGTACTAGATTAACCATGCCCACCAGGGCCAAAACCTGACACACCGATTGAGGAGGTACCGGTTGCCTATACTCGTTGGAGAGAATCCAACAATATAGCTCGATGCTATATACTTGCTAGCATGACGAGTGCTTTACAAAAGCAGCATGAGACTTATCAAGTTGCTGGGGAGATCATGGAAAATCTGGAGGACATGTTCGGAGGCCAAGAAAAGTTTTCTCGACAGTCCGCTATCACTAGTATTATGAACTCTAAGCAAAAGGCAGGTACTCCGGTGAAGGACCATATGATTACTCGAATGGGATTCTTCGCTGAGGCTGCCGAAAACGGTGCTGAGTTGGACTACAACACCCAGATCGAGATGGTGTTCAAAACTCTGTCTAAAGATTTTGTGGGGTTTAAGGCCACATACAATCTGGCGACAAGGGAGTTAGGACTAACCGAGCTCATGAAGCAACTTCAGACTTATGAGCGGATGATCAGGGATGGGGATGCTGTCCAACCCAATGGTGAGGCCAATTTGGCGGAATCTTCCAAACCCTTATGGAAGAGGAAGAGGCCGAATCAGAAGCAAGCGGCTTCCAGTTCTTCTAATCCTCCTGTCTCGGATGGGAAGAAGAAAAAGAAGAACAAAAAGCCCAGGGACCCTAAAAAGTCCAAGTGCTTCCGTTGTGGGAAGGTAGGTCACTTTAAGAAGGCTTGCCGGGAAATCCTAGCCGCCAAGGGCAAGGAAGGTAAGGAAGTTCATTACTTGGAAGCTTGTTTGGTGGAAGAATCGAAAGACACTTGGGTCACTGTTAGGAAATGCCCTAAGTATTAGAGACATTTTGATGTATTCATTTTGAACTGGATAATAAAATTATACATAGAGGTTATTCATTACATTGCTATCTGTCCTCGTCTTATTTACATGTTAAAGTAAATGTAAGCAAATATGGCTCACTGACTGCTTGTGTTAAAACTGTTAGAACGTTGCATGCAATGGACTTTTGTATGCGAGAAGACAATGTTCTAAAGTTAGCAGTCTAAACTATGGTCTGTAGTCTATGGGGTTAGACCGAGCATCTAACTCATGTTAAGACTATTATGTTGTCTAAAGCCTTGGAGGGGACGGTCTGTCTTGACTGTCTGGAGCTGGACTCCTAAGTAGAGACATGGATATGTTGCTTGGTGGTGACATATTAGACCGGGACTAAAGCATGATTGATCTACGTAGTCCGCTATGAGTGGATCAATCTGCTTTTGACGTTCATTGTGCAATAACCTTAATCCTGAGTAAATGAACTACTTCATGTATATGACTTGTGTACTTTGATGTTCCAATGGCTAAAGCGTCTCAGAGGTAGTAAGCTTATAGACCGGTTCGTTGGGTGCATGACTTGTATACGATGAAGGGTTTGTTTGAAGATATCGGAATCATAGCTCTGAGGAGTTAAAGGTATCCTCTTAAAGGCATTTTACTGAATGTGAAAATGGACAAGGCCTTGGGTCGTCTGCTGGGCGGATGACTTCTTATTCACATATGGTGAATAATCATTTTCTTGATTCGGTAGTATAATGGAACTTTAAGATAGCCTGATCAGTAGGATTAAACGGACTTTGACCTAAGGCTGATCATGGATATCATATGAGGGTTTTGCATATATGACAAGGTCATTGGATGGTAGCTCGTCACAGGCTTACGTAATACGGTATATAATTGGGAGTTCAGTTTCAGGTTTATAGTGGTGTGACTCTGAAATTAGTGATCATATGATTGAGTTGTTCGGTACAGAATGATGATCATATGGAATCACGGGAGCCCGATTATATATGTCCAATCAGTCCCTCTACTAGCTCCACATAATTCCTTAACGTTTGGCAAATTGATTTGTGTATGCTATTGGTTAGTTTATTATGCATGGATGGTGATGACACAGGATTAGGATGGTAGACAAGATTCTCTCCGGTTGGATTCAGACTTTGTTTTGGATAATAGAGTACACAATTATTCGAACTCCAAATAAAGTTGCCATGATTTTATTTGAGATTGGATTGGAGTTGTAGAAAATTATCCATGAGAACAAGAATATGAAACACAACCGTTTTGTGGAATTTGAAATTTGAATTTTGAAATTTGAATTTTGAATTTTGAAATTTGAAATTTGAATTTTGAATTTGAAATTTGAATTTGAAATTTGAATTTGAAAATTCGAATTTGAAATTTGAATTTGAAATTTAAATTTGAAATTTGAAATTTGAAATTTGAATTTGAAATTTGAATTTGAAATTTGAATTTCAAATTTTGAATCACAGTCCAAGTAGGATTTGAATTTGTTGTGGAAAATCCACAAGGTTTGAAATTCGAATTTGAGTTGGATTTGGAGAGGATAATCTTGTTAGAATCCTGCTTGAATTTTGAATCCAAATCCCAACAAAAGTGGGCGAATTTTTTGAGGATAATCCTCAATGGAAAATTTGGTTTTAGTGGATGAGATTCAAGGGTAAATTCAAGCTTCAATCCTAGTTGAATTTGGATTCTCTCTACTCCCTAAAAGTGGCCGAAATTTTGGAGCCTTAATCCTAGGAAATTCGGTTATTTTTGGATAAGGTTGAGATGAGATTTAGCTTGAAAAATCCTAGTGGAATTTTGATTCTTCCTTATCCTAAAAGTGGCCGAAATCTTTAGGGAAGTTACACCTTGAAATTTTCGGATTTTTTGGTTGAAAAAGGGAGATAAAATTCTAGTTAAAATCTTGTTGAGATTTGGATTGGATCTATCCTAAGAAAACCGAATTTTTAGTGGAGATTCTCCCTTGGAAAAATTCGGATTTTATGGGTTTGGATAAGGGAAAATATCTTTTCCTAATCCAATTCAAATTCAGAGATTCACCTCATGCAGGTCTATAAATAGAGGTCCTACCACTCCAGTTCTCGCAGACCACAGACTCTCAGGTGAGCAGGCTTATTGTTGCACAGCTCATCGTGACAATAAAGTTCTTTAGAGATCTGGGTGGTCGGAAGAAGACTAGCAGGGCTAGCATACCGATCGAGGTTCAGAGTGCCCACACACTCAGCCATTCGGGAATTGGAGAATAGTAGAGAAGGCTAGTTGGTTGAAGCCTCCGGTCACTCTCCTCCTGTTCATTGGCGTCCTTGAGGTATGAGTTTTAATTGTTGTTGATTTATTGTATATGGCATCATGAGATATTTAACGATCTAAAAATTTTTATTGTTCCGCTGCGCCACTCTGATACGTTTTTACCGGTTTATTTTCCCACAATTGGTATCAGAGCCATCTCATGACTATGCCATGCACATAAATTAGACAATTACTTAGTCTTTTTATTTATGTATGGATTTGATATTTAGAGAGTGGCATTCTAGGGTTCCTTTATGTTGTTATCATGTATTATGTATAAAGTATGTGGTTATTTTAATTTTTTGAATTATTATAAGCATGCTTGATTATACCGGTTATGGTTCCTTAGAATTTAGAAAAATTGTATCTAGGAATTTTTATGTAACCATGGGAGTAGTTTAATTAACACTGTAATTTTCCCATGGATTTTATTTTGTCTCTTAGAATTTTTATGGATAGAATTTTGTACACCGGAAACGGTATAGGAATTTTTTATGTAATTATTCTTGGAGGAGATTGAAGATTGAAGACCGTAATTTATTTTTTCCCAAAAGTTAAATTTGATTTAAAGATTGAAATTTTGATTGTGTGGAAAATTTCAATTTAATTAGGATTCAAATTAATTTTTTGGATATCCTAATAGGTAAATTGGAATATGACACGAAAATCGAGACACGACCCCTCGGGATAGGCCGACGAGCCTTGGTGGGGCTGCAGCCCCTGCCCTCGGGCAGGATGGGGCTGCGGCAGCCCCTCTGCAGGCAAACATCACCCACGGCCACAGGCTTGGCCTGCAGCCAAGGGTGGCGCAGCCTGCCCAAGGCCGGCCGCAGCCTGGGCATGCAGCCTGCCGGCTGCTGCGCCCAGTCTGGGCGTGCAGCCTGGCGCTGCAGGCTTGGCCTGCAGCCCGGCTGGGCTGCACAAGGGGCGGCCGTGGGCTGCCAGCCCCTCCGGGGTTGGTGGCTGCCCACAGCGGCTGCCGCCTTCACGAGCGGCGGTGCGGCGGTCCAAAATTTGAAAATTTTGATTTTTAAATTTGAGATTTAATTTTAAATCATGTTTAAAAATATGTAATTGAAAATTTAAAATTTTTGAAATTACATATTATTACACATGATGTTTAAAATTGTTTAAAATTTAAATTTGAAGTTTAAATTTGAAATTCGAATTTGGAATTTGAATTTGAAATTTAAATTTTTGGGAGATTTAAATTTTAAATAATTCTTGGGATGAGAAATAAATGGAGAGGCTGCATAAAGATGGATACAAAAAGACGGAACAAAATTCAAGACCCAAAGAATACTTTGGATGGAATTTTGTAATCTTTATTTTCTTTGTTCTAGGATGGAACCATAGCTTGGTTAGTCTGTCAATTATTTTTTCTGTGATATGTCATGGATGTATAAATATGTATTGATGGATGTTTTGTATGCATATTTGATAACATGTCATATAGGATAGGTGAGTGCCGCTCATACTATATTGATCATACATAATTTGTCAAAACTTGCATGTTTTTCAAAATATTGAGTGGGAGAGGGTTTCAAACAAAACCCACGGCCTCCATTGTTGATCCATATGTGAAAGCATGGTAACGCCTCGCGTCAGTTCTGACCTGACCACACCCCTCGGTAGGTGTTTACCGCCGCCGGTATACTAGATTGGATCTCCTATGTGGAAAACGTGTTCGGGTGCGATCCTATTCATGACCACCCCTCGGTGGCTTGGTAGGACGTGGATCGGGCTACGTAAACAATGGTTAAACACTCAAGACTCGTTTAGTTATTAACCTTCCCTAGAAGCTCTGTTAACTAGACTGGTGGCCAAATAAGCGGTTATTAATATATGTCTTAACCTTGGAGGATTTAAGGTAACATATATTAATTGGACGGGGTCCATGTTCCGGCTATTTGTTCTCATGACCACCCCTCGGTGGCTTGGGGCAATAGGTGCTAAGAATTACCGTTGCAATGCTACATTTTTTTCAAGTTTCATGTAGAAACATACTTGTATGTTTTATTTGCTAAATTAACTGCATATTTGCTTGGGCTTTGTAATGATGTCTAGTATAATTTTATTTCAGTTCAAAATGTCACCGACACCCCTCATTTCGATACTTACTGAAAATAAGTTGAATGGCGACAATTATAAAGATTGGAAAAGAAATCTATTAATAGTTCTTAGCTGCGAGAGACACAAGTTCGTACTGGACGAACCATGCCCACCTGGGCCCAAACCTGACACACCACTTGAGGAGATCCCGGTTGCCTATAATCGTTGGAGAGAATCCAATGAGATAGCTCGATGCTACATCCTTGCTAGCATGACGAGTGCTTTACAAAAGCAGCATGAGACTTATCAAGTTGCTGGGGAGATCATGGAAAATCTGGAGGACATGTTCGGAGGCCAAGAAAAATTGGCTCGACAGTCTGCAATCACCAGCATTATGAACTCCAAGCAAAAGGCGGGTGCTCCAGTGAAGGACCATATGATCACTCTAATGGGATTCTTCGCTGAGGCTGCCGAGAATGGTGCTGAGTTGGACTATAACACCCAGATCGAGATGGTGTTCAAGACTCTGTCTAAAGATTTTGTGGGGTTTAAGGCCGCATACAATCTGGCGACAAAGGAGTTAGGACTTACCGAGCTCATGAAGCAACTACAGGCTTATGAGCGGATGATCAAGGATGAGGATACGGTCCGACCTAAAGGAGAGGCCAATTTGGCGGAATCTTCCAATCCCTCACGGAAGAGGAAGAGGCCAAATAAGAAGCAAGTGGCTTCCAGTTCTTCTAATCCTCCTGTCTCGGACGGGAAGAAGAAGAAGAAGAACAAGAAGCCAAAGGACCCTAAAAAGTCCAAATGCTTCCACTGTGGGAAGGTAGGTCACTTCAAGAAGGCTTGCCGGGAATTCCTAGCCTCCAAGGGCAAGGAAGGTAAGGAACTTCATTACTTAGAAGCGTGTTTGGTGGAAGAATCGAAAGACACATGGGTCATTGATTCGGGCGCCACTAATCATGTTTGTGTTTCTATGCAGGGGTTCGTGGAAACGAGAAGTCTACATGATAGGAGCCTCTCGTTGCGGACTGGAGATGGTAGCTTTGTGGTAGCTGAGGCAGTGGGAGACGTTCATCTTTATTTTGATCAATTTAGGTTTATTTTATTGAAAGACTGTTTTTATGTTCCTAATTTTAGGAGGAACCTTATATCGGTAGCTTGTTTAATAAAGGATTCTTATTCAGTTTCTTTTAGTAAAAGAGTTGATATTCGTAGAAATAAGTCTTTTATCTGTTCTGGATGGATGGATGGAAACCTATATTTGATCAGACCAAAGATGTACTCACTGCTTGACACTGAATTAATTGATAACTCTAAAAGGTTGAAAGTTTCTCACTCTAACAAGGCGTATCTTTGGCATTTAAGACTTGGTCATATTAATCAGGATAGGATTCAAAGATTGGTGAAAGACGGTCCTCTGGAATCTCTGGAGGAGGTACGACTTCCCCAATGTGAGTCTTGTCTAGAGGGTAAGATGACTAAGAGGTCTTTTGGAGCTAAGGGTACAAGGGCACAGGAGCTCTTAGAAATTGTGCACACTGACGTATGTGGCCCCATGAACGTCACAGCACGAGGAGGGTTCGAGTACTATGTCTCTTTCATAGATGATTACTCGAGGTATGGATATGTGTATCTGATGCACCGCAAGAGCGAAACCTTTGACAAGTTCAAAGAGTATCGTGCGGAAGTGGAAAAGCAATTGGATAAATCCATAAAGACACTTCGATCTGATCGAGGTGGCGAATACCTCTCCGATGAATTTCTAGGACATCTTGTAGAGAATGGGATATTATCCCAATTGACTGCACCTGGTACTCCACAACAGAATGGTGTAGCCGAAAGGAGAAACAGGACCTTATTGGATATGGTACGGTCCATGATGAGTTACTCAACGCTGCCATTATCATTTTGGGGACATGCTTTACAAACGGCGTGCTATATTCTGAACCAGGTTCCGAGCAAATCAATTCCTAGAACTCCGTATGAATTGTGGCGTGGCAGGAAGCCCTCCCTTGGACATATGAGAATATGGGGCTGCCCGGCACATGTACTGGATGGGGATGCGAAGAAGTTGGAACCAAGATCAGAATTGTGCATGTTTGTAGGGTATCCAAAGGGAACTAAAGGAGGTCTGTTCTATAACCCGAAGGAACAAAAGGTCATTGTCTCAACCCATGCGACATTCTTGGGGGGAAGTCACATGAATGACTTTAAGCCTCGAAGCAAAGTGGTGCTAGAGGAGTTATCGGGTGAAAGAACTGCTCCACAGATTTCGGTCTTGGACGCAAGTCCGAGTTCCAGTGAAAGACCTGCAGATGATCAACAATTTAGGGTGCCTCGTCGTAGTGGGAGGGTTTCTAAGAAACCTAATTTCTTTATATATGATGCTGAGGTATACCAGGCCGAGGCTCATGAGCATGAGGAAGATCCGGTCACATATGATGAAGCTATAAAGGATGTTGATTCTAGATCTTGGAAACAGGCTATGAACAATGAGATGGATTCTATGAAATCCAACTCTGTTTGGGAACTTGTAGATTTGCCGGATGGGATAAAACCCATTGGATGCAAATGGGTCTACAAAAGAAAGAAGGATGCGGAAGGGAGAGTGGAAACTTTCAAAGCTAGACTGGTTGCAAAGGGATATACGCAAAAGGCTGGAATCGATTACGAGGAAACCTTTTCGCCTGTTGCTATGCTGAAGTCTATCCGTATTCTTCTGTCCATTGCTGCGGCTCTCGATTATGAGATCTGGCAAATGGATGTCAAGACGGCATTCTTGAATGGCCATCTTGAAGAGTGTATCTATATGATACAGCCCGAAGGGTTCGTAGCAAAAGGCCAAGATAGGAAAGTCTGCAAGTTGCTTAGATCCATTTATGGATTAAAGCAGGCATCCCGCTCATGGAACCAGAGGTTTGATCAAGCGATTAAGACATTTGGTTTTGAGCAGAACGTTGATGAACCTTGTGTTTATAAACGTATTAAGGATGGAAAAGTGGTCTTTCTGATACTCTATGTCGATGATATACTACTCATTGGGAATGATGTAGGGAATTTATCATCGGTCAAGCTTTGGTTACACCAACAGTTTGACATGAAGGACTTGGGAGAAGCTAATTATGTTCTAGGCATTCGTCTCTTCAGAGATCGAAAGAACAAAATGATAGCATTATCCCAAGCTTCATACATAGATAAAATAATTGACAAATATGCAATGCTAGAGGCAAAGAAAGGCTCACAACCTTCTATTGCCGGTTTAACTCTTTCATTGGATGACTGTCCTAAGACATCGGAAGAAAGAGAGCGTATGAGTAAGGTCCCTTATGCATCCGCTGTGGGTAGCCTTATGTACGCTATGCTTTGCACTCACCCGGACATATGTTTTGCAGTAGGTATGGTGAGTCGATATCAAGCGAATCCTGGAACCAAGCACTGGCAAGCAGTAAAGCATATACTCAAGTATCTTAAGAGAACGAGGGATTATATGCTAGTGTATTCTGGAGGGGACCTAACACCCGTAGGATACACGGACTCAGACTTCCAGACTTGTAAGGATTCGAGGAAATAGACATCTGGATCAGTGTTTTTACTCGGAGGAGGCGCCATTGTGTGGAGGAGCGTGAAGCAGGGCTGCACAGCTGACTCTACTATGGAGGCTGAGTATGTGGCTGCGGCTGAGGCATCTAAAGAAGCGGTTTGGCTCCGCAAGTTCTTTAGAGACCTTGAGGTCATTCCGGGTGTTGACAAGCCTATCACACTTTACTGTGATAATACAGGGGCTATTGCCAACACAAGGGAATCTCGGCACCACAAGAGGACCAAGCACATCGATCGGAGATATCATATTATTAGAGGGCATGTGGAGACAGGACAAGTGGATGTATGTAAGATCGCGTCCGAGGACAACATCGCTGATCCCTTTACTAAGACTTTGGTAGCTAGAAGCTTTGAGAGGCATGTAGAGGCGATGGGGATGCGTAACATGGCACATCTACTGGCTTAGGGCAAGTGGGAGATTGTTAGGAAATGCCCTAAGTATTAGAGACATTTTGATGTATTCATTTTGAACTGGATAATAAAATTATACATAGAGGTTATTCATTACATTGCTATCTGTCCTCGTCTTATTTACATGTTAAAGTAAATGTAAGCAAATATGGCTCACTGACTGCTTGTGTTAAAACTGTTAGAACGTTGCATGCAATGGACTTTTGTATGCGAGAAGACAATGTTCTAAAGTTAGCAGTCTAAACTATGGTCTGTAGTCTATGGGGTTAGACCGAGCATCTAACTCATGTTAAGACTATTATGTTGTCTAAAGCCTTGGAGGGGACGGTCTGTCTTGACTGTCTGGAGCTGGACTCCCAAGTAGAGACATGGATATGTTGCTTGGTGGTGACATATTAGACCGAGACTAAAGCATGATTGATCTACGTAGTCCGCTATGAGTGGATCAATCTGCTTTTGACGTTCATTGTGCAATAACCTTAATCCTGAGTAAATGAACTACTTCATGTATATGACTTGTGTACTTTGATGTTCCAATGGCTAAAGCGTCTCAGAGGTAGTAAGCTTATAGACCGGTTCGTTGGGTGCATGACTTGTATACGATGAAGGGTTTGTTTGTAGATATCGGAATCATAGCTCTGAGGAGTTAAAGGTATCCTCTTAAAGGCATTATACTGAATGTGAAAATGGACAAGGCCTTGGGTCGTCTGCTGGGCGGATGACTTCTTATTCACATATGGTGAATAATCATTTTCTTGATTCGGTAGTATAATGGAACTTTAAGATAGCCTGATCAGTAGGATTAAACGGACTTTGACCTAAGGCTGATCATGGATATCATATGAGGGTTTTGCATATATGACAAGGTCATTGGATGGTAGCTCGTCACAGGCTTACGTAATACGGTATATAATTGGGAGTTCAGTTTCAGGTTTATAGTGGTGTGACTCTGAAATTAGTGATCATATGATTGAGTTGTTCGGTACAGAATGATGATCATATAGAATCACGGGAGCCCGATTATATATGTCCAATCAGTCCCTCTACTAGCTCCACATAATTCCTTAACGTTTGGCAAATTGATTTGTGTATGCTATTGGCTAGTTTATTATGCATGGATGGTGATGACACAGGATTAGGATGGTAGACAAGATTCTCTCCGGTTGGATTCAGACTTTGTTTTGGATAATAGAGTACACAATTATTCGAACTCCAAATAAAGTTGCCATGATTTTATTTGAGATTGGATTGGAGTTGTAGAAAATTATCCATGAGAACAAGAATATGAAACACAACCGTTTTGTGGAATTTGAAATTTGAATTTTGAAATTTGAATTTTGAATTTTGAAATTTGAAATTTGAATTTTGAATTTGAAATTTGAATTTGAAATTTGAATTTGAAAATTCGAATTTGAAATTTGAATTTGAAATTTAAATTTGAAATTTGAAATTTGAAATTTGAAATTTGAATTTTGAATTTGAAATTTGAAATTTGAAATTTGAAATTTGAATTTGAAATTTGAATTTGAAATTTGAAATTCAAATTTTGAATCACAGTCCAAGTAGGATTCGAATTTGTTGTGGAAAATCCACAAGGTTTGAAATTCGAATTTGAGTTGGATTTGGAGAGGATAATCTTGTTAGAATCCTACTTGAATTTTGAATCCAAATCCCAACAAAAGTGGGCGAATTTTTTGAGGATAATCCTCAATGGAAAATTCGGTTTTAGTGGATGAGATTCGAGGGTAAATTCAAGCTTCAATCCTAGTTGAATTTGGATTCTCTCTACTCCCTAAAAGTGGCCGAAATTTTGGAGCCTTAATCCTAGGAAATTCGGTTATTTTTGGATAAGGTTGAGATGAGATTTAGCTTGAAAAATCCTAGTGGAATTTTGATTCTTCCTTATCCTAAAAGTGGCCGAAATCTTTAGGGAAGTTACACCTTGAAATTTTCGGATTTTTTGGTTGAAAAAGGGAGATAAAATTCTAGTTAAAATCTTGTTGAGATTTGGATTGGATCTATCCTAAGAAAACCGAATTTTTAGTGGAGATTCTCCCTTGGAAAAATTCGGATTTTATGGGTTTGGATAAGGGAAAATATCTTTTCCTAATCCAATTCAAATTCAGAGATTCACCTCATGCAGGTCTATAAATAGAGGTCCTGCCACTCCAGTTCTCGCAGACCACAGACTCTCAGGTGAGCAGGCTTATTGTTGCACAGCTCATCGTGACAATAAAGTTCTTTAGAGATCTGGGTGGTCGGAAGAAGACTAGCAGTGCTAGCATACCGATCGAGGTTCAGAGTGCCCACACACTTAGCCATTCGGGAATTGGAGAATAGTAGAGAAGGCTAGTTGGTTGAAGCCTCCGGTCACTCTCCTCCTGTTCATTGGCGTCCTTGAGGTATGAGTTTTAATTGTTGTTGATTTATTGTATATGGCATCATGAGATATTTAACGATCTAAAAATTTTTATTGTTCCGCTGCGCCACTCTGATACGTTTTTACCGGTTTATTTTCCCACAGTCACTGATTCGGGCGCCACTCATCATGTTTGTGTTTCTATGCAGGGGTTCGTGGAAACGAGAAGTCTACATGATAGGAGTCTCTCGTTGCGAACTAGGGACGGCAGCTTGGTAGTGGCTGAGGCAGTGGGAGATGTTTACCTTTACTTTGATCAATTTAGGTTTATTTTATTGAAAGACTGTTTTTATGTTCCTAATTTTAGGAGGAACCTTATATCGGTAGCTTGTTTAATAAAGGATTCTTATTCAGTTTCTTTTAGTAAAAGAGTTGATATTCGTAGAAATAAGTCTTTTATCTGTTCTGGATGGATGGATGGATGGAAACCTATATTTGATCAAACCAAAGATGTACTCACTGCTTGACACTGAATTAATAGATAACTCTAAAAGGTCGAAAGTTTCTCACTCTAACAAGGCGTATGTTTGGCATTTAAGACTTGGTTATATTAATCATGATAGAATTCAAAGATTGGTGAAAGACGGTCCTCTGGAATCTCTAAAGGAGGTACGTCTTCCCCAATGTGAGTTTTGTCTAGAGGGTAAAATGACTAAGAGGTCTTTTGGAGCTAAGGGTACAAGGGCTCAGGAGCTCTTAGAAATTATGCACACTGACGTATGCGGCCCCATGAACGTCACAGCACGAGGAGGATTCGAGTATTATGTCTCTTTCATAGATGATTACTCGAGGTATGGATATGTGTATCTAATGCACCGCAAGAGCGAAACCTTTGACAAGTTCAAAGAGTATCGTGCAGAAGTGGAAAAGCAATTGGATAAATCCTAAAAGACACTTCGATCTGATCGAGGTGGCGAATATCTCTCCGACGAATTTCTAGGACAGCTTGTAGAGAACGGGATATTATCCCAATTGACTGCACCTGGTACTCCACAATAGAATAGTGTAGCCGAAAGGAGAAACAGGACCTTATTGGATATGGTATGGTCCATGATGAGTTATTCAACGCTGCCATTATCATTTTGGGGATATGCTTTACAAACGGCGTGCTATATTCTGAATCAGGTTCCAAGCAAATCAATTTCTAGAACTCCGTATGAATTGTGGCGTGGCAAGAAATCCTCCCTTGGACATATGAGAATATGGGGCTGCCTGGTGCATGTACTGGATAGGGATGTGAAAAAGTTGGAACCAAGATCAGAATTGTGCATGTTTGTAGGGTATCCAAAAGGAACTAAAGGAGGGCTATTCTATAACCAGAAGGAACAAAAGGTCATTGTCTTAACCCATGCGACATTCTTGGAGGAAAGTCACATGAATGACTTTAAGCCTCGAAGCAAAGTGGTGCTAAAGGAGTTATCGGGTGAAAGAACTGCTCCACAGATTTCAGTCTTGGACGTAAGTTTGAGTTCTAGTGAAAGACCTACAGACGACCAACAATTTAGGGTGCCTCATCGTAGTGGGAAGATTTCGAAGAAACCTAATTTCTTCATGTATGATGCTGAGGTATACCAGGCCGAGGCTCATGAGCATGAGGAAGATCCGGTCACATATGATTAAGCTATAAAGGATGTTGATTCTAGATCTTGGAAACAGGCTATGAACAATGAGATGGATTCTATGAAATCCAACTCTGTTTGGGAACTTGTAGATTTGCCGGATGGGATAAAACCCATTGGATGCAAATGGGTCTACAAAAGAAAGAAGGATGCGGAAGGGAGAGTGGAAACTTTCAAAGCTAGACTGGTTGCAAAGGGGTACACGCAAAAGGCTGGAATCGATTACGATGAAACCTTTTCGCCTGTTGCTATGCTGAAGTCTATCCGTATTCTTCTGTCCATTGCTGCGGCTCTCGATTACGAGATCTGGCAAATGGATGTCAAGACGGCATTCTTGAATGGCCATCTTGAAGAGTGTATCTATATGATACAGCCCGAAGGGTTCGTAGCAAAAGGCCAATAAAGGAAAGTCTACAACTTGCTTAGATCCATTTATGGATTAAAGCAAGCATCCCGCTCGTGGAACCAGAGGTTTGATCAAGCGATTAAGATATTTGGTTTTGAGCAGAACGTTGATGAACCCTGTGTTTATAAACGTATTAAGGATGGAAAAGTGGTCTTTCTGACACTCTATGTCGATGATATACTACTCATTGGGAATGATGTAGGGAACTTATCAGCGGTCAAGCTTTGGTTGCACCAACAGTTTGACATGAAGGACTTGGGAGAAGCTAATTATGTTCTAGGCATTCGTCTC
This sequence comes from Antiaris toxicaria, assembly GCA_035233585.1. Taxonomy (NCBI): domain Eukaryota; kingdom Viridiplantae; phylum Streptophyta; class Magnoliopsida; order Rosales; family Moraceae; genus Antiaris; species Antiaris toxicaria. The sequence goes on from CP141154.1 coordinate 26,500,724, forward strand.
TTTAGAGATCGAAAGAACAAAATGATAGCGTTATCCCAAGCTTCATACATAGTTAAAATAATTGACAAATATGCAATGTAAGAGGCAAAGAAAGGCTCACAACCTTCTATTGCCGGTCTAACTCTTTCATTGGATGACTGTCCCAAGAAAAAGGAAGAAAGAGAGCGTATGAGTAAAGTCCCTTATGCATCCGCTGTGGGTAGCCTTATGTATGCTATGCTTTGCACTCGCCCGGATATATGTTTTGCAGTAGGTATGGTGAGTCGATATCAAGCAAATCCTGGAACCAAGCACTGGCAAGCTGTAAAGCATATACTCAAGTATCTTAAAGGAACGAGGGATTATATGCTGGTGTATTCTGAAGGGGACCTAACACCCGTAGGATACACAGACTCAGACTTCCAGACTTGTAAGGATTCGAGAAAATCGACATCTGGATTAATGTTTTTACTCAGAGGAGGCGCCATTGTGTGGAGGAGCGTGAAGCAGGGCTACACAGCTGACGCTACTATGGCGGCTGAGTATGTGGCTGCGGCTGAGGCATCTAAAGAAGCGGTTTAGCTCCGTAAGTTCTTTAGAGACCTTGAGGTCATTCCGGGTGTTGACAAGCCTATCACACTTTACTGTGATAACACAGGGGCTATTGCCAACACAAGGGAATCTCGGCACCATAAGAGGACCAAGCACATCGATCGGAGATATTATATTATTAGAGGGCACGTGGAGACAGGACAAGTGGATGTATGTAAGATCGCGTCTGAGGACAACATCACCGATCCCTTTACTAAGACTTTGGTGGCTAGAAGCTTTGAGAGACACGTAGAGGCGATGGGGATGCGTAACATGGCACATCTGCTGGCTTAGGGCAAGTGGGAGATTGTTAGGAAATACCCTAAGCATTAGAGACATTTTGATGTATTTATTTTGAACTGGATAATAAAATTATATATAAAGGTTATTCATTACATTGCTATCTGTCCTCGTCTTATTTACATGTTAAAGTAAATGTAAGCAAATATGGCTCCCTGACTGCTTGTGTTAAACTGTTAGAACATTGCATGTAATGGACTTTTGTATGCGAGAAGATAATGTTATAAAGTTAGCCGTCTAAACTATGGTCTGTAGTCTATAGGGTTAGACCGAGCATCTAACTCATGTTAAGACTATTATGTTGTCTAAAGCCTTGGAGGGGACGGTTTGTCTTGACTGTCTGGAGCTGAACTCCTAAGTAGAGACATAGATATATTGCTTGGTGGTGACATATTAGACCAGGACTAAAGCGTGATTGATCAACGAAGTCCACTTTGAGTGGATCGATCTGCTTTTGACGTTCATGATGCAATAACCTTAATCCTGAGTAAAAGGACAACTTCGTGTATATGACTTGTGTACTTTGATGTTCCAATGGCTAAAGCGTCTCAGAGGTAGTAAGCTTATAGACCGGTTCGTTGGGTGCATGACTTGTATACGATGAAGGGTTCGTTTACAGATATCAAAATCATAGCTCTAATGAGGAGTTAAGGATATCCTCTTAAAGGCATTATACCGAATGTGAAAATGGACAAGGCCTTGGGTCGTCTGCTGGGCGGATGACTTCTTATTCACATATGGTGAATAATCATTTTCTTTATTCGGTAGTATAATGGAACTTTAAGATAGCCTGATCAGTAGGATTAAACGGACTTTGGCCTAAGGCTAATCATGGATATCATATGAGGGTTCTGCATACATGACAAGGTTATTGAACGATAGCTTGTCACAGGCTTACGTAATACCGTATACAATTGGGAGTTCAGTTTTAGGTTTATAGTGGTGTGACTCTAAAACTAGTGATCATATGATTGAGTTATTCGGTAAAAGAATGATGATCATATGGATTTGCAGGAGCCCGATTATATATGTCCAATCAGTCCCTCTACTAGTTCCACATAATTCCTTAATGTTTGGCAAATTGATTTGTGTATGCTCTTGGCTGGTTTATTATGCATGGATGGTGATGACACAGGATTAGGATGGTAGACAAGATTCTCTCTGATTGGATTCAAATTTTGTTTTGGATAATAGAGTACACAATTATTCGAACTCCAAATAAAGTTACCATGATTTTATTTGAGATTGGATTGGAGTTGTAGAAAATTATCCATGAGAACAAGAATTTGAAACACAACTGTTTTATGGATTTTGAAATTTGAAATTTGAAATTTGAATTTGAAATTTGAAATTTAAATTTGAAATTTAAATTTGAAATTTGAATTTGAAATTCAAATTTGAAATTTAAATTTGAAATTTGAAATTTGTAAATTGAAATTTAAATTTGAAATTCGAATTTGAAATTTGAAATTCAAATTTTGAATCACAGTCCAAGTGGGATTCGAATTTGTTGTGGAAAATCCACAAGGTTTGAACTTCGAATTTGAGTTGGATATGGAGAGGATAATCTTGTTAGAATCCTACTTGAATTTTGAATCCAAATCCTAACTAAAAGTTGGACGAAATTTTGAGGATAATCCTCAATCGATTTTCAGTTTTTGTGGATAAGGTTCAAGGAAAAAATTCAAGTTACAATCCCAGTTGAATTTAGATTCTCTCCTCCCTAGAAAGTGGCTGAAATTTTGGAGAATATCTCCTAGGAAAATTCGGTTATTTTGGATAAGGATGAGATAAGATTCAAGCTTGAAAATCCTAGTGGAATTTTGATTCTCCCTTATCCTAAATGTGGCCGAATTTTTTGAGGAGATTTTCTCCTAGGAAATTTCAGATTTTTTGGTTGAAAAAGGGAGATAAAATTCTAGTTAAAATCTTGTTTAGATTTGGATTGGATTTATCCTTAATGGCCAAATTTTATTGTTGGGATTTTCCCATGGAAAATTCAGATGTTATGGTTATGAATAAGGGAGAATATCTTTTCCTAATCCAATTCGAATTCAGAGAATCACCTCATGCAGGTCTATAAATAGAGGTCCTGCCACTCCAGTTCTCTCAGACTACAGACTCTCAGGTGAGCAGGCTTATTGTTGCACAGCCCACCGTGACAATAAAGTTCTTTAGAGATCTGGGTGGTATGAAGAAGACTAGCAGTGCTAGCATACCGATCGAGGTTCAGAGTGCCCACACACTCAGCCATTCGGGAATTGGAGAATAGTAGAGAAGGCTAGTTGGTTAAAGCCTCCAGTCATTCTCCTCCTACAAGATTGGTGTCCTTGAGGTATGAGTTTTAATTGTTGTTGGTTTATTGTATATAGCATCATGAGATATTTAACGATCTAAAAATTTTTATTGTTCCCCTGCGCCACTCTGATACGTTTTTACCGATTTATTTTCTTACAAAGATGACTAAGAGTTCTTTTGGAGCTAAGGGTACTAGGGCACAGGAACTCTTAGAAATTGTGCACACTGACATATATGGCCCCATGAATGTCACAGCACGAGGAGGGTTCGAGTATTATGTCTCCTTTATAGATGATTACTTGAGGTACGGATATATGTACCTGATACACCGTAAGAGCGAAACCTTTGATAAGTTCAATGAGTATCGTGTGGAAGTAGAAAAGCAATTGGGTAAATCCATAAAGACGCTTCGATTTGATCGAGGTGGCGAATACCTCTTCGATGAATTTCTAAGACATCTTGTAGAGAATGGGATATTATCCCAATTGACTGCACCTGGTACTCCAAAACAGAATGGTGTAGTCAAAAGGAGAAACAGGACCTTATTAGATATGGTACATTCCATGATGAGTTATTCAATGCTGCCAATATCATTTTCGGGGTATGCATTACAAACAGTGTGCTATATTCTAAACCAAGTTCCAAGCAAGTTAATTCCCAGGACTCTGTATGAATTGTGACATGGCAGGAGGCCCTCCCTTGGACATATGAGAATATGGGGTGGCCCGGCACATGTACTGGATGGGGATGCGAAGAAGTTGGAACCAAGATCAGAATTATGCATGTTTCTAGGGTATCCTAAGGGAACTAAGGGAGGACTGTTCTATAACCCGAAGGAACAAAAAGTCATTGTTTCAACCCATGCGACATTCTTGGAGGAAAGTCACATGAATGATGTTAAGCCTCGAAGTAAAATGGTGCTAAAAGAGTTATCGGGTGCAAGAACTGCTCCACAAGTTTTGGTCTTGGATGCAAGTCCGAGTTCCGGTAAAAGACCTACAGACGATCAACAATTTAGGGTGCCTCGTCGTAGTGGGAGGGTTTCGAAGAAGCCTAATTTCTTCATGTATGATGTTGAGGTATACCAGGTCGGGGCTCATAAGCATGAGGATGATCCGATCACTTATGATGAAACTATGAACGATGTTGATTCTAAATCTTGGAAACAGGTTATGAACAATGAGATTGATTCTATGAAATCCAACTCTGTTTCAGAACTTGTAGATCTACCGGATGGGATAAAACCTATTAGAGGCAAGTGGGTCTACAAAAGAAAGAAGGATGCTGAAGGGAGAGTAGAAACTTTCAAAGTTAGACTGGTTGCAAAAGGGTACACGCAAAAGGCTGAAATCGATTACAATGAAACCTTTTCGCCTGTTGCTATGCTAAGTCTACCTGTATTCTTTTGTCCGTTGCTGCGGCTCTCGATTATGAGATCTGGCAAATGGACATCAAGATGACATTCTTGAATGGCCATCTTGAGGAATGTATCTACATGATACAGCCCGAAGGGTTCGTGGCAAAAGGCCAAGAAAGAAAAGTCTACAAGTTGCTTAAATCCATTTATGGATTAAAGCAAGCATCCTGCTCATGGAATCAGAGATTTGATCAAGCAATCAAGACATTTGGTTTTGAGTAGAACATTGATGAACCCTGTGTTTATAAACGTATTATGGATGGAAAAGTGGTCTTTCTGGTACTCTATGTCGATGATATACTACTCATTGGAAATAATGTAGGGAACTTATCATCGGTCAAGCTTTGGCTGCGCCAATAGTTTGACATGAAGGACTTGGGTAAAGCTAATTATATTCTAGGCAGTCGTCTCTTCAAAAATCGAAAGAACAAAATGATAGCATTATCCCAGGCTTCATACATAGACAAAATAATTGACAAATACGTAATGCAAGAGGCAAAGAAAGGTCATAACCTTCCATTGCTAGTCTAACTCTTTCATTAGATGACTGTCCTAAGACACCGAAAGAAAGAGAGCGTATGAGTAAGGTCCCTTATGCATCCGCTGTGGGTAGCCTTATGTACGCTATGCTTTACACTCGCCCGGACATATGTTTTGCAGTAGGTATGGTGAGTCGATATCAAGCGAATCCTGGAACCAAGCACTAGCAAGTTGTAAAGCATATACTCAATTATCTTAACAGAATGAGGGATTATATGCTGGTGTATTTTGGAGGGGACCTAACACCCGTAGGATACACAGGATCAGTATTCTTACTCAGAGAAGGTGCCATTGTGTTGAGGAGCGTGAAGCAGGGTTGCACAGCTGACTTTATGATAGAGGCTAAGTATGTGGCTGCGGCTGAGGCATCTAAAGAAGCGACTTGGCTTTGCAAGTTCTTTAGAGACCTTGAGGTCATTTCGAGCGTTGACAAGCCTATCACACTTTACTATGATAATATTGGGGCTATTGCCAACACAAGGGAATCTCAGCACCACAAGAGGACCAAGCACATAGATCGGAAGTATCACATTATTAGAGGGCACGTGGAGACAGGACAAGTAGATGTATGTAAGATCGCGTCCGAGGACAACATTATCGATCCCTTTACTAAGACTTTGGTGCCTAGAAGCTTTGAGAGGCATGTAGAGGCGATGGGGATGCGTAACACGGCACATCTACTGGCATAGTGCAAGTGGGAGATTGTTAAGAATTGCCCTAAGCATTAGAGACATTTTGATGTATTTATTTTGAATTGGATAATAAAATTATATAATAAAATTATATATAGAGGTTATTCATTACATTGCTATTTGTCTTTATTCTATTTACATGTTAAAGTAAATGTAAGCAAATATGGCTCACTGACTGCTTGTGTTAAAACTGTGACGCCCCCGATTCTGATCACCCGTAACTATCATGAACCGACTCAGTTACCGACCAAGACAGCGTATGTGCCGAATCTGGGTTGTCAATTTAAAACTCTTTTTCTTAAACTTTCATTTCCCAGGGCTCGAATTCACCCATAATTTTTTTTCTTTTTAATACATACTTTCTCGAAAAGAAAGCTAACTATAAAAGCCATGTAAAACACAATACTAACTTTTAGCTCTCCTTTTCGAGTACAACATATTGTATAATTTACAAAATATTTATACTGCATATATATTTCACAATCTCTTCAATTTACTAACTTTAAAAGATCAACAGAAAACTTATAGCAAGACCAAGTCCACGATGAATTCCCTATCCCTTGACACGTGCACATCCTGTCACCATCCATATCTACTGTACAAGTTTCTTACCTGCAACATAAACAAACTGGTGAGCTAACAGGCTCAGTAAGTTCAAACATACTTAGTAAGAATCACACGGATTCAAAAACATTAGCAATTCAATTTCCTATAAATAGTACTATTCACCATGAATAGTACTATTTATCATAAATAGTGACTTTGACCTTTGACTGATGAATAGTAACTATTACACTAACTGATTACTATTCACATATCCTAACCGAAATCACTATACTTAATGTACACTTCGGTTATGCTCAATTATGATTTTCATCATATTATTGATTGTTCATTCTCTATTTACTTTCTAGTGTAGAGCTCTTTTTATGGCAGTACCGATATTAATTGCGCATTGACTGAGAGGGCCTAGGGAGCGACCCTAGAGTTTCGGCCTCCACAGCCCTTATACCCTCGTAGGATCTGAAAAATCTCCACCACTATGTTGAAGGGGCGATACGCCTTAATAGTTTCATTACCATCTTTCAATTACAATTTTGACCAAGTGACATTAATCGTCACCTCAAGGTCACTATCCTCCATCGCCCGTAGGTCTTACTTATTCTCTTTTCTCATCATATGGGATATGTTATACTAACTAATCCCCAAATGTCCATAGGACTTTATATCTAGCGTACATGTGGCGCCCCCGACCTCGGTCCACTGAAACTATTATAATCAAGTTCCTTAGTTGACTGAAATAGCTCGTGAACTTCGTCGAGTCGCCTAAATTCTTTTCTTTCCTTTAAACCCTTTGTGAAATTTGGAATCATTTTTTTTAAATACTTTTTCTTGTTTGTAAACATAACGTAATTAAACTAAACTATGTTTGTCACTTTTAAAAGTACAAACATAGTTTATACACAATACATAATTCAAATCTCTTTGTAATACATGTCTCTTTTTTCAACGCTCAGCGGAAAACTTGTAGAAGGACTATATCCATAGTGGATTCCCTATCCCTTTGACACGCTTGCATCCTGTCGCCATTCAGAAATCTACTAGACAGGTTTCTTACTTGCAACATGAACAAACTGATGAGCTAACAAGCTCAGTAAGTTCAAACATACATATTAAGAATCATATTGATTCAAAAACACTAAAACTCAATTTTCTATGAATAGTACTATTCATCATAAATAGTAACTTTGACCTTTGATCGATGAATAGTAACAGGTACCCTAACTAATAACTATTCACTTTACTCTATCGGGGTACTATTCACATACCCTAGCCGAATTTACATTACTCTAGCGTAATCTTCGGTTATGCTCAATTATGATTTTTATCATTTTATTGATTGTTTATTCTCTATTTGATTTCTAGTTTAGAGCTCTATTTATGGCAGTACCGATGATTATTAGCATGCTGACTGGGAGGGTCTAAGGAGTGACCTTAGAACATTGGCCTCCATAACCCTGATATCCTCGTAGGATCTAAGAAAAACCTCCACCACAATGTTGGAGGGGCGGCACGCCTTAGTGGTTTCATTACCATCTTTCTTATAGTTCTCCACCGTTGACATTCATATGAATCGTCCCACGGTGGAACCCTTATTGCCCATAGGTCTTTACATTTATTTTTTTATGTGTGTTTTTAATTAACCACACTATAGTGCCCTAGCACATCTCCATAGTGTATTATTTATACACTTTTTAATTTCTTATTTCATTAGGTGAGTTAGTTTAACTACACCCCTATTGCCCATAGGACTTTACAAGTTTGTACGAAAAGCACTTAAATCAATCAAATAGTAATTCATGCTGCAGACATGTAAATATCTGAGCTTACCAAACATTTATCATAGCATCGCGCCATGAAACATTCATATAGCACATAAACCTAGACATAACAGATCAATTCATTCATATAATTAACAACATCCGAATGTTCATAAGCAGACAAATGAATGCTGGAACTTACACATATCACACTTAGACATAATAGTCTATTCATGTTGTAGTCAATTAAATGTTCGAACTTACTGATACTTTCGATAGCATTTCCTTCCCCGACTCCGTAGACGTTCCTTTGCCGCGTCTGGATCGAGTTCCTATAATCTGAACAACCACGGTTATTCTAAATCTTCATTTCATATTCAAAATTTAGTAAAACGTAAAAATTCTACGTTTTATTTCCCGTAAATGGTCTTAGGAATCTAAAATCTCATTTTCTATTTTTACACTAACTCTTGGCAAAATTACCATTTTGCCCCTGATTTGATTTCTCATCATAAACCTACTTTTTGTTGGTTTAAGACCCAAATTTAACTTTTATAATTTCATTTTAACTATCCTTAGGCATTCACGGTCCTTTCCGAGCCTTTCAGAAATTTTTGGTCAAAATGACCATTTTGCCCCTGCGGGTCTCGGGACCGTTATATGCTTACTGTGACTTTTAACAGGATTTTCTAAGCTCAAATATCATAAAATAATATTTCTTAAGCTTTTAAACACTTTTACAGCGTCCATTGTTGTTCTATAGACGACTATTGCTCATCCGACCCTCGGGTGGTACTATTCTGACACCTAGGGTCGTTTCTCGTTTTTCTTATGTTTCGAAGCCTTAAATGGGTATTTCACTACTCCTGAAATGTTTGTTATGCTAATCCCGAGCCTTAGACACCGAGTGGGCTCGGGTTTTCATCCCGACCTCAAATTTATCTTTCATTTCCTAAAATACCCTTGACATTGGTTTTCCCGTTCTCTTACATTTTCACAACCTCATAGGGAGGGTTTACTATTCCTCAAAGGTTCATTTTCCCATTGTTTCGAGCTTAACTCATCGAAGGGTCTCGGTTTCCATTACCGAACACAATTTGCCTCTCGTTTTTCACCAAAATGCCCTTAGTGCCATTTTCAAAATTTTGACAGCATTTCCGCTAAATTTCTAAGTCTCCAGCGTTTAGGAAACGCCTCAAAACCATCTAACCTATTTTATTCTACCACGTACTATACCAGAGGCCTAATTTTTACGTAACACTCAACTTTTTACGTAAAAATATTCACATTTCCCATACATTTTCTTTTTCTGTCATTTCATTCATTTTACTCTTTCTTTCTTCTTTTCTTTTTACAATTTGAATACAAATTACATACAAATCATTCCAATACATAAATAAGGAATGAAGGGAAACAAAATCGCTACCGAAATCATCCCGTTGGCGATCGGACGAACCGTTCAGTCTCGACCGTATAAACTTTTTGTCTCCGTTCTTCACGTTCAAAATCCCCATTGGCAATTCTGATGCCATGGATGTGTCCAGAACGTTGAAAATAGGCCAACGGGCCACTCTTTATTTTTCCGTCCCCAAGTCGCCATTGACCGGCGTTGACCGCGTTGACCGACGTTGACTCCGGCATTGACCGACGGTGAACGGCAGTGGCGCGAACAACGGAGGTGCCCACCTTGAAGATCTCGACGAGAGGAGTCCATTGGTGGTGTCAATTTCACCATTGGAGGCTCCGATCGTCGACAATCGGCCTCGAAAACTTGACCCATGGTGGCAACATTGAATCTCCACCATGCTGGGGTTGTTGGCCGAAATTGTTTGAGGGCTTTTGCTCTACGCATCACTCTGAGTCTTTTGGCACCAACCACGTCACTCAACTCCGTCGGAATCGACGGATTCCACGGCGGCGACGGCGCGGCTTCGGGCGACGCGATCCGGCAGCTGTTGAGATGAAATGAGCTATGAGTTTTGTTCTCCTCTTCACCACGAAACTTTTGGGACCGGAATCACCTCGATCGGAGGTTGGACGGCGGAGATACAGTCGTTTGAAATTTCTGGCCATCGGCGGCTTCAGGCGGCGCGTGCGGCTTTCTCCGGCGTCAATTCTGTCGATTCAGCACACCGTTGGACTTAGCTCGTCGAGAGCTTTCCAACGAGACTGGCAGTGTCGAAAACAGACACCGTTTCCGGTGGTCAGTTACTGTTCACACACGGTGTAGGTGTGGGGGAGAAAAATCTAGAAAAGGGAAATTATGGGGCCTTTTTTGCAATTTCGACCTTTTATGCCTTTTTTGTCCAAAATTTCAATATGAGCTATCCTGACTAATTTGGGCGTGCTGAACCCAAATATATCAGTTTCGTTTTCATCCGAGATCATTTCGACCAGTTTCTGGTACTGTGAATTCTCGGTCAAAAATTACCTTTGTGCTCAATTAACTAATTTGAGCATTCTGATAGACTATACTGACTAATTTGGATGTCTTGAATCCAAATATATCAATTTTGTCGTCATCCGAGGTCATCTCGGCCAGTTTTCGATACTGTACATTTCCCGGTCAAAATTTCCGTTTTATGCTCAATTGACTAATTAGAGCATTCTGATTCCAAATATATCAGTTTTATATCAAGAAATGTCATCTTGACCAATTTCTTGATACTGCGTATCTCCAGATCAAATATTACTTTTCATGCTCAATTGACTAATTTGAGCATGCTGAATCTAAATATATAAATTTTAGGTCAAGAAGAGGTCATCCAGACCAACTTCTCAATACTATGTGCAACACACACACATACACTCACGTCTAAAATCACTACTATCAGTATTTTATCTTTTTGTGCATTCAGCTTACCCTGAGTCACGTACTAGGGTTTACAGTTCAATGTTTTTCCCCAGCTCAATTCGGCATGCTTTTACATCACCGAATTCTTAATCTTTAATATCGTTAGAGCATTTTATCTCGTTCTACACAATATTAATCATACATTTCACATTTTAAGCATGAAATTCATCATGTACATGCAATTTATCCTATTCCGAGAACAGTAAAGTTTCTCGGTTATTGCATTCACCCCTCCTTATAAAATTTTTATCATCGAAAATTTAGCACAAGTGAGGGTACAACATTCTCGTTTCATCTTTCCGAGCAAAATCTGAACAAGTTGCTCTTCGTATGTCAGATCCTCATGAATCTAAATCGATTCATACCTCAATACATGAGATAAATTTGATACCTGTTTCCTTAGCATTCATTCGTGAAAAACACTATGTACTGCTGACAGTTCTGAAGGTAGTACCAATTTATAGGTAACCTTTTCAATACGCTCAAAAATTTCATAGGGTCCAATACATCTTGGACTAAATTTTCTTTTCTTACCGAACACATTATTCCCTTCATTGGGAACACTTTTAAAGGATATGAAATCCCTTTCATTAAACTCTAGGGATCTTCAGCGTTTATCTGCATAATTCTTCTGCTGACTCTGTGCGATCTTTCTTCATCGCTGTATTTTCACAATTACATCCGATGTTTCTTATACGAAATTAGTCTTGTGCCACTGTTTCTCTCGCAAGTCATATCAATAGGTAAGCGATCTGCCCTTTCGTCCATCTAAAGCTTCATAGGGTACCATTCCTATAGAAGCTTGGTAGCTATTGTTGTACGAGAGTTTCCTCTAACAGTAATTTCTCGTTCCAATTCTTAGGAAATCCATGACTTAGACACGAAACATGTCTTCTAGTGTCCGAGTAATTCGCTCAGATTAACCTTCGTCTAGGGATGAAAAGTCATACTAAGACGTAATTTCGTTCCCATGACTCCTTGTACACACTTCTAAAAATTCGAAGTGAATTGCGCATCTAAATCGAATATGATAAACTTGAAACACCATGTTATCTAACAACATGGTTTACATAGAAATTCGCTAACTTTTCTAGTGAAAAGTCATTTTCATTGCTATGACTCTTGCCGTTTTCATCAATCTATCCACCATAATTCAGATGGCATTATATCCCTCTTGGGTCCTTGATAATTCCATTACAAAATTCATCGTAATATATTCCCACTTACGTCCGGGAACTTCCAATGATTCCAGTTTTCTACCTGGATGTTTATGTTCAATCTTAACTTTCTGACGGTCATGCATTGATTCACAAATTTTGCACTTTCATTCGTCGTCTCTTTCCACCAGAATTGCAATTTTAATTTCTGGTATACTTTACTCTTTACAAAATGCACTGAATATGGCATTTTATGGGCTTTTGCCATACTTCACCTCATTAATCCTTCATTCATATGAATATGAATTCCTCCTTAATGTAAGATCATTCCACCCTTAGAAATCTCTTCTTGATAACTTATTAGATTTGATCTTGCTTCAGAGCCTTTTTAGTGTCTTCGAGTAGTGATGACTCTGATTAGAGTACAGCTAACCTTTAGGATATCAGCTCCAACTCCAATGAGTGTATCTCTTGTCATAATTGTTCTGCTAATTTTTCTTTTGGCTACTGGTACGGAATAGTAGACTTTCTGCTTAAGGCATCCATCACACAGTTGATTGATTTTTTTCTGGGTGGTAGAAGATCTCACAGTTGTAATCCTTCACCAACTCTAACATTCTCTTTGCCACATATTCAGATTCTCTTTCGATGCATCGCAATATATCACGAATTTCTCCCTTTTTGTGAGAAGCGTGTGAATTGGCACGCTTGTTAGTAAAAGTTTCAACTCTTGAAAACTCTTTTCACATTTTTCAGTCTATTCATATTACCTCTCCTTGCGCGTAAAAGCCGTAAGAGGTGCCGCTAGTCGTGTGAACCTTTCCATAGGTCTTCTATAGTAGCCAACCAAACCTAAGAAATTCCGTATTCCCATTACAGTCTTAGGTGCAGGCAATTCGTTAGTCGTCTCCCCTTGATAAGATCTACGACGATTCCTTGTTTGGGGACTACGTGTCTGAGAAAATACACTTTATCTAGCCAAAATTCACACTTGGAGAATTTTGCATAGGGCCGGTGCTGTCTCATAATGTGCAAAGCAATTCTCAAATGCTCTTCATACTCCTTATGAGTGTATGAATATATAAGTATGTCATCGATAAACACAATGACAACTTATCTAGGAATTCCTTGAACATTCAATTGATGGTATGTTAATCATAAATCAGTCTTAGAGAATACTGCCACACCTTTGAAAATGGGTGCAGTTCTTTGCATGAGCTCTATCTCAAAGGAAATTTCTTGTTCTTACAGAAATCTAGACAATTTCTTTAAAAGATCATCGAGAAATTCATGGATAATGGGAACATTTTCTGATTAAAGCTTCTGTTCCTCTATTACATTTGCCACATAGGCCAAATATCTAATTCAATCATTGGACATTAGCTTACTCCCACTTCACGAGCTAATTATCATCTTCCTCGATTTATGTGACGAATCCACATGTTCAAAGCTTTCTTCGTCGTCTAGTCGAAATACTATCTTTCTGTTCCGACAATCAACTATGGTTTGATATTTCCCGAGGAAATCCGTTCCTAGGATTACATCACAATCAACTAACCTTATAACAATCGATTCTGTCACTATGTTTGACGTTCCTACTTTCACATCCTCCTTAGTGTACACCAAGACACGAGCATTGGCACGTGTTACGTGTTCTTGTCTTCCAGTACTACCAATGATCTTTCAAATCTAGCCTATAACACATGAGTTTGAGACGTTGTTGCTGTGGTTAAAACGTTTCCTGTGTATTCTAGTGGGTCAGTTTCTGGCATAACGGCCTTCTTTTCCCACATTGCTAACTTGCGTTGGGGCCAAATTAGTACTGTGGCCAGTGCCCCTTCTCACTTGTAGCACAACTGGATACATTTGATCCTATATTATTGGTCAGCTTCCTTTGCTGCCTTCTATTGTTCCAGGTTAGGTTTTCATTTTCTCAGAAAATTTGCCTTTTCCTTTATTCTACGACAATAGGCCTGGAGCGTTAAACTGTCCTGGCCTAACATTCTGATTAGGTTACTGCTTTGGCCAATTTAGGTTCCAACTTAGAAAAATTTAGTCAAAGTCCTTTCCCTCTTCCAGGTTTCTCAGACTTTTTCTCTTTCTTCTTTCTATCTAGCCCGCTGGTATTTAACCTACCGAGCGCGACTGACGCAGTCTGTCACTGAAGGTGGTGGTATTAGACCACTATCCACTAAAACAAAGATCTCTGGTCGGAACATTCCAAACGTTCTCTGTATCTTTTCCCTCTAAATAATTACCACGTAAGGGCATCATTTGGACAATTGATCAATTTCTGATGCACTTCACTCACTGATACATTTCCTTACTTTAATGCGGTAAACCCTTTTTTTTCATTATGGTTTCCGTGATGCAGGATCATAATATATCTAATGAAATTCAACCAGAAATTCATTCTAGTTCACAGTAGGCTCATCTCTTCTCATTCTGACAATGTTCTATCAGAACTTAGCATCCTTCATCAAAACAAAGGACGTACGCAGAACCTTCTCCTTGCTCTATCAAGTTTATGGAGTCTCAAATCATCTATATAGAGGAAAATCATTCTTCTGCTTTCAAAAGATCTGTAGAGCCCTCAAATTCTAGAGGTTTCATTCCATGGAATGCTTATATAATAACTCTTGATTTACTATTGACCGTAGTTCCTGTATCCTTTCAGGAACAATGGTAATGTACTACCTATTCAATTGTAAGGGCCAGTGGTGGCTGAACCTTCTCAGCACCCTGCCTAGGTTCTATCTCATATAAACGCGGTCTTAATTCAGCGTTTTCTTGCATCTAGACCTCCAAAAGGCCTTATAATTCCTCCACCCTTTTTGACAGGGTGAGACATTTACTCATACTTTTTTGACCACATGTATTCACCATATTTTCTATTTCCCTATAATCATTTGAAAATCAATCATTAGATTTTCAATGTGTATATATATATATTTCACAAAATTTTTAAGATTTCCAAAAATTCAAAGAAATCCTAATGCCATATCATCGTAAGGCATTATTATAATTCGTTTTATAACGTTCACATACAAATCAATATTAAGGCCTTGTATATACAACAGCCTCTTTTACATTGAGTATACATATATACACATATGCACCACTCTACATTTTAATCATTCTATTGATCCGGTTTCAAAGGGAAATTCCTTCGGATCTTCTTTCTCTTCATCCGGATCATTTCTAGCACAATAAATGCACATGGCCCATTTATCGTATATTATGCCTTTTCATATAGGACAAAACAACAAAACTCGTTATATTATATCAACACATTTTGACAGTTCATAACCATTCATCACACACATGTCATTACATAACATTTCAATATAACATAAGGATATATATATAGCCTAATACATCTAATTTTCCTGGTCTACAGGAAACTTTTATGGATCTTCTTCTTCCTTGACTAGATCGTTCACCTATAGACATTCTTGGATCTACGCTCATCTCGGCTTAAGTTCCATTGTGAATTCCACGCAAATTGGAGGGGATTCATCAGTTCCTCGAAGCGCATAGTATACGTTAGAATTATGTCACTGGACATCGACTACAGTTTCTTAGTCCGATGAACTAATTCCCGTATGTTCGCAACTCTAAGGAACTTAGGTAACGTTAGAAGTGACACCCTATTTGCCCTTAGGAATTGGGGCTAATGTTAGAATCTTTCCGAGAGAAGATTTACTCAATTGTGCCATGGTGAAACTTGGTCCAGTTAAGCGCTACTCCTAGTCACAAGAATCCTAATACACACAAGAGTATCTCCCTGAAAAGCATTGTCAACAGCCAACAAGACCCATCTTCTCGACCAATGGCGCATAGCCAGAAAATCGTTTCAATGGCGTGACACCAATCCTGCCTTCCTATGAAATTTTGAAGGGCTATTCACCATTCAAAACTTTGTGGGCAGCTGATATTGGAGTTCTATATAACTTGATGGCAATCTTCATTTCTTCTCTGAGCAGTCTTCTTCATTCATTCTCTAGTACTGTACGATCATAATCATGGTAATTCTCTATCTCGAACTCTGAATAGTCATATTGTGGTAGTCCACTAGCACTATACAATTATGAGACCATATTCATTGATCTCATCATCTCATTTCATCTAAGTCGTTTATTTTCCTATAAATAAACAACTACTAATTCAAAACAAGGCTAACTTACTTGGATAGATGAGCAGGTTACGTCTCGTGCCAAGAGGGATATGGTCAAGCTCGCTCTGATACCACTTGTGGCGCCCCCAACCTCGGCCCACCGAAACTATTACAATCAAGCTCCTAAGCTGACTGAAATAGCTCGTGAACTTCGTCGAGTCGCCTAAATTCTTTTCTTTCCTTTAAACCCTTTGTGAAATTTGGAATCATTTTTTTTAAATACTTTTTCTTGTTTGTAAACATAACGTAATTAAACTGAACTATATTTGTCACTTTTAAAAGTACAAAAATAGTTTATACACAATACATAATTCAAATCTTTTTGTAATACATGTCTCTTTTTTCAACGTTTAGCGGCAAACTTGTAGCAGGACCATATCCATAGTGGATTCCCTATCCCTTTGACACACTCGCATCCTGTCGTTATTCAGAAATCTACTGGACAGGTTTCTCACTTGCAACATGAACAAACTGATGAGCTAACAGGCTCAGTAAGTTCAAACATACATAGTAAGAATCATGTTGATTCAAAAACACTAAAACTCAATTTCCTATGAATAGTACTATTCATCATAAATAGTAACTTTGACCTTTGACTGATGAATAGTAACAGTTACCTAACTGGTTACTATTCACATACCCTAACCGAATTTACATTCTCTAACATAAGCTTCGGTTATGCTCAATTATGATTTTTATCATTTTATTGATTGTTTATTCTCTATTTGATTTATAGTTTAGAGCTCTGTTTATGGCAGTACCGATGATTATTAGCGCGCTGACTAGGAGGGTCTAAGGAGCGACCTTAGAACATCGGCCTCTACAGCCCTGATATCCTCGTAGGATCTGAGATAAACCTCCACCACTATGTTGGAGGGGCGGTACGCCTTAGTGGTTTTATTACCATCTTTCTTATAGTTCCCCACCGGCGACATTCATATGAATCGTCCCACGGTGGAACCCTTATTGCCCATAGGTCTTTACATTTATTTCTTTATGTGTGTTTTTAATTAACCACACTATAGTGCCCTAGCACTTCTCCATAGTGTATTATTTATACACTTTTTAATTTCTCATTTCATTAGGTGAGTTAGTTTAACTACACCCCTATTGCCCATAGGACTTTGCAAGTTCGTACGAAAAGTACTTAAATCAATCAAATAGTAATTCATGCTGCAGACAAGTAAATATCTGAGCTTACCAAACATTTATCATAGCATCGCACTATGAAACATTCATATAGCACATAAACTTAGACATAACAGATCAATTCATTCATATAATGAACAACATCAGGATGTTCATGAGCAGACAAATGAATGCTGGAACTTACACATATCACACTTAGACATAATAGTCTATTCATGTTGTAGTCAATTAAATGTTCGAACTTACTGATACTTTCGCTAGCATTTCCTTCCCCGGCTCCGTAGACGTTCCTTTGCCGCGTCTGGATCGAGTTCCTATAATCTGAACAACCACGGTTATTCTAAATCTTCATTTCATATTCAAAATTTAGTAAAACGTAAAAATTCTACGTTTTATTTCCCGTAAATGGTCTTAGGTATCTAAAATCTAATTTTCTATTTTTACACTAACTCTTGGTAAAATTACCATTTTGCCCCTGATTTGATTTCTCATCATAAACCTACTTTTTGTTGGTTTAAGACCCAAATTTAACTTTTATAATTTCATTTTAACTATCCTTAGGCATTCACGGTCCTTTCCGAGCCTTTCGGAAATTTTTGGTCAAAATGACTATTTTACCCTTGACGGGTCTCGGGACTGTTATATGCTTATTGTGACTTTTAACAGGATTTTCTAAGTCCAAATATCATAAAATAGTATTTCTTAAGCTTTTACACACTTTTACAGCGTCCATTGCTGTTCCATAGACGACTATTGGTCATCCGACCCTCGGGTGGTACTATTCCGACACCTAGGGTCGTTTCTCATTTTTCTTACGTTTCGGAACCTTAAATGGGTATTTCACTACTCCTGAAATGTTTGTTATGCTAATCCCGAGCCTTAGACACCGAGTGGGCTCGGGTTTTCATCCCGACCTCAAATTTACCTTTCGTTTCCTAAAAATACCCTTGACATTGGTTTTCCCATTCTCTTACATTTTCACAACCTCGGAGGAATGGTTTACTATTCCTCAAAGGTTCATTTTCCCATTTTTCCAAGCTTAACTCATCGAAGGGTCTCAGTTTCCATTACCGAACACAATTTGCCTCTCGTTTTGCTCCAAAATTCCCTTAGTGCCATTTTCAAAATTTCGGCAACATTTCCGCTAAATTTCTAGGTCTCCGGCGTTTAGGAAACGCCTCAAAACCATCGAACCTATTGTATTCTATCACATACTATACCAGAGGCCTAATTTTTATGTAAAACTCAACTTTTTACGTAAAAATATTCACATTTCCTATACATTTTCTTTTTCTGACATTTCATTCATTTTACTCTTTCTTTTTTCTTTTCTTTTTACAATTTGAATACCAATTATATACAAATCGTTCCAATATATAAATAAGGAATGAAGGGAAACGAAATCGCTATCGAAATCATCCCGTTGGCGATCAGACGAACCGTTCGGTCTCGATCTCGCAAACTTTTTGTCTCCGTTCTTCACGTTTGAAATCCCAGTTGGCAATTTTGATGCCGCGGATGTGTCCAGAACGTCAAAAATAGGCCAACGGGCCACTCTTCATTTTTCCGCCCCGGGTCACCGTTGACCGGCGTTGACTATGTTGACCAACGTTGACTCCGGCGTTGACCGACGGTGAACAATGGTGGCATGAACAACGGAGGTGCCCACCTTAAAGATCTCGACGAGAGGAGTCCATTGGTGGTGTCAATTTCACCATTGGAGGCTCCGATCGTCGACAATCTGCCTCGAAAACTTGACCCACGATGGCAGTGTTGAATCTCCACCGTGTCGGGGTTGTTGCCCGAAATTGTTTGAGGGCTTTTGCTCTACAAATTACTCTGAGTCTTTTGGTACCAACCACATCACTCAACTCCGCCAGAATCGGTGGATTCCACAACGGCGACGACGCGGCTTCGGACGGCGCAATCCGGTGGCTGTTGAGGTGAAATGAGCTATGGGTTTTGTTCTCCTCTTCACCACGAAACTATTGGGACTGGAATCACCTTGATCGGAGGTCGAACGGCGGAGATACAGTCTTTTGAAATTTCCGGCCATCGGCGGCTTCGGGCTGCGCGTGCGGCGTTCTCCGGCATCGGTTCCGTCGATTCAGCACACCGTTGGACTCAGCTCATCGAGAGCTTTCTAACGAGACTGGCGGTGTCGAAAATGGACACCGTTTCTAGTGGTCGGTTACTGTTCACCGACAGTGTAGGTGTGGGGGAGAAAAATCTAGAAAAGGGAAATTATGGGGCCTTTTTTTGCAATTTCTACCCTTTATACCCTTTTTGTCCAAAATTTCAATACGAGCTATCCTGACTAATTTAGGCGTGCTGAACCCAAATATATCAGTTTCGTTTTCATCCGAGATCATTTGGACCAGTTTCCGATGCTGCGAATTCCCGGTCAAAAATTACCTTTATGCTCAATTAACTAAATTGAGCATTCTGATAGGCTATACTGACTAATTTGGACGTCCTGAATCCAAATATATTAGTTTCGTCATCATTCGAGGTCATCTCGGCCAGTTTTCGATACTGTACATTTCCCGGTCAAAATTTCCGTTTTGTGCTCAATTGACTAATTAGAGCATTCTGATTCCAAATATATCAAGAAAATGTCATCTTGACCAATTTCTTGATACTGCGTATCTCCGGATCAAATATTACTTTTCATACTCAATTGACTAATTTGAGCATGCTGAATCTAAATATATAAATTTTAGGTCAAGAAGAGGTCATCTAGACCAACTTCTCAATACTATGCGCAACACACACACACGCACTCACGTCTAAAATCACTACTATCAGTATTTTATCTTTTTGTGCATTCAGCTTACCCTGAGTCACGTACTAGGGTGTACAGTTCACTGTTTTTCCCCAGCTCAATTCGGCATGCTTTTACATCACCGAATTCTTAATCTGTAATATCGTTAGAACATTTTATCTCGTTCTACACAATATTAATCATATATTTCACATTTTAAACATGAAATTCATCATGTACATGCAATTTACCCTATTCCGAGAACAGTAAAATTTCCCGGTTATTACAGTACATCTAGTACACAATAAAATAACGCAGTATTTCATGTTGCAAACATGAAAATGCTTGAACTTACCAATACTGCGACAATGTCCACTTCCGGTGTAAGGACTGCCTCGATCATGTACTTTAATTTTTAATTTAATGAGAAATTGAAGAATAATTTGATGCATTGTAGTGTAATTTTTAAAGTACACGGTCAGGTACACGGTCGTGTGAGTGGCCGTATACTACTCAGACTGTGTACGTGTGTAGCCATGTAAGTATACATGGCCGTGTAGTAGAACACGATCAGGTACACCGCCGTATAAGAGGCCGTGTACCGCTCGGGTTATGAACACGTGAGAAGCCGTGTAACTAAACATGGCCGTGTACAAAGACACGGTCAAGAACACGACCGTGTAAGAGGCCGTGTCCCACTCAGGTTGTGAACGTGTAAAAGGCTGTGTTTTGAAACAGGGCCGTGTTGAAAAACTTCAGCTAGTACACGCCCGTGTCCGATGTATACACGCTTGTGTTACCTTATACACGCCTGTGTTAGAGGCCATGTTGAAGGCCGTGTAATGGGTAAAAAGCCATTACACAGACCCTCAAATTGCATGAAACCTAATTACTATGCATTGAGTAATTAAGTTGGAAAATATAGTATATTTTCCATTGAATGAACTAAACAGATATAGTACTATTTAAGTACTATTCATGTAGTGAAAGGGGCGACCAACAGTGAACCCAGTCCACCCTATTATGTGTATAAATGAATGAGACATGTAGTGTCGGGAAACTGGTCCGGACAACCATTTCTTGACACAAGACTGGTAAATAGATCACCCGAACGCTCCGACCGAACATCTGAGCACAATAGCAAGAGATAGCCCTAGCAAGGAGACGATATCGAGAAAAATGGTCCAGATGACCTCTTCTCACCTAGAGACTAACAAAATCAGAGTCGAAGCACTCAGACTAGTCAGTTAAGTAGAAAACGGTGGGTAATGAATAGAGAGAAACGCAGTGTCAAGTTATTGGTCAAGACGGCCTTAATTTGACCTAAAACTGATACATGAATGATTAGTAGACTCGATCTGGTTGATTGAGTACAAAACGAGATTTTTTAGTTTGAGAAGTACGCAGTATCAGGATGAGGGTCAAGACAACCTTTACTCATCCCGAAACTGATATATCTGGACTCAAAATGCCCAAATTAGTCAATCGGGCACTAACACGTTTTTTGATGTGGGGTCACACAGATCCCAAAAACTAGTCTAAATGACATCCAATGGATAAAAAACTGATAAAAATGGAATCAGCACGTCCAAATTAGTCAAGAGAGACTGTGTTTGAAATTTCGCCAGGGAACGCCTCGGTTTACGTGTGAAAGGACAACACAGTGTAGACACAACTACAGTATAGGATGTGAACAATAATTTAGACTGACGATGGGCTCTTAGACATTATAAAACAACTAGGAATTTATAGTACAAAAATCGGATTCAGAAAACCAATTTTCGGATGAAAATTGGAACACTGCCGAGAAAGAACGGAACACCGCAGTATAAAATTAGACTGCGATGAGAAGCCAACACAAATAAATTTTGGCCTTAAATTTCCATGTCCCTTAGCTGCAAAAGCAGCTATAATCAGCTGCACACATAGCCCAAAAGGTGGCCATTAAAATATTTTCCCTAGCCATGACACACTTGAATAAAATATTTTGGTCAACAATAATTGTTTATTCCTCCCTCCTTCCAGTGAGCAGCCCACGCCCACTTGGTTTGAAATTGGGCAGCAAATTTGTCCCAAGATTTGGCTAATTTGGTAGATAATTAAGTAGGAAAGTCTAAGTAAGCTTGATCAATTTTGCCTATAAAAGGCACCCTTTACACAAGTGATTTGTTTCCTTTCTTTTTGGCTTCCAAAACACATTTCACTTCCCCTTTTTCTCCTAGCTATAGTCGAACCCCTTAAGCCTCCAAACCTTCACTTTTTCAAGCTTTACATCATACCACAAACTTGCCAAAAATCAAACCTCACAAGCTTATGCTAGGAGGATTCAAATCCAAGTCATTTTAAGGCACCAAGGGTAAGTCTTCAAAAACCAATCCTTGTAGTTTTTAGTTTCTGTTTTGATTTGATTTTTAAGAGAAAGTTTTTGGTATTTGTTCCAGCAAAAACAGACCCCATTCTCTTGGATTCCCACAACCATTTTGGTTCCTGAAGCCCTAGTTGAAACCGTGCTTGGTTCAAGGCACGAAGGTAAACCGAAAACCTTATCATGTGTTAGTTGGTTTTAAGTTTTGATCAAGGCCATTTATGTGTATTTATTTATGCAAATGGTTTGTAATAAGTTTATGTTAAGCCCTTAGATTATCATTTTTAAGTTCATGTGGTTGTGGTTGTGCTTACATTATTTTTTATGAATAGTTATGTGCGAATGAGAGCATGAACGTCTTAGTGGCTGGACACAAATCTGTCCTGAAGAAAAGGCCACAGATTTTGGCCATTTCGACCCCCTTAGGGTCCGAATTTGGGATTTGGAAAAACATGATGTTTTAAGGAAATTTTGATACAGTCATTTTTACATCAAATAGGCCTCGGCCAAGGACGAACCTAAGATAGGTTTTTAGCGTGTTTTTCATTCGGTGTGCAAAACTGGGAACAAAATCCGAACCCAGTATTTAGTCTCGGGTTTCGCTAGAAATGGACCACTTAGAGTCCAAATCAGTTCTCGAACTCAATACGAAAGTTGTAGATCTCGTCGAGACCTTGAGAACCACTAGCGTGTGTCAAAAATTTGGCCGTTTCGGGCCTCAAACTGAGCAGTTTTTACAGAGACGTAAATCTGGGACTTTTACAAAAAAAAAAAAAAAAAAAAAACTGGGCACCAAGCCCACGGGTTTAATGAAATTAGGAGCTATTAGAGTTAGATTTAGGCTCCGAGATAAACATAAGATTTGTTCATCTTGTCATGAACGAAAACTTTCATGTTCAACAAAATCACAAACGAAGTCGTTTCGACTAAGTTTTAAAATAGTTTTCAAAAGTGGTTCAAAAACAACCTTTAAAATGCAAGCTTTAAAAATATAATTGATAAACTTCAAAATAAAAATGTGTTTTTAACACTTTAAAATATGAAAAAGGTTTTCATAAAAAGGTGCCCCACCTTCCAATGGGGTGATAAGGGGGCGGTTTCAAAATAAGGAATTTTTCCAAGATTTTTACAAGCCAACCCAAACAATTTTTCAAAATAAAATAGTGTGTGTAGCTCGGTAGGCTACCACACCAAACAAGCCTTAGTAGCCCGGTAGGTTACTACCCCAAACAAGCCATAGTGACCCAGTGGGCCATTACACCAAACAAGCCTTAGTAGCCCGGTAGGCTACCACACCCCAACAAGCAAAGTAACTCGGTCGGTTATTACACTAAGTTCACATATAGTAACTTGATAGACTACTTAGTTACCAGCACGCACAGTTGACTGAGCAGTAAACCAATCAAGGACCGTGGTTCGAACAACACAGTGAGGAACGATGATTAATCTGTCAAGTAGACGATTGATCGAACACGATATAAGTTAGACACCAAATCCACATAATAGGCCAATAGGGTACCGACGGGTCTCGGTACCCCATAGAAACGCAAGTTCTAGTCACTAACGTTAATAGTGACTCAACGAGAGTATTAATGAGAAACGTTATTAATGACAAGCGGTAACCTATGAATTGATAAAAGTGTGATTCAAGTTGCTTGCAATTTAGGTAAGTACAACTCCGCCTATGGCATGAACGAAAGTGCTTTTAAATGATATTTTACAGGTTAAAATGTGTATGCCATGCACACGATGTTGCACCACATGTTTAAGAGCATGTAGTTTCATAATCAAGTAGATTGATGAAAAAGCAAAATAGATGCCATACGTCCCTACCATGTAGGATTTGGGATAGCTTAGAGAAGCATATGGCTAGAAAAGATAAACAAGATGGAAATTAGTAAGTGTGTCGTACCGGCCTTTTCAAATGAAGAGGTTCTAATTTAAAGCAGAAAGTTAAGCATCCGTTGATGGCTCTCCGGCTATTTACCATGGGCGTTACCGATGGTCTGTGCACGCACGGTACTGACACATGGGCCCTAAATAGACAAGGAAAGAAAAGAGAAGTTTGAAGCATAAATGAACATAACCGGATCATGCATTAGTTATAGTTCACCATGCTTCTAGATGTATTCAGTACATGATGCTTCTGTGATGCACTTGTTATGTAAAGTTTTATAATCATTGATATGATATGTGATATGTGAAATTTGTTAAAGTGGTATATGTGATATATGACTGCTTATATGTTTTTAAGTATGTACTATGTTTAAACATGTTTTGCGGTAAACATATTGTACTTACTGGGCGTAAAGCTCATGTAGTGTGTTCATGCTACAGGTAAGCGTCCTACGGCTTAAATCCCAATGGGCGATGGTGGCGGGAGAGGCAGATGTGAGGGCAAGGTTATAGAGACACCGCGAGTTTATCTTCCACAAATTCGAGTATCAGTATTTTGAATAGTAATGGTTAAATAGTACTTTAAATAGTAATTGTCAGACAGTATTTTTGAATAGTAATCGTTAAATAGTATGTTTAAATAGTAACAGTTAAATGGTATTTTTGAATAGTAACCGTAAACCGTATTTTTGAATAGTAATCGCTAAATAGTATTTTTAAATAGTAACCTTTCAATAGTATTTTTGAATAATAATCGGTATACGTATGTATACAGTAAATACATACATGTAAAATATTAAAATAATTCCCTAATTTTATGATATCTAGTTAAGTATAAATTGCTAGAAAGCATAAAAAAAGCAAGCAAGTCAGTTTTTAGTGACAGTCCGAGACACTGAGGGCTCGAGGCATCACATCCGGAACTCCTCCGCAGTTCTATCTCTAGTTTGGGTTCCTATATACATAATATTGTCTGTTAATACTCTATATTAATTATCACTTTAAATATATTTATTTTGTGATAAATTTTTTAATACAATTTAACTTGTAACACGGTACACGGCCTTCAACATGCCCGTGTTCATGACCGTGCACCTCCTAGTTTCTTACAACATGGCTGTGTTGTTTACTATCTAGCCATGTAACTGTACACGGCTTGATACACGCCTGTGTTCAAGCTTGTGTACCTCTCAGGCTGTAAAATTTTTCCTATCCAGCCATGTAACTATACACGGCTTGATACATGCCCGTGTTCAAGCCCATGTACCTCTCGGGTTTTAAAATTTTTCCTATACACAGCCGTTTATTCTTCTACACGCTCGTGTTCTTCAAAATTTTTAGATTGTTAACTCTAAAATCTTTATTTTGAGTCCTAGAATTTTATTTAAGTCATTCTAGGTTCTTTCGGTATCATTTTAGAGCTTTTTGGTGCTAAAAACTCTAATTTTCCATTTTGCGACCCTTGGTTAGTATTCATCCGTCACCTAGAGTCATTTCTCGTTTTTTGAGCGTTTCGGAGCCTCAAATGGCCATTTCACTACTCTTGAAACACTTTTTATCCCATCCCCGACCCTCAGTCCTCGAGAGGCTCGGGTTTCCTATCCTGACCTAATATTTTTTCTCGTTTCCCAAAATACCCCTAACATGAAATTTTTTTCCTGTTTTAGGCATTTTAGACTTTAAGGGTCGGTTTACTATTCCTTTTTGGGTTGGTTTTCCATTTTCAATCCTAATCAACCAAGGGGTCCCGGTTTCCTTCCCGAGTTCAATATATCGTTTTTAAAAATTTCAGTAGCATTTCCGCTTATATTTTTAGGTTTCCCGGTGTTAGGTACGGCTCATAAACTTTGTACCTGCCACGTACTATACCAGAGGCCTATTTTATATAAAGTTTCCAAACTTTGTATAAAAATTTTCCACATAATCAATATTCAAAAATCCATACACAATCAACAATATTTTCCAAACTAACCTTGGTTTAACATGTTAATCATCACCAAAGTTTTTCATCACAACATTTCAAATATCACATATCACTCTTAGGTTTTCTAATGTGTAAATCAACATCAAAACCTAACAAAACTTCCATTCCAACCCTAGTATTAGCCATAGATTTTTCATGCAAATCACATCGAAAATCTTGCTTTCTTTTCTAGGGTTTTTATCAACATTCCATATTCTCATTCAACACTAAAAATTTCCTATTTTCTAGTGTTCATATCCCACAGATTTTAGCATGAAATTTCATCAAAATCTTCTCATTTCCTTATTCCAATTCATGCTTAATTCAACATGAAATCAAATGGATCTAAACACCAAATCAAAACAACAATTTCCACTTTACTTGTCACACCAACTATGCCACGGTTTTTCAATGGAAACATGCAAAATTTTTGCTTGTTTCATAACCCTAAATCATGCTTCAAAATCTAAACATCAAACCAATCACAACATCAATCAAAATAAAAAATTTTCATTGTTTTTCCACTCTACATACCCACAGATTTTCACTAAGAAAATCAAAGGAAATGCTTCAATTTAGAAGCTCACCTTGTCTAGTTGATGCCTTGGTACTAAAAATGCAATGAAAGCTAAGTTTGGTGTGAAATTTAAAACAAAATTTTGGCGTAATGGGGGGAGAAAGGCCACGAATTTTTGGCTGAAAAAAAGAGCAAGAATTTGGCTAGAATTTTCTATTTTCTCTTATGAATTTTAATGCCTATATATAGGCAAAGCCCAAGGACTTCCTAGCAAAATTTTCCAACAATTTGCTAATTGTTTAAGGACTAAAATGTAATGATTTTGTGGCCAAAATAGAATTTTTTTCTTTCTCCCTTTCCACATGGCCGAATGGCCTTTTAGATAAATGCCTAAATCTTTTTTTTCTATCATTTTGGCAAGATCCTAACCTTTGATCAAAAAGTAAGGTGATCCTAACCATACACATTTCATCTTACTTTCCAAACCAAAGAAAATAAAATGTATTTATGACATCAACTTGATGATGTCATCTTACTATTCATATTAATTCACTAATTAATTCGTGGTCAAATTTTGACCGAAAGCCGATCCGAACGGAACTTTACCGAAATCGCGTAGGTGGGTTCCAGACGCCTCTGGTGCGATTGGTTTGTTTTATTTTGTTTCTGTTTGGTCAGAATTCTCTACCGTAAATTTCTATCATTTTAGTGCATTTCTATGCATTCTCTAGGGTTTTCGGCTCTGATTTCAAACCGTCTCACCCAAAAATGTTTGGTAAGATTTTCCATCCCTGAACTCACTCAATCTAACACTGCGGGAACATTTTTACAGTATTCTCAATAGTATTAAAACATAACTTTTTCATATTTTATTCATTAAAATTGCTACATTCATACAATTTTAATATACTCCGAGAATCTAAAATTCCCAGTTATCACATTTACCCCTCCTTATAAAATTTTCGTCCTCGAAAATTTAGAACAAGTGGGGGTACAAATTTCTAATTTTATCTTCACGTTTCCATGTAGCCTCTTCAATGTTGTGATTTTTCCACAGCACTTTAACTAATGGGATTGTTTTATTCCTCAAAACTTTATCTTCACGTGCCAGCATTTGAACAGGTCTTTCTTCATAGGTTAGGTCTTCCTGAATCTGGATCGGTTCATGTTTCAGCACATGCGATGGATTCAATACGTATTTCTGTAGCATCGACACGTGAAACACATTATGTATTGCCGATATTTCTGGAGGTAACGACAATCTATAGGCAACTTTACCAATGTGTTCGATGATCTCATATGGTCCAATATATCTTGGACTTAATTTCCCCTTCTTCCCGAACCGCGTTATTCCTTTCATCGGTGAAGCTCTTAGGAATATGAAATCCCCTTCATTGAACTTTAGGTATCTTCATCTTTTGTCTGCGTAGCTCTTTTGTCGGCTCTGGGCTATCTTCATCCGCTGTTGTATTTTTGTAACTGCATCCACTGTCTTTTGTACAAAATCTTTCTTATGCAGTCATTTCTCTTGTAGGTCGTACCAATGAATCGGTGATCTACACTTCCTTCCATACAAAGCTTCATAGGGTGCCATACTTATCGAAGCTTGGTAGCTGTTGTTATACAAAAACTCTATCAATGGAAGTTTCTCATTCTAGCTTCCCGGGAAATCTATTGGACACGCACGCAGCATGTCTTCTAGTGTTTGGATGGTTTACTTAGATTGCCCATCTGTCTGCGAATGAAATGCTGTGCTCAGGCACACTTCTGTTCCCATAGCTTCTTGCACACATGTCCAGAAGTTCGAAGTAAATCATGGATCACGATCTGACACAATTGATTTAGGAACTCCATGTAGCTTGACTATATGGTTAACATACAAGCTCGCTAACTTTTCCAATGAGAAGGTCATTTTTACTGCAATAAACCTTGCCATCTTTGTCAATCTATCTACAATAACCCAAATGGCATCATAGCCTTCTCAGGTCTTCGATAGTCCTACCACAAGGTCCATTGTGATATGTTCCCATTTCCATTCAGGAATCTCCAATGGCTCTAATTTTCCACCTGGATGACCATGTTCAGCCCTAACTTTTTGGCACGTCAAACATCTGCTTATAAATTCTGCAATGTCTTTCTTCATCCCTTTCCACCAGAATTGTAGCTTCAAGTCCTGGTACATCTTACTGGCTCCGGGATGTACTGAATATGGCGCTTCATGGGCTTCTGTCATAATTCACCTTTTTAATCCTTCATCATCTGGAACTTGAATTCTCCCCTGATGTAGGATTAGTCCATCTTTAGACGCTTCCTCCTGTGAACTTGCTAGCTTCGGATCTCATTTCTGAGCTTCTCTGATATCTTCATACAACGTTGACTCCAATTGTAATGTAGCTAGCTTTCCAGCTATTAGCTCCATCTCCAGCATGTTGATTTCTTATTGTAATGGCTTTGGAAAATTTCCAATCGACAATTGCTGCGGAGTAGTAGATTTCCTACTTAATGTATCTACAACAATTGGCATTTTCCCGGATGATAGAGGATTTCGCAATCATAATCCTTTACCAGCTCCAACCATCTCCTTTGCCGCATATTTAGCTCCTTCTGCGTGAAGAAATATTTTAGACTCTGGTGGTCAGTATAAATCTGACACTGAGCTCCATACAAATAGTGTCACCAAATCTTTAACGCGAACACTACTGTGGCAAGTTCCAAATCGTACGTGGGATAATTCTTCTCATGGTCCTTTAATTGACGTGAGGCATAGGCAATCACCTTGTCACCTTGTATCAGGACGGCTCCTAATCCCATCTTTGAAGCATCATTATATATCACAAACATCTCCCCTTCAGTCAAAAGTGTAAGTATCGACGTGCTCGTTAATTGTTTCTTCAACTCTTGGAAGCTTTTCTCGCACTATTCAGTCCATTCATACTTCTTTTCCTTGTGTGTAAGCACCGTGATAGGAGCGGTGAGTCGTGCAAATCCTTTAACAAATCTCCTATAATAGCCAGCAAGACCTAAGAAACTCCGTATTTCCATCATGTTCTTAGGTGCAGCCCATTCGTTGATTGCCTCTACTTTTGCAGGATCCACAGCGATTCCTTCCTTGGAAAGCACATGTCCAAGAAAATGTACTCTGTCCAGTCAGAATTCACATTTGGAGAATTTGGCATAGAGTTGATGCTCCCTTATTGTCTGTAAGACAACTTTCAGATGCTCCTCATGCTCCTCGCGAGTCTTTGAATATATGAGAATGTCATTGATAAACACAATAACAAACTTATCCAAATATTCCTTTAAGACTCGATTCATCAAGTCCATAAAAGCTGCTGGCGCATTTGTTAACCCAAACGACATCACAAGGAATTCATAATGACCGTAGCGGGTTCTAAATGCGGTCTTGTGGATGTCACTCTCCTTGATCTTTAGTTGATGATATCCTGATGGTAGATCAATCTTGGAGAATACTACTGTGCCTTTTAGTTGATCGAACAGGTCATCAATTCTAGGTAATGGATACCTATTCTTGACAGTGACCTTGTTCAACTCTCGATAGTCGATGCATATACGAAATGATCCATCCTTCTTCTTCACAAATAGTACTGGAGTACCCCCTGGGGAATAGCTCAGGCGTATAAATCTTTGTCAAGAAGCTCCTTCAGCTACTCCTGTAACTCTTTTAACTCTGCCGGTGCTATCCGGTACAGTGCCTTTGAGATAGGTGCAGTTCCTGGCATCAGCTCGATCTCAAAGGAAATTTCTCGTTCAGGCGGCAATCCTAGTAATTCCTCTAGGAAGACATCGATGAACTCCCTCATAATATGAACGTCTTCAAGTTGGAGCTTTCATTCCCTCGTCATGTCTAATATACATGCTAGGTATCCAGCACAACCGCTAGACATTAGCCTCCTTGCTTCCATTGAGTTGATCATTATCTTCTCTGATCTGCGTGACGTATCGACATACTCAAAGCAGTCTTCTCCATCGGGTTGGAACATTATCTTCCGCTTCTGATAGTCGATCATGGCTTGGTACTTCCCTAGGAAATCCATTCCTAGTATCACATCGTAATCAGCCAGTTCCATCACGATCAATGCTGCATACATCTCCCTACTTGCCACAATTATTAGTACGTGAGGTAACTAGTAATTGGACATCAGGACTTCCCCTGAGGGTAGTGCAGTTCTAAATGTGATACCCATATTGTCTTTAGGATATCCTATCCTACTCGTAAACTGGTATGAAATGAAAGAATACGTAGCTCCAAAGTCAAATAAAACAGATGCCAAATTATTAGTGACAAAAATCTGACCTGTCACTACATTTGACATTCCAACTTCCACACCTTCCTTTGTGTATACCATGACTCTAGCATCTGCTCAGGGCAAGCGTTCTTGTCTTTCCTGCCTCTCAGACTAGGATGAACCTTCAGCTTTAGCCTGCCGTGAATGTGCCTGGGAACATTGTTGTTGTGACTGAGATGATCTTTGTACATTTTGCCTATTCTCCGGACAGTTCTTGGCAAAGTGACCGTCCTTCCCACATTGAAAACAGGCATTTGGGGCAAATTTGCATCTGCCTGCATGTCTTTTACCACAGTTTACACAGTCTTAAACAATAGGGCCAACATTATTGTTTGTTCTCCTCTGCTGGTTCCTATTCCCATAATTATTCCCTTTTCTCTTCCCCTGAGATTGTTGACCAGAAGTACTTGGCTGCCCGGCCTTAGTATTCTGATTTTGCCTGCTGCTTTGTCCAACATGAGATACAGTTTGTGTAGTTTTGGCCAACACCTTCTCCTTCTTCTTAGCATCCCAAATCTTTACTCTCTCTTCCTTCTATCAGACCAGATAATAATCTGCCCTCAGTGCACGACTAACATAATCAGATACAGTGTCAGGCGGCGTCAACCCGTTGTCCACCAATGCTGAGATTTTGGGACAAAACATTCACAGCATCTTTTGGATTTTCTCCCTCTTAGTGGTGATAGTGTATGGGCACAGTCTGGATAACTGATCAAACTTACTGCAGACTTCAATTACTGTCATGTCCCCTTACTTCAACTCTGTGAATTCTCGTTGTTGTGGTCGCAACAGTGCAGGATTATAATATTTCTGTTAAACTCCTCCAGAAAGTCCAACCAAGACATCGTATACATATTTCTTCTCATCTTGACAGATTCCCACCAAAACCTCGCATCCTTTTTCAGAACGAAGGATGCACACATACTCTTCTCCTGATCGTTCAGCTCCATAAACTCCAATATCATGTGGAGTGAAGACAACCACTCCTCTGCTTCTAGAGGGTTTGTGGAGCCCTTGAACTTTGGCAGCCTCATTCATGGAAATCTTTCATATAGTGGCTCAGGATTGACCCTGGGTTGTGGTTGGGGTTCTACTACTTCTTCTGGTACCACTGGCGGCACTTTTGGTTTTGGTGCGGCCATTTGTGGATCTTGGCCCTCACCTTGTTCTTGTCTCTATTCCATTTGCTCGAGTCTTTGTCTTAACTCAGCATTTTCTCTCATTTGGGATTCTATTAAAGCTTCCAACTTGTCCACTCTCTTAGAAAGGACTGGACGCCCCCTCGTATTCGTAGATTCCTTGGATTCACCATCTTATCCTCTTTCCTATAATCGCATGAGAGTCGATTGTTAGATTTTCACAAACATACTTTTATAATATAAGAAAAATAATATAGTTTTTATCATCACATAATTTCAACATTTCATCCATTGAACATGTCAAAATATGATTGTCATTTCTTTTTATTTCAAAATTTTTCAAAAATACATCAGTTCGAAGGCTTTTCTCAAAATAGCCTTTTGATACAGTCATATATACACATATACAAACATATATATACATTAGTACAACACATATATTTCTACGCCTGATCTCCTAACTGAGGCTGTTCTGGGATCGTCAAAAACTCAATTGGATCCATTTCTTCCTCATCTGTTCCGTTTCTGGCCTCAGACGGCGTTGATCTTTCAGCTGGACCAGTACCCTCTGGTTGCCTTGACGGACCAGCCTCATGGTCGTTTGCCATCAGTTCAGATGATCTAACATTGCTTCCTGTAGCAACTGTTCACGCCTCTTGCACACCATCCGCTCCATCATCATTTCCTCCTCTACTTTAGCTACAGTGACAATAAACTCACGTAAAGTAGCAGGGTATAAAAGGGTTACCCTCTATCGTAGGTCAATGGTGAGTCCCTTCCAAAATATGTCATAAAAATCATCATTTGTGATGTTGGATAGAGGACATGTCCTTACGACGCTATCCCGAAATCTGACTGCATACGAGAATGCAGTATCGCTCAGCATCATTTACTGTCTTTCTGCCTTTAGACAAAGTCTTTGACATTCGTATACTTATGCATAGTCGGTGGTGGCGATACTGTCCTGCTTTCAAGAGGGTCTACAACTGGTGCTGCACTCTTCTATGGAAACTGCTCCAGCATGACTTGGCAAAATTCGGCCCAATCCATTACTAATAGCATCTCCTGATCACAATACTCCCAATATAACCATGCGTCCTCACGGAATGTGTCAATGGCCATCAAAACCCAACAATCCTCATCTATATCACACTAGCGCATGATAACCTCGATGTCATGTAGCCAGTCCCGCATAGAGATCCCTTGTTGACCTCCCTCGAATACAGGTGGATGACTGCCTCTAAAAGCATGTATGGCTTGCACTGATACTCTAGCTCCTATGCGAGCTCAATCTCCCACTACTGGAATGTCCACTGCTATCAGTGGGTTTAAGATCGGTCATGGAGGTGGTGCTTGTACCAGTGCCAGTGCTACAATCCTTGGTGCTAACGGCTCAGGTACTGGCGGTCGTTGTATAGCTCACCTCATCATAGATGGTCTGATCATAGGCCTAGTCCATACCAGGATCATTCCTCTCAGTCGGTATAGGTGAGGTCTCATGTAAGGAGGTCTAGTCATCTTAAATCCTACAAAATATATATAACCTCGAATAAATGGAAAGTTAACTAACTTAAAGAAAGCTAACTTACTTGGATTGATGAGCAGATCGTGCTTCGTGCTAATAGGGATATTGTCAACTGCTCTGATACCAACCTGTGACGCCCTCGATTCCGATCACCCGCAACTATTATGAACCGACTCAATTGCCGACCAAGACAACTCGTGTGTTGAATCTGGGTTGTCAATTTAAAACTTTTTTTCTTAAACTTTCATTTCCCAGGGCCCGAAAATTTCGCCCATAATTTTTTTTTTTAATACATACTTTCTTGAAAAGAAAGCTAAGTATAAAAGCCATGTAGAATACAATACTAACTTTTAGTTGTCCTTTTTGAGTATAACATAATGTATAATTTACAAAATATTTATACTGCATATGTTTTTCACAATCTCTTCAATTCACTAACTTTAAAAGCTCAGCGGAAAACTTATGGCAGGACCAAGTCTACGGTGAATTCCTTATGCCTTGACACGCGCACATCCTACCGCCATCCATGTATCTACTGGATAGGTTTCTTACCTGCAACATGAACAAACTAGTGAGCTAACAGGCTCAGTAAGTTCAAACATACTTAGTAAGAATCACACGGATTCAAAAATATTAGCAATTCAATTTCTTATGAATAGTACTATTTATCATGAATAGTACTATTTATTATGAATAGGGACTTTGACCTTTGACTGATGAATAGTAACTGTTACCCTAACTGATTACTATTCACATATCATAACCGAAATTACTATACTTAATGTACACTTCAGTTATGTTCAATTATGATTTTCATCATATTATTGATTGTTCATTCTCTATTTATTTTCTAGTGTAGAGCTCTTTTTATGGCAGTATCGATATTAATTACGCACTGACTGGGAGGGCCTAGGGAGCGACCGTAGAGTTTCGGCCTCCACAGCCCTTATATCCTCGTAGGATCTAAAAAAACCTCCACTACTATATTGGAGGGGTGGTACACCTTAATGGTTTCATTACCATATTTCAATTATAGTTTTGACCAAATGACATTAATCATCACCTCAAGGCCACTATCCTCCACCACTCGTAGGCCTTACTTATTCTTTTTTCTCATTATATGGGATATGTTATACTAACTAATTCCCAAATGTCCATAGGACTTTATATCTAGCGTACATCTAGTACACAATAAAATAACACAGTATTTCATGTTGCAAACATGAAAATGCATGAATTTACCAATACTGCAACAATATCCACTTCCGGAACTCCTCTGCAGTTCTATCTCTGGTTTGAGTTCCTACAAACATAATATTGTCTGTTAATACCCTATATTAATTATCACTTTAAATATATTTATTTTGTGATAAATTTTTCAATACAATTCAACTTGTAACATGGTACACGGCCTTCAACACGCCCGTGTTCATGACCGTGCACCTCCTGGTTTCTTACTATATGGCTGTGTTGTTTACTATCTAGCTGTGTAACTGTACATGGCTTGATACACGCCCGTGTTCAAGCCCATGTACCTCTCGGGTTGTAAAATTTTTCCTATGCACGGTCATGTTGTTTCTTATCTAGCCGTGTAACTGTACACGGCTTGATACACACCTGTGTTCAAGCCCGTATACCTTTCAGGTTGTAAAATTTTTCCTATACACGGTCGTGTATTCTTCTACACGCCCGTGTTCTTCAAAATTTTTAGATTTTTAACTCTAAAATCTTTATTTTGAGTCCAAGAATTTTATTTAAGTCATTCTAGGTCCTTTCGGTATCATTTTACAGCTTTTTGGTGCTAAAAATCCTAATTATCCATTTTTTGACCCTCGATTACTATTCATCCATCACCTATGGACGTTTCTCATTTTTCGAGCGTTTCAGAGCCTCAAATGGCCATTTCACTACTCTTGAAACACTTTTTATCCCGTCCCCGACCCTCAGTCCTCGAGAGGCTCAAGTTTCCTATCCCGACCTAATATTTTTCCTCGTTTCCCAAAATAACCCTAACATGAAATTTTTTTCCGGTTTAGGGCATTTTAGACTTTAAGGATCAGTTTACTATTCATTTTTGGGTTGGTTTTCCATTTTCAATCCGAATCCACCAAGAGGTCCCGGTTTCCTTCCCGAGTTCAATATTTTTATCCCTCGTTCCCCGAAATGCCCTTATGCCGTTTTTAAACATTTCGGCAGCATTTACGCTTGTATTTTTAGGTTTTCCGGAATTAGGTACACCTCAGAACCTTTATACCTGCGACGTACTATACCAGAGGCCTATTTTATACAAAGTTTCCAAACTTTATATAAAAATTTTCCACATAATCAATATTTAAAAATCTATACACAATTAACAATATTTTCCAAACTAACCTTGGTTTAACATGTTAATCATCACCAAAGTTTTTCATCACAACATTTCAAATATCACATATCACTCTTAGGTTTTCTAATGTGTAAATCAACATCAAAACCTAACAAAACTTTCATTCCAACCCTAGTATTTGCCATGGATTTTTAATGCAAATCAAATAGAAAATCATGCTTTCTTTCCTAGGGTTTTTATCAACATTCTATATTCTCATTCAACACTAAAAATTTCCTATTTTCTAGTGTTCATATCCCACAGATTTTAGCATGAAATTTCATCAAAATTTTCTTATTTCCTTATTCCAATTCATGCTTAATTCAACATGAAATCAAATGGATCTAAACACCAAATCAAAACAACAATTTCCACTTTATTTTTCACACCAACTATGCCACGGTTTTTCAATGGAAACATGCAAAATTTTTGCTTTTTTCATAACCCCAAATCATGCTTCAAAATCTAAACATCAAACCAATCACAACATCTATCAAAATAAAAATTTTTCATTGTTTTTCCACTCTACATACCCACAGATTTTCACTAAGAAAATCGAAGGAAATGCTTCACTTAGAAGCTCACCTTGTCTAGTTGATGCCTTGGTACTAAAAATGCAATGAAAGCTAAGTTTGGTGTGGAATTTAAAACAAAATTTTGGCTTAATAGGGGGAGAAAGGCCACGGATTTTTGGCTGAAAAAAGGAGCAAGAATTTGGCTAGATTTTTCTATTTTCTCTTATGAATTTTAATGCTTATTTATAGGCAAAGCCCAAGGACTTCTTAGCAAAATTTTCCAACAATTTGCTAATTGTTCAAGGACTAAAAAGTAATGATTTTGGGTCCAAAATAGAACTTTTTTCTTTCTCCCTTTCCACATGGCCAAATGGCCTTTTAGATAAATGCCTAAATTTTTTTTCTATCATTTTGGCAAGATCCTAACCCTTGATCAAAAAGTAAGGTGATCATAGCCATACACCTTTCATCTTACTTTCCAAACCAAAGAAAATAAAATGTATTTATGACATCAACTTGATGATGTCATCCTACTATTCATATTTATTCACTAATTAATTCGTGGTCAAATTTTGACAGAAAGCCAATCCGAATGGAACTTTATCGAAATCGTGTAGGCAGGTTCTAGACGCCTTCGGTGCGATCGGTTTGTTTTATTTTGCTTCTGTTTGGTCAGAATTCTCTACCGTAAATTTCTATCGTTTTAGTGCATTTCGATGCATTCTCTAGGGTTTTCGGCTCTGATTTCAAACCGTCTCACCTAAAAATGTTCGGTAAGATTTTCCATCCCCGAACTCACTCAGTCTAACACTGCCGGAACAATTTTACAGTATTCTCAACAGTATTAAAATACACCTTTTTCATATTTTATTCATTAAAATTGCTACATCTATACAATTTTAATCTACTCTAAGAATCTAAAATTCCAAGTTATCACCAAAACTGTTAGAACGTTCCATACAATGGACTTTTGTACGTGAGAAGACAATGTTCTAAAGTAAGCGGTCTAAACTAAGGTCTGTAGACTATGGGATTAGACTGAGCATTTAACTCATATTAAGACTATTATGTTGTCTAAAGCCATGGTGGGGACGGTTTGTCTTGACTGTCCAGAGCATAGACTCCCAAGTAGAGACATAGATATGTTGCTTGATGGTGACATATGAGTGGATCAATCTGCTTTTGACGTTCATTGTGCAGTAACCTTAATCCTGAGTAAATGAACTACTTCATGTATATGACTTGTGTACTTTGATGTTCCAATGGCTAAAGCGTCTCAGAGGTAGTAAGCTTATCGACCGATTCGTTGGGTGCATAACTTATATAGGATGAATGGTTTGTTTACAGATATCAGAATCATAGCTCTAAGGAGTTAAAGGTATCCTCTTAAAGGCATTATATTGGATGTGAAAATGGACAAGGCCTTAGGTCGTCTGCTGGGCAGATGATTTCTTATTCACATATGATGAATAATCATTTTCTTATTCAGTAGTATAATGGAACTTTAAGATAGCCTGATCAGTAGGATTAAACAGACTTTGACCTAAGACTGATCATGGATATCATATGAGGGTTTTGTATATATGACAAGGTCATTGGACAGTAGCTCGTCACAGGCTTACGTAATACAGTATATAATTGGGAGTTCAGTTTCAGGTTTATGGTAGTGTGACTCTGAAATTAGTGATCATATGATTGAGTTGTTCGGTACAGAATGATGATCATATGGATTCACAGGAGCCCAATTATATATGTCTAATTGGTTCCTCTACTAGCTCCACATAATTCCTTAACGATTGGCAAATTGATTTGTGTATGCTTATTGGCTAGTTGATTATGCATGGATGGTGTTGACATAAGATTAGGATGGTGGATAAGATTCTCTCTAGTTGAATTCATAATTTGTTTTTGATAATAGAGTACACAATTATTCAAACTCTAAATAAAGTTGCCATGAGTTTATTTGAGATTGGATTGGAGTTGTAGAAAATTATCCATGAGAGCAAAATTTGAAATACAACTTTTTGTGGATTTTGAAATTTGAATTTTGAAATTTGAAATTTAAATTTTGAATTTGAAATTCAAATTTGAAATTTAAATTTGAAATTTGAAATTTGAAATTTGAAATTTGAATTTGAATTTTGAATTTTGAAATTTGAAATTCAAATTTTGAATCACAGTCTAAGTGGAATTCGAATTCTTTGTGGATAATTCCACAAGGTTAGAATTCGAATTTGAGTTGGATTATGAAGAGGAAAATCTTGTTTGAATCCTACTTGAATTTTGAATCCCAATCCTAACTAACTTGGTCGAAAATTTTGAGGAATATCCTCCTAGAATTTCAGGATTTTTTGTGGATAAGGTTAAGGGAAAAATTCAAGTTTCAATCCCAGTTGAATTTGGATTCTCTCCTCCCTAGAATTGGCTGAAAATTTTGAGGAAATCTAAAGGGAGATTTTCGGTTTTAATTGGATAAAGATGAGATAAAATTCAAGCTAAAAAATCATATTTGAATTTTGATTCTCCTCACACTTTAATAGATGAATCTAGACAGGTTTATGGCCTTAGGGAAATTCGGTTTTATTGGTGAGTGAGGAGATAAAATTCAAGTTAAAATCCTATTTGAATTTTGAATACAAAATCCACAAAATGGCCGAAATCTTTTGGTGGTTATGAAGGAAATAAATCGGTAAAAACATATCAGAGTGGCGCAGCAGAACAATAAAATTTTTTTAAGATCGTTAAATATCTCATGATG
Source organism: Antiaris toxicaria (assembly GCA_035233585.1). Classification (NCBI taxonomy): domain Eukaryota; kingdom Viridiplantae; phylum Streptophyta; class Magnoliopsida; order Rosales; family Moraceae; genus Antiaris; species Antiaris toxicaria. The sequence continues at coordinate 26,540,313 of CP141154.1, forward strand.
CCATATATAATAAACCAACAACAATTTAAACTCATACCTTAAGGATGCCAATCTTACAGGAGGAGAATGACTGGAGGGCTTTAACCAATTAGCCTTCTCTACTATTCTCCAATTCCCAAATGGCTGAGTGTGTGGGTACTCTGAACCTCGATCGGTATGCTAGCACTGCTAGTCTTCTTCCAACCACCTAGATCTCTAAAGAACTTATTGTCACGGTGAGTTATGCAATAATAAGCCTGCTCACCTGAGAGTCTGTGGTCTGAGAGAGCTGGAGTGGCAGGACCTCTATTTATAGACTTGCATGAGGTGATTCTCTGAATTCTAATTGGATTAGGAGAAGATTTTCTCCCTTATCCACAACATAAAATCTGAAATTATCCAAGGGGAAAATCCCAACAAAATTTTGGCCGACATTAGGATTATCCAATTCAAATCTAAACAAGATTTTAACATGAATTTTATCTCCTTTTTTCAACCAAAAAATCCAAAAATCCAAGGGGAAAATCCAGACAAAAATTTCGGCCACTTTTGGATAAGAGAAGAATCAAAATTCCACTAGGATTTTCAAGCTTGAATCTTATCTCATCCTTATCCAAAATAACCGAAAATCTTCTAGGAGATTCACTCAAAAAATTCGGCCATTATCAGGGAGGAGAGAATCCAAATTCAACTGGGATTGAAACTTGAAATTTTCCTTGAACCTTATCCACAAAAAATCTGAAAATTCCATGAGGATAATCCTCAAAATTTTCTCCATTATTGTTAGGATTCGGATTCAAAATTCAAGTAGGATTCTAACAAGATTTTCCTTTCCATATCCAACTCAAATTTGAATTTCATTCCTTGTAGATTTACCATAAGAAATTTGAATCCCACTTGGACTGTAATTCAAAATTTGAATTTCAAATTTCAAATTCAAATTTCAAATTTCAAATTTAAATTTCAAATTTAAATTTGAAATTCGAATTTCAAATTCAAATTTCAAATTTCAAATTTCAAATTTCAAATTTCAAATTTCAAATTTCAAAATCCACAAAATAGTTGTATTTCAAATTCTTGTTCTCATGGATAATTTTCTACAACTCCAATCCAATCTCAAATAAAATCATGGCAACTTTATTTGGAGTTTGAATAATTGTGTACTCTATTATACAAAACAAAATCTGAATCCAACTGAAGAGAATCTTGTCCACCATCCTAATCCTGTGTCAACACCATCCATGCGTAAAAAACTAGCCAATAGCATACACAAATCAATTTTGCCAAATGTTAAGGAATTATGTGGAGCTAGTAGATGGACCAATTGGACATATATAATCGGGCTCCCATAAATCCATATGATTATCATTCTTTACCAAACAACTCAATCGTATGATCACTAATTTCAGAATCACACCACTATAAACCTGAAACTAAACTCTCAATTATATAACGTATTACATAAGCCTATGACAAGCTATCGTCCAATGACCTTGTCATGTATGCAGAACCCTCATATGATATTTATGATCAGCCTTAGGTCAAAGTCTGTTTAATCCTACTGATCAGGCTATCTTAAAGTTCCATTATACTACCAAATAAAGAAAATGATTATTCACCATATGTGAATAAGAAGTCATCCGCCCAGCAGATGACCTAAGGTCTTGTCCATTTTTAGATTCAGTATAATGCCTTTAAGAGGATGTGACGGCCCGCCCTACGTAGGGTTAAACAGTACTATTACAGTCAGCTACTGTTGCCAACTGCAATAGACTGTAACCACTTGAGTCGTCCGTAACTTACTTTTAACTTGCTTCTAACTTATTCTGATACCATCTATAACAACTGGTATCTTATTTTTAACATACTTTCTTTAACATGCTTACTCTAACTTCCCATTTGTACGTGAAAATATGGAATAAATTTTTTTTTCTTTTCTTAAACTTTACTTGGAAATTGTATCGTCGTAAAATATTTACTATAATAAACATTTTACATTGCCTTAACTTCATTTACATTATAAAACATCATTGTAATACTCTTTTAAACAGCTCAGCAAACGACTCATAGCAGTATCATAACCCTCACCCAGTCCCTTGGCACATGCAAATCCCATCCGTCATCCATCACTTGTCTTATCTTCGTGCAGGATGCTTACCGGCAACATAAACAAACTTGTGAGCGATAGGCTCAATAAGTTCAAACATACATTCATAACAAAATACTAACTCATACATTTTGGATAGAACATGTCTGATACCAACTGTGGCATCAGAACATGAACATACATTATACTTTACTTTCAACCTCATATATAACATATTCTAACATTGAGAGAACAATCTCAACGTTCTTTAGCATAACATAATTTAAACATAGCATATAGAATGTATGTTTAACATCTTAAGCATAAGATACTTGACATCATACAAAACATTGTATACACATATCAATTTAAACATAGCATACTTAATGTATGCTTAAACATCATAAATACACTTAAAATTGTATAACTGACTTATGCATATCAATCTATGCATAACATAGCATATGCACACATGTTAGTCGCATTATGCTTGTTTACTTTCATTCTTTCTTCTTCGTGATGTTCTTTTGTTCTTTCTTTCTTTCATGTCATATTTTTCTTCTTCTTTTCTTTTCTTGCTAAGCATATGCATACACGTTAGTCGCATTATGCTTATTTATTTTCATTCTTCCTTCTTTGTGATGTTCTTTTGTAAAACTGACTTATGCATATCAATCTATGCATAACATAGCATAAGCATACATATTAGTCGTATTATGTTTGCTTACTTTTCGTTCTTTCTTCTTCGTTGTATTCTTTTGTTCTTTCTTTCTTTCTTTCAAGACATTCTTTTCTTTTCTTCATGACCTTCTTTTCTTTTCTTGCTCAACTTTTATTTTTGTTGTTCGTTCTTTCTTTCATATTATGTCATTCTTCTTGTTCTATAGATCATATCCTATTCCTTCATTCTATTTATCTCGTTTTTTTTTTCTTTATCTGTCTCTTTTCTTTCCTTCTCCTAGCTTTTCTTAGCTTTTCTTTACTTTACTTTCTTTTCTTTTCTTTTCTTTGCTTTTCTTAGCTTTACTTTCTTTTCTTTTCTTTTCTTTGCTCTTCTTAGCTTTTCTTAGCTTTACTTTCTTCTCTTTTTTTTCTTTTTACTTTCACTGGTGGATCATATCCTAATCTGTCGATCTCTCCTTCCTTTCTTCTCTTTCTTTATTTATCTCTCTTTTCTTTTCTTTTCTTTTACTAGTGGATCCTATCCTAATCTGTTTCTTTTCTTTCACTGATGGATCATATCCTAATCTGTTTCTTTCCTTTGACTGATGGATCGTATCCTAATCTTCTTTGACTGAATCCATTTCTTTTCTTTGACTGATGGATCATATCCTAATCTGTTTCTTTTCTTTCACTGATGGATCATATCCTAATCTATTGTTCTATCTCTTTCTTTTCTTTTCTTTCTTTATCTATCTCTTTTCTTTTCTTTTCTTTGCTTTTCTTAGCTTTTCTTTGCTAAGCTTTCCTTTCTTTTCTTTTCTTTTCTTAGCGTTTCTTAGCTTTTCTTAGCTTTACTTTATTTTCTTTTCTTTCATTTTCTTAGCTTTTCTTTGCTAAGCTTTCCTTTCTTTTTTTTTTCTTTTCTTAGCTTTTCTTAGCTTTACTTTCTTTTCTTTTCTTTTCTTTTCTTTTCTTTTCTTTTCTTTGCTTTTATTAGCTTTTCTTAGATTTACTTTCTTTTCTTTTCTTTTCCTTTCTTTGCTTTTCTTAGGTGTTCTTTGCTAAGCTATACTTTCTTTTCTTTTCCTTTCTTTGCTTTTCTTAGCTTTTCTTTGCAAAGCTTTACTTTCTTTTCTTTTCTTTTCTTTTCTTTGCTTTTCTTTCTTTACTTGTCTTTTCTTTTCTTTACTTTTCTTATCTTTCACTTTCTCTTGTGGGCCCATGGTTGGACGTACCTAGAGTGCACAGACCAATGGAGGAATGGGGGAGCAACCCACCAATCAACCCCAAGGTCGATCTCACACTACAAACTTAGGGTAGTGCGTTAGCCATTAACTACCTTAAACTTACGATAGCACCACACATCTGGGGTGGAGGCTATTCTTAACTCTTAAACCTTACAGTTGGGGAGGCCGGTATGCCAACCTTAACTTTTCAGTCTTATTATCTTGCTTATATTTCTCGTTCTTTACTTTATCTTTTCATTCGTTCGTTCATTCATTCTTTCTCTCTTTCTTTCATTTTCTTTTCCTTTCTTTTTTTCTTTTGTTTCTTTTTTTTCGTTTGTATTTCATAAATCATTTCTTTCTTAACGTAACTTTTTCATAGTGTGAATTATGTTAGTCACACTTTAGTGCATATAGCACTCATATACATGAATTCCATTTAACACTTAAACATAAACCTAAGATAACATGTCAGTTCATGTTGCAGACAAATCACATATTTGAACTTACCACATATCATACTTAGACATAATAGTCTATTCATATTGCAGTCAATTAAATATTCGAACTTACTACATAGAACACATAACACATAACATGACCAATTCATTTATGTTGCAGTCAATTAAATGTTTGCACTTACTAATACTTGCTAGCATCTCTTTTCTTGCTTCCTTGGTCCGCAGACGTCTCTTCATATCGTCTAGCGCGGATCCCTATAACCGAAATAATAACGGTTATTTTCCAAGCTTCTTTCATATATAAAACTGAATGAAACGTAAAAATTCTACGTTTCATTCCTCGATCATAAATTAGGGGTCTAATATCTCATTTGTAACTTTTCTGCTAACTTTTGGTAAAATTACTATTTTACCCTGAACTTTTGGTAAAATTACCATTTTACCCCTAATGGGATTTTTCTCATTATAACCTTACTTTTCTTTGATTCATAACTTAATTTTGGCCGTTAAAATCTTAATTAAACCATTCTAAGTGTAGGAAAATAAATCAGTAAAAACGTATCAGAGTGGCGCAGCGGAACAATAAAAATTTTAGATCGTTAAATATCTCATGATGCCATATACAATAAACCAACAACAATTAAAACTCATACCTCAAGGATGCCAATCTTGCAGGAGGAGAATGACCAGAGGCTTCAACCAACTAGCCTTCTCTACTATTCTCCAATTCCCGAATGGCTGAGTGTGTGGGCACTCTGAACCTCGATCGGTATGCTAGCACTGCTAGTCTTCTTCCGACCACCCAGATCTCTAAAGAACTTTATTGTCACGATGAGCTGTGCAACAATAAGCCTGCTCACCTGAGAGTCTGTGGTCTGAGAGAACTGGAGTGGCAGGACCTCTATTTATAGACCTGCATGAGGTGATTCTCTGAATTCGAATTGGACTAGGAAAAGATTTTCTCCCTTATCTTTAACCAAAAAATCCGAATTTTTCCATAGGATAATCCTAACAATAAATTCAGTTTTTCCTAAGATAAATCCAATCCAAATCTTAACAAGATTTTAACTAGAATTTTATCTCCCTTTTTCAACCAAAAAATCCGAAATTCACAAGGAGAAAATCCTCCAAAAGATTTCAGCCATTATGGATAAGGGAGAATCAAAAATTCCACTAGGATTTTCAAGCTTGAATCTTATCTCAACCTTATCCAAAAATAACCGAATTTTCCTTGGATAAAGGCTCCAAAATTTCGGCCACTTTTAGGGAAGGAGAGAATCCAAATTCAACTAGGATTGAAACTTGAATTTTCCCTTGAATCTTATCCACAAAAACCGAATTTTCCATTGAGGATTATCCTCAAAAAATTCACCCACTTTTGTTGGGATTTGGATTCAAAATTCAAGTAGGATTCTAACAAGATTATCCTCTCCAAATCCAACTCAAATTCGAATTTCAAACCTTGTGGATTTTCCACAACAAATTCGAATCCTACTTGGACTGTGATTCAAAATTTGAATTTCAAATTTCAAATTCAAATTTCAAATTCAAATTTCAAATTTCAAATTTCAAATTTAAATTTCAAATTCAAATTTCAAATTCGAATTTCAAATTCAAATTTCAAATTCAAATTTCAAATTCAAAATTCAAATTTCAAATTTCAAAATTCAAAATTCAAATTTCAAAATTCAAATTTCAAATTCCACAAAACGGTTGTGTTTCATATTCTTGTTCTCATGGATAATTTTCTACAACTCTAATCCAATCTCAAATAAAATCATGGCAACTTTATTTGGAGTTCGAATAATTGTGTACTCTATTATCCAAAACAAAATCTGAATCCAACCGGAGAGAATCTTGTCTACCATCCTAATCCTGTGTCATCACCATTCATGCATAATAAACTAGCCAATAGCATACACAAATCAATTTGCCAAACGTTAAGGAATTATGTGGAGCTAGTAGAGGGACTGATTGGACATATATAATCGGGCTCCCGTGATTCCATATGATCATCATTCTTTACCGAACAACTCAATCATATGATCACTAATTTCAGAGTCACACCACTATAAACCTGAAACTGAACTCCCAATTATATATCGTATTACGTAAGCCTGTGACGAGCTAACATCCAATGACCTTGTCATGTATGCAAAACCCTCATATGATATCCATGATCAGCCTTAGGTCAAAGTCCGTTTAATCCTACTGATCAGGCTATCTTAAAGTTCCATTATACTACCGAATCAAGAAAATGATTATTCACCATATGTGAATAAGAAGTCATCCGCCCAGCAGACGACCCAAGGCCTTGTCCATTTTCACATTTAGTATAATGCCTTTAAGAGGATACCTTTAACTCCTCAGAGCTATGATTCCGATATCTGCAAACAAACCCTTCATCGTATACAAGTCATGCACCCAACGAATCGGTCTATAAGCTTACTACCTCTGAGACGCTTAAGCCATTGGAACATCAAAGTACACAAGTCATATACATGAAGTAGTTCATTTACTCAGGATTAAGGTTATTGCACAATGAACGTCAAAAGCAGATTGATCCACTCATAGCGGACTACGTAGATCAATCACGCTTTAGTCCCGGTCTAATATGTCACCACCGAGCAACATATCCATGTCTCTACTTGGGAGTCCAGCTCCAGACAGTCAAGACAAACTGTCCCCTCTAAGGCTTTAGACAACATAATAGTCTTAACATGAGTTAGATGCTCGGTCTAACCCCATAGACTACAGACCATAATTTAGACTGCTAACTTTAGAACATTGTCTTCTCGCATACAAAAGTCCATTGCATGCAACGTTCCAACAGTTTTAACACAAGCAGTCAGTGAGCCATATTTGCTTACATTTACTTTAACATGTAAATAAGACAAGGACAAATAGCAATGTAATGAATAACCTCTATGTATAATTTTATTATCCAGTTCAAAATGAATACATCAAAATGTCTCTAATACTTAGGACATTTCCTAACACTAAGTCCATTAGGATCCTTTTCTATTATTCTTGAAATTTTCCGGTCAAAATTACCGTTTTGCCCCTAATGGGTCTTTAAGTCATATCATTCTCATTTTATTGCTTAGACTGGATTTTCTAAGCTCAAAAATCATAAAATAATTTTTCTTAGGCTTTACTAAATTATTAAGGCCTTATTGGCCATAATTTCTTGGTTTACTATTTACAGACCCTCGGGTGGTACTACTCTGACTCTCGAGCGTTAATGCTCTTTTTCGGGTCTAGGTCGCCGAAAGGTCTCGGGTTTCCATCCCGACCACGTTTTTACCCTTCGGGTCATAGAATACTCTTCTGTGCCGTTTTCAAAATTTTGGCAGCATTTCCGCTTAATTTTTGGGTTCCCGGCGTTTAGGAAACGCCTCGAAACCATCTAACCTAGTTCTATTCTACCACATACTATACCAGAGCATATGTTTTTACGTAAAAACTCAACTTTTTACGTAAAAATCTTTACATTTTTCACTTTTTCTCATTTGACTATTTTTCATACACATAGTTCATTTTTCTTACAATTTCACATTCCAGAATACATAATTCATATATACTCATTCCAAAGCATAAATTTCAGGAATGAAGGGGCCGAAGTCACTACCGAAATCGTCCCACTGGCGATTGAACGAACTGTTTGATTTCCTGCAGACAAACTTTAATTCTCTGTTTTTTGCTTTTGAGACTCCGTCTTGCAATTCTGATGCCGCGGATGTGTTCGGAACGTCGAAAATAGGCCAACGGGCCATTCTTAAATTTTTGGTCTCCAGTCGCCGTTGACCGCTGTTGACCAGTGTTGACTCGCCGTTGACCGGTGGTTGACGGCGGTGACGGTGGCAAATGAGTAGCCCATCCTGAAGAACTCGTGCGGCGGCGTGCGGCTACCGTTCTGTCGAGTCGACCAACTGTTAGGCTCAGCTCGGTGAGAGCTTTCCGATGACACCGGCGGTGTCGAAAACGGACACCATTTTCGATTGTCAGTTACTGTTTATTTTCGCGTAAGGGGAGGAAAGAGAAAATAAGAGAAAGTTATGGGCTTGTTTTTGAAATTTCTGATTTTTCGCCCTTTATATACTTTTTTGTCCAAAATTTCAACATGGGCTATCCTGACTAATTTGGGCGTCCTGAATCCAAATATATCAGTTTTATTTTCATCTGAGGTCATCTTGACTAGTTTCCGGTACTGTGAATTCTCGGTCAAAAATTACTTTTGTACTCAATTAGCTAATTTCTCATTATAACCTTACTTTTCTTTGATTCATAACTTAATTTCGGGTGGTACTACTCTGACTCTCGAGCGTTAATGCTCTTTTTCGGGTCTAGGTCACCGAAAGGGCTCGGGTTTCCATCCCGATCACGTTTTACCCTTCGGTTCTTAAAATACTCTTCTGTGCCGTTTTCAAAATTTCGGCAGCATTTCTGCTTAATTTTTGGGTTCCTGGCGTTTAGGAATTGTCTCGAAACCATCTAACCTAGTTCTATTCTACCATGTACTATACCAGGGCCTATATTTTTACGTAAACACTCAACTGTTTACTTAAAAATCTTTATATTTTTCCCTTTTTCTCATTTGACTATTTTTCATACACATAGTCCATTTTTCTTACAATTTCACAATCCAGAATACATAATTCATATATACTCATTCCAAAACATAAATTTCAGGAATGGAGGGACCGAAATCACTACAGGAATCGTCCCACTGGCGATCGAACGAATTGTTTAGTTTCATGCGGACAAACTTTAATTCTCCGTTTTTTGCTTTTGAGACTCGGTCTTACAATTCTAACGCCACGGATGTGTCCGGAACGTGTTAGGAAATGCCCTAAGTATTAGAGACATTTTGATGTATTCATTTTGAACTGGATAATAAAATTATATATAGAGGTTATTCATTACATTGCTATCTGTCCTCGTCTTATTTACATGTTAAAGTAAATGTAAGCAAATATGGCTCACTGACTGCTTGTGTTAAAACTGTTAGAACGTTGCATGCAATGGACTTTTGTATGCGAGAAGACAATGTTCTAAAGTTAGCAGTCTAAACTATGGTCTGTAGTCTATGGGGTTAGACCGAGCATCTAACTCATGTTAAGACTATTATGTTGTCTAAAGCCTTAGAGGGGACGGTTTGTCTTGACTGTCTGGAGCTGGACTCCCAAGTAGAGACATGGATATGTTGCTCGGTGGTAACATATTAGACCGGGACTAAAGCGTGATTGATCTACGTATTCCGCTATGAGTGGATCAATTTGCTTTTGACGTTCATTGTGCAATAACCTTAATCCTGAGTAAATGAACTACTTCATCTATATGACTTGTGTACTTTGATGTTCCAATGGCTAAAACGTCTCAGAGGTAGTAAGCTTATAGACCGGTTCGTTGGGTGCATAACTTGTATACGATGAAGGGTTTGTTTGCAGATACCGGAATCATAGCTCTGAGGAGTTAAAGGTATCCTCTTAAAGGCATTATACTGAATGTGAAAATGGACAAGGCCTTAGGTCGTCTGCTGGGCGGATGACTTCTTATTCACATATGGTGAATAATCATTTTCTTAATTCGGTAGTATAATGGAACTTTAAGATAGCCTGATCAGTAGGATTAAACGGACTTTGACCAAAGGCTGATCATGGATATCATAGGAGGGTTTTGCATATATGACAAGGTCATTGGATAGTAGCTCGTCACAGGCTTACGTAATACGGTATATAATTAGGAGTTCAGTTTCAGGTTTATAGTGGTGTGACTCTGAAATTAGTGATCATATGATTGAATTGTTCGGTATAGAATGATGATCATATGGAATGACGAGAGCCCGATTATATATGTCTAATCAGTCCCTCTACTAGCTCCACATAATTCCTTAACGTTTGGCAAATTGATTTGTGTATGCTATTGGCTGGTTTATTATGCATAGAGGTGATGACACAGGATTAGGATGGTAGACAAGATTCTCTCCGGTTGGATTCAGATTTTGTTTTGGATAATAGAGTACACAATTATTCGAACTCCAAATAAAGTTGCCATGATTTTATTTGAGATTGGATTGGAGTTGTAGAAAATTATCCATGAGAACAAGAATTTGAAACACAACCGTTTTGTGGAATTTGAAATTTGAATTTTGAAATTTGAAATTTGAAATTTGAAATTTGAATTTGAAATTTGAAATTTGAAATTTGAAATTTGAATTTGAAATTTGAATTTGAAATTTGAAATTCAAATTTTGAATCACAGTCCAAGTAGGATTCGAATTTGTTGTGGAAAATCCACAAGGTTTGAAATTCGAATTTGAGTTGGATTTGGAGAGGATAATCTTGTTATAATCCTACTTGAATTTTGAATCTAAATCCCAACAAAAGTGGACGAAAATTTTGAGGATAATCCTCAATGAAAAATTCAGATTTTGTGGATAAGATTCAAGGGAAAATTCAAGCTTCAATCCTAGTTGAATTTGGATTCTCTCCTTCCCTGAAAAGTGGCCAAAAATTTGGAGAATCTATCCTAGGAAATTCGGTTATTTTTGGATAAGGTTGAGATAAGATTCAAGCTTGAAAATCCTAGTTGAATTTTGTTTCTTCCTTATCCTAAAAGTGGCCGAAAATTTGGAGAAGATTTTCTCCTAGAAATTTCGGATTTTTTGGTTGAAAAAGGGGGATAAAATTCTAGTTAAAATCTTGTTTAGATTTGGATTGGATTTATCCTAAGAAAACCGAATTTAATTGTGGAGATTCTCCCTTGGAAAATTCAGATTTTATGGTTATGGATAAGGAAAAATATCTTTTCCTAATCCAATTCAAATTCAGAGAATCACCTCATGCAGGTCTATAAATAGAGGTCCTGCCACTCCAGTTCTCTCAGACCACAGACTCTCAGGTGAGCAGGCTTATTGTTGCACAGCTCATCGTGATAATAAAGTTCTTTAGAGATCTGGGTGGTCGGAAGAAGACTAGCAGTGCTAGCATACCGATCGAGGTTCAGAGTGCCCACACACTCAGCCATTCGGGAATTGGAGAATAGTAGAGAAGGGTAGTTGGTTGAAGCCTCCGGTCATTCTCCTCCTGCAAGATTGGCATCCTTGAGGTATGAGTTTTAATAGTTGTTGGTTTATTGTGTATGGCATCATGAGATATTTAACGATCTAAAAATTTTTATTGTTCCGCTGCGCCACTCTGATACGTTTTTACCGATTTATTTTCCTATAGAATGTCGAAAATAGGCCAACGAGCCATTCTTAAATTTTTAGTCTCCGATCGCCGTTGACCGGTGTTGACCACCATTGACCGACATTGACTTGCCATTGACCGGTGGTTGACGGCGGCGACGGTGGCAAATGAGTAGCCCATCTTAAAGAACTCGACGAGAGGAATCCATTGGTGACCTCAATTTCATGTTTGGAGGCCCCAATCGCTGGAAAATTCCCTCGAAAACCACGGCTACGGCGGCGACGATGGAACTCCGCCGTGCCGGACTTTTTTCCTGAAATTGGTTGAGGGCTTTTTCTCCCCTTAGCCCTGCGGTCATTTCTACACCAACGGCGTACTTCAACTCGGCTGGAATCGACGGTTTCGACGACGGCTCCACGGCGGCAATTCACCGAATTTGTCGAAGCTTGGGCGATGCGATTCCATCGGTGTTGAGGTGATCGGTGGCATGGGTTTTGCTCCTCTCTTCACCATTAAACTTTTGGGACTGGTTTCGTGGCAAACGGTGGTCGGACGGTGGAGATATCGGCGATTGAAATTCTTGGCTCCGGCGAGCTTCGGGCGACGCGTGTGGCGGCGTGCGGCGGCCGTTCCGTCAAGTCGACCCACTGTTGGACTCAGCTCGATGAGAACTTTTCGATGACATCGGCGGTGTCAAAAACGGACACCGTTTCCGATGGTCGGTTACTGTTGATTTTCGTGTAAGGGGAGGAAAGAGAAAATAAGAGAAAGTTATGGGCTTGTTTTTGAAATTTCTGATTTTTCGCCCTTTATATACTTTTTCGTCAAAAATTTCAACATGGGCTATCCTGACTAATTTGGGCGTCCTGAATCCAAATATATCAGTTTTATTTTCATCTGAGATCATCTTAACCAGTTTCCGGTACTGTGAATTCTCGGTCAAAAATTACCTTTGTGCTCAATTAGCTAATTTGAGCATACAAATAGGCTATACTAACTAATTTGGACGTGCTGAATCCAAATTTGTCAGTTTCAACTTCATTCGAGGTTATCTAGACCAGTTTTCGAGATCTGTGTGACCCCATCTCGAAAAACGTGTCAGGTGCCTGATTGACTAATTTGGGTATCCTGAGTCTAAATATATCAGTTTCGGGCCAAGAAAATGTCGTCTTGACCCTTATCCCGATACTGCGTACCTCCCAACAAAATCTATATTTTGTGCTCAAATGACTAATTTTGAGCATTCTGATTCTAAATGTATCAGTTTCATATCAAGAAAATATCATTTTAACCAATTTCTTGATACTGCATATTTCCTAATCATCACAAAGGATACCCTTAACTCCTTATTAGAGCTATGATTCTGATATCTGTAAACAAACCCTTCATCATATACAAGTCATGCACCGAACGAACCAGTCTATAAGCTTACTATCTCTAAGACGCTTTAGCCATTTGAACATCAAAGTATACAAGTCATATACATGAAGCTGTCTATCTACTCAGGATTAAGGTTATTGCACAATGAACATCAAAAGCAGATCGATCCACTCAAAGCGGACTTCGTAGATCAATCACGCTTTAGTCCCGGTCTAATATGTCACCACCAAGCAACATATCTATGTCTCTACTTGGGAGTCCAGCTCCAGACAGTCAAGACAAACCGTCCCCTCCAAGGCTTTAGACAACATAATAGCCTTAACATGAGTTAGATGCTCGGTCTAACCCCATAAACTACAGACCATAGTTTAGACCGCTTACTTTAGAACATTATCTTCTTGCATACAAAAAGTCCATTGCATGCAACGTTCTAACAGTTTAAGACAAGTAGTTAAGGAGCCATATTTGCTTACATTTACTTTAACATGTAAATAAAATGAGGACATATAGCAATGTAATGAATAACCTCTATATATAATTTTATTATCCAGTTCAAAATAAATACATCAAAATGTCTCTAATGCTTAGGGCATTTTCTAACAGGTTATTGGCCCTAGAAAATTCAAATTTTGTGTGTGGATAAGGGAGAAAATCTTCTCCTAATCCAATTTGAATTCAGAGGATCACTTCATGCAATCTATAAATAAACGTCCTGCCACTCCAGTTCTCTCAGACCACAGACTCTCAGGTGAGCAGGCTTATTATTGCATAACTTACCATGATGATAAGTTCTTTAGAGATCTGGGTGGTCGGAAGAAGACTAGTAGTGCTAGCATACCGATCGAGGTTCAGAGTGCCCACACACTCAGCCATTCAAGAATTAGAGAATAATCCAATTTGAATTCAAAGGATAACCTCATGCAAGTCTATAAATAGAGGTCCTACCACTCCAGTTCTCTCAAACCATAGACTCTTAGGTGAGCAGGCTTATTATTGCACAACTCACTATGACAATAAGTTCTTTAGAGATCTGAGTGGTCGGAAGAAGACTAGTAGTGCTAGCATACTGATCGAGGTTCAGAGTGCCCACACACTTAGCCATTCAGGAATTGGAGAATAGTAGAGAAGGCTAATTGGTTGAACCTCTCCGATCATTTTCCTCCTGCAGATTGGCATCCTCGAGGTATGAGTTTAAATTGTTGTTAGTTTATTGTATATGGCATCATGAGATATTTAACGATCTTAAAAACTTTTTATTGTTCCGCTGTGTCACTCTGATACGTTTTTATTGATTATTTCCTACACCGTCTCACCCGATTCTGTTTGATAAGATTTTTCATCCCCGAACTCACTCACTTTAACACTGCCAGAACATTTTTACAGTGTTTACAACAGTATTAAAACACAACTTTTTCACATTTTATTTATTAAAATTGGTACATACATACAATTTTAATCTACTCCTAGAATCTAAAATCCCCGGTTATCACATTCACCCCTCCTTATAGAATTTTTATCCTTAAAAATTTAGAACAATTGGGGGTACAGATTCCTAATTTCATCTTCTCGCTCCCATGTAGCCTCTTCAACATTGTAATTTCTCCATAGCACTTTGACTAATGGGATTGTTTTGTTCCTTAAAACATTATTTTCTCGTGCCAGAATTTGAACAGGTCTCTCCTCGTAAGTCAGATCTTCCTGAATCTAGATCGGTTCATGTTTCAGTACATGGGATGGATCCGGTGTATACTTCCTCAGCATCGACACGTGAAACATATTATGCACTGCCGACATCTGTAGAGGTAACACCAATCTATAAGTGACTTTATCAATGCATTTGATAATCTCATATGGTCCAATATATCTTGGACTTAATTTCCCTTTCTTTCCAAACCGCATTATTCCTTTCATTGGCGAAACTCTTAGGAATACAAAATTCACTTTGTTGAACTCCAGGGCTTTTCGTATTTTGTCGGCATAGCTCTTTTGTCGGCTCTGGGCTATTTTTATCCGTTGCTATATTTTTGTAACTGCATGCACTGTCTCTTGTATAAAATCCATCTTATGCAGTCGTGTTTCTTGTAAATCATACCAATGAATCGATGATCTACACTTCCTTCCATATAGAGCTTCATAGGGTACCATACCTATCGAAGCTTGGTAGCTGTTATTGTACAAAAACACTATCAATGGAAGTTTCTTATTCTAGTTCCCTGGGAAATCTATCATACACGCACGCAGCATGTCTTCTAGCGTTTGAATGGTTCGCTCAGATTGCCCGTCTGTCTGCGGATGAAATACTGTGCTCAGACGTATTTCTGTTCCCATAGCTTCTTGCACACATGTCCAGAAGTTCGAAGTGAATCATGGATCACAATCTGACATAATGGATTTAGGAACTCCATGTAACCTGACTATATGGTTAACATATAAGCTCGCTAACTTTTCCAATGAAAAGGTCATTTTCACCACAATAAACCTTGCCGTCTTTGTCAACCTGTTGACAATGACCCAAATGGTGTCATAACCTTCTCGGGTCTTCGATAGCCCTACCATAAATTCCATTATGATATGTTCCCATTTCCGTTTAGGAATCTCCAACGGTTCTAGTTTTCCTCCTGGATGACGATGTTTAGCCTTAACCTTCTAGCACGTCATACATCTGCTTACAAACTCAGCAATGTCTTTCTTCATCCCTTTCCACCGGAATTGTAGCTTCCAATCCTGGTACATCTGTTAGGAAATGCCCTAAGCATTAGAGACATTTTGATGTATTTATTTTGAACTGGATAATAAAATTATATATAGAGGTTATTCATTACATTACTATCTGTCCTCATCTTATTTACATGTTAAAGTAAATGTAAGCAAATATGGCTCCTTGACTGCTTGTGTTAAACTGTTAGAACGTTGCATGCAATGGATTTTTGTATGCGAGAAGACAATGTTCTAAAGTTAGCAGTCTAAACTATGGTCTGTAGTCTATGGGGTTAGACCGAGCATCTAACTCATGTTAAGACTATTATGTTGTCTAAAGCCTTGGAGGGGACGATTTGTCTTGACTGTCTGAAGCTAGACTCCCAAGTAGAGACATGGATATGTTACTTGGTGGTGACATATTAGACCGGGACTAAAGCGTGATTGATCTACGAAATCTGCTTTGAGTGGATCAATCTGTTTTTGACGTTCATTATGTAGTAACCTTAATCCTGAGTAAAAGGACAGCATTATGTATATGACTTGTGTACTTTGATGTTCCAATGCCTAAAGCATCTCAGAGGTAGTAAGCTTATAGACCGGTTCGTTGGGTGCATGACTTGTATACGATGAAGGGTTCGTTTATAGATATTGGAATCATAGCTCTAATGAGGAGTTAAGGGTATCCTCTTAAAGGCATTATACTGAATGTGAAAATGGACAAGGCCTTGGGTCGTCTGCTGGGCGGATGACTTCTTATTCATATATGGTGAATAATCATTTTCTTTATTCGGTAGTATAATGGAACTTTAAGATAGCCTGATCAGTAGGATTAAACAGATTTTGGCCTAAGGCTGATCATGGATATCATATGAGGGTTCTGCATACATGACAAGGTCATTGGACGATAGCTTGTCACTGGCTTACGTAATACGGTATATAATTGAGAGTTTAGTTTCAGGTTTATAGAGGTGTGACTCTGAAACTAGTGATCATATGATTGATTTATTCGGTAAAAGAATGAGGATCATATGGATTTGCAGGAGCCTGATTATATATGTCCAATCAGTCCCTCTACTAGCTCCACATAATTCCTTAATGTTTGGCAAATTGATTTGTGTATGCTATTGGCTGGTTTATTATGCATGGATGGTGATGACACAGGATTAGGATGGTAGACAAGATTCTCTCCGGTTGGATTTAGATTTTGTTTTGGATAATAGAGTACACAATTATTCGAACTCCAAATAAAGTTGCCATGATTTTATTTGAGATTGGATTAGAGTTGTAGAAAATTATCCATGAGAACAAGAATTTGAAACACAATCGTTTTGTGGATTTTGAAATTTGAATTATGAAATTTGAAATTTGAATTTGAAATTTGAATTTGAAATACGAATTTGAAATTTGAATTTGAAATTTGAAATTTAGATTTGAAATTCGAATTTGAAATTTGAAATTCAAATTTTGAATCACAGTCCAAGTGGGATTCGAATTTGTTGTGGAAAATCCACAAGGTTTGAAATTTGAATTTGAGTTGGATTTAGAGAGGATAATCTTGTTAGAATCCTACTTGAATTTTGAATCTAAATCCTAACAAATTATGGACGAAATTTTGAGGATAATCCTCAATGGAATTTCGGTTTTTGTGGATAAGGTTCAAAGGAAAAATTCAAGTTTCAATCCTTGTTGAATTTGGATTCTCTCCTTCCCTGAAAAGTGGCAGAAATAATGGAGGAAATCTCCTAGGAAAATTCAGTTATTTTGGATAAGGTTGAGATAAGATTCAAGCTTGAAAATCCTAGTGGAATTTTGATTCTCCCTTATCCTAAAAGTGGCCGAATTTTTTTGAGGAGATTTTCTCCTAGGAATTTCGGATTTTTGGTTGAAAAAGGGAGATAAAATTCTAGTTAAAATCTTGTTTAGATTTAGATTGGATTTATCCTAAAAAAAAAAAACCGAATTTTATTGTTGGGATTTTCCCATAGAAAAATTCGGATTTTATGGTTATGGATAAGGAAGAATATCTTTTCGTAGTCCAATTCAAATTCAGAGAATCACCTCATGCAGGTCTATAAATAGAGGTCCTGCCACTCCAGTTCTCTGAGACCACAGACTCTCAGGTGAGCAGGCTTATTGTTGCACAGCTCATCGTGACAATAAGTTCTTTAGAGATCTGGGTTATCGGAAGAAGACTAGTAGTGCTAACATACCGATCGAGGTTCAGAGTGCCCACACACTCAGCCATTCGGGAATTGGAGAATAGTAGAGAAGGCTAGTTGGTTGAAGCCTCCGGTTATTTTTCTCCTGCAAGATTGGCGTCCTTGAGGTATGAGTTTTAATTGTTGTTGATTTATTGTATATGGCATCATGAGATATTTAACGATCTTAAAATTTTTATTGTTCCGCTGCGCCACTCTGATACGTTTTTACCGATTTATTTTCCTACAATTGGTATCAGAGCGATCTTATGACTATGCCATGTACATAAATTAGACAATTACTTAGTCTTTTTATTTATATATGGATTTGATATTTAGAGAGTGGCATTCTAGGGTTCCTTTATGTTGTTATCATGGATTATGTATAAAGTATGTGGTTATTTTAATTTTTTGAATTATTATAACCATGCTTGTTTATACCGGTTATGATTCCTTAGAATTTAGAAAAATTGTATCTAGGAATTTTTATGTAACCATGGGAGCAGTTTATTAACACTGTAATTTTCCCATGGATTTTAATTTTTGTCTCTTAGAATTTTTATGGTTAGAATTTTTGTACACTGGAAACGGTTTAGGAAATTTTATGTAATTATTCTTGGAGGAGATTGAAGATTGAAGACCGTAATTTATTTTTTTCCAAAAGTTAAATTTGATTTAAAGGTTGAAATTTTGATTGTGTGGAAAATTTCAATTTAATTGGGATTCAAATTAATTTTTGGAAATCCTAATAGGTAAATTGGAATATGGCATGAAAATCGAGACACGACCCCTCGAGATAGGCCGACGGGCCTTGGTGGGGCTGCAGCCCCTGCCTTCGGGCAGGATGGGGCTGCGACAGCCCCTGTGCAGGCCAACACCACCCACGGCTGTAGGCTTGGCCTGCAGCCGTGGGTGGCCGTGGCCTGCCCAAGGCTGGCCGCAGCCTGGGCGTGCAGCCTCTGGCTGCAGGCGCTGCCTGCAGCCTGTTGACTGCTGCGCCCAGCCTGGGTGTGTAGCCTGGCGTTGCAGGCTTGGCCTGCAGCCCGGCAAGGCTGCACATAGGGGGCAACCGTGGGCTGCCAGCCCCTTTGGGGCTGGTGGCTTCCCACAGCGGCTGCCGCCATCAGAGGCGGCAGTACGACGGTCTAAAAATCGAAAAATTTTGATTTTTAAATTAGAAATTTAATTTTAAATCATGTTTAAAAATATGTAATTGAAAATTTGAAATTTTTGAAATTACATATTATTACACATGATGTTTAAAATTGTTTAAAATTTGAATTGGAAATTTAAATTTTAAATAATTCTTAGGATGAGAAATAAATGGAGAGGCTACATAAAGATGGATACAAGGAGATGGAACAGAATTCAAGACCCAAAGAATGCTTTGGATGGAATTTTGTAATCTTTATTTTCTTTGTTCTAGGATGGAATCATAGCTTGGTTATTCTGTCAATTATTTTTTCTGTGATATGTCATGGATGTATAAATATGTATTGATGGATGTTTTGTATGCATATTTGATAACATGTCATATAGGATAGGTGAGTGCCGCTCATACTATATTGATCATACATAATTTGTCAAAACTTGCATGTTTTTCAAAATATTCAGTGGGAGAGGGTTTCAAACAAAACCCATGGCCTCCATTGTTGATCCATATGTGAAAGCACGGTAACGCCTCGCGTCAGTTCTGCCCTGACCACACCCCTCGGTAGGTGTTTACCGCCGCCGGTATACTAGATTGGATCTCCTATATGGAAAACGTGTTCGGGTACGATCCTATTCATGACCACCCCTCAGTGGCTTGGTAGGACGTGGATCGGGCTACGTAAACAATTGTTATACACTCAAGACTTGTTTAGTTATTAACCTTCCCCAGAAGCTCTGTTAACTAAACTGGTGGCCAAATAAGCGGTTATTAATATATGTCTTAACCTTGGAGGATTTAAGGCAACATATATTAATTGGACAGGGTCCATGTTCCGGCTATTTGTTTTCATGACCACCCCTCGGTGGGTTGGGGCAATAGGTGCTGAGAATTACCATTGCAATGCTACATGTTTTTCAAGTTTCATGTAGAAACATACTTGTATGTTTTATTTGCTAAATTAACTGTATATTTGCTTGGGCTTTGTAATGATGTCTAGTATAATTTTATTTCAGTTCAAAATGTCACCGACACCCCTCATTTCAATACTTACTGAGAATAAACTGAATGGCAATAATTATAAAGATTGGAAAAGAAATCTATTAATAGTTCTCAGCTGCGAGAGACACAAGTTCGTACTGGACGAACCATGCCCACCAGGGCCAAAACCTAACACACCGATTGAGGAGGTCCCGGTTGCCTATACTCGTTGGAGAGAATCCAATGATATAGCTTGATGCTACATACTTACTAGCATGACGAGTGCTTTACAAAAGCAGCATGAGACTTATCAAATTGATGGGGAGATCATGGAAAATCTGGAGGACATGTTCGGAGGCCAAGAAAAATTGGCTCGACAGTCCGCTATCACCAGTATTATGAACTCTGAGCAGAAGGCGGGTACTTTGGTGAAGGACCATATGATCACTCTAATGGGATTCTTCGCTAAGGCTGCCGAAAACGGTGCTGAGTTGGACTACAACACCCAGATCGAGATGGTGTTCAAAACTTTGTCTAAAGATTTTGTGGGGTTTAAGGCCGCATGCAATCTGGCGACAAGGGAGTTAGGACTAACCGAGCTCATGAAGTAACTCCAAGCTTATGAGCGGATGATCAGGGATGGGGATGCTGTCCAACCCAAAGGTGAGGCCAATTTGGCGAAATCTTTCAAACCCTCACAGAAGAGAAAGAGGCCAAATCAGAAGCAAGCGGCTTCCAGTTCTTCTAATCCTCCTGTCTCGGATGGGAAGAAGAAGAACAAGAACAAGAAGCCTAGGGACCCTAAAAAGTCCAAGTGCTTCCGCTGTGGGAAGGTAGGTCACTTCAAGAAGGCTTGCCGGGAAATCCTAGCCGCCAAGGGCAAGGAAGGTAAGGAACTTCTTTACTTAGAAGCGTGTTTGGTGGAAGAATCGAAAGACACTTGGGTCATTGATTCGGGAGCCACTAATCATGTTTGTGTTTCTATGCAGGGGTTCGTAGAAACGAGAAGTCTACATGATAGGAGCGTCTCGTTGCGAACTGGGGACGGCAGCTTGGTGGTGGCTGAGGCAGTGGGAGATGTTTACCTTTATTTTGATCAATTTGGGTTTATTTTATTGAAAGACTATTTTTATGTTCCTAATTTTAGGAGGAACCTTATATCGGTAGCTTGTTTAATAAAGGATTCTTATTCAGTTTATTTTAGTAAAAGAGTTGATATTCGTAGAAATAAGTCTTTTATCTGTTCTGGATGGATGGATGGAAACCTATATTTGATCAAACCAAAGATGTACTCACTGCTTGACACTGAATTAATTGATAACTCTAAAAGGTTGAAAGTTTCTCACTCTAACAAGGCGTATCTTTGGCATTTAAGACTTGGTCATATTATTCAGGATAGGATTCAAAGACTGGTGAAAGACGGTCCTCTGGAATCTCTGGAGGAGGTACGTCTTCCTCAATGTGAGTCTTGTCTAGAGGGTAAGATGACTAAGAGGTCTTTTGGAGCTAAGGGTACAAGGGCTCAGGAGCTCTTAGAAATTGTGCACACTAACGTATGTGGCCCCATGAACGTCACAGCATGAGGAGGGTTCGAGTATTATGTCTCTTTTATAGATGATTACTTGAGGTATGGATATGTGTATCTGATGCACCGCAAGAGCGAAATCTTTGACAAGTTCAAAGAATATCGTGCGGAAGTGGAAAAACAATTGGACAAATCCATAAAGATACTTCGATCTAATCGAGGAGGCGAATACCTCTCCAATGAATTTCTAGGACATCTTGTAGAGAACGGGATATTATCCCAATTGACTGCACCTGGTACTCCACAACAGAATGGTGTAGCCGAAGGAGAAACAGAACCTTATTGGATATGGTACGGTCCATGATGAGTTATTCAACGCTGCCATTATCATTTTGGGGATATGCTTTACAAACGGCGTGCTATATTCTGAATCAGGTTCCGAGCAAATCAATTCCCAAAACTCCATATGAATTGTGGCGCGGCAGGAAGCCCTCCCTTAGACATATGAGAATATGGGGCTGCCCGGTGCATGTACTGGATGGGGATGCGAAAAAGTTGGAACCAAGATAAGAATTGTACATGTTTGTAGGGTATCCAAAAGGAACTAAAGGAGGTCTGTTCTATAACCTGAAGGAACAAAAGGTCATTGTTTCAACCCATGCGACATTCTTGGAGGAAAGTCACATGAATGACTTTAAGCCTCAAAGCAAAATGGTGCTAGAGGAGTTATCGGGTGAAAGAACTGCTCCACAGATTTCGATCTTGGATGCAAGTCCGAGTTACAGTGAAAGACTTGTAGACGATCAACAATTTAGGGTGCCTCGTCGTAGTGGGAGGGTTTCGAAGAAACCTAATTTCTTCATGTATGATGCTGAGGTATACCAGGCCGAGGCTCATGAGCATGAGGATGATCTGGTCACTTATGATGAAGCTGTAAATGATGTTGATTCTAAATCTTGGAAACAAGTTATGAACAATGAGATGGATTCTATGAAATCCAACTCTGTTTGGGAACTTGTAGATTTGCCGGATGGGATAAAACCCATTGGATGCAAATGGGTTTACAAAAGAAAGAAGGATGCGGAAGGGAGAGTGGAAACTTTCAAAGCTAGACTGGTTGTAACGGGATACACGTAAAAGGCTGGAATCGATTACGATGAAACCTTTTCGCCTGTTGCTATGCTGAAGTCTATCCGTATTCTTCTATCCATTGCTGCGGCTCTTGATTACGAGATCTGGCAAATGGATGTCAAGACGGCATTCTTGAATGGCCATCTTGAAGAGTGTATCTATATGATACAGCCCGAAGGGTTCGTAGCGAAAGGCTAAGAAAGGAAAGTCTGCAAGTTGCTTAGATCCATTTATGGATTAAAGCATGCATCCCGCTCATGGAACCAGAGGTTTGATCAAGCGATTAAGACAGTTGGTTTTGAGTAGAACGTTGATGAACCTTGTGTTTATAAACGTATTAAGGATGGAAAAGTGGTCTTTTTTGATACTCTATGTCGATGATATACTACTCATTGGGAATGATGTAAGGAACTTATCATCGGTCAAGCTTTGGTTACACCAATAGTTTGACATGAAGGACTTAGGAGAAGCTAATTATGTTCTAGGCATTCGTCTCTTTAGAGATCGAAGGAACAAAATGATAGCGTTATCCCAAGCTTCATACATAGATAAAATAATTGACAAATATGCAATGCAAGAGGCAAAGAAAAGCTCACAACCTTCTATTGCTAGTCTAACTCTTTCATTGGATGACTGTCCCAAGACATCGGAAGAAAGAGAGCGTATGAGTAAGGTCCCTTATGCATCCGCTGTGGGTAGCCTTATGTACGCTATGCTTTGCACTCGCCCGGATATATGTTTTGCAGTAGGTATGGTGAGTCGATATCAAGCAAATCCTGGAACCAAGCACTGGCAAGCTGTAAAGCATATACTCAAGTATCTTAAGAGAACGAGGGATTATATGCTGGTGTATTCTGGAGGGGACCTAACACCCGTAGGATATAGGGATTCAGACTTCCAGACTTGTAAGGATTCGAGGAAATCGACATCTGGATCAGTGTTTTTACTCGGAGGAGGCACCATTGTGTGGAGGAGCGTGAAGCAGGGCTGCACAGCTGACTCTACTATGGAGGCTGAGTATGTGGCTGCGGTTGAGGCATCTAAAGAAGCGGTTTGACTCCGCAAGTGCTTTAGAGACCTTGACGTCATTCCGGGTGTTGACAAGCCTATCACACTTTACTGTGATAATACAGGGGCTATTGCCAACACAAGGGAATCTCGGCACCACAAGAGGACCAAGCACATTGATCATAGATATCATATTATTAGAGGGCACGTGGAGACAGGACAAGTGGATGTATGTAAGATCGCATCCGAGGACAACATCGCCGATCCCTTTACTAAGACTTTGGTGGCTAGAAACTTTGAGAGGCACGTAAAGGCGATGAGGATGCGTAACATGGCACATCTGCTGGCTTAGGGCAAGTGGGAGATTGTTAGGAAATGCCCTAAGTGTTAGAGACATTTTGATGTATTTATTTTGAACCGGATAATAAAATTATATATAGAGGTTATTCATTACATTACTATCTGTCCTCGTCTTATTTACATGTTAAAGTAAATGTAAGCAAATATGGCTCCTTGACTGCTTGTGTTAAACTGTTAGAACGCTGCATGCAATGGATTTTTGCATGCGAGAAGAAAATGTTCCAAAGTTAGCAGTCTAAACTATGGTCTGTAGTCTATGGGGTTAGACCGAGCATCTAATTCATGTTAAGACTATTATGTTGTCTAAAGCCTTGGAGGGGACGGTTTGTCTTGACTGTCTAGAGCTGGACTCCCAAGTAGAGACATGGATATGTTGCTTGGTGGTGACATATTAGACCAGGACTAAAGCGTGATTGATCTACGAAGTCCGCTTTGAGTGGATCAATCTGCTTTTGACGTTCATTATGCAGTAACCTTAATCCTGAGTAAAAGGACAGCTTCATGTATATGACTTGTGTACTTTGATGTTCCAATGGCTAAAGCGTCTCAGAGGTAGTAAGCTTATAGACCGGTTCATTGGGTGCATGACTTGTATACGATGAAGGGTCCGTTTACAGATATTGGAATCATAACTCTAATGAGGAGTTAAGGGTATCCTCTTAAAGGCATTATACTGAATGTGAAAATGGACAAGGCCTTGGGTCGTCTGCTGGGCGGATGACTTCTTATTCATATATGGTGAATAATCATTTTCTTTATTCGGTAGTATAATGGAACTTTAAGATAGCTGGATCAGTAGGATTAAACGGACTTTGGCCGAAGGCTGATCATGGATATCATATGAGGGTTCTGCATATATGATAAGGTCATTGGACAATAGCTTGTCACAGGCTTACGTAATACGGTATATAATTGGGAGTTCAGTTTCAGGTTTATAGTGGTGTGACTCTGAAACTAGTGATCATATGATTGAGTTGTTTGGTAAAAGAATGAGGATCATATGGATTTGCGGGAGCCTGATTATATATGTCCAATCAGTCCCTCTACTAGCTCCACATAATTCCTTAACGTTTGGCAAATTGATTTGTGTATGCTATTGGCTGGTTTATTATGCATGGATGGTGATGACACAGGATTAGGATGGTAGACAAGATTCTCTCCGGTTGGATTCAGATTTTGTTTTGGATAATAGAGTACATAATTATTCAAACTCCAAATAAAGTTGCCATGATTTTATTTGAGATTGGATTGGAGTTGTAGAAAATTATCCATGAGAACAAGAATTTGAAACACAACCATTTTGTGGATTTTGAAATTTGAATTATGAAATTTGAAATTTGAAATTTGAAATTTGAATTTGAAATTTGAATTTGAAATTCGAATTTGAAATTGGAATTTGAAATTTAAATTTGAAATTTGAAATTTGAAATTTGAAATTTGAAATTTGAAATTTGAATTTGAAATTCGAATTTGAAATTTGAAATTCAAATTTTGAATCACAGTCCAAGTGGGATTCGAATTTGTTGTGGAAAATCCACAAGGTTTGAAATTCGAATTTGAGTTGGATTTGGAGAGGATAATCTTGTTAGAATCCTACTTGAATTTTGAATCTAAATCCTAACAAATTATGGACGAAATTTTGAGGATAATCCTCAATGGAATTTCAGTTTTTGTGGATAAGGTTCAAAGAAAAAATTCAAGTTTCAATCCTAGTTGAATTTGGATTCTCTCCTTCCCTGAAAAGTGGCAGAAATAATGGAGGAAATCTCCTAGGAAAATTCGGTTATTTTGAATAAGGTTGAGATAAGATTCAAGCTTGAAAATCCTAGTGGAATTTTGATTCTCCCTTATCCTAAAAGTGACCGAATTTTTTTGAGGAGATTTTCTCCTAGGAATTTTGGATTTTTGGTTGAAAAAGGGAGATAAAATTCTAGTTAAAATCTTGTTTAGATTTGGATTGGATTTATCCTAAAAAAAAACTAAATTTTATTGTTGGGATTTTCCCATGGAAAAATTCAGATTTTATGGTTATGGATAAGGGAGAATATCTTTTCCTAGTCCAATTCAAATTCAGAGAATCACCTCATGCAGGTCTATAAATAGAGGTTCTGTCATTCCAGTTCTCTCAGACCACAGACTCTCAGGTGAACAGGCTTATTGTTGCACAGCTCATCGTGACAATAAGTTCTTTAGAGATCTAGGTGGTCAGAAGAAGACTAGCAGTGTTAGCATACCGATCGAGGTTCAGAGTGCCCACACACTCAGCCATTCGGGAATTGGAGAATAGTAGATAAGGCTAGTTGGTTGAAGCCTCCGATCATTCTCCTCCTGCAAGATTGGCATCCTTGAGGTATGAGTTTTAATTGTTGTTGATTTATTGTATATGGCATCATGAGATATTTAACGATCTAAAAATTTTTATTGTTCCGTTGCGCCACTCTGATACGTTTTTACCGATTTATTTTCCTACAACATCTTACTGGCTCTGGGATGTACCGAATATGGCGTTTCATGTGCTTCTGCCATAATTTGCCTTCTTAATCCTTCATCTTCTGGAATTTGAATTCTTCCCTGATGTAGGTTTAATCCATCTTTAGATACTTCCTCTTGCGAACTTGTTAGCTTCAGATCTCGTTTCTTAGCCTCTCTGATATCCTTATACAGCGTTGATTCCAGTTGTAGTGTAGCTAATTTTCCAATTATCAGCTCCACCTTTAGCATGTCGATTTCTTGCTGCAATGGCTTTGGAAGTTTTCCAATCAGCAGTTCTTGTGAGACAGTAGATTTTCTACTTAATGCATCTGCAACGCGATTAGCTTTTCTAGGATGGTAGAGGATTTCACAATCATAGTCTTTTACCAACTCCAACCATATCCTCTATGGCATATTTAGCTCTTTTTGCATGAAAAAATACTTTAGACTTTGGTGGTCAGTATAAATCTGACACTGGGCTCCATATAGATAGTGTCGCCAGATCTTTAATGCGAACACTACTGCGGCAAGTTCTAAGTCATGCATGGGATAATTCTTCTCATGGTCCTTTAATTGATGCGAGGCATAGGCAATCACCTTGTCGCCTTGCATCAGGACAACTCCTAATCCCATCTTTGAAGCGTCACTGTAAATCATGAACATCTCCCCTTCAGTAGGAAGTGTAAGTATCGACGAGCTTGTTAGTCGTTTCTTCAGCACTTGGAAGCTTCTTTCGCACACCTTCATCCACTCGTACGTCCTCTCCTTGCGTGTCAAAGCTGTAAGAGGTGCAGCGAGTCATGCGAATCCCTCTACAAATCTAGGATCTCCTCCACTTTTACAGGATCCATAGCGATTCCTTCCTTGGAAACCACATGTCTAAGAAAATGTACTTTATCTAGCTAAAATTCACATTTAGAAAATTTGGCATAGAGTTGATGCTTTCTTATCATTTGTAGGACAATCTTCAGATGCTCTTCATGCTCCTCGCGAGTCCTTGAATATACGAGCATGTCATCGATAAACACAATGACAAACTTATTCAAATATTCTTTAAAGACTTTATTCATCAAGTCCATAAAAGCTACTGGTGCATTTGTTAACCCAAACGGCACCACAAGAAATTCGTAATGACCTTAGTAGGTTCGAAATGCGGTCTTGTGGATGTCACTCTCCTTGATCCTCAGTTGATGGTATCTTGATCATAGATTAATCTTAGAGAATATCGCCACACCTTTTAGTTGATCGAACAAGTCATCAATTCTAGGTAACGGATACCTATTTTTGACAGTGACCTTGTTCAACTCCTGGTAGTCAATGCACATATGAAACGATCCATCTTTCTTCTTGACAAATAATACAGGAGCACCTCATAAGGAATAGCTTGGGCGTATAAATCCTTTGTCAAGAAGCTCCTTCAGCTGCTCCTGTAATTCTTTTAATTCGACCGGTGCCATTCGGTATGGTGCCTTTGAGATAGGTGTAATTCATGGCATCAGCTCGATCTCAAAGGAGATTACTCGTTCAGGCAGTAATCCTAGTAATTCCTCTAGGAAGACATCGATGAATACCTTTACAATAGGAATATCTTCGAGTTGAAGCTTCCGTTCCTTCATCACATCTAATATACATGCTAAGTATCCAGCACAACCGCTAGACATTAGCCTCCTCACTTTCATCAAGTAGATTATTTTCTTCTTAGATTTGCATGACGTATCCACGTACTTAAATCCGTCTTCTTGGTCAGGTTGGAAACTTATCTTCCGCTTTCGGCAATCGATCGTGGCTTGATACTTTCATAGGAAATCCATTCCTAGTATTACATCATAATCAGCAAGCTCCATCACGATCAATTCTGCACAACTCCATATTTACCATAATTATTGGTACATAAGGTTACCAGTAATTGGACATCAAGACTTCCCCCGTGGGTAATGCAGTTCTAAATGTCATACCCATATTGTCTTTAGGATATCCTATCCTATTCGCAAACTGGTATGAAATGAAAGAATGCGTAGCCCCAAAATCAAATAAAATAGATGCCAAATTATTAGTGATAGAAAGCTGACCTATCACTAGATTTAACGTCCCGACTACCACATCTTCCTTTGTATAAACCATGACTCTAGCATCTGCATAGGGCAAGCGTTCTGGTCTTTCCTACCTCTCTGAATGGGATGAACCTTCAGCCTTAGCCTGCAGTGAATGTGCTTGGGAATGTTACTGTTGTGACTGAGATGAACCTTGCATATTTTGCCTATTTTCTGGACAGTTCTAGGCAAAGTGACCGTCCTTCCCACAATTGGAAACAGGTATTAGGGGCAAGTCTGCATCGGCCTGTATGTCTCTTCCTGCAGACTACACAGTCTCGAACAATAGGGCCAGCATTATTGTTCGTTCTTCTCTACTGGTTCCTATTTCTAGAATTATTTCCTTTTCTCTTCCCCTAGTACTGCTGAGTGGAAGTACTTGGCTGCCCGGCCTTAGTGTTTTGATTCGCTTTGCTGCTTTGTCTGACCTGGGATCCAATTTGTATAGCTTTGGCTAAGACCTTTTCCTTCTTCTTAGCATCCCAAATCTTTTCCCTTTTCTCCTTCTATTGAACTAAGTAATATTCAGCCCTCAACACCCTGCTTACACAATCAGATACAGTAGTGGGCGGCGTCAATCCACTGTCTACCAATGCTGAGATTTCAGGATAGAACATTCCCAGTATCTTCTGGATTTTCTCCCTTTTAGTAGTGATAGTGTATGGGCACAATCGGGACAACTGGTCGAACTTGCTACAGACTTCAATTACTAACATGTCCCCCTGCTTTAATTCTACAAATTCTCTTTGTTGTGGTCATAGTACTGCAAGATTGTAATATTTTTGATTAAACTCCTCCAGAAAGTCCAACCAAGACATCATGTACATATTTCTTCTCAACTTGACTGTGTGATAACCGGGAATTTTAGATTCTCGGAGTATGTTAAAAATTGTATGTATGTAGCAATTTTAATGAATAAAATATGTAAATGTTGTGTTTTAATACTGTTGAGAATACTGTAAAAATGTTCTGGCAGTGTTAAAGTGAGTGAGTTCAAGGGTGGAAAATCTTACTGAACATTTCTGGGTGTGACGGTTCGAAATCAAAGCCGAAAACCCTAGAGAATGCATCGAAATGCACTAAAACGATAGAAATTTACGGTAGAGAATTCTAACTAAACAGAAGTAAAATAAAACAAATCAATCACACCGGAGGTGCCCGGAACCCACCTACGCAATTTCAGTAAAGTTCTGTTCTGTTCAGCTTTTGGTCAAAATTTGACCACGAATTAATTAGCGAATTAATATGAATAGTAGGATGACATCATTATATTAATGTCATAGATCCATTTTTATTTTTTTGGTTTGGAAAGTAATTTGAAAGGTGTATGGTTAGGATTTGATCACTTTTTGATCAATGGCTTAGATCATGCCAAAATGATATAAAAAAAATTTAGAATTTATCTAAAAGGCCATTTGGCCATGTGGAAAGGGGGAAAGAAAAAAATTAGATTTTTAGCCCAAAATTATTGCATTTTGATCCTTGAACAACTAGCAAATTGTTGGAAAAATTTGCTAAAAAACCCTTGACTTTTGCCTATAAATAGGCATCAAAATTCATAAGAAAAAAATGGAAAAAAGTAGCGAAACTCTTGCCTCCTTAGTAGCCAAAAATCCGTGGCCTTTCCCCCCCCATTTAGCCAAAATTTTGTTTTAAATTTCACACCAAAATAAGCTTCCATTTTATTTCTAGTATCAAGACATCAACTAGATAAGGTAATCTTCAAAATTGAAGCAATTTCCTTTGATTTTCTTAGTGAAAATATGTGGGTTTGTAGAGTAGAAAAACATTGAAAAAGTTGATTCTTTGATTGATGTTGTGATTGGTTTGATGTTTAGATTTTGAAGCATGATTTAGGGTTATGAAACAAGCAAAAATTTTTCATGTTTCCATTGAAAAACTGTGGCATAATTGGTGTGAAAAGTAAAGTGGAAATTGTTGATTTGATTTGGTGTTTAGATCCATTTGATTATATCTTGAATCAAGCATGAATTAGAATCAAGAAATAAGAAAACTTTGATGAATTTTCATGCTAAAATCCGTGGACAATGCTAGGGATGAAATGAAAATGTGGTTAGGTTTTGATGTTGTTCTACACATTAGAAAACCTAAGAGTAACATGTGATATTTGAAATGTTGAGACGAAAACTAATTTGGTGATGATTAACATGTTAAACCAAGGTTAGTTTAGAAAATATTGTTAATTGTGTATGGATTGTTGAATATTGATTATGTGGAAAATTTTTATACAAAGTTTGGAAACTTTGTATAAAATAGACCTCTGGTATAGTACGTGGTAGGTACAAAGGTTCTGAGGCGTACCTAACACCGGGAAACCTAAAAATACAAGCGGAAATGCTGTTAAAATTTCTAAAACGGCATAAGGGTATTTCAGGAAACGAAGGGTAAAAATACTAGGTAGGGATATGGAACCCGAGCCTCTCGAGGACCGAGGGTCGGGGACAGGATGAAAAGTGTTTCAAGAGTAGTGAAAAGGCCATTTGAGGATCCGAAATGCTCGAAAAATGAGAAACGACCCTAGGTGATGGATAAATAGTAATCGAGGGCTGGGAAAATAGATAATTGAGAATTTATAGCAAATTGAACTTTAAAAATAATATAGAAGCCTAGAGAATATTATTTTAAGATATTTGGGATTAGAAAATTTGAGAAAAACGATAGAACGAAATAGTTAGGGTCCCGAGACCTATTACGGGCAAAATGGTCATTTTGACCAAAAAATTTTCGAAAGGCTCAAAAAGGACCCGAAAGGACCTAGAATGACTTAAATAAAATTCTAGGACTCAAAATAGAGATTTTGGAGTTAAACTTCTAAAAATTTTAAAGAACACGGGCGTGTAGAAAAATACACGGCCGTGTATAGGAAAAAATTTACAACCCGATGAACACGAGCGTGTATCAAGCCATTTATAGTTACACGGCTAGATAGTAGACAACACAGCCATGTAGTGAGAAACCAGGAGATGCACGGTCATGAACATGGGCGTGTTGAAGGCTGTGTACCATGTTACAATTTGAATTATGTTGAAAAATTTATCACATAATAAACATATTTAAAGTGATAATTAATAGAGAATATTAACAGATAATATTATGTCTGTAGGAACCCAAATTAAAGATAGAACTGCGGAGGAGTTCTGGAAGTAGACATTATAGTAGTATTGGTAAGTTCAAGCATTTTCATGTCTGCAACATGAAATACTGTGTTATTTTATCATGTACTAGATGTACACTAGATGTAAAGGCCTATGGACATTTGGAGATTAGTTAGTATAACATATCCTATATAATGAGAAAAGAGAATATGCAAGGCCTATTGACGATGGGGGATAGTGACCTTGAGGTGACGATTAATGTCATTTGGTCAAAACTATAATTGAAAGATGGTAATGAAACCATTGAGGCGTACCGCCCCTCCAACATAATGGTAGAGGTTTTTCAGGTCCTATGGGGATATAAGGGCTATAGAGGTCGAAGCTCTAGGGTCGCTCCCTAGGCCCTCCCAGTTAGCGTGTAATAAATATCGGTACTACCATAAAAAGAGCTCTATACTAGAAAGTAAATAGAGAATAAACCATCCATAATATGATGAAAACCATAATTGAGCATAACCAAAGAGTATACTAAGTACAGTGATTTCGATTAGGATGTGTGAATAGTATTCGATTAAAGTAATGTGAATAGTAACAGTCATGGTAACAGTTATTATTTATCAGTCAAAGGTCAAAGATACTATTTATGATGAATAGTACTATTCATAGGAGATTGAGTTCTCAATGTTTTTGAATCTGTATGATTCTTACTAAGTATGTTTGAACTTACTAAGCCTGTTAGCTCACCAGTTTGTTCATGTTGCAGGCAAGAAACCTATCCAGTGGAATATCTGGATGACGGCAGGATGTACACGTGTCAAGGGATAAGGAATTCACTATGGACTTGGTCTTACCATAAGTTTTCCACTGAGCTTTCAAAGTTAGTGAATTGAAGAGATTGTGAAAGAAATAAATATACATGCAGTATAAATATTTTGTATATTATACATTATGTTGTACTCCAAAAGGACAACTAGAAGTTAGTGTTGTAGTTTACCTGGTTTTTATATTTAGCTTTCTTTTGGAGAAAGTATGTATTAAAAAGAAAAAAAATTTTATGGGCAAAATTTTTGGGCCCTAAGAAATGAAAGTATTGGAAAAAGAGTTTTAAATTAACAACCCAGATTCGGCACATGAGCTGTCTTGTCCGGTTATAGAGTCGGTTCATGATAGTTACGGGTGATCGGAATCGGGGGCGTCACAGACTGACTCCCACCAAAACCTTGTATCATTTTTCAAGACAAAGGATGCACACATAATCTTTTCCTGATCGTTCAGCTTCATAAATTCCAATATCATATGGAGTGAAGACAACCACTTCTCTGCTTCTAGAGGATTTGTGGAACCCTCGAACTCCAGTGGCTTCATACATCAGAACCTTTCATATAGTGGCTCGTGGTTGATTTGGCATTGTGGTTAAGGTTCTATTTCTTCTTCGGGTACTACTGGCGGTACTTCTAGTTTAGGTGCGGCCATTTGTGGGTTTTGGCCCTCTTCTTGTCCTTGTCTCTGCTCCATTTGCTCGAGTCTTTGTCTTAACTTGGCATTTTCTCTCATTTGGGCTTCTATTAGAGCTTCCAACTCGTCCACTTTTTCTGACAAGACTGGGTGCCCTCTCATGTTCCTCAGGTTTCGTGGATTTACCATATTTTCTATTTCCTATAATCACATGAGAGTTGAATGTTAGATTTTCACAAACATACTTTTACAATATAAAAAAATAGTTTTAATCATCACATAATTTTAGCATTTCCTCCATTGAACATGTCAAAATGTGATTGTCATTTCCTTTCATTTCAAAATTTTTCAAAAGTACATTAGTTTGAAGGCTTTTCTTAGAATAGCCTTTCGATACAGTCATATGTACACATATACAGACATATATACATTTATACATCACATGTACTTCTATATCTAATCTTCTGGCTGAGGTTACTATGGAATTGTCAAAAATTCAATTGGATCCATTTCTTCCTCATCCGTTCCATTTTCGGTCTCAAACGGCGTTGATCCTTCCGCTGGACCTGTACCCTCTGGTTGCCTTGATGGACTAGCCTCATGGTCATTTGCCATCGGTCTAGATCCATACAGGCAATCTAACATTGCTTCCTATAGAACTGTTAACGCCTTTTGCACACCATGCACTCCACATCATTTCTTCCTCTACTTTAGCTACCGTAACTATAAACTCATGCAAAGTGGTAGGGTATAAAGGAGTTACCCTTTGTCATAAGTCAATAGTGAGTCCCTTCCAAAATATGTCACAAAAGTCCTCGTCTATGATGTTGGACACAGGACATGTCCTTACAACGCTATCCTGAAATCGAACTGTGTACGTGAACACCGTATCACTCAGCATCATCTGCTGTCTCTCTGTCTGAAGAACAAAGTCTCTAACATTTGCATACTTGGGCATAGTCGGTGGTGGTAGTACTACCCTATTCTCAGGAAGGTTTGACATCGGTGCTGAACTCCTCTGCGAAAACTGTTCCATCATGATTTGGTGAAATTCAGCCCAATTCAATGCCAACAGTATCTCCTGATCACAATACTCCCAATATAACTGTGCATCCTCACAGAATGTGCCAATGGCCATCAATACCCTGCAATCCTCATCTATGTCGCACTAGCACATGATAGTCTCTACGTCATGTAGCCAGTCCCGAGTAGAGATCCCCTGCTGACCTCCCTCGAACGTAGGTGGATGACTGCCTCTAAAAGCGTGTATTGCTCACACTGACACTCTAGCTCCTATACGAGCTCAATCTCCCACCACTGGAATATCTACTGCTACCAGTGGGTTTACAACCGATCGAGAGGGTGGTGCTTGTACTGGTGCCAGTGCTACAATCCTCGGCACTAACGACTCAGGTACTGGTGGTTGTTGTACTACTCGTTGGATCATAGATGGTCTGATCACGGGTCTATTCCATACCCAGATCAGTCCTTTCGGTCAGTATGGGTGAGGTCTTACATATGGTGGTCTAGTCATCGTATGGCCTACAAGATTATATAACCTCGAATAAACAGAAAGTTAACTAAGTTAAAGAAAACTAACTTACTTGGATTGACGAGCAGATTGCGCTTCATACCAATAGGGATATGGTCAACTGCTCTGACACCAACCTGTGACGCCCTCGAATCCAACCACCCGTAACTGTCATGCACCGATTCTGTTGCTGATCAAGACAGCCCTCGTGTCGAATACGGATCGCCATTTAAAACTCTTTTTTCTCACAACTCTCTTTTATCAGGGCCTAAAATTTCGTCCATAAATTTTTTTTTTTCTTTTAATACATACTTTCTCGAAAAGAAAGCTAAGTATAAAAGCCATGCAAAATACAATACTAACTTTTATATGTCTTTTTGGAGTACAACATAATATATAACATATAATATATATGTACTGTATATTTTTTTTCCAAATCACTTTCTCTTCAATTCATTAACTCTCGATGCTCAGCGGAAAACTTATGGTAGGACCAAGTTCACGGTGAATTCCCTATCCCTTGACACGTGCACATCCTGCCGCCATTTATATATCTACTGGACAGGTTTCTTACCTTGAACATGAACAACTGGTGAGCTAACAGGCTCAGTAAGTTCAAACATACTTAATAAGAATCACATGGATTCAAAAATATTAAAAACTCAATTCCTATGAATAGTACTATTCATCATGAATAGACTATTCACTATGAATAATGACTTTGACCATTGACTAATGAATAGTTACTGTTACCCTAACAGGTTACTATTCACATTACACTAACCAGATACTATTCACATTAGCCTAATTGGTTACTATTTACATTAGCCTAACTGCGTTCGTTGCACTTAATCTAAGCTTCGGTTATGCTCAATTATAGCTTTTATCATATTATTGATTTTCCTTCTTTATTTGTACTCTAGTACTGAGCTCTTTTATGGCAGTATCGATAATTTATCTTGTGCGCTGACTGGGAAGGCCTATGGAGTGACCCTAGAGCTTTGACCTCCACAGCCCTTATTATATCCTCGTAGGACCTGAAAAACCTCCATCACAACATTGGAGGGGCAGTACACCTTAAATGGTTTTATTACCATCTTTCAATTATAGTTTTGATCAAGTGACATTAATCGTCACCTCAAGGTCACTAACCTCCATCGCCCGTAGGCCTTAGATATTCAGATATTTTTATTATGTGGGACCTGTTATACTAACTAATCCCCAAATGTCCATAGGACTTGATACCTAATGTACAACTAGTACATAATAAAGTAATACAGTATTTCATGTTGCAGACATGAAAATACTTGAACTTACTAATACTTTGATAATGTCCATTTCCAGAATTCTTCCGCAGTCTTATCTCTAATTTGGGTTCCTACAGACATAATGTTGTCTGTTAATATCGTTTATTAATTATCACTTTAAATATATTTATTTTGTGATAAATTTTTCAACACAATTCGACTTGTAACATGGTACACGGCCTTCAACACGCCCGTGTTCATGATCGTATACCTCTTGGTTTCTCACTACATGGCCGTGCTATTTACTATCTAGCCATGTAACTGTACACGACTTGATATATGCCCGTGTTCAAGCCTGTGTACTTCTTAGGTTGTAAATTTTCCCCTATACACAGTTGTGTATTCTTCTACACGCCCATGTTCTTCAAAATTTTTAGATTGTTAACTCTAAAATCTCTATTTTGGATCCTAGAATTTTATTTAAGTCATTCTAGGTCCTTTAGAGTCCTTTCCGGGCCTTTCAGAAATTTTTGGTCA
Source organism: Antiaris toxicaria (assembly GCA_035233585.1). NCBI lineage: Eukaryota > Viridiplantae > Streptophyta > Magnoliopsida > Rosales > Moraceae > Antiaris > Antiaris toxicaria. Next base: position 26,576,802 of record CP141154.1, read on the forward strand.
AAATGACCATTTTGCCCCTAACGGGTCTTGGGATTGTAACTATTCTGTTCTATCATTTTTCTCAAATTTTCTAAGCCCAAATATTTTAAAATAATATTTCTTAGGCTTTTGTACCATTTTACAGTTTAATTTGCTGCAAAATCTCAATTATCTATTTTCCCTGCCCTCGATTACTATTTATCGTCACCTAGGGTCGTTTCTCGTTTTTCGAGTGTTTTGGAGCCTCAAATGGCCATTTCATTATTTTAAAATGTTTTTCATCCCGTCCCTAGCCCTCAGTCCCCGAGAGGCTCGGTTTCCTTTCCCAACCTAATTTTTCTCTCGTTTCTCAAAATACCCCTAACTTGAATTTTTCCCTTGTTTAGGTATTTTAGTCATTAAGGGTCGATTTACTATTCCTCTTAGGTTGGTTTTTCATTTTCAATCTTAATCCACCGAAGGGTCTTGATTTCCTTCCCGAGTCTAATATTTTACCCCTCGTTTCCCAAAATGTCCTTATGCCGTTTTGGAAATTTCGATAGCATTTCCGCTTGTATTTTAAGGTTTCCCCGGCGTTAGGTACACCTCAGAACCTTTGTACCTGTCACGTACTATATCAGAGGCCTATTTTATACAAAGTTACCAAACTTCGTATAAAAATTTTCCACATTAACCAATATTCAAAAATCAATACACAACATCAATTCTTTTCAAACCTAGCCTTGGTTTATCATGTTAATCATCACCAAATATTTTTTCATGACCTTCCATACTTATCACATTTTATTTTTAGGTTTTCATTGTACAAATCAACATTAAAACCTAACTAAATTTTCATTTCAACCCTAGCATTAACCATGGATTTTTCCTGTAAAATCACATAGAAAAATCTTGTTTTCTTTCTTATCAACATTACACATTCTTATTCAACACTAAAAATTTTCCATTTTCTAGTGTTTATCACCCATAGATTCTAGCATGAAAATGCATCAAATTTTTTTGTTTCTTGATTCTAATTCACGCTTAATTCAACATATAACCAAATGAACATGAACACTAAACCAAATTACCAATTTTCAATTCATTTTCACACCAATAACGCCACGGATTTTTCATGGAAACATGCAAAATTTTTGGTTGTTTCTTAGCCCTAAATCATGCTTTAATCTCTAAAACACCAAACTAATCATAACATCAATAAAACATCAATTTTTATCAACGTTTCTACACCTTTATACCCACGAATTTTCACTAAGAAAATCAAGTAAAATTGCTTCAATTTGGAAGCTTACCTTATCTATTTGATTGCTTGATGCTAGAAAGAAAATAGAAGCTAATTTTGGTGTGAAATTTTGGACAAAATTTGGCTTAAATGGGGGGAAGAACCCACGGTTTTGGCTGCTAGGAAATGAGAAAGAGTTTGACCACTTTTTCCATTTTTTTGAACAAATTTTGATGCCTATTTATAGGCAAAAGCTAAGGACTATTTAGCAAATTTTTTCCAACAATTTGCTAATTGTTCAAGGACTAAAGTGCAATAATTTTGGGCCAAAAATCAAGTTTTTTTTCTTCCTTTCCAAGTGGCCGAATGGCCTTTTTTTCTATTTTCTAAATTTTTTTTTCAAATGTTATTTTGGCAAGATTTCAACCATTGATCAAAAAGAAAATCAATCATAGCCTTACACCTTTCACATTACTTTCCAACCCTAAAAAAAATTTAACCTTTATGACATCATTAATGTGATGTCATCCATATATATATATATATTAATTCACTAATTACTTCATGGTCAAATTTTAACCGAAAGTCAAACCAAACAGAACTTTACCGAAATCGCGTAGGCGGGTTCCGGGTGCCTCTAATGCCATCAATTTGTTTTATTTTGGTTCTGTTTGGTCAAAATTCTCTACCGTAAATTTCTATCATGTTAGTGCATTTCAATGCACTTCCTTGGGTTTTTAGCTTCGTTTTCGAATTGTCTCACCTGATTCTGTTCGGTAAGATTTTCCATCCCTGAACTCACTCACTTTAACACTGCCAGAACATTTTTACAGTATTCACAATAATATTAAAACACAACTTTTTCACATTTTATTTATTAAAATTGGTACATACATACAATTTTAATCTATTCCAAGAATCTAAAATCCCCGGTTATCACATGATGAACTATAGCAAAGGCATATCGTGAACAATGCATGGTCCGATTATGCTCATTTTATACTTTAATATCATTTTTCTTTCCTATGTCTAGTTGAGGGCTCGTGTGTCAGTACTGAATACATGCAGATCATTGGAAACGTCCATGATCACAAACTTAAGAGCCATCAATGGAGGCTCGTCTTACTTAAATCATAATAAAACCTTTTCAACAGAAAGGTCGGTACGACATGCTTATTAATTACTAACTTGTTTATCTGATCTGGATATATGCTCTGCTAAGCTATCCCTAATCTTACGCGATAGGAATAAATGGCATCTAACTCATGCTTTCATCAATCTACGTGATTGTGAAACTATATACTTTCATAACATGCTGTGCAATAACAGTGCATGGTTGGCATACTTAACATAGTGTAAAAACCAACACTTAAATTCATTTTGCTCATGCTATAGGCAGAGTTGTACTTACCTAGTTTGCAAGCAAACTTGTACTCTCGCCCGTATCACGTTACAGGTATCTACCTATCATCATAACATATTCTGTCAATAATTGTTGCTGAGTCGCTAAAACCGTTAGTGACTAACGCATGGTACCGATAGCCATCGGTACTAACTTGCTCTCTCTTGAGAGTTTGATTCTCTATACATGGTTAATTAATTTATTACCCAATAAATTAATTAACATTGTTCTTAGGTCACTACTACCATTAATGACTATAACTTGTATCGTGGTATGGTACCGAGGCCCATTGGTACCCTACTACTTTGGGAATTTGGTATCTAATGTCTATTCGTACTTGATCAATTTGTCTACTTGACAGATTAATCACTGTTCCTCACTATTTCACTCAAACTCAGTCCTTGACTGGTTGACTGACCAGTCAACTGATCGGTTACCTTGTGCATCCTTAACTAGGTAGCCTACTGGGTTACTTTACTTGTTTGGGTGTGGTAGCCCACCAGGTTACCTCTATTGTTTTCTTTATTTTGAAAATTGTTTTGGATGACTTATAAAATTTTTAGGAAAATTTACGTTCTTTGAAACCATCCCCATATCACCCCATTGGAAGGTGGGGGTGTTTTATCCAAATCATGTTTCCATTTTTAAAGAGGGTAGAACATATTTTGGTGTTCATTTTTAAAAGTGGTTCTAGAACCATTTTACAGAAACTGTTTTAAAACTTGTTTGAAATAACTTAGTTTGTAAATTTGGCAAACATCAAACTTTTAGTCTTCGACGAGATGAAAAACTCTCGCGTTTATCTCGCAGCTCAAATCAAACTCTAACGGGTCCTAAACTTATCAAACCCATGGCTAATCTGTGTCAGTTTTTCGAAAATTCACAATTTTACGCTTATTTATAAATGGCTCTGCTTGAGGCCTGAAACGGCCAAATTTTTAAAACTCTCATAAGTTGTCTTAAAGATTTTGATGAGATCTACAACTTTTGTGTTGACCTAAGATCCGGTTCGGACTCTAAGTAGGCCAGTTTTAACAAAACCCAAGGCTATTCCTGTGCTTAGGATTTTAGTCTCAATTTTGAACTCCGGTTAAAAACTACTCGAAAAACCTATCTTAGAGTTCTTTTCGAGCAAAAGCTATTTGACAAAAAAATGACCGTAACGAAATTTCCTTTAAACTTCATATTTTAGCAAATCCCAAATTCAGTCCCTAAGGGGTCAAAAATGGCCAAACCCATGGCCTAAAACTGGGGACAGATTTGTGTGTCAAGCCACCTTAAACATCCACACATACACACACACACACACACATACACACACATCCATCCATAAAAATCTAAATCACAACCACACAACTACATAAACTTAAAAATAAAAAGCTAAAGGCTCAAAATAAACTTATTACAACCCATTGCATAATAAATACACATAAATTTCCTTGATCAAAACTTAAAAATAACTAAACGACAACAAGGGAGTTTTCAGTTTTACCTTACATGCTATGAACCAAGCACAACCAAACCGAGGCTTGGGTGACCCAAAAATTACCATGTGAACCACAAGGGATTAGAGGTCAACTTGTGCTAGAAAGGACACTAAAATTTTTCTCTTATCATCAAATTAGAGTAACAATTAAAAACTATTAGGAAATGCCCCAAGTATAAGAGACATTTTTATGTATTTGTTTTGAACTAGATAACAAAATTATATATATAGAGGTTACTCATTACATTGCTGTTTGTCCTTATTCTATTTACATGTTAAAGTAAATGTAAGCAAATGTGATTCACTGACTGCTTGTGTTAAAACTGTTAGAACGTTGTATGCAATGGACTTTTTTATGCAAGAAGACAGTGTTCTAAAGTAAGCGATCTAAACTAAGGTCTGTAGTCTATGGGGTTAGACCGAGCATCTAACATGTCAAGACTATTATGTTGCCTAAAGCCATGGTGGGGACAGCTTGTCTTGACTATTCGGAGCATAGATTTCCAAGTAGAGACATAGATATGTCACTTAGTGGTGACATATTAGACCGGGACTAAAACATGACTGATCTACGTAGTCCGCTATGAGTGGATCAATCTACTTTTGATGTTCATTATGCAATAACCTTAATCTTGAGTAAATGAACTACTTCATGTATATGACTTGGGTGCTTTGATGTGTAGGAAAATAAATCGGTAAAAACGTATCAGAGTGGCGCAGCGGAATAATAAGATTTTTAGATCGTTAAATATCTCATGATGCCATATACAATAAACCAACAACAATTAAAACTCATACCTCAAGGACGCCAGTCTTGCAGGAGGAGAATGACCGGAGGCTTCAACCAACTAGCCTTCTCTACTATTCTCCAATTCTCGAATGGCTGAGTGTGTGGGCACTTTGAACCTCGATCGGTATGCTAGCACTGCTAGTCTTCTTCCGACCACCCAGATCTCTAAAGAACTTATTGTCACGATGAGCTGTGCAACAATAAGCCTGCTCACCTGAGAGTCTGTGGTCTCAGAGAACTGGAGTGGCAGGACCTCTATTTATAGACCTGCATGAGGTGATTCTCTGAATTTGAATTGGACTAGAAAAAGATATTAACAATATCTGATCCATAACCATAAAGATCTGAATTTTCTACGGGAGATTCTTAACAATAAAATTCGGCCATTATGGATAAATCTAATCCAAATCTAAACAAGATTTTAACTAGAATTTTATCCCCCCTTTTTCAACCAAAAAATCTGAAATTCCTAGGCGAAAATCTCCTCATAAAATTCGGCCACTTTTAGGATAAGGGAGAATCAAAATTCCACTAGGATTTTCAAGCTTGAATCTTATCTCAACCTTATCCAAAATAACCGAATTTTCCTAGGAGATACACTCCAAAATTTCGGCCACTTTTCAGGGAGGAGAGAATCCAAATTCAACTGGGATTGAAACTTGAATTTTTCCCTTTGAACCTTATCCACAAAAACTGAAATTCCATTGAGGATTATCCTCAAAATTTCGTCCACCTTTTGTAAGGATTTAGATTCAAAATTCAAGTAGGATTCTAACAAGATTATCCTCTCCAAATCCAACTCAAATTCGAATTTCAAACCTTGTGGATTTTCCACAACAAATTCGAATCCCACTTGGACTGTGATTCAAAATTTGAATTTCAAATTTCAAATTCGAATTTGAAATTTAAATTTCAAATTTCAAATTTCAAATTTCAAATTTCAAATTCAAATTCAAATTTCAAATTCGAATTTCAAATTCAATTTTCAAATTCAAATTTCAAATTTCAAAATCCTCAAAACGGTTGTGTTTCAAATTCTTGTACTCAAGGATAATTTTCTACAACTCCAATCCAATCTCAAATAAAATCATGACAACTTCATTTGGAGTTCGAATAATTGTGTACTCTATTATCTAAAACAAAATCTGAATCCAACCGGAGAGAATCTTGTCCACCATCCTAATCCTTTGTCATCACCATCCATGTATAATAAACCAGCCAATAGCATACACAAATCAATTTGCCAAACATTAAGGAATTATGTGGAGCTAGTAGGGGGACTGATTGGACATATATAATCGGGCTCCCGCAAATCCATATGATCATCGTTCTTTTACCGAACAACTCAATCATATGATCACTAGTTTCAGAGTCACACCACTTGTAGGATAATAAATCGGTAAAAATGTATCAGAGTGGCGCAGCGGAACAATAAAAATTTTAGATCGTTAAATATCTCATGATGCCATACACAATAAACCAACAACAATTAAAACTCATACCTCAAGGACGCCAATCTTGCAGGAAAAGAATGACCGGAGGCTTCAACCAACTAGCCTTCTCTACTATTCTCCAATTCCCGAATGGCTAAGTGTGTGGGCACTCTGAACCTCGATCGGTATGCTAGCACTGCTAGTCTTCTTCCGACCACCCAGATCTCTAAATAACTTTATTGTCACGATGAGCTGTGCAATAATAAGCCTGCTCACCTGAGAGTCTGTGGTCTAAGAGAACTGGAGTGGCAGGACCTCTATTTATAGACCTGCATGAGGTGATTCTCTGAATTCGAATTGGACTAGAAAAAGATATTATCTCTTATCCATAACCATAAAGATCTGAATTTTCTACGGGAGATTCTTAACAATAAAATTCGGCCATTATGGATAAATCTAATCCAAATCTAAACAAGATTTTAACTAGAATTTTATCCCCCCTTTTTCAACCAAAAAATCTGAAATTCCTAGGCGAAAATCTCCTCATAAAATTCGGCCACTTTTAGGATAAGGGAGAATCAAAATTCCACTAGGATTTTCAAGCTTGAATCTTATCTCAACCTTATCCAAAATAACCGAATTTTCCTAGGAGATACACTCCAAAATTTCGGCCACTTTTCAGGGAGGAGAGAATCCAAATTCAACTGGGATTGAAACTTGAATTTTTCCCTTTGAACCTTATCCACAAAAACTGAAATTCCATTGAGGATTATCCTCAAAATTTCGTCCACCTTTTGTAAGGATTTAGATTCAAAATTCAAGTAGGATTCTAACAAGATTATCCTCTCCAAATCCAACTCAAATTCGAATTTCAAACCTTGTGGATTTTCCACAACAAATTCGAATCCCACTTGGACTGTGATTCAAAATTTGAATTTCAAATTTCAAATTCGAATTTGAAATTTAAATTTCAAATTTCAAATTTCAAATTTCAAATTCAAATTCAAATTTCAAATTCGAATTTCAAATTCAATTTTCAAATTCAAATTTCAAATTTCAAAATCCTCAAAACGGTTGTGTTTCAAATTCTTGTTCTCATGGATAATTTTCTACAACTCCAATCCAATCTCAAATAAAATCATGACAACTTCATTTGGAATTCGAATAATTGTGTACTCTATTATCTAAAACAAAATCTGAATCCAACCGGAGAGAATCTTGTCCACCATCCTAATCCTTTGTCATCACCATCCATGTATAATAAACCAGCCAATAGCATACACAAATCAATTTGCCAAACGTTAAGGAATTATGTGGAGCTAGTAGGGGGACTGATTGGACATATATAATCGGGCTCCCGCAAATCCATATGATCATCGTTCTTTTACCGAACAACTCAATCATATGATCACTAGTTTCAGAGTCACACCACTTGTAGGATAATAAATCGGTAAAAATGTATCAGAGTGGCGCAGCGGAACAATAAAAATTTTAGATCGTTAAATATCTCATGATGCCATACACAATAAACCAACAACAATTAAAACTCATACCTCAAGGACGCCAATCTTGCAGGAAAAGAATGACCGGAGGCTTCAACCAACTAGCCTTCTCTACTATTCTCCAATTCCCGAATGGCTAAGTGTGTGGGCACTCTGAACCTCGATCGGTATGCTAGCACTGCTAGTCTTCTTCCGACCACCCAGATCTCTAAATAACTTTATTGTCACGATGAGCTGTGCAATAATAAGCCTGCTCACCTGAGAGTCTGTGGTCTAAGAGAACTGGAGTGGCAGGACCTCTATTTATAGACCTGCATGAGGTGATTCTCTGAATTCGAATTGGACTAGAAAAAGATATTATCTCTTATCCATAACCATAAAGATCTGAATTTTCTACGGGAGATTCTTAACAATAAAATTCGGCCATTATGGATAAATCTAATCCAAATCTAAACAAGATTTTAACTAGAATTTTATCCCCCCTTTTTCAACCAAAAAATCTGAAATTCCTAGGCGAAAATCTCCTCATAAAATTCGGCCACTTTTAGGATAAGGGAGAATCAAAATTCCACTAGGATTTTCAAGCTTGAATCTTATCTCAACCTTATCCAAAATAACCGAATTTTCCTAGGAGATACACTCCAAAATTTCAGCCACTTTTCAGGGAGGAGAGAATCCAAATTCAACTGGGATTGAAACTTGAATTTTTCCCTTTGAACCTTATCCACAAAAACTGAAATTCCATTGAGGATTATCCTCAAAATTTCGTCCACCTTTTGTAAGGATTTAGATTCAAAATTCATGTAGGATTCTAACAAGATTATCCTCTCCAAATCCAACTCAAATTCGAATTTCAAACCTTGTGGATTTTCCACAACAAATTCGAATCCCACTTGGACTGTGATTCAAAATTTGAATTTCAAATTTCAAATTCGAATTTGAAATTTAAATTTCAAATTTCAAATTTCAAATTCAAATTCAAATTTCAAATTCGAATTTCAAATTCAATTTTCAAATTCAAATTTCAAATTTCAAAATCCTCAAAACGGTTGTGTTTCAAATTCTTGTTCTCATGGATAATTTTCTACAACTCCAATCCAATCTCAAATAAAATCATGACAACTTCATTTGGAATTCGAATAATTGTGTACTCTATTATCTAAAACAAAATCTGAATCCAACCGGAGAGAATCTTGTCCACCATCCTAATCCTTTGTCATCACCATCCATGTATAATAAACCAGCCAATAGCATACACAAATCAATTTGCCAAACGTTAAGGAATTATGTGGAGCTAGTAGGGGGACTGATTGGACATATATAATCGGGCTCCCGCAAATCCATATGATCATCGTTCTTTTACCGAACAACTCAATCATATGATCACTAGTTTCAGAGTCACACCACTTGTAGGATAATAAATCGGTAAAAATGTATCAGAGTGGCGCAGCGGAACAATAAAAATTTTAGATCGTTAAATATCTCATGATGCCATACACAATAAACCAACAACAATTAAAACTCATACCTCAAGGACGCCAATCTTGCAGGAAAAGAATGACCGGAGGCTTCAACCAACTAGCCTTCTCTACTATTCTCCAATTCCCGAATGGCTAAGTGTGTGGGCACTCTGAACCTCGATCGGTATGCTAGCACTGCTAGTCTTCTTCCGACCACCCAGATCTCTAAATAACTTTATTGTCACGATGAGCTGTGCAATAATAAGCCTGCTCACCTGAGAGTCTGTGGTCTAAGAGAACTGGAGTGGCAGGACCTCTATTTATAGACCTGCATGAGGTGATTCTCTGAATTCGAATTGGACTAGGAAAAGATTTTCGGCCTTATCCATAACCAAAAAAATCCGAATTTTTCCATGGGAAAATCCAACAATAAAATTCAGTTTTCTTAGGATAAATCCAATCCAAATCTAAACAAGATTTTAACTAGAATTTTATCTCCCTTTTTCAACCAAAAAATCTGAAATTTCTAGGAGAAAATCTTCTCCAAATATTCGGCCACTTTTAGGATAAGGAAGAATCAAAATTCCACTAGGATTTTCAAGCTTGAATCTTATCTCAACCTTATACAAAATAACCGAATTTTCCTAGGAGATTATCTCCAAAATTTCGGCCACTTTTCAGGGAGGAGGGAATCCAAAATCAACTGGGATTGAAACTTGAATTTTTCCCTTGAACCTTATCCACAAAAACCGAAATTCCATTGAGGATTATCCTCAAAAATTTCGTCCACTTTTGTTAGGATTTAGATTCAAAATTCAAGTAGGATTCTAACAAGATTATCCTCTCCAAATCCAACTCAAATTCGAATTTCAAACCTTGTGGATTTTCCACAACAAATTCGAATCCCACTTGGACGGTGATTCAAAATTTGAATTTCAAATTTCAAATTCAAATTTCAAATTCAAAATTCAAATTTCAAATTTAAATTTCAAATTCAAATTTCAAATTTGAATTTCAAATTCAAATTTCAAAATTCAAAATTCAAAATTCAAATTTCAAATTCCATAAAACGGTTGTGTTTCATATTTTTGTTCTCATGGATAATTTTCTACAACTCCAATCCAATCTCAAATAAAATCATGGCAACTTTATTTGGAGTTCGAATAATTGTGTACTCTATTATCCAAAACAAAATCTGAATCCAACCGGAGAGAATCTTGTCTACCATCCTAATCCTGTATCATCACCATCCATGTATAATAAACTAGCCAATAGCATACACAAATCAATTTGCCAAACATTAAGGAATTATATGGAGCTAGTAGAGGGACTGATTGGACATATATAATCGGGCTCCCGTGATTTCATATGATCATCATTCTATACCGAACAACTCGATCATATGATCACTAATTTTAGAGTCACACCACTATAAACCTGAAACTGAACTACCAATTAATACCGTATTACGTAAGCCTGTGACGAGCTACTATCCAATGACCTTGTCATATATGCAAAACCCTCATATGATATCCATGATCAGCCTTAGGTCAAAGTCCGTTTAATCCTACTGATCAGGCTATCTTAAAGTTCCATTATACTACAGAATTAAGAAAATGATAATTCACCATATGTGAATAAGAAGTCATCCACCCAGCAGACGACCCAAGGCCTTGTCCATTTTCACATTCAGTATAATGCCTTTAAGAGGATACCTTTAACTCTTCAGAGCTATGATTCCGATATCTACAAACAAACCCTTCATCGTATACAAGTCATGCACCCAACGAACCGGTCTGTAAGCTTACTACCTCTGAGACGCTTTAGCCATTGGAACATTAAAGTACACAAGTCATATACATGAAGAAGTTCATTTACTCAAGAGTAAGGTTATTGCACAATGAACGTCAAATGTAGGAAAATAAATCGGTAAAAACGTATCAGAGTGGCGCAGCGGAACAATAAAATTTTTTAGATCGTTAAATATCTCATGATGCCATATACAATAAACCAACAACAATTAAAACTCATACCTCAAGGACGCCAATCTTGCAGGAGGAGAATGACCGGAGGCTTCAACCAACTAGCCTTCTCTACTATTCTCCAATTCCCGAATGGCTGAGTGTGTGGGCACTCTGAACCTCGATCGGTATGCTAGCACTGCTAGTCTTCTTCCGACCACCCAGATCTCTAAAGAACTTTATTGTCACGATGAGCTGTGCAACAATAAGCCTGTTCACCTGAGAGTCTGTGGTCTGAGAGAACTGGAGTGGCAGGACCTCTATTTATAGACCTGCATGAGGTGATTCTCTGAATTCGAATTGGACTAGGAAAAGATTTTCTCCCTTATCTTTAACCAAAAATCTGAATTTTTCATAGGATAATCCTAACAATTAAATTTGGTTTTTCTAGGATAAATCCAATCCAAATCTAAACAAGATTTTAACTAGAATTTTATCTCCCTTTTTCAACCAAAAAATCCGAAATCTTTAGGAGAAAATCTTCTCCAAATTTTCGGCCACTTTTAGGATAAGGAAGAATCAAAATTCCACTAGGATTTTCAAGCTTGAATCTCATCTCAACCTTATCCAAAAATAACCGAATTTCCTAGGATTAAGGCTCCAAAATTTCGGCCACTTTTAGGGAAGGAGAGAATCCAAATTCAACTAGGATTGAAACTTGAATTTTCCCTTGAATCTTATCCATAAAAAACCGAATTTTCCATTGAGGATTATCCTCAAAAAATTCGCCCACTTTTGTTGGGATTTGGATTCAAAATTCAAGTAGGATTCCAACAAGATTATCCTCTCCAAATCCAACTCAAATTCGAATTTCAAACCTTGTGGATTTTCCACAACAAATTCGAATCCTACTTGGACTGTGATTCAAAATTTGAATTTCAAATTTCAAATTCAAATTTCAAATTCAAATTTCAAATTTCAAATTTCAAATTTCAAATTTAAATTTCAAATTCAAATTTCAAATTCAAATTTCAAATTCAAAATTCAAATTTCAAATTTCAAAATTCAAATTTCAAATTTCAAAATTCAAATTTCAAATTCCACAAAACGGTTGTGTTTCATATTCTTGTTCTCATGGATAATTTTCTATAACTCCAATCCAATCTCAAATAAAATCATGGCAACTTTATTTGGAGTTCGAATAATTGTGTACTCTATTATCCAAAACAAAATCTGAATCCAACCGGAGAGAATCTTGTCTACCATCCTAATCCTGTGTCATCACCATCCATGCATAATAAACTAGCCAATAGCATACACAAATCAATTTGCCAAACGTTAAGGAATTATGTGGAGCTAGTAGAGGGACTGATTGGACATATATAATCGGGCTCCCGTGATTCCATATGATCATCATTCTGTACCGAACAACTCAATCATATGATCACTAATTTCAGAGTCACACCACTATAAACCTGAAACTGAACTCCCAATTATATACCGTATTACGTAAGCCTGTGACGAGCTACCATCTAATGACCTTGTCATATATGCAAAACCCTCATATGATATCCATGATCAGCCTTAGGTCAAAGTCCATTTAATCCTACTGATCAGGCTATCTTAAAGTTCCATTATACTACCGAATCAAGAAAATGATTATTCACCATATGTGAATAAGAAGTCATCCGCCCAGCAGACGACCCAAGGCCTTGTCCATTTTCACATTCAGTATAATGCCTTTAAGAGGATACCTTTAACTCCTCAGAGCTATGATTCCGATATCTGCAAACAAACCCTTCATCGTATACAAGTCATGCACCCAACGAACCGGTCTATAAGCTTACTACCTCTGAGACGCTTTAGCCATTGGAACATCAAAGTACACAAGTCATATACATGAAGTAGTTCATTTACTCAGGATTAAGGTTATTGCACAATGAACGTCAAAAGCAGATTGATCCACTCATAGCGGACTACGTAGATCAATCACGCTTTAGTCCCGGTCTAATATGTCACCACCGAGTAACATATCCATGTCTCTACTTGGGAGTCCAGCTCCAGACAGTCAAGACAAACCGTCCCCTCTAAGGCTTTAGACAACATAATAGTCTTAACATGAGTTAGATGCTCGGTCTAACCCCATAGACTACAGACCATAATTTAGACTGCTAACTTTAGAACATTGTCTTCTCGCATACAAAAGTCCATTGCATGCAACGTTCTAACAGTTTTAACACAAGCAGTCAGTGAGCCATATTTGCTTACATTTACTTTAACATGTAAATAAGACGAGGACAGATAGCAATGTAATGAATAACCTCTATGTATAATTTTATTATCCAGTTCAAAATGAATACATCAAAATGTCTCTAATACTTAGGGCATTTCCTAACAATCTCCCACTTGCCCAAAGCCAGCAGATGTGCCATGTTACGTATCCCCATCACCTCTACATGCCTCTCAAAGCTTCTAGCTACCAAAGTCTTAGTAAAGGGATCAGCGATGTTGTCCTCGGACGCGATCTTACATACATCCACTTGTCCTGTCTCCACATGCCCTCTAATAATGTGATACCTCCGATCTATGTGCTTGGTCCTCTTGTGGTGCCGAGATTCCCTTGTGTTGGCAATAGCCCCTGTATTATCACAGTAAAGTGTGATAGGCTTGTCAACACCCGGAATGACCTCAAGGTCTCTAAAGAACTTGCGGAGCCAAACCGCTTCTTTAGATGCCTCAGCCGCAGCCACATACTCAGCCTCCATAGTAGAGTCAGCTGTGCAGCCCTGCTTCACGCTCCTCCACACAATGGCACCTCCTCCGAGTGAAAACACTGATCCAGATGTCGATTTCCTCGAATCCTTACAAGTCTGGAAGTCTGAGTCCGTGTATCCTACGGGTGTTAGGTCCCCTCCTGAATATACCAGCATATAATCCCTTGTTCTCTTAAGATACTTGAGTATATGCTTTACAACTTACCAGTGCTTGGTTCCAGGATTTGCTTGATATCGACTCACCATACCTACTGCAAAACATATATCCGGGCGAGTGCAAAGCATAGCGTGCATAAGGCTACCCACAGCGGATGCATAAGGGACCTTACTCATACGCTCTCTTTCTTCCAATGTCTTGGGACAGTCATCAATGAAAGAGTTAGACCGGCAATAGAAGGTTGTGAGCCTTTTTTGCCTCTTGCATTGCATATTTATCAATTATTTTATCTATGTATGAAGCTTGGGATAACGCTATCATTTTGTTCTTTCGATCTCTGAAGAGACGAATGCCTAGAACATAATTAGCTTCTCCCAAGTCCTTCATGTCAAACTGTTGGTGTAACCAAAGCTTGACCGATGATAAGTTCCATACATCATTCTCAATGAGTAGTATATCATCGACATAGAGTATCAGAAAGATTACTTTTCCATCCTTAATACGTTTATAAACACAAGGTTCATCAACGTTCTGCTCAAAACCAAATGTCTTAATCGCTTGATCAAACCTCTGGTTCCATGAGCGGGATGCCTGCTTTAATCCATAAATGGATCTAAGCAACTTGCAGACTTTCTTATCTTGGCCTTTTGCTACGAACCCTTCGGGCTGTATCATATAGATACACTCTTCAAGATGGCCATTCAAGAATGCCGTCTTGACATCCATTTGTCAGATCTCGTAATCGAGAGCCGCAGCAATGGACAGAAGAATACGGGTAGACTTCAGCATAGCAACAGGCGAAAAGGTTTCCTCGTAATCGATTCCAGCCTTTTGCGTGTATCCCTTTGCAACCAGTCTAGCTTTGAAAGTTTCCACTCTCCCTTCCGCATCCTTCTTTCTTTTGTAGACCCATTTGCATCCAATGGGTTTTATCCCATCCGGCAAATCTACAAGTTCCTAAACAGAGTTGGATTTCATAGAATCCATCTCATTGTTCATAGCCTGTTTCCAAGATCTAGAATCAACATCCTTTATAGCTTCATCATATGTGACCGGATCTTCCTCATGCTCATGAGCCTCGGCCTGGTATACCTCAGCATCATACATAAAGAAATTAGGTTTCTTAGAAACCCTCCCACTACGACGAGGCACCCCAAATTGTTGATCGTCTGCAGGTCTTTCACTGGAACTCGGACTTGCGTCCAAGACTGAAATCTGTGGAGCAGTTCTTTCACCCGATAACTCCTCTAGCACCACTTTGCTTCGAGGCTTAAAGTCATTCATGTGACTTTCCTCCAAGAATGTCGCATGGGTTGAGACAATGACCTTTTGTTCCTTCGGGTTATAGAACAGACCTCCTTTAGTTCCCTTTGGATACCCTACAAACATGCACAATTCTGATCTTGGTTCCAACTTCTTCGCATCCCCATCCAGTACATGTGCTGGGCAGCCCCATATTCTCATATGTCCAAGGGAGGGCTTCCTGCCACGCCACAATTCATACGGAGTTCTAGGAATTGATTTGCTCGGAACCTTGTTCAAAATATAGCACGCCGTTTGTAAAGCATGTCCCTAAAATGATAATGGCAGCGTTGAGTAACTCATCATGGACCGTACCATATCCAATAAGGTCCTGTTTCTCCTTTCGGCTACACCATTCTGTTGTGGAGTACCAGGTGCAGTCAATTGGGATAATATCCCATTCTCTACAAGATGTCCTAGAAATTCATCGGAGAGGTATTCGCCACCTCGATTAGATCGAAGTGTCTTTATGGATTTATCCAATTGCTTTTCCACTTCCGCACGATACTCTTTGAATTTATCAAAGGTTTCACTCTTGCGGTGCATCAGATACACATATCCATACCTCGAGTAATCATCTATGAAAGAGACATAGTACTCGAACACTCCTCGTGCTGTGACGTTCATGGGGCCACATACATCAGTGTGCACAATTTCTAAGAGCTCCTGTGCCCTTGTACCCTTAGCTCCAAAAGACCTCTTAGTCATCTTACCCTCTAGACAAGACTCACATTGGGGAAGTCGTACCTCCTCCAGAGATTCCAGAGGACCGTCTTTCACCAATCTTTGAATCCTATCCTGATTAATATGACCAAGTCTTAAATACCAAAGATATGCCTTGTTAGAGTGAGAAACTTTCAACCTTTTAGAGTTATCAATTAATTCAGTGTCAAGCAGTGAGTACATCTTTGGTCTGATCAAATATAGGTTTCCATCCATCCATCCAGAATAGATAAAAGACTTATTTCTACGAATATCAACTCTTTTACTAAAAGAAACTGAATAAGAATCCTTTATTAAACAAGCTACCGATATAAGGTTCCTCCTAAAATTAGGAACATAAAAACAGTCTTTTAATAAAATAAACCTAAATTGATCAAAATAAAGATGAACGTCTCCCACTGCCTCAGCCACCACAAAGCTACCATCTCCAGTCCGCAACGAGAGGCTCCTATCATGTAGACTTCTCGTTTCCACGAACCCCTGCATAGAAACACAAACATGATTAGTGGCGCCCGAATCATTGACCCATGTGTCTTTCGATTCTTCCACCAAACACGCTTCTAAGTAATGAAGTTCCTTACCTTCCTTGCCCTTGGAGGCTAGGAATTCCCGGCAAGCCTTCTTGAAGTGACCTACCTTCCCACAGTGGAAGCATTTGGACTTTTTAGGGTCCTTTGGCTTCTTGTTCTTCTTCTTCTTCTTCCCGTCCGAGACAGGAGGATTAGAAGAACTGGAAGCCACTTGCTTCTTATTTGGCCTCTTCCTCTTCCGTGAGGGATTGGAAGATTCCGCCAAATTGGCCTCTCCTTTAGGTCGGACCGTATCCTCATCCCTGATCATCCGCTCATAAGCCTGTAGTTGCTTCATGAGCTCGGTAAGTCCTAACTCCTTTGTCGCCAGATTGTATGCGGCCTTAAACCCCACAAAATCTTTAGACAGAGTCTTGAACACCATTTCGATCTGGGTGTTATAGTCCAACTCAGCACCATTCTCGGCAGCCTCAGCGAAGAATCCCATTAGAGTGATCATATGGTCCTTCACCGGAGCACCCGCCTTTTACTTAGAGTTCATAATGCTGGTGATAGCGGACTGTCGAGCCAATTTTTCTTGGCCTCCGAACATGTCCTCTAGATTTTCCATGATCTCCCCAGCAACTTGATAAGTCTCATGCTGCTTTTGTAAAGCACTCGTCATGCTAGCAAGGATGTAGCATCGAGCTATCTCATTGGATTCTCTCCAACGATTATAGGCAACCGGGACCTCCTCAAGTGGTGTGTCAGGTTTGGGCCCAAGTGGGTATGGTTCGTCTAGTGCGAACTTGTGTCTCTCGCAGCTGAGAACTATTAATAGATTTCTTTTCCAGTCTTTATAATTATCGCCATTCAACTTATTTTCAGTAAGTATCGAAATGAGGGGTGTCGGTGACATTTTGAACTAAAATAAAATTATACTAGACATCATTACAAAGCCCAAGCAAATATACAGATAATTTAGCAAATAAAAACATACAAGTATGTTCCTACATAAAACTTGAAAAAACATGTAGCATTGCAATGGTAATTCTCAGCACCTATTGCCCCAAGCCACCGAGGGGTGGTCATGAGAACAAATAGCCGGAACATGGACCCCGTCCAATTAATATATGTTACCTTAAATCCTCCAAGGTTAAGACATATATTAATAACCGCTTATTTGGCCACCAGTTTAGTTAACAGAGCTTCTAGGGAAGGTTAATAACTAAACGAGTCTTGAGTGTATAACCATTGTTTACGTAGCCCGATCCACGTCCTACCAAGCCACCGAGGGGTGGTCATGAATAGGATCGCACCCGAACACGTTTTCCACATAGGAGATCCAATCTAGTATACCGGCGGCGGTAAACACCTACCGAGGGGTGTGGTCAGGTCAGAACTGACGCGAGGCGTTACCATGCTTTCATATATGGATCAACAATGGAGGCCGTGGGTTTTGTTTGAAACCCTCTCCCACTCAATATTTTGAAAAACATGCAAGTTTTGACAAATTATGTATGATCAATATAGTATGAGCGGCACTCACCTATCCTATATGACATTTTATCAAATATGCATACAAAACATCCATCAATACATATTTATACATCCATGACATATCACAGAAAAATAATTGACAGAATAATCAAGCCATGGTTCCATCCTAGAACAAAGAAATAAAGATTACAAAATTCCATCCAAAGCATTCTTTGGGTCTTGAATTTTGTTCCGTCTTCTTGTATCCATCTTTATGTAGCCTCTCCATTTATTTCTCATCCCAAGAATTATTTAAAATTTAAATCTCCCAAAAATTTAAATTTCAAATTCAAATTCCAAATTCGAATTTCAAATTTAAATTTCAAATTTGAATTTTAAACAATTTTAAAACATCATGTGTAATAATATGTAATTTCAAAAATTTCAAATTTTTAATTACATATTTTTAAACATGATTTAAAATTAAATCTCAAATTTAAAAAACAAAATTTTCTGATTTTTGGACCGTCGGACCGCCGCCCCCGTAGGCGGCAGCCGCCGTGGGTAGCCACCAACCCCGGAGGGGCTGGCAGCCCACAGCCGCCCCTTGTGCAGCCCTGCCGGGCTGCAGGCTAAGCCTGCAGCGCCAGGCTGCACACCCAGGCTGCGGCCAGCCTTGGGCAGGCTGCGCCACCCTCGGCTGCAGGCAAAGCCTGCGGCCGTGGGTGGTGTGGGCCTGCACAGGGGCTGCAGCCCCACCAAGGCCCGTCGGCCTATCCTGAGGGGTCGTGTCTCGATTTTCGTGCCATATTCCAATTTACCTATTAGGATCTCCAAAAATTAATTTGAATCCCAATTAAATTGAAATTTTCCACACAATCAAAATTTCAACCTTTAAATCAAATTTAACTTTTGGGAAAAATAAATTACGGTCTTCAATCTTCAATCTCCTCCAAGAATAATTACATAAAATTTCCTAAACCATTTCCGGTGTACAAAAAATTCTAACCATAAAAATTCTAAGAGACAGAAATTAAATTCCATGGGAAAATTACGGTGTTAATAAACTGCTCCCATGGTTACATAAAAATTCCTAGATACAATTTTTCTAAATTCTAAGGAACCATAACCGACATAAACAAGCAAGCTTATAATAATTCAAAAAATTAAAATAACCACATACTTTATACATAATACATGATAACAACATAAAGGAACCCTAGAATGCCACTCTCTAAATATCAAATCCATACATAAATAAAAAGACTAAGTAATTGTCTAATTTATGTACATGGCATAGTCATGAGATGGCTCTGATACCAATTGTAGGAAAATAAATCGGTAAAAACGTATCAGAGTGGCGCAGCGGAATAATAAAATTTTTTAGATCGTTAAATATCTCATGATGCCATATACAATAAACCAACAACAATTAAAACTCATACCTCAAGGACGCCAATCTTGCAGGAGGAGAATGACCGGAGGCTTCAACCAACTAGCCTTCTCTACTATTCTCCAATTCTCGAATGGCTGAGTGTGTGGGCACTCTGAACCTCGATCGGTATGCTAGCACTGCTAGTCTTCTTCCGACCACCCAGATCTCTAAAGAACTTTATTGTCACGATGAGCTGTGCAACAATAAGCCTGCTCACCTGAGAGTCTGTGGTCTGAGAGAACTGGAGTGGCAGGACCTCTATTTATAGACCTGCATGAGGTGATTCTCTGAATTCGAATTGGACTAGGAAAAGATTTTCTCCCTTATCTTTAACCAAAAATCTGAATTTTTCATAGGATAATCCTAACAATTAAATTTGGTTTTTCTAGGATAAATCCAATCCAAATCTAAACAAGATTTTAACTAGAATTTTATCTCCCTTTTTCAACCAAAAAATCCGAAATCTTTAGGAGAAAATCTTCTCCAAATTTTCGGCCACTTTTAGGATAAGGAAGAATCAAAATTCCACTAGGATTTTCAAGCTTGAATCTCATCTCAACCTTATCCAAAAATAACCGAATTTCCTAGGATTAAGGCTCCAAAATTTCGACCACTTTTAGGGAAGGAGAGAATCCAAATTCAACTAGGATTGAAACTTGAATTTTCCCTTGAATCTTAGCCACAAAAAAACCGAATTTTCCATTGAGGATTATCCTCAAAAAATTCGCCCACTTTTGTTGGGATTTGGATTCAAAATTCAAGTAGGATTCCAACAAGATTATCCTCTCCAAATCCAACTCAAATTCGAATTTCAAACCTTGTGGATTTTCCACAACAAATTCGAATCCTACTTGGACTGTGATTCAAAATTTGAATTTCAAATTTCAAATTCAAATTTCAAATTCAAATTTCAAATTTCAAATTTCAAATTTCAAATTTAAATTTCAAATTCAAATTTCAAATTCAAATTTCAAATTTCAAATTTCAAATTTCAAATTTAAATTTCAAATTCAAATTTCAAATTCAAATTTCAAATTCAAATTTCAAATTCAAAATTCAAATTTCAAATTTCAAAATTCAAATTTCAAATTCCACAAAACGGTTGTGTTTCATATTCTTGTTCTCATGGATAATTTTCTACAACTCCAATCCAATCTCAAATAAAATCATGACAACTTTATTTGGAGTTCGAATAATTGTGTACTCTATTATCCAAAACAAAATCTGAATCCAACCGGAGAGAATCTTGTCTACCATCCTAATCCTGTGTCATCACCATCCATGCATAATAAACTAGCCAATAGCATACACAAATCAATTTGCCAAACGTTAAGGAATTATGTGGAGCTAGTAGATGGACTGATTGGACATATATAATCGGGCTCCCGTGATTCCATATGATCATCATTCTGTACCGAACAACTCAATCATATGATCACTAATTTCAGAGTCACACCACTATAAACCTGAAACTAAACTCCCAATTATATACCGTATTACGTAAGCCTGTGACGAGCTACCATCCAATGACCTTGTCATATATGCAAAACCCTCATATGATATCCATGATCAGCCTTAGGTCAAAGTCCGTTTAATCCTACTGATCAGGCTATCTTAAAGTTCCATTATACTACCGAATCAAGAAAATGATTATTCACCATATGTGAATAAGAAGTCATCCACCCAGCAGACGACCCAAGGCCTTGTCCATTTTCACATTCAGTATAATGCCTTTAAGAGGATACCTTTAACTCCTCAGAGCTATGATTCCGATATCTGCAAACAAACCCTTCATCGTATACAAGTCATGCACCCAACGAACCGGTCTATAAGCTTACTACCTCTGAGACGCTTTAGCCATTGGAACATCAAAGTACACAAGTCATATACATGAAGTAGTTCATTTACTCAGGATTAAGGTTATTGCACAATGAACGTCAAAAGCAGATTGATCCACTCATAGCGGACTACGTAGATCAATCACGCTTTAGTCCCGGTCTAATATGTCACCACCGAGTAACATATCCATGTCTCTACTTGGGAGTCCAACTCCAGACAGTCAAGACAAACCGTCCCCTCTAAGGCTTTAGACAACATAATAGTCTTAACATGAGTTAGATGCTCGGTCTAACCCCATAGACTACAGACCATAATTTAGACTGCTAACTTTAGAACATTGTCTTCTCGCATACAAAAGTCCATTGCATGCAACGTTCTAACAGTTTTAACACAAGCAGTCAGTGAGCCATATTTGCTTACATTTACTTTAACATGTAAATAAGACGAGGACAGATAGCAATGTAATGAATAACCTCTATGTATAATTTTATTATCCAGTTCAAAATGAATACATCAAAATGTCTCTAATACTTAGGGCATTTCCTAACATCAAAAGCAGATTGATCCACTCATAGCGTACTATGTAGATCAATCACGCTTTAGTCCCGGTCTAATATGTCACCACTGAGCAACATATCCATGTGTCTACTTGGGAGTCCAGCTCCAGACAGTCAAGACAAACCGTCCCCTCTAAGGCTTTAGACAACATAATAGTCTTAACATGAGTTAGATGCTCGGTCTAACCCCATAGACTACAGATCATAGTTTAGACCGCTAACTTTTGAACATTGTCTTCTCGCATACAAAAATCCATTGCATGCAACGTTCTAACAGTTTAACACAAGCAATCAGAGAGCCATATTTGCTTACATTTACTTTAACATGTAAATAAAACGAGGACAGATAGCAATGTAATGAATAACCTCTATATATAATTTTATTATCCAGTTCAAAATAAATACATCAAAATGTCTCTAACGCTTAGGGCATTTCCTAACAATCTCCCACTTGCCCTAAGCCAGCCGATGTGCCATGTTATGCATCCCCATTGCCTCTACGTGCCTCTCAAATCTTCTAGCCACCAAAGTCTTAGTAAAGGGATCGGCGATGTTGTCCTCGGACGCGATCTTACATACATCTACTTGTCCTGTCTCCACGTGCCCTCTAATAATATGATATCTCTGATCGATGTGCTTGGTCCTCTTGTGGTGCCGAGATTCCCTTGTGTTGGCAATAGCCCCTGTATTATCACAGTAAAGTGTGATAGGATTGTCAACACCCAGAATGACCTCAAGGTCTCTAAAGAACTTGCGGAGTCAAACCGCTTCTTTAGTTGCCTCAGCCGCAGCCACATACTCAGCCTCCATAGTAGAGTCAGCTATGGAACCTTGCTTCACGCTCCTCCACACAATGGCGCCTCCTCCGAGTAAAACACTGATCCAGATGTCATTTTCCTCCAATCCTTACAAGTCTGGAAGTCTGAGTCTATGTATCCTACGGGTGTTAGGTCCCCTCCAGAATACACCAGCATATAATCCCTCGTTCTCTTAAGGTACTTGAGTATATACTTTACAGCTTGCCAGTGCTTGGTTCTAGGATTTGCTTGATATCGACTCACCATACCTACTGCAAAACATATATCCGGGCGAGTGCAATGCATAGCATACATAAGGGTACCCACAGCGGATGCATAAGGGACCTTACTCATACGCTCTCTTTCTTCCGATGTCTTGGGATAGTCATCCAATGAAAGAGTTAGACCGGTAATAGAAGGTTGTGAGCCTTTCTTTGCCTCTTGCATTGCATATTTGTCAATTATTTTATCTATGTATGAAGCTTGGGATAACGCTATCATTTTGTTCTTTCGATCTCTGAAGAGAGGATTGCCTAGAACATAATTAGCTTCTCCCAAGTCCTTCATGTCAAACTGTTGGTGTAACCAAAACTTGACCAATGATAAGTTCCCAACATCATTCCTAATGAGTAGTATATCATCGACATAGAGTATCAGAAAGACCACTTTTCCATCCTTAATACGTTTATAAACACAAGGTTCATCAACGTTCGACTCAAAACCAAATGTCTTAATTGCTTGATCAAACCTCTGGTTCCATGAGCGGGATGCTTGCTTTAATCCATAAATGGATCTAAGCAACTTGCAGACTTTCCTTTCTTGGCCTTTCGCTACGAACCCTTCGGGCTGTATCATATAGATACACTCTTCAAGATGGCCATTCAAGAATGTCGTCTTGACATCCATTTGCCTGATCTCGTAATCGAGAGCCGCAGTAATGGACAGAAGAATACGGATAGACTTCAGCATAGCAACAGGTGAAAAGATTTCATCGTAATCTATTCCAGCCTTTTGCGTGTACCCCTTTGCAACCAGTGTAGTTTTGAAAGTTTCCACTCTCCCTTACGCAACCTTCTTTCTTTTGTAGACCCATTTACATCCAATGGGTTTTATCCCATTCGGCAAATCTATAAGTTCCCAAACAGAGTTGGATTTCATAGAATCCATCTCATTGTTCATAGCCTATTTCCAAGATTTAGAATCAACATCATTTACAGCTTCATCATAAGTGACCGGATCATCCTCATGCTCATGAGCCTCGGCCTGGTATACCTCAGCATCATACATGAAGAAATTAGGTTTCTTAGAAACCCTCTCACTATGACAAGGCACCCTAAATTGTTGATCGTCTGCAGGTCTTTCACTGGAACTCGGACTTGCGTCCAAGAGCGAAATCTGTGGAGCAGTTCTTTCACCTGATAACTCCTCTAGCCCCACTTTGCTTCGAGGCTTAAAGTCATTCATGTGACTTTCCTCCAAGAATGTCACATGGGTTGAGACAATGACCTTTTGTTCCTTCAGGTTATAGAATAGACCTCCTTTAGTTCCTTTTGGATACCCTACAAACATGCACAATTCTGATCTTGGTTCCAACTTTTTCGCATCCCCATCTAGTACATGCGCTGGACAGCCCCATATTCTCATATGTCCAAGGGAGGGCTTCCTGCCACGCCATAATTCATACGGAGTTCTGGGAATTGATTTGCTCGAAACCTGGTTCAGAATATAGCACTCCGTTTGTAAAGCATATCCCCAAAATGATAATGGCAGCGTTGAATAACTCATCATGGACCGTAACATATCCAATAAGGTTCTGTTTCTCCTTTCGGCTACACCATTCTATTGTGGAGTACCAGGTGCAGTCAATTGGGATAATATCCCATTCTCTACAAGATGTCCTAGAAATTCATTGGAGAGATATTCGCCACCTCGATCAGATCGAAGTGTCTTTATGGATTTATCCAATTGCTTTTCCACTTCTGCATGATATTCTTTGAACTTGTCAAAGGTTTCGCTCTTGCGGTGCATCAGATACACATATCCATACCTCGAGTAATCATCTATAAAAGAGACATAATACTCGAACCCTCCTCGTGCTGTGACGTTCATGGGGCCACATACGTCAGTGTGCACAATTTCTAAGAGCTCCTGAGCCCTTATACCCTTAGCTTCAAAAGACCTCTTAGTCATTTCACCCTCTAGACAAGACTCACATTGGGGAAGTCGTACCTCCTCCAGAGATTCCAGAGGACCGTCTTTCACCAATCTTTGAATCCTATCCTGATTTATATGACCAAGTCTTAAATGCCAAAGATACGCCTTGTTAGAGTGAGAAACTTTCAACCTTTTAGAGTTATCAATTAATTCAGTGTCAAGCAGTGAGTACATCTTTGGTTTGATCAAATATAGGTTTCCATCCATCCATCCAGAACAGATAAAAGACTTATTTCTACGAATATCAACTCTTTTACTAAAAGAAACTGAATAAGAATCCTTTATTAAACAAGCTACCGATATAAGGTTCCTCCTAAAATTAGGAACATAAAAACAGTCTTTTAATAAAATAAACCTAAATTGATCAAAATAAAGGTAAGCATCTCCCACTGCCTCAGCCACCACAAAGCTACCGTCCCCAGTTCGCAACGAGAGGTTCCTATCATGTAGACTTCTCGTTTCCACGAACCCCTGCATAGAAACACAAACATGATTAGTGGCGCCCGAATCAACGACCCAAGTGTCTTTCGATTCTTCCACTAAACACGCTTCTAAGTAAAGAAGTTCCTTACCTTCCTTGCCCTTGGCGGCTAGGATTTCCCGGCAAGCCTTCTTGAAGTGACCTACCTTCCCACAACGGAAGCACTTGGACTTTTTAGGGTCCCTGGGCTTCTTGTTCTTCTTCTTTTTCTTCCCATCTGAGACAGGAGGATTAGAAGAACTGGAAGCCGCTTGCTTCTGATTTGGCCTCTTCCTCTTCCGTGAGGGTTTGGAAGATTCCGCCAAATTGGCCTCACCTTTGGGTTGGACAGCATCCCCATCCCTGATCATCCGCTCATAAGCCTGAAGTTGCTTCATGAGCTCAGTTAGTCCTAACTCCCTTGTCGCCAGATTGTATGCGGCCTTAAACCCCACAAAATCTTTAGATAGAGTTTTGAACACCATCTCGATCTAGGTGTTGTAGTCCAATTCAGCACCATTTTCGGCAGCCTCAGCGAAGAATCCCATTAGAGTGATCATATGGTCCTTCACCGGAGTTCTCGCCTTTTGCTTAGAGTTCATAATACTAGTGATAGCAGACTGTCGAGCCAATTTTTCTTGGCCTCCGAACATGTCCTCAAGATTGTCCATGATCTCCCTAGCAACCTGATAAGTCTCATGCTGCTTTTGTAAAGTACTCGTTATGCTAGCAAGCATGTAGCATCGAGCTATATTATTGGATTCTCTCCAACGAGTATAGGCAACCGGGACTTCCTTAAGCGGTGTGTCAGGTTTTGGCCCTGGTAGGCATGGTTCGTCCAGTACGAACTTGTGTCTCTCGCAGCTGAGAACTATTAATAGATTTCTTTTCCAATCTTTATAATTGTCGCCATTCAGTTTATTCTCAGTAAGTATTGAAATGAGGGGTGTCAGTGACATTTTGAACTGAAATAAAATTATACTAGACATCATCACAAAGCCCAAGCAAATATACGGATAATTTAGCAAATAAAACATACAAGTATGTTCCTACATGAAACTTGAAAAACATGTAGCATTGCAACGGTAATTCACAGCACCTATTGCCCCAAGCCACCGAGGGGTGGTAATGAAAACAAATAGCCGGAACATGGACCCCGTCCAATTAATATATGTTGCCTTAAATCCTCCAAGGTTAAGACATATATTAATAACCGCTTATTTGGCCACTAGTTTAGTTAACAGAGCTTCTAGGGAAGGTTAATAACTATACGAGTCTTGAGTGTATAACCATTGTTTACGTAGCCCGATCCACGTCCTACCAAGCCACCGAGGGGTGGTCATGAATAGGATCGTACCCGAACACGTTTTCCACATAGGAGATCCAATCTAGTATACCGGCAGCGGTAAACACCTACCGAGGGGTGTGGTCAGGGCAGAACTGACGCGAGGCGTTACCATGCTTTCACATATGGATCAACAATGGAGGCCGTAGGTTTTGTTTGAAACCCTCTCCCACTTAATATTTTGAAAAACATGCAAGTTTTGACAAATTATGTATGATCAATATAGTATGAGCGACACTCACCTATCCTATATGACATGTTATCAAATATGCATACAAAACATCCATCAATAAATATTTATACATCCATGACATATCACAGAAAAAATAATTGACAGAATAACCAAGCTATGATTCCATCCTAGAACAAAGAAAATAAAGATTACAAAATTCATCCAAAGCATTCTTTGGGTCTTGAATTCTATTCCGTCTTCTTGTATCCATCTTTATGTAGCCTCTCCATTTATTTCTCATCCCAAGAATTATTTAAAATTTAAATCTCCAAAAATTTAAATTTCAAATTCAAATTTCAAATTCGAATTTCAAATTTAAATTTCCAATTCAAATTTTAAACAATTTTAAACATCATGTGTAATAATATGTAATTTCAAAAATTTCAAATTTTCAATTACATATTTTTAAACATGATTTAAAATTAAATTTCTAATTTAAAAATCAAAATTTTTCGATTTTTAGACCGTCGTACCACTGCCTCTGAAGGCGGCAGCCGCCGTGGGCAGCCACCAGCCCCAAAGGGGCTGGCAGCCCACGGCTGCCCCCTATGTGCAGCCTTGCCGGGCTGCAGGCCAAGCCTGCAGTGCCAGGCTGCACGCCCAGGCTGGGTGCAGCAGTTGGCAGGCTACAGGCAGCGCCTGCAGCTAGAGGCTGCACGCCCAGGCTGCGGCCAGCCTTGGGCAGGCCATGGCCACCCTTGGCTGCAGGCCAAGCCTGCGGCCGTGGGTGGTGTTGGCCTGCACAGGGGCTGCCGCAGCCCCATCCTGCCCGAGGGTAGGGGCTGCAGCCCCACCAAGGCCCGTCGGCCTATCTCGAGGGGTCGTGTCTTGATTTTCGTGCCATATTCCAATTTACCTATTAGGATCTCCAAAAATTAATTTGAATCCCAATTAAATTGAAATTTTCCACACAATCAAAATTTCCACCTTTAAATCAAATTTAACTTTTGTGAAAAAATAAATTACGGTCTTCAATCTTCAATCTCCTCCAAGAATAATTACATAAAATTTCCTAAACCGTTTCCGGTGTACAAAAATTCTAACCATAAAAATTCTAAGAGACAAAAATTAAAATCCATGGGAAAATTACAGTGTTAATAAACTGCTCCCATGGTTACAAAAAAATTCCTAGATATAATTTTTCTAAATTCTAAGGAACCATAACCGGTATAAACAAGCATGCTTATAATAATTGAAAAAATTAAAATAACCACATACTTTATACATAATCCATGATAACAACATAAAGGAACCCTAGAATGCCACTATCTAAATATCAAATCCATACATAAATAAAAAGACTAAGTAATTGTCTAATTTATGTACATGGCATAGTCATGAGATGGCTCTGATACCAATTGTAGGAAAATAAATCGGTAAAAACGTATCAGAGTGGCGCAGCGGAACAATAAAAATTTTTAGATCGTTAAATATCTCATGATGCCATATACAATAAACCAACAACAATTAAAACTCATACCTCAAGGACGCCAGTCTTGCAGGAGGAGAATGACCAGAGGCTTCAACCAACTAGCCTTCTCTACTATTCTCCAATTCTCGAATGGCTGAGTGTGTGGGCACTCTGAACCTCGATCGGTATGCTAGCACTGCTAGTCTTCTTCCGACTACCCAGATCTCTAAAGAACTTATTGTCACGATGAGCTGTGCAACAATAAGCCTGCTCACCTGAGAGTCTGTGGTCTCAGAGAACTGGAGTGGCAGGACCTCTATTTATAGACCTGCATGAGGTGATTCTCTGAATTTGAATTGGACTAGAAAAAGATATTCTCTCTTATCCATAACCATAAAAATCTGAATTTTCTATGGGAGATTCTCAACAATAAAATTCGGCCATTATGGATAAATCTAATCCAAATCTAAACAAGATTTTAACTAGAATTTTATCTCCCCTTTTTCAACCAAAAAATCCGAAATTCCCAGGAGAAAATCTCCTCATAAAATTCGGCCACTTTTAGGATAAGGGAGAATCAAAATTCCACTAGGATTTTCAAGCTTGAATCTTATCTCAACCTTATCCAAAATAACCGAATTTTCCTAGGAGATACACTCCAAAATTTCGGCCACTTTTCAGGGAGGAGAGAATCCAAATTCAACTGGGATTGAAACTTGAATTTTTCCCTTTGAACCTTATCCACAAAAACTGAAATTCCATTGAGGATTATCCTCAAAATTTCGTCCACCTTTTGTTAGGATTTAGATTCAAAATTCAAGTAGGATTCTAACAAGATTATCCTCTCCAAATCCAACTCAAATTCGAATTTCAAACCTTGTGGATTTTCCACAACAAATTCGAATCCCACTTGGACTGTGATTCAAAATTTGAATTTCAAATTTCAAATTCGAATTTCAAATTTAAATTTCAAATTTCAAATTTCAAATTTCAAATTTCAATTTCAAATTCAAATTTTAAATTTCAAATTCGAATTTCAAATTCAATTTTCAAATTCAAATTTCAAATTCAAAATTCAAATTTTAAAATCCACAAAATGGTTGTGTTTCAAATTCTTATTCTCATGGATAATTTTCTACAACTCCAATCCAATCTCAAATAAAATCATGGCAACTTTATTTGGAGTTTGAATAATTGTGTACTCTATTATCCAAAACAAAATCTGAATCCAACCGGAGAGAATCTTGTCTACCATCCTAATCCTGTGTCATCACCATCCATGCATAATAAACCAGCCAATAGCATACACAAATCAATTTGCCAAACGTTAAGGAATTATGTGGAGCTAGTAGAGGGACTAATTGGACATATATAATCGGGCTCCCGCAAATCCATATGATCATCATTCTTTTACCGAACAACTCAATCATATGATCACTAGTTTCAGAGTCACACCACTATAAACCTGAAACTAAACTCCCAATTATATACGTTATTACGTAAGCCTGTGACAAGCTATCGTCCAATGACCTTGTCATGTATGCAGAACCCTCATATGATATCCATGATCAGCCTTAGGCCAAAGTCCGTGTAATCCTACTGATCAGGCTATCTTAAAGTTCCATTATACTACAGAATAAAGAAAATGATTATTCACCATATGTGAATAAGAAGTCATCCGCCCAGCAGATGACCCAAGGCCTTGTCCATTTTCACATTCAGTATAATGCCTTTAAGAGGGCACCATTAACTCCTCATTAGAGCTATGATTCCAATATCTGTAAACGAACCCTTCATCGTATACAAGTCATGCACCCAACGAACCGGTCTATAAGCTTACTATCTCTGAGACGCTTTAGCCATTGGAACATCAAAGTACACAAGTCATATACATAAAGCTGTCCTTTTACTCAGGATTAAGGTTACTGCATAATGAACATCAAAAGCAGATTGATCCACTCAAAGTGGACTTCGTAGATCAATCACGCTTTAGTCCCGGTCTAATATGTCACCACCAAGCAACATATCCATGTCTCTACTTGGGAGTCCAGCTCCAGAAAGTCAAGACAAACTGTCCCCTCCAAGGCTTTAGACAACATAATAGTCTTAACATGAGTTAGATGCTCGGTCTAACTCCATAGACTACAGACCATAGTTTAGACTGCTAACTTTAGAACATTGTCTTCTCACATACAAAAATCCATTGTATGCAACGTTCTAGCAGTTTAACACAAGCAATCAGGGAGCCATATTTGCTTACATTTACTTTAACGTATAAATAAGACGAGGACAGATAGCAATGTAATGAATAACTTCTATATATAATTTTATTATCTAGTTCAAAATAAATACATCAAAATGTCTCTAACGCTTAGGGCATTTCCTAGC
Source organism: Antiaris toxicaria (assembly GCA_035233585.1). NCBI lineage: Eukaryota > Viridiplantae > Streptophyta > Magnoliopsida > Rosales > Moraceae > Antiaris > Antiaris toxicaria. Next base: position 26,607,659 of record CP141154.1, read on the forward strand.
ATGATGTTCCAATGGCTAAAGCATCTTAGAGGTAGTAAGCTTATAGACCGGTTCGTTGGGTGCATTACTTGCATATGATGGAGGGTTTATTTACAGATATTGGAATCATAGCTCTAAAGAGTTAAGGGTATCCTCTTAAAGGCATTATACTAGATGTGAAAATGGACAAGGCCTTGGGTCATCTTCTGGGTGGATGACTTCTTATTCACATGTAGTGAATAATCATTTTCTTATTCGGTAGTATAATGGAACTTTAAGATAGCCTAATTAGTAGGATTGAACAAACTTTGACCTAAGGCTGATCATGGATATCATATGAGGGTTTTGCATACATGACAAGGTCATTGGATAGTAGCTCGTCACAGGCTTACGTAATACGGTATATAATTGGGAGTTCAGTTTCAGGTTTATAGTGGTGTGACTCTGAAACTAGTGATCATATGATTGAGTTGTTCGGTAAAGAATGATGATCATATGGAATCACGGGAGCCCAATTATATATGTCCAATCAGTCCCTCTACTAGCTCCACATAATTCCTTAATGTTTGGCAAATTGATTTGTGTATGCTATTGGCTAGTTTATTATGCATGGATGGTGATGACACAGGATTAGGATGGTAGACAAGATTCTCTCCAGTTGGATTCAGATTTTGTTTTGGATAATAGAGTACACAATTATTCGAACTCCAAATAAAGTTGCCATGATTTTATTTGAGATTGGATTGGAGTTGTAGAAAATTATCCATGAGAACAAGAATATGAAACACAACCATTTTGTGGAATTTGAAATTTGAATTTTGAAATTTGAAATTTAAATTTTGAATTTGAAATTTGAATTTGAAATTTAAATTTGAAATTCGAATTTGAAATTTGAAATTTAAATTTAAATTTGAAATTTGAATTTGAAGTTTGAATTTTAAAATTTAAACTTTGAAATTTAAATTCAAATTTTGAATCATAATCTATGTAGGATTCGAATTTTTATATGGATAATCTACATGGAGAAATTCGAAATTTATATGGATGAAGGGGAGGAAAATCTTCTTTGAATCCTACTTGAATTTTGAATCCCAAATCCATCAAGGAAAAATCGAATTTGTTAGGGAAGAATCTCCCAAGGGAATTTCAGATTTTATGGATAACATTGTAGGAAAAAATTCAAGTTTTAATCATAGTTAAATTTGGATTCTCTCCTCCCTAAATTGGCCGAAAATTTTGAGGATAAATCAAAGGGCATTTTTGATTTTTTTAATGGATAGGGTGAGACAAAATTCAAGCAAGAAAATCTTATTTGAATTTTGATTCTCCTCACACTAAAGTGGCCGAATCTAGACATGTTTATGGCCATAGGGAAATTCGGTTTTATTGGATAAATAAGGAGATAAAATTCAAGTTAAAATCCTGTTTGAATTTAAATTGCAGAATCCTAAAATGGCCGAAATTTTTTCGTGGTTATTGGCCTTGAAAATTTTGGATTTTTTGTGTGTGGATAAGGGAGAAATCTTCTTCTAATCCAATTCGAATTCAAGGGATCACCTCATGCCAGTCTATAAATGGAGCTCCTGCCACTCCAGTTCTCTTAGACCACTGACTTTCAGGTGAGCAAGCTTATTGTTACATAACTCACCGTGACAATAAGTTCTTTAGAGATCTGGGTGGTCGGAAGAAGACTAGCAGTGCTAGCATACCGATCGAGATTCAGAGTGCCCATACACTCAGCCATTCAGGAATTGGAAAATAGTAGAGAAGGCTAGTTGGTTGAAACCCTCCGATCATTCTCCTCTTGCAGATTGGCGTCCTCTGAGGTATGAGTTTAAATTATTGTTAGTTTATTGTATATGGCATTGTGAGATATTTAATGATCTTGAAAATTTTTTTGTTGTTCCGCTGCACCACTCTGATGCATTTTTATAGATTTTTTCCTACAATTGGTCCGAGAGCCATCTCGTGACCATGCCATGTACATAAATTAGACAATTACTTAGTCTTTTTTATTTATGTATGGATTTGATATTTAGAGAGTGGCATTCTAGTATACCTTATGTTGTTATCATGGATTATGTATTTAGTATGTGGTTATTTTAATTTCTTGAATTATTATAAGCATGCTTGTTTTATGCTGGTTATGGTTCCTTAGAATTTAGAAATATTGTTTCTAGGAATTTTTTATGTAACTATGGGAGCGTTTAATCATCATCATAATTTTCCTATAGATTTTAATTTTTTATCCCTTAGAATTATTACGATTAGAATTTTTGTACACTAGAAACGGTTTAGGAAATTTTATGTAATTATTCTTGGAGGAGATTGAAGTTTGAAGGCCGTAATTTATTTTTCTCAATAGTTAAATTTAATTTAAAGATTGAATTTTGTTTGTGTGGAAAATTCCAATTTAATTAGGATTCAAATTAATTTTTAGAAATCCTAATGGGTAAATTGGAATATGGCATGAAAATCGAGGATCGGCCCCCTCGGGAAGGGCCACTAGCCTTGGTGGGGCTGCAGTCCCTGCCCTTGGGTAGGATGGGGCTGTGGCAGCCCCTGCCCGGGCTGCACCACCCACCTGCAGCCGAGGGTGGCCATGGCCCCCCTAGGGGCTGGCCAAGCCCCTGGGCTACAGCCTGGTGGGTTACAGCGCCCACCTCAGTGTGTAGCCATGGGCTGAAGTAGCACCCCGGCATGCGGCCTGGGAACCTACAGGCCAGCATGGCTGTGCCCGGCCTGTGGTCGTGGGCTACCAGCCCCCCCGGGGGCTGGGGCTACCCACGACGGCTGTGGGCCTCCGGGGCCTAGGGGTCAATGGGCCAAAAAACAAAAATTTTGATTTTTAAATTTGAGATTTAATTTTAAATCATGTATAAAAATGTGTAATTTAAAATTTAAAATTTTTTGAAATATGTACATATTATTACACATGAAATTTAAATTGTTTAAAATTTGAATTTGAAATTTATATTTTTGGAATTTAAATTTTAAATGATTCTTGTGATGAGAAATAAATGGAGAGACTACATAAAAATGGATACAAGAAAGACGGAACAAGATTCAACACCCAAAGACTACTTTGGATAGAATTTTGTAATCTTAATTTTCTTTATTCTAGGATGGAACCATGGCTTGGTTATTTTTCTGTCAATTATTTTTTTTTATGATATTTCATGAATGGATGAATATGTATTGATGGATTTCTTGTATGCATATTTGATAACGTGTTATATAGGATAGGTGAATGCCACTCAGACCATATTGATCATACATATTTGTTAACACTTACATGTTTTTCAAAATATTGAGTGGGAGAGGGTTTCAAACAAAACCCACGACCTCTATTGTTGATCCATATGTGAAAGCATGGTAAAACCTCATATCAGTTCTGCCCTGACCACACCACTCGGTAGGTGTTTATCGCTACCGGTATACTAGGTTGGATCTCTTATGTGGAAAACATGTTCGGGCACGATTCTATTCATGACCACCCCTCAGTAGCTCATCAATTGCGCAAGGCAAGCTCAAAGCTCCGGAATCCCAAGGAAGGATCTATGCTTACACCAGAAACGATGCTGGAGCTAGAATGTCTGTAGTGGTGACAGGTCAGCTTTTTGTCGCCAACTCAAGTGCATTAGTGTTATTTGATTCTGGAGCCACACACTCCTTCATATTATTAGAGATTGCTAGAAGACTAGATAGGGGTTTAGATAAGATGAACCATACTTTCAGAACTACACTTCCCTTAGGGGAGGTTTTGCTGTCTAATTACCAGGTACGACATGTGCCAGTAATTATCTGTGGACAAGGACTGAGCATCAACCTAATCATCAATGACATGTACAACTATGATGTGATATTGGGAATGGACTTTCTCACGAAATACAACACCATCATCGACTACAGGAGGTGAAAAGTTGCCTTTGAACCCATAGGATGCGAGAAGTTCACTTATACGGGTCTATCGCAGAAGCAACCACAGACGTTGATCTCAACGATAAAGGCATACAAGCTTATATCTAGTGGATGCACAGCATACCTAGCACACGTGGTAGACAATACCCAAGAGGTAGAGATAGGGCCCGAGAATGTATTCATAGTCAGAGAATTCGTAGAGGTATTTCATAAGGATCTTCCAGGACTTCTACCAGAGCACGAGATTTCATTCGAAATCAAACTATTACCAAGATCTGCTCCTGTATCCAAGGCTCCATATGGAATGGCCTCAACAGAGCTTCAGGAACTCCAGACCCAGCTAAAGGACCTGATGGACAAGGATTTTATTCGCCAAAGTTTTTCACCCTGGGGAGCACTTGTGCTATTCGTGAATAAGAAAGACGGAACTCTAAAGATGTGCATAGACTACAAGGAGCTAAATAAGATCAGGATCAAGTCGTCACGTATTGACAACTTGTTTGATCAACTCTGAGATGCAGCAGTATTTTCTAAGATCAACCTGCGCTCAAGGTACCACCAGCTGCGAATCAGGGATGAGGATATACCTAAAACAGCCTTCTAGATGCGATACGAACATTACGAGTTCCTCGTTATGTCATTTGGACTTACTAAGGTGCCAACAGCCTTTATGGACTTAATGAACCAAGTATTCATTGATATACTGATAAACTGAGTATTTGGACAAGTTTGTCATTGTATTTATCGATGACATACTAATATACTCCCAGACTTAAGAGGAGCATGTAGAGCACCTGAAGACAGTACTGCACGTGTTAAAAGAGCTTCAGCTATATGCCAAGTTCTCTAAGTGCAAATTTTTTCTGGAAAAGATGCATTTTCTAGGACATGTAGTCTCCAAGGAAGGAGTATCTATGGACCCAGTAAAGATCGAGGCAGTAAGTGCATGGTCAGCTCTGAAGAACATAATTGAGATACGCAGCTTTTTGGGGTTAACAGGGTATTACAGGTGCTTTGTCGAAGGCTTTTCAAAGCTAGCCGCCCCACTCACAGTGCTCACCAAGAAGGAGAAGAAGTTTGAGTGGACTGACAAATGTGAGCAGAGCTTTCAAGAGCTAAAACGGAGACTCACGAGCACTCCAATGCTAACCATTCTAGATGTCAGTCAGGGAAATTTTGTGACCTTCAGTGATGCATCTAAGACTAGATTAGGAGCGGTGTTGATGCAGAACGGTAAGGTAGTTGCATATGCCTCGCGACAGCTGTAGGAGCACGAAAGGAACTATCCTATGCATGACTTAGAGCTAGCCATAGTAGTTTTTACGCTAAAGATGTGGAGACACTACCTTTATGGTGTTAAGTATGAAATCTACACAGACCACAAGAGCCTTAAATACATTTTCACATAGAAATAGTTAAACATGAGGCAACGTAGATGGCTCGAGCTGGTGAAAGACTACAACTACGAGATCCTATATCACCCGGGAAAGGCCAACAAAGTGGTCGATGCATTGAGTCGGAGGCACTCCACGTCACTTATGGCCATCAGCGCCTTGCTGAGAGCTTTATAGAAGGATCTGTGTAGTAGTGAGATCGAGATTCTGTCAGGGAAATTATCTGAAATGAATCTCCAGTTGACACTCCTAGACGAGACCAAGGCTAGCCAAGAGCTCGATTTGTCCCTAACCAAGCCAAGGAATGAGGCTAAGGAAGGTAAAAACTCAGATTTTAAAGTCTCAGAGGATGGCATACTCTATTACAAGGCCAGAGTATGTGTGCCAAAAGAAGAAGAGCTCAGAAAGCGAATCCTCTCAAAGGCTCACGAGACACCGTATTCCCTACATCCAGGAGCTAACAAGTTATATAAGAAGGGAAGTTTTTGGTGGCCTGGAATGAAGAATGACGTAGCAGAATTCATCGCCCAATGCCTTACGCGTCAGAAAGTTAAGGCCAAACATCAGCGTCTAGCAGGAGAATTATAGAAAATCGAGCTACCCGAGTGGAAATGGGATCAGATTATGATGGATCTTGTTGTCGGACTACCAAGGACATCCAGCAGGAATAATGCAATCTGGGTGATTGTAGACCGATTGACGAAATCAGCCAGATTCCTAGCCGTAAAGATCAGCTACTTGGTGGAACGACTAGCAGAAATTTACGTGGTTCAGATCATAAGGTTACACGGAGTGTCGAAATCGATTATCTTAGATCGTGACGGACGCTTTACCTCCAGATTTTGGCAAAGCATACAAGCCGTGTTAGGATCTAAGTTAAAGTTTAGCATGGCCTTCCACCCTCAGGCCGACGGTCAGTCTGAGAGAACCATACAGACACTGAACAACATGCTAAGAGCATATGTCTTGGACTTCAAGGGAAATTGGGATTAGAAACTACCATTGACCGAGCTCTCGTACAATAACAGCTACCATTCCTCGATAGGGATGGCACTGTATGAGGCACTCTACAGGAGAAAATTCAGATCCCCGATCCACTGGCATGAGACTGGAGAGAAACACATAACTAGCACGGATTTCATCAAGGATACGACAGTAGCCCTGAATCTGATACGGGAAAGGCTAGAAACAGTATACAGTCGATAGAAGAGCTATACAGATAGGTGCCACAGACCTCTCGAGTTTCAAGTGGGAGAGTCGATCTTTCTCAAGGTGGCACCCATAAATGGAGTGATGCGCTTTAGAAAGAAGGGAAAAATTAGTCCTAGATACATAGGACCGTTCGAGATTATCGAGAGAATCGAGAATGTAGCCTGCAGATTAGCGCTTCCTCCTGAGTTAGCTTCGGTGCATAATTTCTTTCACATCTTAATGTTGAAGAAGTACGTGCCTTACAATTCACATGTCCTAAGCCAGGAACCCGTCGAGGTGCATACTGATCTGACTTATGAGGAGAAACCTGTGTAGATTCTGGCCAGAGAGGAGAAAGTACTTAGAAATAAAGTTATACGCTCGTAAAGGTGTTGTGGCAGAATCATAATATAGAAGAAGCCACTTGGGAATGGGAAGAAGACTTGAGGAGAGACTTCCTAGACTTGTTCTAATTTTCGAGGACGAAAATTTTGTAAAGAGGTAGGTTGTAAGGACCGCCCCATTTCTGTTACTTAGAATTTCAATTAATGAGAAATTAAAGAAAAGTTGATGCATTTTAGTGCAAAAATTGAAGAACACAGGCATGTACACGGCTGTGTAAGTGGCTGTGTACTGTCCAAACTGTGCATGTGTGTAAGGCTGTGTGAGTAAACATGGCCGTATAAGTGAACACAGTCAAGTACATGGTCGTGTAAGTGACCGTGTACTGATTAGGTTGTTGGAATGTCAAAAGCCATGTAACTATACATAGCCGTGTAAGCAGAACACGGTCAGGTACACGGCCATGTAAGTGGCCATGTACCGATGGTGTTGTACACGTGCATGAAGCCGTGTAATTGAACATGGCCGTGTAAGTGAAACACGGCCAGATACACACCCGTGTAGAAGGCCATGTACCGTTCAGAAAAATAAAATTTCCCTAAGACACGACTGTGTTGAGCTGGCTCAACGGATACACGCCCGTTTAGCCCTTGTACACACCCGTGTACGGGGCCATACAGGAGGCTGTGTATTGGGAAGAAAGCCATTAAATTGACTTTTGCGAATTATGAAACTTAATTATGATATAATTAAGCAATTTAGTCCAAAAATACAATATAATTTCTAGTTGAATAGACTAAACAGATATAGTACTATTTAAGTACTATCCATACAATGAATAGGGTGATCGACAGTGTACCTGGTCTACCCTATTATATGTATGTATGCATGAAGACACGCAGTATCACAAGACTGGTGAACAGATCACCAGAATACTCGGATCGATCGTCTGAGCATAACAACGATGAGAAACCATAACAAGGATACAGTACTAAGAACATGGTCCAAATGACCTCCTCTCATATAGAAACTGACAAAAATCGGAGTCAGAATACTCAGACTAGTCAGTTTGAACAGAAAGCAATGAATAGTAAATAGTGACCGAGCGGGCTCTTAGGCATTGCAACCCAACCAAAAATATCTAGGAATAACTAGAATGAAGATCGGAAGCCATAGGTGCAATTTTGGGTGGAAATTAGAATACTGCCGAGAAAGGATCAAAAATCACAGTAGAAATTAGACTGCGAAGAAAACCGACCCAGTTAAATTGTAACCACTCCAAAACCGTGTCCCATTGGATGGAAACTAGCTAGTTTGATTAGTTCGAAAACCCTATAAAGTGAGAATAAATAATAGGAAAATGGTGCACCAAAAACCCCATAAAAAACAATTTATTTTCATCACCATACATCTCCTTTTCACGTTAAATTTTATAAAAAATGGCTTTGTTCTTCCCAAGATGTGAGACAATGATGGGAGGGGCTGCACACATAAAATTTGTCTCTTGGTTAGACAAAGTTTAGGTTAATTTGGCTTGATTTGGTGAAGCTAATTGTGCTTAGGGTTGCTTATAATTAGGTGTCACCTCCCTTGCCCTTCATTTCCTTTCTTCTAGCTCTCAAAAGCCAAGTATTCTCCCTTCTCTTTACAGCCAAAATCCGCCCCCTTACCCTTTAGCTGAACACCAAAATTTTCACACAAAACTCTTACACAAGGCTTGCTTACAAGGGCGCTTAAGAGTACACGTCCTAAAGCTCATTTCGGTAAGGTCCTAGAACCAAGTTTCATTTGTGGTTTAGTGTTATGTTTGGTTCGATATTAAGAGCAAAATTTTGTGTCCTCTCCTAGCTCACGTTGATACCTCAACCATTGGATCCCATGGCCTTTTAGTCATTCAAGCCTAGCTTGGATTTGTGCTTGAACTGAAGCACACAAGGTATAAACTGAAAACCTTACCTCTTTGTGGTTAGCTGTTTCTAAGTTTTCGATCAAGAAGTTTATGTGTATTTGTTTATGCATGTGGGTCATAATAAGTTTATTTTAAGGCCTTAGCCTCCATTTTCAAGTTTGTGGTTGTATGGTTATGTTTACATGTTTTTACGTATGGTTTATGGATGAATGATGCATGGACATGTTAGGGGAAAACGGGAAACAAATCTGCCCAATTTTAGGGTCATGGATTTGGCTACTTTAGGACACGTTTTGTTCTATTTTTGAGAAAACTTAAAACATAAAACTTTAAGGAAATTTCATTACGAGCATTTTTGCATAGAGCTCGGCCAAAAATGGCTCTACGATAAGGTTTTAAACTATTTTTCAACTGGAGGTCAAAACTAGGGCCAAAATCCTGATTCCATGAACAGCCTCAGATTTTATTTAAAACTACCCATTTAGAGTCCGAATTGGACTTCGGTCAAAACATAAAAGTTTTAGATCTCGACGAAACCTTAAAAATTGTTTCACGAGGCTTTCAAAAATTCGACCGTTTTGGGCCACAAACAGACATGTATTTAAAAGTGCGCAAACTACAAATTTTTGGTAAAAACTGGACATGAAATTTAGCCACGGGTTTTTTATGATTTCGGACCCCTTAGAGGTCAAACCAAGCTCCAGGATGTTCAAAGAAGTTGTTCATCTCGTCGATGATAAAAATTTTCATGTTTAATAATTTCACAAATAAGATCGTTTCGGACAAGTTTTATATCGTTTTCCAAAAAAGGGTTCAAAAGCCCCCTTAACAAATGAACACCAAAATGTGTTCTCCATTTTAAAAATAAAAAACAATTTTTGTAAAAACGCCCCCACCTTCCAATGGGGTGCTAAAGGGTCGATTTTAAAGAATTATGTTGCTCCAAAACTTTATAAAATTTTTAGAACATTTTTCGTAAAACTGGTGAAGTAGCCTGGTTGGTTACCAAGCAAAATTGTAAAGTAACCAGATAGATGACTAGCCTAACTAGTCAATAGGCCCAATGTGAGGAAACTGGTTAATGGACTAACCGGTTAAATAGTCCAAATACTAGGTAACCCGATAGGTTACACGGTCCATGCGTTAGGTAACCCAGTGGGTTACACAGTCCAATACACCGTTGGTAAAACATGAGGGAACTGATCAGTAGACTGGCCGATCAAAGACCGAGTTTGAACATGAAGGTGAGATACATCGATTAACTTGTCAAGTAGATGAATTAATCAGTCTCGTTAGATACCAGTATTGTCAAAGTAGAACAGTAAGGTACCGAGGGGCATCGGTAACCTATAATAGTGAGAAGTTATAGTTGCTAACGATCGAAGTAACTTAAAAATGAATATTAATGATAATTTGTTATGATTACAGGACATTGCCTGTAAGTGCATCGAGGTAAAGTACAAACTATTGGCTAACAAGTAAGTACAACTCCGCCTATAGTTTGAACAAAAATGAGTTTAAATGGTTGTTTAACTTATGTTAAAGTATGTTGTATTTTATGTTGGTTGCATGACATATAGGGGTTCATAATCATGTAGATTAATGAACTTTATGAGGTGCCGATACATCCCCATTAGGGCATGATGGGGGATAAGCCCAGTTGAGCATAGGGCACATGGTTATTAGTACTCAAAATCCACAATTGGGTAATTAGATTAAGGGTGTCAGTCTAACGGGCCTCGTTGGGTCCGTAAGAAAGACAAGTATAAAAGATAACGGGCCAAGCTGAGCCTATGATCACAGTGAATCTGATGATCTGCACGTAGTAGTACTGACACTAGGGCCCTTCAGATAAGACAAGATTAAGAATAAATGAAGCATAATTTGAGCATAATCAGTTCATGCATTGATCACGATATGTCTTAATCTCAGTATTGTATGTTCTTAGTTGCATGATATGATACATGATGTGATTAGATGGGATGCTTTCTGTTATATGCTATATAATAAGTTTCCCTGTGATGTTGTGATATGACTGTTGGTTTTACTTGTGCCCTGAGTATGGCATGTATGTTCAAAGCATGTTTTGTGGATGAATATGTTGTACTTGCTGAGCGTAAAGCTCACCACGTGTGCTCATGCTGTAGGTAAGAGACCTGCAAGCTAAGTACTGTTGGGTGATGATAGCGACAGGGCAGATGTGAGGGTGAGGTTATGGATACCACCACTAGAGTCTACTTCCGTAAATTATTTTGAGAGTTTATTTTATGAATAGTAATTTAACAGTTTGGCATTTTGTGTATGTATATGTTAATCCAAATTGTACTAAGATCTTTGTATAGTTTTAAGTATAAGTATGAAGTATGTAATTTGGTAAGCACACCATTCAAAAAAAAAAATCCCCTAAATTTTGGTTATTTACAAGTAATAGTTTTCAAACGAGATAAGTTAAGACAAGTGTTTTCAGTGACAGTTTGTGCCACTAGGCCACAGGTCGTCACACTTAAGGGAACTAAGGGAGGTCTGTTCTATAACCCGAAGGAACAAAAATGCAACATTCTTAGAGGAAAGTCACATGAATGACTTTAAGTCTCAAAGCAAAGTGGTGCTAGAGGAGTTATCAGGTGAAAGAACTGCTCCATATGTTTCGGTCTTAGACGAAAATCTGAGTTCCGATGAAAGACTTACAGACGATCAACAATTTAGGGTGCCTCATCATAGTGGAAGGGTTTCAAGGAAGCCTAATTTCTTTATGTATGATGCTAAGGTATACCAGGCCGAAGCTCATGAGTATGAGGATGATCCAGTCACTTATGACGAAGCTATAAATGATGTTGATTCTAAATCTTGGAAACAAGCCATGAGCAATGAGATGCATTCTATGAAATCCAGCTCAGTTTAGGAACTTGTAGATCTACCAGATGGGATAAAACCCATTAGATGCAAGTGGATCTACAAAAGAAAGACGAATGCGGAAGGGAAAGTGGAAACTTTCAAAGCTAGACTTAACGCAAAGGGGTACATGCAAAAGGCTAGAATCGATTATGATGAAACTTTTTTGCCTGTTGTTATGCTGAAGTCTATCCGTATTCTTCTGTCTATTGCTGTGGCTCTCGATTACGAGATCTGGCAAATGGATGTCAAGACGGCATTCTTGAATGGCCATCTTAAGGAAAGTATCTACATGATACAGCCCGAAGGGAACGTGGTAAAAGGCCAAGAAAGAAAAGTCTGCAAGTTACTTAGATCCATTTATGGATTAAAGCTAGCATCCCGCTCATGGAACCAGAGATTTGATCAAGCGATCAAAACATTCGATTTTGAGTAGAATGTTGATGAACCCTGTGTTTATGAACGTATTAAGGATGAAAAAGTGGTCTTTCTGATACTCTATGTCGATGATATAGTGCTCATTGGGAATGATGTTGGGAATTTATCATCGGTCAAGCTTTGGCTACACCAACAGTTTGACATGAAGGACTTGGAAGAAGCTAATTATGTTCTAGGCATTCGTCTCTTTAGAGATCAAAAGAAAAAAATGATAGCATTATCCTAAGCTTCATACATAGATAAAATAATTGATAGATATGCAATGCAAAAGGCAAAGAAAGGCTGACAACCTTCCATTGCTAGTCTAACTCTTTCATTGGATGACTATCCCAAGACATCGGAAGAAAGAGAGCGTACCAGTAAGGTCCCTTATGCATCCACTATGAGTAGCCTTATGTACGCTATGCTTTGCACTCACTCAGACATATGTTTTGTAGTAGGTATGGTGAGTCGATATCAAGCGAATCCTAGAACCAAGCACTGGCAAGCAGTAAAGCATATACTCAAGTACCTTAAAAGAACGAGGAATTATATGCTAGTGTATTCTAGAGGGGACCTAACAGCGTATGAATAAAGTCCCTTATGCATCTGCTGTAGATAGCCTTATGTACACTATGCTTTGTACTCACCCAGACATATGTTTTGCAGTAGGTATGGTGAGTCGATATCAAGCGAATCCTAGAACAAAGCACTGGCAAGCAGTAAAGCATATACTCAAGTATCTTAAGAGAACGAGGGATTATATTCTAGGGTATTCTGTAGGGGACCTAACAGCCGTAGGATACACGGACTCAGACTTCCAAACTTGCAAAGTATCGAGGAAATTGACATCAGGATCAGTGTTCTTGCTCAGAGGAGGCATCATTATGTGGAGGAGTGTGAAACAGGGTTGCACAACTAACTCTGTGATGAAGGCTGAGTATGTGGCTGCGGCTGAGGTATCTAAAGAAGTGGTTTGGCTCTGCTAGTTCTTTAGAGACCTTGAGGTGATTCCGGGTGTTGACAAGCCCATCACACTTTACTGTGATAACATTGGGGCTATTGCCAATACAAGGGAATTTAGGCACCACAAGAGGACCAAACACATAGATCGGAGGTATCACATTATTAGAGGACACGTGGAGACAAGACAAGTGGATGTATGTAAGATCGTGTCCGAGGACAACATTGCCGATCTCTTTACTAAGACTTTGGTAGCTAGAAGCTTTGAGAGGCTTGTAGAGACGATGGGGATGCATAACATGGCACATCTACTGGCTTAGGGCAAGTGGGAGATTGTAAGGAAATACCTTAAGTATAAGAGACATTTTGATGTATTTATTTTGAACTGGATAATAAAATTATATATATAGAGGTTATTCATTACAGTGCTGTTTGTTCTTATTCTATTTACATATTAAAGTAAATGTAAGCAAATATGGCTCACTGACTGCTTGTGTTAAAACTATTAGAATGTTGCATGCATTGGACTTTGGTACGTGAGAAGACAATGTTCTAAAGTAAGCAGTCTAAACTAAGGTCTGTAGTCTATGGGATTAGACCGAGCATCTAACTCATGTTAAGACTATTATGTTGCCTAAAGCTATGGTGGGGACGGTTTGTCTTGGCTGTCCAGAGCATAGATTCCCAAGTAGAGACATAGATATGTCACTTGATAGTGACATATTAGACCGGGACTAACGCATGACTGATCTACGTAGTCCGTAATGAGTGGATCAATCCACTTTTGATGTTCATTATGCAATAACCTTAATCCTGAGTAAATGAACTACTTCATGTATATGACTTGTGTACTTTGATGTTCCAATGGCTAAAGCATCTCAGAGGTAGTAAGCTTATAGACCAGTTCATTGGGTGCATGACTTGTATACGATAGAGGGTTTATTTGCAGATATTGGAATCATAACTCTAAAGAGTTAAGGGTATCCTCTTGAAGGCATTATACTAGATGTGAAAATGGATAAGGCCTTGGGTCGTCAACTGGGTGAATGACTTCTTATTCACATGTAGTGAATAATCATTTTCTTATTCGGTAGTATAATGGAACTTTAAGATAGCTTGATTAGTAGGATTGAACAGACTTTGACCTAAGGATGATTGTGGATATCATATGAGGGTTTTGCATACATGACAAGGTCATTGGACATTAGTTTGTCACAGGCTTTTGTAATATGGTATATGATTGAGAGTTCAGTTTCAGGTTTATAGTGGTGTGACTTTGAAATTAGTGATCATATGATTGAGTTGTTCGGTACAGAATGATGATCATATGGAATCACAGGAGCCTGATTATATATGTCCAATTGGTCTCTCTACTAGCTCCACATGATTCCTTAACGAATGGTAAATTGATCAGTGTATACTTATTGACTAGTTGACTTTGCATGGATGGTGTTAACATAGGATTTGGACGGTGGACAAGATTCTCTCCGGTTGAATTCGGTTTTTGTTTTGGATAATAGAGTACACAATTATTCGAACTGCAAATAAAGTTACCATGATTTTATTTGAGATTGAATTGGAGTTGTAGAAAATTATCCATGAAAACAAAATTTGAAACACAACCTTTTGTGGAATTTGAAATTTGAATTTTGAAATTTGAAATTTAAATTTTGAATTTGAAATTTGAAAGTTGAAATTTGAAATTTGAATTTGAAGTTTGAATTTTGAAATTTGAACTTTGAAATTTAAATTCAAATTTTGAATCACAATCCATGTAGGATTCAAATTTTTTTGTGGATAATCCACATGGAGAAATTTGAAATTGATATAGATAAAGGAGAGGAAAATCTTCTTTGAATCCTACTTGAATTTTGAATCCTAAATCCATCAAGGAAAAACCAAATTTGTTAGGGAAGAATCTCTCAAGGGAATTTCGGATTTTATGGATAAGGTTGCAAGAAAAAATACAAGTTTCAATCCTAGTTGAATTTGGATTCTCTCCTCCCTAAATTGGCCAAAAATTTTGAGGATAAATCAAAGGGGATTTTCAGTTTTTTTAATGGATAAGGGTGAGATAAAATTCAAGCTAGAAAATCTTATTTGAATTTTGATTCTCCTCACACTAAAGTTGCCGAATCCAGACATGTTTATGGCCATAGGGAAATTCAGTTTTATTAGATAAATGAGGAGATAAAATTCAAGTTAAAATCCTGTTTGAATTTGAATTGCACAATCCCAAAATGGCCAAAATTTTTTGGTGGTTATTGGACTTGAAAATTTCAGATTTTTTGTGTGTGGATAAGGGAGAAAATGTTCTCCTAATCCAATTCAAATTCAAAGGATCACCTCATGCCAGTCTATAAATAGAGGTCCTACCACTCTAGTTCTCTTAGACCACAGACTTTCAGGTGAGCAAGCTTATTGTTGCATAACTCACCATGACAATAAGTTCTTTAGAGATCTAGGTGGTTGGAAGAAGACTAGCAGTGCTAGCATACTGATCGAGGTTCAGAGTGTCCACACACTTAGCCATTTAGGAATTGGAGAATAGTAGAGAAGACTAGTTGGTTGAAGCCCTCCGATCATTCTCCTCCTGCAGATTGGTGTCCTCTGAGGTATGAGTTTAAATTGTTGTTAGTTTACTATATATCGCATCATGAGATATTTAACGATCTTGAAATTTTTTTTGTTGTTTCACTGTGCCACTCTGATACGTTTTTATCAATTTTTTCCTATAAAAACCACAAAGATTGGTTCTAGAATCTTTTCCTTGAGTGACCTTGAGATGGCTTGGATGGAAACCTCCTAACAAAAGCTTGGTGGTGGCTAGTTTTTGGTAAGTTTTTGGCTAGATTTTTGGCTTGTAAATGGTCAATTTGGGGGCTGGGAAGTGGTCAGCTGTGGCTAAGAAAATAAGAAGAAGAGTGGCTGTGTTTTGGGGTGCAAAAGAAGGAAAGTGACACCTTAGGTCAAGCGTGCCCTTTTATAGGCAAATCTAACCCAACTTAATCAAACTTAAGCTCACTTAATTAAGCCAAAATTTTGCCTAATTGGGGAACAAATTTCTACCATTTTTAGCCTCCAAAAATAGAGGGTTGCATGTATATGGAAGGGAGCCACATTTTAAATTTTTTGTTGGCCATGTGATGGAATTCATGCATATTTTAATCAAAAAGGTGGCCAACACATCCCTTGCTTTATGGAAAACTTTTCCGTCTTTTTAGGGCTATGTTTAGGGCTATTTGTCTTGCTTGCACACTATTTTCTAGGGGAAAAATTCATCTGTAAAGTCTCCTTTTCACAGTCTAATTTCTGCCTTTCAGTATTGGACCCTTTTTTGACAGTGTTCTAGTTTTCAATCGAAATTGGATTTTCTGAATCTGATTCTTATACTGGTAATTTCTGGTTGGGTTGTAATGCCTAAGAGCCCATTCTTAGTCTATTTTACGGTTCATTTTCTATACTATGGTTGTGTCTACATTATATTGTCCTTGCGTACGCATAACGAGACGTTCCCGTGCGAAATTTCAAACATGGTCTCTCTTGACTAATTTGGATGTGTTGATTTCAAATTTAACAATTTTACATCCATCTGAGGTCGTCTGGACCAGTTTTTGGGATTTGTATGACCACGCCTTGAAAAATGTGTTTTGCGCTCAATTGACTAATTTAAGCGTTCTGAATCTAAATATATCAGTTTCAGGATGAGAAAAGGTCGTCTTGACCCTTATCCCGATATTGCATATCTCTCAAATAAATTTCATGTTTTATGCCCAATTGACTAAATTGAGCCTGCTGATTGTAAATATATCAGTTTTAAGTCAAATTACTGCCATCTTGGCCATTAACCTGACACTGCGTTTCTACTCTTCACTATTTACTGTGTTCTATTTAACTGACTAGTCTGAGCGTTCTGACTTCGATTTCATCAGTTTCTGGGTGAGAAGAGGTCATCTGGACCACTTTTCT
Source organism: Antiaris toxicaria (assembly GCA_035233585.1). Lineage (NCBI taxonomy): Eukaryota > Viridiplantae > Streptophyta > Magnoliopsida > Rosales > Moraceae > Antiaris > Antiaris toxicaria. The sequence goes on from CP141154.1 coordinate 26,624,636, forward strand.
AGATACTGTACCTCTGCTAGGGTAATCATTGCTACTGTGCTCAAATAATCGATCTGAGCATTCTGATGGCTAACTTGTGTCAAGAAATGGTCGTCGGGACCGATTTCTTGATACTGCGTGTTTTACACGCACATACACATAATAGGGTGGACCGATTTCACTATCGGTTACCCTCTTCACTGTAGGAATAGTAATTAAATGTCACTATACCCGTTTAATTCATTCAACTAGAAAATATACTGTATTTATCAACTTAACTACTCATTATATAGTAATTAGGTTTTATGAATCATGAGAGTCTTTACGGCGGCTCTCTGCTCAATATACAGCCTTCTACATGGGCTCTTACACGGGCATGTACAAGGCAATACGGGCATGTACCTTTCGGACATGGGCGTGTACTAGTTGAGATTTCTCAACATGGCCATGTCTTTGAAACACGTTCATTTACCCGAGTGGTACACGACCACTTACATGGCAGTGTACCAGACTGTGTTACTCAAATTTGCACTAAAAGGCATCAAATTATTCCAAATTTATTTCTTAAATTCTTATTATACGGAAATTAGGTTACATGAATGGGGTGGTCTTTACACTACGTTTATAGATTTAATGAACAGAGTCTTTAAGGAATTTCTTGATAAGTTTGTCATCGTGTTTATCGATGACATACTTATATATTTAAAGACTCATGAAGAGCATGAGAAGCATCTGAGAATTGTTCTTCACACCGTGAGAAAGCATCAATTGTATGCAAAATTCTCTACGTGTGAATTCTGGTTAGATAAAGTGCACTTTCTTAGACATGTAATGACAAAGGAATCACTGTAGATCCTGCCAAGGTGGAAGAAATTAATGATGCGTTAAAAGTAGGCTTGGGAGCTATACTAATATAGAATGACAAGGTGATTACGCATGCATCACGCCAGTTAAAGGACCATGAGAGAAACTATCCCACTCATGACCTAGAACTTACTGCAGTAGTGTTCGCACTTAAAATCTGGCGACACTATTTATATGGAGCTCAGTGCCAAATCTTCATTGATCACCAGAGTTTGAAATACTTCTTCACGCAGAAGGAGTTAAACCTGCGACAGAGAAGATGATTAGAATTGGTGAAGAACTATGATTGTGAAATCCTTTACCATCTCAGAAAGGCAAACAGAGTAGCTGATGCTTTAAGTAGAAAATCAACTACTCCGCAATGGTTGCCAATAGAGGAGCTACCAAAAGCATTACAGCAAGAAATTAACTCCCTTAAATTGGAGTTAATAACTAGGAAGTTATCAGCACTACGACTGGAATCCTCTTTGTTCGAGGATATTAAAGAAGCCCAAAAGCTGGATCTAAGTGCAATAAAGCTCCGAGAAGAGGTTTCCGATGGCAAGAAGTCAAATGTAAGCATTTCCAGTGATGGAATGCTTTTATACCAGAGGAGAATCTATGCCCAGGCCAGTGAAGGACTTAGAAGATGAATCATGGCAGAAGCTCATGAAATGCCATATTCCATTCATCCTGGAGCCAGCAAAATGTATCAGGACCTCAAGATACAGTTTTGGTGGAAAGGTATGAAAAATGATATTGTGAAATTCGTGAGTAGATGCCTGACCTGTCAAAGAGTCAAAGCCAAGCATAGACATCCCGGAGAAAAATTAGAACCTCTAGAAATTCCAAAGTGGAAATGGAAACATGTTACCATAGATTTTGTGGTAGGGCTTCCCAAGACCCGAGAAGGGTATGATGCTATCTGGGTAATCATGGATAGACTGACAAAGACAGCGCAATTCATAGCCATTAAAATGACCTTCACATTAGAGAAATTGGCACATCTATATGTGACCAATATTATTTGGTTACATGGAGTCCCAAAGTCGATTATCTCTGATCGTGATGGAAGGTTTACTTTCAGCATTCTGGAAATGCATACAAGAAGCTATGGGGATAGAGTTACGCCTTAGCATAGCTTTTCATCCCCAAACAGATGGACACTCAGAGCAAACCATCCAGACATTGGAAGACATGCTCAGAGCTTGTATTATAGATTTTCTGGTTGTTTGGAATAAGAAACAACCTTTAATAGAATTCTCATACAATAATAGTTACCAAGCTTCCATAGGAATGGCACCGTATGAGGCTCTATATGGACGAAAATGTAGGTAGGTTATTCACTGGTATGATCTACAAGAAAAGCAGCTGCACAAGACTGATTTTATACAAGAAACTTCAAATGCAGTTATAAAGATTCAGAGAAGAATGAAGATCGGCCAAAGTCGACAGAAAAGTATCCAGATAAATGATGAAGATTCCTGGAGTTCAACGAAGGAGACTTTGTGTTCCTTAAGGTATCGCCAATGAAGGGCGTAATGTGTTTCGGTAAAAAAGGAAAATTAAGTCCAAGATATATTAGGCCATTCAAAATAATCAAATGTATTGGGAAGGTAGCCTACAAGTTGGCATTGTGATGTCCCGTGCCCTCAGTGGCCCGGACCGTCACTTAAAAACTAACTTGCTTGCTTTCATTATACTTTCTAGCAATTTATACTTAACTAGATATCATAAAATTGGGGAATTTTTTTTATGGACATATTTACTGTATACGTACGTATACCGATTACTATTCAAAAATACTGTTTAATGGTTACTATTTAAAAATACTATTTAGCAATTACTATTCAAAAAATACTATTTAGTGATTACTATTCAAAAATACTATTTAGTGATTATTATTCAAAAATACGGTTTATGATTACTATTCAAATATACTATTTAACGATTACTATTCAAAAATACTGTCTGACAATTACTATTCAAAGTACTATTTGACCATTACTATTCAAAATATTGATACTCAAATTTGCAGAAGATAAACTCGTGATGTCTCCATAACTTTGCCCTCACATCCGCCTCCGCCATGACCATCGCCCATTGGGATTTAAGCCGTAGGACACTTACCTATAGCATAAACACACTACGTGAGCTTTACGCCCAGTAAGTACAAGATTTTTAACGCAAAACATGTTAAAACATAGTACATACTAAAAAACATATAAGCAGTCATATATCACATGTACCACTTTAACATATCACATATTACATATCATATATCACATATCATAACAATGACTATAAAACTTCACATAACATGTGCATCACAGAAACATCGTGTACTGAGTGCATCTAGAAGCATGGTGAACTATAACTAATGCATGATCCGGTTATGTTAATTTATGCTTCAAACTTCTCTTTTCTTTTCTTGTCTATTTAGGGCCCATGTGTCAGTACCGTTCGTGCACAGACCATCGGTAACGCCCTTGGTAAAATAGCCGGAGAGCCATCAACAGATGCTCAACTTTCTACTTTAACTTAAAACCCCTTCATTTGAAAGGGCCGGTACGACACGCTTACTACTTTCTGTCTTCTTTATCTTTTCTGGCCATATGCTTCTCTAAGCTGTCCCAAATCCTATATGGTAGGGACGTATGGCATCTATCTTGCTTTTTCATCAATCTACTTGATTGTAAAACTACATGCTCTTAAACATGAGATGCAACATTGTGTGAATGGCATACATATTTTAACATACTGTAAAATATCATTTAAAAGCATTTTCGTTCATGCCATAGGTAGAGTTGTACTTACCTAATTGCAAGCAACTTGAAATCACGCCTTTATCAATCCACAGGTTACCACTTGTCATTAATAACGCTTCTCAGCAATACTCTCGTTGAGTCACTATTAACGTTAGTGACTATAACTTGCGCTTCTATGGGGTACCGAGACCCGTCAGTACCCTATTGGCCTATTATGGGGATTTGGTGTCTAACTCGTATCATGTTCGATCAATCGTCTACTTGACTGATTAATCATCATTCCTCACTGTGTTGTTCGAAACGTGGCCCTTGACTGGTTTACCGCTCAGTCAACTGACCGGTTAACTCCCGTATTGGTAACTAAGTAGTCTATCGAGTTACTATACGTGAACTTAGTGTAGTAACCGACCAGGTTATTTCGCTTGTTGGGGTAGTAGCCTACCGGGCTACTAAGACTTGTTTGGTGTGGTAGCCTACCGGGATACACACATTATTTTACTTTGAAAAATTGTTTGGGTTGGCTTGTAAAAATCTTGGAAAAATTCCTTATTTTGAAACTGTCCCCTTATCACCCCGTTGGAAGGTGGGGGACGTTTTTATGAAAACCTTGTTCATATTTTAAAGTGTTAAAAACATATTTTTATTTTGAAGTGTATAAATTATATTTTTAAAGCTTGCATTTTAAAGGTGGTTTTTGAACCACTTTTGAAAACAAATTTAAAACTTGGTATAAACGACTTTATTTGAAATTTTGTCAAACATGAAAGTTTTCATCCTTGACAAGATGAACAAATCTCGTGTTCATCACGGAGCCTAAATCTAACTATAATGGCTCCTAATTCGTTAAACTCGTGGGCTTGGTGCCCAGTTTTTTGTAAAAATCCCAATTTTACGTCTCTGTAAAAATGGCTAGGTTTGAGGCCCGAAACAGCCAAATTTTTTACTCTCGTGGGTTGTTCTCAAGGTCTCGACGAGATCTACAATTTTTTTCTTGAGTTTGAGAACCAGTTTGGATCGAAGGGGTCCATTTCTAGCAAAACCCGAGACTAAATACTGGGTTTGGATTTTGTTCTCAGTTTTGGACATCGAGTGAAAAATACTCTAAAAACCTATTTTAGGCTCGTTTTTGGCCAAAGTCTATTTGACGCAAAAACAATCATATCAAAATTTCTTAAAATACTTTGTTTTACCAAATCCCAAATTCAGACCCTAAAGGGGTCGAAATGGCCAAAATCCGTGGCCTCTCCCTAAGGACAGATATGTGTCCAGCCACCATAATACACATCCATGCATTCACATCCACAAACCATATGCAACTTAAAGTAAACACAACCACAATCATAATGACTTTCAGAAATGAAAGCTAAGGGCTCAAATAACTTAATACAACTTTATGCATAAACAAATATACATAAAACCCTTAGATTGAAAACTAAATTTTTCAACCAATCACCATGAGAAGGGTTTCGGTTTTTACCTTTGGTGCTTTGGACTCAAGCACACTTATGGCTAGGCTTGGGGGATCAAATGCCATGGAAACTCAAGGGCTTGAGGTTGGTTTTATGCTAGCCAAGTTACCAAAAAAAAAATCATTCAAACAACAATTCAAAACCAAGAATCAAAACATAAGGAAAATAGGTTTTGCACTTACCCTTGGTGCACCCGAAAAGCTTGGTTCGGACTCCCCTTGCTCAAGCTTGGAAGAGGTCAGTTTTTCATGAGTTTTGGTCAAGGTTTTGGCTTGCAAAATGTTGGCTTTGGGGCTGAGAAGATTTAGTAGCAAGCAAGGAAAAGAAGAAGAAAAAGACTTGTGGTTTTAGGTGTGTGGAAGCAAAAGTCCATGCCTTATGTCAAGGGTGTCTTTTATAGGCAAACATTAACCAAACTACTTTGACTTAATCCTACTTAATTGTCTACCAAATTAGCCAAATCTTGGGACAAATATACTGCCAACTTTCAGACCAAGGGGGCACGGGCTGCTCATTGGAAGGAGGGAGGAATAAACAATTGTTGTTGACTAACTTTTTAAAACCCTTGAATATTATATTCCAATGTGTCATGGCTAGAATTATTTTAATGGCCACCTTTTGGGCTATGTGTACTACAGATTACAGCTAGCTTTGCAACTAAGGGGCATGGAAATTTACAACCAATTTTATCTGTGTTGGCTTCTCATCGTACTCTAATTTTATACTGCAGTGTTCGGTCCTTTCTCGACAGTGTTCAATTTTCATCCGAAAATTGGTCTTCTGAATCTGATTTTTGCACTGTAAATTCCTAGTTGTTATCTACTATCTAAGAGCCTATTATCAGTCTAAATTACTATTCATATCCTATACTGTGGTTGTGTCTACACTGTGTTGTCCTTTCGCACGTAAACCGAGGCGTTCCCTGGTGAAATTTCAGACACGGTCTCTCTTGACTAATTTGGATGTGCTGATTTCATTTTTATCAGTTTTACGTCCATCAGAGGTCATCTAGACTAGTTTTCTAGATCTGTGCGACCTCACCTCGAAAAACGTGTCAGGTACCTGATTGACTAATTTGGGCGTTCTGAGCCCAAATATATCAGTTTCGGGCCGAGTAAAGGTCGTCTTGACCCTCATGCTAATACTGCATACCTCTTACTATTCATTATCCACAGTTTTCTACTTAACTGACTGGTCTAAGTGCTTCGGCTCTGATTTTGTCAGTCTCTAGGTGAGAAGAGGTCATTCAGACCATTTTCTCAATGTCGTACCCTTACTAGGGCTATCTCTTGCTATTATGCTCAGATGTTTGGTCCAAGCGTTTTGGTGATCTATTTACCAGTCTTGTGTCAAGAAATGATCATCCGGACTAGTTTCCCGACACTGTATGTCTCATTCATTTATACACATAATAGGGTGAACCGAGTTCGCTGTCGATCGCCCCTTTCACTGCATGAATAGTACTTAAACAGTACCGTATCTGTTTAATCTATTCAATGGAAAAATATACTATATTTTCCAAATTAATTACTTATTGCATAGTTATTAGGTTTCATGCAATTTGAGGGTCTATGTAACGGCTTTCTGCTCATTACACGGCCTTCAACACGGCCTCTAACACGGGCGTGGATAAGGTAACACAGGCATGTATACTCCAGACACGGGTGTGTACTAGCCGAATTTCTTCAACACGGCCATGTTTCAAAACACAGCCTTTTACACGTTCATTAACCAAAGGGGTACACGGCCTCTTACACGATCGTGTTCTTGACCGTGTCTCAGTACACGGCCATGTTCAGTTACACAGCTTCTCACACATTCACAACCCGAGCAGTACACAGGCTCTTACACAGCCGTGTACCTGACTGTGTTCTGCTACACGGTCATGTACACTTACACGGCTACACACACATACACAGTCTGAGTGGTACGCGGCCACTTACACAGCTGTGTACCTGACCGTGTACTTTAAAAATTGCACTAAAATGCATCAAATTATTCTTCAATTTCTCATTAAATTGAAAGTTGAAGGACATGATCGGGGCGGTCCTTACAATCTGCCCCTCTTACAAAAATTTTCATCCTCAAAAATTAGAATAAATCCGGGAAGTCTCTTTTCATATCCTCTTCCCATTCCCATGTAGCTTCTTCGAGGTTATGGTTCCGCCATAATACTTTAACAAGCGGAATCACTTTATTCCTAAGAACCTTATTTTCTCTGGCTAAAATCTGCATGGGTCTTTCTTCAAAGGTTAGATCTACATGTACTTCAACTGGCTCTTGACTTAGTACGTGGGAACTATCCGGCACGTACTTCTTCAACATCGAGACGTGGAAAACATTGTGTACGGAAGCTAGTTCAGGAGGAAGCACTAATCGGTAGGCTACCTTCCCGACCCTCTCGAGGATCTCGAAAGGTCCTATATATCTAGGACTGAGCTTCCCTTTCTTCCCAAAGCACATCACCCCTTTCATGGGTGCCACCTTGAGGAAAATTGAGTCTCCTTCTTGAAATTCGAGAGGTCTTCGTCATATCCGCATAAATCTTCTGGCGGCTATGCACTGTATTCAGTCTCTCTCGTATAAGCTTCACAGCTTTTGTTGTATCCTTGATGAAGTTAGTGTTGGTGAGCTATTTTTCTCCAATCTCATGCAAGTGAATCGAAGATCAGCATCTTCTTCCATAAAGTGCCTCGTACGGAGCCATCCCAATCGAGGAATGATAGCTATTATTGTACGAGAACTCTATCAATGAAAGCTTCTGATCCTAATTCCCCTTGAAGTCTAAGACACACGCTCTTAACATATCTTCTAACGTCTGTATAGTCCTCTTAGACTGACCGTCAGTCTGAGGATGGAAAGCGATGCTAAACTTCAATTTGGTTCCCATTGCAACTTGAACGCTCTGCCAAAACCTTGAAATGAAGCGTCCATCGTGATCTGAGATGATCGATTTTGGGTACTCCGTGCAGTCTTACTACTTCAGCGACATACATTTCTGCTAACCTCTCTACCGAGTAGCTCAATTTCATGGCTAAGAATCAAGCTGACTTCGTTAGTTAATCCACAATTACCCAGATGGCATCGTTCCCCCTTGAGGTCCTGGGCAATATGACCACGAAATCCATGGTAATTTGCTCTAATTTCCACTCTGGTAGCTTGATCTTCTACAGCTCTCCTCCCAGTCACTGATGTTCTGCTTTAATTTTCTGGCAAGTAAGGCACCTTGCTACAAACTCAGTGACGTCATTCTTCATGTTTGGCCACCAAAAACTTCCCTTCAAGCCCTGGTACATCTTATTTGCTCCTGGAAGTATCTAGTACGGCGTGTCATGAGCTTCTAACAAGATCCACTTCTTGAGTTCTTCAACCTTTGGAACACACACTCTATCTCCGAAATAAAGTATGCCATCCTTAGAGATCTAAAATTCTGAATTTTGGTCCTCTATTACCTCCCTTTTGAGCTTGTACAGGGACGAATCAAGGTCTTGGTCGGCCTTGATTTCCTCTATGAGCGTTGACTGGAGGGTCATTTCAGACAACCTTCGTGTTAATATCTCAATCTCGCTGCTTCGTAGCTCTTTTTGTAGTGCTTCCGGCAGGGCTGGATGGTCATAAGCATTGAAGAATGCATTCTGCTCAACGCGTCAGCCACCTTATCGGCTTTTCCTGGGTGATATAGGATTTCACAGTCGTAATCCTTCACCAGTTCTAGCTATCTTTGTTGCCTCATATTAAGCTCCTTCTGCATGAAAATGTATTTGAGGCTTTGGTGGTCCGTGTAGATCTCGCATTTTACGCCATATAGGTAATGCCTCCATATTTTGAGAGCAAAGACCACTGCTGCAAGCTCTAAGTCATGCGTCGGGTAGTTCCTTTTGTGGTTCTTGAGTTGTCGTGAGGTGTATGCAACTACCCTACCACCTTGCATTAACACGGCTCCTAGTCCAGTCTTGGACACGTCGCTGTAAATTACAAAATTCCCTTGTTCAGCATCCGATATGGTCAGGATTGGAGCGCTCGTGAGTCGACTTTTTAGCTCCTGAAAGCTCCTTTCGCACTTGTCAGACCACTCATACTTCTTTTCCTTCTTGGTTAGCGTCGTGAGTGGTGCGGCTAGCTTCGAGAATCCTTCCACGAAGTGTCGGTAGTATCCCGCTAAACCTAAGGAGCTGTGGATTTTTGTTACGTTCTTCGGAGTCGGCCAATTGCTAACTGCTTCTACCTTTACTGAGTCCATAGATACTCCCTCATGGGAGACCACATGACCGAGAAAATGAACCTTCTCCAGCCAAAATTCACACTTAGAGAATTTGGCATACAGTTGATGCCCCTTAAGCTTGAGTAAGACGGCTCTCAAATGCTCCGCATGCTCTTCCTTTGTCTTAGAATATACAAGTATGTCATTGATAAACACAATGAAAAACTTGTCTAGGAACTCCTTGAATAATCGGTTCATCAGATCCATGAAAGCGGCAGGTGCATTTGTCAGCCTGAACGACATAACGAGGAACTCAGAATGTCCATATCGTGTTCAGAATGCCATCTTTGGGATGTTTGCATCTCGAATCCACAATTGATGGTACCCAAAACCTAAGTCGATCTGGGAAAATACAGTAACGCCTCGTAACTGGTCGAACAAATCATTGATCTACGGCAACGGATACTTGTTCTTGATCATGATCTTGTTCAGCTCCCAGTAGTCTATGCACATTCACAACATTCCGTCTTTCTTCTTTACAAATAAGACCGGTGCTCCCTACGATGAGTAGCTCTATCGAATGAAACCATTGTCCATCAGCTCCTTTAACTGAGTTTAAAGTTCCTTCAATTCTGCCGGGGCCATTCTATAGGGGGCCTTGGATACGGGTGCCGATCCTGGTAATAGTTCGATTTCGAATGATATCTCCCACTCTGGCGGAAGTCCTGAAAGATCTTCAGGGAATACTTCCGTGAACTCCTTTACTACCAGTACATTGTCTAGTCTAGTTTTCGCTTCCTGGGTCGTATCCATTATGTGTGTGAGAAAACCAGTGCATCCACTAAATAGTAGCTGGTGAGCCTTCATTGCTGATATCATCGTCTTTGGTCACTTTGACGATAAGCCCTTGTAGACAAATTTTTTGTGTCCGCTCGGGTGGAAGATCACCTCCCGTCTCTGACAGTCTATGATGGCATGGTATTTGGTGAGGAAATCCATTCCTATAATCACGTCGTAGTTGCACATCTCAATAAAGATTAGATCCGCACTCAGCTCGTGCCCGCTGATAACTATTGGTACATGACGTATCCAATACCTAGACAACAAAACTTCCGTAGAGGGAAGGGCAATTAGAAAAGTCTGGTTCATCTTATCAAACAAAACTAGTGCAGTAGAGTTGGCGACAGAAAGTTGACCTGTCACCACGGCTGAGGTTCCAGCCTCTGCATCCTCACGAGTAAAGGCATAAATCCTCCCCTATGGCTCTAGAGTTTCCAATTTGCCTTGGCTAATCGCTGGGCCTTCGATCCTTCCTTGGGCGGTGTGCAGCTGTCCGCTAGTAGGGCGGGCTTGACCTTGCTGATTTTACGGGTTCAAGTGATAGTGTTTAGCGAAGTGGCCTTCCTTTCCACATATGTAACAACCATTGGTTCCCTAGCGACATTCTCTCAAATGGTTCCTTCCACATTTTGGGCAAGGCAGGTGTTGATTTCCGTTTCCTCCTCGGTTATTTTTCTTCTGAGGAAAGTTTCTTTGATGGCCCTGATTGCCTGGATTTCCTTTCCTCTTATTGTTGTTGTTGGATGGCCGGTTGTGTTGGTTGTTTCCCGTACTTTGCCCTCTGTGCTAAAATTTAGAGTATTGTCTACCCTTGGTCAGCTTTGGTTGGTTCTTCTCTTCTCTCCTTGCCTTGAATATATGCGCCCTCCTCTCTTTATCTTGGGCTAGTCAATACTCAACCCGGATGGCTCTACTGACACATTCAACCATGGTTGTTGGCCCATGGCTGCCGCTGCAGACTTGGACAGCTATATCTGTCCGAAACATTTTTAGCATCCTCCTGACCTTTACCTTCTCAGTTGGCACGAGGTCGGGGCAAAGTCAAGCTAACTGTTCAAATTTTCTTATGGCCTCCATGACCGTCATGCCTCCTTGGTGTAAATTGTTAAATTCATCCTGCTGGACTGCTAAGGCTTCGTCGTTGAAGTACATTTCTCTGAACTTGGCAATGAAGTCTGCCCAGTTCATTTCATTGATGTTCCTTCTAATAGCCACGGTCTTCCACCACTGGCAGGCTCCTTTTCGTAGGGTTAGGGATGTGCATATAATTTTTTCTCCTTCGGTCAGTCCCATGAGGTCTAAAATGACTTGAACATCAATCAGTTAATTGTCGGCTTCAATAGGGTTCGTAGTTCCTTCAAATTCAAGCACCTTCATACGCCTAAACTGCTTGTATAAGTAGCCCTCCCTATTGGCTGGTACAATAACATTGGCTACTGTTGGAGCAGCCACAGCCGGTGGTGCTGGCATCGCTTAGGCTGGTGGGGCCGCTTGCTCTCTAGGAGTGTCGGGGGCTGCTGGTGCAGCTTGGACTGGTACCTCCATGGGTCGTGGTGCTTGTTGTTGTCGGTTCATTTGTTCTCTGAGCTGGTTAAGCTCTCGTTGTTGATTTACCATCATCTCCTCCATTGTTGCGAGGCGTGCTAGTAGCTCGTCGTCTCGCGTAGCTTGATTTATTTGGGCTCTTTTTCTTGCCATTGTCATCTATGTAACCCTATCACACCACGGAAAAAGAGAACATAAGCTTCTCACATTTTGTACTTGGGATTCGTATTTACATAACATTTTCCTTCTTACTAAACAACTTTATTTTAAGCATCATAGATATATACATACTATATCTTTCCTTCCTTCTCTTACTCTTATGATGTTCAATACAACTATCGCGTCGTATTGGAACATTGTCTGAGTGCCAGGAACCGTCCTGTACTCTTTACCATACTTGAGCATACTCGTAGAAAGATCATATTTAGGCCCTTAGGACAGAATGATACTACTTTTCATAAAACATATATATATTTTAAATTTAGAGGGAGTGACATACACTTCCCAAAATATGATCCCATTAAGTACATTAAGTTGAGTCAGACGGGGAAAGCTACTGTTTCCCTCTACATAAATACATAACAAAGACTTCTGTGAAAAGGGTTACTACTACTCCGAGGACAATCCTGACTCTGCATCAGACATTTCCTCATTCTCGCTCTCACTCAGGAGAAACTCCTCGGGGTCTTCATCCTCGTCTCCCCAAGCAAAATCAACTTCATCATCATTGGCGATGATGACTTGGGGCTCATACATTTCTACCCCCTCATCATCGCTGATGTGATCGGGGATCTAATCCTCCTTGTCGTTAGGTTAGGCATCGGGGATAGCCTCGTCACTGTCTTCATCCATATGGTGTCTGGGAAATAGAGGGGCTGGTTTGAGGTTGAGTGCTACCCTCTCGGCGTCCACTATGTCTCAGATCAAGCGCCTCAAGTCTTCATACGGCGGAGGGTAGGAAATGAGGTTCCTTACATACCCTGGTACTTATCCCCATAGCAGGTCAGCTATATCTAAAAAGTGTCTATATTGAGGGATATGAGGTAACATGGCATCTAGAAATCTCTGACAATAATATACCATGGTCTCTCCCTCGTAGAGATCCTAAGTGTCGGAGAGGATCTGGTATCGTCGCTCATGCATATCCGCCCAGATATCGACCTCCTTAGCTAGACCATCAGAGTTGCGAAGGTCTTGGTAGAACTCATCCCACTGCATCGCTGGACCCCTGATCCTGCGTTGATCATTCCACCATGTCATTACTGGTCCTCGCAATCGGTTACTGGCCATTACCACCTGTAGACGAGGTGGAATATGACACCCTTCGAAGATTATCTCCATATGATGAATCCAATAAGGGAGTTCATATGGGTTGCTACCGTTGTATGTCTATGGTCGCATGGCGGCGAAAGCTACACTTACTTCTCGGTCCTCTCACACCTGCTAAGGGTCAACCGGTGCAGCCATTCTCCTATTGTAAATTAATCGTCAACTCATATACTAAATTTTTGAAAAACAAAGCTAACTTACTTGGACAAATGAGGCAAGCGTACGGCGATGTGAGGTAGGGTGGCAGGAAACCACTCTGATACCAACTGTGACACTCCGTGCCCTCAGTGGCACGGACCATCACTTATAAACTGACTTGGTTGCTTTTCTTATACTTTCTAGCAATTTATACTTAAATAGATATCATAAAATTGGGATTTTTTTTTTCATGTATGTATTTACTATATACGTACGTATACCGATTACTATTCAAAAATATTATTTAACAATTACTATTCAAAAATACTATTTAGCGATTACTATTTAGTGATTACTATTTAAAAATATTATTTAGCGATTACTATTCAAAAATACGGTTTACGGTTACTATTCAAACATACTATTTAACGATTATTATTCAAAAATACTGTCTGATAATTACTATTTAAAATACTATTTAACCATTACTATTCAAAATACTGATACTCAAATTTGTGGAAGATAAACTCACGGTGCCTCCATAACCTTGCCTTCACATCCACCTCCGCCGCTACCATCGCCCATTGGGATTTAAGCCGTAGGACGCTTACCTACAGCATGAACACACTACGTGAGCTTTACGCCTAGTAAGTACAAGATGTTTACCGCAAAACATGTTAAAATATAGTACATACAAAAAAACATATAAGCAGTCATATATCACATATACTACTTTAACATATCACATATTACATATCATATATCACATATCATAACAATGACTATAAAACTTCACATAACATGTGCATCACAGAAATATCGTGTACTGAGTGCGTCTAGAAGCATGGTGAACTATAACTAATGCATGATTGGTTATGTTCATTTATGCTTCAAACTTCTCTTTTCTTTTCTTGTCTATTTAGGGCCCATGTGTCAGTACCGTGCATGCATAAGCCATCGGTAACGCCCTTGGTAAAATAGCCGGAGAGCCATCAACGGATGCTTAACTTTCTGCTTTAACTTAAAACCCCTTCATTTGAAAGGGCCGGTACAACACGCTTACTACTTTCCATCTTGTTTATCTTTTCTGGCCATATGCTTCTCTAAGCTGTCCCAAATCCTACATGGTAGGGACGTATGGCATCTATCTTGCTTTTTCATCAATCTACTTGATTGTGAAACTACATGCTCTTAAACATGAGGTGCAACATCATGTGCATGGCATACATATTTTAACATAATGTAAAATATTATTTAAAAGCATTTTTGTTCATGCCATAGGCAGAGTTGTACTTACCTAATTGCAAGCAACTTGAAATTATGCCTTTATCAATCCACAGGTTACCACCTGTCATCAATAACGCTTCTTATCAATACTCTTGTTGAGTCACTATTAACGTTAGTGACTATAACTTGCGCTTCTATGGGGTACCAAGACCCATCGGTACTCTATCGGCCTATTATGGAGATTTGGTGTCTAACTCGTATCGCGCTCGAATAATCGTCTACTTGACAGATTAATCATCGTTCCTCACTGTGTTGTTCGAAACGCGGCCCTTGACTGGTTTACCGCTCAGTCAATTGACCGGTTAACTCGCTTGTTGGTAACTAAGTAGTTTATCGAGTTACTATATGTGAACTTAGTGTAGTAACCGACCAGGTTACTTCGCTTGTTGGGGTGTGGTAGCCTACCGGGCTACTAAGGCTTGCTTGGTATAATGGCCCACCAGGCCACTATGGCTTATTTGAGGTAGTAGCCTATCAGGCTACCAAGGCTTGTTTGGTGTGGTAGCCTACGGGCTACCCACACTATTTTACTTTAAAAAATTATTTGGTTTGGCTTGTAAAAATCTTGGAAAAATTCCTTATTTTGAAACTGTCCCCTTATCACCTCGTTGGAAGGTGGGGGATGTTTTTATGAAAATCTTGTTCATATTTTAAAGTGTTAAAAACACATTTTTATTTTGAACTGTATAAATTATAGTTTTAAAGCTTGCATTTTAAAGGTGGTTTTTGAACCACTTTTGAAACAATTTTGAAACTTGGTCTAAACAACTTTGTTTGAAATTTTGTCAGACATGAAAGTTTTTGTGCTCGACAAGATAAACAAATCTTATGTTCATCTCGGAGCTTAAATCTAACTCCAATGGCTCCTAATTTCGTTAAACCCGTGGGTTTGGTGCCTAGTTTTTTGTAAAAATCCCAGTTTTATGTCTCTGTAAAAATGGCTCGGTTTGAGGCCCAAAATGGCCAAATTTTTGATTCTCGTGGGTTGTTTTCAAGGTCTTGACGAGATCTACAACTTTCATGTTGAGTCTGAGAACCGGTTTGGACTCTAAGGGGTCCATTTCTAGCAAAACCTGAGACTAAATACTGGGTTTGGATTTTGTTCCCAATTTTGGACACCGAGTGAAAAACACTCTAAAAACCTATCTTAGGCTCGTTTTTGACTGAGGCCTATTTGATGCAAAAACGACTATATCGAAATTTTCTTAAAACACTATGTTTTGCCAAATCCCAAATTCAGAACCTAAGGGGGTTGAAATGGCCAAAATCTATGGCCTCTCCCTAAGGACCGATATGTGTCCAGCCACCATAATACACATCCATGCATTCACATCCACAAACCATATGCAACTTAAAGTAAACACAACCACAACCATAATGACTTTAAGAAATGAAAGCTAAGGGCTCAAATAACTTAATACAACCTTGTGCATAAACAAATACACATAAAACCCTTAGATTGAAAACTAAAATTTTCAACCAATCACCATGAGAAGGGTTTCGGTTTTTACCTTTGGTGCTGTGGACTCAAGCACACTTTTGGCTAGGCTTTAAGGGTCAAAATTCTGTGGAAACTCAAGGGCTTGAGGTTGCTTTTATGCTAGCCAAGTTACCAAAAAAAAAAAATCATTCAAACAACAACTCAAAATCATGAATCAAAACACAAGGAAAATCAGTTTTGCACTTACCCTTGGTGCACCCGAAAAGCTTGGTTTGGTCTCCCCTTGCTCAAGCTTGGAAGAGGTCGATTTTTTATGAGTTTTGGTCAACGTTTTGGCTTGCAAAATGTTGGCTTTTGGGGCTGAGAAGATTCGGCAGTAGGCAAGGAAAAGAAGAAGAAAAAGACTTGTGGTTTTAGGTGTGTGGAAGCAAAAGTCTATGCCTTATATCAATGGTGCCTTGTATAGGCAAACCTTAACCAAACTACTTAGGCTTAATCCTACTTAATTGTCTACCAAATTAGCCAAATCTTGGGACAAATATGCTATCAATTTTCAGACCAAGGGGGTGTGGGCTGCCCAATGGAAGGAGGGAGGAATAAACAATTGTTGTTGACTAACTTTTTAAAACCCTCGAATATTATATTCCAATGTGTCATGGCTACGGAATTATTTTAATGGCCACCTTTTGGGCTATGTTTGCTGCAGATTACAGCTGCTTTTGTAGCTAAGGGGCATGGAAATTTAAGGCCAATTTTATCAATGTTGGCTTCTCATCGTAGTCTAATTTTATACTGTGGTGTTCAGTCCTTTCTCGGTAGTGTTCCAATTTTTATCTGAAAATTAGTTTTCTGAATCCAATTTTTGTACTGTAAATTCCTGGTTGTTTTCTACTGTCTAAGAGCCCATTATCAGTCTAAATTACTGTTCAC
This sequence comes from Antiaris toxicaria, assembly GCA_035233585.1. Lineage (NCBI taxonomy): Eukaryota > Viridiplantae > Streptophyta > Magnoliopsida > Rosales > Moraceae > Antiaris > Antiaris toxicaria. The sequence goes on from CP141154.1 coordinate 26,641,406, forward strand.
ATCCTATACTGTGATTGTGTCTATACTGCATTGTCCTTTCACATGCAAATCGAGGAGTTCCCGGGTGAAATTTCAGACACAGTCTCTCTTGACTAATTTGGATGTGCTGATTTCATTTTTATCAGTTTTATGTCCATCGAAGGTCATCTAGACTAGTTTTCGAGATCTATGTGACCCGACCTTGAAAAAACGTGTCAGGTACCTGATTGACTAATTTGGGCGTTCTGAGCCCAAATATATCAGTTTCAGGGCGAGTAAAGGTCGTCTTGACCCTCATCCTGATACTGCGTACTTCTTACTATTCATTATCCATCATTTTCTACTTAACTGACTGGTCTGAGTGTTCCGACTCTGATTTTGTCAGTCTCTAGGTGAGAAGAGGTCTCCGGATCATTTTCTCGATGTCGTACCCTTGCTAGGGCTATCTCTTGCTATTGTGCTCAGATGTTCGGTCCGAGCGTTCTGGTGATCTATTTTCCAGTCTTGTGTCAAGAAATGGTCGTTTGGACCAGTTTCTCGATACTACATGTCTCATTCATTTATACACGTAATAGGGTGAACCGGATTTGCTGTCGGTCGCCCCTTTCACTGCATAAATAGTACTTAAACAGTACCGTATCTGTTTAGTCTATTCAATGAGAAAATATACTATATTTTCCAACTTAATTAATCATTGCATAGTAATTAGGTTTCATACAATTTAAGGGTCGGTATAACGGCTTTTTGCTCATTACACGGCTTTTAACACGGCCTCTAACACGGGCGTGTATAAGGTAACATGGGCGTGTATACTCCGGACACGGGCATGTACTAGCTGAATTTCTTCAACACGGCCTTTTACACGTTCATTAACCTAAGGGGTACACGGCCGTGTTCTTGACTGTGTCTCAGTACACGGCCATATTCAGTTACACGGCTTCTTACACATTCACAACTCGAGCGGTACACGACCTCTTACACAGCCATGTACCTGACTGTGTAATGCTACACGGCCATGTACACTTGCATGGCTACACACACGTACACAATCTAAGTGGTACACGGCCACTTACACAGCCGTGTACCTGACCGTGTACTTTAAAAATTACACTAAAATACATCAAATTATTCTTCAATTTCTCATTAAATTGAAAGTTAAAGTACATGATCGGGGTGGTCTTTACAAGCATTACCCCTAGATTTGTCAACAGTACACAATGTCTTCCATGTATCAACGTTGAGGAAGTACGTGGCTGACCCATCACATGTGTTGAAGTATGAATCGATACAAGTCCAAGAAGATCTGACCTATGAAGAACAACCAGTACAGATTTTAGCACGTGAGGAAAAGGTGTTGAGAAATAAGATGATCCCATTAGTTAAGGTTTTATGGAAGAATCACAACATGGACGAGGCTATGTGGGAATATGAAGATGAGATGAGAGCTTTGTACCCCTACTTATTCTAATTTTTGAGGACGAAAATTTTATAAGGAAGGGTGAATGTGACAACGAGGAATTTTACTGCTCTCGAAAAATATGTACAATGAATGTGTATAATGATTTTTATGTGTATAATTGTAAAATGTATGATTTAATACTATTTAGGAAGCAATGAAATGTTCTAACAATGCCAAAGAGGATGTGTTCAGGAATAGAAAATTTTACCAAACTGAAATTGGACCAATTATGCCTTTTTCAGTATCAAAAATCCTAGAAATATACTGTAAATCATTGAAAGATGAAATACTTAGGGAATGGATTTTTAGTCAAACCGGGGTGAATTAAGGAAAACCGATTGCACGGATAGCCTCAAAAACTCGTCTATGCGATTTCGATGCAAAACCGTTCGATTTGACTTTTGGTCAAAAGTTTGAACGAAATATATGTGGAGTCAATGATCTGGTGTGAGACATTTAATGGATGTAAGATTACATCAAAATCCAAGAGCTAGGGTTTAAAATCATTTTGATCTAATGGCTAGGATGCAAAATCAACACAAAAAGTCAAGGAAAGATTGGAACAATTTCAAGAATTTTCTAGGGCATGTGATGTGGTAGATTTCAATAGGAAATTCAGGAAAAAAAAATCTATCAAAATTTTGCTAATTGCAAAACAGCCTCTAAATGATGTAAAAATTACTTAAAAAGCTTGCAAAAATGGCCCCAAAACATTGCAAAATGGTCCTTCCTTTTTGGGCTGATATATACACGGTTTTTGGTGGCCAAAAATCAGAAAAATGTTCAACCATTTCACTCCATTACAGCCGTGAGTTCTTCTTCACTAAACTAGAAAATTTTCTCCAAGTTTCTTCATAAACAAGTGTTCAAATTTCATCTCAAGTTCAAGGAAGCAACATAGCAAGGTGAGCATCTATTTGAGCAAGTTTTCTTCTTATTTTTCCATGGAAAAATCGAGTGAATGTAGGGCTGTTTTGGAATGAAATTTTCAATTTTTGTTTTGTTGGATTTTTGCTTTAAAGAGTGTTAATGGTATGGGGTTAGAACAAGCAATGATTTAAAGCATGAAAAATCAAGTTTAATGCATATTTTACTCACAAAATCCATGAGCTATTCATGGTTTGGAAAGGTAAAAATTTTGGTGTAAACTTTGTTATTTTGGTGTTGCTATTGTGTTTTTGTGTGGAGGAATATTTTGAAGGCTCAAAACACAAAGTTTTGAATGCGTTCCAAGTGTAAATTCTGTGAGCTGGGTTGTAACAATGGATTTGTTTGCTCATGATGTAGAAATGAACATTGATATGAAAAGGGATTAAGAAAGGAAATAAACTATGAAAAACAAACTTTTATGCTTGTTTCTTTATGAAAAATCCACGGGATACAACATGGAAATGTAACCCTTGTGTTGATGATTTTGGATTAGAAATGTGATGTTAACAATTAAGGGAATCAAGAAGAGAAATGAAATGGGAAAAACAAAATTTTGTGCACGATTTTTCAAGGAAAATCCGTGAGACAAAGAAAGGGTTTGAATGAAAAATTTTCACTTGTTTAGGGTAATGTTTTGAATTCATAAACTGTATTGGTATGTGATGAAATTATGGAAAAAGTTAGGAGCAAGAAATAAAAATTTTGGTGCTTGTTTAATAGTAAAATCCATGACTAGGGTTTTTGTGAAAATGGGAAAACCTTGTAAGGAAAATGGGGATGTGTGATGTAGCTGAAAATCGAGGGTAAGAATAGTTAAAAATGAACCTAAAACGTCGTTGAAAATGACTAGGGTTATAAATGTATTTTTACATAAAAAGTTTGGATTTTACGTAAAAGTTAGGTCTCTGGTTTAGTAATTGACAGGTACCAAGAGTTTGGAGGTATTACCTAAATGCCGGGAACCTAAAAATTAGGCGGAAATGCTGCCGAAATTTTTAGGACGCCCGAAGGGCCTTTTAGGAAATGAAGGGTAAATTAGGGTCGAGATTTGAAAACCCGAGGCCCTAGATGGCCTAAGCTCGAGGAATGGAAATGGACCATTTCAGAAGTAGTAAAATGTCCATTTGAGATCCCGAAAGGTTAGAAAAACGAGAAACAATCCTAAGAGTCGGAATACTATTCACACGAAGGTCGGTGAATAGTAACCTGAGCATTCGGACAAGGAATGTTGTAAAAGCTCGGTAAGATCTAAGAAAAATTATTTTATGATTTTGGGCTCAGAAAACCCTATTAAAACATTAAAATGAAAATTTTATGGTCTAAAATCCCATCAGGGGCAAAATGGTCATTTTGATAAAAAAATTCTAAATTGCTAGAAAAAGACCGTAAAAGCCTTAGAATGATTTAATTAAATTTTGAAAGGCCAAAATAGAGCCATAAGTCAGAAAAACGGGAAAAAATCCTACTAAGGACGAAATTGTCATTATGTTAAAAGTAAGGGGTAAAATGGTCATTTTGTCAAAAAGTTAGGAAAAATTATATTAAGGCCCGGAATGGTATCCTAAGGCCTTAATTTAGGTTTTAATAATCAAATTCAAAATTTTCAAGAGTACACGGGCGTGTACTAGGAGAACACGGGTGTGTAGTAAAAATGTTCAAAAACCCAAGAAGTACACAGCCATGGACACGGCCGTGTACCAGGCCATGTAATAAATACAAAAAATGAAAAATAAACCCCTAAATGTATATAATTAGGGATCCAGAATCAAAAATTTTATATTGTCACAATATTTTAAATATGAAATGAATAGTAAAAATAACCGTGATTTATTTCGGTTATAGGGAACCAACTAAAAGGCAACAAAAGGACACCGATTGACCCTAGCAAGGAAACACTAGCACGATATTTGTAAGTTCAGACATTTATTTGTCTGCAACATGAATTTACGTAATATGTTTATATGTTATGTATGACATGTAAATAAGTATCAAGGTGCTATATGCACACTAACGTGGAAAATAAAATAACCACAAATAAAGAACGTAATGTAAAGAGTTTCAGACCCAGGAGGCAGCTATAATGCCACTGGTTAGGAACTACATGAAAGTTGGTAATGAAACCAATATTGGTGTATCGACCTCCCACACAGGTGGAGGTTTTTCATGTTATGTTATGTTTTATCAAGTTCATGTCATGTAGACTGTAGAGGATTGGCCAGTGGGTCGCTCCCCAAAGTCCCTCTTAGCCATACGTGCATTACAGTACAACCAATCATGGGGCCCAAAACAAGAACCTAAGTAAGATAAAGACCTAAGACTTAAGATTTGCCATAATTGAGCACAATCAAGACTAACAAGTACTAACAGTATGTCTAAGTTTTATGATATGATTATGATCTACTATCTTTGTTTTTATGTTTGAACTTACTGAGCCTGCTGCTCATAAGTTTATTCATGTTACAGGTAAGAAACCTGTAAACCAATAGATATGGATGGATGAGGAGCGGGATCTGCATCTGCCACCAGGGCTGGGTGAGAGGAATGGTCCACTGATGATTTCCACTGAGCAATTTTGAAAGAAGTTTTGAACAATGTAACATGATGTAAATTAAGTATGACAATGTATCATATGTACGTATATGTATTATAATGTTCTACCACTTTACAGTTTCAAGATTGGTTTTAAAAATAAAATAAAATAAAAAAACCCTAGTTTTCATGATAAAATTAAAGTTTAATATATGAATGGTAAATAAAAAAAAAAAAAAACAAGTTACATGTAAGTTGCAGGCAACCCAATGAGGTGACAGTCTATCATAGGGGACTCCAAAGCTCCACTATACTAGTATTGTTAGCCTCCATGATCGGCGGGCCGCCACAATGAAGTTGATTATTCCTGGTGCAGGGTTGATTATGTCGATTCTATGGGTTGGAGTAGCAGTTTTTGGCATAGTGGCCTTCCTTGCCACAAATAAAACAACCCCTCACCCCCTATTTGCACTTTCCTAGGTGCTTTCTTCCTTATTTCGGGCACACCGGATATTGATTGACGTTTCCTCCCCTGTTGTTCTTCTTCTGGGGGAAGCTCTTCTGTGAACCTTGGTTACCCTGATTCCCCTTCCTCTTGTTGTTGTTGTGGGATTGCCTGCTGTTTTGGCTGGAACCCATGTTTTGCCTTCTCTACTGAGATTCCGAGTTCTGCTTCCCTTGTGCCTGCTTGACTTGAGTCTTTTCCTCCTTTCGAGCTTTAAAGATCTGAGCCCTTTGCTCGTTATCCTGAGCCAACCAATATTCAGCTCAAATGGCCCTGCTAACACACTCTGTTACTATACCTGGTCCATGGCTATCACTACAGACTTGAACTGCGATATCTGTATGGAACATCTTCAACATTCATCTGACTCTCTCCTTTTCAGTAGGTACTAAATCTAGACAAAGTCGAGCCACTTGTTCAAATTTCCCAACTACGTCCATGACAGTCACGCTACCTTGGCGCAGGTTATTGAATTCATTTTGTTGCACTGCTAGTGCTTCTTCATTGAAGTACATTTCCTTAAATTCTTCAGTGAAGTTGATCTAGCTCATCTCACCGACGTTCTTCATAATGGTTACCATCTTCCACCATTGACGGCCTTCTTGCATAGGGTGAAGGATGTGCACATAACTTTTTCTCTATTTGTTCATCCTATAAAGTCCAAGATTACTTGGATATCCATTAGCCAATCATCAGCCTTTATGGGGTTGGTGGTTCTTGCGAACTCTGGCACTTTCATGCACCAGAATCTCTCATATAAGTCACCTTCCCTAAAGGCTAGCTGAGGTACATTTGCTACTACGGGAGCAGCCATTATTGGAGGGGTTGGTAGTGGTTTAGGAAATTCTCACCCTCACGGAACTCCCTGGACTAGGGGAGTTGCTCACTCCCTTGAAGTCTCTGAGGTTGGTGAAGCCTCCTGAGCTAGCACGACTGCTATATGTGGTGTTTAGGTTTGCTAGCCTAACTATTCCTTAAACTGGTTTAGTTCACGTTTTTGGTTCTCCATCATTTCTTGCATAGCCGCGTGTTGTGCGGTCAACTCATCCTCTTGGGATGCCTAGGTTGTTTATGCAATTGTCTTAACCATGATGTCCTTTGAAACCCTATCAGATAGCAGAAAAAGAAATTATAATTCTTTTGTTCCTATACTAGGAAATTCCGTTCACACAATACTCACTTTCCTAATATAAGTATACATATCTGCATCATGTAGGATTGAAATCGGTAAAAACACATCAGAGCAGCATAGCGGAACAATAAAATTTTTTAAGATCGTTAAATATCTCGTGATGCCATATATAACAAATTAACAACAATAAATCTCATACCTCAGGAGGACGCCAACTGTAGTAGGATAATGAGTAGAAGGCTTCAAACAACTAGCCTTCTCTACTATTCTCCAATTCCTGGATGGTAGAGTGTGTGGGCACTCGGTTCCTCGACCAGTATGCTAGCATTGCTAGTCTTCTTCCGACCACCCAGATCTCTAAAGAACTTATTGTCATGATAAGTTATGCAACAATAAGCCTGCTTACCTGAGAATCTATGGTCTGAGAGAACTGGAGTGGCAGGACCTCTATTTATAGACTTGCATGAGGTGATCATCTGAATTCGAATTGGATTAGGAAAAGATTTTTTCCCTTATCCACACACAAAATCTGAATTGTTCAAGCCAAAAAATCAACAAATAATTTTGGCCACCTTTTAGATTTTATTTTCAAAATTCAAACAGGATTTTAACTTAAGTTTTATCTCTTCACTCCCTCATAAAAATCGATTCCCCTTTGTGCCAAAAACATGACTAGATTCGGTCATTAAAGTGTGAGGAGAATCAAAATCTAAATAGGATTTTCTAGCTTGAATTCTAACTCACCCTTATCCATTAAAAATATGAAATTCCCTTTGGATTTATCCAATAAATTTCGTCCACTTTAGGGAGGAGAGAATCCAAATTTAACTGGGATTGAAACTTAAATTTTTCCATGCAACCTTATCCACAAAAACTGAATTATCTAGGAGGATTTTCCTTAACTAATTTTCGGCCACTTTTGCTAGAATTAGGATTCAAAATTTAAGTATGATTCAAACAAGATTTTCCTCTCATTTATCCAAATCAAAACCGAATTTTCTCTTGTGGATAATCCACAAAAAATTCGAATCCTATATGGATTGTGATTCAAAATTTGAATTTTAAATTTCAAAGTTCAAATTTCAAAATTCAAACTTCAAATTCAAATTTCAAATTTAAATTTCAAATTCAAATTTCAAATTCAAATTTCAAATTCAAATGTCAAATTTGAATTTCAAATTTAAATTTCAAATTCAAATTTCAAATTCAAAATTAAATTTCAAATTTCAAAATTCAAATTTCAAATTTCAAATTTTAAAATCCACAAAAAGTTGTATTTGAAATTTTTGTTCTCATGGATAATTTTCTACAAGTCCAATCCGATCTCAAATAAAATCCTGGCAACTTTATTTGGAGTTCGAATAATTGTGTACTCTATTATCCAAAACAAAATATGAATTCAACCAGAGACAATCTTGTCCACCATCCTAATCCTATGTCAACACCATCCATGTATAATCAACTAGTCAATAAGCATACACAAATAAATTTGCCAGCCGTTAAGGAATTATGTGGAGCTAGTAGAGGGACCAATTGGACATATATAATCGGCCTCCTGTGAATCCATATGATCATCATTTTGTACTGAACAACTCAATCATATGATCACTAATTTCAGAGTCACACCACTATAAACCTGAAACTAAACTCACAATTATATACCGTATTACGAAAGCCTGTGACAAGCTAATATCCAATGACCTTGTTATGTATGCAACAGCCTCATATGATATCCATGATCAGCCTTAGGTCAAAGTTCATTTAATCCTACTGATCAAGCTATCTTAAAGTTCCATTATACTACCGAATAAGAAAATGATTATTCACCATATGTGAATAAGAAGTCATCTGCCCAGCAGACGACCCAAGGCCTTGTCCATTTTCACATCCAGTATAATGCCTTTAAGAGGATACCCTTAACTCCTTATTAGAGTTATGATTCTGATATCCGTAAACAAACCCTTCATCGTATACAAGTCATGCACCCAACGAACTGGTCTATAAGCTTACTACCTCTGAGACGCTTTAGCCATTGGAACATCAAAGTACACAAGTCATATACATGAAGTAGTTCATTTACTCAGGATTAAGGTTATTGCATAATGAATGTCAAAAGCAGATTGATCCACTCATAGCGGACTACGTAGATCAATCACGATTTAGTCCTGGTCTAATATTTCACCACAAAGCAACATATCTATGTCTCTACTTGGGAGTCTATACTCCAGACAGTCAAGACAAACCATCCCTGCCATGGTTTTAGATAACAAAATAGTCTTAACATGAGTTAGATGCTTGGTCTAACCCCATAGACTACAGACCTTAGTTTAGACCACTTGCTTTAGAACATTGTCTTCTCACATACAAAAGTCCATTGCATGCAATATTTTAACAATTTTAACACAAGTAGTCAGTGAGCCATATTTGCTTACATTTAGCTTAACACATAAATAAAATAAGGACAAACAGCAATGTAATAAATAACCTCTATATATAATTTTGTTATCCAGTTCAAAATAAATACATCAATATGTCTCTCATGCTTAGGGCATTTCCTAACACATCAAAACTTTCTTTTTCTTCTCATGCTGTGATCTTCAACACGATTTGTCATATTGCCTTGAAACATCATTTGAGTGCTAGGACTCGTCCTACACTTTTTGTCACACTCTAGTCACATGTGGAAATATTCTATCTAAGCCCTTAGGCAAAACTACACTGCTTTTTAGAACATTTAAAAGTACAAAACTTTAGTCTGTTAGGAATGGTAAACACTTCCCAATACATAGTTTCAAAAGGACATGCTAGGTTAGGTCAAGTGAGAGTAGGCTACTACTTCTCATCATACACATATACATACTCAAAAGGCCTGCTAAAACGGGTCACTACTCCTTTGAGGATAATCCTGACTCTGTCTTAGAGATCTCCTCAATGTCGCTATCATCAAACGGAAACTCCTTTGGGTCCTCCTCATCTTCTAAGCTAGAACTGGCCTTATCATTGCTGGCTATAATGACCTGAGGCTCATACATCTTGACCCATTCATTGTCATTGAAATGGTCAGGGATCTCATCCTTTTCAGCATCATCCATGTCCTCATCCTTGGGAGGGGCATCTGGAAGTTCTTTATCATCGTTGTCGCTATCCTCTACCTCTAGGAGGTGTTTGGAAGATGAAGGGGCTGGTTCGGGTTCTTCTACAGCTCTTCCATGGGTTCCTTAGCGTCCTCAGGCACCTTTGGCTAAACCTCAGCCACGGGGTCCTCACCGGCCAGTTGGTGAGCTGGGTCCACTAGGTTGCCCTTAACATTGGCAGCCATTGCGATGTATTGGGCTTATACAGGGTTCATGGGATTAATCACTTCCATCTTGGCATCCACTATCTCTCGGATAAAGCACCCCAAATCCTCATGAGCTGAAGGGTAGCAGACGAGTTCCTTCACGTACCATAGAACTCCCTTCCATAAGAGTCAGCAACCTCCCTGAAAGGTCTGTGCAAAGGAATGTGGGATAGCATGGCGTCCATAAACCTCTAACAATAATGCGTCATGGTCTCCCCCTTGTAGACGTCCCATATACCAGAGAGGACATCGCACTATCTCTTGTGCATGTTTGCCCAAATCTCCACATCTCGCTAAGGCCTAAGGATCCCATCGAAAAGAGGTGGTGTGAATGTGACACCTAGCTCTTGGCAAGAGTTTACCCAGTCCATTGTAGGATCTCCTTCCCTTCACCGATCCATCCACCAAGATATTGCTGGCCCGTCCAGCCTACTACTCGTTAAAACCACCTGTAGGTGAGGTGAGATATGGCAAGTATGGAATATGACTTCCATATCATGAATCCATCTCATAAGCTTGTAAGGTCAACGACAGCCATCGTATCAATCTGGTTGCATGGCGGTGAAAGCCAAACCTGCTTGGCGATCTTCGTGTATTTGGTGAGGGTCTACCGGAGCGGGCTCTACTGGTACAGTGATGGTTGCCTATTATAACTTAATTGTTAACTTACATACTAATACCATAAAAATAAAAACTAACTTACTTGGATAGATGAGGCTGGCATACGGCAATGTGAGGTAGGGTGGCAGGATACCGCTTTGATACTAACTGGGATAGCCTGGGTGCCCTGGTGGCCTGGACCGTTACTTAAAACTTCTCTTAACTGAACTTAAACATACTCAACTTTCTTAAAACTATTTATCTCTGATGCCAACTGTGGCACCCCGAAGCCCTGGCGGCCCCGGAACGTCACTTAAAAACTACTGTTACTTAATACTGTAAAAATGGGGTTTTTTTTGAATAGTATGTTTTACTATTTACGTACATATGTATACTTACAAACATATGAAAGTCTGAATACAATTAGGGTTAATATATGTACATACTTAAACTATTAGACTGCTTAAAACATAAGGTTGATTTTTCAATATCGTGCAGAAGTTAACACTGGTGATGGTATCCACAACCTCAACCCTCACACCCACCTTTGCCGCCATCATCGTCCATTAGTATCTAGCTTACAGGTCTCTTACCTGTAGCATGAACATACACTATGAGCTTTACACTCAGTAAGTACAACATGTCATCCACAAAACATATTCAAAACATAAGCCATATTATCAGGCATATATAAAAACTATCAATCATGTCACACATTCACACAGAACATGGAAACATATCATGTAGCATAACTTAGAATGCGTACCATGTTGACATATCCTATCATATCACTGAGAAGCATGCTATAACTATATCTAGGGCATAACATGAACAATGTATGAACCAATTATGCTCAATTATGCTTTATTATGCATTATCTTTCTTTACCTATCTGAGAGCCCCTGTGTCAGTACCGAATGCGCACGGATCATCGGATTCACCGTGATCATACTTTCTTTATGAGCCATGGCTTGGGCTCAATGTATATATATATTATGAGCCACGGCTTGGGCCCGTTATACTTAAATTGAAAAAAAAAAAAACTCTCTAGCTTGAGAGGCCGGTACGACATGCTTAACTATTACCCAATTCTGGAATCATGTTTGATATGCCATGAGCTCTACTAGGCTATTCACTAATCTTATGTGATAGGGATGTAATGGCATCTAACTTATACTGTTCATTAATCTAACGTGATTATGAAACATGCTATGTTATGCAACCATTAAACATAATTTGCATATTTAATATAGAGTGAAAACCACAGTTTAAACTCATTTCATTCATTCTATAGGCGGAGTTATGCTTACCTGTTAGTAGACAATTTGTACTCTCGCCCTTGTCACAATGCAGGTATCCTCCTGTAATCATAACGTATTGCATTAATGTTCGCTATTAAGTTGTTAGTGACTACTAAAATACTATCGTTGTAGGGTACCGATCCCTTATCGGTACTAACTGCTCTCTTCTTGAGTGTTTGGTATTTAACTTCTAATCGTGATTGATAAATTTATCTACTTGACGAATTTATCAATGTCTCTCTCTTGTCCACCGTTTATGACTATTTAATCAACTAGTCAACTAACTGGTTACCTCACGTATGAGCCATCCAATTAGTCGTGCTAGTTATTTAGTCGGTTACCTCATATATTGACTATGTAACCTACCGGGCTACCTCTACCAATTTAAAACTTATTATCGAAAAATGTCCTTTGTTTTTCTGAAGTTCCTTTCTTTAAGATTTGAACACGGTTTCCGTTTCACCCCATTGGAAGGTGAGGATGTTTTTCTTAAATCCATTTTCTTGTTTAAAAAGAACACATTTTCTTGTTTAAAAAGAATACATTTTCTTGTTTAAAAAGAACACATTTTCCTATTTAAAAAGAATACATTTTCTTGTTTAAAAAAGAGTACATTTTTTTGTTTAAAAAGAACACATTTTCTTGTTTAAAAAGAACACATTTTGGTGTTCATGTGAAAAGGTGGTTTTTGAACCATTTTCTGAAAACTGTTTATAACTTGTTTGAAATGATCGAATTTGCAAACTTGGCGAACGCAATATTTTTAGTCCTCAACGAGATGAACAACTTCTGTGTTCACCTCGGAGCTCGATTCAAATTCTAATGGGTCCTAAACCTTGCAAACCCGTGGTTAAACTAGGCCCGATTTTAGAAAATTGCCAATTTTATGCTTATATAAAAACTGCACTGTTTGGGACCCTAAACGGCCGATTTTTTGAAATTCACGTGTGCCATCTTTTAGATTTTTACGAGATCTAAAATTTTTATGGTGAGCTCGAGATCTGGTTTAGACTTTAAGTTGCTCATTTTTATAAAAATCTGAGACTGTCCCCTTCCCTAGGTTTCAATCCCAGTTTTTGAGCTCTGGTTACAAACTACCCTGAAAACCTATCTTGATGTCATTTTTGGCCAAAGGCTATTTGATGTAAAAACTACCACAACGAAATTTTCTAAAAATTTCATGTTTTAAAAACCTCAAAATTGGTCTGTAACTTGCTCAAAAATCTGAAAAATCGTGGCTAAAGTCTGGGACAGGTTGGGTTTCTAGCCAATCCTAAAACGTCCATAAAATCATCCATCCACAAAAGCTTAAACCATAACCACACAACCATAAAAACTTCAAAATAAGATGCTAAGGGCTCAAAATAAACTTATAATGTAAGGACCGCCCCATTCCTATAACCTAATTTCCATATAATGAGAAATTGAGGAATAAATTGATGCCTTTTATGCAAAGTTGAACAACACAGTCAAGTGCACGGCCGTGTAAGTGGCCGTGTATCGTTCGGGTAGACAAAGGTGTTTCCAAGATATGGCTATGCTTAGTAGTCTCAACTATTACACAGCCCATGTGGAAGAATGTGTATTGAGGAGAGAGTCGTTGTACAGACTCTCAAAATGCATGAAACCTAATTACTATATAATGAGTAATTAAGTTGAAAAATATAGTATATTTTCTAGTTAAATAGATTAAACAAGTACGGTACTATTTAATTACTATTCATACAGTGAAAGGGGTGACCGACAGTGAGATCAGTCCACCCCACTACGTGTATGATTGTATTAGACATGCAGTATCAAGAAACCAGTCCAGACAACCATTTCTTGACATAAGACTGGTGAGCAGGTCATCAGTACACTCAGACCGGTTATCAGAGCACAATAGCGATAACAACCCTAGTAGAAGTATAGTATCGAGAAAATGGTCCAGATGACCTCTTCTCGCTAAGAGATTGGCAAAATCAAAGTCAAAACACTCAAACTGGTTAGACAAGTAGAAAACAGTGAATAGTGAATAGTAGAAACGCAGTGTTAGGTTAATGGGCAAGACGGCCTTAATTTGACATAAAACTGACATATTAACAATTAGTAGGCTCAATCTGGTCAATTGGGCATAAAACGAGAATTTTTGTTTGGGAGATACGCAGTATCAGGATGAGGGTCAAGACGACCTTTTTTCGCCGCTGATATATTTAGACTCAGAACGTCCAAATTAGTCAATCGGACACCTAACATATTTTTCGAGGTGGGGTCACACAAATCTCAAAAACTGGTCCAGACGACCTTAGATGGATGTAAAACTCATAAATTTGAAATCAGCACATCCAAATTAGTCAAGAGAGACTGTGTTTGAAATTTCACACAGGGATGCCTTGTTTTGCATGCACAAGGACAACACATTGTAGACACAATCATAGTATAGGAAATAAATAGTAAAATGAACACAAAATGGACTCATAGGTAGTACAACCCAACTAGGAATGATCAATACAAAAATTGGATTTAGAAAATCCAATTTCAGGTGAAAACTAGAACACTACTGAGAAAGGACCGAACACCACAGTAGAGAATTAGACTCCAAAGAGAAGCCAATGCAGATGAAATTACCCTTCAAAATCTGTGTGCCCTAGCTAAAAAAGTGGCTGTTTTTAGCTACAAAAATAGCCCAAAAGGTGGTAATAAAATACTCTAAATAGGTATGACACCTTTCGATTAAAATAAGCTAGAATTTCATCACATGGCCAACAACAAATTTTTTTATTTGGCCCCTCCTTCCATGCACAGCCCTTAGTTTTAGGGAGGCTAAAATGGGCGGGTTTTTGTTCCTCAAGTAGGCAAATTTGTGGCTTAATTAAGTGAGCTTAAGTCTAAGTAAGATGGGTTAGATTTGCCTATAAATGCATGCATGACCTAAGGGTGCCACTTTCTTACTTTTGCACCCAAAACACAACTCTTCTTCCCCTTTCTTTTCTTGCTGCAGCTGACCACTTCCAAGCCCCCAAACCAGCCATATTCAAGCCAAAAATCCAAACAAAAACTTACCAAAATTTAGCCCCTTCAAGCTTGTGTTAGGAGGTTATCATCCAAGCCATTCTAAGTTCACTTAGGGGTAAGTTTTTAGAACTTATCTTTGGGATTTTTAGTTATTATTTTGGGCAATATTAAGAGAAAATTTTTGGTGTCATTTCTAGCAAAAGCCGACCCCAAACTCCTTTGGTTCACATGGCCATTTTGGTCATCTAAGCTTTGATTCGATGTGCCTGGTTCATAGCACGTGAGGTAAAACCGAAAAACCCCCTTTTTGAAGTTTACTTATTTTTAAGCTTTTTATCAAGGAATTTATGAGTATTTATTTGTGCAATGGGTTGTAATAAGTTTATTTTGAGCCCTTAGCTTTTTATTTTTAAGTTTATATGGTTGTGTAGATGTGGTTTAAATTTTATGGATGGATATGTGTATGTATAGACGTTAAGGTGGCTGGACAAAAATCTGTCCCCAGTTTTAGGCCATGGGTTTGGTAATTTTTGACCACCCTAGAATCTGATTTTGGGATTTGGTGAAACACAAAGTTTTAAGGAAATTTCCTTACGGTCGTTTTTGCCTAAAATAGCTTTTGGTGAAAAATGACACTAAGATAGGTTTAAAATAGCATAAAATTAGGATTTTTCTTAAAAATTGAACTCAAGTTAGCCACGGGTTTAGTGAGTTTAGGAGCCATTAGAGTTTGATTTGAGCTCCGAGACGAACACAAGAGTTGTTCATCCCATCGAGGACGAAAAATTTTATGTTTGCCAAATTTTTAAAACAAGTCGTTTCGAACACGTTTTAAAATAGTTTCTGTAAATGGTTCAAAAACCACCTTTAAAATACAAATCCCAAAATGTGACCTAAATTCTTTAAAATAAAAATATGGTTTCGATAAAATGCCCCACCTTCCAACTGGGTGATAAGGGGACGGTTTCAAAGCACATAATTTTCCCAAGAATTTTATAAGGCAACTAAAATAATTTTGCAAAATAAACAAAACAGTAGCGGTAGCCCGGTAGGCTACCATATCAAACAAGCTTAGTAACCCGATAGGCTATCAAGTCAACACCGTGTGAGGTAACTGGTCAGTTGGCTGGTCAGTCAACCAGTCAAGGACTGAGTTTGAACGATATAGTGAGGAATGATGATTAAATTGTCAAGTAGACAACTTAATCAAACACGATAGAAGTCAGATACCAAATTTCCAAAGTAGAACAATTGGGTACTGATGGACTTCAGTACCATACAACAATACAAGTTACGATCACTAACAGTAGTAGTGACCTAAGAATGACGTTAATTAATTTATTGGGTAATAAATTAATTAACCACGCATAAGGAATTAAACTCACCAAAAGAAAGCAAGTTAATACCGATGGCTATCGGTACCATACGCTGTATCTGCTTTAGTCACTGACAGTATTAGTGACTCAGCAAGATTATTGATGAGATACGTTATTGACGATAGGTAGTTACATGTAAGTTGACAAAGGCGAGAGTACAAGTTTGTTTGCAAACTAGGTAAGTACAACTCCGCCTACAGCATGAGCAAAAGTAATTTAAATGTTGGTTTTTACATTATGTAAGTATGCCAACCATGCATAGTTAATGCACAGCATATTATGAGAGCATGTAGTTTCACAATTGCGTAGATTGATGAAAGAACTAGTTACATGCCATACTTCTCTATCGCGTAAGATTAGGGACGGCTTAACAAAGTATATGACCAGATCAGATAAACAAGTTGGAAATTAAAAAAGTGTGTCATACTGGCCTTTTTCATTGAAGAGGTTTCTTTTAAAGTTAAAGTTAAAGTAAGATGAGCCTCCATTGATAGCTCTTAAGTTGGTGATCATGGACATTTTCGATGATCTGTGCACATTCGGTATAGACACATGGGCCCTTAGTTAGACATAGGAAAGAGAAGGAATATTCAAGCATAAATGAGCATAACCAGATCATGCAATATGCATTAGTTATAGTTCACCATGCTTCCAGCCACAGTAGACATGCATTCAGTACGTGATGTTTCTATTATGCATTCAGTATGTTATGTTCTGCATTCAGTGATATGCATTGTTCTGGTATATGCAATGTTTCAGCAGTACATGATGGAATTTGGCATGCTTATATGGTTTTAAGTATGTATTATGATTTTAACATGTTTTATGGATGACATGTTGTACTTACTGGGCATAAAACTCACAGTGTGTGTTCATGCTATAGGTAAGCGACCTATAACTTAAAGCTCAATGGACGATGACGGCAGAGGTGGATGTGAGGGCGAGGTTATGGATATCACCACGTGTTAAAACTTCCGTACAGTTTTTAAGTGAACAGTATATTTTGAATAGTAATCGATTAAATAGTTTTATAAGTATGTACGAGTAATTGAACTCCCTATGATTCAAACTTTGTATATTTTAAGTATACGTATGTGAATAGTAAATATGTATGCAATAAAAAAAATTCCCCTAAAATTATGGTATCTGATTAAGTAAGTTTAAGTAATAGTTTTTGAACAAGTTAAGTAGTAGTAGTTTGAAGTGACGGTCCGGGCCACTCAGGGCACGAGGCGTCACAGTTGGTGTTAGAGTAGTTTCCTGCCAACCTACCTCACATCGCTGTATGTCTGCCTCATCTGTCCAAATAAGTTAGTTTTTATTCTATAGTGCGAGCATGTAAATTTGTTAGGAAATGCCCTAAGCATTAGAGACATTTTGATGTATTTATTTTGAACTGGATAATAAAATTATATATAGAGGTTATTCATTACATTGCTATCTGTCCTCATCTTATTTACATGTTAAAGTAAATGTAAGCAAATATGGCTCCCTGACTGCTTGTGTTAAACTGTTAGAACGTTGCATGTAATGTACTTTTGCATGCGAGAAGACAATGTTCTAAAGTTAGCGGTCTAAACTATGGTCTGTAGTCTTTGGGGTTAGACCGAGCATCTAACTCATGTTAAGACTATTATGTTGTCTAAAGCCTTGGAGGGGACGGTTTGTCTTGACTGTCTAGAGCTAGACTCCTAAGTAGAGACATAGATATGTTGTTTGGTGGTGACATATTAGACCGGGACTAAAGCGTGATTAATCTACGAAGTCCGCTTTGAGTGGATCAATCTGCTTTTGATGTTCATTATGCAGTAACCTTAATCCTGAGAAAAAGGATAGCTTCATGTATATGACTTGTATACTTTGATGTTCCAATGGCTAAAGCGTCTCAGAGGTAGTAAGCTTATAGACCGGTTCGTTGGGTGCATGACTTGTATACGATGAAGGGTTCGTTTACAGATATCAGAATCATAGCTCTAATGAGGAGTTAAGGGTATCCTCTTAAAGGCATTATACTGAATGTGAAAATGGACAAGGTCTTGGATCGTCTGCTGGGCGGATGACTTCTTATTCACATATGGTGAATGATCATTTTCTTTATTCGGTAGTATAATGGAACTTTAAGAGAGCCTGATCAGTAGGATTAAACGGACTTTGGCCTAAGGCTGATCATGGATATCATATGAGGGTTCTGCATACTTGAAAAGGTCATTGGACGATAGCTTGTCACAGGCTTACGTAATACGGTATATAATTGGGAGCTCAGTTTCAGGTTTATAGTGGTGTGACTCTGAAATTAGTGATCATATGATTGAGTTGTTCGGTAAAAGAATGATGATCATATGGATTTGCGAGAGCCCGATTATATATGTCCAATCAGTCCCTCTACTAGCTCCACATAATTCCTTAACATTTGGCAAATTGATTTGTGTATGCTCTTGGCTGGTTTATTATGCATGGATGGTGATGACACAGGATTAGGATGGTAGACAAGATTCTCTCCGGTTGGATTCAGATTTTGTTTTGGATAATAGAGTACACAATTATTCAAACTCCAAATAAAGTTGCCTGATTTTATTTGAGATTGGATTGGAGTTGTAGAAAATTATCCATGAGAACAAGAATTTGAAACACAACTGTTTTGTAGATTTTGAAATTTGAATTTTGAAATTTGAAATTTGAAATTTGAATTTGAAATTTGAATTTGAAATTTGAAATTTGAAATTTGAAATTTGAATTTGAAATTCGAATTTGAAATTTGAAATTCAAATTTTGAATCACAGTCCAAGTAGGATTCGAATTTGTTGTGGAAAATCCACAATGTTTGAAATTCGAATTTGAGTTGGATTTGGAGAGGATAATCTTGTTAGAATCCTACTTGAATTTCGAATCGAAATCCTAACAAATAGTGGATGAAAATTTGAGGATTATCCTCAATGGAATTTTGGTTTTTTGTGGATAAGGTTCAAGGGAAAAATTCAAGTTTCAATCCCAGTTGAATTTAGATTCTCTCCTCCCCAGAAAGTGGCCGAAATTTTGGAGAATATCTCTTAGGAAAATTCGGTTATTTTGGATAAGGATGAGATAAGATTCAAGCTTGAAAATCCTAGTGGAATTTTGATTCTCCCTTATCCTAAATGTGGCAGAATTTTTTTAGGAGATTTTCTCCTAGGAAATTTCAGATTTTTTGGTTAAAAAAGGGAGATAAAATTCTAGTTAAAATCTTGTTTAGATTTGGATTGGATTTATCCTAAATGGCTGAATTTTATTGTTGGGATTTTCCCATGGAAAATTCAAATTTTATGGACATGGATAAGGGAGAATATCTTTTCCTAATCCAATTCGAATTCAGAGAATCACCTCATACAGGTCTATAAATAGAGGTCCTGCCACTCCAGTTCTCTCATACCACAGACTCTCAGGTGAGCAGGCTTATTGTTGCAGAGCCCACCGTGACAATAAGTTCTTTAGAGATCTGGGTGTCGAAAGAAGACTAGTAGTGCTAGCATACCGATTGAGGTTCAGAGTGCCCACACACTCAGCCATTCAGGAATTGGAGAATAGTAGAGAAGGCTAGTTGGTTGAAGCCTCCGGTCATTCTCCTCCTACAAGATTGGCGTCCTTGAGGTATGAGTTTTAATTGTTGTTGATTTATTGTATATGACATCATGAGATATTTAACGATCTAAAAATTTTTATAAGTTCCGCTGCGCCACTCTGATACGTTTTTACCGATTTATTTTCCTACAAAATTGACATTGAGTTATGATAGGTAGCCATGGTCGTGCCAATGGAACTTATGCCAATGGAACCTGTGCTGATAGAACCGGTAACAGTGGAATCTGTACCAATAGGGTCAGCACCGATAGGACCTGCACCAATGGAACCTACTCCGATAGACCCCTGCCAATTACATGAGGATCGCCAGGTGAGTTTAGCTTTTGCCAATATGCACCCACATCAATATGATGGTCATCGTCCACGCAAGCTTCCATTCTAGATCCACCGCACGGAAGTCATCTTCCGAACTTGCCATATCCCACCTCACCTATAGGTGGATTTGGCTAGTAGCAGGCTAGAGGGACCAGTTATGGCCTGGTGGGATCAGCATTGCAGGGGTAGAAACCTGATGGTACACTGGGAAAACTTCTGCCAAGACCTTCTCAACAGCTATAGGCCGCCGCCCACTGAGGAAGGGACTTAAGCTAAACAGGCTCAAGGGAAACGGAACCTCAAGCCGCAGCATTGAGTACGAAATGTGGGAACCAGCTGGAATAGCAGGTAATCCCCCGACAACAAGAAGAAGAAGAAAAACATGGGCTACACACACCCAATGTGCCTGAAATACGGAAAAAGGCACCCATGGAAATGCAAGAAGGGAGCAAGTGGCTATTTCATTTATGGCAAGAAAGGCTACTACGCTAGAAACTATTATTCCAACCTACAGAGCCAACGGAACCAAGCTCGCACCGCAAGTAACCAACTCCACGCTACTCAAACCAAAATCAAAGGTCCTTCGATCACACAAAGCAAAATCAAGCTTTCCCAAAGTAGTGGCGATCTATTCTAGTAGAGTCTCTTCTTAGATTTTGTATATAGGCATGATGGGAAGTAGTAGCTTACTCCTACTAGACCTATCCTAGTATGTCCTTTTGAGACTACATACTGGGAAGTGTGTGTGTCACTTCCACCCGACTAGAGTTTGTATATATTTTGTTGAAAAAAAAAATTATGAGAAGTAGTACAGTTTTGCTTAAGGGCCTAGATATTATTTTTCCACCCATGATTATGTAGGAAAATAAATCGGTAAAAACGTATCAGAGTGGCGCAGCGAAACAATAAAAATTTTTCAACATCGTTAAATATCTCATGATGCCATATACAATAAACCAATAACAATTAAAACTCATACCTCAAGGACGCCAATCTACAGGAGGAGAATGACCGGAGGGCTTCAACCAACTAGCCTTCTCTACTATTCTCCAATTCCCGAATGGCTGAGTGTGTAGGCACTCTGAACTTCGATCGGTATGTTAGTACTGCTAGTCTTCTTCCAACCACCCAGATCTCTAAAGAACTTATTGTCACGGTGAGTTGTGCAATAATAAGCCTGCTCACCTGAGAGTCTGTGGTCTAAGAGAACTGGAGTGGCAGGACCTCTATTTATAGACCTGCATGAGGTGATTCTCTGAATTCAAATTGAATTAGGAGAAGATATTCTCCCTAATCCACAACCATAAAGTCTGAAATTATCCAAGGGAAAATCCCAACAAATTTCAGCCATTATTGAAGATTATCCAATCCAAATTCAAACAAGATTTTAACATGAATCTTATCTCCTTTTTTCAACCAAAAAATCCAAAAATCCAAGGGAAAAATCCCCACAAAAATTTGGCCACTTTTAGATAAGGAAGAATCAAAAATTCACTAGGATTTTCAAGCTTGAATCTTATCTCATCCTTATCCAAAATAACCGAAAATCTCCTAGGAGATCTTCCTCAAATTTTCGGCAATAATCAGGGAGGAGAGAATCCAAATTCAACTAGAATTGAAACTTGAATTTTTCCTTGAACCTTATCCACAAAAATCTGAAAATTCATTGAGGATAATCCTCAAAATTTTTGTCCGTATTTGGTTAGGATTTGGATTCAAAATTCAAGTAGGATTCAAACAAGATTTTCGTCTCCATATCCAACTCAAATTCGAATTTCATTCCTTGTGGATTTACCACAACAAATTCGAATCCCATTTAGACTGTGATTCAAAATTTGAATTTCAAATTTCAAATTCAAATTTCAAATTCAAATTTAAAATTTAAAATTTAAAATTTAAAATTCAAATTTAAAATTTAAAATTTAAAATTTAAAATTTAAATTTCAAATTCGAATTTCAAATTCGAATTTCAAATTCAAATTTCAAATTCAAATTTCAAATTTCAAATTTCAAAATTCAAATTTCAAATTTCAAAATTCAAATTTCGAAATCCACAAAACAGTTGTATTTCAAATTCTTGTTCTCATGAATAATTTTCTACAACTCCAATCCAATCTCAAATAAAATCATGGCAACTTTATTTGGAGTTTGAATAATTGTGTACTCTATTATCCAAAACAAAATCTGAATCCAACCGGAGAGAATCTTATCGACCATCCTAATCCTATGTCAACACCATCCATGCATAATAAACTAGCCTGTAGCATACACATATCAATTTGCCAAACGTCAAGGAATTATGTGGAGCTAGTAGAGAGATTGATTGTACATATATAATCGGGCTCCCGCGAATCCATATGATCATCATTCTTTACCGAACAACTCAATCATGTGATCACTAATGTCAGAGTCACACCACTATAAACCTGAAACTGAACTCCCAATTATATACCATATTACGTAAGCCTGTGACAAGCTATCGTCCAATGACCTTGTCAGGTATGCAGAACCCTCATATGATATCCATGATCAGCCTTAGGCCAAAGTCCGTTTAATCCTACTGATCAGGCTATCTTAAAGTTCCATTATACTACCGAATAAAGAAAATGATTATTTACCATATGTGAATAAGAAGTCATCCGCCTAGCAGACGACCTAAGGCCTTATCCATTTTCACATTCAGTATAATGCCTTTAAGAGGATACCCTTAACTCCTCATTAGAGCTATGATTCCAATATTTGTAAACGAACCCTTCATCGTATACAAGTCATGCACCCAACGAACCAGTCTATAAGCTTACTACCTCTGAGACGCTTTAGCCATTGGAACATCAAAGTACACAAGTCATATACATGAAGTTGTCCTTTTACTCTGGATTAAGGTTACTGCACAATGAACGTCAAAAGCAGGTCGATCCACTCAAAGCGAACTTCGTAGATCAATCACGCTTTAGTCCCGGTCTAATATGTCACCACCAAGCAACATATCTATGTCTCTACTTGGGAGTCCAGCTTCAGACAGTCAAGACAAACCGTCCCCTCCAAGGCTTTAGACAACATAATAGTCTTAACATGAGTTAGATGCTCGGTCTAATCCCATAGACTACAGACCATAGTTTAGACCGCTTACTTTAGAACATTGTCTTCTCGCATACAAAAGTCCATTGCATGCAACGTTCTAACAATTTGACACAAGCACTCAGGGAGCCATATTTGCTTACATTTACTTTAACATGTAAATAAAACGAGGGCAGATAGCAATGTAATGAATAACCTCTATAAATATATAATTTTATTATCCAGTTCCAAATAAATACATCAAAATATCTCTAATACTTAGGGCATTTCCTAACAGACTATAGTGTGACGAAGAGTGCAGACGAGCCCTGACACCCAGGCGATGTCTCAACACGATATGGCAAAGTGTATTGAACATCACAGTATGAGAAAGAGAAGGATATAGTTGAGTAAGAAGGAAAATAATAGGTGGTGTGATCTCCTAGTATGGAAACAGAAGACTTATAATTTCTTTTCCACTAAATGATAGGATTCGAAAGACATCAGGATTAGTACACATACGCAAACAACCTAGGCATTCCTGAGAGGATTAGTTGATAGCCCAACTCGTGGTTATACGAGAAATGATAGGGAACTAGTAGCGTGAACTAAACCAGCTTAGGGAACAGTTGGGCAAGCAAACCCCAGTCTAAGGATTTCCACGAGGGCGGGAATTTCCTGCACCACCACCAGCACCCCCAGCAGCATTTGCTTCCGTAGCAGCAAACATACCTTAACTAGCCTTTAGAGAAGGTGACTCGTACAAGAGAATTTCCACCGTAGGAAAGTGCCAGAGTTTGGAGGAACCACTAAACCTATAGAGGCCGATGACTAGCCAACGGATATCCAGGTGATCTTGGATTTTATAGGGCTAACAGATAGAAGGAAAGTGATGTGTGCATCCTATCCCCTACGTAAGGAAGAGCGTCAATTATGATGTCCCGTGCCCTTAGTGGCCCGAACCGTCACTAAAAAAAACTGCTTCTTTAACTTTTACTTTAAAGCTGATACTTAAACTTACTTATCTAGATATCAGAATTTTAGGGATTTTGTTTTTACGTGTACGTATTTACTATTCACATACATTTACTATTAAAATGTGAAATCTGAAAACATAGGGATTTCAATTATACATACATACTTATACTGGTTGTTTAATTAAATATTATTCCAAATATGCTATTTAACTGTTACTATTCAAAAATACTATTTAACCATTACTATTCAAAGATACTATTTAACGATTACTATTCAAAAATACTTATTACATAAATTGTGCGCAAAAATACTCGTGATGGTATCCATAACCTCATCCTCACATCCGCTTCAGCCGCCGTCATCACCCGTTGGTGTTTAAACCATAGGATGCTTAACTAAAACATGAACACACACTGTGAGCTTTATGTCTAGTAAGTACAACATATCATCCGCAAAACATGTTTAAATCATAGTACATACTTAAAACCATATAAGCATGTCAAACAGTAACATATATCACTGAAACATTTCACATATCAGAACATCACATAACACTGGATGTAAGACATCACATACTTTGTGCATAACAGAATACATCGAGTACTGAATGCATATCTACTGTAACTAGAAGCATGCTGAACTGTTGCTAAAGCATATCGTAACAATGCATGATCGGATTATGCTCGTATTATGCTTCATTATTTATTATCTTTTCTTTACTTTAATGAGGGCCTGTGTGTCAGTACCGTGTGTGCGCAGACTATCGGTAACGCCCGTGGTCAAAAAGCCAAAGAGCCATCGATGGATGCTCAACTTTCTGCTTTAAATTACTTTCACTTGAAAACCTCTTTAACTGAAAAGGCCGGTATGACACGCTTACTAAATTTCCATCTCGTTTATCTTTTCTAGCCATATGCTCTTCTAGGCTGTTCCTAATCTTACGCGATAGGGATATATGGCCTCTAACTTGTTCTTTCATCGATCTACGCGATTGTGAAACTATATGCCCTTGCATATTGTGCAACAACTTGTGCATGGTTTGCATACTTAACATACTGTAAAAATTATCATTTAAAACTCATTTTATTCATGTTGTAGGTAGAGTTGTAATTACTTATCAGTGGACAATTTATACTCTCACCTTTGTCACAATACAGGTACCTCCCTGTAATCATAACGCATTTCGTTAACATTCGTGCTTAGGTCACTGTGGTCATTAGTGACTAATAAAAACTTTATCATTATGTGGTACCGATCCTTATCAATACTAATTGCCCTCCTCCTGAGAGTTTGATTTTCTAATCATGGTTAATTTATTTATTTACCCAATAAATTAACTAACGTTGCTCTTAAGTCACTCTATCGTTAGTGACTAATAAAAACTCTATCGTTAGGTGATGCCGATCCTTATCGGTACTAATTGCACTCCTCTTGAGAGTTTGATTTTCTAATTGTGGTTAATTAATTTATTTGGCCAATAAATTAATTAACATCGCTCTTAGGTCACTCTATTGTTAGTGACTAATAAATCTATCGCTATGTGGTACCGATGCCTATCGGTACCAAACTGCTCTACTTTGGGAATTTGATATTTAATTTCTAATCGTGCTAAATTAAATTGTTTACTTTACAAATTAATCACTGTCTCTCACTATCCCGTTCAAACTCAGTCCTTAACTGGTTAACAGACCAGTCAACTGACTGTATACCTCTCGTATTGACTGTTTAGCCTATCGGGTTATCTTTACCGATATAATCATCCCAAATTCTATACTTAGCTCGCACCCGTCCCTCGGGTGGTACTATTCTGACATACGTTTTCTTACATTTCGGGATTTTTAATGGGTAGTTTACTAATTCTCAGAATGTCCATCCTTCTTTCCTGGACCTAGGTCACCTAGGGGGGGCTCGGGTTTCCATCCTGATCACATTTTTACCCTTCATTTCCTAAAATACCCCTTTGTGCCATTTTAGAAATTTCGGCAGTATTTTCGCTTAATTTTTGGGTTTCCGGCATTTAGGAATTACCTCAAAACCATCTAACTTATTCTAATCTACCACGTACTATACTAGAGGCCTAATTTTTACGTAAAAGCTTAACTTTTTGCGTAAAAATATTCACATTTCCACACATTTTCTTTTTTTGACATTTTATCCTTTTTTCTTACAATTCCTCAAGTTAGTAATCCATAATTAATACATAATTATTCCATAAATAAAATGAGGAATAAAGGGATCAAAACTACTACCAAAATTGTTCCCATCGGTGATCGATAGAGCCATTCAGTCTCGACCGCACAATCTTTGAATCCTTGTTCCTCATTTTGAAATTCCGGTTTGCAAATCCGATGCCGTGGATGTGTCTGGAACATCGAAAATAGGCCAACGGGCTATTCTTCAATTTTTTGGTCATTGGGTCGTCGTTGACCGGCATTGACAGGCCGTTGACTGCGGCGGCGAGGGAAAAGGTGACCACCATCTTGAAGAGCTCGACGAGAGGAATCCATTGGTGGTGTCAATTTCACCAATCAAGGCTCCTATCACTGGAAATCGACCCTCGAAAGTCAGCGACAGTGGTGGTGGTTGGATCTCCGTCTTCCCAGCATTGTTGCCGAAAATTGATTTGGGACTTTTGTTCTATGCATCCTTCTGAGCATTTTGGTACCCACCTTATCACTCAACTCCACCAGAATCGATAGATTCCACAGCGGTGACGGTGGTGGTGACAGTGAAGGCTAGGCGGTGCGATCCGGTGGCTATTGACGTGAAATGAAGCCTGGGTTTTGTTCTACTCTTTACCATGAATCCATTGGGACTGGAATCATGGCATTTGGACGTTGAACGACGGATTGAATTTTACGTCACCGACAGTCTTCGAGTGGCACGTGCGCCTTCCTCTAGCGGCCATTCTATTGACTTGGCCCACCGTTGGAATCAACTTGTCAAGAGCTTTCCAAGGGTTCTGGCGGTGTCAAAAACGAAGGTCGGATTCGATCGGTGGTTACTGTTCATATTCGTGAGGTATGGGGGAGAAAAAGAAGATAGGGAAAAAATTATGGGCCCTTTTTACAATTATCCAATTTTTTCGCCCCTTTATACTATTTTTTTTTATAAAAGTTTTAACATAGGCTATACTGACTAACTTGGGTGTGCTGAACTCAAATATATCTGTTTTATTTTCATTCGAGGTCATCTTGACCAGTTTTTCGATATTGTGATTTCCCGGTCAAAATTTTCATTTTGTGCTCAAATGACTAATTTGAGTATGCTGATTCCAAATATATCAGCTTTATTTCAAGAAAAGGTCATCTTGACCAATTTCTTGATACTGTGGTTGGGCCTACACTGTGTTGACACTACGCACGTATAACGAGGCGTTTTCGTGTGAAATTTCAAACACTATCTATCTTGGCTAATTTGGACGTGTTGATTTCAAATTTATAAGTTTTACGTCCATCCGAGGTCTTCGGGATCAATTTTTGGGATCTGTGTGACTCCACCTTGAACAACGTGTCAGGTGCCCGATTGACTAATTTGGGAGTCCTGAGTCTAAATATATTAGTTTCGGGTCGAGAAAAGGTCGTCTTTACCCTCATCCCGATACTACGTATCTCTCAAACATAAATCTACATTTTGTGCTCAATTGACTAGATTGAGCCTGCTAATTATTAATATATCCGTTTTATACCAGATTAAGGCCGTCTTAGCCACTAACCTGACAATATGTATCTACTTTTCACTATTTACTATTCACTTCTTTCTGTTTGACTGACTAGTCTAAGCGTTCCAACTCCGATTTTGTCAGTCTCTGGCAAAAAGAGGTCATTTAGACCACTTTTCTTGATACTATACATCTATTAGGGCAATTATCACAGTTGTGCTCAGATGACCAGTTTGAGCGTACTGATGACTAGCTCATCAGTTCTGTGTCAAGAAATGGTCGTCTGGACCAGTTTCTTGACACTGCATGTCTCACACGCACACTCACATGTACTAAGGTAAAACAATCTCACTCTCGGTTGCCCATTTCAGTGCATCACAATTCTGTATCAAGAAATGATCGTCTGGATCGATTTCTTGATACTGTGTGTCTCACACGCATACTCACATAATAAGGTAGACCGATTTCACTATCAGTTGCCCCTTTCACTACATGACAGTTCTATGTCAAGAAATAGTCGTCTGGACCGGTTTCTTGATACTACGTGTCTCATACACACATTCACAAAATAGGGTGGACCGATTTCACTGTCGGTTGCCCTGTCACTGTATAAATAGTAATTAAATGTTACTGTACCCGTTTAATTCATTCAACTGGAAAGTATATTGTATTTATTAACTTAATTACTCATTATATAGTAATTAAGTTTCATAATTCATGAGAGTCATTACAGCGGCTCTCTGCTTATTACACAGCCTTCTACATGGGCTCTTACACGAGCATGTGTAAGGCAACACGGGTGTGTACATTTCGAAAACAGGCGTGTACTAGTTGATATTGCTCAACACACCCATGTTCTGAAACATGTTCATCAACCCGAGCGATACACGGCCACTTACACAGCCGTGTACCTGACCATGTTACACTACATGGCCATGTACTCTTACACGGCTTCTTACACTTTAACAGTCCAAACGGTACACGGCCACTTACACAGCCGTGTACCTGACCGTGTTCTTCAAATGTGCACTAAAAAGCTTCAAAATACTCCAAATTCATTCCTTAATTACTTATTACACGGTAAGTAGGTTCCGTGAATGTGGGGGTCATTAAAACCTACTCCGGTTACAAAATTTTCATCCTTGAAAATTAGAATAATTTCGGGAAGTCTCTTCTCATGTCTTTTTCCTGTTCTCACGTGGCTTCCTCAACGCTATGATTTCGCCACAACACTTTTACTAGCGGTATACTTTATTCCTAAGTACTTTCTCCTATCTAACTAGGATCCGCACGGGTTTCTCCTCGTACGCCAGATCAGCGTATACTAGAACGGATTCTTGGCTCAGAACATGGGAGCTGTCTGGCACGTACTTCTTCAGCATCGAGACGTGAAAGACGTTGTACACTATAGCTAACTCGGGAGGAAGCGCTAGTCTATAAGCCACCTTCCCGACTTTCTCTATTATATCAAGGGTCCTATGTACCTAGGACTGAGCTTTCCTTTCTTTTTAAAGCATATCACCCCTTTTCATAAGTGTCGCCTTGATAAAGACCGAGTCTCCTACTTGAAACTCGAGGGGTCTACAATGCTTATCGTCAAAATTCTTATGTCGACTATGCACTGTATCTAATGTTTCTCGTATCAGCTTCACGTCTGCCATGGTATTCTTAATGATGTCTGAGTTAACTAGTCGTTTCTCTCTGGTCTCGTACCAGTCAGTGAGAGATCTACATTTCTTTCCACAAAGTGCCTCGTATGGTGCCATTCCTATCGAGGAATGGAAGATGTTGTTGTACGAGAACTCGCTCAAGGGTAGCTTTTGACCCCAATTTCCTTTGAGTTCTAGGATGCAGGCTCTCAACATTTCCTCTAACATCTGTATGGTCCTCTCAGATTAACTGTCAGTCTGAGGATGGGATGCTGTGCTGAACTCTAACTTGGACCCTAATGTGACCTGAATGCTTTGCCAAAATCTGGAGGTGAAGCGTCCGCTACGATCTGAGACGATCGACTTTGGCACTCTATGCAGTTTTATGAACTAAGCCGCATAGATTTCTACTAGTCATTCCACCGACTAGCTAACTTTTATCGTAAGAAATCTGGTTAATTTTCATCAATCTTTCTACGATCACCCAAATTGCATCGTTGCCGTTGGAGGTCCTTGACAGTCCGACCATAAAGTCCATCATGATTTGGTCCTATTTCACTCGGGTAGCTTAATTTTCTGTGATTCTCCTACTGGGCGTTGGTGTTCTGCCTCATCCTTCTGACACATAAGGTATTTGGCGACGAACTTGATAATGTCATTCTTCATTCCAGGCCACCAAAAGCTTTCCTTCAGTCCTTGTACATCTTATTCACCTCTGGATGTACAGAATATGGTGTCTCACGAGCTTCCAAAAGGATTCGCTTCTTGAGTTCCTCATCATTCAGAGCACATACTCTATCCTTATAATAGATTATGCCATCCTTAGTGACTCTAAACTCTGAACTTTGGTCCTCTGTAGCCTTCTTTTTGAGCTTGTTCAGGGATGAATCGAAGCTTTGACCGATCTTGATCTCTTCTTGGAGCATCAATTGGAGGGTCATGTCAGACAACCTCCCTTGTAGTGCTCCCGACAAGGCACTGATAGCGATAAGCATAGTAAAATGCTTCTGACTTAACGCATCGATCACTTTACTGGCTTTTCCCGAATGGTATAGGGTCTTGCAGTTGAAATCCTTTACCAACACCAGCCATTTACACTGCCTCATATTGAGCTTTTTCTGCATGAAGATACATTTGAGGCTCTAATGGTCGGTGTAAATCTTGTACTTGACTCCGTACAGGTAGGTGCCTCCATGCTTCCAACGTAAAAACTATCATGCTAGCTCCAGATCATGCATTGGGCAGTTCTTCTTAGGGTCTTTGAGTTATCGTAAAGCAGATGCGACTACTCTACCACTATGCATCAACACGGCTCCCAACCTGGTTTTAGATGCGTTGCTATAAATCACAAGGCTTTCTAACCAGCATCTGGAATGGTCAGTATTGGAGCGCATGTAAGTCTTCGTTTTAGTCCTAGAAAGCTTTCCTCATACTTGTCGATCTACTCATACCTCTTTCCCTTCTTGGTGAGTACTGTGAGTAGTGCGACTAGCATTGAAAAACCCTTGACAAAATGTCGGTAGTATCCTGTTAAGCCTAAGAAGCTACAGATCTCCGTCACGTTTCTCGAAGCTGGCCACGTGCCAACTGCGTCAATTTTCATTGGGTTGACGGACACTCCGCCCTTGGAGACTATGTGGCCTAGGAAATGGACCTTCTCCAGCCAAAACTCATACTTTGAGAACTTGGCGTATAGCTGATGGTCCTGTTACATGCACAAGACGATACTTAAGTGCTCTTCATGCTCTTCCTTTGTCTTAGAGTATATAAGTATGTCATCGATGAACACAATGACAAACTTATCCAAATAACCCTTAAACATGCAGTTCATCAGGTTCATAAAAGCTGCTAGAGCATTTGTCAATCCAAACGACATGATCAGAAATTTTTAATGTTCGTACCGCGCTCGAAAGGTTATTTTGGGTACATCTTCATCCCTAATTCACAGCTAATGGTACCCTGAACGTAGATCAATCTTTGAGAACACTACAGCGTCTCATAGCTGATGAAATAGTTCATCAACCTGCGACAACGGATACTTGTTCTTAATCATAATCCTGTTCAACTCACTGTAGTCGATGCACATTCTCAGTGTTCTGTCTTTCTTCTTCACGAATGATACGGGTGCTCCCTAGGGTGAATAGCTCTGTCAAATGAATCCCTTGTCTATTTATTCCTTCAGCTGGGCTTAGTGCTCCTTTAACTCTGCAAGGCCCATTCTGCATGTGGCCTTAGAGATGGTGCCGATTCTGGTAGACGTTCAGTCTCGAACGAGATCTCGCGCTCTAGTGGAAATCCTAGAAAATCTTCTAGAAATACCTCAATGAATTCCCTTACTATCAGCACATTCTCAGATCCTATCTCTATTCCTTAAGTCTTATCTACTACGTATGCTAAGAAGTCTATGCATCCACTGGATAGCATCTCATGAGCCTTCAATGCTGAAATCGTCTTTGGTTGCTGCGGCGACAAACCTTTGTAGACGAACTTTTCGCATCCGATTGGTTCGAAAGTAACCTTCTGCCTTCGACAGTATATGACAACGTCATATTTTGTGAGGAAGTCCATCCCCACAATTACATCATGGTTGTACATGTCGATTGTAAGCAACGCCATTTTCATGGCAGCTACTTACCATGTAATGAGACATTAAGGAATAAAATTAGAGTATTTTCATAGCTTTCAGATGCACATTTGAAGAACATGATCAGGTATACGGTCGTATACGTGGTCGTGTACCATTCAAACTGTGTACACGTGAAAGAGGCCGTGTTTCAAAACCAGGCCATGTTGAGGAATTCCAACTAGTACACGCCCGTGTCCAGAATGTACACGCTCATGTTGCCTTATACATACCCATGTAAGAGGCCGTGTAAAAGACTGTGTACTGAGCTGAAAGCCGTTGAAAAGACTCTAAAAAATGTGTGAAACCTAATTACTATATAATGAGTAATTTAGTTGTAAAATATAGTATATTTTCTAGTTGAATAGACTAAGCAAATACGATACTGTTTAAGTACTATTCACGTAGTGAAAGGGGTGACCGACAGTGAACCCGATCCACCCTATTATGTGTATAAATGTATGAGACACGCAGTGCCAGGAAATTGGTCTGAATGACCATTTCTTGACACGAGACTGGTGAATAGATCACTAGAATGCTGGGATCGAACATATGAGCATAATAGCAAGAGATAACCTTAGTAAGGGTACGATATTGAGAACATGGTCCGAATGACCTCTTCTCACCTAGAGACTAACAAAATCAAAGTCAGAGCACTCAGACTAGTCAGTTAAGTAGAAAATGATGAATAGTGAATAGTGAGAAATACAGTGTCAAGTTATTGGCCAAGACGGCCTTAAATTGACCTAAAACTGATATATGAACGGTTAGTACACTAGATCTAGTTAATTGAGTACAAAATGAGAATTTTAGTTTGAGAGATACGCAGTATCAGGATGAGGGTCAAGACGACCTTTCCTCGCTCCAAAACTGATATATTTGGACTCAGAACGTCCAAATTAGTCAATCAAGCACCTGACACATTTTTTGAGATGGGATCACATAGATCCTGAAAATTGGCCCAGACGACCTCCGATGGACGTAAAACTGATAAAAATGGAATCAGCACATCCAAATTACTCAAAAGAGATTATGTCTGAAATTTCACCGGAGAACGCCTCGGTTTACGTACGAAAGGACAACAAGTGTAGACACAACCACAGTATATGATATGAATAGTAACTTAGACTGATAATGGGCTCTTAGATAGTATAAAATAATTAGGAATTGACAGTACAAAAAATCAGAACCCATAGGCACAATTTTGGTTGAAAACTATAACACTGCCGAAAAGGGGTCTAATACCAAAGAGGAAAACTTAGACTGCAACAAGAGGCCTTCATAGATGAATTTTGGCCCTAGAAAACCACGCATTTTTAGCCCCAATTTCCAGCCAAACATAGCCCACAAATCATGCCTGCATGCTTATGACACCATGGAATAAAATAAGCCAAAAGTGCATGAAAATACTATTGCTTTTTCATGCCATTTAATGCACCACATTAATGCAAGTTGGCCTAGGTTTCTTTTCTGAAATTTCAACCTTGAATCCCACGTTTGGATGCTGTAAATGCAAAAGAAATTATCTCCAAAGTGGTCAATTAAAGCTTGGATTAGAATGAATAAAAAATGCCAAAGTAGGGGACAAATTCCTATTGCCTTTTTCCACCCATTAATGCAACTTTTTCTCTCTTCTTCCCAAGGCAGCTCCCTCGAAACGTTTTTTTAGCTGGAAATGTAGCACATTTGTCCCCTAGATTAGCTAAAGTTGGCTTAATTAAGTTGGCTTAGATGTGGTTAATCTTGCTTAGCATTTGCCTATAAATAGGCATGTATGCCTTTGTGTCTCATTTCTTCCTTTTGGCACACTAAAAACCCTAAAACGCCAAAGTTTTTCTCCCTCTTTTTCTTTAGCAAACCCATGCCCTGTGCAGCCCCAAAACACTCCAAAGTTCACAAAAAATTTGTAAGGACCACCCCGTCCCTATAACTTAACAAATTTTTCAATGAAAATTTAAGGAATAATTTGATGCATTTTTAGTGCAAATACATCGAACACAGTCAGGTATACGGTCATGTGATAAACCGTGTATTGATCGGACTGTTTTATGAGAGAGGCCGTGTGAGTTAACGTGGCCATGTAGTTTTATATGGTCAGGTATACGGCCATGTAAGTGGCCGTGTACTGCTCTGGTAAAGTAAGCGTGTTCCAAGACACGGTTGTGTTAAGAAAGCTCGGCTAGTACACACCCGTGCTCGAGCCATACGCGCCAGTGTTAGAACCCGTGTAGAAGGCCGTGTACTGAGCAAAGAGCTAATTTGAAGACTTTTGTAATGCGTGAAACCTAATTACTATGAAATGAGTAATTAAGTTGATAAATACAGCATAAATTCCAGTTGAATAGACTAAACAGGTGCAGTACTGTTTATTACTAATCATACAGTGAAAAGGGGTAACCAACAGAGAACCCGGTCTACCCTGTTATGTGTATAAGTGTATGAGATATGCAGTGTCATGAAACTGGTCTGGATGACCATTTCCTGTACAAGATTGGTGAGCAGATTACTAAAATGCTTGGAGCAAACGTCTGAGTACAACAACGAGAATCTCCCTAGTAGGGGTACAGTATCAAGAAAATGGTCCAGATGACCTCTTTTCACCCAGAGACTGACAAAATCGGAGTCAAAACACTCAGACTAGTCAGTTAGAACAGAAAACAGTGAATAGTGAATAGTGTAAGGCACAGTGTCAAGTTAATGGCTAAGACAGCCTTGGTTTGACTCAAAACTGATATATTTAGACTCAGGACGTCCAAATTAGTCAAACGAGCACTTGACACGTTTTTTGAGGTGGGACCACACAAATCTCAAAAAATGGTCTAGACGACCCCAAACGGACATAAGACTGATAAAATTGAAATCAGAACGTCTGAATTAGTCAAGAGAGACTGTGTCTGAAATTTTGCCTAGGAACGCCCCGGTTGACATGTAAAAGGACAACACAGTGTAGACACAAAAACAGTATAGGAAATGAATAGTGATTTGACATAGAATGGGCTCTGAGACAGTATAAAATAATTAGAAATCATCAGTACAAAAGTAGGATTTAGAAAATCCAATTTTTGGATGAAAATTAGAACACTGCCAAGAAAGGACCGAAAAACACAGTAGAAAACTAGACTGCACAGAACTGATTCGGTTGGACCTTTACCCCAACCAAACCATGCCCCCTTTGGTTAGGAAAATAGCTGCAAAACCAGCTGCAAAACTAGCTAAAAATGATCCCTTAAATCAAGGGATGTGTTAGAGTTTTTAGATTAAAAAAATGGGGTTTTAAGGACAAGAGGACCATGACCATTTAATGCAAACTTGCTCCCTTTCACCCTCTATCATGGCCTCTGAAAATTTAAGGGCTGCAGCATAGATTTTTGTCCCCCAATTGAGCTAAATTGTGGCTTAATTAAGAGGGCTTAGAGTGAAGCAAATTTGCTTAGAATTGCCTATAAAAAGGTGCAACCACCCTTAGGTCTCACTTTTCCCATTTGCTCACAAAAACTCTCAAGAAAAATAATGCTTTCCCTCCCCTTTCTCATCAGAAAATCCGACCCCTCTTCAGCCCCTAAACCACCCATATTTTAACATAACTTTCACATAAAAGCTTGGCCATACAAGTTGCTAGAGGTGCACTCTTCTAAGGTAGTTTCGGTAAGACCCTAGAACCGAAATTTTTCTATGGTTTAGTTTTTCATCTTGGCTTGATATTAAGAGAAACGTTTTGTTTTCCTCGTGTTCTCATTCTAGCACAAGTGACCCCTCAACCCCCTTTGTTTTCCATGAAGCCTTGATAGCCACCCTTGGCTCGGTTATGCTTGGATCAAAGCCCTCTAAGGTATAAACCGAAAAACCCCCATCTTTTGTGGTTAGTTGTTTTTAAGTTTTTGATCAAAGGAGATTTATGTGTATTTGTTTATGCACATGGGTTGTAATAAGTTATTTGAGCCCTTAGCTTTCAATTTTTAAAATTTTTGTGGTTGTGGTTGTGTTTACTTTAGTTTACAAGTGGTTTGAGATATGTGTGTGCACGAGTGTATAGAGGGTGGCTGGACACAAAATCTGTCCCCAGGATAAGCCATGAATTTTGGCCATTTTGACCCACTTAGGGTCCGAATCTAGGATTTGGTAAAACATGAAGTTTTAAGAAAATTTTGATACGGTCATTTTTTCATCAAATAGCCATTGGCAAAAATGAAGCTACGATAGACTTTTCGGCTAGTATTTGTTTAGTGTCCAAAACTAGGAGTAACAAATCCGGACCAAATGAACAGCCTCAGATTTTTATTAAAATGACCCTTTTGGAGGCTAAACCAGACTTTGGTCAAAATACAAAATTTTTAAATCTCGACGAAACCTTGAAACCAATACACGTGGGTTTCAAAAATTCGGCCGTTTCGGCCCCAAATAGACCTGTTTTTAAAAGTGTGTAAAACTGGAACTTTTATAAAAACTGGGCACAAAGGCCATGGGTTTGATGAATTTAGGAGCTGTTAGAGTTAGAGTTAGGCTCCAAAATGAAAATGAGAATCATTCATTTCATTGAGGATGAAAAGTTTCATGAATGCCAAATTCTCAAACAAAGCCTTTTCGAACAAGTTTCAAATTATTTTCAAAAAATGGTCCAACACCACACTTTTGAGCACATTCACCATGTGTTCCCTTTAAATGACTTAGAAAAGATTTCAACAAAAACACCTTCATCCTCCAACGGGGTGAGGTGAGACTCGTTTTCAAAAATATGGGGATACCATACCCCTTTCAAACCATTTCAAACTCCTTGCTTTTAAAAAAAATGTGGGGACGCCATACCCCTTTCAAAATGAAAAAAAATCCTTTTTGTTAGAATTCCTAGATTTAAACAAGTTTTTCAAAAAGGGTTCGTGCATAACCCTAAGAGAGGTTTCACATAGAACAAAGGACGTTTTTACTGCGATATGGTAGAGGTAGCCTGGGTGGCTACTATACCAAAAACGCAAGGTAACCCGGTAGACTACCACACCTAAATAAGCAAAGTAACCCGGATGGTTACTATACCAAGCCTACGCATAGTAGCCCGATAGGCTACCTAGTTGCCAAAATGCAAGGTAATCGGTTGGTTGACTGATCGATAAATCAGTCAAGGACCGTGTTCAGAGCAACATTATGAGGAACGTTGATTTAACTGTCAAGAAGACAGTTAATCAAACACGACGGAAACTAGACACCAAATTCCCAGATAGGCCAATAGGGTACTGAGGGACCCTGGTACTACATGAAAACACGAGTATAGGCAAAAGTAGCCTAAGGACGTGTTAGTTAATTTATGGGACCATAAATTAATTAACCACATACAAATAAGTTAACTCTTGAGATAGAAAGTAAGTAGTGCCGATGGCAATCGGGATCGAGTAATTATCTACTTTAGTCACTAACAGTATTGGTGACTTAGAAAAGATATTAACGAGAGATGTTATTGATGATATGTAGTAACCTGTAAATTTCTAAAGGCACGAATACAAGTGCTTACAACTAGGTAAGTACAACTCCACTTGCAACATGAATAAAATGATGTTAAAATGATGGTTTTACAGTATGTTAAGTATGCCTTACATGCACACGATATTGCACAGCATGCATAAGAGCATTTTCACAATCGAGTAGATTGATGAAAGAACAAGTTAGAAGCCATAGATCCCTACCACGTAGGATTGGGGACAGCTTAGAGAAGTGTATGGCTAGAATAGTTAAACAAGATGGAAATAAGTAGGTGTGTCGTATCGGCTCCTTTAGTCGAAGGGGTTTCCAGTTAAAGAAAGTTAAGGCCAAAAGTTGAGCATCAGTTGATGGCTCTTTGGTATTAGTTGACCTCGGGCATTACCGTTGGTCTGCGCACACATGGTACTGACACATGGGCCCTAAATAGACAAAAGAAAGAAAAGAGTACTAAAGCATAAATGAACATAACCGAATCATGCATAGTTCACTGTCTGCATTAGTTCGTTATGCTTTCAGCTACAGTAAGATACATGCATTTACATGAAGTAATCTGTATGCATATGGTATGTAAAGTTTGTATGCTATGACATGATATGTGATGATATGGTATATGCTAAGTGGTATATGTGACTATCTTGCATGTTTATGCATTTTAAAGTATGTATTATGTTTAAACATGATTTGCAGTTAACATGTTGTACTTACTAGGCGTAAAGCTCACGGAGTATGTTCATGCTGTAGGTAAGCGTCTTATGGCATAAGCCACGATGGGTAATGACGGCGGCGGAGGCGGATGTGAGGTGAGGTTATGGACACCATACGAGTTAAACTTCCGCACAGTTTAAGGAAACAGTATTTTGAACAGTAACAGTACAGTACCAGTAAATGGTACTTTTAAATAGTAATCGTTAAATAGTATTTTTGAATAGTAATGGTTACACAATATTTTTAAATAGTAATAGTTGAATAGTATTTTTGAATAGCAGCCGTTTGATATTATTCAAAAATACTATTTACACAAAATCAACAGTATAAGTATGTTTGCAAGATTAAATTTATTATGCTTCAAATTCCTCTTTTAATAGTACATGTACATGAACAGTAAATACGTACGCATTTAAAAAAAAAATTCTTCTAAAATTAGGGTAACCTATTAAAGATATTTTAAGTAAATAATATTCAATTGCAAGAAAGTATAAGTAAAAGTAAAGAAACAGTAGTTTTATAGTGATGGTCCGGACCGCCTAGGGCACGGGGCGTCACAGTTGGCATCAGAACGGTTTCCTGCCACCCTACCTCACATCGCCGCACGCCAGCCTAATCTGTCTAAGTAAGTTAGTTATTTTCTTTTCCAGTATCAGCATATAAGTTAACATCTATATTATAATAGGAGATATGGCCGCATCAGTAGACCCTCAGCACCAAGACGATGATAAGGCAGTAAGTGATGCCTTCACGGGGATGGGCTTAGATATGTTCGATAGTTGGCATAGGCCTAACAAGCTGTTGAGGTGGGTTCAGCAGGTGGAGGTCGCCTTTCGTACCTGCCATGCCCTACCTTACCTGCAAGTGGAGCTAGCAAGCAGCAAGTTAGATGGACCAGCATTGACTTGGTGGTTGGACTAGCGAAGGGAGGGAAGACCAGTGCCAGATTGGGCCACCTTCTGCCAGGAACTCCATGCCATGTTTGCATTACTCGCATTCGAGAAACTCTATGGTCCAGATAGGAATTTTGGCACATGGAGAGACATGCACTAGAGGGGGTATGACGTGTAGGAAAATAAATCGGTAAAAACGTATCAGAGTGGCGCAGCGGAACAACAAAAATTTTTAGATCGTTAAATATCTCATGATGCCATATACAATAAACCAACAACAATTAAAACTCATACCTCAAGGATGCCAATCTGCAGGAGGAGAATGACCGGAGGTTTCAACCAACTAGCCTTCTCTACTATTCTCCAATTCCCGAATGGCTGAGTGTGTGGGCACTCTGAACCTCGATCGGTATGCTAGCACTGCTAGTCTTCTTCCGACCACCCAGATCTCTAAAGAACTTTATTGTCACGATGAGCTGTGCAACAATAAGCCTGCTCACCTGAAAGTCTGTGGTCTGAGAGAACTGGAGTGGCAGGACCTCTATTTATAGACCTGCATGGGGTGATTCTCTGAATTTGAATTGGACTAGCAAAAGATATTTTCCCTTATCCATAACCAAAAAATCCGAATTTTTCCATCAAAAAATCCAACAAAAAATTCGGTTTTTCTTAGGATAAATCCAATGCAAATCTAAACAAGATTTTAACTAGAATTTTATCTCCCTTTTTCAACCCAAAAAATCTGAAAATTACAAGGAGAATATCTCCTAAAAATTTCGGCCATTATGGATAAGGGAGAATCAAAAATTCCACTAGGATTTTCAAGCTTGAATCTTATCTCAACCTTATCCAAAATAACCGAATTTTCCTAGGAGATTTTCTCCCTAATTTCGGCCACTTTTCAGGGAAGGAGAGAATCCAAATTCAACTGGGATTGAAACTTGAATTTTCCCTTGAATCTTATCCATAAAAAAACCGAAATTTCCTTGAGGATTATCCTCAAAATTGTAGGATAATAAATCGGTAAAAACGTATCAGAGTGGCGCAGCGGAACAATAAAAATTTTTAGATCGATAAATATCTCATGATGCCATATACAATAAACCAACAACAATTAAAACTCATACCTCAAGGATGCCAATCTTGCAGGAGGAGAATGACCGGAGGCTTCAACCAACTAGCCTTCTCTACTATTCTCCAATTCCCGAATGGCTGAGTGTGTGGGCACTCTGAACCTCGATCGGTATGCTAGCACTGCTAGTCTTCTTCCGACCACCTAGATCTCTAAAGAACTTTATTGTCACGATGAGCTGTGCAACAATAAGCCTGCTCACCTGAGAGTCTGTGGTCTCAGAGAACTGGAGTGGCAGGACCTCTATTTATCGACCTGCATGAGGTGATTCTCTGAATTTGAATTGGATTAGGAAAAGATATTTTCCCTTATCCATATCCATAAAATCTGAATTTTTCCAAGGGAGAATCTCCACAATAAAATTCGGTTTTCTTAGGATAAATCCAATCCAAATCTAAACAAGATTTTAACTAGAATTTTATCTCCCTTTTCAACCCAAAAAATCCAAAAATTTCAAGGAGAATCTCTCCTAAAGATTTCGGCCATTATGGATAAGGGAGAATCTAAAATTCCACTAGGATTTTCAAGCTTGAATCTTATCTCAACCTTATCCAAAAATAACTGAATTTCCTAGGAGATTTTCTCCCTAAATTCGGCCACTTTTCAGGGAAGGAGAGAATCCAAATTCAACTAGGATTGAAACTTGAATTTTCCCTTGAATCTTATCCACAAAAAATTTGAAATTTCCTTGAGAATTATCCTCAAAAATTTCGTCCACTTTTGTTGGGATTTGGATTCAAAATTCAAGTAGGATTCTAACAAGATTATCCTCTCTAAATCCAACTCAAATTCGAATTTCAAACCTTGTGAATTTTCCACAACAAATTCGAATCCTACTCGGATTGTGATTCAAAATTTGAATTTCAAATTTCAAATTCAAATTTCAAATTCAAATTTCAAATTTCAAATTTCAAATTCAAATTTCAAATTCGAATTTCAAATTCAAATTTCAAATTCAAATTTCAAATTTCAAATTTCAAATTTCAAATTTCAAATTTCAAAATTCAAATTTCAAATTCCACAAAACGGTTGTGTTTCATATTCTTGTTCTCATGGATAATTTTCTACAACTCCAATCCAATCTCAAATAAAATCATGACAACTTTATTTGGAATTCG
This sequence comes from Antiaris toxicaria, assembly GCA_035233585.1. Classification (NCBI taxonomy): domain Eukaryota; kingdom Viridiplantae; phylum Streptophyta; class Magnoliopsida; order Rosales; family Moraceae; genus Antiaris; species Antiaris toxicaria. The sequence continues at coordinate 26,682,766 of CP141154.1, forward strand.
AATAATTGTGTACTCTATTATCCAAAATAAAATCTTAATCCAACCGGAGAGAATCTTGTCTACCATCTTAATCCTGTGTCATCACCATCCATGCATAATAAACTAGCCAATAGCATACATAAATCAATTTGCCAAACGTTAAGGAATTATGTGGAGCTAGTAGAGGGACTGATTGGATATATATAATCGAGCTCCCGTGATTCCATATGATCATCATTCTTTACCGAACAACTCAATCATATAATCACTAGTTTCAGAGTCACACCACTATAAACCTGAAACTGAACTCCCAATTATATACCGTATTACTTAAGCCTGTGACGAGCTACTATCCAATGACCTTGTCATATATGCAAAACCCTCATATGATACCCATGATCAGCCTTAGGTCAAAGTCCGTTTAATCCTACTGATCAGGCTATTTAAAGTTCCATAATACTACCGAATTAAGAAAATGATTATTCACCATATGTGAATAAGAAGTCATCCGCCCAGCAGACGACCCAAGGCCTTGTCCATTTTCACATTCAGTATAATGCCTTTAAGAGGATACCTTTAACTCCTCAGAGCTATGATTCCGATATCTGCAAACAAACCCTTCATCGTATATAAGTCATGCACCCAACGAACCGGTTTATAAGCTTACTACCTCTGAGACACTTTAGCCATTGGAACATAAAAGTACACAAGTCATATACATGAAGAAGTTCATTTACTCAGGATTAAGGTTATTGCACAATGAACGTCAAAAGCAGATTGATCCACTCATAGCGGACTACGTAGATCAATCACGCTTTAGTCCCGGTCTAATATGTCACCACCAAGCAACATATCTATGTCTCTACTTGGGAGTCCAGCTCCAGACAGTCAAGACAAACCGTCCCCTCCAAGGCTTTAGACAACATAATAGTCTTAACATGAGTTAGATGCTCGGTCTAACCCCATAGACTACAGACCATAGTTTAGACTGCTAACTTTAGAACATTGTCTTCTCGCATACAAAAGTCCATTGCATGCAACGTTCTAACAGTTTTAACACAAGTAGTCAGTGAGCCATATTTGCTTACATTTACTTTAACATGTAAATAAGACGAGGACAGATAGCAATGCAATGAATAACCTCTATGTATAATTTTATTATCCAGTTCAAAATGAATACATCAAAATGTCTCTGATACTTATGGCATTTCCTAACAAAAATTTCGTGCAACATTTGTTAGGATTTGGATTCAAAATTCAAGTAGGATTCTAACAAGATTATCCTCTCCAAATCCAACTCAAATTCGAATTTCAAACCTTATGGATTTTCCACAACAAATTCGAATCTTACTTAGACTGTGATTCAAAATTTGAATTTCAAATTTCAAATTCAAATTTCAAATTTCAAATTTCAAATTCAAATTTCAAATTCAAATTTCAAATTCGAATTTCAAATTCAAATTTCAAATTCAAATTTCAAATTCAAAATTCAAATTTCAAATTTCAAAATTCAAATTTCAAATTCCACAAAACGATTGTGTTTCATATTTTTGTTCTCATGGATAATTTTCTATAACTCCAATCCAATCTCAAATAAAATCATGGCAACTTTATTTGGAGTTCGAATAATTGTGTACTCTATTATCCAAAACAAATTCTGAATCCAACCGGAGAGAATCTTGTCTACCATCCTAATCCTGTGTCATCACCATCCATGCATAATAAACCAGCCAATAGCATACACAATTCAATTTGCCAAATGTTAAGGAATTATGTGGAGCTAGTAGAGGGACTGATTGGACATATATAATCGGGCTCCCGTAAATCCATATGATCATCATTCTTTTACCGAACAAGTCAATCATATGATCACTAGTTTCAGAGTCATACCACTATAAACCTGAAACTGAACTCCCAATTATATACCGTAATACGTAAGCCTGTGATAAGCTATCGTCCAATGACCTTGTCATGTATGCCGAACCCTCATATGATATCCATGATCAGCCTTAGGCTAAAGTCCGTTTAATCCTACTGATCAGGCTATCTTAAAGTTCCATTATACTACCGAACAAAGAAAATGATTATTCACCATATGTAAATAAGAAGTCATCTACCCAGCAGACGACCCAAGGCCTTGTCCATTTTCACATTCAGTATAATGCCTTTAAGAGGATACCCTTAACTCCTCATTAGAGCTATGATTCCAATATCTGTAAACGAACCCTTCATCGTATACAAGTTATGCACCCAACGAACCGGTCTATAAGCTTACTACCTCTGAGACGCTTTAGCCATTGGAACATCAAAGTACACAAGTCATATACATGAAGCTGTCCTTTTACTCAGGATTAAGGTTACTGCATAATGAACGTCAAAAGTAGATCAATCCACTCAAAGTGGACTACGTAAATCAATCACGCTTTAGTCCCAGTCTAATATGTCACCACCAAGCAACATATCTATGTCTCTACTTGGGAGTCCAGCTCCAGACAGTCAAGACAAACAGTCCCCTCCAAGGCTTTAGACAACATAATAGTCTTAACATTAGTTAGATGCTCGGTCTAACCCCATAGACTATAATTTAGACCGCTAACTTTAGAACATTGTCTTCTCGCATACAAAAATCCATTGCATGCAACATTCTAACAGTTTAACACAAGCAGTCAGGGAGCCATATTTGCTTACATTTACTTTAACATGTAAATAAGACGAGGACAGATAGTAATGTAATGAATAACCTCTATATATAATCTTATTATCCAGTTCAAAATAAATACATCAAAAATGTCTCTAATGCTTAGGGTATTTCCTAACAATCTCCCACTTGCCCTAAGCCAGCAGATGTGCCATGTTACGAATCCCCATCGCCTCTACGTACCTCTCAAAGCTTCTAGCCACCAAAGTCTTAGTAAAGGGATCGGCGATATTATCCTCGGATGCGATCTTACATACATCTACTTGCCCTGTCTCCACATGCCCTCTAATAATATGATATCCCCGATCGATGTGCTTGGTCCTCTTGTGGTGCCGAGATTCCCTTGTGTTGGCAATAGCCCCTGTATTATCACAGTAAAGTGTGATAGGCTTGTCAACACCCGGAATGACCTCAAGGTCTCTAAAGAACTTACGGAGCCAAACCGCTTCTTTAGATGCCTCAGCCGCAGCCACATACGTAGCCTCCATAGTAGAGTCAGCTGTGCAGCCCTGCTTCACGCTCCTCCACACAATGGCGCCTCCTCCGAGTAAAAACACTGATCCAGATGTCGATTTCCTCGAATCCTTACAAGTCTGGAAGTCTGAGTCCGTGTATCCTACGGGTGTTAGGTCCCCTCCAGAATACACCAGCATATAATCCCTCGTTCTCTTAAGATACTTGAGTATATGCTTTACAGCTTGCCAGTGCTTGGTTCCAGGATTTGCTTGATATCGACTCAACATACCTACTGCAAAATATATATCCGAGCGAGTGTAAAGCATAGCGTACATAAGGCTACCCACAGCGGATGCATAAGGGACCTTACTCATACGCTCTCTTTCTTCCGATGTCTTGGGACAGTCATCCAATGAAAGAGTTAGACCGGCAATAGAAGGTTGTGAACCTTTCTTTGCCTCTTGCATTGCATATTTGTCAATTATTTTATCTATGTATGAAGCTTGGGATAACGCTATCATTTTGTTCTTTCGATCTCTGAAGAGACGAATGCCTAGAACATAATTAGCTTTTCCCAAGTCCTTCATGTCAAACTGCTGGTGTAACCAAAGCTTGACCGATGATAAGTTCCCTACATCATTCCAAATGAGTAGTATATCATCGACATAGAGTATCAGAAAGACCATATTTCCATCCTTAATACGTTTATAAACACAAAGTTCATCAACGTTCTGCTCAAAACCAAATGTTTTAATTGCTTGATCAAACCTCTGGTTTCATGAGCGGGATGCTTGCTTTAACCCATAAATGGATCTAAGCAACTTGCAGACTTTTCTTTCTTGGCCTTTCGCTACGAACCCTCCATATAGATACACTCTTCAAGATGGCCATTCAAGAATGCCGTCTTGACATCCATTTGCCAGATCTCGTAATCGAGAGCCGCAGCAATGGACAAAAGAATACGGATAGACTTCAGCATAGCAACAGGCGAAAAGGTTTCCTCGTAATCGATTCCAGCCTTTTGCGTATATCCCTTTACAACCAGTCTAGCTTTGAAAGTTTTCACTCTCCCTTCTGCATCCTTCTTTCTTTTGTAGACCCATTTGCATCCAATGGGTTTTATCCCATCCGGCAAATCTACATGTTCCCAAACAGAGTTGGATTTCATAGAATCAATCTCATTGTTCATAGCCTGTTTCCAAGATTTAGAATCAACATCATTTATAGCTTCATCATATGTGACCGGATCTTCCTCATGCTCATGAGCCTCTGCCTGGTATACCTCAGCATCATACATGAAGATATTAGGTTTCTTAGAAACCCTCCCACTACGACGAGGCACCCTAAATTGTTGATCGTCTGCAGGTCTTTCACTGGAACTCGGACTTGCATCCATGACCGAAATCTGTGGAGCAGTTCTTTCACCTGATAACTCCTCTAGCACCACTTTGCTTCGAGGCTTAAAGTCATTCATGTGACTTTCCTCCAAGAATGTCGTATGAGTTGAGACAATGACTTTTTGTTCCTTCGGGTTATAGAATAGACCTCCTTTAGTTCCTTTTGGATACCCTACAAACATGCACAATTCTGATCTTGGTTCCAACTTTTTCGCATCCCCATCCAGTACATGTGCCGGGCAGCCCCATATTCTCATATGTCCAAGGGAGGGCTTCCTGCCACGCCACAATTCATACGGAGTTCTGGGAATTGATTTGTTCGGAACCTGGTTCAGAATATAGCATACCGTTTGTAAAGCATATCCCCAAAATGATAATGGCAGCGTTGAATAACTCATCATGGACCGTACCATATCCAACAAGGTCCTGTTTCTCCTTTCGGCTACACCATTATGTTGTGGAGTACCAGGTGCAGTCAATTAGGATAAAATCCCGTTCTCTACAAGATGTCCTAGAAATTCATCGGAGAGATATTCGCCACCTCGATCAGATCGAAGTGTCTTTATGGATTTATCCAATTGCTTTTCCACTTCCGCACGATACTCTTTGAACTTGTCAAAGGTTTCGCTCTTGCGGTGCATCAGATACATATATCCATGCCTCGAGTAATCATTTATAAAATAGACATAATACTCGAACCCTCCTCGTGCTGTGACGTTCATGGGGCCACATACGTCAGTGTGCACAATTTCTAAGAGCTCCTGAGCCCTTGTACCCTTAGCTCCAAAAGACCTCTTAGTCATTTTACCCTCTAGACAAGACTCACATTGGGGAAGTCGTACCTCCTCCAGAGATTCTAAAGGACCGTCTTTCACCAATCTTTGAATCCTATCCTGATTAATATGACCAAGTCTTAAATGCCAAAGATACCCCTTGTTAGAGTGAGAAACTTTCAACCTTTTAGAGTTATCAATTAATTTAGTGTCAAGCAGTGAGTACATCTTTGGTTTGATCAAATATAGGTTTCCATCCATCCATCCAAAACAGATAAAAGACTTATTTCTACGAATATTAACTCTTTTACTAAAAGAGACTGAATAAAAATCCTTTATTAAACAAGCTACCGATATAAGGTTCCTCCTGAAATTAAGAACATAAAAACAGTCTTTTAATAAAATAAACCTAAATTGATCAAAATAAAGGTAAACATCTCCCACTGCCTCAGCCACCACCAAGCTGCCGTCCCTGGTTCACAACGAGAGGTTCCTATCATGTAGACTTCTCGTTTCCACGAACCCCTGCATAGAAACACAAACATGATTAGTGGCGCCCGAATCAATGACCCAAGTGTCTTTCGATTCTTCCACCAAACACGCTTCTAAGTAAAGAAGTTCCTTACCTTCCTTGCCCTTGGCGGTTAGGATTTCCTAGCAAGCCTTCTTGAAATGACCTACCTTCCCACAACGGAAGCACTTGGACTTTTTAGGGTCCCTGGGCTTCTTGTTCTTCTTCTTCTTCTTCCCATCCGAGACAGGAGGATTAGAAGAACTGAAAGCCGCTTGCTTCTGATTTGGCCTCTTCCTCTTCCGTGAGGGTTTGGAAGATTCCGCCAAATTGGCCTCACCTTTGGGTTGGACAGCATCCCCATCCCTGATCATCCGCTCATAAGCTTGCAGTTGTTTCATGAGCTCGGTTAGTCCTAACTCCCTTGTCGCTAGATTGTATGCGGCCTTAAACCCCACAAAATCTTTAAATAGAGTTTTGAACACCATTTCGATCTAGGTATTGTAGTCCAACTCAGCACCGTTTTCGGCAGCCTCAGCGAAGAATCCCATTAGAGTGATCATATGGTCCTTCACCAGAGTACCCGCCTTCTGCTTAGAGTTCATAATACTGGTGATAGCGGACTGTCGAGCCAATTTTTCTTGGCCTCCGAACATGTCCTCCAGATTTTCCGTGATCTCCCCAGCAATTTGATAAGTCTCATGCTGCTTTTGTAAAGCACTCGTCATGCTAGCAAGTATGTAGCTTCGAGCTATATCATTGGATTCTATCCAACGAGTATAGGCAACCGGGACCTCCTCAATCGGTGTGTCAGGTTTTGGCCCTGGTGGGCATGGTTCGTCCAGTACGAACTTGTGTCTCTCGCAGATGAGAACTATTAACAGATTCCTTTTCCAATCCTTATAATTGTCACGATTCAGTTTATTCTCAGTAAGTATTGAAATGAAGGGTGTCGGTGACATTTTGAACTGAAATAAAATTATACTAGACATCATTACAAACCCCAAGCAAATATACAGATAATTTAGCAAATAAAACATACAAGTATGTTCCTAAATGAAACTTGAAAAACATGTAGCATTGCAATGGTAATTCTCAACACCTATTGCCCCAAGCCATCGAGGGGTGGTCATGAAAACAAATAGCCAGAACATGGACCCCGTCCAATTGATATATGTTACCTTAAATCCTCCAAGGTTAAGACATATATTAATAACCGCTTATTTGGCCACCAGTTTAGTTAACAGAGCTTCTAGGGAAGGTTAATAACTAAACGAGTCTTGAGTGTATAACCATTGTTTACGTAGCCCGATCCATGTCCTACCAAGCCACCGAGGGGTGGTCATGAATAGGATCGTACCCGAACACGTTTTCCACATAGGAGATCCAATCTAGTATACCAGCAGCGGTAAACACCTACCAAGGGGTGTGGTCAGGGCAGAACTGATGCGAGGCGTTACCATGCTTTCGCATATGGATCAACAATGGAGGCCGTGGGTTTTGTTTGAAACCCACTCCTACTCAATATTTTGAAAAACATGCAAGTTTTGACAAATTATGTATGATCAATATAGTATGAGCGGCACTCACCTATCCTATATGACATGTTATCAAATATGCATACAAAACATCCATCAATACATATTTATACATCCATGGCATATCACAGAAAAAATAATTGATAGAATAACCAAGCCATGGTTCCATCCTAGAACAAAGAAAATAAAGATTACAAAATTCCATCCAAAGCATTCTTTGGGTCTTGAATTTCGTTCCGTCTTCTTATATCCATCTTTATGTAGCCTCTCCATTTATTTCTCATCCCAAGAATTATTTAAAATTTGAATCTCTAAAAATTTAAATTTCAAATTCAAATTCCAAATTCGAATTTCAAATTTAAATTTCCAATTCAAATTCCAAATTCGAATTTCAAATTTAAATTTCCAATTCAAATTTTAAACAATTTTAAACATCATGTGTAATAATATGTAATTTCAAAAATTTCAAATTTTCAATTACATATTTTTAAACATGATTTAAAATTAAATCTCAAATTTAAAAATCAAAATTTTTCGAATTTTAGACCGTCGTACAGCCGCCTCCGAAGGCGGCAGCCGCCGTGGGCAGCCACCAGCCCCAAAGGGGCAAGTAGCCCACGGCTGCCCCCTATGTGCAGCCTTGCCGGGCTGCAGGCCAAGCCTGCAGCGCTAGGCTGCACACCCAGGCTGGGTGTAGCAGCCAGCTGGCTGCAGACAGTGCCTGCAACCAGAGGCTGCACGCCCAGGCTGCGGCTAGCCTTGGGCAGGCCACGGCCACCTTTGGCTGCAGGCCAAGCCTGTGACCGTGGGTGGTGTTGGCCTGCACAGGGCTGCCACAGCCCCATCCTGCCCGAGGGCAGGGGCTGCAGCCCCACCAAGGTCCGTCGGCCTATCCCGTGGGGTCGTGTCACGATTTTCGTGTCATATTCCAATTTACCTATTAGGATCTCCAAAAATTAATTTGAATCTCGATTAAATTGAAATTTTCTACACAATCAAAATTTCAACCTTTAAATCAAATTTAACTTTTGGGAAAAAAATAAATTACGGTCTTCAATCTTCAATCTCCTCCAAGAATAATTACATAAAATTTCCTAAACCGTTTCCGGTGTACAAAAATTCTAACCAAAAAAATTCTAAGAGACAAAAGTTAAAACCCATGGGAAAATTATAGTGTTAATAAACTGCTCTCATGGTTACATAAAAATTCCTAGATACAATTTTTCCAAATTCTAAGGAACCATAACCGGTATAAACAAGCATGCTTATAATAATTCAGAAAATTAAAATAACCACATACTTTATACATAATCCATGATAACAACATAAAGGAACCCTAGAATGCCACTCTCTAAATATCAAATCCATACATAAATAAAAAGACTAAGTAATTGTCTAATTTATGTACATGGCATAGTCATGAGATGGCTCTGATACCAATTGTAGGAAAATAAATTGATAAAAATGTATCAGAGTGGCGCAACAGAACAATAAAAATTTTTAGATCGTTAAATATCTCATGATGCCATATACAATAAACCAACAACAATTAAAACTCATACCTCAAGGACGCCAATCTGCAGGAGGAGAATGACCGGAGGCTTCAACCAACTAGCCTTCTCTACTATTCACCAATTCCCGAATGGCTGAGTGTGTGGGCACTCTGAACCTCGATCGGTATGTTAGCATTACTAGTCTTCTTCCGACCACCCAGATCTCTAAAGAACTTTATTGTCATGATGAGCTGTGCAACAATAAGCCCGCTCACCTGAGAGTCTGTGGTCTGAGAGAACTGGAGTGATAGGACCTCTATTTATAGACCTGCATGAGGTGATTCTCTGAATTTGAATTGGACTAGGAAAAGATATTTTCCCTTATCCATAACCAAAAAATCTGAATTTTTCCATGGGAAAATCCAACAAAAAATTCGGTTTTTCTTAGGATAAATCCAATCCAAATCTAAACAAGATTTTAACTAGAATTTTATCTCCCTTTTTCAACCCAAAAAATCTGAAAATTACAAGGAGAATATCTCCTAAAAATTTCAGCCATTATGGATAAGGGATAATCAAAAATTCCACTAGGATTTTCAAGCTTGAATCTTATCTCAACCTTATCCAAAATAACCGAATTTTCCTAGGAGATTTTCTCCTTAATTTCGGTCACTTTTCAGGGAAGGAGAGAATCCAAATTCAACTGGGATTGAAAGTTGAATTTTCCCTTGAATCTTATCCACAAAAAAACCGAAATTTCCTTGAGGATTATCCTCAAAATTTCGTGAAACATTTGTTAGGATTTGGATTCAAAATTCAAGCAGGATTCTAACAAGATTATCCTCCCCAAATCCAACTCAAATTCGAATTTCAAACCTTGTGGATTTTCCACAACAAATTCGAATCTTACTTGGACTGTGATTCAAAATTTGAATTTCAAATTTCAAATTCAAATTTCAAATTTCAAATTTCAAATTTCAAATTTCAAATTTAAATTTCAAATTCAAATTCAAATTCGAATTTCAAATTCGAATTTCAAATTCGAATTTCAAATTCAAATTTCAAATTCAAATTTCAAATTTCAAATTTCAAAATTCAAATTTCAAATTCCACTAAACGGTTGTGTTTCATATTTTTGTTCTCATGGATAATTTTCTACAACTCCAATCCAATCTCAAATAAAATCATGGCAACTTTATTTGGAGTTCGAATAATTGTGTACTCTATTATCCAAAACAAAATCTGAATCCAACCGGAGAGAATCTTGTGTACCATCCTAATCATGTGTCATCACCATCCATGCATAACAAACCAGCCAATAGCATATACAATTCAATTTGTCAAACGTTAAGGAATTATGTGGAGCTAGTAGAGGGACTGATTGGACATATATAATCGGGCTCCCGTAAATCCATATGATCATCATTCTTTTACCGAACAACTCAATCATATGATCACTAGTTTCAGAGTCACACCACTATAAACCTGAAACTGAACTCCCAATTATATACCGTATTACGTAAGCCTGTGACAAGCTATCATCCAATGACCTTGTCATGTATGCAGAACCCCCCTCATATGATATCCATGATCAGCCTTAGGCCAAAGTCCGTTTAATCCTACTGATCAGGCTATCTTAAAGTTCCATTATACTACCGAACAAAGAAAATGATTATTCACCATATGTGAATAAGAAGTCATCCGCCCAGCAGACGACCGAAGGCCTTGTCCATTTTCACATTCAGTATAATGCCTTTAAGTGGATACCCTTAATTCCTTATTAGAGCTATGATTCCAATATCTGTAAATGAACCCTTCATCGTATACAAGTCATGCACCCAACGAACCGGTCTATAAGCTTACTACCTCTGAGACGCTTTAGCCATTGGAACATCAAAGTACACAAGTCATATACATAAAGCTGTCCTTTTACTCAGGATTAAGGTTACTGCATAATGAACGTCAAAAGCAGATCAATCCACTCAAAGCGGACTTCGTAGATCAATCACGCTTTAGTCCCGGTCTAATATGTCACCACCAAGCAACATATCTATGTCTCTACTTGGGAGTCTAGCTCCAGACAGTCAAGACAAACCGTCCCCTCCAAGGCTTTAGACAACATAATAGTCTTAACATGAGTTAGATGCTCGGTCTAACCCCATAGACTACAGACCATAATTTAGACCGCTAACTTTAGAACATTGTCTTCTCGCATACAAAAATCCATTGCATGCAACATTCTAACAGTTTAACACAAGCAGTCAGGGAGCCATATTTGCTTACATTTACTTTAACATGTAAATAAGACGAGGACAGATAGCAATGTAATGAATAACCTCTATATATAATCTTATTATCCAGTTTAAAATAAATACATCAAAAATGTCTCTAATGCTTAGGGTATTTCCTAACATGACGTCCTCTCGGGTATATGGGATGTCGACGAAGGAGAGACCATGGCGCATTATTGTCGGAGGTTTAAGGATGCGATGCTACCCTACATTCCCTTCAACCGCTCTTTCTGAGAATTAGTTGAGCTAGTTTGGAGAGGGGTACCCAGGGACGTTAGGGAACTTGTCCCCTACCCTCCACGACATCAAGATTTGAGGCATTTCCTTCAAGAGATAGAGTATGTCGAAGTTGATGCGATTAACGTTAGGAACTACGAGCAGGCACGCAATGCTGCTAATCTTGCCGTTCACGAGGAGGACCCTATTCCAGCTATACCATTGGCTGAGTACCGCTTTGAGGAACCAAAGGATGATGATGACATCCCCTATTTCTCCAATGATGACAAGGAGATGGAGGAGTATGAGCCAGAACCTTAAGTCATTATCGCTAGTGATGATGAGGTCAATTCAGGCTCGGAGGAGGAGGAGGATCCATAAGAATTCCCCCTCGATGAGAGTGACGATGAAGAGGTGTCCGATCCAGAATCAGTGATCATGCTAGAGTAACTACACTCTACCTCGGTAGTTTTGTCTAAGCTATGTATATATGTATAGAAGGAAGCAGTAGCTTTCCTCGCTAGACCTAAGTTAATGTACTTGTTGAGACCGTATCTTGGGAAGTGTGTATCACTCCCAACAAACAAAAGTTATGTACTTTCTTATGATATATGAAAAGCAACACCATTGCCCGAGGGCTCGATATGTTTTTTACACATGAGTATAGTGTGACAGTATGTGCGGGGTAGGTCCTAGCACTTAGAAGATGTTTCAATACGATAAATTAAGATACAAATCGTATTAAACATCACAGTAAAGAAAAAGAAAGGAAAGATATAATATGTATACTTATATTCATGATGATTGAGTAAAATCATTAAGATGACATGTGATACGAGTCCCAAGTACAAAGTGTGATAAAAGCAAAACTTATAGTTCTTTTCCCATTGTGTGATGGGGTTACATCAAAAGATATGGCAAGAACAAGAGCTCAGACTAATCAAGCCACTCGAGAAGACGAGTTAATGGCACGGCTCACAGCCGTGCAGGAGATGATGATGAACCAACAACAAGAGCTTGCTTAGCTCAGAGAGTAACTCAACCAACAATCTCAGGCACCACAACTTGTAGAGGTGCCAGCCCAAGCCGACCCAGTAGCCCCAGCAGTCCAGGCAGCTCCAGCACCACCAGTTGTGGTTGCTCCTACAACAGCAGATGTTCCCTTACCAGTCCCGAGAGATGGTGACTTATACAAGCAATTTCGATGTCTGAAGGCACTAGAGTTTGAGGGGACAACTAACCCTATCGAGGCAGATGACTGGCTAATCAACATCCAAGTCATCCTAGACCTTGTAGGGCTAACTGAGAGGGAAAAGGTACTATGGGCATCCCTTGCCCTACGTAAAGGAACACGACAGTGGTGGAAGACAGTTGCTATTAGGAGAGACGTTAATGCAATGAACTGGGCAGACTTCATTATTGAGTTCAGAGAAATGTATTTCAATGATGAAGCCTTAGCAGCACAACAAGATGAGTTCAACAATCTCCACCAAGGTGGTATGACTGTAATGGAAGCTGTCTGCAAGTTCGAGTAGCTAGCCCGACTGTGCCCCGACCTGGTGCCAACGGAAAAGGAAAGGGTCAGAAGGATGCTGACGATGTTCAGAACCGACATTGCCGTCCAAGTATGCGGTGGAAGCCACGGACCAACAACTGTGGCTGAGTGTGTCAGTTGAGCCATCAGGGCCGAATACTGGTTGGCCCAAGATAGGGAGAGGAAAGCATAGACCTTCAAGGCCAAGAAAGAGGAGAAGACACTAGCCAGACCCAACAAGGGAAGACCGAACCCCGATTCACAACATAAGGGTCAGAATATGGGAAACAGTCAGAGTAATCAACAGTCCCATAACAACAAGAGGAGAGGAAGCCAGAATAACCAAGGGCAACAGAGGAATTTTCCCCAGAAAAAGAACAATCAGGGAGGAAATGGCAGTCAGCACCCTCCTTGCCTGAAATACGGGAAGAACCACCTAGGAGAGTGCTGCTTAGGCACTAGCGGTTGCTACATCTGTGGCAAGGAAGGCCACTTCACTAAACAATGCAGCTCAAACCCTCAGAATCAGTAGGGCCAAGCCTGTGCCAGTAGCGGCCAACTACATGCCGCCCAAGCTAGAATTGAAAGTACACCTATAACCCAAGGTAGATTGGAAGCTCCAGAGATGCAGGGGAGAATTTACACCTTTACAAGGGAGGATGCAGAAGCTGGAACCTCAACTGTCATGACAGGTTAGCTTTCTGTCGCCAACTCTACTACGTTAGTATTATTTGATTCTGGAGCTGCACATTCTTTTGTGTCATCAAAGTTTGCTAGAGAACTAGGTCAGAACATAGACAAGATGAACCAAACTTTCCGAACTGCCCTTTCCCCCAGGGAAGTTTTGTTGTCTAGCTATTGAGCTAGACATGTACCAGTAGTTATCAGTGGGTACGAGCTGAGTGTAGACCTAATCATCATCGACATGTGTGACTACGACGTAATTGTGGGAATAGACTTCCTCGCTAAGTACAATGCTGTAATAGACTGTCAAAGACGAGAGGTTACCTTCGAGCTGAACGGGAACAAGAAGTTTGTCTACAAAGGGCTATCGTTGAAGCAACCGAAGATAATAATATCCGCTATGAGGGCTCACAAACTTCTATCCAGTGGATGCGTCGATTTCCTAGCACACATGGTAGACAGCAACCAGGAAGCAGAGATAAGGCCTGAAGATGTCCCAATGGTCAGAGAATTCATAGGAGTATTCCCAGAGGATCTGCTAGGACTTCTGTCAGAAAGGGAGATATCATTTGAGATCGAGCTGTTACCAGGATCAGCCCCCATCTCCAAGGCCCCATACAGAATGGCCTCGGTAGAGTTAAAGGACCTCCAGGCCCAGTTGGAGGACCTAATGGACAAGGGTTTCATTCGACAGAGCTGTTCACCGTAGGGAGCACCAGTTTTATTTGTGAAGAAGAAGGATGGAATGTTAAGGATGTGCATTGATTACAGGGAGCTGAACAAGGTCACTATAAAGAACAAGTATCCGTTGCCACGAATCGACTATCTGCTCAACCAACTCCGAGACGTTGCAGTGTTCTCAAAAATCGACCTACGTTCCGGGTATCACCAACTATGGATTAGAGGTACAGACATACCCAAGACAGCCTTCCGTACATGATATGGACAGTACGAGTTCCTCGTTATGTCATTCAGACTAACGAATACCCCCGCAGCCTTCATGGATCTGATGAATAGAGTGTTCAAGAAGTTCTTAGACAAGTTTATCATTGTGTTTATCGATGACATACTTGTGTATTCTAAGACAAGGGAGGAACACGAGGAGTATCTGAAAGCTATTCTACTTAAGCTAAAGGAGCACCAGCTATACGCCAAATTCTGCAAGTGTGAGTTTTGGCTGGAAAAGGTCCATTTTCTTGGTCACGTGGTCTCCAAAGATTGAGTATCAGTAGACCCAGCGAAAGTCGAAGTAATCAGCGAATGGCCGACTCCGAAGAACATAATGGAGATCTGCAGTTTCCTAGGCCTAGCAGGCTATTACAAACGTTGTTAGGAAATGCCCTAAGCGTTAGAGACATTTTGATGTATTTATTTTGAACTGGATAATAAAATTATATATAGAGGTTATTCATTACATTGCTATCGGTCCTCATCTTATTTACATTTTAAAGTAAATGTAAGCAAATATGGCTCCCTGATTGCTTGTGTTAAACTGTTAGAATGTTGCATGCAATGGATTTTTATATGCGAGAAGACAATGTTCTAAAGTTAGCAGTCTTAACTATGGTCTGTAGTCTATGGGGTTAGACCGAGCATCTAACTCATGTTAAGACTATCATGTTGTCTAAAGGCTTGGAGGGGACGGTTTGTCTTGACTGTCTAGAGCTGGACTCCCAAGTAGAGACATGGATATGTTGCTTGGTGGTGACATATTAGACCGGGACTAAAGTGTGATTGATCTACGAAGTCCGCTTTGAGTGGATCAATCTGCTTTTGACGTTCATTATGCAGTAACCTTAATCTTGAGTAAAAGGACAGTTTCATGTATATGACTTGTATACTTTGATGTTCCAATGGCTAAAGCGTCTCAGAGGTAGTAAGCTTATAGACCGGTTCGTTGGGTGCATGACTTGTATACGATGAAGGGTTCATTTACAGATATTGGAATCATAGCTCTAATGAGGAGTTAAGGGTATCCTCTTAAAGGCATTATACTGAATGTGAAAATGGACAAGGCCTTGGGTCGTCTACTGGGTAGATGACTTCTTATTCGTATATGGTGAATAATCATTTTCTTTATTCGGTAGTATAACGGAACTTTAAGATAGCCTGATCAGTAGGATTAAACGGACTTTGGCCTAAGGCTGATCATGGATATCATATAAGGGTTCTGCATACATGACAAGGTCATTGGACGATAGCTTGTCACAGGCTTACGTAATACGGTATATAATTGGGAGTTCAGTTTCAGGTTTATAGTGGTGTGACTCTGAAACTAGTGATCATATGATTGAGTTGTTCGATTAAAGTATGATGATCATATGGATTTGTGGGAGCCCGATTATATATGTCCAATCAGTCCCTCTACTAACTCTACATAATTCCTTAACGTTTGGCAAATTGATTTGTGTATGCTATTGGCTGGTTTATTATGCATGGATGGTGATGACACATGATTAGGATGGTAGACAAGATTCTCTCCGGTTGGATTTAGATTTTGTTTTGGATAATAGAGTACACAATTATTTGAGCTCCAAATAAAGTTGCCATGATTTTATTTGAGATTGGATTGGAGTTGTAGAAAATTATCCATAAGAACAAGAATTTGAAACACAACCGTTTTGTGGATTTTGATATTTGAATTTTGAAATTTGAAATTTGAATTTTGAATTTGAAATTTGAATTTGAAATTCGAATTTGAAATTTGAATTTGAAATTTAAATTTGAAATTTGAATTTGAAATTCGAATTTGAAATTTGAAATTCAAATTTTGAATCATAGTCCAAGTGGGATTCGAATTTGTTGTGGAAAATTCACAAGGTTTGAAATTTGAATTTGAGTTGGATTTGGAGAGGATAATCTTGTTAGAATCCTACTTGAATTTTGAATCTAAATCCTAACAAAAGGTGGATGAAATTTTGAGGATAATCCTCAACGGAATTTCGGTTTTTATGGATAAGGTTCAAAGGGAAAAATTCAAGTTTCAATCCCAGTTGAATTTGGATTCTCTCCTCCCTGAAAAGTGGCCGAAATTTTGGAGTGTATCTCCTAGGAAAATTCAGTTATTTTGGATAAGGTTGAGATAAGATTCAAGTTTGAAAATCCTAGTGGAATTTTGCTTCTCCCTTATCCTAAAAGTGGCCGAATTTTATGAGGAGATTTTCTCCTAGGAATTTCGGATTTTTTGGTTGAAAAAGGGGAGATAAAATTCTAGTTAAAATCTTGTTCAGATTTGGATTGGATTTATCCATAATGGCCGAATTTTATTGTTGAGAATCTCCCATGGAAAATTCGAATTTTTATGGTTATGGATAAGGGAGAATATCTTTTCCTAGTCCAATTCAAATTCAGAGAATCACCTCATGTAGGTCTATAAATAGAGGTCCTGCCATTCCAGTTCTCTAAGACCACAGAGTCCCAGGTGAGCAGGCTTATTATTGCACAGCTCATCGTGACAATAAAGTTCTTTAGAGATCTGGGTAGTCGGAAGAAGACTAGTAGTGCTAGCATACCGATCGAGGTTCAGAGTGCCCACACACACAGCCATTCGGGAATTGGAGAATAGTAGAGAAGGCTAGTTGTTTGAAGCCTCCGGTCATTCTCCTCCTGCAAGATTGGCGTCCTTGAGATATGAGTTTTAATTGTTGTTGGTTTATTATATATGGCATCATGAGATATTTAACGATCTAAAAATTTTTATTATTCCGTTGCGCCACTCTGATACGTTTTTAACGATTTATTTTCCTACAATTGGTATCAGAGACATCTCATGACTATGCCATGTACATAAATTAGACAATTACTTAGTCTTTTTATTTATGTATGGATTTGATATTTAGAGAGTGGCATTCTAGGGTTCTTTTATGTTGTTATCATAGATTATGTATAAAGTATGTGGTTATTTTAATTTTTTGAATTATTATAAGCATGCTTGTTTATACCGGTTATGGTTCCTTAGAATTTAGAAAAATTGTATCTACGAATTTTTATGTTGCCATGGGAGCAGTTTATTAACACTGTAATTTTCCCATGGATTTTAATTTTAATTTTTGTCTCTTAGAATTTTTATGGTTAGAATTTTTGTACACAGAAAACAGTTTAGGAAATTTTATGTAATTATTCTTGGAGGAGATTGAAGATTGAAGACCGTAATTTATTTTCTCCCAAAAGTTAAATTTGATTTAAAGGTTGAAATTTTGATTGTGTCGAAAATTTCAATTTAATTGGGATTCAAATTAATTTTTAGAGATCCTAAAAGGTAAATTGGAATATGGCACTAAAATCGAGACATGACCCCTCTAGATAGGCCGACAGGCTTTGGTGGGGCTGCAGCCCCTGCCCTCGGGCAGGATGGGGCTGCGGCAGCCCCTGTGCAGGCCAACACCAGCCACGGCCGCAGGCTTGGCCTACAGCCAAGGGTGGCCGTGGCCTGCCCAAGGCAGGCCGCAGCCTGGGCGTGCAGCCTGGCGCTGCAGGCTTGGTCTGCAGGCCGGCAAGGCTGCACATAGGGGGCAGCTGTGGGCTGCCAGCCCCTTTGGGGTTGGTGGCTGCCCACAGCGACTGCCGCCTTCGGAGGCGGCGGTACGACGGTCTAAAAATCGAAAAATTTTGATTTTTAAATTAGAAATTTAATTTAAATCATGTTTAAAAATATGTAATTAAAAATTTGAAAATTTTGAAATTACATATTATTACACATGATGTTTAAAATTGTTTAAAATTTGAATTGGAAATTTAAATTTGAAATTCGAATTTGGAATTTGAATTTGAAATTTAAATTTTTGGAGATTTAAATTTTAAATAATTCTTGGGATGAGAAATAAATGGAGAGGCTACATAAAGATGGATACAAGAAGACGCAACGAAATTCAAGACCCAAAGAATGCTTTGGATGGAATTTTGTAATCTTTATTTTCTTTGTTCTAGGATGGAACCATGGCTTGGTTATTCTGTCAATTATTTTTTCTGTGATATGTCATGGATGTATAAATATGTATTGATGGATGTTTTATATGCATATTTGATAACATGTCATATAGGATAAGTGAGTGTCGCTCATACTATATTGATCATACATAATTTGTCAAAACTTGCATGTTTTTCAAAATATTGAGTGGGAGAAGGTTTCAAACAAAACCCACAGCCTCCATTGTTGATCCATATGCGAAAGCATGGTAACGCCTCGCGTCAGTTCTGCCCTGACCACACCCCTCGGTAGGTGTTTACTGCCGTCGGTATACTAGATTGGATCTCCTATATGGAAAACGTGTTCGGGTACGATCCTATTCATGACCACCTCTCGGTGGCTTGGTAGGACGTGGATCGGGCTACGTAAACAATGGTTATACACTCAAGACTCGTTTAGTTATTAACCTTCCCTAGAAGCTCTATTAACTAAACTGGTGGCCAAATAAGCGGTTATTAATATATGTCTTAATCTTGGAGGATTTAAGGCAATATATATTAATTGGACGGGGTACATGTTCCGGCTATTTGTTTTCATGACCACCCCTCGGTGGCTTGGGGCAATAGGTGCTGAGAATTACAATTGTAATGCTATATGTTTTTCAAGTTTCATGTATGAACATACTTGTATGTTTTATTTGCTAAATTATCTGTATATTTGCTTGGGCTTTGTAATGATGTCTAGTATAATTTTATTTCAGTTCAAAATATCACCGACACCCCTCATTTCAATACTTACTGAGAATAAACTGAATGGCGACAATTATAAGGATTGGAAAAGAAATCTGTTAATAGTTCTCAGCTGCGAGAGACACAAGTTCGTACTGGACGAACCATGCCCACCAGGGCCAAAACCTGACACACCGATTGAGGAGGTCCCGGTTGCCTATACTCGTTGGAGAGAATCCAATGATATAACTCGATGCTACATACTTGCTAGCATGATGAGTGCTTTACAAAAGCAGCATGAGACTTATCAAATTACTGGGGAGATCATGGAAAATCTGGAGGACATGTTCGGAGGCCAAGAAAAATTAGCTCGACAGTCTGCTATCACCAGTATTATGAACTCTAAGTAGAAGGCGGGTACTCCGGTGAAGGACCATATGATCACTCTAATGGGATTCTTCGCTGAGGCTACCGAAAACGGTGCTGAGTTGGACTACAACACCTAGATCGAGATGGTGTTCAAAACTCTGTCTAAAGATTTTGTGGGGTTTAAGGCCGCATACAATCTGGCAACAAGGGAGTTAGGACTAACTGAGCTCATGAAGCAACTCTAAGCTTATGAGCGGATGATCACGGATGGGGATGCTGTCCAAACCCAAAGGTGAGGCCAATTTGGCGGAATCTTCCAAACCCTCACGGAAAAGGAAGAGGCCAAATCAGAAGCAAGCGGCTTCCAATTTTTCTAATCCTCCTGTCTCGGATGGGAAGAAGAAGAAGAAGAACAAGAAACCCAGGGACCCTAAAAAGTCCAAGTGCTTCCGTTGTGGGAAGGTAGGTCACTTCAAGAAGGCTTGCCGGGAAATCCTAGCCGCCAAGGGCAAGGAAGGTAAGGAACTTCTTTACTTAGAAGCGTGTTTGGTGGAAGAATCGAAAGACACTTGGGTCATTGATTCGGGCACCACTAATCATGTTTGTGTTTCTATGCAGGGGTTCGTGGAAACGAGAAGTCTACATGATAGGAACCTCTCGTTGCGAACTGGGGACGGCAGCTTTGTGGTGGCTGAGGTAGTGGGAGATGTTTACCTTTATTTTGATCAATTTAGGTTTATTTTATTAAAAGACTGTTTTTATGTTCCTAATTTTAGGAGGAACCTTATATCGTAGCTTGTTTAATAAAGGATTCTTATTCAGTTTCTTTTAGTAAAAGAGTTGATATTCGTAGAAATAAGTCTTTATTCTGTTCTGGATGGATGGATGGAAACTATATTTGATCAAACCAAAGATGTACTCACTGCTTGACACTGAATTAATTGATAACTCTAAAAGGTTGAAAGTTTCTCACTCTAACAAGGCGTATCTTTGGCATTTAAGACTTGGTCATATTAATCAGGATAGGATTCAAAGATTGGTGAAAAACGGTCCTCTGGAATCTCTGGAGGAGGTACGACTTCCCCAATGTGAGTCTTGTCTAGAGGGTAAAATGACTAAGAGGTCTTTTGGAGCTAAGGTTACAAGGGCTCAGGAGCTCTTAGAAATTATGCACACTGACGTATGTGGCTCCATGAACATCACAGCACGAGGAGGGTTTGAGTATTATGTCTCTTTTATAGATGATTACTCGAGGTATGGATATGTGTATCTGATGCACCGCAAGAGTGAAACCTTTGACAAGTTCAAAGAATATCGTGCGGAAATGGAAAAGCAATTAGATAAATCCATAAAGACACTTCGATCTGATCGAGGTGGCAAATACCTCTCCGATGAATTTCTAGGACATCTTGTAGAGAACGGGATATTATCCCAATTGACTGCACCTGGTACTCTACAACAGAATGGTGTAGCCGAAAGGAGAAATAGAACCTTATTGGATATGGTACGGTCCATGATGAGTTATTCAACGCTGCCATTATCATTTTGGGGATATGCTTTACAAACGACGTGCTATATTCTGAACCAGGTTCCGAGCAAATCAATTCCCATAACTTCGTATGAATTGTGGCGTGGCAAGAAGCCCTCCCTTGGACATATGAGAATATGGGGCTGTCCGGCGCATGTACTGGATGGGGATGTGAAGAAGTTAGAACCAAGATCAGAATTATGCATGTTTATAGGGTATCCAAAAGGAACTAAAGGAGGTCTGTTCTATAACTCGAAGGAACAAAAGGTCATTGTCTCAACCCATGCGACATTCTTGGAGGAAAGTCACATGAATGACTTTAAGCCTCGAAGCAAAGTGGTGCTAGAGGAGTTATCGGGTGAAAGAACTGCTCCACAGATTTCGGTCTTGGACGCAAGTCTGAGTTCCAGTGAAAGACCTGCAGACGATCAACAATTTAGGGTGCCTCGTCGTAGTGGGAGGGTTTCGAAGAAACCTAATTTCTTCATGTATGATGCTGAGGTATACCAGGCCGAGGCTCATGAGTGTGAGGATGATCCGGCCACCTATGATGAAGCTATAAATGATGTTGATTCTAAATTTTGGAAACAGTCTATGAACAATGAGATGGATTCTATGAAATCCAACTCTGTTTGGGAACTTGTAGATTTGCCGAATGGGATAAAACCTATTGGATGCAAATGGGTCTACAAAAGAAAGAAGGATGCGGAAGGGAGAGTGGAAACTTTCAAAGCTAGACTGGTTGCAAAGGGATACACACAAAAGGCTGGAATCGATTACGATGAAACCTTTTCGCTTGTTGCTATGCTGAAGTCTATCCGTATTCTTCTATCCATTGCTGCAGCTCTCGATTACGAGATCTGGCAAATGGATGTCAATACGGCATTCTTGAATGGCCATCTTAAAGAGTGTATCTATATGACACAGCCCGAAGGGTTCGTAGCGAAAGGCCAAGAAACAAAGTCTACAGGTTACTTAGATCCATTTATGGATTAGAGCAAGCATCCCGCTCATGGAACCAGAGGTTTGATCAAGCGATTAAGACATTTGGTTTTAAGCAGAACGTTGATGAACCTTGTGTTTATAAACGTATTAAGGATGGAAAAGTAATCTTTCTGATACTCTATGTCGATGATATACTACTCATTGAGAATGATGTACGGAACTTATCATCGGTCAAGCTTTGGTTACACCAACAGTTTGACATGAAGGACTTGGGAGAAGCTAATTATGTTCTAGGCATTCGTCTCTTCAGAGATCGAAAGAACAAAATGATAGCGTTATCCCAAGCTTCATACATAGATAAAATAATTGATAAATATGCAATGCAAGAGGCAAAAAAGGCTCACAACCTTCTATTGCCGGTCTAACTCTTTCATTGATGACTGTCCCAAGACATTGGAAGAAAGAGAGCGTATGAGTAAGGTCCCTTATGCATCCGCTGTGGGTAGCCTTATGCACGCTATGCTTTGCACTCGCCCGGATATATGTTTTGCAGTAGGTATGGTGAGTCGATATCAAGCAAATCCTGGAACCAAGCACTGGTAAGCTGTAAAGCATATACTCAAGTATCTTAAGAGAACAAGGGATTATATGCTGGTATATTCAGGAGGGGACCTAAAACCCATAGGATACATGGACTCAGACTTCCAGACTTGTAAGGATTCGAGGAAATCGACATCTGGATCAATGTTTTTACTCGGAGGAGGCGCCATTGTGTGGAGGAGCGTGAAGCAGGACTGCACAGCTGACTCTACTATGGAGGCTGAGTATGTGGTTGCGGCTGAAGCATCTAAAGAAGCGGTTTAGCTCCGCAAGTTCTTTAGAGACCTTGAAGTCATTCCGGGTGTTGACAAGCCTATCACACTTTACTGTGATAATACAGGGACTATTGCCAACACAAGGGAATCTTGGCACCATAAGAGGACCAAACACATTGATCGGAGATATCATATTATTAGAGGGCACGTGGAGACAGGACAAGTAAATGTATGTAAGATCGCGTCCGAGGACAACATCGCCGATCCCTTTACTAAGACTTTGGTGGCTAGAAGCTTTGAGAGGCACGTAGAGGTGATGGGGATGCGTAACATAGCACATCTGCTGGCTTAGGGCAAGTAGGAGATTGTTAGGAAATGCCCTAAGCGTTAGAGACATTTTGATGTATTTATTTTGAACTGGATAATAAAATTATATATAGAGGTTATTCATTACATTGCTATCTGTCCTCGTCTTATTTACATATTAAAGTAAATGTAAGCAAATATGGCTCCCTGATTGCTTGTGTTAAACTGTTAGAACGTTGCATGCAATGGATTTTTGTATGCGAGAAGACAATGTTCTAAAGTTAGCAGTCTAAACTATGGTCTGTAGTCTATAGGGTTAGACCGAGCATCTAACTCATGTTAAGACTATCATGTTGTCTAAAGGCTTGGAAGGGACGGTTTGTCTTGACTGTCTGGAGCTGGACTCCCAAGTAGAGACATGGATATGTTGCTTGGTGGTGACATATTAGACCGGGACTAAAGCGTGATTGATCTACGAAGTCCGCTTTGAGTGGATCAATCTGCTTTTGACGTTCATTGTGCAGTAACCTTAATCCTGAGTAAAAGGACAGCTTCATGTATATGACTTGTGTACTTTAATGTTCCAATGGCTAAAGCGTCTCAGAGGTAGTAAGCTTATAGACCGGTTCGTTGGGTGCATGACTTGTATACGATGAAGGGTTCGTTTATAGATATTGGAATCATAGCTCTAATGAGGAGTTAAGGGTATCATCTTAAAGGCATTATACTGAATGTGAAAATGGACAATGCCTTGGGTCGTCTGCTGGGCAGATGACTTCTTATTCACATATGGTGAATAATTATTTTCTTTATTCGGTAGTATAATGGAACTTTAAGACAGCCTGATCAGTAGGATTAAACGGACTTTGGCCTAAGGCTAATCATGGATATCATATAAGGGTTTTGCATACATGACAAGGTCATTGGATGATAGCTTGTCACAGACTTACGTAATACGGTATATAATTGGGAGTTCAGTTTCAGGTTTATAGTGGTGTGACTCTGAAACTAGTGATCATATGATTGAATTGTTCGATAAAAGTATGATGATCATATGGATTTGCAGGAGCCGATTATATATGTCCAATCAGTCCCTCTACTAGCTCCACATAATTCCTTAACATTTGGCAAATTGATTTGTGTATGCTATTGGGTGGTTTATTATGCATGGATGGTGATGACACAGGATTAGCATGGTAGACAAGATTCTCTCCGGTTGGATTCAGATTTTGTTTTGGATAATAGAGTACACAATTATTCGAACTCCAAATAAAGTTGCCATGATTTTATTTGAGATTGGATTGGAGTTGTAGAAAATTATCTATGAGAACAAGAATTTGAAACACAACTGTTTTGTGGATTTTGAAATTTGAATTTTGAAATTTGAATTTTGAAATTTGAATTGGAAATTTGAATTTGAAATTTGAAATTTGAAATTTGAAATTTGAATTTGAAATTTGAATTTGAAATTCGAATTTGATATTTGAAATTCAAATTTTGAATCACAGTCCAAGTGGGATTCGAATTTGTTGTGGAAAATCCACAAGGTTTGAAATTCGAATTTGAGTTGGATTTGGAGAGGATAATCTTGTTAGAATCCTACTTGAATTTTGAATCTAAATCCTAAAAAAAGGTGGACGAAATTTTGAGGATAATCCTCAATGGAATTTCGGTTTTTATGGATAAGGTTCAAAGGGAAAAATTCAAGTTTCAATCCCAGTTGAATTTGGATTCTCTCCTCCCTGAAAAGTGGCCGAAATTTTGGAGTGTATCTCCTAGGAAAATTCAGTTATTTTGGATAAGGTTGAGATAAGATTCAAGCTTGAAAATCCTAGTGGAATTTTGATTCTCCCTTATCCTAAAAGTGGCCAAATTTTATGAGGAGATTTTCTCCTAAAAATTTCAGATTTTTTGGTTGAAAAAGGGGAGATAAAATTCTAGTTAAAATCTTGTTTAGATTTGGATTGGATTTATCCATAATGGCCGAATTTTATCATTGAGAATCTCCCATAGAAAATTCAGATTTTTATGGTTATGGATAAGGGAGAATATCTTTTCTTAGTCCAATTCAAATTCAGAGAATCACCTCATGCAGGTCTATAAATAGAGGTCCTGCCATTCCAATTCTCTTAGACCACAGACTCTCAGGTGAGCAGGCTTATTGTTGCACAGCTCATCGTGACAATAAAGTTCTTTAGAGATCTGGGTGGTCGGAAGAAGACTAGCAATGCTAACATACCGATCGAGGTTTAGAGTGCCCACACACTCAGCCATTCGGGAATTGGAGAATAGTAGAGAAGGCTAGTTGGTTGAAGCCTCCGGTCATTCTCCTCCTGCAAGATTGGCGTCCTTGAGGTATGAGTTTTAATCGTTGTTGGTTTATTGTATATGGCATCATGAGATATTTAACGATCTAAAAATTTTTATTATTCCGCTACGCCACTCTGATACATTTTTACCGATTTATTTTCCTACAGACGTTTCATAGAAGGGTTCTCGAAGTTAGCCGCACCACTCACAGCACTCACCAAGAAGGAGAAGAAGTATGAGTGGACGGATAAATGCAAGAAAAGCTTCTTGGAGCTAAAACGCAGACTCACAAACACTCCGATCCTGACCATACCAGACACTGGATAGGGAAATTTTATAATCTACAGTGATGCATCTAAGACCGGACTGGGAGCCGTATTGATGTAGAATGGGAAAGTAGTCGCTTATGCCTCGTGACAACTTAAGAACCATGAGAGGAATTATCCAACTCATGACCTGGAGCTAGCAGCGGTCGTGTTTGCGCTAAAAATATGGAGGCATTATCTATATGGCGTCAAGTGCGAGATTTATACGGACCACCAAAGCCTCAAATACATCTTCACACAGAAGGAGCTCAACATGAGGCAGTGAAGATGGCTAGAATTGGTGAAGGATTACGACTGCGAGATCCTGTATCACCCAAGGAAAGCCAACAAGGTGGCCGGTGCACTGAGCAGGAAGTACTCTTCATCGCTTATGGCTATCAATGCCTTGCCAGAAGCCCTACAGAAGGAGCTATGTAATGGCAAAATCGAGATTCTAACGGGGAAGTTGTCTGAAATGACCCTTCAATCAACACTCCTAGAAGAAATCAAGGTCGATCAAGACCTCGATTTAACCCTAAACAAGCATAAGAAGGAGGCAATAGAGGACCAGAAGTCAGAATTCCAAGTCTCTAAGGATGGCATACTGATGGCATACTCTATTTTAGAGATAGAGTGTGCGTTCTGAAGGATGAATAACTCAGGAAAAGGATCCTTTCAGAAGCCCATGACACACCGTACTCAGTTCATCTAGGGGAAAACAAGCTATACAAAGACTTGAAAGATAGTTTTTCGTGGCCTAAGATGAAGGGTGACGTCGCTAAATTTGTCGCAAAGTGCCTTACATGTCAAAAAATTAAAGTAGAACATCAACGACCTAGAGGAGAACTGCAAAAAATCGAGCTTCCTGAGTGGAAATGGGAACAGATTACAATGAACTTCGTGGTCGGACTACCCAAAACATCTAATGGAAACGACGCCATCTGGGTAATTGTGGACCAACTGATGAAATCAGCTCGATTCTTAGCCATGAAATTGAGCTACTCAGTAGAGAGGCTAGTAGAAATGTACGTGGCCCAGATAGTAAGACTGCACGGTGTACCTAAGTCAATAATTTCAGATCATGATGGGTGCTTCGCTTCAAGGTTTTGGCAAAGCGTCCAAGCTTCAATGGGGACTAAGTTAAAGTTCAGCATAGCCTTCCACCCTCAAACCGATGGTCAGTCAGAAAGGACAATACAAACATTAGAAGATATGTTGAGAGCGTGTGCCCTAGACTTCAAGGGGAATTGGGACCAAAAGCTGCCACTAATAGAGTTCTCGTACAACAACAGCTACCATTCCTCGATCAGAATGGCACCATACGAGGCACTCTATGGAAGGAAATGTAGATCTCCGGTCCACTGGCATGAGACCGGAGAGAAACAACTCACTAGCATGGACTTCATCAAAAGTACAACAGAAGACGTGAAGATTATACGGGAGAGACTGGAGATAGCTCATAGTCATCAGAAGAGTTACGCCGATAAACGACGCAGACCTCTCGAGTTTCAAGAAGGAGATTCAGTTTTCCTCAAGGTAGCACCCATGAAAGGGGTGATGCTCTTTGGGAAGAAAGGGAAGCTCAGCCCTCGATATATAGGACCCTTTGAGATCCTAGAGAGAATTAGGAAGGTAGCCTACAGGTTGGCACTCCCTCCCGAGTTGGCATCCGTGCATAACGTTTTCCACATCTCGATGCTGAAGAAATACGTGCCTGACAGTTTCCACATACTGAGTCAAGAGCCTGTTGAAGTACACGCCGACCTGACATATGAGGAAAGACCAGTGCATATTTTATCTAAGGAGAGCAAAGTCCTCAGGAGTAAAGTGATCTTGCTTGTAAAAGTGCTGTGGCGAAAT
Organism: Antiaris toxicaria; assembly: GCA_035233585.1. Taxonomy (NCBI): domain Eukaryota; kingdom Viridiplantae; phylum Streptophyta; class Magnoliopsida; order Rosales; family Moraceae; genus Antiaris; species Antiaris toxicaria. Next base: position 26,710,408 of record CP141154.1, read on the forward strand.
CACAATATAGAAGAAGCTACATGGGAAAGGGAAGAGGACATGAAAAGAGACTTCCCAGATTTATTCTAATTTTTGATGATGAAAATTTTGTAGGGGGTACGTTGTAAGGACCACCCCGTCCTTGTAAATTAACAAATTATTCAATGAAAAGTTAAGGAATAATTTGATGTATTTTTAGTGCAAATACATCGAACACGGTCAGGTACACAGTCGTGTGATAAATCATGTACCGATCAGACTATTTTATGAGAGAGGCCATGTGAGTTAACATGGCTGTGTAGTTTTACATGGTCAGGTATACGGCCGTGTAAGTGGCCGTGTACCGCTCGGGTAAAGTGAGCGTGTTCCAAGACACGGCCGTGCTCGAGCCATACACGCCCGTGTTAGAACCTGTGTAAAAGGCCGTGTACTGAGCAGAGAGCCGATTTGAAGACTTTTGTAATGCGTGAAACCTAATTACTATGAAATGAGTAATTAAGTTGATAAATACAGCATAAATTCTAGTTGAATAGACTAAACAGGTGCAGTACTGTTTATTACTATTCATACAGTGAAAAGGGGTAACCGACAGAGAACCCGGTCTACCCTGTTATGTGTATAAGTGTATGAGATACGCAATGTCATGAAACTGGTCCGGATGACCATTTCCTAACACAAGACTGGTGAGCAGATCACTAAAATGCTCGGACCAAACGTCTGAGCACAACAACGAGAATCTCCCTAATAGGGGTACAGTATCGAGAAAATGATCCGGATGACTTCTCAGCCAGAAACTGACAAAATTGGAGTCAGAACACTCAGACTAGTCAGTTAGAATAGAGAACAGTGAATAGTGAATAGTGTAAGACACAATGTCAAGTTAATGGCCAAGACGGCCTTAGTTTGACTCAAAACTGATATATCTAGACTCAGGACCCCCAAATTAGTCAAATGGGCACCTGACACGTTTTTCGAGGTGAGACCACATAGATCTCGAAAAATGGTCTAGACAACCCTAGACGGACATAAGACTGATAAAATTGAAATCAGAACGTCCGAATTAGTTAAGAGAAACTGTGTTTGAAATTTCACCTAGGAAAGCCCCAGTTTGCGTGCAAAAGGACAACACAGTATAGACACAACCACAGTATAGGAAATGAATAGTGATTTGACCTAGAATGGGCTCTTAGATAGTATAAAATAATTAGAGATCATCAGTACAAAAATCGGATTCAGAAAATCCAATTTTTGGATGAAAATTAAAACACTGCCGAGAAAGGGCCGAGAAACACTGTAGAAAACTAGACTGCAAAGAACCGATTTGGTTGGACCTTTACCCCGACCAAATTGTGCCCCCTTTGGTTAAGAAAATAGCTACAAAACCAGCTACAAAACCAGCTGAAAATGATCCCTTAAATCAGGGGATGTGTTGGAGTTTTTAAGTATGTATTATGTTTAAACATGTTTTGCAGTTAACATGTTGTATTTACTAGACGTAAAGCTCACGGAGTATGTTCATGCTATAGGTAAGCGTCCTATGGCATAAGCCACGATGGGCAATGATGATGGCAGAGGCGGATGTTAGGCGAGGTTATGGACACCATATGAGTTAAACTTCCACACAGTTTAAGTAAACAGTATTTTGAACAGTAACAGTACAGTATCAGTAAATGGTACTTTTAAATAGTAACTGTTAAATAGTATTTTTGAGTAGTAATGGTTACACAATATTTTTAAATAGTAATAGTTGAATAGTATTTTTGAATAGTAGCCGATTGATACTATTTGAAAATACTATTCCATAAAATCAACAGTATAAGTATGTTTGCAAGATTAAATTTATTATATTTCAAATTCCGCTTTTAATAGTACATGTACATGAACAGTAAATATGTACGCATTTAAAAAAAAAAAGAAAATTTCTTCTAAAATTAGAGTAACATATTAAAGATATTTTAAGTAAGCAATATTTAATTGCAAGAAAGTATAAGTAAAAGTAAAGAAACAGTAGTTTTACAGTGATGGTCTAGGCCACCTAGGGCACGGGGCGTCACAAAATTTTACCAAAAACTAGCCACACACACTAGCTTGCATTCGAGCCTTTCACTCAAGCCACTTCAAGGTCGTTCTTCGGTAAGTTGCTAGGACATCTCTTTTGTGATTTTGTTATCTTTTTAGCTTAGTAACCAAAGAGGAATTTTGTGTTCTCCTCAGCCCCAAGACCGAACCCTTTCCCCTCTTAGTCCACACGATGACTTGGCCCTCCCCCCCTTCAGTTTGTTTGGTGCTTGATTCATAGCACCCTAAGGTATAACCTGAAAAACCCTTCCTTTTTGTGGTTAGTTAATATTAAGCTTTGGTCAAAGGGATTTATGTGTATTTGTTCCAACCATGGGTTGTAATAATCTTTATTTTAGCCCTTAGCATTATGGTTGTGTGTATTTGTAGTTGTGTGCTTGAGTTTTACATTTTTTTTGTGGATGAATGTGCATGGACATTTTAGGAAGGATTGGACACAAATCTGTCCAGTTTTAGGGCCACGGTTTTGGTCAATTTCGAACATGATAAAAGCTGTTTTTGAGGATTTTAAAACACAGAACTTGAAGAAAATTTTGTTACAAGCATTTTTGCATCAAATAGAGGTTGACCAAAAATGACTCTAAAATAGGGTTTTCAGGTGCTTTTCAACCGGAGGTCAAAACTAGAGCCAAAATCTTGATTTACAGGGACGGCCTTAGGTTTTTGCAAAACTAACCCTTTTAGAGTCCGAACCAGACTCCAGTCAAAGCACAAAAGTTTTAGATCACATTGAACCTTTGAGATGACTCATGTGTGTTCGAAAAATTTGGCCGTTTCGGGTCTCAAACAGAGCCGTTTTTAAAAGTACACAAAACTAGGAATTTTTGTAAAAACTGGGCACGGAAATTAGCGACTGGTTTTGAAAGATTCGGACCCATTGAAGGCCAAGCCGAGCTCCGAGATGTTCATGAGAGTTGTTCATCTCATTGAGGAAAAAAAACTTTTGTGTTCGCCAATTTCATAAATTAAATCGTTTCGGACAAGTTTTAAGTGGTTTTCAGAAGATGGTTCAAAAACCAACCTTTTTGACTTGAACTCCAACATGTGTTCTTTCTTTTAAAAATGCAGACCGATTTTTATAAAAACACCCCCACCTTCCAATGAAGTGCTAAGGGGTCGATTTTAAAGTACTACAATGCCCTAAAATTTTACAAGGATTTTAGCACGTTTTTCAAAAAAAATGGTAGTGGTAGCCCGGTTGGCTACTACACCAATATACAAGGTAATCGGTTAGATGACTAGCCTAAATAGTCAATAGGCCCAACGTGAGATAATCGATTAGTGGATCAGCTGGTTAACCAGTCTAGTACACTAGGTAACCCGATAAGTTACATAATCTAATACATAAGGTAGCCTGGCCAGCTACATAATTACCGACACACAAGGTAACTGGTCAGTGGATTGGTCAGTCAACCAGTCAAAGACCGAGTTTGAACTTGAAGGTGAGATACGGTGATTAATTTGTCAAGTAGACAAATTAATCAGTCACGGTAGATACCGATGCTGCCAAAGTAGAGCAGTTGGTACAGAGGGGCATCGGTACCCTATAATGATAAGAATTTGTAGTCACTAACGACCTTAGTGACTTAAGAGTGAATACTAACGATAATGCATTATGGTCACAGGTCGGCAACTGTAATTTGCATCGAGGCAAAGTGCGAACTGTTGGCAAACAAGTAAGTACAACTCCGCCTACGGCATGACTAAAATGAATTTAAAGTGATGTTTTTATAGTATATTAAGTATGTATGCCATGCACACGTTGCTGCACAGTATGTATAAGAGCACATAGTTTCACAATCGCGTGGATTGATGAAAGAACAAGTTAGATGCCATTAGATCCCTATCACGTAAGATTAAGAGAACTTATGGCACGAGAATAACAGATATAATTCAACAATCGGGAAATTATTAAGCAATGCCGTACCATCCCTTTTCCGTTTAAAGAGGTTTTCTGTCTAAGTTGGCAGTTCTCCACATAGTGACCCCAACAAAATGACTTTCGGCACAGTGGTCCTCCGCGAAGTGGCCCTCCACACATTCGCCCTTGGCAAAGTAAAGAAAGATAATTAATGATGAAGCATAAGCTGAGCGTAAACGGTTCATGTAGTGTACACGTTATGCCCTAGATACAGTTAGAGCAACCTTCCTAGTTGCATGATAAGACATGCCCACTTGATATGCATTCTGCGATGCTACATGATATGTTTCCATGTTCTGTGTGAATGTGTGATATGATTGCCAGTTTTGTATATGTCTTAAGTATGGCTTACTGTTTAAATATGTTTTGTGGTTAACATGTTATACTTACTGGGCATAAAGCTCACAGAGTGTGTTCATGCTGTAGGTAAACTTCCTATGGCTTAAACCACAATGGGCAATGACGGCGGTGGAGGTAGATGTGAGGTGAGGTTATGGATACACTGCGAGTATTCTTTCGCACAATTTGTGATAAACAGTATTTTTGAATAGTAGCCGTTAAATAGTATTTTTGAATAGTGATCGTTAAATAATATTTTTGAATAGTAATCGTTAACAGTATTTTTGAATAGTAACCATTAAGTAGTATTTTTGAATAGCAGTCATTAAATAGTATACATATGTGAATAGTAAATACCTGCGCAATCAAAAAAAAATCCCTAAAATTTATAGTATCCAAGTAAGTAAGTTTAAGTATCAGTTTTAAAGACAAAGTTAAAGTCAGCAAGTTTTTAGTGACGGTTTGAGCCACTGAGGGCTCGGGGCATCGCATCAATCACGATTAGGTTAAGGCTCAATTCTCATGCGCAGATAATTACTGGCACCTGACGTGTCCAGTAATTAGACAATAAAACTCCCTCTGAAGGAAGTAATAATCTAAAAGTCTATTTCGTCCTATACAAGCTCCTATCTAGCTTTCTAGCGAAATCTGATGATGCAATGAATGGGTGGCTCCAGAATCAAATGAAACTAAAGCATCAAAGTTGGTGGCAGAAAGCTAGCCCGTCACTACTACAGAAGTTCCAGCTTCAGCGTCACTTTTCATGTAAGCATAGATTCTCCCTTAATTGTCTAGAGCTTTCAGTTTGCCTTATGTGATTGAAGGGCCTTCGATCTTGGTCTGGGCAGTGCGAAGTTGATTACCCCTAGTGTAGGGTTGATTCTATCGATTCTGTGGGTTGGAGTAGCAGTTTTTGGCATAGTAGCCTTCCTTGCCATAGATGAAACAACAACTTGCTCCCTACTTGCATTATCTCCTTGAATTCAAACTGGATTAGGAGAAGATTTTCTCCCTTATCCACACACAAAATCTGAAATTTTCAAGGCATTATCCAACCAAAACAATTTTAGCCATTTTAGGGATTATCCAATCCAAATTCAAACAGGACTTTTACTTGAATTTTATCTCCTCATTTATCCATAAATAACTAAATTTCCCTAGGCCATAAACAAGGCTAGATTCGGCCACTTTAATGTGAGAAGAATCAAAATTCAAATATGATTTTTCTAGCTTGAATTTAATCTTACCCTTATCCATTATAACCGAAAATCTCCCTTGAGATTATCCAATAATTTTTGGCCAAACTAGGGAGGGAGAGAATCAAAATTCAACTAGGATTTTCTTGCTTGAATTTCCCTTGAACCTTATCCACAAAAACCAAAATATCTAGGAGGATTTTCCTCAACAAAATTTCAGCCACTTTTGTTAGAATTAGGATTCAAAATTCAAGTGGGACTCAAACAAGATTTTCCCCTCCATAATCCAACTCAAATTGGAATTCTAACCCTGTGGAATTATCCACGAAGAATTCGAATTCCACTTGGACTATGATTCAAAATTTGAATTCAAATTTCAAGTTCAAATTTCAAATTCAAACTTCAAATTTAAATTTCAAATTTGAATTTCAAATTCAAATTTCAAATTTGAATTTCAAATTCAAATTTCAAATTTCAAATTCAAATTTCAAATTCGAATTTCAAATTCGAATTTCAAATTCAAATTTCAAATTCGAATTTCAAATTCAAAATTTAAATTTCAAATTTCAAAATTCAAATTTCAAAATCCACAAAAAGTTGTATTTCAAATTTTGTCCTTATGAATAATTTTCTACAACTCCAATTCAATCTCAAATAAAATCATGGCAACTTTATTTGGAGTTCGAATAATTGTGTACTCTATTATCCAAAACAAAATCTGAATTCAACCGAAGAGAATCTTGTCCACCATCCTAATCCTATGTCAACACCATCCACGCAAAGTCAACTAGCTAATAAGCATACACTGATTAATTTGCCAACCGTTAAGGAATTATGTGGAGCTAGTAGAAGGACCAATTGGACATATATAATCGGGCTCCCATGGATCCATATGATCATTATTCTGTACCGAATAACTCAATCATATGATCACTAATTTCAGAGTCACACCACTATAAACTTGAAACTGAACTCCCAATTATATACCGTACTATGAAAGCCTGTGACAAGCTAATGTCCAATGACCTTGTCATGTATGCAAAACCCTCATATGAAATCCATGATCAGCCTTGGGTCAAAGTCTGTTCAATCTTACTGATCAGGTTATCTCAAAGTTCATTATACTATCGAATAAGAAAATGATTATTCACCATATGTGAATAAGAAGTCATCCGGCCAGCAGACGACCCAAGGCCTTGTCCATTTTCACATCCAGTATATTGCATTTAAGAGGATACCCTTAACTCGTTAAAGCTATGATTCCGATATCTATAAACAAACCCTTCATTGTATACAAGTCATGCACCCAACGAACCAGCCTATAAGTTTACTACCTCTGAGACGCTTTAGCCATTAGATCATCAAAGTACACTAGTCATATACGTGAAGTAGTTCATTTACTCAGGATTAATGTTATTGCATAATGAACGTCAAAAGTAGATTAATCCACTCATAGCAGACTACGTAGATCAATCACATTTTAGTCCCGGTCTAATATGTCACCACCAAGCAACATATCTATATCTCTACTAGGGAGTCTATGCTCAGGACACTCGAGACAAACCATTCCCTCCATGGATTTAGATGACATAATAGCCTTAACATGAGTTAGATGCTCGGTCTAACCCTATAGACTATAGACCTTAGTTCGACTGCTTACTTTAGAACATTGTTTTCTCGCATACAAAAGTCTATTGCATGCAACATTCTAACAGTTTTAACACAAGCAGTTAGGGAGCCATATTTGCTTACATTTACTTTAACATGTAAATAGAATAAGGACAAATAGCAATGTAATGAATAACCTCTATATTATAATTTTATTATCCAGTTCAAAATAAATACATCAAAATGTCTCTAATGCTTAGGGCATTTCCTAACAATCTCTAACTTGCCCTAAGCCAGTAGATATGCCGTGTTACGCATCTCCATTACCTCAACATGCCTTTCAAAGTTTCTAGCCACCAAAGTCTTAGTAAAGGGATTGGTAATATTGTCCTCGAATGCGATCTTACATACATCCATTTGTCCTGTCTCCACGTGCCCTCTTATAATGTGATACCTTCAATCTATGGGTTTGGTCCTCTTGTGGTGCCAAGATTCCCTTGTGTTGGCAATAGTCGTAGTGTTATCACAATAAAGTGTAATAGGCTTGTCAACACCTAGAATGACCTCAAGGTCTCTAAAGAACTTACAGAGCCAAACAACTTATTTAAATGTCTCAGTTACAGCCACATACTCAACCTCCATTATAGAGTCAGCTGTGCAACCTTGTTTCATGCTCCTCCACATAATGGCACTTCCTCCAAGTAAGAACACTGATCCTGATGTCAATTTCCTCGAATCCTTGTAAGTCTGGAAGTCTGAATCCTTGTAAATCCCTCGTTCTCTTAAGATACTTAAGTATATGCTTAATTGCTTGCCAGTGCTTGGTTCTAGGATTTGCTTGATATCGACTCACCATACCTACTGTAAAACATATGTCCAGGCGAGTGCAAAGCATAGCGTACATAAGGCTACCCACAGCGGATGCATAAGGGACCTTACTCGTACGCTTTCTTTCTTCCGATGTCTTGGGATAGTCATCCAATGAAAGAGTTAGACCGGCAATGGAAGGTTGCGAATTTTTCTTTGCCTCTTGCATTATAAACTTGTCAATTATTTTGTCTATGTATGAAGCCTGGGATAATGCTATCATCTTGTTCTGCCTAGAACATAATTAGCTTCTCTCAAGTCCTTCATGTCAAACTGTTGGTGTAGCCAAAGCTTGACCGATGATAAGTTCCTTACATCATTTCCAATGAGCAGTATATCATCGACATAGAGTGCCAGAAAGACTACTTTTCTATCCTTAATACGTTTATAAACATAGGGTTCATCAACATTCTGCTCAAAACTGAATGTTTTGATCACTTGATCAAACCTTTGGTTCCATGAGCGGGATGCTTACTTTAATCCATAAATGGATCTAAGCAACTTGTAGGCTTTTCTCCCTTGGCCTTTTACCACGAATCCTTTGGGTTGTATCATGTAGATACTTTCTAAAGATAACCATTTAAGAATGCTGTCTTGGTGTCCATTTGCCAGATCTCGTAATCGAGAGCCACAGCAACAGACAGAAGAATACAGATAGACTTTAGCATGGCAACAGGCAAAAAAGTTTCATCGTAGTCGATTATAACCTTTTGCATGTACCCCTTTTGCAACCAGTCTAGCTTTGAAAGTTTCTACTCTCCCTTCCACATCCTTCTTTCTTTTGTAGACCCACTTACATCCAATGTGTTTTATCCCATCTATCAGATCTACAAGTTCACAAACAGAGTTGGATTTCATTGAATCCATCTCATTGTTTAAGGCCTGTTTCCAAGATTTAGAATCAACATCATTTATAACTTCATCATTAGTGACTGGATCATCCTCATACTCATGAGCCTCGGCCTGGTATACCTCAGCATCATACATAAAGAAATTAGTCTTCTTTGAAACCCTCCCACTACAACGAGGCACCCTAAATTGTTGATCATCTACAGGTCTTTCACTGGAACTCAGACTTGTGTCCAAGATCGAAACCTGTGGAGCAGTTCTTTCACCTGATGACTCCTTCAGCACTACTTTGCTTTGAGGCTTAAAGTCATTCATGTGACTTTCCTCTAAGAATGTCGCATGGGTTGAAACAATGACTTTTTGTTCCTTCAGGTTATAGAATAGACCTCCCTTAGTTCCCTTAGGATACCCTACAAACATGCACAATTATGATCTTGGTTCTAACTTTTTTGCATCCTAATCCAGTACATGTACCGGGCAGCCCCATATTCTCATATGTCCAAAGGAGGGCTTCCTGCCACGCCACATTCACACGGAGTCTTGGGAATTGACTTGCTTAGAACCTGGTTCAGAATATAGCACGCCGTTTGTAATGCATATCCTCAAAATGATAATGGTAGCATTGAATAACTCATCATGGACTGTACCATATCCAAGATGGTCCTGTTTCTCTTTTCGGCTACACCATTCTGTTGTAGAGTACCAGGTGCAGTCAATTGGGATAATATCTCATTCTCTACAAGATGTCCTAGAAATTCGTCGGAGAAGTATTTGCCACCTTGATCAAAACGAAGTGTCTTTATGGATTTACCCAATTGCTTTTTCACTTTCTCACGATACTCTTTGAACTTGTCAAAGGTTTTGCTCTTGCGGTGCATCAGGTACACATATCCATACCTCGAGTAATCGTCTATAAAAGAAACATAATACTCGAACCCTCCTCGAGCTATGACGTTCATGGGGCCACATACATTAATGTGCACAATTTCTAAGAATTCATGAGCCCTAGTACCCTTCGCTCCAAAAGACCTCTTAGTCATCTTACCCTTAAGACAAGACTCACATTGAGGAAGATGTACCTCCTTCAGAGATTCTAAAGGACCGTCTTCCACCAACCTTTGAATCTTATCCTGATTAATATGACCAAGTCTTAAATGCCAAAGATACACCTTGTTAGAGTGACAAACTTTCAACCTTTTAGAGTTATCAATTAATTCAGTGTCAAGTAGTGATTAAAACTTTGGTTTGATCAAATATAGGTTTCCATCCATCCATGCAGAACAGATAAAAGACTTATTTTTATGAATATCAACTCTTTTGTTAAAAGAAACTGAATAAGAATCCTTTATTAAACAAGCTACTGATATAAGGTTCCTCCTAAAATTAGGAACATAAAAACAGTCTTTCAATAATATAAACCTAAATTCATCAAAATAAAGATAAATATCTCCCACTACCTCAGCCACCACCAAGCTACCATCTCCGGTCTGCAACGAGAGGCTCCTATCATGCAGACTTCTCGTTTCCACGAACCCTTGTATAGAAACACAAACATGGTTAGTGGCTCCCGAATCAATGACCTAAGTGTCTTTTGATTCTTTCACCAAACACGCTTCTAAATAATGAAGTTCCTTACCTTTTTTGCCCTTGGCGACTAGGAATTCCCGGCAAGCCTTCTTGAAGTGACCTACCTTCCCACAGTGGAAGCACTTGGACTTTTTAGGGTCCTTGGGCTTCTTGTTCTTCTTCTTCTTCTTCCCATCCGAGATAGGAGGATTAGAAGAATTAGAAGCTGCTTGCTTCTTATTTGGCCTCTTCCTCTTCCATGTGAGTTTGGAAGATTTCACCAAATTGGCCTCTCCTTTGGGTTGAATTGCATCCCTATCCTTGATTATCTGCTTATAAGCTTGAAGTTGTTTCATGAGCTTAGTGAGTCCTAACTCCCTTGTCTCCAGATTATATGCAGCCTTAAACCCCACAAAATCCTTAGATAGAGTTTTAAACACCATCTCGATCTGGATGTTGTAGTCTAACTCAGCACTATTTTCGACATCCTCAGCAAAGAATCTCATTAGAGTGATCATATGACCCTTCATTGGAGTACCTGCCTTTTGTTTAGAGTTCATAATGCTGGTAATAGCAGACTGTCGAGCCAATTTTTCTTGGCCTCCAAACACATCCTCCAGATTTTCCATGATCTCCCTAGTAACTTAATAAGTCTCATGCTACTTTTATAAAGCACTCGTCATGCTAGCAAGTATTTAGCACCGAGCTATCTCATTGGATTCTCTCCAAAGAGTATAGGCAACCGAAACCTCCTCAAGTGGTGTGTCAGGTTTGGGCTCAGGTGGGTATGGTTCGTCCAGCACGAACTTATGTCTCTCGCAGCTGAGAACTATTAGCAGATTTCTTTTCCAGTCTTTATAATTATCACCATTCAGCTTATTCTCAGTAAGTATTGAAATGAGAGGTGTCGGTGACATTTTAAATTGAAATAAAATTCTACTAGACATCATTACAAAGCCCAAGCAAATATAGAGATAATTTAGCAAATAAAACATACAAGTATGTTCCTACATGAAACTTGAAAAAAAAACATGTAGCATTGCAACGGTAATTTTTAGCACCTATTGCCCCAAGCCACCGAGGCGTGGTCATGAGACAAATAGCTAGAACATGGATCCCATCCAATTAATATATGTTGCCTTAAATCCTCCAAGGTTAAGACATATATTAATAAACGCTTATTTTGGCCACCAGTTTAGTTAACAGAGCTTCTAGGGAAGATTAATAACTAAACGACTCTTGAGTGTATAACTATTGTTTACGTAGCCCGATCTATGTCCTACCAAGCCACCAAGGGGTGCTCATGAATAGAATCATGCCCGAACATGTTTTCCCCATAGGAGATCCAACCTAGTATACCGTCGGCAGTAAACACCTACCAAGGAGTGTGATCAGGGCAGAATTGACGCGAGGCGTTACCATGCTTTCACATATGGATCAATAATGGAGGCTGTGGGTTTGGTTTGAAACCCTCTCCCACTAAATATTTTGAAAAACATGCAAGTTTTGTAAAATGTATAATCAATATATTCTAAGCGGCATTCACCTATCCTATATGACATGTTATCAAATATGCATATAATTCATCCATTAATACATATTCATCCATCTATGACATATCATACAAAAAATAATTGACGGAAAAATAACCAAGCCATGGTTCCATCCTAGAACAAAGAAAATAAAGATTACAAAATTCCATCTAAAGCATTCTTTGGGTCTTGAATTTTGTTCCGTCTTCTTGTATCTATCTTTATGTAGCCTCTCCATTTACTTCTCATCCCAAGAATCATTTAAAATTTAAATTCTAAAATTTAAATTTCAAATTCAAATTTTAAACAGTTTAAATTTCATGTGTAATAATATGTAATTTAAAAAAAATTCAAAATTTAAATTACATATTTTAAAATATGATTTAAAATTAAATCTCAAATTTAAAAATCAAAATTTTCGTTTTCGGCCCGTCGTCCCCCGAGCCCCGGAGGCTCGCAGCCGCCGTGGGCAGCCCCGGGGCCCGGGGGTTTTGTGGCCTACGGCCATAGGCCGGGCGCAGCCATGCCTTTACCTGTAACCCCAGGCTAAACGCCCGGGTGCTGCAGTAGCCCCATGGCTGCATGCTCGGGTGGGTGCAGCAGCCCGCCAAGCTGTAGGTAATGCCTACAGCAATGGGCTGAGTCCAGAGGGCTCAGCTAGGCCTTAGGGGGGCCAAGGTCACCCCCGGCCTCAGTGGAGTTGGCTTAGATAGGGGCTGCCGCAGAACCATTCTGCCCAAGGGCAGGGGCTGCAACCCCACCAAGGCCGGTGGCCTATCCCAAGGGGTCCGTCCTCGATTTCCATGCCATATTCCAATTTACCCATTAGGATTTCCAAAAAATTAATTTGAATCCTAATTAAATTGGAATTTTCCATACAATCAAAATTTCAATCTTTAAATTAAATTTAACTTTTGGGAAAAATAAATTACGGTCTTCAAACTTCAATCTCCTCGAAGAATAATTACATAAAATTTCCTAAACCATTTTTGGTATATAAAAATTCTAATCATAATAATTCTAAGAGACAAAAAATGAAAATCCATGAGAAAATTATGGTGATGATAAACCGTTCCCATGGTTACATAAAAAATTCCTAGATACAATATTTCTAATTTTTGAGGAACCATAACCAGCATAAAACAAGCATGCTTATAATAATACAAGAAATTAAAATAACCACATACTACATACATAATCCATGATAACAACATAAGGAATCTTAGAATGCCACTCTCTAAATATCAAATCCATACATAAATAAAAAGACTAACAAATTGTCTAATTTATGTATATGGCATAGTCACGAGATGGCTCTGATACAAATTGTAGGAAAAAATCGATAAAAAACTCATCAGAGCGACGCAGCGGAACAATAAAAATTTTTCAAGATCGTTAAACATCTCGTGATGCCATATACAATAAACTAACAATAATTAAACTTATACCTCAAGAGGACATCAAACTGCAGGAGGAGAATGACTAGAGGGCTTCAACCAACTAGCCTTCTCTACTATTCTCTAATTCCCAAATGGCAGAGTGTGTGGGCACTCAGTTCTTCGACCGGTATGTTGGCACTGCTAGTCTCCTTCCGACCACCCAGATCTTTGAAGAACTTATTGTCACAGTTAGTTATGCAACAATGAGCCTGCTCACCTAAGAGTCTGTGGTCTAAGAGAACTGGAGTGGTAGGACCTCTATTTATAGACTTACATGAGGTGATCCCTTCAACTCGAATTAGACTAGGAAAAGATTTTTTCTCTTATCCACACACAAAATCTGAAATTTTCAAGGCATTATCTAACCAAAAATTTTTTGGTCATTTTAGGGATTATCCAATCCAAATTCAAACAAGATTTTTACTTAAATTTTATCTCCTCATTTATCCATAAATAACCGAATTTCCCTAGCCCATAAACAAGGCTAGATTCAGCCACTTTAATGTGAGGAGAATCAAAATTCAAATAGAAATTTTCTAGCTGGAATGTAATTACCCTTATCCATTAAAACTGAAAATCTCCCTTGCGATTATTCAATAATTTTCAGCCAAACTAGAGAGGGAGAGAATCAAAATTCAACTGGGATTTTCTTGCTTAAATTTCCCTTAAACCTTATCTACAAAAACCAAAATATCTAGCAGGATTTTCCTCAAGAAAATTTTGGCCACTTTTGTTAGAATTAGGATTCAAAATTCAAGAAGGATTCAAACAAGATTTTTCTCTCCATAATCCTACTCAAATTCGAATTGTAACCCTATGGAATTATCCACAAAGAATTTGAATTCCACTTGGACTGTGATTCAAAATTTGAATTCAAATTCCAAATTCAAACTTCAAGTTCAAATTTCAAATTTCAAATTCAATTTCAAATTTCAAACTTCAAATTTCAAATTTCAAATTTAAATTTCAAATTCGAATTCAAATTAAAATTACAATTTCAAATTTCAAATTCAAAATTTAAATTTAAATTTCAAATTTCAAAATTCAAATTTCTAAATCCACAAAAAGTTGTATTTTGAATTTTGTCCTCATGGATAATTTTCTACAACTCCAATTCAATCTCAAATAAAATCATGGCAATTTTATTCGGAGTTCGAATAATTATATACTCTATTATCCAAAACAAAATCCGAATTCAACCGGAGAGAATCTTGTCCACTATCCTAATCCTATGTCAACACCATCCATGCAAAGTCTACTAGCCAATAAGCATACACTGATCAATTTGCCAATCATTAAGGAATTATGTGAAACTAGTACATGGACTAATTGGATATATATAATCGGGCTCCCATGAATCCATATGATCATTATTCTGTACCAAACAACTCAATCATATGATCACTAATTTCAGAGTCACACCAATATAAATTTGAAACTGAACTCCCAATTATATACCATATTACGAAAGCTTGTGACAAGCTAATGTCCAATGACCTTGTCATGTATGTAAAACCCTCATATGATATCCATGATCAACCTTAGATCAAAGTCCATTCAATTCTACTGATCAGGCTATCTTAAAGTTCCATTATACTATCGAATAAGAAAATGATTATTCACCATATGTGAATAAGAAGTCATCCGCCTAGCAGACGATTCAAGGCCTTGTCCATTTTCACATCCAATATAATGCCTTTGAGAGGATAGCCTTAACTCTTTAGAGTTATGATTTCGATATCTGTAAACAAACCCTTCATCGTATACAAGTCATACACCTAACGAACAAGTCTATAAGCTTACTACCTCTGAGACACTTTAGCCATTGGATCATCAAAGTACACAAGTCATATACATGAAGTAGTTCATTTACTCAGGATTAAGGTTTTTGCATAATGAATGTCAAAAGCAAATTGATCCACTCATAGCGGACTACATAGATCAATCACGCTTTAGTCCCGGTCTAATATGTCACCACCAAGCAACATATCTATGTCTCTACTTGAGAATCTATGCTCCGGACAGTTAAGACAAACCATCCCCACCATGGCTTTCGACAACATAATAGTCTTAACATGGGTTAGATACTCGGTCTAACCCCATAAACTATAGACCTTAGTTTAGACGGCTTACTTTGGAATATTGTCTTCTTGCATACAAAAGTCCATTGCATGCAATGTTTTAACAGTTTTAACACAAGTAGTCAATGAGCCATATTTGCTTACATTTGCTTTAACATGTAAATAGAATAACGACAAACAGCAATGTAATGAATAACCTCTATATTATAATTTTATTATCCAGTTCAAAATAAATGCATCAAAATGTCTCTAATGCTTAGGGCATTTCCTAACATGCTATTCTGGCCGGTCCTCACATTCTGCCCTCTGTGTTGTGACTCGGTGTTCTGCTTCCCCTAAGCCTACTTAGCTTGCGTTTCCTCCTCCTTTTGTGCTTTAAAATTCTAAGCCTTTCGCTCCTTATCCTAAGCCAACCAGCACTTGGCTCGGATAACCCTACTGACATTTTCTGCTACTGTTGCTGTTCCATGGCTTCCATTACAGACCTGAACTGCGATGTCTATTTTGAACATCTTCAGTCTTCATCTGACTCTCTCCTTTTTAGTTGATACCAAATCTGGACAAAGTTGAGCCAGCTGCTCAAACTTCTTGACTGCCTCCATGACAGTCATGCTACCTTGGCGCAGGTTGTTGAATTCGTCTTACTGCACTGCTAGTGCTTGCTCGTTAAAGTACATCTCCTTGAATTCCTCAATGAAGTCGTTTCAGCTCATCTCTCTAATGTTCCTCCTAATGGTTACCATCTTCCACCACTAACGCACCTCATTACGCAAAGTAAACGATGCGCACATCACTTTCTTTCTATCTGTTAATCCTATAAAATCCAAGATTACTTGGATATCCGTTAGCCAGTCATCGGCCTCTATAAGATTGGTGGTTCCTCCAAATTCTAATGCTTTTATGTACCGGAATTTCTCATATAAGTCACCTTCCCTAGAGGTTGGTGGAAAAACAATTTGCTGCTGTGAGAGCAGCCGTTGCTAAGGACGCTAGTGCCACTTGGGTTGGAGGGGCTACTTGCTCCCTCAGAGTATTTAGGGTTGCTTGAGCTTGTTGGGATGGCACCTCTGCTGCCTGTGGTGCCTGGGGTTACTGGTTTAGCTGTTCCCTAAGCTGGTTTTAGTTCCCGTTGTTGGTTCTCCATTATCTCTCACATAGCTGCGAGCTGTGCCATTAATTCATCCTCTCAGGATGTTGAGTTTAACTTAGCTCTCATTCTTGCTATGTTTTCCTATGTAACCCTATCGTACAGCGGGAAAAGAAATTATGAGTCTTTTGTTTCCATACTTAGAAATCATCACATATCATTTTCTTTCTTACTCAACTATCATGGATATACGTATAATATTATATCTTCCTCTTTCTTATACTGTGATGTTCAATACAATTTCCCACATCATATTGAAACATCACCTCAGTGCCAAGACTCATCTTGCACTTTCTGTCACATTATGGTTATGTATGAAAAATCATATCTAGGCCCTTGGGCAAAACTGTACTGTTTTTCGTAATATTCTTGCAAAATATATTTAAGACTCTAGTCTGGTGGGAGTGACACATACATCCCTATATACTATCTCAACAAGGTACATGAAGCTAGGTCTAACGGTAAAAGCTACTGCTTCCCTTTATACATTTACATAATCAAAATTCCCACAAAAAGGGTCACTGCTACTTGAAGGATAATCTTGATTCAGTACCAAACATTTCCTCATCGTCACTATCACTGAGAGGGAACTCCTCTAAGTCCTCCTCTTCATCTAGTGAGACGAAACTGGCTTCATCATTGCTAGCTATGATGACTTGGCGTTCATACATCCCTATCCATTCATCATTACTAAAGTGGTCGGGGATCTCTTCTCCCTCATCGTTGGGATTGGCGTCGGGAAGAGCCTCATCATCGTCCTCTTCCATGGGGTATTCGGGAGACAGAGGGGCTGGTTTGGGGTTCTCCATCGGTTCCCTATTGCCCTCGAGGGCTTTTGGCTAGTGCTCAGTCGTGAACTCTTTGTCGGCCGGTTGGGGTGTTGGGTCTACTAGATCACACTTCATAATGGCGGTTGCTGCATTGCCTTGGGCTTGTGCAAGGTTCCCAAGGTTGAGCACTTCTCTCTCGGCATCCACTATCTCCTGGATAAGGTTTGCTACTCTTTCTGCTTGATCGATCTTCTAATTCTGTTTGGCAAGGTTTCTTTCTCTCTTTTGGTCTTCTCCTATCTTGATCCACTTTTACCTCGACCTTGGTTTCATCCTAGGCCTTCCCTAACATGTATTGTAGAAGTCTATATCATTTTCTCATAGCACATAGTATATGTTAGAACTATTTCACTGGACATCAGCTGCAGTCTTTCAGTCTGATGAACAAATTCTCGTATATCTGCAACTCTAGGGAACTTAGGCGGTTTCACTCCCCGCTTGCCCATAGAGAAAAACTAGGGCTGATGCTGGACTCCTCTCAGAGATTTGCTCGATCATGGCATGGCAAAACTCGACCCAGTTAAGAGCTCATCCTGGTTACAAGAATCCCGATACACACAAAAGTATCTTCCTAAGAGATATCAATAGCTAGCAGGACTTAGTTATCCTGATCAATAGCGTACAATTAGGGAATCATTTTGATAGTGTGAAACCAGTCCTGACATTCTCATGGAGTGTAGGAGTACTGTTTACCACTCAAAACTTAGTGGACA
Source organism: Antiaris toxicaria (assembly GCA_035233585.1). Taxonomy (NCBI): domain Eukaryota; kingdom Viridiplantae; phylum Streptophyta; class Magnoliopsida; order Rosales; family Moraceae; genus Antiaris; species Antiaris toxicaria. The sequence continues at coordinate 26,728,554 of CP141154.1, forward strand.
ACTAGCCCAGAAGATCGATACAAATAGGGTAGCAATCCATGTTCTTACTCTAAGCAGTTCTTTATCATTACACGATCGTGATTTGATGTATAATGATATCAGTATCTCTTCATCTTATTCTCATCATCATAGGTTTTGTCATCTCATTACTATAAAATGTTATCTTGAATAGATAAACATTTACTGACTAAAAATTAAAACTAACTTACTTGAACAGATGAGGCTGGCATGCGGCGATATGAGGTAGGGTGGCAGGATACCACTCTGATACCAACTATGACGTCTTGTGCCCTTAGTGGCTCGGACCGTCAATAGAAAAAGCTACTTCTTTAACTTTTACTTTAAAGCCGATACTTAAACTTACTTGTCTAGATATCAGAATTTTAGGGATTTTATAAATTATTTCTTTCTTAACGTAATTTTCATAGTGTGCGTTATGTTAGTCACACTTTAGTGTGTATAGCACTCACATATATAACTTTTCATATAACACATAAACATAGACCTAACATGTCAATCCATGTTGTAGGCAAATAAAAGCTTGAACTTACAAATACTTTACTAGCATGTCCTTTCTTACTTCCTTGGTCCGCAGATGTCTCTTCATCGTGTCTGTATCGGATCTCTATAACCAAAATAATCATGGTTATTTTCTATACTTATTTCATACATAAAACTTAACAAAACGTAAAAATTCTATGCTTCATTTCTCGATCATAAACTTAGGGATCTAATATCCCATTTTCCACTTTTTTGCTAACTTTTGACAAAATTACCATTTTGCCTCTAATGTGATTTTTCATCATAACCTTACTTTTCCTTGATTTACAACTTATTTTTGGCCCTTGGAATCTTAATTAAGTCATTCTAAGTCCATTAAAGCCCTTTTCTATCATTCCTAAAATTTTCGATCAAAATGAACGTTTTGCCCCTAACGGGTCTTTAGGTCGTATCATTTTCATTTTAATGCTTAGATTAGATTTTCTAAGCCTAAAAATTATAAAATAATTTTTCTTAGACTTTACTAAATTTTTATGGTATTATTTGCCACAATTTCTTGGTTTGCTATTCACCGATCGTCAGGTGGTACTATTCCAACCCTCGATCGTTAATCCTTTATTTTTCGGGCCTAGGTCATCGAGAGGGCTCAGGTTTCCATCCTGATCACATTTTTACTCCTCGGTTCCTAAAATACCATCTGTGCCATTTTTGAAATTCTAGCAGCATTTCCGCTTAATTTTTGGGTTCCCAGCGTTTAGAAAACGCCTCGAAACCATTTAACCTATTTCTATTCTACCACATACTATACCAGAGTTTTATATTTTTACGTAAAACTCAACTTTTACATAAAAATCTTCACATTTTACACTTTTTCTTATTTTACTATTTTCATACACATAGTCCATAATTAATACATAATCATCCCAATTAATAAATTGAGGAATTAAAATAGTTGAAATCACTACCGGAGTCGTTCAATGACGTCCATCGGGTAGATTGACTTCAATCGGCGATCAACGGGGCCATTCAATCTCACGTTCACAAACTTTGATTCTCCATTCTTTACTTTTGAAATTTCGTCTTGCAATTCTGACGCCACGGATGTGTCTGGAATGTCGAAAATAGGCCAACGGGCCATTCTCTAATTTTTGGTCACCGGTCATGGTTGACTGGCGTTGACCGACGATGAAAAACGAGGCCATCAACTCGTAGATCTCGACGTAAGAAACTCATTGGTGGTGTCAATTACACCAATTAAAGCTCCTATTGCCGGAAATTAACACCTGAAAAACGAACAGCGGCGGCGTGCTTGAATCTTTGTTTTCCTGACATTTTTGCCCAAAATTGATTTGGGGCTTTTGTTCCCCATGAAGTTCTGAGCATTTTGGTACCAGTAGTGTGGCTCAACTCTGTTGGAAAAGGCGAGTTTCACGATGGCGACACGACGGTGACGGTGAAGCTTCGGGCGATGCGATCCGATGACTACTGAGTTGAACTGAAGCTTGGGTTTTGTTCTACTCTTCACCCCGAGTCTTTTGGGATCAGAATCGTCTCAATCAGACGTCGGACAGCGGAGATATGGCCGTTCGAATTTTTCAGCGACTGACGGCTTCGGGCAGCGCGTGTGGCGTGCTCAGGCATCAGTTCCATCGACTCAGCCCACCGTTAGACTCAGCTCGGCGAGAGCTTTCCAATGAGACTAGCAGTGTCGAAAATGGACACCGTTTCCGATGGTCATTACTGTTCACTGACGGTGTGGGGGAGAAAATGAGAGGGTGTGAAAATTTTGAGGGCTTATTTTGAAATTTCTGATTTTTCGTCCTTATATATACATTTTTGTCAAAAATTTCAACATGAGCTATGTTGACTAATTTGGGCGTGCTGAACCCAAATATATCAGTTTCATTTCCATTCGAGGTCATCTTGACCAGTTTTCGGTATTACGAATTCCAAGTCAAAAATTACATTTGTGCTCAATTAACTAATTTAAGCATGCTGATAGGCTATACTGACTAATTTTGGCCTGCTGAATCCAAATTTATCAGTTTCAACTTCATTTAAGGTCATCTAGACCAGTTTTTCGATACTGCATGTTTCCCGGATAAAATTTACATTTTGTGCTCAATTAACCAATTTGAGCATTCTGATTCCAAATATATCAATTTTATATCAAGAAAAGGCCATCTTGACCAATTTCCTGATATTGTGTATGACACACATGCTGTAGGAAATAACCGGTAAAAACGTATCAGAGTGGCGCAGCGGAACAATAAAAATTTTTCAAGATCGTTAAATATCTCATGATGCCATATACAATAAACTAACAATAATTTAAACTCATACCTCAAAGGACGCCAATCTGTAGGAGGAAAATGATCGGAGGGCTTCAACTAACTAGCCTTCTCTACTATTCTCCAATTCCTGAATGTTAGTGTGTGGGCACTCTGAACCTTGATCAGTATGCTAGCAATGCTAGTCTTCTTCCAACCAACCAGATCTCTAAAGAACTTATTATCACGATGAGTTGTGTAACAATAAGCCTACTCACCTGAGAGTCTATGGTCTAAGAGAACTGGAATGGCAGGACCTCTATTTATAGACTTGCATGAGGTGATCCTCTAAATTTGAATTGGATTAGGAGAAGATATTCTCCCTTATCCACACACAAAATCTGAATTTTCTAGGGCCAATAACCACCAAAAGATTTCAGCCATTTTGTGGATTTTGTATTCAAAATTCATACAGGATTTTAACTTGAATTTTATCTCCCCATTTACCCACAAAAATCTGAATTTCCCTAAGGCCATAAACCTGTCCAGATTCATCTATTAAAGTGTAAGGAGAATCAAAATTCAAATAGGATTTTCTAGCTTGAATTTTAACTCATCCTTATCCATAAAAAACCGAAAATCTGCTTGAGAACTTCCTCAAAAATTTTGACCACTTTTAGGGAGGAGAGAATCCAAATTCAACTGGGATTGAAACTTGAATTTTTCCCTGAATCTTATCCATACAGAATCTGAAAATTCTATGAGGATATTCCTCAATATTTTCATGCAAGTAAGTTAGGATTGGGATTCAAAAATCAAGTAGGATTCAAACAAGATTTTCCTCACCATAATCCAACTCAAATTTGAATTCTAACCTTGTGGAATTATCCACAAAGAATTCGAATTCCACTTGGACCGTGATTCAAAATTTGAATTTCAAAATTCAAAATTCAAAATTCAAATTCAAATTTCAAATTTCAAATTTCAAATTTCAAATTTAAATTTCAAATTCAAATTTCAAATTCAAATTTCAAATTCAAATTTTAAATTCAAATTTCAAATTCAAAATTTAAATTTCAAATTTCAAATTTCAAATTTCAATTTTCAAAATCCACAAAAAGTTGTATTTCAAATTTTGCCCTCATGGATAAATTTCTACAACTCCAATCCAATCTCAAATAAAATCATGACAACTTTATTTGGAGTTCAAATAATTGTGTACTCTATTATCCAAAACAAAATCTGAATCCAACCGGAGAGAATCTTGTCTACCATCCTAATCCTATGTCATCACCATCCATGCATAATAAACTAGCTAATAGCATACACAAATCAATTTACCAATAGTTAAGGAATTATGTAGAGCTAGTAGAAGGACTAATTGGACATATATAATCGGGCTCCCGTGAATCCATATGATCATCATTCTGTACCGAACAACTCAATCATATGATCACTAATTTCAGAGTCACACCACTATAAACCTGAAACTGAACTCCCAATTATATACCGTATTACATAAGCATGTGACGAGCTACTATCCAATGACCTTGTTATATATGCAAAACCCTCATATGATATCCATGATCAGCCTTAGGTCAAAGTCCGTTTAATCTTTCTGATCAGGCTATCTTAAAGTTCCATTATACTATCGAATAAGAACATGATTATTCACTATATGTGAATAAGAAGTCATCCGTGCGGTAGACGATCCAAGGCCTTGTCCATTTTCACATCCAGTACAATGCCTTTAAGAGGATACCTTTAACTTTTTATTAGAGCTATGATTTCGATATCTGTAAACAAACCCTTTATCGTATACAAGTCATGCACCCAACAAACCGGTCTATAAGCTTACTACCTCTGAGATGCTTTAGCCATTGGAACATTAAAGTACACAAGTCATGTACGTGAAATAGTCTATTCACTCAGGATTAAGGTCCTGTTCCTCCTTTTGGTTGCACCATTCTGTTGTGAAGTACCAGGTGTAATCAATTGGGAGAATATTCCATTCTCTACAAGATGTCCTAGAAATTCGTTAGAGAGGTATTCGCCACCTCGATCAGATCAAAGTATCTTTATAGATTTACCCAATTGCTTTTCCACTTTCGCACGATACTTTTTGAACTTATCAACGGATTCACTCTTGCGGTACATCAGGTGTTAGGAAATGCCCTAAGCATTAGAGACATTTTGATGTATTTCTTTTGAACTGGATAATAAAATTATATATAGAGGTTATTCATTACATTGTTATCTGTCCTCATTTTATTTACATGTTAAAGTAAATGTAAGCAAATATGGCTCCCTGACTGCTTGTGTTAAACTGTTAGAACGTTGCATGTAATGGAATTTTGTATGCGAGAAAACAATGTTCTAAAGTTAGCGGTCTAAACTATGGTCTGTAGTCTATCGGGTTAGACCGAGTATCTAACTCATGTTAAGACTATTATGTTGTCTAAAGCCTTGGAGGGGACAGTTTGTCTTGATTGTCTGGAGCTGGACTCCCAAGTAGAGACATAGATATGTTGCTTGGTGGTGACATATTAGACCAGGACTAAAGCGTGATTGATCTACGAAGTCCGCTTTGAGTGGATCGATCTGCTTTTGACGTTCATTGTGCAGTAACCTTAATCCTGAGTAAAAGGACAGCTTCATGTATATGACTTGTGTACTTTGATGTTCCAATGGCTAAAGCGTCTCAGAGGTAATAAGCCTATAGACCGGTTTGTTGGGTGCATGACTTGTATACGATGAAGGGTTTGTTTACAGATATCAAAATCATAGCTCTAATGAGGAGTTAAGGGTATCCTCTTAAAGGCATTATACTGAATGTGAAAATGGACAAGGCCTTGGGTCGTCTGCTGGGAGGATGACTTCTTATTCACATATGGTGAATAATCATTTTCTTTATTCGGTAGTATAATGGAACTTTAAGATAGCCTGATCAATAGGATTAAACAGACTTTGACCTAAGGCTGATCATGGATATCATATGAGGGTTCTGCATACATGACAAGGTCATTGGACGATAGCTTGTCACAGGCTTACGTAATACGGTATATAATTTGGAGTTCAGTTTCAGGTTTATAGTGGTGTGACTCTGAAATTAGTGATCATATGATTGAGTTGTTCGGTAAAGAATGATGATCATATGGATTTGTGGGGACCCGATTATATATGTCCAATCAGTCCCTCTACTAGCTCTACATAATTCCTTAACGTTTGGCAAATTGATTTGTGTATGCTATTAGCTAGTTTATTATGCATGGATGGTGATGACATAGGATTAGGATGGTAGACAAGATTCTCTCCGGTTGGATTCAGATTTTGTTTTGGGTAATAGAGTACACAATTATTGGAACTCCAAATAAAGTTGCCATGATTTTATTTGAGATTGGATTGGAGTTGTAGAAAATTATCTATGAGAACAAGAATTTGAAATACAACTGTTTTGTGGATTTTGATATTTGAATTTTGAAATTTGACTTTGAATTTTGAATTTGAAATTTAAATTTGAAATTCGAATTTGAAATTCGAATTTGAAATTTGAATTTGAAATTAGAATTTGAAATTTAAATTTGAAATTTGAAATTTAAAATTTGAAATTTGAATTTGAAATTCGAATTTGAAATTTGAAATTCAAATTTTGAATCACAGTCCAAGTGGGATTCGAATTTGTTGTGGAAAATCCACAATGAATGAAATTCGAATTTGAGTTGGATATGGAGAGGATAATCTTGTTAGAATCCTACTTAAATTTTGAATCCAAATCCTAACTAAAGTTGGACGAAAATTTGGAGGATTATTCTCAATGATTTTCTGATTTTTTATGGATAAGGTTCAGGAAAGAATTCAAATTTCAATCCCAATTGAATTTGGATTCTCTCCTCCTAGAAAGTGGCCGAAATTTAGGAGTGAATCTCCTAGGAAAATTCGGTTATTTTGGATAAGGATGAGATAAAATTCAAGCTTGAAAATCTCCAAAAGTGGCCGAATTTTTGAGGAGATTTTCTCCTTAGAATTTTTAGATTTTTTGGTTGAAAAAGGGAGATAAAATTCTAGTTAAAATCTTGTTTAGATTTGGATTGGATTTATCCTAAAGTGGCCGAATTTTATTGTTGGGATTTTCCCTTGGAAAATTTGGATTTTGTGCTTGTGGATAAGGGAGAATATCTTCTCCTAATCCAATTCGAATTCAGAGAATCACCTCATGCAGGTCTATAAATAGAGGTCCTGCCACTCCAGTTCTCTTAGACCACAGACTCTCAGGTGAGCAGGCTTATTGTTGCACAGCCCACCGTGACAATAAGTTCTTTAGAGATCTGTGTGGTCGAAAGAAGACTAGCAGTGCTAGCATACCAATCGGGGTTCAGAGTGCCCACACACTCATCCATTCGGGAATTGGAGAATAGTAGAGAAGGTTAGTTGGTTGAAGCCCTCCGGTCATTCTCCTCCTACAAGATTGGCGTCCTTGAGGTATGAGTTTTAATTATTGTTGGTTTATTGTATATGGCATCATGAGATATTTAACGATCTAAAAATTTTTATTGTTCTGCTGCGCCACTTTGATACATTTTTACTGATTTATTTTCCTTCAATTGGTATCAGAGCCATCTCATGACTATGCCATGTACATAAATTAGACAATTACTTAGTCTTTTTATTTATGTATGGATTTGATATTTAGAGAGTGGTATTCTAGGATTCCTTTATGTTGTTATCATGGATTATGTATAAAGTATGTGGTTATTTTAATTTTTTGAATTATTATAAGCATGCTTGTTTATGCTGGTTATGGTTCCTTAGAATTTAGAAAAATTGTATCTAGGATTTTTTATGGAACCATGGGAGCAGTTTATTAACACTGTAATTTTCCCATGGATTTTAATTTTTGTCCCTTAGAATTATTATGGTTAGAATTTTGCACACCGGAAACGGTTTAGGAAATTTTTATGTAATTATTCTTGGAGGAGATTGAAGATTGAAGACTGTAATTTATTTTTTCCAAAAGTTAAATTTAATTTAAAAGTTGAAATTTTGATTGTGGGGAAAATTTCAATTTAATTGGGATTCAAATTAATTTTGGAGATTCTAATAGGTAAATTGGAATATGGCACAAAAATGGAGACACGACCCCTCGGATAGGCCGTTGGGTCTTGGTGGGGCTGCAGCCCCTACCCTCGGGCAGGATGGGCTGCGGCAGCCCCTGTGCAGGCCATGATTACCCACGGCCGCAGGCTTGACCTGCAGCCAAGGGTGGCCATGGCCTCCCCAAGGCTGGTCGCAGCCTGGCGCTGCAAGCTTGGTCTGCAGCCTGGCAGTGCTGCACATGGGCGGCCGTGGGCTGCCAGCCCACCCGGGGCTAGTGGCTACCCACTGCGGCTGCCGCCTCCCGGGGCGGTGGTGCGACGGTTCAAAAATCGAAAAATTTTGATTTTCAAATTTGAGATTTAATTTTAAATCATGTTTAAAAATATGTAATTGAAAATTTGAAATTTTTGAAATTACATATTATTACACATGATGTTTAAAATTGTTTAAAATTTGAATTTGAAATTTGAATTTGAAATTCGAATTTGAAATTTAAATTTTTGGAGATTTAAATTTTAAATGATTCTTGGGATGAGAAATAAATGGAGAGGCTACATAAAGATGGATACAAGAAGACGGAACCAAATTCAAGACCTAAAGAATGCTTTGGATGGAATTTTGTAATCTTTATTTTCTTTGTTCTAGGATGGAACCATGGCTTAGTTATTCTGTCAATTATTTTTTCTGTGATATGTCATGGATGTATAAATATGTATTGATAGATGTTTTATATGCATATTTGATAACATGTCATATAGGATAGCTGAGTGCCACTCATACTACATTGATCATATATAATTTCTCAAAACTTGCATGTTTTTCAAAATATTGAGTGGGAGAGGGTTTCAAACAAAACCCACGGCCTCCATTGTTGATCCATATGTGAAAGCATGGTAACGCCTCGCGTCAGTTCTGCCCTGACCACACCCCTTGGTAGGTGTTTACCGACACCGGTATACTAGATTGGATCTCCTATGTGGAAAACGTGTTCAGGTACGATCCTATTCATGACCACCCCTCGGTGGCTTGGTAGGACGTGGATCGGGCTATGTAAACAATTGTTATACACTCAAGACTTGTTTAGTTATTAACCTTCCCTAGAAGCTCTGTTAACTAAACTGGTGGCCAAATAAGCGGTTATTAATATATGTCTTAACCTTGGAGGATTTAAGGCAACATATATTAATTGGACGGGGTCCATGTTCCGGCTATTTGTTTCCATGACCACCCCTCGGTGGCTTGGGGCAATAGGTGCTGAGAATTACCGTTGCAATACTATATGTTTTTCAAGTTTCATATAGGAACATACTTGTATGTTTTATTTGCTAAATTATATGTATATTTGCTTGAGCTTTGTAATGATGTCTAGTATAATTTTATTTCAGTTCAAAATGTCACAAACACCCCTCATTTTAATACTTACTGAGAATAAACTGAACGGCGATAATTATAAAGATTGGAAAAGAAATCTGTTGATAGTACTCAGCTGTGAGAGATACAAGTTCGTACTAGACGAACCATGCCCACTAGGGCCAAAACCTGGCACACTGCTTGAGGAGGTCCCGGTTGCTTATACTCGTTGGAGAGAATCCAATAATATAGCTCGATGCTACATACTTGCTAGCATGACGAGTGCTCTACAAAAGTAGCATGAGACTTATCAAGTTGTTGGGGAGACCATGGAAAATCTAGAGGACATGTCCGGAGGCCAAGAAAAATTAGATCGACAGTCCGCTATCACCAGCATTATGAACTCTAAGCAAAAGGCGAGTACTCCCGTGAAGGACCATATGATCACTCTAATGGGAATCTTTTTGAGGCTACCGAGAACGGTGCTGAGTTGGACTACAACACCCAGATCGAGATGGTGTTCAAAACTCTATCTAAAGATTTTATGGGGTTTAAGGCCACATACAATCTGGCAGCAAGGGAGTTAGGACTAACCAAGCTCATGAAGCAACTCCAAGCTTATGAGCGGATGATCAGGGATGGGGATGCGGTCCAACCCAAAGGTGAGGCCAATTTGGCGGAATCTTCCAAACCCTCACGGAAGAAGAAGAGGCCAAATCAGAAGCAAGTGGCTTCCAGTTATTCTAATCCTCCTGTCTCGGATGGGAAGAAGAAGAAGAAGAACAAGAAGCCTAGGGACCCTAAAAAGTCCAAATGCTTTCGTTGTGGGAAGGTAGGTCACTTCAAGAAGTCTTGCCAGGAATTCCTAGCTGCCAAGGACAAGGAAGGTAAAGAACTTCATTACTTGGAAGCGTGTTTGGTGGAAGAATCGAATGACACTTGGGTCATTGATTCGGGCGCCACTAATTATGTTTGTGTTTCTATGCTGGGGTTCGTGGAAACGAGAAGTCTACATGATAGGAACCTCTCGTTGCGAACTGGAGATGATAGCTTGGTGGTGGCTGAGGCAGTGGGAGATATTTACCTTTACTTTGATCAATTTAGGTTTATTTTATTGAAAGGTTGTTTTTATGTTCCTAATTTTAGGAGGAACCTCATATCGGTAGCTTGTTTAATAAAGGATTCTTATTCAGTTTCTTTTAGTAAAAGAGTTGATATTCATAGAAATAAGTCTTTTATCTATTCTGGATGGATGGATGGAAACCTATATTTGATCAAATCAAAGATGTACTCACTGCTTGACAATGAATTAATTGATAACTCTAAAAGGTTGAAAGTATCTCACTCTAACAAGGCGTATCTTTGGCATTTAAGACTTAGTCATATTAATTAGGATAGGATTCAAAGATTGGTGAAAGACGGTCCTTTAGAATCTCTGGAGGAGGTACGTCTTCCCCAATGTGAGTCTTGTCTAGAGGGTAAGATGACTAAGAGGTCTTTTGGAGTTATGGGTACAAGGGCTCAGGAGCTCTTAGAAATTGTGCACACTGACGTATGTGGCCCCATGAACGTCACAGCACGAGGAGGGTTCGAGTATTATGTCTCTTTTATAGATGATTGCTCAAGGTATGGATATGTGTATCTGATGCGCCGCAAGAGCGAAACCTTTAACAAGTTCAAAGAGTATCGTGCGGAAGTGGAAAAGCAATTGGATAAATCCATAAAGACACTTCGATCTGATCGAGGTGGCGAATACCTCTCCGATGAATTTCTAGGATATCTTGTAGAGAACGGGATATTATCCCAACTGACTGTACCTGGTACTCCACAACAGAATGGTGTAGCTAAAAGGAGAAACAGGACCTTGTTAGATATGGTACTATCCGTGATGAGTTATTCAACGCTACCATTATCATTTTAGGGACATGCTTTACAAACGGTGTGCTATATTCTAAACCAGGTTCCAAGCAAATCAATTCCCAGAACTCCGTATGAATTGTGGCATGGCAGGAAGCCCTCCCTTAGACATATGAGAATATAGGGCTGCCTGGCACATGTATTGGATAGGGATGCGAAAAAGTTGGAACCAAGATCAGAATTGTGCATGTTTGTAGGGTATCCAAAAGGAACTAAAGGAGGTCTGTTCTATAACCCGAAGGAACAAAAAGTCATTGTCTCAACACATGCGACATTCTTGGAGGAAAGTCACATGAATGACTTTAAGTCTCGAAACAAAGTAGTGCTAGAGGAGTTATCGGGTGAAAGAACTGCTCCACAGATTTCGGTCTTGGATGCAAGTCCGAGTTCCGGTGAAAGACCTGCAGACGATCAACAATTTAGGATGCCTCGTCGTAGTGGGAGGGTTTCGAAGAAACCTAATTTCTTCATGTATGATGCTGAGGTATACCAGGCCGAGGCTCATGAGCATGAGGATGATTCGGTCACCTGTGATGAAGCTATAAATGATGTTGATTCTAAATCTTGGAAACAGGCTATGAACAATGAGATGGATTCTATGAAATCCAACTCTGTTTGGGAACTTGTAGATTTGCCAGATGGGATAAAACCCATTGGATGCAAATGGGTCTACAAAAGAAAGGAGGATGTGGAAGGGAGAATGGAAACTTTCAAAGCTAGACTGGTTGCAAAGGGATACACGCAAAAGGCTGGAATCGATTGCGATGAAACCTTTTCTCCTATTGCTATGCTGAAGTCTGTCTGTATTCTTCTGTCCGTTGCTGCGGCTCTCGATTACGAGATCTGGCAAATGGATGTCAAGACGGCATTCTTGAATGGCCATCTTGAAGAGTGTATCTATATGATACAGACTGAAGGGTTCATAGCGAAAGGCCAAGAAAGGAAAGTCTGCAAGTTGCTTAGATCCATTTACGGATTAAAGCAAGCATCCCGCTCATGGAACCAGAGGTTTGATCAAGCAATTAAGACATTTGGTTTTGAGCAGAACGTTGATGAACCTTGTGTTTATAAACGTATTAAGGATGGAAAAGTTGTCTTTCTGATACTCTATGTTGATGATATACTACTCATTGGGAATGATGTAGGGAACTTACCATCGGTCAAGCTTTGGTTACACCAACAATTTCACATGAAGGACTTGGGAGAAGCTAATTATGTTCTAGGCATTCGTCTCTTCAGAGATCGAAAGAACAAAATGATAGCGTTATCCTAAGCTTCATACATAGATAAAATAATTGACAAATATGCAATGCAAGAGGTAAAGAAAGGTTCACAACCTTCTATTGTCGGTCTAACTCTTTCATTAGATGACTGTCCCAAGACATCGGAAGAAAGAGAGCATATGAGTAAGGTCCCTTATACATCCACTGTGGGTAGCCTTATGTACGCTATGCTTTGCACTCGCCCAGATATATGTTTTGCAGTAGGTATGGTGAGTCGATATCAAGCAAATCCTAGAACCAAGCACTGACAAGCAGTAAAGCATATACTCAAGTATCTTAAGAGAATGAGGGATTATATGCTGGTGTATTCTGGAGGGGACCTAACACCCGTAGGATACACGGACTCAGACTTCCAGACTTGTAAGGATTCGAGGAAATCGACATCTGGATCAGTGTTTTTACTCGGAGGAGGCGCCATTGTGTGGAGGAGCGTGAAACAGGGCTGCACAGCTGACTCTATTATAGAGGCTGAATATGTGGCTGTGGCTGAGGCATCTAAAGAAGAGGTTTGGCTCTGCAAGTTCTTTAGAGACCTTGAGGTCATTCCGGGTGTTAACAACCCTATCACACTTTACTGTGATAACACAGGGGCTATTGCCAACACAAGGGAATCTCGGCACCATAAGAGGACCAAGCACATAGGTCAGAGATATCATATTATTAGAGGGCACGTGGAGATAGGACAAGTAGAAGTATGTAAGATCGCATCCGAGGATAACATTGCCGATCCCTTTACTAAGACTTTGGTGGCCAAAAGCTTTGAGAGGGATGGGGATGCGTAACATGGCACATCTGTTGGCTTAGGGCAAGTGGAGATTGTTAAGAAATGCCCTAAGCATTAGAGACATTTTATTGTATTTATTTTGAACTGGATAATAAAATTATATATAGAGGTTATTCATTACATTGCTATCTATCCTCATTTTATTTACATGTTAAAGTAAATGTAAGCAAATATGGCTCCTTGACTGCTTGTGTTAAACTGTTAGAACGTTGCATGCAATGGACTTTTGTATGCAAGAAGACAATATTCTAAAGTTAGTGGTCTAAACTATGGTCTGTAGTCTATGGGGTTAGACCGAGCATCTAACTCATGTTAAGACTATAATGTTGTCTAATGCCTTGGAGGGGACGGTTTGTCTTGATTGTTTGGAGCTGGACTCCCAAGTAGAGATATAGATATATTACTTGGTGGTGACATATTAGACCGGGACTAAAGCGTGATTGATCTACGAAGTCCGCTTTGAGTGGATCGATCTGCTTTTGACATTCATTGTGCAGTAACCTTAATCCTGAGTAAAAGGACAGCTTCATGTATATGACTTGTGTACTTTGATGTTCCAATGGCTAAAGCGTCTCAGAGGTAATAAGCTTATAGACCGGTTCGTTGGGTGCATGACTTGTATACGATGAAGGGTTCGTTTACAGATATCAGAATCATAGCTCTAATGAGGAGTTAAGGGTATCCTCTTAAAGGCGTTGTACTGAATGTGAAAATGGACAAGGCCTTGGGTCGTCTGTAGGCGGATGACTTCTTATTCACATATGGTGAATAATCATTTTCTTTATTCGGTAGTATAATGGAACTTTAAGATAGCCTGATCAATAGGATTAAACGGACTTTGGCCTAAGGCTGATCATGGATATCATATGAGGGTTCTGCATACATGACAAGATCATTAGACGATAGCTTGTCACAGGCTTACGTAATACGGTATATAATTGGGAGCTCAGTTTTAGGTTTATAGTGGTGTGACTCTGAAATTGGTGATCATATGATTGAGTTGTTCGGTAATGAATGATGATCATATGGATTTGCGGGAGCCCGATTATATATGTCCAATCAGTCCCTCTACTAGGTCCACATAATTCCTTAACGTTTGGCAAATTGATTTGTGTATGCTATTGGCTAGTTTATTGTGCATGGATGGTGATGACATAGGATTAGGACGGTAGACAAGATTCTCTTCGGTTGGATTCAGATTTTGTTTTGGATAATAAAGTACACAATTATTCGAACTCCAAATAAAGTTGCCTTGATTTTATTTGAGATTGGATTGGAGTTGTAGAAAATTATCCATGAGAACAAGAATTTGAAACACAATTGTTTTGTGGATTTTGAAATTTGAATTTTGAAATTTGAACTTTGAATTTTGAATTTGAAATTTGAATTTGAAATTTGAATTTGAAATTTAAATTTGAAATTTGAAATTTGAAATTTGAAATTTGAATTTGAAATTCGAATTTGAAATTTGAAATTCAAATTTTGAATCACAGTCCAAGTGGGATTCGAATTTGTTGTGGAAAATCCACAAGGAATGAAATTCGAATTTGAGTTAGATATGGAGAGGATAATCTTGTTAGAATACTACTTGAATTTTGAATCCAAATCCTAACTAAAGTTGGACGAAAATTTTGAGGATTATCCTCAATGTTTTTCGGATTATTTGTGGATAAGGTTCAGGAAAGAATTCAAGTTTCAATCCCAGTTGAATTTGGATTCTCTCCTCCCAGAAAGTGGCCGAAATTTAGGAGTGAATCTCCTAGGAAAATTCGGTTATTTTGGATAAGGATGAGATAAGATTCAAGCTTGAAAATCCTAGTGGAATTTTAATTCTCCCTTATCCAAAAGTGGCCGAATTTTTGAGGAGATTTTCTCCTTAGAATTTTCAGATTTTTTGGTTGAAAAAGGGAAATAAAATTCTAGGTTAAATCTTGTTTAGATTTAGATTGGATTTATCCTAAAGTGGCCGAATTTTATTGTTGGGATTTTCCCTTGGAAAATTTGGATTTTGTGCTTGTGGATAAGGGAGAATTTCTTCTCCTAATCCAATTCGAATTTAGAGAATCACCTCATACAGGTCTATAAATAGAGGTCCTGCCACTCCAATTCTCTTAGACCACAGACTCTCAGGTGAGCAGGCTTATTGTTGCACAGCCCACCGTGACAATAAGTTCTTTAGAGATCTGGGTGGTCGGAAGAAGACTAGCAGTGCTAGCATACCGATCGAGGTTTAGAGTGCCCACACACTCAGCCATTCGAGAATTGGAGAATAGTAGAGAAGGCTAGTTGGTTGAAGCCCTCCGGTCATTCTCCTCTTGCAAGATTGGCGTCCTTGACATATGAGTTTTAATTGTTGTTGGTTTATTGTATATGGCATCATGAGATATTTAACGATCTAAAAATTTTTATTGCTCCGCTCCGCCACTCTGATACGTTTTTATCGATTTATTTTCGTTCATCAAGTACACATATCTATACCTCGAGTAATCGTCTATAAAAGAGATATAGTACTCGAACCCTCCTTGTGCTATGACATTCATGGGGCCACATACGTCAGTGTGTATAATTTCTAAGAGTTCTTAAGCCCTAGTATCCTTAGCTCTAAAAGACCTCTAAGTCATCTTACCCTTAAGACAAAACTCACATTGAGGAATATGTACCTTCTCCAGGGATTCTAGAGGACTGTCTTTCACCAACCTTTGAATCTTATCCTGATTAATATGACTAAGTCTTAAATGTCAAATATACGCCTTATTAGAGTGAGAAACTTTCAACTTTTTAGAGTTATCTATTAATTCGGTGTCAAGCAGTGAGTACATCTTTGGTTTGATCAAATACAGGTTTCCATCCATCCATCCAGAATAGATAAAAGACTTATTTTTACGAATATCAACTCTTTTACTAAAAGAAATGGAATAAGAATCCTTTATTAAACAAGCTACTGACATAAGGTTCTTTCTAAAATTAGGAACATAAAAACAGTCTTTCAATAATATAAACCTAAATTCATTAAAATAAAGATAGACGTCTTCTACTGCCACAGCCACCACCAATCTACCATCCCTGGTCCGCAACGAGAGGCTCCTATCATGTAGACTTCTCGTTTCCACGAACCCCTGCATAGAAACACAAACATGATTAGTGGGACCCGAATCAATGACCCAAGTGCCTTTCGATTCTTCTACCAAACACGCTTCTAAATAGTGAAGTTCCTTACCTTCCTTGCCCTTGGCGGCTAGGAATTCCCTGTAAGCCTTCTTGAAATGACCTACCTTCCCATAGTGGAAGCACTTAGACTTTTTAGGGACCTTGGGTTTCTTGTTCTTCTTCTTCTTCTTCCCATCATAGACAAGAGGATTAGAAGAGCTGGAAGCCGCTTGCTTTTGATTTGGCCTCTTCCTCTTTCGTGAGGCTTTGGAAGATTCTGTCAAATTGGCCTCTCCTTTTGGTTGGGCCACATCCTCATCCCTGATTATCCGCTTATAAGTTTGGAGTTGCTTTATAAGCTCGGTGAGTCCTAACTCCCTTGTCGCCAAATTGTATGCGGCCTTAAATCCCATAAAATCTTTTGATAGAGTTTTGAACACCATCTCGATCTGGGTGTTGTAGTCTAGCTCAGCGCTGTTCTCGGCAGCCTCAGTAAAGAATCCGATTAGAGTGATCATATGGTCCTTTACCGGAGTACCTACCTTTTGCCTAGAGTTCATAATGTTGGTAATAGCAGACTGTCGAGCCAATTTTTCTTGGCCTCCGAACATGTCCTCTAGATATTCCATGATCTCCCTAGCAACTTGATAAGTCTCATGCTGCTTTTGTAAAGCACTCGTCGTGCTAGCTAGAATGTAGCACCAAGCTATCTCATTGGTATCTCTCTAATGAGTATAGGCAACCGGGACCTCCTCAAGCGGTGTGTCAGGTTTGGGCCTAGGTGGGCATGGTTCATCCAACACGAACTTGTGTCTCTCGCAGCTGAGAACTATCAATAGATTTCTTTTCCAGTCTTTATAATTATCGCCATTCAGCTTATTTTTAGTAAGTATTGAAATGAGGGGTGTCGGTGACATTTTAAACTGAAATAAAATTATACTAGACATCATTATTAAGACCAAGCTAATATAGAGATAATTTAGTAAATAAAACATACAAGTATATTCCTACATGAAACTTTGTAGGAATATTGCCAGAAATTAACCCCCAAAAAATGAACAGCGGCGGTGTGCTTGAATCTTTGTTTTCCCAATGTTTTTGCCCAAAATTAATTTATGGCTTTTGTTCCCCATGAAATTCGGAGCATTTTGTTACCGGTAGTATGGCTCAACTCTGTCGAAAACGGTGAGTTTCACGGCGGTGACACGGCAGCGACGATGAAGCCTCGAGTGGTGTGATCCGTCGACTATTGAGCCGAAATGAAGCTTGGGTTTTGTTTTACTCTTCACCCTGAGTCTTTTGGGACTGGAATCGTCTCGATCGGACGTCAGACGGCGAAGATATGGCCATTCGAATTTTTCGACAGCCGGCGACTTCGGGCGGCGTGTGCAGCGTGCTCCAGCGTCGGTTCCGTCGACTCAGCCCACTGTTGGACTCAGCTCAATGAGAGCTTTTGAATGAGACCGGCGGTGTCGAAAACAGACACCGTTTCTAGTGGTCGGTTACTGTTCACTGACGGTATGGAGCAGAAAATGAGAGGGTGTGAAAAATTTAAGGGCTTATTTTGAAATTTCTGATTTTTCGTCCTTATATATACTTTTTTATCAAAAATTTGAACATGAGCGGTCCTGACTAATTTGGGCGTGCTAAACCCTAATATATCAGTTTCATTTCCATCCGAGGTCATCTTGACCAGTTTCCGGTACTGCGAATTCCCGATCAAAAATTACCTTTGTGCTCAATTAACTAATTTAAGCTTGCTAATAGGTTATGCTGACTAATTTGGGCGTGCTGAACCCAAATTTATCAGTTTCAACTTCATTTAAGGTCCTCTAGACCACTTTTCCAGTACTGTATGTTTCCTCGTCAAAATTTACATTTTATGCTCAATTAACTAATTTGAGCATTCTGATTCCAAATATATCATTTCTATATCAAGGCCATCTTCATTAATTTCTTGATACTGTGTATGACACACATGCGTACAGGCATAAAATCACTATATTTTCACATGTTAAACATGCAATTCATCATGTACATTCTATGTACCAATTTTCTGATAATGATTAAATTTCCCGGTTGTCACAGTGATAGACAATGAATAGTAAATAGTGAGAATTGCAGTGTCAAGTTATTGGCCAACACGGCCTTAAATTGACCTAAAACTGATATATAAACGGTTAGTAGACTCAATCCGGTTGATTGAGCATAAAACAGGAATTTGAGTTTGAGAGATACGCAGTATCAGGATGAGGGTCAAACCGACCTTTACTCGCTCCGAAACTGATATATTTGGACTCAAAACATCCAAATTAGTCAATCGGGCACCTGACACGTTTTTTGAGGTAGGGTCACACAGATCTTGAAAATTGGTCCAAACGACCTCCGATGGACGTAAAACTGATAAAAATGGAATCAGCACGTCCAAATTACTCAAGAGAGACTGTGTCTGAAATTTCACCCAGGAACGCCTCGGTTTACATGCGAAAGAACAACACAGTGTAAACACAACCACAGTATAGGATATAAATAGTAAATTAGATTGATGATGGGCTCTTAGACAGTATAAAAAACAAGGAACTTACAATACAAAAATCGGGTTCAGAAATCTAATTTTCAGGTGAAAATGGGAAAACTATCGAGAAAGGACCGAACACCGCAGTATAAAATTAGACTGCGATGAGAAGCCAACACAGATGAAATTTGGCCCTTAGAAACCGTGCCCCTAGCTATAAAAGGTGTAGGAAAATAAATCGGTAAAAACGTATCAGAGTGGCGCAGCGGAACAATAAAAATTTTTAGATCGTTAAATATCTCATGATGCCATATATAATAAACCAACAACAATTAAAACTCATACCTCAAGGACTCCAATCTTACAGGAGGAGAATGACCAGAGGCTTCAACCAACTAGTCTTCTTTACTATTCTCCAATTCCCGAATGGCTGAGTGTGTGGGCACTCTGAACCTCGATCTGTATGCTAGCACTGGTAGTCTTCTTCCGACCACCCAGATCTCTAAAGAACTTTATTGTCACGATGAGCTGTGCAACAATAAGCCTGCTCACCTGAGAGTCTGTGGTCTGAGAGAACTGGAATGGCAGGACCTCTATTTATAGACCTGCATGAGGTGATTCTCTGAATTTGAATTGGACTAGGAAAAGATATTCTCCCTTATCCATAACCATAAAAATCTGAATTTTCTATAGGAGATTCTCAACAATAAAATTCGGCCATTATGGATAAATCCAATCCAAATCTAAACAAGATTTTAACTAGAATTTTATCTCCCCTTTTTCAACCAAAAAATCCGAAATTCCTAGGAGAAAATCTCCTCAAAAAATTCAGCCACTTTTAGGATAAGGTGATTCTCTATTTATAGACCTGCATGAGGTGATTCTCTGAATTTGAATTGGACTAGGAAAAGATATTCTCCCTTATCCATAACCATAAAAATCTGAATTTTCTATAGGAGATTCTCAACAATAAAATTCGGCCATTATGGATAAATCCAATCCAAATCTAAACAAGATTTTAACTAGAATTTTATCTCCCCTTTTTCAACCAAAAAATCCGAAATTCCTAGGAGAAAATCTCCTCAAAAAATTCAGCCACTTTTAGGATAAGGGAGAATCAAAATTCCACTAGGATTTTCAAGCTTGAATCTTATCTCAACCTTATCCAAAATAACCGAATTTTCCTAGGAGATTTCCTCCATAATTCGGCCACTTTTCAGGGAAGAAGAGAATCCAAATTCAACTAGAATTGAAACTTGAATTTTTCCTTTGAACCTTATCCACAAAAACCAAAATTCCATTGAGAATTATCCTCAAAATTTCGTCCATAATTTGTTAGGATTTAGATTCAAAATTCAAGTAGGATTCTAACAAGATTATCCTCTCCAAATCCAACTCAAATTCGAATTTCAAACCTTGTGGATTTTCCACAACAAATTCGAATCCCACTTGGACTGTGATTCAAAATTTGAATTTCAAATTTCAAATTCGAATTTCAAATTCAAATTTCAAATTTCAAATTTAAATTTCAAATTCAAATTTCAAATTCGAATTTCAAAGTCAAATTTCAAATTCAAATTTCAAATTCAAAATTCAAAATTCAAATTTCAAAATTCAAATTTCAAAATCCACAAAACGATTGTGTTTCAAATTCTTGTTCTCATGGATAATTTTCTACAACTCCAATCCAATCTCAAATAAAATCATGGCAACTTTATTTGGAGTTCGAATAATTGTGTATTCTATTATCCAAAACAAATCTGAATTCAACCGGAGAGAATCTTGTCTACCATCCTAATCCTATTTCATCACCATCTATGCATAATAAACCAGCCAATAGCATACACAAATAAATTTGCCAAATGTTAAGGAATTATGTAGAGCTAGTAGAGGTACTGATTGGACATATATAATCAGGCTCCCGCAAATCCATATGATCATCATTCTTTTACCGAACACTTTAATCATATGATCACTAGTTTCAGAGTCACACCACTATAAACCTGAAACTGAACTCCCAATTATATACCGTATTACGTAAGCCTGTGACAAGCTATCGTCCAATGACCTTGTCATGTATGCAGAACCCTCATATGATATCCATGATCAGCCTTAGGCCAAAGTCCGTTTAATCCTACTGATCGGGCTATCTTAAAGTTCCATTATACTACCGAATAAAGAAAATGATTATTCACCATATGTGAATAAGAAGTCATCCGCCCAGCAGACGACCCAAGGCCTTGTCCATTTTCACATTCAGTATAATGCCTTTAAGAGGATACCCTTAACTCTTCATTAGAGCTATGATTCCAATATTTGTAAACGAACCCTTCATCGTATACAAGTCATGCACCCAACGAACCGGCTATAAGCTTACTACCTCTGAGATGCTTTAGCCATTGGAACATCAAAGTACACAAGTCATATACATGAAGCTGTCCTTTTACTCAGGATTAAGGTTACTGCATAATGAACGTCAAAAGCAGATTGATCCACTCAAAGCAAACATCGTAGATCAATCACGCTTTAGTCTCGATCTAATATGTCACCACCAAGCAATATATCCATGTCTCTACTTGGGAGTCCAGCTCCAGACAGTCAAGACAAACCGTCCCTTCCAAGCCTTTAGACAACATAATAGTCTTAACATGAGTTAGATGCTCGGTCTAACCCCATAGAGTACAGACCATAGTTTAGACTTCTAACTTTAGAACATTGTCTTCTCGCATACAAAAATCCATTGCATGCAACGTTCTAACAGTTTAACACAAGCAATCAGGGAGCCATATTTGCTTACATTTACTTTAACATGTAAATAAGATGAGGACAGATAGCAATGTAATGAATAACCTCTATATATAATTTTATTATCCAGTTCAAAATAAATACATCAAAATGTCTCTAATGCTTAGGGCATTTCCTAACAATCTCCCACTTGCCCTAAGCCAGCAGATGTGTCATGTTACGCATCCCCATCGCCTCTACGTGCCTCTCAAAGCTTCTAGCCACCAAAGTCTTAGTAGAGGGATCGGCGATGTTGTCCTCGGATGTGATCTTACGTACATCTACTTATCCTGTCTCCATATGCCCTCTAATGTCGACTTCCTCAAATCCTTACAAGTCTGGAAGTCTGAGTCCATGTATCCTACGGGTGTTAGGTCCCCTTCAGGATACACCAGCATATAATACCTCGTTCTCTTAAGATACTTGAGTATATGTTTTACAGCTTGCCAGTGCTTGGTTCCAGGATTTGCTTGATATCGACTCACCATACCTACTGGCAAACATATATCCGGGCGAGTGCAAAACATAGCGTACATAAGGCTACCCATAGCAGATGCATAAGGGACCTTACTCATACGCTCTCTTTCTTCCGATGTCTTAGGACAGTCATCCAATGAAAGAGTTAGACCGGTAATAGAAGTTGTGAGCCTTTCTTTGCCTCTTGCATTGTATATTTGTCAATTATTTTATCTATGTATGAAGCTTGGGATAACGCTATCATTTTGTTCTTTCGATCTCTAAAGAGAAGAATGCCTAGAACATAATTAGCTTCTCCTAAGTCCTTCATGTCAAACTGTTGGTGTAACCAAAGCTTGACCGATGATAAGTTCCCTACATCATTCCCAATGAGTAGTATATCATCGACATAGAGTATCAGAAAGACCACTTTTCCATCCTTAATATGTTTATAAACACAGGGTTCATCAACGTTCTGCTCAAAACCAAATGTCTTAATCACTTGATCAAACCTCTGGTTCCATGAGCGGGATGCTTGCTTTAATCCATAAATGGATCTAAGCAACTTGCAGACTTTCCTTTCTTGGCCTTTCGCTATGAACCCTTCGAGTTGTATCATATAGATACACTCTTCAAGATGGCCATTCAAGAATGCCGTCTTGACATCCATATGCCAGATCTCGCAATCGAGAGCCGCAGCAATGGACAAAAGAATACGGATAGACTTCAGCATAGCAACAGGTGAAAAGGTTTCATCATAATCGATTCCAGCCTTTTGCGTGTACCCCTTTGCAACCAGTCTAGCTTTGAAAGTTTCCACTCTCCCTTCCGCATCCTTCTTTCTTTTGTAGACCCATTTGCATCCAATGGGTTTTATCCCATCCGGCAAATCTAGAAGTTCCCAAACAGAGTTGGATTTCATAGAATCCATCTCATTGTTCATAGCACCACTTTGCTTCGAGGCTTAAAGTAATTCATGTGACTTTCCTCCAAGAATGTTGCATGGGTTAAGACAATGACATTTTGTTCCTTCGGGTTATAGAACAGACCTCCTTTAGTTCCTTTTGGATACCCTACAAACATGCATAATTCTGATCTTGGTTCCAACTTCTTCGCATCCCCATCCAGTACATGCGCCGGGCAGCCCCATATTTTCATATGTCCAAGGGAGGGCTTCCTGCCACGCCACAATTCATACGGAGTTCTAAGAATTGATTTGCTCGGAACCTGGTTCAGAATATAGCAAGCCGTTTGTAAAGCATATCCCCAAAATGATAATGGCAGCGTTGAATAACTCATCATGGACCGTACCATATCCAATAAGGTCCTGTTTCTCCTTTCGGCTATACCATTCTATTGTAGAGTACCAGGTGCAGTCAATTGGGATAATATCCCATTCTCTACAAGATGTCCTAGAAATTCATCGGAGAGGTATTCGCCACCTCGATCAGATCGAAGTGTCTTTATGGATTTATCCAATTGCTTTTCCACTTCCGCACGATACTCTTTGAACTTGTTAAAAGTTTCGCTCTTGCGGCGCATCAGATACACATATCCATACCTCGAGCAATCATCTATAAAAGAGACATAATACTCGAACCCTCCTCGTGCTGTGACGTTCATGGGGCCACATACGTCAGTGTGCACAATTTCTAAGAGCTCCTGAGCCCTTGTACCCATAACTCCAAAAGACCTCTTAGTCATCTTACCCTCTAGACAAGACTCACATTGGGGAAGACGTACCTCCTCCAGAGATTCTAAAGGACCGTCTTTCACCAATCTTTGAATCCTATCCTAATTAATATGACTAAGTCTTAAATGCCAAAGATACGCCTTGTTAGAGTGAGAAACTTTCAACCTTTTAGAGTTATCAATTAATTCAGTGTCAAGCAGTGAGTACATCTTTGATTTGATCAAATATAGGTTTCCATCCATCCATCCAGAATAGATAAAAGACTTATTTCTACGAATATCAACTCTTTTACTAAAAGAAACTGAATAAGAATCCTTTATTAAACAAGCTACCGATATAAGGTTCCTCCTAAAATTAGGAACATAAAAAGTCTTTCAATAAACCTAAATTGATCAAAATAAAGGTAAACATCTCCCAGTGCCTCAGCCACCACCAAGCTACCGTCCCCAGTTCGCAACGAGAGGCTCCTATCATGTAAACTTCTCGTTTTCACGAACCCCTGCATAGAAACACAAACATGATTAGTGGCGCCCGAATCAATGACCCAAGTGTCTTTCGATTCTTCCACCAAACATGCTTCTAAGTAATGAAGTTCCTTACCTTCCTTTCCCTTGGCGGCTAGGAATTCCTGGCAAGCCTTCTTAAAGTGACCTACCTTCCCAGAATGGAAGCATCTGGACTTTTTAGGGTCCTTCGGCTTCTTGTTCTTCTTGTTCTTCTTCTTCTTCTTCCCGTCCGAGACAGGAGGATTAGAAGAACTAGAAGCCACTTGCTTCTTATTTGGCCTCTTCCTTTTCCGTGAGGGATTGGAAGATTTCGCCAAATTGGCCTCTCCTTCAGGTCGG
The DNA here is from genome assembly GCA_035233585.1 of Antiaris toxicaria. Taxonomy (NCBI): domain Eukaryota; kingdom Viridiplantae; phylum Streptophyta; class Magnoliopsida; order Rosales; family Moraceae; genus Antiaris; species Antiaris toxicaria. The sequence goes on from CP141154.1 coordinate 26,753,193, forward strand.
ACCGCATCCTCATCCCTGATCATCCGCTCATAAGCCTGTAGTTGCTTCATGAGTTCAGTAAGTCCTAACTCCTTTGTCGTCAGATTGTATGCGGCCTTAAACCCCACAAAATCTTTAGACAGAGTCTTGAACACCATCTCGATCTGGGTGTTGTAGTCCAACTCAGCACCATTCTCGGCAACCTCAGCGAAGAATCCCATTAGAGTGATCATATGGTCCTTCACCAGAGTACACGCCTTTTGCTTAGAGTTCATAATACTGGTGATAGCAGACTGTCGAGCCAATTTTTCTTGGCCTCCGAACATGTCCTCCAGATATTCCATGATCTCCCCAGCAATTTGATAAGTCTCATGCTGCTTTTGTAAAGCACTCGTCATGCTAGCAAGTATGTAGCATCGAGCTATATCATTGGATTCTTTCCAACGAGTATAGGCAACCGGGACCTCCTCAAGTAGTGTGTCAGGTTTAGGCCTAGGTGGGCATGGTTCGTCCAGTACGAACTTGTGTCTCTCGCAGCTGAGAACTATTAATAGATTTCTTTTCCAATCTTTATAATTATCGCCATTCAACTTATTTTCAGTAAGTATCAAAATGAGGGGTGTCGGTAACATTTTGAACTGAAATAAAATTATACTAGACATCATTACAAAGCCCAAGCAAATATACAGATAATTTAGCAAATAAAACATACAAGTATGTTCCTATATGAAACTTGAAAAACATGTAGCATTGCAACGGTAATTCTCAGCACCTATTGCCCCAAGCCGCCGAGGGGTGGTCATGAAAACAAATAGCCGGAACATGGACCCCGTCCAATTAATATATGTTGCCTTAAATCCTCCAAGGTTAAGACATATATTAATAACTGCTTATTTGGCCACCAGTTTAGTTAACAGAGCTTCTAGGGAAGGTTAATAACTAAACGAGTCTTGAGTGTATAACCATTGTTTACATAGCCCGATCCACGTCCTACCAAGCCACCGAGGGGTGGTCATGAATAGGATCGTACCCGAACACGTTTTCCACATAGGAGATCCAATCTAGTATACCGGTGGTGATAAACACCTATCGAGGGGTATGGTCAGGGCAGAACTGACGCGAGGCGTTACCATGCTTTCACATATGGATCAACAACGGAGGCCGTGGGTTTTGTTTTGAAACCCTCTCCCACTCAATATTTTGAAAAACATGCAAGTTTTGACAAATTATGTATGATCAATATAGTATGAGCGGCACTCACTTATCCTATATGACATGTTATCAAATATGCATATAAAACATCTATCAATACATATTTATACATCCATGACATATCACAGAAAAAAATAATTGATAGAATAACCAAGCCATGGTTCCATCCTAGAATAAAGAAAATAAAGATTACAAAATTCCATCCAAAGCATTCTTTGGGTCTTGAATTTCGTTCCGTCTTCTTGTATCCATCTTTATGTAGCCTCTCCATTTATTTCTCATCCCAAGAATCATTTAAAATTTGAATCTCTAAAAATTTAAATTTTAAATTCAAATTCCAAATTTGAATTTCAAATTTAAATTTCAAATTTAAATTTTAAACAATTTTAAACATCATGTGTAATAATATGTAATTTCAAAAATTTCAAATTTTAAATTACATATTTTTAAACATGATTTAAAATTAAATCTCAAATTTAAAAAATCAAAATTTTTTGATTTTTGGACCGTCGTACTGCCACCTCCGAAGGCGGCAGCCGCCGTGGGCAGCCACCAGCCCCAAAGGGGATGGCAACCCACGGCTGCCCCCTATGTGCAGCCTTGCCGGGCTGCAGGCCAAGCCTGCAGCGCCAGGCTGCACGCCCAGGCTGGGTACAGCAGCCGGCAGGCTGCAGGCAGCGCCTGCAGCCAGAGGCCGCACGCCCAGGCTGCGGCCAGCCTTGGGCAGGCCACGGCCACCCTTGGCTGCAGGCCAAGCCTGTGGCCGTGGGTGGTGTTGGCCTGCACAGGGGCTGCCGCAGCCCCATCCTACCCGAGGGCAGGGGCTGCAGCCCCACCAAGGCCCGTCGGCCTATCTCGAGGTGTCGTGTCTCGAATTTCGTGCCATATTCCAATTTACCTATTAGGATCTCCAAAAATTAATTTGAATCCCAATTAAATTGAAATTTTCCACACAATCAAAATTTCAACCTTTAAATCAAATTTAACTTTTGGGAATAAATAAATTACGGTCTTCAATCTTCAATCTCCTCCAAGAATAATTACATAAAATTTCGTAAACCGTTTCCGGTGTACAAAAATTCTAACCATAAAAATTCTAAGAGACAAAAATTAAAATCCATGGGAAAATTACAGTGTTAATAAACTGCTCCTATGGTTACATAAAAATTCCTAGATACAATTTTTCTAAATTCTAAGGAACCATAACCGGTATAAACAAGCATGCTTATAATAATTCAAAAAATTAAAATAACCACATACTTTATACATAATCCATGATAACAACATAAAGGAACCCTAGAATGCCACTCTCTAAATATCAAATCCATACATAAATAAAAAGACTAAGTAATTATCTAATTTATGTACATGGCATAGTCATGAGATGGCTCTGATACCAATTGTAGGAAAATAAATCGGTAAAAACGTATCAGAGTGGCGCAGCGGAACAATAAAAATTTTTAGATCGTTAAATATCTCATGATGCCATATACAATAAACCAACAACAATTAAAACTCATACCTCAAGGACGCCAATCTTGCAGGAGGAGAATGACCGGAGGCTTCAACCAACTAGCCTTCTCTACTATTCTCCAATTTCCGAATGGCTGAGTGTGTGGGCACTCTGAACCTCGATCGGTATGCTAGCACTAGTAGTCTTCTTCTGACCACCCAGATCTCTAAAGAACTTTATTGTCACGATGAGCTGTGCAACAATAAGCCTGCTCACCTGAGAGTCTGTGGTCTGAGAGAACTGGAATGGCAGGACCTCTATTTATAGACCTGCATGAGGTGATTCTCTGAATTTAAATTGGACTAGGAAAAGATATTCTCCCTTATCCATAACCATAAAAATCTGAATTTTCTATGAGAGATTCTCAACAATAAAATTCGGCCATTATGGATAAATCCAATCCAAATCTAAACAAGATTTTAACTAGAATTTTATCTCCATTTTTCAACCAAAAAATCCGAAATTCCTAGGAGAAAATCTCCTCAAAAAATTCGGCCACTTTTAGGATAAGGGAGAATCAAAATTCCACTAGGATTTTCAAGCTTGAATCTTATCTCAACCTTATCCAAAATAACCGAATTTTCCTAGGAGATTTCCTCCATAATTTCGACCACTTTTCAGGGAAGGAGAGAATCCAAATTCAACTGGGATTGAAACTTGAATTTTTCCTTTGAACCTTATCCACAAAAACGGAAATTCCATTGAGAATTATCCTCAAAATTTCGTCCATAATTTGTTAGGATTTAGATTTAAAATTCAAGTAGGATTCTAACAAGATTATCCTCTCCAAATCCAACTCAAATTTGAATTTCAAACCTTGTGGATTTTCCACAACAAATTTGAATCCCACTTGGACTGTGATTCAAAATTTGAATTTCAAATTTCAAATTTGAATTTCAAATTCGAATTTCAAATTTCAAATTTAAATTTCAAATTCAAATTTCAAATTCGAATTTCAAATTCAAATTTCAAATTCACGATTCAAATTTCAAATTTCAAAATTCAAATTTCAAAATCCACAAAATGATTGTGTTTCAAATTCTTGTTCTCATGGATAATTTTCTACAACTCCAATCCAATCTCAAATAAAATCATGGCAACTTTATTTGGAGTTCGAATAATTGTGCTCTATTATCCAAAACAAAATATGAATCCAACCGGAGAGAATCTTGTCTACCATCCTAATCCTGTGTCATCACCATCCATGCATAATAAACCAGCTAATAGCATACACAAATCAATTTGTCAAACGTTAAGGAATTATGTGGAGCTAGTAGAGGGACTGATTGGACATATATAATCGGGCTCCCGTAAATCCATATGATCATCATTCTTTTACCGAACAACTCAATCATATGATCACTAGTTTCAGAGTCACACCACTATAAACCTGAAACTGAACTCCCAATTATATACCGTATTACGTAAGCCTGTGACAAGCTATCGTCCAATGACCTTGTCATGTATGCAGAACCCTCATATGATATCCATGATCAGCCTTAGGCCAAAGTCCATTTAATCCTACTGATCAGGCTATCTTAAAGTTCCATTATATTACCGAATAAAGAAAATGATTATTCACCATATGTGAATAAGAAGTCATCCGCCCAGCAGACGACCCAAGGCCTTGTCCATTTTCACATTCAGTATAATGCCTTTAAGAGGATACCCTTAACTCCTCATTAGAGCTATGATTCCAATATCTGTAAACGAACCCTTCATCGTGTACAAGTCATGCACCCAACGAACTGATCTATAAGCTTACTACCTCTGAGACTCTTTAGCCATTGGAGCATCAAAGTACACAAGTCATATACATGAAGCTATCCTTTTACTCAGGATTAAGGTTACTGCATAATAAACGTCAAAAGCAGTTTGATCCACTCAAAGCGGACTTTGTAGATCAATCACGCTTTAGTCTCGGTCTAATATGTCACCGCCAAACAACATATCCATGTCTCTACTTGGGAGTCTAGCTCCAGACAGTCAAGACAAACCGTCCCCTCCAAGGCTTTAGACAACATAATAGTCTTAACATGAGTTAGATGTTCGGTCTAACCCCATATACTATAGACCATAGTTTAGACTGCTAACTTTAGAACATTGTCTTCTCGCATACAAAAATCCATTGCATGCAACGTTCTAACAGTTTAACACAAGCAATCAGGGAGTCATATTTGCTTACATTTACTTTAACATGTAAATAAGACGATGACAGATAGCAATGTAATGAATAACCTCTATATATAATTTTATTATCCAGTTCAAAATAAATACATCAAAATGTCTCTAATGCTTAAGGCATTTCCTAACAAAAGGCAGCTAAAAATGGCTGCTCATAGCCCAAAAGGTGACCATTAAAAAATTGCCCTAGCCATGACATACTTGAATAAAATATTCATGAGGTTTCAAAAGCATGGTCAACAAATGTTTCTTTATTCTTCTCCCATTTAAGGCAGTAGCCCACGCCCATTTTGGTCTGAAATGGGCAGCAATTTGTCCCATGATTTGGCCAATTTGGTGGACAATTAATTAGGATTAAGTCTAAGTAAGCCTGATCAATTTTGCCTATAAAAGGCACCCTTTATACAAGTGATTTGTTTCCCTTACTTTGGCACCCAAAACTCACTTCATTTTCTCCCTTTACTCCTTATTGCAGCTGACCACTCTAAGGTCCCCAAACCCCCATATTTTCAAGCTCAAATCACACCCAAAAACCTACCAAAAATTAAACCTCACAAGCTTGTGTTAGGAGAAGTCGAATCCAAGTCATTCTAAGGCACCAAGGGTAAGTTTTCAAAACCGATCCTTGTAGTTTTTAGTTTTTGTTTTGATTTGGTTTTTAAGAGAAATTTTTGGTATTGTTTCTTGTAAAAACAAACCCCATTCTCTTGGATTCCCATGACCATTTTTGGCTCCTAAAGCGCTAGTTGAAACCGTGCTTGGTTCAAGGCACAAAGGTAAACCGAAAACCCTATCTTATGTTAGTTGGTTTTAAGTTTTGATTAAGGCCATTTTTGTGTATTTGGTTATGCAAATAGTTTGTAATAATTTATTTTGAGCCCTTAAGTTTCCATTTTTACATTTATGTGGTTGTGGTTGTGTTTACAATTTTTACAGATGGTTATTGTATGTGTGATGCTACAAACGATTAGGAACGTGGCTAGACATAAATCTGTCCCTAGGAAAGGCCATAGATTTTGGCCATTTTGACCTATTTAGGTTCCAAATTTGGGATTTGGTAAAACATAGTGTTTTCAGGAAATTTTGATACGGACATTTTTACGACAAATAGCCCTAAGCAAAAAATGAACCTAAGATAGGTTTTTAGAGTGTTCTTCACTCGGTGTTTGAAACTGGGAACAAACTGGGAACAAAATCCAAGCCCAGAAATAGGTACGGGTTTTAGTGAAAACGGACCCCTTAGAGTCCAAACCGGACTTCAAGCTTAACACGAAAGTTGTAAATCTCATCAAACTTTGAGATGACCTATGCATGTTTTAAAAATTTGGTCGTTTCGGGTCTCAAACAGAGTCGTTTTTACAAAGACGTAAAACTAGGAATTTTTCAAGAAACTGAGCACAAGCCCACGAGTTTAATAGAATTAGGAGCCATTATAGTTGGATTTAGGCTCCAAGGTGAACATGAGATTTGTTCATCTTGTTGAGGATGAAAACTTTTGTGTTTGCCAAGATCGCAAACAAAGTCGTTTCTATCAAGTTTTAAAATGGTTCTCAAAAATTGTTCAAAAATCACCTTTAAAATGTAACTTTAAAAATGTGATTTATACTCTTCAAAATAAAATGTGTTTTAACACTTTAAAAATACAAACATGGATTTTATAAAAACGTCCCCCACCTTCCAACGGGGTGATAAGGGGACGGTTCTAAAATAAAGAATTTTTTTTCTAAGAATTTTTAAGTCAACCTACACTTTTTTCAAAGAGAAACGGTGTGTGTAGCCTGGTAGGCTACCACACCAAACAAGCCTCAGTAGCCTGGTAGGCTACTACCCCAAACAAGCCATAATGGCCTTGTGGGCCATTCCATCAAATAAGGAATAGTAGGCCAGTAGGCTACCACACCCCAACAAGCAAAGTAACCCGGTCGGTTACTACACCAGTTTACTCATAGTAAACCAATAGACTACTTAGCTACCAACACGAAAGGTAACCGGTCAGTTGACTGGGCAGTAAACCAGTCAAGGACCGCGTTTCGAACAATACTGTGAGGAATGATGATTGATCTGTCAAGTAGACGATTGATCAAACACGATACAAGTTAGACACCAAATCCCCATGGTAGGCCAATAGGGTACCGATGGCCCTCGGTACCACATAGAAACACAAGTAATAGTCACTAACAGTATTAGTAACTCTACGAAGATGCTGATAAGGAACGTTATTGATGACAGGCGGTCACCTGTAAATTGTTTAAGGCACTAGTACACAATCTCTACAATCTAATTAAGTACAACTTCGCCTACGGTATGAATAAAATAATGTTAAATGATATTTTAAAGTATGTTAAAAAATGTATGCCATGCACACGATATTGCACCGCATATTTAAGAGCATATAACTTCACAATCAAGTAGATTGATAAAAGAATAAGTAGATGCCATACATCCTTACCTTGTAGGACTAGGGACAGCTTAGAGAAGCAATTGGCTAGAAAAGATAAACAAGATGGAAAGTATAGGCATATTGTACCAGCTCTTTCAGTTGAAAGGGTTTTAAAGTAAGTTAAAGTAGAAAGTTGAGCATCCGTTGATGCCTTTTCGGCTTTTTAACCACGGGCGTTACCAATGGTCTATGTACATACGGTATTGACACACGGGCCCTAAGTAAGCAAAAGAATGAAAAGAGAATAATGAAGCATAAATGAATATAACCGGATCATGCTTAGTTCACGGTACACCTTAGTTCACCATGCTTCTAGATGTATTCAGATCATGATGTTTTTGTTTTGCATAAAGTATGTAAAGTTTCATATTCATGATATGTTATGTGATGATTGGCTATGTGATATGTTGAAGTGGTAAGTGTATCTGGCATGTTTATACGATTTAAAATGTGTACTGTGGTGGCCCACGTTTCATAGAGATCATACAATGCTATTACAGTTAAGCTTCATAGCTAACTGCGATAGATTGTACTCTCGTGGGTCGCCGGCTAATCTTTCTCTCTTTTTAAATATAATATTTTTGGGGGAAATTTTTTTTTACATAACATAAAACATCATCCATTATTCACTTTGTTTGCAAGTACAAATAATTTACATAATACAGTAATTTCACAAAATACATAGTATTACAAAATAACTGTTTGCTTTCCCTCTCTTTGTTAACGCTCAGCAGAAAACTCTAGCAGGACCATATCCTTTGACTTCCTATCCCATTTGACCCTTGCTATCCGTCCGCCATCCAGCCATACAAAGCTAGTGAGCTAGTTGCTTACCTGCAATATGAGCAAAATGGTGAGGTACAAGTTCAGTAAGTTCAAACATGCAAGAAATAGAATTTCTATGAATAGTACTATTCATCATAAATAGTAACTTTAACCACTATTTATCATGAATAGTGAATTTGACCACAACACAGTATATCAGCAGTACACAAACCTCAATGTTAGTACTCTCACGAAATTGTCTTATGCTCAATTATGGCACAGTTTTAGTTATAGGTAATTATCTTTATTTATGTTCTGGTTTTGAGCTCATGTTGGTCATACCATTTTAGTGTACATGACTGGGAGTGGTACATTAGTGCTGACCTCCACAGCCTTAACCTCATCATCATAGCCCCGAAGGCGAGTATACCTTCCCCATACGGATGGCAAGTACGTCAAAAGTGGTTTCATTGCCGACTTTTTAAAGTTCTAACTCGGTGACTTCATATTACCCCATGGTTAGGAATGGTTCACATTTTAATTTCATGTGAGTGAGTTTTATTAACCTCACTCTGGTACCCGAAGCACAATTTATTATGTGTCCCATTTGCCAATAGTACCCGTAGCACATTTCGTCTCTCTATCTCTTTTTTATCATAGTGCCCGTAGCACATATGTACCTAACTTATAGTTAGCACATCAAAGTTAGCAATAATAATGCTACATGTTACAGACAAATAAATGTCTGAACTTACAGTATGTCTGCTAATGTCTGCTTCTTGGGATCCTTCAACATCCCTTTTCCTAACTAGCTTTGAGACCCCTACAGATAAAAACCTTGTCTGTTAATTTCATTTTCATTTGTAGCTTTTATTTTAAATAAAAAGCTCAAATTTGGTCTTAAAACCTTTAATTAAGCCTTATGACAGCTTTCTAAGCTTTATTAACCATTTTCACATTTTCCCCTAACTTTTGTAAAATTACGATTTTACCCCTAAATTTTGAAAAAATTACAATTACACCCCTGATGGGATTTTCTCGACTTAAAAACTCACTTTTGATGCTCAGGAACCTTCTTCTACTATTCCGGGGTCTGTAGGGCTCTTTTTCCACTTTTTGGAAAATTTTGGTTAAAATAACCATTTTGCCCCTATCGGGTCATTTTACCGCAAATTCTCATTCTAGATTTTTAGACTTAATTTTCTAAGCCCAGAAATCCTCAAATCATCTTTTAAAATTTTGCCAGACCTTTTTAGGATAATTTTCTTTCATTATCCCAAATTTTCACTTCCCGACCCTTACGTCGGTTTCGTGTTTTTCTATCGTTTTAGAGTCTCAAATGAGCGTTTTACTAATACTTAAAATGTTCATCTAGACTTGTGGCGGCCCGCCCCTCGTAGAGATCATACAATACTATTATAGTTGAGCTTATCGCTAACTGCGATAGATTGTACTCTCATGGGTCGCCGGCTTATCTCACTCTCTTTTTAAATCATGTCGTTTTTGGGGAAATTTTTTTTTTTTTAAACATCATGTAAAATCTTCTTCCACTATTTACTTTGTTGATAAGTACAAAGTAATATAAATAATACAATACTTTTGTAAAATATATATATAATTACAAAAGAACTGTTTCCCTTTTTTTTTTTCCTTCACTGTAACGCTCAGCGGGAAGACTCTGACAGTACCATATCCCTCGCCCAGTTATCCCATTTGACACGCGCCATCCCGTCCGCATCCAGTCAAACAAGCTACTGAGCTGGTCGCTTTCCTGCAACATTAGCAAAAATGGTGAGCTACAGGCTCAGTAAGTTCAAACATGCAAGAAATAAAATTTCTATAAATAGTACTATTCATCATGAATAGTCCTGTTGACCACTATTCATACGTAAATAGTAACTTTGACCACTATTCATGGTGAATAGTAAGGTTGACCACAACACTGTGTCACAACAGTACATCTGCCGCGATGTTAGTACTCTCACTAAACTGTCTTATGCTCAATTATGGCATAGTTTCAGTTTTAGGTCATTATCTTTGATTACGTTCTGGTTTTGAGCTCAGGTTGGCAGTACCATTTAAGTGCGCATGACTGGGAGCGGTACATTAGTGCTGACCTCCACAGCCTTAATCTCATAGCCCCGAAGGCAAAATTTTATATGACTGGGAGCGGTACATCAGTGCTGACCTCCACAGCCTTAGTCTCATAGCCCCGAAGGCAAAAATAGTACCTCCCTGTACGGAAGGCGGGTACGCTAGAAAGTGGTTTCATTACCGACTTTTTAACATTCTAACCCGGTGACTTCACATTGTCCCGTGGTTAGGAATGGTTCACATTTTAATTTTTAGGTGAGTGAGTTTCATTAACCTCGCTCTAGTGCCCGAAGCACAATTAACCATGTGTCCCATTCTTATAGTGCCCGTAGCACATTTCGTCTCTCTCTCTATTCTATCATAGTGCCCGTAGCACATATGTACCTAACTTATAGTTAGTACATTAAAGTTAGCACAATATTGCTATATGTTGCAGACAGGTAAATGTCTGAACTTACCTTATCAGACTGTTCCCTTTCTCTCTCTTGGATCTTGAATCGCCTTACTTGTAGGCCGATTTTGGGATCCTACAGACAAAACCTTGTCTGTTAATTTCATTTCCATTTATAGCTTTTATTTTTCATTAAAAAGCTTAAATAAAACCTATTTATAACTTTTTAGGTTTTATTTATTATTTCACTATTTTCCCCTAACTTTTGCAAAATTACGATTTTACCCCAATATTTTGACAAAATTGCAGTTTTACCCCTGACGGAATTTTATTGATCCAGACTGCATTTTTTGCTCTCAGGAACTTTTCTGACTCTTTTCTAATCATTACCGGGTTCGTTTTTACTTTATTTCTACTTTTTGCTTTCCCGGCCCTCGGGAAGCACTATTCCGACCCTTAGTCGGTTTAGCGATTTTCTATCGTTTCGGAGCCTCAAATGGACGTTTCACTAGTATTTAAAACGTTCATCTAGACTTTCCCGACCTAGGTCTCCGAGGCTCGGGTTTTCCGTTCCCGACTCGGACCTTTATTTTATTTTCAAAAACGCCCCCCCCCTCGGGGTCGGTTTTTCAATTTCACTCACGTTTTTCATTTTCAAGGGGACGGGTTACTATTCACAACCCACCCCTTAAATTTTTTTCCTTATTCAATTTTTCCGTTAGGGACTCGGGTTTCTGTCCCGGCCCTAACTTTTATTTTAAATTCCTATTTTACCCCGAATGCCGTTTTTGAAATTTCGGCAGCATTTCGGCGTAATTTTAAGGCTTCCGGCGTTAGGTACGCCTCGAACCGTATGTACCTGCCACGTACTATACCACAAGCCTATTTTATGTAAAAGTTTTCCAAACTTTTACATAAAAACCCACAAAATTCCAATTCCATATTATCACCCACATAACAAAATTTTTTCACAATTTTACCCTTAATTTGGTTTCGGTTTTCACAACCAAACCAAACCAAATTTTGTCAAACTTTCACCACACCTTAGGCCATTCAAATGTCACATTTTTAACACATTTTCAAGCCCATTATCTTTGCATTTTCAACCAAATTTCCTAGGGTTTTTACCCTTGTATAACCAACGGCCAAAGAATGAAAACATGCCAAAAAATTTTGTTTCATTCTTTCCATTATAAATTCATCATTTGCATATTGAAATGCATAATTCCAATCAACCAAATACCACATAAATCAAGCAAAAATTTTCTTCCAAACCATTATTAAACCCCACGGCCATTTTATGAAATGTATACCAAGAATTTTTTTCAAACTTTTCACAATAAATTCATGCTTTATTCTTCACCAATTTCAACTTTGAAAGCATGTTAGCAATTAACCACAACTTTTTCTCATTGGTTACCTAAGGTAACCCACGGATTTTCCCTTGAAAAACCAACAAAATTTCGGTTTTTCTTTACACAATTTGCATGGTTTTCTTCCTTATTACATCCTTAACATAACCCAACATCAAATCCATGAAAAACAACCAAAAATTTTCCATCTTTTTCTCACTATTCACCCACGGATTTCATGAAGAAAAACCATGAAAAAATTTAGTGAAAAAGGGAGTTACCTTGGTCTAATGCTTCCTTTGTCTTCAAGGAACACTTTGACACTCTTTTTTGTGAAGAAAAGTTGAAGAAAATCTTGGTTTCCCTTGGGTGGCTCACGTAGACTCCATGGAAGAAACTTAGAAAATTTTTTTTCTTTTGGTTTGGCTTGAAAAATAGGTCTCGGCCACTTTGTAAAATTTTTTTCCCGACTTAATGAAACCAAAGGCCAATTAATTTAGCCTTCCACCAATGAGAATTAGACATCTTTCAACCTAATTCTTTCCCCATTTTTCAAAAATTAAAAATGGTAATTTTTGGCCAAATCTTGGCCTTTAGATCAAAAGGTGATTAAATCCTAGTCATTAATGCCACCAACCACCTTATTTATTTCATTTATTAATCTTGATTTATGATGTCATAAATGCAAAAGTGAAAGTTGACTTTGACTTTTACTATTCACATTAATTCGACTACTTTTTGACCGATACCGGTTCGAGCCGAAATTTTCCTGAAATCGTCCCGGCGTGTTCCTGAGGTCTCCTGTGCAGTCGGATCAATTTAAACTACTTCCGTTTGATCAAAATCAATCCCGAAAGTTTACCGTCTTTTATTGCTCCGGTTAGGGTTTTCAATGCCGGTTTTGCACCGTTTCACACGTTTCAACTCAGTGAATTTTTCCAACCCTGAATTCTTACTCGTCAGTATTGTTAGAACATTTTCACATATTCTAAACAATATACATACATTTATTTCACTCTTTAAATGGTACAAATTGTTATATACATACAATTGTACATTTTTCATCCGAGAACTACCTGAATTTCCCGGTTGTCACATTCACCCCTCCTTATAAAATTTTCGTCCTCGAAAATTAGAACAAATGGGGGTATAAACTCCTCATCTCGTCTTCTCGTTCCCACGTAGCTTCTTCAATGTTGTGATTTTTCCACAAAATCTTCCCTAGTGAGATTACCTTATTCCTCAGTACTTTCTCTTCACGAGCTAGTACTCGAATAGGCTGTTCCTCATATGTTAAATCCTCGTGGATTTGAATGGGCTCATGCTTCAAAACATGGGACGGATCTGGTATATACTTTCTCAGCATTGACACATGAAATATGTTATGCACTGCCGACAATTCTGGGGGTAGCGCTAATCTATAAGCGACCTTACCAATACGTTCGATAATTTCATAGGGCCCAATATATCTTGGACTCAGTTTCCCCTTTTTACCGAAGCGCATAATCCCCTTCATGGGCGATACCTTGAGAAACACGAAGTCTCCTTCATCAAACTCCAAGGATCTTCGCCTCTTGTCCGCGTAACTCTTTTGTCGGCTTTGCGTAATTTTCATTTGACGCTGAATTCTAGCAACTGCATCGGAAGTCTCTTGCATGAAATCCGTCTTATGCAACTGCTTTTCTCGCAAATCATACCAATGTAATGGTGATCTGCACTTCCGTCCATACAAAGCCTCGTAAGGTGCCATGCCTATCGAAGCTTGGTAACTATTATTGTACGAGAATTCAATCAATGGTAACTTCTCGTTCCAATTTCCCGCAAAATCCATAACGCAAGCTCGAAGCATGTCTTCTAACGTCTGAATTATCCACTCTGACTGCCCGTCTGTTTGCGGATGAAAAGCCGTACTGAGTCTCAATTCAGTACCCATGGCCTCTTGCACACACTTCCAGAAATTTGAAGTGAATCGTGCATCTCGATCTGATACAATGGATTTTGGTACTCCATGTAATCTGACGACATGAGTTATATACAGCTGAGCAAACTTTTCCAGCGAAAAAGTCATCTTGACAGCTATAAACCGTGCCGTCTTGGTCAGTCTGTCCACAATAACCCAAATGGCATCATAACCTTCTCGGGTTTTCGAGAGTCCCACTACAAAATCCATCGTAATGTGTTCCCATTTCCATTCAGGAATCTCCAACGGTTCCAATCTTCCTGCTGGATGTTTATGTTCCGCTTTGATTCTCTGACAGGTCATGCATCTGCTCACGAATTTCGCTATACCGTTCTTCATCCCTTTCCACCAGAACTGTAACTTCAAGTCTTGATACATCTTGCTAGCTCTGGGATGAACCGAATAGGGTGTCTCATGGGCTTCTGACATGATCCGTCTTCTAAGTTCTTCATCAGCTGGAACATTTATCTTTCCTTGATAAAGGATTATTCCATCCTTGGAAATTCCTTCTTGAGAACTTATCATTGTTGGATCTCGCCTCTGAGCTTCCTTTATTTCCTCAAATAGCGATGATTCCACTTGGAGTGCAGCTAATCTTTCAGATATCAGTTCCAAGTTCAATGAATTTATCTCTTGCTGCAATGGCTTCGGAAGCCTTTTTATTGGTAGCTGGTGCGATATAGTAGACTTCCTACTTAAAGCATCCGCTACACGATTGGCCTTTCCTGGATGGTAGAGGATTTCACAATCATAATCCTTCACCAGTTCCAACCATCGTCTCTGTCACATATTGAGCTCTTTTTGCGTGAAGAAATACTTCAAGCTTTGGTGATCAGTGAAAATCTGACATTGAGCTCCATAAAGATAGTGTCGCCAAATTTTAAGTGCGAACACTACTGCAGCAAGTTCAAGGTCGTGCGTGGGATAATTCCTTTCATGATCCTTTAATTGACGGGAAGCATAGGCAATCACCTTGCCGTCTTGCATCAGGACTGCTCCCAATCCTATTTTAGATGCATCACTGCAGATCACGAACTTCTCCCCTTCAGTGGGAAGCGTAAGGATTGGTGCGCTTGTCAGTCGCCTCTTTAACTCCTGGAAGCTTCTTTCGCATTCCATAGTCCACTCGTACTTCCTTTCCTTGCGTGTAAGAGCAGTAAGAGGTGCAGCTAGTCGCGCGAATCCCTCTACAAATCGTCGATAATAACCAACTAATCCCAAGAAACTGCGTATTTCAGTCACACTCTTGGGTGCAGGCCACTGGTTAATTGCCTTTATCTTTGTCGGATCTACAGCAATACCTTCCTGGGATACAACATGTCCGAGGAAATGTACTCTGTCCAGCCAAAATTCACATTTTGAGAATTTGGCATACAGTTGATGCTTTCTTATCGTATTCAACACGATCCTCAGATGTTCCTTGTGCTCTTCATGAGTCTTCGAGTATATAAGAATGTCATCAATGAATACAATGACAAACTTATCCAGATACTCTTTAAAAATTCTGTTCATCAAATCCATGAACGCTGCCGGCGCATTTGTTAATCCGAATGGCATTACAAGGAACTCGTAGTGCCCATAACGAGTCCTAAATGCCGTCTTAGGAATATCACTCTCTTTGATTCTCAGCTGGTGATATCCTGATCGTAAGTCGATCTTGGAAAATACCGCTGCGCCTTTTAACTGGTCGAATAGGTCATCAATTCTAGGTAACGGATACCTATTTTTGATCGTAACCTTATTCAACTCCCGGTAATCAATGCACAGTCAGAATGTTCCATCCTTTTTCTTGACGAATAGCACAGGTGCACCCCATGGAGAAAAACTCGGCCTGATGAATTCTTTATCCAAAAGCTCCTTTAATTGTACCTGTAGCTCCTTTAACTCCACTGGAGCCATACGGTATGGTGCTTTGGAAATGGGTGCTGTTCCAGGCATCAACTCAATTTCAAACGAGATTTCTCTCTCTGGAGGTATCCCTGATAACTCTTCCGGAAATACGTCAAGAAACTCATTAACCACAGGAACATCTTCAGCTTGAAGCTTCTGTTCCTCTGCAGTATCCACCACATATGCCAGATATCCTATGCAACCACTGGCTATCAGCTTGCTTGCTCTCAGGGAACTGATCATCATCTTCCCGGGTCTTCGAGAAGTATCAACATACTCGAAACTCTCTTCTTTCTCGGGTTGGAATACTATCTTTCGATTTCGACAGTTGATCGTAGCTCGGTCTTTCCCTAGGAAATCCATGCCTAGAATCACATCGTAATCCGTGATCTTCATTACGATCAACTCAGCATATAGTTCCCTATTTGCCACATATACTGGTACATAGGGTAACCAGTAACTGGACAACAATACTTCCCTAGAAGGTAAAGCTGTCTTAAATACCCTTCCCATATTATCCTTAGGAAGTCCTATCTTGTCAGCAAATGCATAGGAAACAAATGAATGTGTAGCACCAGAATCGAATAGTACAGAGGCTACATGACTAGCGACAGGAAGCTGACCTGTCACCACGTTTGATGTTCCTACCTCTGCGTCTTCCTTGCTGTAGGCCATCACACGAGCATCAGCACGTGACATTCGCTCCTGGCGTTGCGGCCTCACTGGTGACTCTTCCACTCTGGCTTGAAGGGAATGAGCTTGTGGGCGTGTCTGGTGCGGTTGGGAAGTGCCTTGTCCACCCTGCTTATTTGGACAGCTCCTGTCGTAATGGCCTTCCTTTCCACATTCATAGCAAACAAGTGGCCCAAATCTGCATTGCCTAGAATGTCTTTTCCCGCATGTAGGGCAATTTTGCACATTGGATTCTGCATTACCAGCTATTCTCCGCTGCTGGTTTCGATTATTGCCCTGGCGATTCCCAGAAAAATTCCCTTTTCTCTTATTTTGCTGGGATCCTTGGTTGTTGCCCTGGCTTGGTTTCGCATTCTGACTAGGCTTGCTCGATTGGGTACCCTCAGAGCCTTGCCTCTGTTCTAGCTCCTCTACCCATCGCCTCAGATTCACATTTTCTTGCATCTGAGCTTCTAACAAAGCTTGTATCTGATCCAGTCTCTCCATAACATCAGGACGTCGCTCTCGTCCTTCTGGTCGATTACGCAATTCCACCATCTTGCCTATTGTCCTATTATGGCACAATAATTCACCGTTAGCTTTTCCATAACCACATTCGTAAAATCATATCAATTCACGAAATTTGGGGTAATGTAAAGCCACATCATCGTAACACATCATCGTACAACATATAATCATTTTGATATTTCATTCATAGCAAAACATTTATATGTCATACATAGTCATCACCAGTCATATATACATCGGTCTGAGGTACAAAATGACCACAAGTCTATACAAAAGAGCTTTTCTCTAAGCTACTTATGTACATATACACATATCTACTGGTCACTCATTCCCCGCATCTGGGACTAGAGGATATTCTTCCGGATCCTCATCGTCATTGGTATCATCTGAGTCATCACCACTCTTAGGTAATACTCCCTGACCAGAGTCATCACCTCTTCGTGGTCTAGACGGTCTGGCCTCATGGTCATTCATCATTCTTCTCGGTCCGAAGATGCGTGCAAACATCTCATCTTGACCCAGCGTCTCTCGTCGACTCTGCGTCAGATGCTCGATCAGAATCTCTCTCTCGATCGTCCTGATCGTCACCACAAACTCTTGGAGCGTCGGAGGAAACGGCTTGATTACCCTCTGTCTCAACTCCAAGGGTAAACCTTTCCAGAACAGCTCGCAACAGTTTGCTTCAGTGAGGTTGGGCAATGGACATCTTCTCCTGATGGTCTCCTCAAATCGTGCCGCATAATACATCACTGTCTCACCAGACAACATGACCATCCTCTCAGTCTGGAGAATGTAGTCCCTAACCTCATCAAATCCGGGATACGTAGATGTATCAGCCTCTCGTCTCTCTGGAGGTGCTGGAGCAGGTGCCGGATCCCTAGGCGGAAACTGATCAGCCAACCGCTGACAGAACTCAGCCCAACTGAATCCTAGTAAAATCTCCTGGTCGCAGTATTGCCAGAACACTCGAGCGTCTCCCTGAAACATACTGACTGCCAGTTGGATCCACATATCTCGATCAATGTCGCATATCACCATAATCCTCTCAATGGCATGGAGCCAGTCCTTGGTCTCCATCGACTGTCGTCCACCATCGAACATAGGAGGACTGTTGGCTCGGAATGCCTGTACTGCTCGTGCCGACACTCTCACCCCAATATGTTGGCGTCCACCAACAACTGGAATGTCCACTACCACCGGTGGATGAACTATCGGTCGTGGCTGTACTACATCTACTGGCGCTGGTGCTGGTGCTGATACTGGTACCGGAGGTCTCTCGGGCACCGGGGGTCTAATTAACGGTCGTTGGGACATAGACGGCCTCACAATAGACCTCGTCCATACCCTTAATACTCCTCTCGGTCGTGGTAGCGGTGGTCTCACATATGGAGGTCAGGTCATCTTGCTACCTATAACATAATTATTTTCATATAAGAAAATAATTAACTAAACTTAAGTAAACTACTTACTTGGATAGCGGTACAGGATGCGCAAAGTGTCAAATCGGAATATGGTCACACTGCTCTGATATACCAACTGTAACAGCCGTTGGTATTCAAAACTTAACCCATCTCAAACCAGTCTCTGATATACCAACTGTGACGGCAGTTGGTATTCAAAACCAAATCAGTCGCAAACCTTGCTCTGATATACCAACTGTGGCAGCAATTGGTATTCTAAACTCCACCAACCGTAAACCCGCTCTGATACCAACTGTGGCAGCAATTGGTATTCTAGAATACACCAACCGTAAACCCGCTCTGATACCAACTGTGGCGGCCCGCCCCTCGTAGAGATCATACAATACTATTACAGTTGAGCTTATCGCTAACTGCAATAGATTGTACTCTCATGGGTTGCCGGCTTATCTCACTCTCTTTTTAAATCATGTCGTTTTTGGGGAAATTTTTTTTTTTTTAAACATCATGTAAAATCTTCTTCCACTATTTACTTTGTTGATAAGTACAAAGTAATATAAATAATACAGTACTTTTGTAAAATATATATATATAATTACAAAAGAACTGTTTCCCTTTTTTTTTTTCCTTCACTTTAACGCTCAGCGGGAAGACTCTGGCAGTACCATATCCCTCGCCCAGTTATCCCATTTGACACGCGCCATCCCCTCCGCATCCAGTCAAACAAGCAACTGAGCTGGTCGCTTACCTGCAACATTAGCAAAAATGGTGAGCTACAGGCTCAGTAAGTTCAAACATGCAAGAAATAAAATTTCTATAAATAGTACTATTCATTATGAATAGTATCGTTGACCACTATTCATACGTGAATAGTAACTTTGACCACTATTCATGGTGAATAGTAAGGTTGACCACAACACTGTGTCACAACAGTACATCTACCGCGATGTTAGTACTCTCACTAAACTGTCTTATGCTCAATTATGGCATAGTTTCAGTTTTAGGTCATTATCTTTGATTACGTTCTGGTTTTGAGTTCAGGTTGGCAGTACCATTTAAGTGTGCATGACTGGGAGCGGTACATTAGTGCTGACCTCCACAGCCTTAATCTCATAGCCCCGAAGGCAAAATTTTATATGACTGGGAGCGGTACATCAGTGCTGACCTCCACAGCCTTAGTCTCATAGCCCCGAAGGCAAAAATAGTACCTCCCTGTACGGAAGGCTGGTACGCCAGAAAGTGGTTTCATTACCGACTTTTTAACATTCTAACCCGGTGACTTCACATTGTCCCGTGGTTAGGAATGGTTCACATTTTAATCTTTAGGTGAGTGAGTTTCATTAACGTCGCTCTAGTGCCTGAAGCACAATTAACCATGTGTCCCATTCTTATAGTGCCCGTAGCACATTTCGTCTCTCTCTCTATTCTATCATAGTGCCCGTAGCACATATGTACCTAACTTATAGTTAGTACATTAAAGTTAGCACAATATTGCTATATGTTGCAGACAGGTAAATGTCTGAACTTACCTTATCAGACTGCTCCCTTTCTCTCTCTTGGATCTTGAATCGCCTTCCTTGTAGGCCGATTTTGGGATCCTACAGACAAAACCTTGTCTGTTAATTTCATTTCCATTTATAGCTTTTATTTTTCATTAAAAAGCTTAAATAAAACCTATTTATAACTTTTTAGGTTTTATTTATTATTTTCACTATTTTCCTCCAACTTTTGCAAAATTACGATTTTACCCCAATATTTTGGCAAAATTACAGTTTTACCCCTGACGAAATTTTATTGATCCAGACTGCATTTTTGGCTCTCAGGAACTTTTCTGACTCTTTTCTAATCATTACCGGGTTCGTTTTTACTTTATTTTTACTTTTTGCTTTACCGGCCCTCGGGAAGCACTATTCCGACCCTTACGTCGGTTTAGCGATTTTCTATCGTTTCGGAGTCTCAAATGGACGTTTCACTAGTATTTAAAACGTTCATCTAGACTTTCCCGACCTAGGTCTCCGAGGCTCGGGTTTTCCGTTCCCGACTCAGACCTTTATTTTATTTCCAAAAGCGCCCCCCCCTCGGGGTCGGTTTTTCAATTTCACTCACGTTTTTCATTTTCAAGGGGACGGGTTACTATTCACAACCCACCCCTTAAATTTTTTTCCTTATTCAATTTTTCCGTTAGGTACTCGGGTTTCCGTCCCGGGCCTAACTTTTATTTTAAATTCCTATTTTACCCCGAATGCCGTTTTTGAAATTTCGGCAGCATTTCGGCGTAATTTTAAGGCTTCCGGCGTTAGGTACGCCTCGAACCGTATGTACCTGCCACGTACTATACCACAAGCCTATTTTATGTAAAATTTTTCCAAACTTTTACATAAAAACCCACAAAATTCCAATTCCACATTATCACCCACATAACAAAATTTTTTCACAATTTTACCCTTAATTTGGTTTCGGTTTTCACAACCAAACCAAACCAAATTTTGTCAAACTTTCACCACACCTTAGGCCATTCAAATGTCACATTTTTAACACATTTTCAAGCCCATTATCTTTGCATTTTCAACCAAATTTCCTAGGGTTTTTACCCTTGTATAACCAACGGCCAAAGAATGAAAACATGCCAAAAAATTTTGTTTCATTCTTTCCATTATAAATTCATCATTTGCATATTGAAATGCATAATTCCAATCAACCAAATACCACATAAATCAAGCAAAAATTTTCTTCCAAACCATTATTAAACCCCACGGCCATTTTATGAAATGTATACCAAGAATTTTTTTCAAACTTTTCACAATAAATTCATGCTTTATTCTTCACCAATTTCAACTTTGAAAGCATGTTAGCAATTAACCACAACTTTTTCTCATTGGTTACCTAAGGTAACCCACGGATTTTCCCTTGAAAAACCAACAAAATTTCGGTTTTTCTTTACACAATTTGCATGGTTTTCTTCCTTATTACATCCTTAACATAACCCAACATCAAATCTATGAAAAACAACCAAAAATTTTCCATCTTTTTCTCACTATTCACCCACGGATTTCATGAAGAAAAACCATGAAAAAATTTAGTGAAAAAGGGAGTTACCTTGGTCTAATGCTTCCTTTGTCTTCAAGGAACACTTTGACACTCTTTTTTGTGAAGAAAAGTTGAAGAAAATCTTGGTTTCCCTTGGGTGGCTCACGTAGACTCCATGGAAGAAACTTAGAAAATTTTTTTTCTTTTGGTTTGGCTTGAAAAATGGGTCTCGGCCACTTTGTAAAATTTTTTTCCCGACTTAATGAAACCAAAGGCCAATTAATTTAGCCTTCCACCAATGAGAATTAGACATCTTTCAACCTAATTCTTTCCCCATTTTTCAAAAATTAAAAATGGTAATTTTTGGCCAAATCTTGGCCTTTAGATCAAAAGGTGATTAAATCCTAGCCATTAATGCCACCAACCACCTTATTTATTTCATTTATTAATCTTGATTTATGATGTTATAAATGCAAAAGTGAAAGTTGACTTTGACTTTCACTATTCACATTAATTCGACTACTTTTTGACCGATACCGGTTCGAGCCGAAATTTTCCTGAAATCGTCCCGGCGTGTTCCTGAGGTCTCCTGTGCAGTCGGATCAATTTAAACTACTTCCGTTTGATCAAAATCAATCCCGGAAGTTTACCGTCTTTTATTGCTCCGGTTAGGGTTTTCAATGCCGGTTTTGCACCGTTTCACCCGTTTCAACTCAGTGAATTTTTCCAACACTGAATTCTTACTCGTCAGTATTGTTAGAACATTTTCACATATTCTAAACAATATACATACATTTATTTCACTCTTTAAATGGTACAAATTGTTATATACATACAATTGTACATTTTTCATCCGAGAACTGCCTGACTTTCCCAGTTGTCACAAGACTTTCCCGACCTAGGTCTCCGAGACTCGGATTTTCCGTACCCGACTTGGACCTTTGCTTCGTTTTCCAAAAACGGCCCCCCTCGGGGTCAGTTTTCAATTTCACTCGCGTTCTACACTTTCAAGGGGATAAGTTACTATTCACGAACCACTCCCTTAGGTTTTCTCATTCAATTTTCCTTAAGGTACTTGGGTTTTTGACCCGATCCTAAACTTTAACTCTCGATTCCCTTTTTGCCCTTAATGTCGTTTTTCGAAATTTCGACAGCATTCCGGCGTAAATTTAAGGCTATCGGCTTTAGGTACGCCTCGAACCATATGTACCTGCCACGTACTATACCAGAGTCCTATTTTATGTAAAAGTTTCCCAAACTTTTACATAAAAAATTGCACAATTACCAAATTATACATCAACCACAATGTACAAATTTTTTCACTTTCCCCTTTTAATTAAGCTACGGTTTTGAACTACTAACCCTAGCAAAAAATTTTTCTTCATTTTCAGCACATTATGCTCAGTTTTTACACTTAAACCATAACATGATTTTTACTCTATTTTTCAACCAAATCTTTCTTTTAATTTGGCCTTTCCTAGGCTATATCTTAACACATTTTCAATCAAAATTCACTTGGTTTACACATGGTAACCCTAGGGTTCACCACATGTAACATACGACCTTACCATTGCAAACAATACCAAAAATTTTTTTCAAAGTTTTTCCATCACACCAAGGCTTGATTTCAAGCATAAATCAACATCCAAAACACAACATTTTCTATCATTTCCTCTTAGTTTTCCCACGGCCACACTATGCCTAACTTTGCACCAAAATTTTTTTTTAACCAAATATCAATATGAACTTATGTTTCTAACTTTCCAAAACATATTACCACACAACATAACAACATATTTAATCAAGATTTCATCACCAAAACACCCCTTTGAACCCACAGATTTCATCGAGAAAACAAGCCAAAAATTACTTCTTCTTTTTTCATGCAATTCCAATACATGAGTGGCCTTAACTAATAAATCACAAAACCAATACATAATTTCATCAAATCTATAACAAAATTTCATCATTTTCTCCACATCACCCCCATGGATTTCATGACTAAAAATGGGGAAAAATTACAAAATTTTAAAGGTTACCTTGGTTACTTGGATGCTAGCTAGTAAATTTTGAATTCTTGCTTCCAAAAATTTGAAGAAACCCTTTGTTTCCCCAAGATAGCTCACGTATTCTCTTGGAACCAAACTTAGAATTTTTTCTTGGTTTTCTTTTGGCTTTGCTTGCTACGGGTTTTTGGTTCAAAATGGCTGAAGCTTTGTAGTTAAGCAAACCATATTAATTTGGAAAATTTGGCATGAATCACCCTCAATCAGCCAATGAGAAATTAACACCTTTCATGCATTTCTTTCCAAATTTTTTTAAAAAATTAAAAAATGGCATTTTGGCCTAATCTTGGCCATTAGATTAAAAGTGAATTAAATCCTACCCATCCACCTCACCTACCACTTAATTATCTTTTTATTATTTACCTTAATTACATCATTAGTGATGAGTCATGATTTTGACTTTTTGACTTCACTATTCATGCTACTTTTGACTGAATATTGTGTAGGAAATAAATTGGTAAAAACGTATCAGTGTGGCGCAGCGGAATAAAAATTTTGCAAGATCGTTAAATATCTCATGATGCCAGATATAATAAACCAACAACAATTTAAACTCATACCTCAAGAATACCAATCTACAGGAGGAGAATGATCGGAGGGCTTTAACCAAATAGCCTTTTCTACTATTCTCCAATTCCTGAATGGCTGAGTGTGTGGGCACTCTGAACCTTGATCGGTATGCTAGCACTGCTAGTCTTCTTCCGACCACTCAGATCACTAAAGAACTTTTTGTCACGGTGAGTTGTGCAACAATAAGCCTGCTCACTTGAGAGTCTGTGGTCTAAGAGAACTGGAGTGACAGGACCTCTATTTATAGACTTGCATGAGGTGATCCTCTGAATTCGAATTGGATTCGGAGAAGATTTTCTCCCTTATCCACTCACAAAAAATTTGAAATTTTCAAGTCAAAATCCACCAAAAGAATTCGGCCATTCTCTAGATTTTGTGTTCAAAATCAAACAGAATTTTAACTAGAATTTTATCTCATCATTATCCAACCAAAAAATCCGAAAATCTACCTTGAGATTTCCTCCAAATTTTTGGCCACAAATAATGGGGAGAGAATCAAAATTCAACTAGGATTTGCAAGCAAGAATTTTATCTCATCCTTATCCAAAATAGCCGAAAATCCTTATGAGATCTTCCTCAAAAATTTCAGCCATTCTCTAGGGAGGAGAAAATCTAAATTCAACTGGAATTGAAACTTGAATTTTTCCCTGAACCTTATCCACAAAAAATCTGAAAATTCCATGAGGATTTTCCTCAAAATTTTCGACCAAGTTAGTTAGGATTTGGATTCAAAATTCAAGTAGCATTCACACAAGATTTTCCTCTTCATAATCTAACTCAAATTTGAATTCCACCTTTGTGGTATTATCCACAAAGAATTTGAATTCCACTTAGACTGTGATTCAAAATTTGAAAAATTTTGAAATTTGAAATTTGAATTTCAAATTCAAATTTCAAATTCGAATTTCAAATTTAAATTTCAAATTCAAAATTCAAAATTCAAATTTCAAATTTCAAATTTCAAAATCCACAAACGGTTGTATTTCAAATTCTTGTTCTCATTGATAACTTCTACAACTCCAATCCAATCTCAAATAAAATAATGGCAACTTTATTTGGAGTTCGAATAATTGTGTACTCTATTATCCAAAATAAAATCTGAATTCAACCGGAGAGAATCTTATCCACCATCCTAATCTGAAGTCAACACCATCTATGCATAATCAACTAGCCAACAGCATACACAAATCAATTTGCCAAACGTTAAGGAATTATGTGGAGCTAGTAGAGGGACCAATTGAACATATATAATCGGGCTCCAGCGAATCCATATGATCATCATTCTTTACCGAACAACTCAATCATATGATCACTAATTTCAGAGTCACACCACTATAAACCTGAAACTGAACTCCCAATTATATAACATATTATGTAAGCCTGTGACAAGCTATCGTCCAATGACCTTATCATGTATGCAAACCCTCATATGATATCCATGATCAGCCTTAGGTCAAAGTCCATTTAATCCTACTGATCAGGCTATCTTAAAGTTTCATTATACTACCGAATAAGAAAATGATTATTCACCATATGTGAATAAGAAGTCATCCGCCCAGCAAACGACCCAAGGCCTTGTCCATTTTCACATCCAGTATAATGCCTTTAAGAGGATACCCTTAACTCCTTATTAGAGCTATAATTCCGATATCTGTAAACAAACCCTTCATCATATACAAGTCATGCACCCAACGAACCAGTCTATAAGCTTACTACCTCTGAGACGCTTTAACCATTGGAACATCAAAGTACACAAGTCATAAACGTGAAGTAGTCTATTCACTCAGGATTAAGGTTACAGCACAATGAATGTCAAAAGCAGATTGATTCACTCAAAGCGGACTTCGTAGATCAATCACGCTTTAGTCCCGGTCTAATATGCCACTACCAAGCAACATATCTATGTCTCTACTTGAGAGTCTATGCTCCAGACAGTTAAGACAAACAGTCCACACCATGGCTTTAGACAACATAATAGTCTTAACATGAGTGAGATGCTTGGTCTAACCCCATAGACTACAGACCTTAGTTTAGACCGCTTACTTTAGAACATTGTCTTCTCACATACAAAAGTCCATTGCATGCAATGTTCTAACAGTTTTAACACAAGCAGTCAGGGAGCCATATTTGCTTACATTTACTTCAACATGTAAATAGAATGAGGACAAACAGCAGTGTAAAGAATAATGTCTATATATAATTTTATTATCCAGTTCAAAATAAATACATCAAAATGTCTCTAATGCTTAGGGTATTTCCTAACAATCTCCCACTTGCCTTAAGTCAGTAGATGTAGGAAATAAATCGTTAAAAACGTATCAGAGTGGCGTAGCAGAACAATAAAAATTTTATAAGATCGTTAAATATCTCAAGATGCCATATACAGTAAACCAACAACAATTTAAACTCATACCTTTAGGACGCCAATCTGCAGGAGGAGAATGATCGGAGGGCTTCAGCCAACTAGCTTTCTCTTCTATTCTCCAATTCTTGAATGACTGAGTGTGTGGGCACTCTGAACCTCGATCAGTATGCTAGCACTGCTAGTCTTCTTCCAACCACCCAGATCTCTAAAGAACTTATTATCACGGTGAGTTGTGCATCAATAAGCCTGCTTACCTGAGAGTCTGTGGTATGAGAGAATGGGAGTGGCAGGACCTCTATTTATAGACTTGCATGAGGTGATCCTTTGAATTCGAATTGGATTAAGAGAAGATATTCTCCCTTATCCATAACCAAAAAATCTAAATTTATCAAGGCCAAATCCAAACTAGAAAATTCAGCCACTTTAGGATTTTTCCATTCAAAATTTAAACAGGATTTTAACTAGAATTTTATCTCCTCTTATCCAACCAAAAAAATCTGAAAATCCATTAGAAAATCCTCAAAGATTTTTCGGCCACAAAAGATAAGGGAAGAATCAAAATTCGACTACGATTTTCAAGCTTGAATCGTATCTCATCCTTATCCAAAATAACCGAAAAACCTCTATAAGTTCTTCCTCAAAATTTCGACCATAATCAGGGAGGAGCGAATCCAAATTCAACTGGGATTGAAACTTGAATTTTTTCCTAAACCTTATCCTCAAAAAATCTGAAAATTCCACGAGGATTTTCGTCAAAATTTTCGGCCAAGTTAGTTAGGATTTGGATTCAAAATTCAAGTAGGATTCAAATAAGATTTTCCTCTTCATAATCCCAAGTTCGAATTCTACCCTTGTGGTATTATCCGCAAAGAATTTGAATTTCACTTGGACTATGATTCAAAATTTGAATTTCAAATTTCAAAATTCAAAATTCAAATTTCAAATTTCAAATTTCAAATTTCAAATTTCAAATTCGAATTTCAAATTCAAATTTCCAATTCGAATTTCAAATTCGAATTTCAAATTCGAATTTCAAATTCAAATTTCAAATTTCAAATTTCAAAATCCACAAACAGTTGTATTTCAAATTCCTGTTCTCGTGGATAATTTTCTAAAACTCCAATCCAACCTCAAATAAAATCATGGCAACTTTATTTGAAGTTCGAATAATTGTGTACTCTATTATCCAAAACAAAATCTGAATTCAACCGAAAAGAATCTTATCCAGCATCCTAATCCTAAGTCAACACCATCCACGTATAATCAACTAGCCAATAGCATACACAAATCAATTTGCCAAACGTTAAGAAATTATGTGGAGCTAGTAGAGGGACCAATTGGACATATATAATCGGGCTCCCATGAATCCATATGATCATCATTTTTTATCGAACAACTCAATCATATGATCACTAATTTCACAGTCACACCACTATAAACCTGAAACTGAACTCCCAATTATATACCGTATTACGTAAGCCTGTGACAAGTATCGTCCAATGACCTTGTCATGTATGCAGAACCCTCATATGATATCCATGTTCTGCCTTAGGTCAAAGTCCATTTAATCCTACTGATCAAGCTATCTTAAAGTTCCATTATACTACCGAATAAGAAAATGATTATTCACCATATGTGAATAAGAAGTCATCCGCCCAGCAGACGACCCAAGGCCTTGTCCATTTTCATATCCAGTATAATGCCTTTAAGAGGATACCCTTAACTCCTTATTAGAGCTATGATTCCGATATCTGTAAATAAACCCTTCATCGTATACAAGTCATGCACCCAACGAACCGATTTATAAGCTTACTACCTCTGAGACGCTTTAGCCATTGGAACATCAAAGTACACAAGTCATATACGTGAAGTAGTCTATTCACTCAGGATTAAGGTTACTGCACAATGAACGTCAAAATCAGATTGATCCACTCAAAGGGAACTTCGTAGATCAATCACACTTTAATTCCGGTCTAATATGTCACCACCAAGCAACATATCCATGTCTCTACTTAGGAATCTATGCTCAAGATAGTCAAGACAAACCGTCCACACTATGTCTTTAGACAACATAATAGTCTTAACATGAGTTAGATGCTCGGTCTAACCCCATAGACTACAGACCTTAGTTTAGACCGCTTACTTTAGAATATTGTCTTTAGGCATACAAAAGTCCATTACATACAACGTTCTAACAGTTTTAACATAAGCAGTCAGGGAGCCATATTTGCTTACATTTACTTTAATATGTAAATAGAATGAGGACAAACAGAAATGTAATGAATAACGTCTATATATAATTTTATTATCCAGTTCAAAATAAATACATCAAAATGTGTCTAATGCTTAGGGCATTTCCTAACAGTCTCCTGCTTGCCCTAAGCCAGTAGATGTAGGAAATAAATCTTTAAAAACGTATCAGAGTGGCGCAGCGTAACAATAAAAATTTTTTAAGATCGTTAAATATCTAATGATGCCATATAAAATAAACCAACAACAATTTAAACTCGTACCTCAAGGACGCCAACTAGCCTTCTCTACTATTCTCCAATTCTGGAATGGCTGAGTGTGTGGGCACTCTGAACCTCGAACGGTGTGCTAGCACTGCTAGTCTACTTCCAACCACCCACATCTCTAAAGAACTTATTGTCACGGTGAGTTGTGCATCAATAAGCCTGCTCACCTGAGAGTCAGTGGTATTAGAGAACGGGAGTGATAGGACCTCTATTTATAGACTTGCATGAGGTGATCCTCTGAATTCGAATTGGATTAAGAGAAGATATTCTCCCTTATCAACAATCGAAAAATCTGAATTTATCAAGGCCAAATCCCAATTAGAAAATTCAGCGACTTTAGGATTTTTCCATTCAAAATTCAAATAGGATTTTACCTAGAATTTTATCTCCTCCTATCAAACCAAAGAATCTGAAAATCCATTAGAAAATCCTCCAGGATTTTTCGGCCACAAAAGATAAGGGAAGAATCAAAATTCCACTAGGATTTTCATGCTTGAATCGTATCTCATCCTTATCCAAAATAACCGAAAATCCTCTATGAGATCTTCCTCAAAATTTCGGCCATAATCAGGGAGGAGCGAATCCAAATTCAACTGGGATTGAAACTTGAATTTTTCCCTGAACCTTATCCACAAAAAATCTGAAAATTCCATGAGGATTTACTTCAAAATTTTTGACCAAGTTAGTTAGGATTTGGATTCAAAATTCAAGTAGGATTCAAATAAGATTTTCCTCTTCATAATCTAACTCAAATTTGAAATCTACCCTTATGGTATTATCCACAAGAATTCGAA
Organism: Antiaris toxicaria; assembly: GCA_035233585.1. NCBI lineage: Eukaryota > Viridiplantae > Streptophyta > Magnoliopsida > Rosales > Moraceae > Antiaris > Antiaris toxicaria. The sequence continues at coordinate 26,782,929 of CP141154.1, forward strand.
TTCCACTTGGATTATGATTCAAAATTTGAATTTCAAATTTCAAAATTCAAATTTTAAATTCAAATTTCAAATTTCAAATTTAAATTTCAAATTCAAATTCCAAATTCGAATTTCAAATTTAAATTTCAAATTCAAATTTCAAATTCAAAATTCAAAATTCAAATTTCAAAATTCAAATTTCAAAATTTAAATTTCAAAATCCACAAACAGTTGTATTTTAAATTCCTGTTCTCGTGGATAATTTTCTACAATTCCAATCAAATCTCAAATAAAATCATGGCAACTTTATTTGGTGTTCGAATAATTGTGTACTCTATTATCCAAAATAAAATCTGAACTCAACCGGAGAGAATCTTATCCACCATCCTAATCCTAAGTCAACACCATCCATGCACAATCAACTAGCCAATAGCATACACAAATCAATTTGCCAAACGTTAAGGAATCATGTAGAGCTAGTAGAGGGGCCAATTGAACATATATAATCGGGCTCTCGTGAAACCATATGATCATCATTCTTTACCGAACAACTCAATCATATGATCACTAATTTTAGAGTCACACCACTATAAACCTGAAACTGAACTCCCAATTATGTGCTGTATTACATAAACTTGTGACAAGCTATCGTCCAATGACCTTGTTATGTATGCAGAACCCTCATATGATATCAACGATTAGCCTTAGGTCAAAGTCCGTTTAATCCCACTGATCAGGCTATCTTAATGTTCCATTATACTACCGAATAAGAAAATAATTATTCACCATATGTGAATAAGAAGTCATCCGCCCAGCAGACGACCCAAGGCCTTATCCATTTTCACATCTAGTATAATGCCTTTTAAAGGATACCCTTAACTCCTTATTAGAGCTATGATTCCGATATCTGTAAACAAACCCTTCATTGTATACAAGTCATGCACCCAACGAACCGGTCTATAAGCTTACTACCTCTGAGACGCTTTAGCCATTGGAACATCAAAGTACACAGGTCATATACGTGAAGTAGGCTATTCACTTAGGATTAAGGTTACTGCATAATGAACGTCAAAAGCAGATTGATCGACTCAAAGTGGACTTCGTAGATCAATCACGCTTTTGTCCCGGTCTAATATGTCACCACCAAGCAACATATCTATGTCTCTACTTGGGAGTCTATGCTCCAGATAGTCAAGACAAACCATCCACACTATAGCTTTAGACAACATAATAGTCTTAACATGAGTTAGATGCTCGGTCTAACCCCATAGACTGCAGACCTTAGTTTAGACCGCTTACTTTCGAACATTGTCTTCTTGCATACAAAAGTCCATTGCATGCAACGTTCTAACAGTTTTAACACAAGCAGTCAGGGAGCCATATTTGCTTACATTTACTTTAACATGTAAATAGAATGAGGACAAACAGGTAATGTAATGAATAGCGTCTATATATAATTTTATTATCCAGTTCAAAATAAATACATCAAAATGTCTCTAATGCTTAGGGCATTTCCTAACAATCTCCCACTTGCCCTAAGCCAGTAGATGTAGGAAAAAAATCATTAAAAACGTATCAGAGTTGCGTAGTGGAATAATAAATTTTTTTTAAGATCGCTAAATATCTCATGATGCCATATATATTAAACCAACAACAATTTAAACTCATACCTCAAGGACGCCAATCTGCAGGAGGAGAATGACCGGAGGGCTTCAACGAACTAGCCTTCTCTACTAATTTTCAATTCCCGAATGGCTGAGTGTGTGGGCACTCTGAACCTCGATCGGTATGCTAGCACTGCTAGTCTTCTTCCAACCACCTAGATCTCTAAAGAACCTATTATCACGGTGAGTTATGCATCAATAAGCCTGCTCACCTGAGAGTCTATGGTATGAGAGAATTGGAGTGATCGGACCTCTATTTATAGACTCGCATGAGGTGATCCTCTGAATTTGAATTGGATTAAGAGAAGATATTCTCCTTTATCCACAACTAAAAAATCTGAATTTATAAAGGCCAAATTTGAAATAGAATATTTAGCCACTTTAGGATTTTTCCATTCAAAATTCAAATAGGATTTTAACTAGAATTTTATCTCCTCTTATCCAACTAAAAAAATCTGAAAATCCATTAGAAAATCCTCCAAGATTTTTCGGCCACAAAAGATAAGGGAAGAATCAAAATTCCATTAGGATTTTCAAGTTTGAATCGTATCTCATCCTTATCCAAAATAACCGAAAATCCTCTATGAGATCTTCCTCAAAATTTCGGCCATAATCAGGGAGGAGAGAATCCAAATTCAACTGAGATTGAAACTTGAATTTTTCCCTGAACCTTATCCATAAAAAATCTAAAAATTCCATGAGGATTTTCCTCAAAATTTTCGACCAAGTTAGTTAGGATTTGGATTCAAAATTCAAGTAGCATTCAAACAAGATTTTCCTCTTCATAATCTAACTCAAATTTGAATTCTACCCTTGTGGTATTATCCGCAAATAATTCGAATTCCACTTGGACTGTGATTCAAAATTTGAATTTCAAATTTCAAAATTCAAAATTCAAATTTCAAATTTCAAATTTTAAATTCAAATTTCAAAATTCAAATTTCAAATTTAAATTTCAAATTCAAATTTCAAATTCGAATTTCAAATTTAAATTTCCAATTCAAAAAATAAATCAGTAAAAACGTATCAGAGTGTGACAGCGGAACAATTAAAATTTTTAGATCGTTAAATATCTCATGATGCCATATACAATAAACCAACAACAATTAAAACTCATGCCTCAAGGACGCTAATCTGTAGAAGGAGAATGACCGGAGGGCCTCAACCAACTAACCTTCTCTACTATTCTCCAATTCCCGAATGGCTGAGTGTGTGGGCACTCTGAACCTCGATCAGTATTTTAGCACTGCTAGTCTTCTTCCGACCACCCAGATCTCTAAAGAACTTATTGTCATGGTGGGCTGTGCAACAATAAGCCTACTCACCTTAGAGTCTGTGGTCTGAGAGAACTGGAGTGGCAGAACCTCTATTTATAGACCTGCATGAGGTGATTCTCTCAATTTGAATTGGATTAGGAGAAGATATTCTCCCTTATCCACAACCATAAAATCCAAAATTATCCAAGGGAAAATCCCAACAAATTTCGGCCATTATAGAATAATTCCAATCCAAATCTAAACAAGATTTTAACTAGAATTTTATCTCTCTTTTTAACCAAAAAATCTGAAAATTGAAAGGAGAAATCTCCACCAAGATTTCGGCCACTTTTGGATAAGGAAGAATCAAAATTCCACTAGGATTTTCAAGCTTGAATCTTATCTCATCCTTATCCAAAATATCCGAAAATCTCCTAGGAGATTTACTCCAAAAATTCGGCCATTATCAGGGAGGAGAGAATCCAAATTCAACTGGGATTGAAACTTGAATTTTTCCTTGAACCTTATCCACAAAAATCTGAAAATTTATTGAGGATAATCCTCAAAATTTTCGTCCATATTTGGTTAAGATTTGGATTCAAAATTCAAGTAGGATTCTAACAAAATTTTCCTCTTCATATCTAACTCAAATTCAAATTTCATTCCTTGTGGATTTACCACAACAAATTCGAATTCCACTTGGACTGTGATTTAAAATTTGAAATTCAAATTTCAAATTTCAAATTTCAAATTTCAAATTTAAATTTCAAATTCAAAGTTCAAATTCGAATTTCAAATTCAAATTTCAAATTCAAAATTCAAATTCAAATTTCAAATTTCAAATTTCAAATTTCAAAATTCAAATTTCAAAATCTACAAAACAGTTGTATTTCAAACTCTTATTCTCATGGATAATTTTCTATAACTCCAATCCAATCTCAAATAAAATCATGGCAACTTTATTTGGAGTTCGAATAATTGTGTACTCTATTATCCAAAATAAAATCTGAATCCAACCAGAGAGAATCTTGTCTACTATCCTAATCCTATGTCAACACCATCCAAGTATAATAAACTAGCGAATAGCATACACAGATCAATTTTGCCAAACGTTAAGGAATTATGTAGAGCTAGTAGAGGGACTGATTGGATATATATAATCGGGCTCCCGTAAATCCATATGATCATCATTCTTTACCGAACAACTCAATCATATGATCACTAATTTCAGAGTCACACCACTATAAACCTGAAACTGAACTCCTAATTATATACCGTATTACGTAAGCCTGTGACAAGCTATCGTCTAATGACCTTTTCATGTATGCAGAACCCTCATATGATATCCATGATCAGCCTTAGGCCAAAGTCCGTTTAATCCAATTGATCAGGCTATCTTAAAGTTCCATTATACTACCGAATTAAGAAAATGATTATTCACCATATGTGAATAAGAAGTCATTCACCCTGTAGACGACCCAAGACCTTGCCCATTTTCACATTCAGTATAATGCCTTTAAGAGGATATCCTTAACTCCTCATTAGAGCTATGATTCCGCTATCTGTAAACGAACCCTTTATCATATACAAGTCATGCACCCAATGAACCGGTCTATAAGCTTACTATCTCTGAGACGCTTTAGCCATTAGAACATCAAAGTACACAAGTCATATACATGAAGCTGTCCTTTTACTCAGGATTAAGGTTACTGCACAATGAACGTCAAAAGTAGATCGATCCACTCAAAGCGGACTTCGTAGATCAATCACGCTTTAGTCCCGGTCTAATATGTCACCACCAAGCAACATATCTATGTCTCTACTTGGGAGTCCAGCTCCAGACAGTCAAGACAAACCATCCCCTCCAAGGCTTTAGGCAACATAATAGTCTTAACATGAGTTAGATGCTCGGTCTAACCCCGTAGACTGCAGACCATAGTTTAGACCGCTAACTTTAGAATATTGTCTTCTCGCATACAAAAGTCCATTGCATGCAACGTTCTAACAATTTAACACAAGCAGTCAGGGAGCCATATATGCTTACATTTACTTTAACATGTAAATAAAACAAGGACAGGTAGCAATGTAATGAATAGCCTCTATATATAACTTTATTATCCAGTTCAAAATAAACACTTCAAAATGTCTCTAATGCTTAGGGCATTTCCTAACACTTCCGACCACCCAGATCTCTAAAGAACTTATTGTCACGGTAAGTTATGCAATAATAAGCCTCTTACCTGAGAGTCTGTGGTCTGAGAGAACTAGAGTGGCAGGACCTCTATTTATAGACTTGCATGAGGTGATCTTCTGAATTCGAATTGGATTAGGAGAAGATTTTTTCCCCTATCCATTCACAAAAAAAAAAATTAAATTTTTTAGGCATTATCCAACCTAAAAAAAAAACGTCCACTTTTTGGAATTATCCAATTGAAATTCAAACAAGATTTTAACTTGAATTTTATCTCCTTAATTATCCATAATAACTGAATTTCCCTAGTGCCAAAATCATGACTAGATTCGGCCATTAAAAGTGAGGAGAATCAAAATCTAAATAGGATTTTCTTGCTTGAATTCTATCTCACCCTTATCCACTAAAAAAAAAACCGAAAATCTCCCTTAGGATTATCCACAAAATTTTCGGCCACTTTTAGGGAGGAGAGAATCCAAATTCAACTGGGATTTTCTCGCTTGAATTTTTCTTGAACCTTATCCACAAAAACCAAAAATATTTAGGAGGATTTCTCTCAACAATTTTTGACCATTTTGGTTAGAATTGGAATTCAAAATTCAAGTAGGATTCAAACAAGATTTCCCTCTCTATAATCCAACTCAAATTCGAATTCTAACCCTGAGGAGTTATCCACAAAGAATTTGAATTCCACTTGGACTGTGATTCAAAATTTGAATTTCAAATTTCAAATTTCAAAATCCACTAAAAAGTTGTATTTCAAATTTTTGTTCTCATGGATAATTTTCTACAACTCCAATCCAATCTCAAATAAAATCATGGCAACTTTATTTGGATTTCAAATAATTGTGTGCTCTATTATCCAAAACAAAATATAAATTCAACTAGAGAGAATCTTGTCCACCATCCTAATCCTATGTCAACACCATCCATGCATAATCAACTAGTCAATAAGCATACACAAATCAATTTGCCAATTGTTAAGGAATTATGTGGAGCTAGTAGAGGGATCAATTGAACATATATAATCGGGCTCCTGTGAATCCATATGATCATCATTCTATACCGAACAACTCAATCATATGATCACTAATTTCGGAGTCATACCACTATAAACCTGAAACTGAACTCCCAATTATATATCGTATTATGAAAGCCTATGACAAGTTAATGTCCAATGACCTTGTCATGTATGCAGAACACTTATATGATATCCATGATTAGCCTTAGGTCAAAGTACGTTTAATCCTACTAATCAAGCTATCTTAAAGTTCCATTATACTACCGAATAAGAAAATGATTATTCACCATATGTGAATAAGAAGTCATCTGCCTGGCAGACGACCCAACGCCTTGTCTATTTTTCACATCCAGTATAATGCCTTTAAAAGGATACCTTTAACTCCTTAGAGCTATGATTCCGATATCTGTAAACAAATCCTTCATCATATACAAGTTATGCACCTAACGAACCGGCCTATAAGCTTACTACCTCTGAGATGCTTTAGCCATTGGAACATCAAAGTACACAAGTCATATACATGAAGTAGTTCATTTACTCAGGATTAAGGTTATTGCATAATGAATTTCAAAAGCAGATTGATCCACTCATAACGGACTACGTAGATCAATCACGCTTTAGTCCCAGTCTAATATGTCGCCACCTAGCAACATATCTATGTCTCTACTTGAGAGGCTATGCTCCAAACAATCTAGACAAACCGTCCCCACCATGGCTTTAGACAACATAATAGTCTTAACATGAGTTAGATGCTCGGTCTAACCCCATAGACTACAGACCTTAGTTTAGACCACTTACTTCAGAACATTGTCTTCTTGCATACAAAAATCCATTGCATGCAACATTCTAACAGTTTTAACACAAACAGTCAGTGAGCTATATTTGCTTACATTTACTTTAACATGTAAATAGAATAAGGACAAATAGCAATGTAATAAACAACAATGCAATGTATTATAAGTCGATACTAACTTGCTCTCTTTTTGGAGAGTGTTTGATTCTCTAATCATGGTCAATTAATTTATTTACTCGATAAATTAATTAATGTCGCTCTTAGGTTACTACTATCATTAGTGACTATAATTTTATTATTGTATGGTACCGATGCCCATCGATACCCAACTGCTCTGCTTTGGGAATTTGGTATCTAATTCTAATCCTGCTTGATTAATCTGTTTACTTGACAAACCAATCATCGTTCCTCACTATATCGTTCAAACTCGGTCATTGACTGGTTAACCAACCAGTCTACCGACCGGTTACCTCGCACATCGTCAACTAGGTAGCCTACTGGGTTATTAAGCTTATTTGGTGCGGTAGCCTGCTGGGCTACCTCTACTGTTTTATTTATTTTGAAAATTATTTTGGAAGTCTTATAAAATTTTTGGAAAAATTCATGTTCTTTGAAACCGTCCCCATATCACCCTGTTGGAAGGTGGGGGCGTTTTATCAAAACCATATTTTCATTTTAAAAAGGGAAGAACACATTTTGGTGTTCGTTTTTAAAAGTGGTTCTTGAATCATTTACCAAAACTGTTTTAAAACTTATTTGAAACAATTTAATTTGTGAACTTGACGAACATAAAACTTTTAGCCTTTGACGAGGATGACCAAATTTCGTGTTCATCAAGGAGCTCATGTGGCGCCCCGTGCCCTAGGCAGCCCGGACGGACTATCACTGTAAAACTATTGTTTCTTTACTTTTACTTATACTTTCTTGCAATTGAATATTGCTTACTTAAAATATCTTTAATAGGTTGCCCTAATTTTAGAAGAAAATTTTTTTTAAATGTGTACGTATTTAGTATTCATGTACATGTACTATTAAAAGTGGAATTTGAAACATAATAAATTTAATCTTACAAACATACTTATACTGTTGATTTTGTGGAATAGTATTTTTGAATAGTATCAATCGGCTGCTATTCAAAAATACTATTCAACTATTACTATTCAAAAATATTGTGTAACCATTACTATTCAAAAATACTATTTAACGGTTACTATTTAAAAGTACCATTTGCTGGTACTGTACTGTTGCTGTTCAAAATACTGTTTACTTAAACTGTGCGGAAGTTAAACTCGTATGGTGTCCATAACCTTGCCTCACATCCGCCTCCACCGCCGTCATTGCCCATCGTGGCTTATGCCATAGGATGCTTACCTACAGCATGAACACACTCTGTGAGCTTTACGCCCAGTAAGTACAACATGTTAACCGCAAAACATATTTAAACATAATACATACTTAAAAACGCATAAGCATGCAAGATAGTCACATATACCACTTAGCATATACCATATCATCACATATCATGTCATAGCATACAAACTTTACATACCATATGCATACAGATTACTTCATGTAAATGCATGTATCTTATTGTAGCTGAAAGCATAGCGAATTAATGCGGACAGTGTACTATGCATGATCCGGTTATGTTCATTTATGCTTTAGTACTCTTTTCTTTCTCTTATCTACTTAGGACCCATGTGTCAGTACCGTGTGTGCGCAGACCAATAGTAACACCCGAGGTCAACTAATGCCGAAGAGCCATCAACTGATGCTCAACTTTTGGCCTTAACTTTCTTTAATTGGAAACCCCTTCAACTGAAGGAGCCGATATGACACACCTATTTATTTCCATCTTGTTTAACTGTTCTAGCCATACGCTTCTCTAAGCTGTCCCCAATCCTACGCGATAGGGATCTATGGCTTCTAACTTGTTCTTTCATCAATCTACGTGATTGTGAAACTATATGCTCTTATGTATGCTGTGCAACATCGTGTGCACGTAAGGCATACTTAACATACTGTAAAACCATCATTTTAACATCATTTTATTCATGCTGCAAGCGGAGTTGTACTTACCTAATTACAAGCACTTATATTCGTGCCTTTAGAAATTTACAGGTTACTACCTGTCATCAATAACGTCTCTCGTTAATATCTTCTCTAAGTCACCAATACTATTAGTGACTAAAGTAGATAATTACTCGATACCGATTGCCGTCGGCACTACTTACTCTCTATCTCAAGAGTTAACTTATTCGTATGTGGTTAATTAATTTATGGCCCCATAAATTAACTATCACGTCCTTAGGCTACTTTTGCCTATACTCATGTTTTCATGTGGTACCGGGGTCCCTCGATACCCTATTGGCCTATCTGGGAATTTGGTGTCTAGTTTCCGTCACATTTGATTAACTATCTTCTTGACAGTTAAATCAATGTTCCTCACAATGTTGCTCTGAACATGGTCCTTGTTTGATTTATCAATCAGTCAACCAACCGATTACCTCGCGTTTTGGCAACTTTGTAGCCTATCGGGCTACTATGCGTAGGCTTGGTACGATAACCGTCTGGGTTACTTTACTTGTTTAGGTGTGGTAGTCTACCAGGTTATCTTGTGTTTTTGGTATAGTAGCCACCCAGGCTACCTTTGCCATATTGCACTAAAAACGTTCTTTGTTCTGTGCGAAACCTCTCTTAGGGTTATGCACGAATCCTTTTTGAAAAATTTGTTTAAATCTAGGAATTCTTACAAAAAGGATTTTTTTTCATTTTGAAAGGGGTATGGCGTCCCCACATTTTTTTAAAAGTAAAGAGTTTGAAATGTTTTGAAAGGGGTATGGTGTCCCCACATTTTTTAAAACGAGTCTCACCTCACCCTGTTGGAGGATGAGGGTGTTTTTGTTGAAATCCTTTCTAAGTCATTTAAAGGGAACACATGGTGAATGTGCTCAAAAGTGTGGTGTTGGACCACTTTCTGAAAATAATTTGAAACTTGTTCGAAAAGGCTTTGTTTGAGAATTTGGCGTTCATGAAACTTTTCATCCTCAACGAAATGAACAATTCTCATGTTCATTTCGGAGCCTAACTCTAACTCTAACGGCTCCTAAATTCATCAAACCGGTGGCTTTTATACCCAGTTTTTATAAAAGTTCTAGTTTTACACACTTTAAAAACAGGTCTGCTTGGGGCCCGAAACGGTCAAATTTTTGAAACCCACGTGAGTCATTTCAAGGTTTCGTCGAGATCTAAAGCTTTCATGTTTTGACCAAAGTCTAGTTCAGCCTCTAAAAGGGTCATTTTAAAAAAAAAATCTGAGACATTTCATTTAGTCTGGATTTGTTACTCCTAATTTTGGGCACTGAACCAAAACCAGCCGAAAAGTCTTTCGTAGGTTTATTTTTGGCCAATGGCTATTTGATGCAAAAATGACCGTATCGAAATTTCCTTGAAACTTCATGTTTTTCTAAATCCTAGGTTCGGAACCTAAGTGGGTCAAAATGGCCAAAATCTATGGCTTATCCTTGGGACAGATTTTGTGTCCAGCTACCCTCTACACACTCGTGCACACACATATCTCAAACCACTTATAAACTAAAGTAAACACAACCACAACCACAAAAAATTTAAAAACTGAAAGCTAAGAGCTCACATAACTTATACAACCTATATGCATAAACAAATACATATAAATCTCCTTTGATTAAAAACTTAAACACGACTAACCACAAAAGATGGGGGTTTTCCGGTTTATACCTTAGAGTGCTTTAATCCAAGTACAACCGAGCCAAGGGTGGCTATTAAGGCTCCATGGAAAACAAAGGGAGTTGAGGGGTCACTTGTGCTATAATGAGAACACAAGGAAAACAAAAAGTTTCTCTTAATATCAAGCCAAGATGAAAAACTAAACCATAGAAAAATTTCGGTTCTAGGGTCTTACCGAAACTAGCTTGGAAGAGTGCACCTCTAGCAACTTGTGTGGCCAAGCTTTTATGTGAAAGTTATGTGAAAATATGGGTGGTTTCGGGGCTGATGAGGGGTCAGATTTTTTGAAGAGAAAGGGGAGAGAAAGCTATATTTTTCTTGAGAGTTTTTGTGAGCAAATAGGAAAAGTGAGACCTAAGGTTGGTTGTACCTTTTTTTAGGCAACTCTAAGCAACTTTACTTAACTCTAAACCCTCTTAATTAAGCCACAATTTAGCTCAATTGGGGGACAAAAATCTGTGCTGCAGCCCTTAAATTTTTGGAGGCCATGATGGAGGGTGAAAGGGAGCAAGTTTGCTTTAAATGGTCATGGTCCTCTTGTCCTTAAAACCCCATTTTTTTAATCTAAAAACTCCAACACATCCTTTGATTTAAGGGATCATTTTCAGCTGGTTTTGCTGCTGTTTCCTAACCAAAGGGGGCATGGTTTGGTTGGGGTAAATGTCTAACCGAATCAGTTCTGTGCAGTCTAGTTTTCTACTGCATTTTTCGGTCTTTTCTTGGCAGTGTTCTAATTTTCATCCAAAAATTGGATTTTCTGAATCTGATTTTTATACTGATGATTTCTAATTGTTTTATACTATTTAAGAGCCCATTCTATGTCAAATCACTATTTATTTCCTATACTATGGTTGTGTCTACACTGTGTTGTCCTTTCGAATGCAAACCAGGGCGTTCCTAGGCGAAATTTCAGACACAGTCTCTCTTGACTAATTTGGACGTTCTGATTTCAGTTTTATCAGTCTTACGTCTGTCTGGGGTCGTCTAGACCAGTTTTCAGGATCTGTGTGGTCCCACCTCGAAAAACATGTCAGGTGCCCGTTTGACTAATTTGGGCGTCCAGAGTCTAGATATATCATTTTTAAGTCAAACTAAGGTCATCTTGGGGGTGTCTCGACACTGCGTCTCTATACTATTCACTATTCATGATTCACTGTTTTCTATTCTAACTGACTAGTCCGAGTGTTCTGACTCCGATTTTGTCAGTCTCCGGGTGAGAAGAGGTCATCCAGACCATTTTCTCGATACTGTACCCCTGTTAGGGCGATTTCTTGCTGTTGTGCTCAGATATTCAGTCCGAGCATTCCGGTGATCTACTCACCAGTCTTGTGTCAGGAAATAGTCATCCGGACCAGTTTCATGACACTGCGTATCTCATACACTTATACACATAACAGGGTGGACCGGGTTCTCTGTCGGTACCCCTTTTCACTGTATGAATAGTAATAAATGGTATTGCACCTGTTTAGTCTATTTAACTGGAATTTATGCTGTATTTATCAACTTAATTATTTATTTCATAGTAATTAGGTTTCACGCATTACAAAAGTCTTCAAATCGGCTCTCTGCTCAGTACACGGTCTTCTACACAGGTTCTAACACGGGCATGTATGGCTCGAGCACTGGCGTGCACTAGCCGAGCTTTCTTAACACGGCTGTGTCTTGGACCATGCTCACTTTACCCGAGTAGTACACGGCCACTTATACAGCCGTGTACCTGACCATGTAAAACTACACGGCCATGTTAACTCACACGGCCTCTCTCATAAAACAATCTGATCAGTACATGGTTTCTTACACGACCGTGTACCTGACCGTGTTCGATGTATTTACACTAAAAATGCATCAAATTATTCCTTAACTTCTCATTGAATAATTTGTTAAGTTACAGGGATGGGGTGGTCTTTACAACCTACCCCCCTTACAAAATTTTCGTCCTCGAAAATTAGAATAAATTCGGGAAGTCTATGTTCATGTCCTCTTCCCTTTCCCATGTAGCTTCTTTTATATTGTGATTCCGCCACAGCACTTTCACAAGCGGGATCACTTTATTCCTGAGGACTTTGCTCTCCTTAGCTAAAATCTACACTGGCTTCTCTTCACATGTTAGGTCGGCGTGTACGTCAACAAGCTCTTGACTCAGTATGTGGGAACTGTCAGGCACGTATTTTTTTAGCATCGAGACGTGGAAAACGTTATGTACGGATTTCAACTCGGGAGGGAGCGCTAACCTATAGGCTACCTTCCCAATTCTCTCGAGGATCTTAGGGTCCTATATATCGAGGGCTGAGCTTCCCTTTCTTCCCAAAATGCATCACCCCTTTCATAGGTGCCACCTCGAGGAAAACTGAATCTCCTTCCTGAAACTTGAGAGGTCTGTGTCGTTTATCGGCGTAACTTTTCTGACGACTATGAGCTATCTCCAGTCTCTCCCGTATAATCTTCACGTCTTCTGTTGTACTTTTGATGAAGTTTGTGCTAGTGAGCTGTTTCTCTCCGGTCTCATACCAGTGGACCGAAGATCTATATTTCCTTCCATAGAGTGCCTCGTATGGTGCCATTCTGATCGAGGAATGGTAGCTGTTGTTGTACGAAAACTCTATTAGCGGCAGCTTTTGGTTCCAATTCCCCTTGAAGTCTAGGGCACACGCTCTCAACATATCTTCTAATGTTTTTATTGTCTTTTCTGACTGACCATCGGTTTGAGGGTAGAAAGCTGTGCTGAACTTCAACTTAGTCCCCATTAAAGCTTGGACACTTTGCCAAAACCTTGAAGTAAAGTGCCCATCACAATCTGAAATTATTGACTTAGGTACACCGTGCAGTCTTACTATCTGGGCCACGTACATTTCTGCTAGCCTCTCTACTGAGTAGCTCAACTTTATGGCTAAGAATCGAGCTGATTTCGTCAGTTGGTCCACAATTACCCAGATGGCGTTGTTTCCACTGGATGTTCTGGGCAGTCCGACCACGAAGTCCATTGTAATCTGCTCTCATTTCCACTCGGGAAGCTCAATTTTCTATAGTTTTCCTCCAGGTCGTTGATGTTCTACTTTAATATTTTGACATGTAAGGCACTTTACAACAAATTCAGCGACATCGCCCTTCATCTTAGGCCACCAAAAATTGTCTTTCAAGTCTTTGTATAGCTTGTTTGCCCCTAGATGAACTAAGTACGATGTGTCATAGGCTTCTGAAAGGATCCTTTTCCTGAGTTCTTCATCCTTCGGAACGCATACTCTATCTCTAAAATAGAGTATGCCATCCTTGGAGACTTGGAATTCTGACTTCTGGCCCTCCATTACCTCCTTCTTGTGCTTGTTTAGGGTTAAATCGAGGTCTTGGCCGGCCTTGATTTCTTCTAGGAGTGTTGATTAGAGGGTCATTTCAGACAACTTCCTCGTTAGAATCTCGATTTCGCCGTTACATAGCTCCTTCTGTAGGGCTTCTGGCAAGGCATTGATAGCCATAAGCGATGAAGAGTACTTCCTACTCAGTGCATCGGCCACCTTGTTGTCTTTCCCTAGGTGATACAGGATCTCGCAGTCGTAATCCTTCACCAATTCTAGTCATCTTCGCTGCCTCATGTTGAGCTCCTTCTGCGTGAAGATGTATTTGAGGCTTTGGTGGTCCATATAAATCTCGCACTTGACGCCATATAGATAATGCCTCCATATTTTCAACATAAACACGACTGCTGCTAGCTCCAGGTCATGAGTTGGATAATTCCTCTCGTGGTTCTTAAGTTGTCGTGAGGCATTAGCGACTACTTTCCCATTCTGCATCAATACGGCTCCTAGTCCGGTCTTAGATGCATCACTATAGATTACAAAATTTCCCTATCCAGCGTCTTGTATGGTCAGCATTGGAGTGCTCGTGAGTCTGCGTTTTAGCTCTTGGAAGCTTTTCTCGCATTTATCCGTCCACTCATACTTCTTCTCCTTCTTGGTGAGTGCTGTGAGTGGTGCGGCTAACTTCAAGAACCCTTCTACGAAACGTCTGTAATAGCGTGCTATGTGGCGGCCTGCCCTTCGTAGAGATCATACAATACTATTACAGTTAAGCTTCATAGCTAACTGCGATAGATTGTACTCTCATGGGTCACCGACTAATCTATCTCTCTTTAAAACATGACATTTTTGGGAGATTTTTTTTAAAACATCATGTAAAACATTATCCACTAATCACTTTGTTTACAAGTACAAAGTAATTTACATAATACAGTACTTTTGCAAAATATATATTATTACAAAAGAATTGTTTCTTTTTCCTCTCTTTGTTAACGCTCAGCGGAAAACTCTAGCAGAACCATATCCCTTGGCTTCCCATCCCATTTGACACTCGCTATCCCGTCCGCCATCCAGCCATACAAATCTAGTGAGCTAGTTGCTTACCTGCAACATAAGCAAAAATGGTGAGCTACAGGCTCAGTAAGTTCAAACGTGCAAGAAATAGAATTTCTATGAATAGTACTATTCAGCATAAATAGTAAATTTGATTACTATTCATCATGAATAGTAACTTTGACCACAACACAATATATCAACAGTACATCAACCACGGTGTTAGTACTCTCACGAAACTGTCTTATGCTCAATTATGGCATTGTTTTAGTTTTAGATAATTATCTTTATTTATGTTCTGGTTTTGAGCTCGTGGTGGCAGTACCATTTTAGTGCGCATGACTGGGAGCGGTACATTAGTGCTGATCTCCACAGCCTTAATCTCATCATCATAGCCGCAAAGGCAAAGTTATACATGACTGGGAGCGGTACATTAGTGCTGACCTCCACAGCCTTAATCACATCATCATAGCCCCGAAGGCAAAGTTTACCTCCCTGTACGGAAGGCTGGTACGCCAAAAGTGGTTTCATTACCGACTTTTTAAAGTTCTAACCCAGTGACTTCATATTGCCCCATGGTTAGGAATGGTTCACATTTTAATTTCATGTGAGTGAGTTTCATTAACCTCGCTCTAGTGCCCGAAGCACAATTTATTATGTGTCCCATTTCAATAGTGCCCGTAGCACATTTCATCTCTCTATAATAGTGCCCGTAGCACATATGTACCTAACTTATAGTTAGTACATCAAAGTTAGCAATAATAATGCTACATGTTGTAGATAAGTAAATGTCTGAACTTACCTTATTAGTTTCTTCTCCTTTTCTTTCCTAGATCTTTAATCACTCTCCTTGTGGGTCGATTTTGGGATCCTATAGACAAAACCTTGTCTGTTAATTTTATTTCCATTTATAGCTTTTATTTTTTTATTAAAAAGCTTAAATAAAACCTATTTATAGCTTTTTAGGCTTTATTTATCATTTTTCTCATTTTTTGAAAAATTACGATTTTGCCCTTGTATTTTGGCAAAATTACAATTATGCCCCTGACGGGGTTTTCTCGATTTAAACTGCACTTTTGGCTCTCAGGAACTTTTCTGACTTTTTTCTATTCATTACCGGGTTCGTTTCTATTTTATTTCCATTTTTCACCTTCCTGACCCTCGGGAAGCACTATTCTGATCCTTACGTCGGTTTAGTGATTTTCTATCGTTTTAGAGCCTCAAATGGACGTTTTACTAGTATTTAAAACGTTCATCTAGACTTTTCCAATTTAGGTCTCCGAGGTTCGGATTTTCCGTATCCGACTCGGACCTTTACTTCGTTTCCCAAAAACGCCCCCCCTTCGGGGTCAGTTTTTCAGTTTCACTCACGTTTTACACTTTTAAGGGGATGGGTTACTATTCACGAACCACCCCTTAGGTTTCCCTTATTCAATTTTTCTCAAGGGACTCGGGTTTCTAACCCGACCCTAAACTTTTATTCTCGATTCCCTTTTTATCCTAAATGCCGTTTTTTGAAATTTCGGCAGCATTTCGGCGTAAATTTAAGGCTACCGGCGTTAGGTATGCCTCGAACCATGTGTACCTGCCACGTACTATACCAAAGTCCTATTTTATGTAAAAGTTTCCCAAACTTTTACATAAAAGCTCACACATTACCAATTCACATTTTGAACCACAATACAACAAAATTCTTTTAATTTTGCCTTAATTTTAGCCACGGTTTTCCTATCCAAAACCTAGCCAAAACTTTTCAATCTTTCAACTAAATTTTAGGCTATTCAAAGGCTATTACCTAGCACATTTTCAAGCCATTTTCCATGCATTTTACAACACAATTCTTAGGATTTTTCAACACACATAATCCACAGCCATTTTAGGTAAAAACATGCATAACATTTTGTTTCATACTCTCAATCTCATAACCAACATTTCCATAGTCCAATATATGATTTAAACTATCCAAACATCAAGTTAATCATGCAAAAATATTCACCAAACCCTAACTACACCACACGGCCATATTAGGGAATTTAGATACCAAATTTTTTCAAGCTTTCTAACGATGCAAATCATGCTTTCCATTTAACCAAAACATGATTTAAAGCATTACAACACTTAACCAACAATAAATCCATGATCAACCACTAAGGTAACCCACAGATTTTTCATAAAAAAACCAACCAAAACTTTGTTTTTCTTGAAACAAAATACATGGTTTTTCTTCTAATCAAACCATAAGCAAAACCCATATACCAAATCAACCAAATCAACCATAAAATTTCTCATCCTTCAAGCCAACAAACCCACAGATTTTTCAATGAAAAAGCAAGAAAAATTTCAAACCAAAGATGGCTACCTTGATTTCTTGCTTCCCTTGACTTCAATGATGAGTTTGCTACAACTTTTTTGAAGAAAATTTGAAAGTTTGGCTTGGTTTCTCTTAGTTGCTCACGGGTTCTCTCTTGGAATCACTTAGAATTTTTTTTTCTCTTGATTTTGCTTTGAAAGGCTATGAGTGCCTTTTGTTCCAAAGTTGCCGACTTAGGTAATAAAGAAAATCAATTAATTTGGCTTCCAACCAATGAAATTTCAACACATTTCATGCCATTTCTTTCCATATTTTCACAAAAATAATTTGGCTTATTTTGGCAAAATCTAGGCCTTTAGATCAAAAGCAAATTCAACCTTGGCCATTAATGCCACCAACCACCATTTTTAATCCGTTTAATAAATGGATTAATGATGTCATTAATACAAAGTAAAAATTTGACTTTGACTTCACTATTTATATTAATTCGACAAGTTTTTGACTCATGTCGGATTGAGCCGAAATTTTCCTGAAATCGTCCCAGTGGGTTCCTGAGGTCTCCTAAGCAGTCGGATCAATTTATATTGCTTCCGTTTGATCAAAATCAATCCCGGAAGTTTTTCATCTTTTTAGTACACCATAATGCACCGATTAGGTTTTCAATGTCGTTTTTGACACCATTCCACCCATTTCAATTCAGTGAACTTTATCGACGCTGAATTCTTACTCGTCAGTATTGTTAGAACATTTTAATACATTCTAAAGAATATAAATACATTCATTTCACTATTTAAATAGTGTAAATTTTTATACACATGCATTTGTACATTTTCTTTCGAGAATGTCAAAATTTCCCGGTTGTCACATGCTAGGCCTAGGAAACTGTGGATCTCCGTTACGTTCTTCGAAGTCGGCCATTTGCTGACTGCTTCGACTTTCGCTGGGTCTACAGATACTCCATCTTTAAAGACCACGTGACCAAGAAAATGGACCTTTTCTAGCCAAAACTCGCACTTGGAGAATTTGGTGTATAGCTGGTGCTCTTTTAGCTTGAGTAGAATAGCTTTCAGATGCTCCTCGTGTTCCTCCCTTGTCTTAGAATACACAAGTATATCATCGATAAACACAATAACAAACTTGTCTAACTACTCCTTGAACATTCTATTCATCAGATCCATGAAGGTTGTGGGGGCATTCGTTAGTCCGAATGACGTAACGAGGAACTCGTAGTGTCCATATCATGTACGGAAGGTTGTCTTGGGTATGTCTGCACCTCTAATCCGTAGTTGGTGATACCCAGAACGTAGGTCAATTTTCGAGAACACTACAGCGACTCAGAGCTGGTCGAACAGATCGTCAATTTGTGGCAACGGATACTTGTTCTTTATAGTGACCTTGTTTAGCTCCTTGTAATCGATGCACATCCTTAACGTTCCATCCTTCTTCTTCACGAATAAAACTGGTGCTCCCCACAGTGAATAGCTCTGTCGAACGAAGCCCTTATCCATTAGGTCCTTCAATTGGGCCTGGAGTTCCTTTAACTCTGCCAGGGCCATTCTGTATGGGGCTTTGGAGATCGGGGCTGATCCTGGTAACAGCTCGATCTCGAATGATATCTCCCTTTCTGGCGTAAGTCCTGGCAGATCCTTTGGGAATACTCCTATGAATTCTCTAACCATTGGGACATCTTCAGGCCTTATCTCTGCTTCCTAGTTGCTGTCTACTATGTGTGCTAGGAAACCAGCGCATCCACTGGATAGAAGTTTGTGAGCCCTCATAGCAGATATTATTATCTTCGGTTGCTTCAATGACAGCCCTTTGTAGACAAACTTCTTGTTCTCGTTCAGCTCGAAGGTAACCTCTCGTCTTCGACAGTCTATTACGGCACTATACTTAGCGAGGAAGTTCATTCCTATGATTATGTCATAGTCGCACATGTCGATGACGATTAGGTCTACACTCAGCTCGTACCCACTAATAACTACTGGTACATGTCTTGCCCAATAGCTAGACAACAAAACTTCCCCGGAGGGAAGGGCAGTTCGAAAAGTTTGGTTCATCTTGTTTATGTTCTGACCTAGTTCTCTAGCAAACTTTGATGACACAAAAGAATGCGTAGCTCCAGAATCAAATAATACTAATGTAGTGGAGTTGGCGACAGAAAGCTGACCTGTCACCACGGTTGAGGATCCGGCTTCTGCATCCTCCCTTGTAAAGGCATAAATTCTCCCCTGCATCTCTGAAGCTTCCAATCTACCTTGGGTGATGGGTGTACCTTCAATTCTAGCTTGGGTGGCATGTAGTTAGCCGCTACTGGCATGGGCTTGGCCCTGCTGATTCTGAGGGTTTGAGCGGCATTGTTTAGCGAAGTGGCCTTCCTTGCCACAGATGTAGCAACCACTAGTGCCTAAGCGGCACTCCCCTAGGTGGTTCTTCTCGCATTTTGGGTAAGGAGGGTGCTAACTGCCATCTCCTCCCTGATTGTTCTTCTTCTGGGGAAAATTCCTCTGTTGCCCTTGGTTATTCTGGCTTTCTCTCCTCTTGTTGTTATGGGACTATCGGTTACTTGACTGTTTCCCGTATTCTGACCCTTATGTTGTGAATCGAGGTTCGGTCTTCCCCTGTTGGCTCTGGCCAGTGTCTTCTCCTCTCTCTTGGCCTTGAAGATCTGTGCTTTCCTCTCCCTATCTTGGGCCAACCAGTATTCGGCCCTGATGGCTCAGTTGACACACTCAGCCACCGTTGTTGGTTCGTGGCTTCCACCGCATACTTGGATGGCAATGTTGGTTCTGAACATCTTCAGCATCCTTCTGACCCTTTCCTTTTCGGTTGGCACCAGGTCGGGGTGTAGTCGGGCTAGCTGCTCAAACTTGCGGACAGCTTCCATTACAGTCATACTACCTTGGCGTAGATTGTTGAACTCATCTTGTTGTGCTGCCAAGGCTTCATCATTGAAATACATTTCTCTGAACTCAATAATGAAGTCTGCCCAGTTCGTTGCATTAACGTCTCTCCTGATAGCCATTGTCTTCCACCACTGTCGTGCTCCTTTGCGTAGGGCAAGGGATGCACACAGTACCTTTACCCTTTCAATTAGCCCTACAAGGTCTAGGATGACTTGGATGTTAGTTAGCCAGTCATCTGCCTCGATAGGGTTAGTTGTCCCCTCAAACTCTGGTGCCTTCGGACGTCAAAATCGCTCGTATAAGTCCCCATCTCTTGAGACTGGTAAGAGAACATCTGCTACTACAGGAGTAACCACAACTGGTGGTGCTAGAGCTGCCTGGACTGGTGGGGCTACTAGGTCAGCCTGGGCTGGCACCTCTACGGGTTGTGGTGTCTGAGATTGTTGGTTGAGTTGCTCCCTGAGCTGAGCAAGCTCTTGTTATTAGTTCATCATCATTTCCTGCATGACTATGAGTCGTGCCATTAACTCGTCTTCTCGAGTGGCTTGATTAGTCTGAGCTCTTGTTCTTGCCATTTCTTCTGATGTAACCCCATCACACAATGGGAAAAGAACTATAAGTTTTTCTTTTATCACACTTTGTACTTGGGACTTGTATCACATATCATCTTAATGATTTTACTCAATCATCATGAATATAAGTATACGTATTATATCTTTCCTTTCTTTTTCTTTACTATGATGTTCAATACGATTTGTATCTTAACTTATCGTATTGAAACATCTTTTAAGTGCTAGGACCTATCCCGCACATACTGTCACACTATACTCATGTGTGAAAAACATATCTGAGCCCTCGGGCAATGGTGTTGCTTTTCATATATCATAAGAAAGTACATAACTTTGGTTTGTTGGGAGTGATACACACTTCCCAAGATACAGTCTCAACAAGTACATTAACTTAGGTCTAGCGAGGAAAGCTACTGCTTCCTTCTATACAAATATACATAGCTTAGACAAAACTACCGAGGTATAGTGTAGTTACTCTAACGTGATCACTGATTTTGGATCGGACATCTCTTCGTCGTCACTCTCATCGAGGGGGAATTCTTCCGGATCCTCCTCGTCCTCTGAGCCTGAACTGACCTCATCATCACTAGCGATAATGACTTGAGGTTCTGGCTCATACTCCTCCATCTCCTCGTCATCATTGGAGAAATAGGGGATGTCATCATCATCCTCTGGTTCCTCAAAGCAGTACTCAGCCAATGGTATAGCTGGAATAGGGTCCTCCTCGTGAGTGGCAAGATTAGCAGCATTGCGTGCCCGCTCGTAGTTCCTAATGTTGACCACATCGACTTCAGCATACTCTATCTCTGGAAGGAAATGCCTTAAATCTTGATGTCGTGGAGGGTAGGAGACAAGTTCCCTAACGTCCCTGGGTACCCCTCTCCAAACTAGCTCAGCTTCTTCTCGGAAAGAGCGGTCAAAGGGAATGTGGAGTAGCATCGCGTCCTTAAACCTCCGATAATAATGCGCCATGGTCTCTCCTTCGTTGACATCCCACATACCCGAGAGGACATCGTACCTCCTCTCATGCATGTCTCTCCATGTTCTGAAATTCCTATCTGGACCATAGAGTTTCTCGAATGCGAGTGGTGCAAACATGGCATGGAGTTCCTGGTAGAAGGTAGCCCAATCTGGCACTGGTCCAGCCACCAAGTCAACGCTGGTCCATCTAACTTGCTGCTTACTAGCTCCACTTGCAGGTGAAGTGGGGCATGGCAGGTACGAAAGGCGACTTCCACCTACTGAACCCACCTCAACAGCTTGTAAGGCCTATGTCGACTATCGAACATATCTAAGCCCATCCTGGCGCAGGCATCACTTACTGCCCTATCGTCGTTTTGGTGCTGAGGGTCTACCGGTGTGGCCATATCTCTTATTATAATATAGATGTTAACTTATATACTGATACTGGAAAAGAAAATAACTAACTTACTTAGACAGATGAGGCAGGCATGCGGCGATGTGAGGTAGGGTAGCAGGAAACCTCTCTGATACCAACTGTGGCGCCCCGTGCCCTAGGCAGTCTGGACCATCATTGTAAAACTACTATTTCTTTACTTTTGCTTATACTTTCTTGCAATTGAATATTGCTTACTTAAAATATCTTGAATAGGTTACCTTAATTTTAGAAGAAAATTTTTTTTAAATGTGTACGTATTTACTATTCATGTACATGTACTATTAAAAGCGAAATTTGAAACATAATAAATTTAATCTTGTAAATATACTTATACTATTGATTTTGTGGAATAGTATTTTCAAATAGTGCTACTATTTGAAAATACTATTCAACTATTACTATTCAAAAATATTGTGTAACCATTACTATTCAAAAATACTATTTAACGATTACTATTTAAAAGTACCATTTACTGGTACTGTACTGTTACTGTTCAAAATACTGTTTACTTAAACTGTGCGGAAGTTAAACTCGTATGGTGTCCATAAACTCGCCTCACATCCGTCTCCGCCGCTGTCATTGCCCATCGTGGCTTATGCCATAAGACGTTTACCTACAGCATAAACACACTCCGTGAGCTTTATGCCCAGTAAGTATAACATGTTAACTACAAAACATGTTTAAACATAATACATACTTAAAAACGCATAAGCATGCAAGATGGTCACATATACCACTTAGCATATACCATATCATCACATATCATGTCATAGCATACAAATTTTACATACCATATGCATACAGATTACTTCATGTAAATGCATGTATCTTACTGTAGCTGAAAGCATAGCGAACTAATATGGACAATGTACTATGCATGATCCGGTTATGTTCATTTATGCTTTAGTACTCTTTTCTTTCTCTTGTCTTCTTAGGGCCCATGTGTCAGTACCGTGTGCACGCAGACCAATGGTAACGCTCGAGGTTAACTAATGCCGAAGAGCCATCAACTGATGCTTAACTTTTGGCCTTAACTTTCTTTAACTGGAAACCCCTTCGACTAAAGGAGCCGGTACGACACACCTATTTATTTCTATCTTGTTTAACTGTTCTAGCCATACGCTTCTATAAGCTGTCCCTAATCCTACGCGATAGGGATCTATGGCTTCTAACTTGTTCTTTCATGAATCTACGCGATTGTGAATCTATATGCTCTTATGTATGCTGTGCAACATCGTGTGCATGTAAGGCATACTTAACATACTGTAAAACCATCATTTTAACATCATTTTATTCATGATGCAGGCGGAGTTGTACTTACCTAATTGCAAGCACTTGTATTCGTGCCTTTAGAAATTTGCAGGTTACTACCTGTCATTAATAACATCTCTCGTTAATATCTTCTCTAAGTCACCAATACTGTTAGTGACTAAAGTAGATAATTACTCGATACCAATTGCTGTCGGCACTACTTATTCTATATCTCAAGAGTTAACTTATTTGTATGTGGTTAATTAATTTATGGCCCCATAAATTAACTACCACATCCTTAGGCTACTTTTGCCTATACTCGTGTTTTCATGTGGTACCAGGGTCCCTCGGTACCCTATTGGCCTATCTGGGAATTTGGTGTCTACTTTCCGTCTCGTTTGATTAACTGTCTTCTTGACAGTTAAATCAACGTTCCTCACAATGTTGCTCTAAACACCGTCCTTGGCTGATTTACCGATCAGTCAACCAACCGATTACCTCACGTTTTGGCAACTAGGTAGCCTATCGGGCTACTATACATAGGCTTGGTATAGTAACCGTCTGGGTTACTTTGCTTGTTTAGGTGTGGTAGTCTACCGGGTTACCTTGCATTTTTGGTATAGTAGCCACCCAGGCTACCTCTACCATATTGCATAAAAACATCCTTTGTTCTGTGTAAAACCTCTCTTAGGGTTATGCATGAACCCTTTTTGAAAAACTTGTTTAAATCTAGGAATTCTTACAAAAAGGATTTTTTTTTCATTTTGAATGGGGTATGGCGTCCACACATTTTTTTAAAAACAAAGAGTTTGAAGTGGTTTGAAAGGGGTATGGTGTCCTCGCATTTTTGAAAATGAGTCTCACCTCACCCCGTTGGAGGGTGAGGGTGTTTTTGTTGAAATCCTTTCTAAGTCATTTAAAGGGAACACATGGTGAATGTGCTCAAAAGTGTGGTGTTGGACCAGTTTTTGAAAATAATTTGAAACTTGTTCGAAAAGACTTTGTTTGAGAATTTGGCGTTCATGAAACTTTTCATCCTCGACGAAATGAACAATTCTCGTGTTCATTTCGGAGCCTAACTCTAACTCTAACAGCTCTTAAATTCATCAAACACGTGGCCTTTGTGCCCAGTTTTTATCAAAGTTCCAATTTTACACACTTTTAAAAATAGGTCTGCTTGGGGCCCAAAACGATCGAATTTTTGCAACCCACGCAAGACATTTTAAGTTGAGACTTTTCATTTGATCCGGATTTGTTACTCCTAGTTTTGGGCACCGAACAAAAACTAGCTGAAAAGTCTATCGTAGGTTCATTTTTGGCCAATGGCTATTTGATGCAAAAACGACTGTATCGAAATTTCCTTGAAATTTCATGTTTTACCAAATCCCAGATTCAGAACCTGATTAGGTCAAAATATCCAAAATCTATGGTTTATCCTGGGGACAGATTTTGTGTCCAGCCACCCTCTACACACTCGTGCACACACATATCTCAAACCACGTGCACACACAATCACAACCACAAAAAATTTAAAAACTGAAAGCTAAGGGCTCACATAACTTATTACAACCTATGTGCATAAACAAATACACATAAATCTCCTTTGATCAAAAACTTAAAAACAACTAACCACAAAAGATGGGGGTTTTTCGGTTTATACCTTAGAGTGCTTTGATCCAAGCACAACCGAGCCAAGGATGGTTATCAAGGCTCCATGGAAAACAAAGGGGGTTGAGGGTCACTTGTGCTAGAGTGAGAATACGAGGAAAACAAAACGTTTCTCTTAACATAAAGCCAAGATGAAAAACTAAACCATAGAAAAATTTCGGTTCTAGGGTCTTACCGAAACTACCTTGGAAGAGTGCACCTCTAGCAACTTGTGTGGCCAAGCTTTTGTGTGAAAGTTATGTGAAAATATGGGTGGTTTAGGGGTTGAAGAGGGGTCAGGTTTTCTAAAGAGAAAGGGGAGAGAAAGCTGTATTTTTCTTGAGAGTTTTTGTGAGCAAATAGGAAAAGTGAGACCTAAGGGTGGTTGCACCTTTTTATAGGCAACTCTAAGCAACTTTGCTTAACTCTAAGCCTTCTTAATTAAGCCACAATTTAGCTCAATTGGGGGACAAAAATCTGTGCTGTAGCCCTTAAATTTTTGGAGGCCATGATGGAGGGTGAAAGGGAGCAAGTTTGCATTAAATGGTCATGGTCCTCTTGTCCTTAAAACCCTATTTTTTTAATCTAAAAACTCCAACACGTCCCTTGATTTAAGGGATCATTTTCAGCTGATTTTGTAGCTGTTTTCCTAACCAAAGGGGGCACGGTTTGGTTGGAATAAAGGTCCAACCGAATCGATTCTATGCAGTCTAGTTTTCTACTGCGTTTTTCGGCCCTTTCTCGGCAGTGTTCTAATTTTCATCCAAAAATTGGATTTTTTGAATCTGATTTTTGTACTGATGATTTCTAATTATTTTATACTATCTAAGAGCCCATTCTATGTCAAATTACTATTCATTTTCTATACTGTGGTTGTGTCTACACCGTGTTGTCCTTTCACACGCAAACCGGGTCGTTTCTAGGTGAAATTTCAGACACAGTCTCTCTTGACTAATTCGGACGTTTTGATTTCAATTTTATCTGTCTTACATCCGTCTGGGGTCGTCTGGACCAGTTTTTGGGATCTGTGTGGTCCCACCTCCAAAAACGTGTCAGGTGCCCATTTGACTAATTTGACTAATTTGGGCGTCCTGAGTCTAGATATATCAGTTTTAAGTCAAACTAAGGCCGCCTT
This sequence comes from Antiaris toxicaria, assembly GCA_035233585.1. Taxonomy (NCBI): domain Eukaryota; kingdom Viridiplantae; phylum Streptophyta; class Magnoliopsida; order Rosales; family Moraceae; genus Antiaris; species Antiaris toxicaria. The sequence goes on from CP141154.1 coordinate 26,809,159, forward strand.
AGCCAGTAACTTGACACTGCGTCTCTACACTATTCACTATTTATGGTTCACTGTTCTCTGTTCTAACTGACTAGTCCAAGTGTTCTGACTCCGATTTTGTCAGTCTCTGGGTGAGAAGAGGTCATCTGGACCGTTTTCTTGATACTGTACCCCTGCTAGGGCGATTTCTCGCTATTTTGCTCAAATGTTCAGTCTGAGCGTTCTGGTGATCTACTCACCAGTCTTATGTCAGGAAATGGTCATCCGAACCAGTTTCATGACACTGCGTATCTCATACACTTATACACATAACCAGGTGGACCGGGTTCTCTGTCAGTTAGCCCTTTTCACTGTATGAATAGTAATAAATGGTACTGCACCTGTTTAGTCTATTCAACTGGAATTTATGCTGTATTTATCAACTTAATTACCCATTTCATAGTAATTAGGTTTCACGCATTACAAAAGTCTTCAAATCGGCTCTTTGCTCAGTACACGGCCTTCTACACGGGTTCTAACACGGCCGTGTATGGCTCGAGCACGGGCGTGCACTGGCCGAGCTTTCTTAACACGACCGTGTCTTAGACTATGCTCAGTTTACTCGAGTGGTACACAGCCGTGTACTTGACCATGTAAAACTACACGGCCATGTTAACTCACACAGCCTCTCTCATAAAACAATCCGATCAGTACACGATTTCTTACACGACCGTGTACCTGACCGTGTTCGATGTATTTGCACTAAAAATGCATCAAATTATTCCTTAACTTCTCATTAAATAATTTGTTAAGTTACAGGGATGGGGTGGTCCTTACAGCTTGAATCACACTCTAACGGGTCCTAGCTCATCAAACTCGTGGCTAAACTCATGTCCAATTTTAGGAAAAGTTCCAGTTTTACGCTTGTTTTAAAATGACTCTGTTGGAGGCCCGAAACAACCAAATTTTTAAAATTCAAATGGGCCATCTTTAAGTTTTTGATGAGATCTAAAACTTTCATATTGAATCCGAGATCCGATTTAGACTCTAATTTAGTCATATTTACAAAAAACCGAGACTGTTTTGTGGCTCAAGATTTTAGTCCTAGTTTTGAACTCCGGTTAAATACAGCTCAAAAAACCTATATAAGAGTCATTTTTTTGCCAAAAGCTATTTGATATAAAAATTGCCGAAACGAAATTTCTTTAAAACTTTATGTTTTACTGAATCCCAAAATCAAACCATAACATGCTCGAAAATGGCCAAAACCGTGGCCTTAAAACTAAGGACAAGTTAGTTTCCAGCCAACCCTAAAAACGTCCATTCACACATCCATCACAAAATCTTAAACCACAATCATACAACCATATAAACTTAAAAATAAAATGCTAAGGGCTCAAAATAAACTAATTACAGCCCATTTTACAAATAAATATACATAAATTTCCTTGATCAAAACTTAAACAAAACTAAACCTTAAATAGGGTTTCGGTTTTACCTTATGTGCTATGAACCAAGCACAATCTGGATCAAGGGTGGGTGATCAAAACCGTGGGGTCTTTGGTGAAAAAGGGGTCGTCCTTGGCTAGAAAGGAAGTACAAAAATTTTCTTTTATCAACAAGCCAAAAGAAACTAATAAAACCACAGAAATTGGTTCTAAAACTTTACCATAAAACAACCTTGAAATGACTTGAAATGATCTTGCGTGAAAGCCTCATAAACAAGCTTGAATGGGTCTAATTTTTAGTGAAATTTGGCTGGGTTTCTTGGTTGGAAAATGATCTATTTTAGGGGCTGGAATGGGCTCAGTTGTAGCTAAGAAAAGAAGAGGAAAAGTGGTTATGTTTTGGGGGTGCAAAAAGAAGAAATGGTACCCTAGACCAAGCACCTCCTTTTATAGATAAATCTAACCCAAAATTAACCAACCTAAACTCACTTCATTAAGCAAATTTTCTTGCTAATCTAGGGACAAAACCCTGCTACTTTCTACCCTCAAAAATTGAGGAAGGGCTGCACACAAAAGGAGGCCAAAAGGCCTTAAATGCATGGTTGGCCATGTGATTAAAACTATTGCATTTTTTATTCAAGGTGTCATAGCCTATTTCAATATTTTAATGGCCACTTTTGGGCTACTTTGCAGCATGTTTTCTGTTGCCTTTTCAGCTGGAATACATGGTTTTCTAAGGAGGAAATTCATCTGTAAAGACTCTTCTTAACAGTCTAATTTCCCACAGCGGTGTTCGTTCCTTTCTCGACTGTGTTCTAGATTTTGATCGAAATTAGATTTTCTGAATCTGATATTTATATTAATAATTCCTAGTTTGGTTGTAATGCCTATGAGCCCATTTTGTGTCTATTTTACTTTCATTTCCTATACTATGGTTGTGTCTACACTGTGTTGTCCTTGCACATGCATAATGAGGCGTTTTCGTCCAAAATTTCAGACACAGTCTCTTTTGACTAATTTGGATGTGTTAATTTCAAATTTATCAGTTTTACATCCATTTGAGGTCGTCTAGACCAGTTTTCAGGATCTGTATGACCCCGTCTTGAAACACATGTTTTGCGCTCAATTGACTAATTTGAGCACTCTGAGTCTAAATATATTAGTTTTATGTCAAATTAAGGTCGTCTTGGCCATTAACCTGACATTGCGTATCTAATATTCACTATTCACTGTTTTCTGCTTAACTGACTAGTCTGAGCGTTCTTACTTTGATTTTGTCAGTTTTTGCGTGAGAAGAGGTCATCTGGACCATTTTTCTCGATACTGTACCTCTGTTAGGGTAATTATCGCTGTTGTGCTCATATGACTAGTCTGAGCGTATTGATGACTTGCTCACCAGTCCTGTGTCAAGAAATGGTCGTCTGGACTGGTTTCTTGATACTGCATGTCTTATACGCACATACACATAATAGGATGGATCGATTTCACTGTCGATTACTCCTTTCACTGCATGAAGAGTAATTAAACGTTACTATACCCATTTAATTCATTCAACTGGAAAATATACTGTATTTATTAACTTAATTACTCATTACATAGTAATTAGGTTTCATGAATTATGAGAGTCATTACAGTGGCTCTCTGCTTAATACACGGCCTTCAACACCAGCTCTTACACGGGCGTGTATCATGCAACATGGGCGTGTGTACTCCAGACACGGGCATGTACTAGTTGAGATGGCTCAACACACCCAGTCCTTGGAACACAGCCTCTCACATTCTACCATCCGAGCAGTACACGGCTACTTACATGGTCGTGTACTTGAATGTGTTACACTTTCACGGTCATTTACACTTACACGGTCTTTCACACGTACATAGTCCGAACGGTATACGACCACTTACACGGCCATGTACCTGACTGTGTTTTTCAAATGTTCACTAAAAGGCATCAAATTATTCCAAATTCATTCCTTAATTACTTATTACACGGTAAGTAGGTTCCATAAATATGGGGGTCATTACTTTGAGCACATTGGTTGTAATAAGTTTTATTTTGAGTTTTAAGTATGTTATCACGTGGTTATGTGGTTGTATGGTTATGGTTTTTGTTTTTATGGTTTGTGGTATGCTTGGATAATTAGGGTTTGCATGAGAAGCAAATCTATCCTTATTTTTAGTCATAGATTTTGATAGTTTTGAGCATGATATGGATGGATTTTGAGAATATGTGAACACAAAAGTTTTAGGAAATTTCGTAACGGACGTTTTTACGTGAAATAGACCTAGGCTAAAAATGATGTTAAGATAGGCTTTTAGATGTTTTTTCTGACCAGAGGTCAAAACTGGGACTATAATCCTCGAGGTCGAGACAGTTTCGGATTTTTATAAAACGGATAGCTTTGAGTCTGAATCAATTTTCAGGCTTAACACGAAAAACATAGATCACATCAAAAACTTAAAAATTGGCCACACGAGTATCAAAAATTTGGCCATTTGCATAAACATAGCAGTTTTCCTAAACCTAAAAACTAGGAAATTTTCTAAAACTAAGCCAAAGCAAAGTCACGGGTTTGAGTTATTTAGGAGAGGCTAGAGTCCAAACCAAGCTCCGAGATAATATGAAAGTTGTCCGTCTCGTCGAGACCTTAAAATATCATGTTTGTCAATTTTACAAATTTGATCTTTTTAAGCAAGTTGTGATCGGTTTTAATGAAAAATATGCTTGCAAACAGTTTTCAAAATCGATAGGATAGTAAAGGTACCTTGATTACCTTAAATGGCCGATTAGTTAACTAGCCGATTAGCTAGCATGACCAAGAGAGAGAGAGAGACGTTAATTGATTTATTAAGCAAATAAATCAATTAACCATGATTAGAAGATAGTTAAACGAACTCTCCAAAAAGAGAGCAGTTTAGTACTAAAAAGGGGATCGGTAACAGATGCCAAGAGACGTGTTAGTCACTAACGATATTAATGACTTAAAAACGAGTATTAATGGAATGTGTTATGATTATAGGTAGACACCTATATTACAACAAGGTGTAGTATGAATTGCCTATAGATCCGGTAAGTAAAACTCTGCCTATAGCATGAATGAAAATGGTTTTAAACAATTATTTTTACGATGAGAATGCTTTTATTCCTTAATCACGTATGATTGATGAATAACATGATGAAGATGTTTTAGTCAGCTTTTGCAATAAACATGTGTTTATTCTTTAATCGTGTATGATTACTTAATAACAAGATAGAGTTCACGACATGACGATAGTAATTCATGATCTCAACAATTGTGTAATTAAGAAGTGAGTCAAGAATTTTTGAGTGTGTTGTAACAGCCTCTCGATCTACGGGTAGGTTTTCAGTTTAAGTATGATAAGCCAAGACTCCAAAGAAAGTTTGTGGTCTAGGTGACTCCGAAGATCCGCATGCATTTGGTACTAACACACGGGCCCTCAAGACAAGTAAATGAAAGATAATGCATAATGAAGCATAATTGAGCATAATCGATTCATGCATGATACACAATATGCTTTGGAGTTGTATGATACATGTTATGCTTCTAAGTTATGATATACATTTGTAAGTATGATATGTGTTTTTAAGTTATGATATATGCTTTGAGATATAGTATATATTGTCAAGTTAGGGGATATGCCTTTAAGTTGTGGCATATGTTTTTAAATGATAGTTTTACGGGTTAAGTGTTGTATTTGCTAAGCGTAAAGCTCATCATGTGTGTTCATGCTATAGGGAAGAAACCTACGGGCTAGACTCGATTTGGTATGGATATCACCATAAGTTCTACTTCCGCATGATGTTGAGTAACCCTTTTTATTTTGAGAACCAAACTTATATTAAGTAATGACCGGTTTAGTATTTCCTGAGTATGTATGTATGTTTGATCTCAAGTTGTATTAAGACTCTTATGTATTCGTAAAGTATATTTAAGTATGTGTGTCTATAGTAAAGCTTATGTATAAAAAAAATCCTATGGAAATTATGATGTTAAAGTATGATTGTTTTAAGCACATTTCCAAGTAAGTCTAAGTAAAGTAAGTTTAAGTGAGTGGCGATGACCGCACAACTAGGGCAAGTCAAAGCTAGGGTTGCCATAGTTAGTATCAGAGCGGTATCCTACCACCCTACCTCACATCGCTGCATGCCTGCTTCATATGTCCAAGTAAGTTAGTTTGTTTTTTATGTTGATAGTATGTAGGTTAACGTTTAAGTTATAATATGTACCTATGACTGCACTGGTAAACCCCCGCTAGAGAGAAGAAGATCATGAGGTGAGTTTTGCTTTCACTAATATGGATTCCAATAGATACGACGGTCACCGCCCTCAAAAGCTCATAGGTTGGATTCACCGTATGGAGGTTATATTCTGTACCTGCCACATCCTACCTCACCTATAGGTGGAATTGGCAAGTAGTAGGCTAGATGGACCAATAATGACTTAGTGGATTAGCCAACATAGGGACGGAAACCCTATGGTGCACTGGGTCGATTTCTGCTGAGACCACCGCGATACCTTCAGACTACCTCCCTTTGAGGAAGTCTACAGGCCAGGTAGAGAGGTGGCTATCTAGAGAGACATGCATGAGAGGCGATACGATATCTTCTCTGGTATTTGGGATACATTTGAGGGAGAGACTATGACCCAATACTGTTAGAGATTTTGGGATGCATTACTACCCCACATTCCCTTAGATAGACCTTTTACAGAGATAGTAGAGCTTTTATGTAAAGAAGTTCCACGGGATATGAAGGAGCTCATTCGCTACCCTCCACGTCATGAGGACTTGAGGCGATTCATACAAGAGATAGTGGATGCTAAGGTTGACAGATCAATGTTAGGAACTACAAACAAGGTCACAACATTGCAGATGCTGCTAATATTGAGGGTAACCCAGTAGATCCAGTCCACTAATCGATAGAGGAGCACCCCATAGCTGAGTACCATCCGAGGCACCGGTGGATGATGACGAAGCCATGGGAGACCCCACACCAGCTTCACCATTTCCAGAACCCCATCTTGAGGCAGATGATAATGACAATGATGACATCTCCTATTTTGTCAGTGATAATGAGTGGATGGAGTTGGATGAGCCTGATCCTCAAGTTATTATTGCTGGTGACAACAAGGTCAGTTCTGATATGGAAGATGATGAGGATCCAGAGGAATTTCCCCTCGATGAGGATGACGATGAAGACATCTCTGATGCGAAATCCAAACTTTCCTCAGAATGATAAGGATCTACTCTAGTATAGCGTTTGCTTAGACCATGTATATAAGTTTGATGGGAGGTAGTGGTTTACTTCCATTAGACCTAACCATGTGTGGGTTTGGTACCAGGAAGTGTTTACTATTCCCGACAAGCCAAATCTTGTACTTATTTTTGTGATATACGAAAAGTAATACATGATTGCCAAATGGCATATGTGTGTATACCAACGTATGACCTATGGTGTGACAAAAGGTACATGATGACTTCTAGCACTGTGACGATGTTTCAATATGATATAATACGATACAATTTGTATCGAACGTCATGATATGCAAAGCATGACTAAAGGAAAGATACAATATATATACGTATGATAATAAAGTAAGTAAATGAGTGCTAGGCAACCATGATTTCCAAGTATGGAAATAAGGGATTTATAAATTTTCCCTTTCCTACTATATATTAGGATTTCGAAAAACAACGTGGTTCGACCCCATTCACGAGTGACTCAAGCATCTAGAGAGGATGAGTTAGTGGCGCAACTCACAGCTATGTTAGAGATAATGGAGAATCAGCAACGTGACCTAAACCAGCTTAGGGAACAGCTAAGCTAGTAGAACTAGGCACCACAGGCAACAAGGGTGCCAGTTCAGGGAGCTCTCTCAGGCCTAGGGATTCTGCAGGAGCAAGCAGCTCCCCTAGTCCAAGAGGTCCTACCAGGATGGGAATTTCCTAAGTCACCATTAGTGCCCCTAATAACGGTTGCTCCTACAGTAGCAAACATTTCTCAACCAGCCTTTAGGGAGGGCTAGTTATACAAAAGGTTCCGGTGTATGAAGGCACCAGAATTAGAAGGGACCACTGGCCCTATAGAGGCCAACGACTGGCTAACGGATATTCAAGTGATCCTAGATTTCATGAGGTTAACGAACCAATAGCAAGTAATGTGCGCATCTTTTGCCCTATGAAAGGAGGCACGTCAGTGGTGGAAGATGGTGGCAATCAAGAGAAACGTCGATGAAATGACATGGACTGAATTCATTGAAGAATTTAAGGAAATGTACTTTAATGAAGAAGCCCTAGCTGCGCAACAAGACGAATTCACTAACTTGCACCAAGGAAATATGACTGTAATGAAGGCAGTCAATAAGTTTGAATAGTTGGCTCGACTCTGTCCTGACTTTGTGCCCACGGAGACAAAAAGAGTCAAGCAAATGCTAAAAATGTTTAGAACAGATATTGCGGTCTAGGTCTGTAATGGTAGCCATAGACCGGTGACTATGGCCAAGTGCGTAAGCAGGCCTATCCAAGCTGAGTATTGGCTAGGACAGGATAGGGAGTAAAAGGTTCAAATTTTCAAGGCAAGGAAGGAGGAGAAAGTTTAGGCAAAGTTGGCTCAAGTGAAGCAGAGTCAAGAGTTTCAGCACCGAGGACAAAGCACCGACACTAGCCAGAATAGCAAGCAACCTAGCAATAACCACAAGAGGAAGGGAAATCCAAGCAACCAAGATCAACAAAAGAATTTTTCACAGAAGAGAAACAACCCAGGAGGAAACGACAACTAACTTCCGATGTGCCCAAAGTGTGGAAGAAAGCATCCGAGAGAATGCAAGCCGGGGACAAGTGGCTGTTTCAAGTATTGTAAGGAAGGTTACTTTACCAAAAATTGTTTTTCTAACCCACAGAACCAGTACAACCAAGCCTGTATAACAAGCAACTAACTTCATGCCGTTCAAGCCAAAATCAAAGGCCCTTCGATATTGCAAGGTAGATTGGAAGCTCCGAACAACCAAGAGAGAATCTATGCTTATTTGGGGAACGATATTGAAGCTAGAACTTCTACCGTGGTGACAGGTCAGCTTTCTATCACCAATTCAAAAGCATTGGTGTTGTTCGATTCTGGAACCACTCATTCTTTTGCATCATCCGAGTTTGCTAGAAGGATAGATAGAGACTTAGATAGGATGAACTAAACTTTTAGGATAGCTCTTCCTTCAGGGGAAGTTTTGTTGTCCAATTACTAGGTACGTTACGTACCAGTAATTATCTGTGGTAAAGAGCTGAGTATTGATCTGATCATCATCTACATGTTCGATTATGATATAATCTTGGGAATGGACTTCCTCGTGGAGTATAATGCCATAATAGACTGCCAGAGGTGGAAAGTTGCTTTTGGACCTATCGTGTAGCGCCCCGAAGCCCTGGCGGCCCCGGAACATCACTTGAAACTACTGTTAGTTAACTTACTTAAAAACTATTACTCAAACTTACTTCCTTTAATACTATAATTTTAGGGATTTTTTTAAAAATACGTATGTTTTACTATTTACGTACATACATATATTTACAAACATGTGTAAGTCTTAATATAACTGGGATCAATATACGTACATACTTAAAACTATTAGACTACTTAAAACATGAGGTTTATTTTTCGATATCGTGCAGAAGTTAACACTGGTGGTGGTGTCCACGATCTCAACCCTCACACCCGCCTCTGTCGCCGTCATCGTCTATCAGTGTCTGGCTTGCAGGTCTCTTACCTGTAGTATGAACACACATTGTGAGCTTAACACTCAGCAAGTATAACATATCATTCACAAAACATGGTCAAAATATAAGCCATACTATCAGGCAAATTTAAAAACTATAAATCATGTCACACGTTCACACAGAATATGGAAACATATCATGTAGCATAACTCAGAATGCATAACATGTGGACATATCATACTATGTAAATGAAAAGCATACTATAACTGTATGTAGGGCATAACTTGAATAATGCATGAACCAATTATGCTCAATTATGCTTCATTATGCATTATCTTTCTTTACTTGTCTGAGGGCCCATGTGTCAGTACCGAATACGCGTGGATCATCGGATCCACCATGATCATACTTTCTTTCTGGGCCTTGGCCTGATATGTATTATGAGCCTCGGCTTGGGCTCGTCATACTTAAACTAAAAAACCTCTTCTAGCTTGAGAGGTTGATACGACATGCGTATCTATTACCCAATTCTTGAATCATGTCTGATATACCATGAGCTCAACTAAGGTATCCACTAATCTTACGCGATAGGGATGTAATGGCATCTAACTTATACTGTTCATTAATCTAATGCGATTATGAAACATGCTATGTCATGCAACCATCATACACAATTTGCATACTCAATGTAGAGTGAAAACAATAGTTTTAAACTCTTTTCATTCATACTATAGACTGAGTTGTACTTACCTTTCAGTAGATAGTTTATACTCTCACCCTTGTCACAATACAGTATCTTCCTGTAATCATAACGTATTTCTGTTAAAACTCACTCTTAGATCACTATGGTCATTAGTGACTAATAAAATTCTATTGTTGTAGGGTACCGATCCCTATCGGCACTCAACTGCTCTCCTCTTAAGAGTTTAACCTCTAATCGTGGGTGATTAATTTATCTCCTCAATAAATATATTAATTAATGTTTCCCTCACTCTTCTATCTTGATTTTGGTCGGTTAACCAGCTAGTCAGCTAACCGGTTACCTTGCGTATAAGCTATATATCCATTCGTGTTAGTTATCTACTTGGTTACTTTTCATGATGATCGTGTAGTCTATCGGGTTACCTTTTCCGCCTTGAAAATTATTACTTAAAAATATCCTTTGTTTTTGTGAAAATTCTTTCCTTAAGTTTTGAACACAGTTTCCCTTACACCCCATTGGAAGGTGAGGGTGTTTTTCTTAAAACCATTTTCTTGTTTAAAAAGAACACATTTTGGTGTTCATTTGATAAGGGGGTTTTTGAACCCTTTTTTGAAAAACTGTTTATAACTTGTTTTAAACGATTAAATTTGTGAACTTGACGAATACGATACTTTTTGTACTTAATGAGATGAACAACTTTTATGTTCATCCTTGTAAACTCGTGGCTAAAACTAGTCCTGGTTTAGAAAAATTGCCAGTTTTTCAATTATTTAAATACTACTTTGTTTGGGGCTATAAACGGCCGAATTTTTAAATTTATCACAAGCCATCTTTTAGTTTTCGACGTGATCTAAAACTTTCATGTTGAGCTCGAGATCTGGTTCAGAGTCTAAGTTGCTCATTTTTATAAAAACCCAAGACTGTCCCCTTTTCCCAGGTTTTAGCCCCAATTTTTGAACTCCGGTTATAAAGTGCTCCGAAAACATATCTTGCTATCATTTTTGGTCAAAGGCTGTTTGACTCAAAAATGACTGTAACAAAATTTCCTAAAACTTTCGTGTTTTACCAATCTAAAAATTGGTCTATAACATGCTTAAAAATCTGAAAAACTATGGCTAAAATCTGTGATAGGTTGGGTTTCCAGCCAAACCTAAATTGTCTAAGGCATTCAACCATCCATAAAAACTTAAATCACAACCACACAATCACATAAACTTGAAAATAAAATCTAAGGGCTCAAAATACAATTATTACAACCCATTGCTCAAAAATACATAGTAAATCTCCTTCAATATTGAAACTTAAATGAAACTAAACCACAAAAGAAGAGGTTCTTTGGTTTTTACATTTGTGTGCCTTGAACCTAGCATAACCGAACACAACGGTGACCAAAAATTTTATGTGGACTAAGGGGGAAAAAGAGGTTGGCTTGGGCTAAGAAGAAACACAAAAATTTCCTTGGTTAACCAAGCTAAATAAGCAACCAAATCACAAGGAAAAAGGGTTCTAGAACCTTACCGAAGATTAACCTTGAAGATGTGCACCTCTAAGCAAACTTCTGTGGCCAAACTTGCTAAAATTTTGGGTGTCTTTGGGGTTGGTAAGGGGCATCTATTTGGGCAGAAGAAAAGGGAGAGAAAAGAATAAAATTTTTGGGGCTTTTTGGCTTGAGAATTTGGCGCACAAGGGGGGGAGGGGGGCAAAATGAGCTTAAAGCCTAGTGCTCCCCTTATATAGACTTGGTTAATCAAACTTAGCCAGACTTAAGCTCCCATAATTAGCCAAATTGGCTCCTAAATGAGGGGCAAAACTCAAGGGCTGCTGCTACAAGGGAGGCTGCATGTGGGGAGTAAGAAGACAGGGGAGAAATCATTAAATGGTTGACAAAAAGGCAATAGTCTTTTGTTTCCTAAATCCCATTATTTTATTCACCTAAACCAACAAGCTTCCATGTTTTAAGGGCAGCTTTTTTTCTAATTTTCCAGCTATAGCACATGAATTTTGAGGGGAAAAATTCATCTGTGTTGTCTTTTCTTGACAGTCTAATTTTCTATAACAGTTCTTGGCCCTTTTTCGACTGTGTTCTAGATTTTGACTGAAATTAGATTCTCTTGATCCATTTCTTATTCTATTCATTCCTGATTGGGTTATAGTGCCTATGAGCCCACTCTGTGCATGTTTACTATTCATTTATGGTACTGTGGTTGTGTCTACACTGTGCTGACACTGCGCACACATAGTATAACTTTTTCATGTGAAATTTCAGACACAGCCTATCCTAACTAATTTGGACATGTTGATTTCAAATTTATCAGTTTTATATCCTTCTGAGGTCATCTAGACCAGTTTTCTGTATCTATGTGACTCCTACCCGAAAATCACCTTTTGTGCTCAATTGACCAGTTTGAGTGTTCTGAGTCTAAATATATCAGTTTCGGGCTGAGAAAAGGCCGTCTTGACCCTTTTCTCGATACTACGTACCTCTCAAACAGAATTTCACGTTTTGTGCTCAATTGGCTAAATTGAGCATGCTGACTATAACTATATCAGTTTTATGTCAAGAAAACGTCATCTTGACTATTTTCTCGATATTGTATATTTATCAAGCAAAATTTCACTATTGTACTCAGATAACTAGTCTAAGTATACTGATGCTCATCAGTACTATGTTAAGAAATGGTCGTCTGGACTTGTTTCTTGATACCGTGTGCCACACATGTGCACTTACAATAAATAAGGCGAACCGATTTTACTCTCGGTTGCCCCTTTCACTACATGAATAGTAATTAAATGTTTCTTTACCTGTTTAATTCATTCAAACTAGAAAATTATGCTATATTCATAAACTTAATTACTTATTACATAGTAATTAGGTTCCATGAACATGGGGGTCATTACAACCTACCCTCCTTACAAAATTTTTGTCCTTGAAAATTAAAACAATTCTGGAAAGTCTCTTCCCATGTCTTCTTCCCATTCCCATGTGGCTTCCTCAACATTATGATTCTGCCACAACACTTTTACAAGTGGTATTACTTTCTCCTCTCTAGTTAGGATCCGTACAGGTTTCTCCTCATACATCAGATTGGCATGCACTTCGACCGGTTCTTGGCTCAGAACATGAGAGCTGTCTAGCACGTACTTCTTCAACATAGAGACGTGAAAGACGTTGTGCACTGAAGCTAACTCGGGAGAAAGCGCTAGTCTATAAGCCACCTTCCTGACTCTGTCGATTATCTTGAAGGGTCCTATGTAACTAGGATTGAGCTTTCCCTTCTTTCCAAAGTGCATCACCCCTTTCATAGGTGCCACCTTAAGAAAGACTGAGTCTCCTTCTTGAAACTCGAGGGGTCTACAATACTTATCTACATAACTCTTTTGGCGAATGTGCGCTACATCTAATCTCTGTCGTATCAGCTTCACTTCTGTCATTGTGTTCTTAATGAAGTCCATGCTCACAAGTTGTTTCTCTCTGGTCTCGTGCCAGTGAACCGAAGATCTACATTTTCTTCCATAAAACACCTCATACAATGCCATCTTGATCAGGAATGGTAGCTGTTGTTGTATGAGAACTCGATCATGTTAGAAAATGCCCTAAGTATTAGAGACATTTTGATGTATTCATTTTGAACTGGATAATAAAATTATACTTAGAGGTTATTCATTACATTGCTATCTGTCCTCGTCTTATTTACATGTTAAAGTAAATGTAAGCAAATATGGCTCACTGACTGCTTGTGTTAAAACTGTTAGAACGTTGCATGCAATGGATTTTTGTATGCAAGAAGACAATGTTCTAAAGTTAGCAGTCTAAACTATGGTCTGTAGTCTATGGGGTTAGACCGAGCATCTAACTCATGTTAAGACTATTATGTTGTCTAAAGCCTTAGAGGGGACGGTCTGTCTTGACTGTCTGGAGCTGGACTCCCAAGTAGAGACATGGATATGTTGCTTAGTGGTGACATATTAGACCGGGACTAAAGTGTGATTGATCTACGTAGTCCGCTATGAGTGGATCAATCTGCTTTTGACGTTCATTATGCAATAACCTTAATCCTGAGTAAATGAACTTCTTCATGTATATGACTTGTGTACTTTGATGTTCCAATGGCTAAAGCGTCTCAGAGGGTAGTAAGCTTATAGACCGGTTCGTTGGGTGCATGACTTGTATACGATGAAGGGTTTGTTTGCAGATATCGGAATCATAGCTCTGAGGAGTTAAAGGTATCCTCTTAAAGGCATTATACTGAATGTGAAAATGGACAAGGCCTTGGGTCGTCTGCTGGGCGGATGACTTCTTATTCACATATGGTGAATAATCATTTTCTTGATTCGGTAGTATAATGGAACTTTAAGATAGCCTGATCAGTAGGATTAAACGGACTTTGACCTAAGGCTGATCATGGATATCATATGAGGGTTTTGCATATATGACAAGGTCATTGGATGGTAGCTCGTCACAGGCTTACGTAATACGGTATATAATTGGGAGTTCAGTTTCAGGTTTATAGTGGTGTGACTCTGAAATTAGTGATTATATGATTGAGTTGTTCGGTACAGAATGATGATCATATGGAATCACGGGAGCCCGATTATATATGTCCAATCAGTCCCTCTACTAGCTCCACATAATTCCTTAACGTTTGGCAAATTGATTTGTGTATGCTATTGGCTAGTTTATTATGCATGGATGGTGATGACACAGGATTAGGATGGTAGACAAGATTCTCTCCGGTTGGATTCAGATTTTGTTTTGGATAATAGAGTACACAATTATTCGAACTCCAAATAAAGTTGCCATGATTTTATTTGAGATTGGATTGGAGTTGTAGAAAATTATCCATGAGAACAAGAATATGAAACACAACCGTTTTGTGGAATTTGAAATTTGAATTTTGAAATTTGAAATTTGAAATTTGAATTTTGAAATTTGAAATTTGAATTTTGAATTTGAAATTTGAAATTGAAATTTGAATTTGAAATTCGAATTTGAAATTTGAATTTGAAATTTAAATTTGAAATTTGAAATTTGAAATTTGAAATTTGAATTTGAAATTTGAATTTGAAATTTGAAATTCAAATTTTGAATCACAGTCCAAGTAGGATTCGAATTTGTTGTGGAAAATCCACAAGGTTTGAAATTCGAATTTGAGTTGGATTTGGAGAGGATAATCTTGTTAGAATCCTACTTGAATTTTGAATCCAAATCCCAACAAATAAGGGACGAAATTTTGAGGATAATCCTCATGAAAGATTTCGGATTTTGTGGATAAGATTCAAGGGAATATTCAAGATTCAATCCTAGTTGAATTTGGTTTCTCTCTCCTCCCAAAAGTGGCCGAAATTTTGGATCCCTAATCCTAGGAAATTCGGTTATTTTTGGATAAGGTTAAGATGAGATTTTGCTTGAGAAATCCTAGTGGAATTTTGATTCTCCCTTATCCTAAAAGTGGCCGATAATTTGGAGGATTTTCTCCTTGTGAATTTCGGATTTTTTGGTTGGAAAAGGGAGATAAAATTCTAGCTAAAATCTTGTTAAGATTTGGATTGGATTTATCTAGAAAAACCGAATTTAATTGTGGAGATTCTCCCTTGGAAAATTCGGATTTTATGGGTTTGGATAAGGGAAAATATCTTTTCCTAATCCAATTCAAATTCAGAGATTCACCTCATGCAGGTCTATAAATAGAGGTCCTGCCACTCCAGTTCTCTCAGACCACAGACTCTCAGGTGAGCAGGCTTATTGTTGCACAGCTCATCGTGATAATAAAGTTCTTTAGAGATCTGGGTGGTCGGAAGAAGACTAGCAGTGCTAGCATACCGATCGAGGTTCAGAGTGCCCACACACTCAGCCATTCGGGAATTGGAGAATAGTAGAGAAGGCTAGTTGGTTGAAGCCTCCGGTCACTCTCCTCCTGTTCATTGGCATCCTTGAGGTATGAGTTTTAATTGTTGTTGATTTATTGTATATGGCATCATGAGATATTTAACGATCTAAAATTTTTATTGTTCCGCTGCGCCACTCTGATACGTTTTTACCGGTTTATTTTCCTACAGATCAAGGGTAACTTTTGGTCCCAGTTTCCCTTAAAGTCTAGGACGGAGGCTCTTAACATGTCCTCTAATATTTGTATAGTTCTTTCAGACTATTCGTCAGTCTAAGAGTGGAATGTTGTGCTGAACTTTAGCTTGGACCCTAATGTGGCTTGAACGCTTTGCCAAAATCTGGAGGTGAAACGTCCATCACGATCTGATATGATTGACTTAGGCACTCTATGCAGTCTTATGATATAAGCCACATAGATTTCTGCTAGTCACTCTACTGAGTAGCTAACCTTTATAGCTAAGAATCCGGCTGATTTCGTCAATCTATCTATGATCACCCAGATTGCATCGTTACCGTTAGATGTCCTTGGCAATTCGACCACAAAGTCCATAGTGATTGGTCCCATTTCCACTCGGGTAGCTCAATTTTCTATAATTCTCCTACCAGGCACTAGTGTTCTGCCTTAACCTTCTGACACGTAAGGCATTTGGCGACGAACTTGATGATGTCATTCTTCATTCCAAGCCACCAAAAGCTTCCTTTCAGGTCCTTGTACATCTTATTTGCCCCCAGATGTACAAATTATGGTGCATCATGAGCTTATGAAAGGATTCACTTTTTGAGCTCTTTATCCTTTGGAATACACACTCTATCCCTGTAGTAGAGTATGCCGTCCTTAGAGACTCTAAACTCTGAATCTTTGTCCTTTGTAGCTTCCTTTCTGGACTTGACTAGGGACGAATCGAGTTCTTGACCAGCCTTGATCTCATTTAGGTGTGTCAATTGGAGGGTCATGTCAGACAATTTTTCTATCAAAATCTCGATCTCGCTGCTACACAGATCCCTCTATAAAGCTTTCGGCACGGCACTGATAGCCATGAGCGAAGTAGAATGCTTCCAACTCAGTGCATCAGCCACTTTATTGGCTTTTCCCAGATGGTGTAGGATCTCACAGTTGTAATTCTTTGCCAACTCTAGCCATCTTTGCTGCCTCATGTTGAGCTCTTTCTGCATAAAAATGTACTTGACGCTCTGGTGGTCTGTGTAGATCTCGCACTTGACTCCGTACAGGTAGTGCCTCCATGTTTACAATGCAAAAACTATCGTTGCTAGCTCCAGATCATGCATAGGGCAGTTCTTCTCATGGTCCTTAAGCTATCGTGAAGCATACACGACTACTTTACCATTCTACATCAACACGGCTCCCAACCCGGTTTTAGATGCATCGCTATAGATCATGAAGCTTCCCTAACTAGCATCTAGAATGGTCAGTATTAGAGCACTTGTGAGTTTTTGTTTTAGCTCTTGAAAGCTCTCTTTACACTTGTTGGTCCACTCATACCTCTTTCCTTTCTTGGTAAGCGCTGTAAGTGGGGTAGCTAACTTTGAAAAGCCTTCAACAAAGCATCGGTGATATCCTGCAAAACCTAGGAAACTGTGTATTTTCGTCAAATTCCATAGAGCTAGCCACGCGCTAACTGCCTCAACCTTTGTTGGGTCTACAGATACTCCCTCCTTGGAGACTACGTGACCTAGAAAGTGAACCTTCTCTAGCCAAAACTTACACTTGGAGAACTTGGCATACAGCTGATGGTCCTATAACACGTGTAAGACGATCCTTAGGTGCTCTTCGTGCTCCTCCTTTATCTTGGAGTACATAAGTATGTCATCGATGAACACAATGACAAACTTATCCAAATAGTCCTTGAACACATGGTTCATCAGATCCATGAAAGCTGCTGGAGCATTTGTCAGTCTGAATGACATAACGAGGAACTCGTAGTGGCTATATTGCATTCAGGAGGTAGTCTTGGGCACATCCACATCCTGGATTCGTAGCTAATGGTACCCTGAACGCAGGTCGACCTTTGAGAATATTGCCACTTCCTGGAGTTGATCAAATAAGTCGTCAATCTGTGGCAATAGATACTTGTTCTTGATTGTGATTTTGTTCAGCTCTCTATAGTCTATGCACATCCTTAGTGTCCCGTCTTTCTTTTTCATGAATAGCACAGGCGCTCCCTAGGGTGAACAGCTCTGTCGAATGAATCATTTGTCCATTAGATCCTTCAGTTGGGCCTGGAGTTCTTTAGCTCTGCAGGAGCCATTCGGTATGGGGCCTAAGAAATGGGGGCTAATCCTAGCAAAAGTTCAATATCGAATGAGATCTCGTGCTTTGGCAAAAGTCCTGGAAGATATTTTAGAAATACTCCCACGAATTCCCTAACTACTGGTACATTCTCAGGCCCTATCTCTGCTTCTTGAGTCTTGTCTACCATATGTGCTAAGAAGCCTGTGTATCTACTAGATATCACCTTGTGAGCCTTCATTGCTAAGATCATTGTCTTTGGTTGCTTCAACGACAAACCCGTGTAGATGAACTTTTTGCTCTCGATCAGTACAAAAGCAACCTTCCGCCTTTGACAGTCTATGATGACATTGTACTTTGTGAGGAAGTTCATCCCTAAGATTATGTCATAATCATATACGTCGATAACGATTAGATTAGTACTTAGCTCTCTGCTGCAGATAATTACCGGTAAATAATGTATCCAGTAATCAGACAATAAAACTTTCCCTGAGGGAAGTGCTGTTCTAAAAGTCTATTTACATAATACTTACTTACATTACTATTATAAGCATACATATATGCATCATAACTTTCTTTTTTCTCATGCTGTGATGTTCAATACAATTTGTCATATTGCACTAAAATATCGTCCGAGTGCTAGGACTCGTCCTGCACTTTCTGTAACACTCTAGTCACGTGTGGAAAATTTATATCTAAGCCCTTGGGCAAAACTGCACTGCTTTTCATATCATATAAAAGTATATAACTTTAGTCTGTTGGGAGTGTTAAACACTTCCCAGTACATAGTCTCAAAAGGACATGCTAAGTTAAGTCAAGCAGGAGTAGGCCACTGCCTCTCTTCATACATATATACATTGTTAAAAGTCCTGCTAAAATGGGTCACTATTACTCTGAGGATAATCCTGACTCTGCATCGAAGATCTCTTTGTGTAGGCGTAGATTCTCCCTTAGTTGTCTGGAGCTTCCAGTCTGTCATGTGTGATCGAAGGGCCTTCAATCCTCGTCTGGGCGGCATGGAGTTGGTTACTTGTGGTGTGAGCTTGATTTTGTTGATTTTGCAAGTTGGAATAACAGTTTTTAGCGTAGTGGCCTTCCTTGCCATAGTTGAAACAGACACTTGCTCCTTGTTTGCATTCTCTCGAGTGCCCTCTTCCACATTTTGGGCACATCGGGTGTTGGTTGTTGTTTCCTCCCCTATTGTCTTTCTTCTAGGGAAAATTCTTTCATGAACCTTGGTTACCCATGTTCCCCTTTCTCTTATTGTTGTTATGGGGTTGCTTATTATTCTGGCAAGAATCTACATTTTGCCCTCTCTACAGGTTGGAAGCCACGAGTTATGCTATCAACTCCTCCTTTTGGGATGCCTGGGTTGTTTGCATATGCGTTCTAACTATGTTGTCCTTTGAAACCCTCGTCCTCTGGTGGGCTCTACTGGTGCTGGTTCTATCGGTGTAACTGTGGCCATATATATAACTTAAATGTTAACCTATATATTATCAACATAAAATACAAACTAACTTACTTGGATAGATGAGGTTGGCATGTGGCGATGTGATGTAAGGTGGTAGGTGTAGGAAAAATCGGTAAAAATACATAAGAGTGGCACAGCAAAATTACAAAAATTTTTCCAAACCGTTAAATATCTCGTGATGCCATATACAATAAACTAACAACAACAAAATTCATACCTCTAGAGGATGCCAACTGCAAGAGGAGAATGACCGGAGGGCTTCAACTAACTAGCTTTCTCTACTATTTTCTAATTCTCGGATGGTAGAGTGTGTAGGCACTCAGTTCCTCGACTAGTATGCTAGCATTGCTAGTCTTTTTCTGACCACCTAGATCATTAAAGAACTTATTGTCATGATGAGTTATGCAATAATAAGCCTGCTCACCTGAGAGTCTGTGGTCTGAGAGAACTGGAGTGGCAAGACCCCTATTTATAAACTGGCATGAGGTGATCCCTTGAATTCAAATTGGACTAGGAAAAGATTTTCTCCCTTCCTTTTGTCACAAAATCTGAATTCCCTACAGGCCATAATCAATGGAAGATTTGGCCACCCTAGGGGATCTTGCATTCCAAATTCAAACAGGATTTTAACTTGAATTTTATCTCATCATTATTCACTAAAACCAAATTTTTCCCTGAGCCAAAAACAAGGCTAGATTTTGGCCATCCAAGTGTGAAGAGAATCAAAATTCAAATAGGCTTTTCTAGCTTGAATTTCATCTCACCCTTAAACAAAAAATCTGAAATTTCCCTTAGGTTTATCCATAAAATTTTGACCACTTTTGTGGGGGAGAGAATCAAAATTCAAATAGGATTGAAACTAGAATTTTCCTTTATCCTTATCCACTAAAAAATCCAAATTCTCGTAGGAATAAATACCTTCAACAAATTCGGTTACCTTTAGGTAGATTTAGGATTCAAAATTCAAGTAGGGTTCAAACTATTACTTGCGGCGATGTGAGGTAGGATGGCAGGAAACCGCTTTGATACCAACTGTGACACCCCGTGCCCTCAGCGGCCCGGACCGTCACTGAAAACTATTACTTGCTTCTTTAACTTTTACTTATACTTCTTCTTTAAAACCGATACTTAAACTTGCTGAATTTAATACCATAAATTTAGAGGGAAATTTTTTTTTATACGCGTACGTATTTATTATTCACGTACGCATACTATTAAAATGCGGAATTTGAAAAACATAAGGATTTCAATTATACATACACAATTATATATTTATTTATCTGATTACTATTCACCAGATACTATTTAAATATACTACTCATACATATACTGTTTACTGTTCCAAAACACTGTTTAACCTTTACTATTCAAAATACTATTTAACTATCACCATTCAAAATATTATTTACTCATACTGTGAGGAAGAATACTCGCGGTGTATACATAACCTCATCCTCACATCCGCCTCCGCCTCCGTCATCTTCCGTTGATGTTTACACTCTAGGATGCTTACCTACAGCATGAACACACTCCGTGACCTTTACGCCCAGTAAGTACAACATGTTAACCGCAAAACATGTTTAAAACATAACACATACTTAAAATCATAAGCATGACATATATCACTTAATAAATCACATACCACATAAGCATATCACATATCAGCTCCTATATCACGTCATCACATAACATGTCATAACACTGAATATAAAACTTCACATACTTTATGCATAACAGAAGCATCGTGCACTGTATGCACTCTACTGAAAAAGAAAGCATAACGAACTATAACTAATGTATGGTCCGGTTATGTTCATTTATGCTTCAAACTTCTCTTTTCTTTTCTTATCTATTTAGGGCCCATGTATCAGTATCGTGTGCGCACAGACCAACGGTAAAGCCTGAGGCCAACTAATGCCGAAGAGCCATCAACTGATGCTCAACTTTTGGCCTTAATTTTCTTTTACTGGAAACCCCTTCGACTGAAGGAGCCAGTATGACACACCTACTTATTTACATCTTGTTTAACTGTTCTAGCCATACGCTTCTCTAAGCTATCCCCAATCCTACGCAATAGGGATCTATGGCTTCTATCTTGTTCTTTCATCAATCTACTCGATTGTGAAACTATATGTTCTTATATATGCTGTGCAGCATCATGTGCAAGATACATACTTAAAATACTGGAAAAGCATCATTTTAAATTCATTTTATTCATGTTGTAGGCGGAGTTGTACTTACCTGTCATTAGACAGTTTATACTCTCACCTTCGTCACAATACAGGTACCTCCCTGTAATCATAATGCATTTCATTAACATTTACTCTTAGGTCACTGTGGTCATTAGTGACTAATAAAAACTCTATCGTTAGTGATACCGATCCTTATCGATACTAATTGCCCTCTTTTTAAGAATTTGATTTTCTAATTTCTAATCATGGTTAATTAATTTATTTGCTCAATAAATTAATTAACATCGCTCTTAGGTCACTCTATCGATAGGAACTAATAAAACTATCATTGTGTGATACCGATGCCTATCGGTACCTAACTGCTCTACTTTGGGAATTTTGATATCTAATTTCTAATCACGCTTGATTAATTTGTCTACTTGACAAATTAATCACTGTCCCATTCAGACTCGGTCCTTGACTGGCTAACTGACCAGTCAACTGACCACATACCTCGTGTATTGACCATTTAGCCTGTCGGGTTACCTTTACTGATTTATCCACTCCAAATTTTATACTTAGATCACACCCGTCCCTCGGGTGGCACTATTCCGACCTAGGGGTCATTTTCTTACATTTCGAGATTTCTAATTGGGCGGTTCACTAACCTTATAAACGTCCGTCCTTCTTTCCCGGACCTAGGTCATCGAGGGGGGGCTTAGGTTTCCATCCTTATCACTTTTTCACCCCTCGTTTCCTAAAATACCCCTTTGTGCCATTTTTAGAAATTTTGGCAGCATTTCCGCTTAATTTTTGGGTTTTCGGCGTTTAGAAAACACCTCAAAGCCATCTAACCTATTCTAACCTGCCATGTACTAAACCAGAGGCCTAATTTTTACGTAAAAGCTCAGCTTTTTACGTAAAAATATTCACATTTTCTCACATTTTCTTTTTCGACATTTCATCCCTTTTTCTTACAATTCCTCAAGTACGTAAACCATAATTAATACATAATTATTTCCAACAATTAATTGAGGAATCAAGGGATCAAAACCACTACCAAAATCGTTCCTATCGGCGGTCGAGTGAACCGTTCGATCTCGACCGCACAATCTTTGAATCATCATTCTTCACTTTTAAAACTCCGGTTTGCAAATCCAATGCCGCGGATGTGTCTAGAACGTCGAAAATAGACCAACAGGCCATTCTTCAATTTTTGGTCTCTGGGTTGCCGTTGACCGCTGTTGATTGACGTTGACCGATCGTTGACCGGCGTTGACCACGGCGGCTATGGGAGTGGTGACCACCATCTTGAAGAGCTCAACGAGAGGAACCTATTGGTGGTGTCAATTTCACCAATTGAGACTCCTATCACCGGAAATCGGCCCTCGAAAAGTCGGTGACTGCGACAGTATTGGATCTTCATTTTCTGGCATTTTTGCCCAAAATTGATTTGGGGCTTTTGACCTACGTGTTGTTCTGAGCATTTTGATACTCACCTTGCAACTCAACTCTGCCGGAATAGTGAGATCCGACGGTGATGATGGCGACGGTGAACCTTGGGCGGTGCAATACAGCGGCTGTTGACATGAGAGGAGGCCTGGGTTTTGTTCTACTCTTCACCACGAATTCATTGGGACCAGAATCGTGGCATTTGGACGTTGGAAAACGGAGATACGGCGGTTTGAAAATTTTGGCCACCGGCGGTTTTGGTCGGCGCGTGCGGCGTGCTCTGGCGTCGGTTCGGTCGACTCGGCCCACCGTTGGAATCAGCTCGTCGAGAGCTTTCCAATGGTACCGGCGGTGTCGAAAACATAGGTCAGATTCGACCGGTGGTTACTGTTCATCTACGGGTGGTATGGGGAGAAAAAGATAGAAAAAATAATAATGGGGGCCCTTTTTTCAAAAATCTAAAAATTTCGACCCCTTTATACTAATTTTTTGAAAAATTTTAAGATAGGCTATGCTGACTAATTTGGGTTTGCTGAACCCAAATATATCAGTTTTATATTCATCCGAGGTCGTCTCGACCAGTTTTCCGATACTGCATGGTTCCCGATCAAAAATTACTTTTTGTGCTCAAATGACTAATTTGAGCATTCTGAATCCAAATATATCAGTTTTATATCAAGAAAAGGTCATCTTGACCAATTTCTTGATACTGTGGTTAGGCCAACACTATGTTGACACTGCGCACGCATAACAAGGCGTTTTCGCGTGAAATTTCAAACACAGTCTCCCTTGACTAATTTGGACGTGCTGATTTCAAATTTATCAGTTTTACACCCATCTGAGGTCTTTTGGACCAGTTTTCAGGATCGGCATGACCCTATCTCGAAAAACGTGTCAGGTGCCCGATTGACTAATTTGTGCGTCCTGAGTCTAAATATATCAGTTTCGGGACAAGAAAATGTCATCTTGACCCTCATCCCAATACTGCGTATCTCTTAAATAAAATCTACATTTTATGCTCAATTGACCAGATTAAGCCTGCTGACTATTAATATGTCAATTTTATACCAGATTAAGGTCGTCTTGGCCACTAACCTGACACTGCGTTTTTCACTATTCACTAATCACTATTTACTGTTCACTATTCACTATCTGACTGACTAATCTGAGCATTCTGACTTTGATTTTGTCAATCTCTAGGCGAGAAGAGGTCATCTAGACCACTTTTCTCGATACTGTACATCTATTAAGGCAATTATCGCTGCTGTGCTCAGATGAGCAGTCTGAGCGTACTGATGACTAACTCATCAGTTCTGTATCATGAAATGGTCGTCTGGACCGGTTTCTTAATATTGCATGTCTTAACGAATACTCACATAATAGGGTAGACCGATTTCACTGTTGGTTGCCCCTTTTACTGCATGAATAGTAATTAAACGTTACTATTCCTATTTAATTCATTCAACTGAAAAGCACACTGTGTTTATTAACTTAATTACATCATTACATAGTAATTAAGTTTCATAATTCATGAGAGTCATTACAGCAACTCTCGGCTCATTACATAGCCTTCTACATAGACTCTTACACGGGCGTGTGCAAGGTAACACGGGTATGTACATTTCAGACACGGGCGTGTACTAGTTGAGACTGCTCAACACGGCCATGTCTTTGAAACACATTCATTTATTCGAGTAATACACGACCTCTTACACGGCTGTGTACTTGACCGTGTTACACTACACGGCCATGCACACTCACATGGCTACTAACAGATACACAGTCCGAATGGCATACGATCACTCACACGGCCGTGTACCTGACCGTGTTACTTAAATTTGCACTAAAAGACATTAAATTATGTCCATTTTATTCCTTAATGACTTATTACATGGTAAGTAGGTGCCATGAAAATGACGGTCATTACAACCTACCCCCTTACAAAATTTTCGTCCTCGAAAATTAGAATAATTCCAAGACGTCTCTCCTCATGTCTTCTTCCCATTCTCATGTGGCTTCCTCAACACTATGATTCCGCCACAACACTTTTACTAGTGGTATATTTTATTCCGAAGTACTTTCTCCTCTCTAACTAGGATCCGCACGGGTCTCTCCTCGTACGTCAGGTCAGCGTATACTACAACGGATTCCTGGCTAAGAACATGGGAGCTGTCTGGCACGTACTTCTTTAGCATCAAGACGTGAAAGATGTTGTGCACTGTAGCTAACTCGGGAGGAAGCGTTAGTCTATAAGCCACCTTCCTAACTTTCTCTATTATCTCAAGGGTCCTATGTACCTAGGACTGAGCTTTTCTTTCTTTTCAATGCGCATCACCACTTTCATGGGTGCTGCCCTAAGAAAAGATCGAGTCTCCTACTTGAAACTCGAGGGGTCAATGGCGCTTATCGTCAAAATTCTTCTATCGACTGTGCGCTATATCTTACGTTTCTCGTATCAGCTTCACGTCTGCCATGGTATTCTTGATGATGTCTGAGCTAACTAGTCGTTTCTCTCCAACCTCGTATTAATGAGCCAGAGATCTGCATTTCCTTCCACAAAGTGTCTCGTACAGTGCCATTCCTATCGAGGAATGGTAGTTATTGTTGTACAAGAACTCGCTCAATGGTTGCTTCTGATCCCAATTTCCTTTGAAGTCTAGGACGCAGGTCTCAACATGTCCTCTAACATCTATATGGTCCACTCAGACTAACTATCGGTCTGAGGATGAAATGTTATGCTAAACTCTCACTTGGACCGTAATGCAGCCTGAACGCTTTGCCAAAATCTAGAGGTAAAGCGTCCACTACGATCTGAGACGATCGACTCTAGTACTCCGAGCCGTTTCACGAACTATGCTGCATAGATTTCTACTAGTCGTTCCACCGAGTAACTAACTTTCATTGCTAAAACTCTAGCTGATTTCGTCAGTCTGTCTACAATCACCCAGATTACGTCATTATCGTTTGACGTCTTCGGCAATCTGACTACGAAATTCATCGTAATCTGGTCCTATTTCCACTTGGGTAGCTTAATTTCCTACGATTATCCTGCTAGGCGCTGGTGATCTGCCTTAACCTTTTGGCACGTAAGGTATCTGGCAACGAACTCGACAATGTCATTCTTCATTCCAAGCCACCAAAGGCTTTCCTTCAGGTACTTGTACATCTTATTCGCTACCAGATATATGGAATATGACGTCTCGTAAGGTTCCAAAAGGATTCACTTCGTGAGTTCTTCATCTTTCATAACACACACTCTATATCTGTAGTAGAGTATGTCATCCTTAGGGATCTTAAACTCTGAACCCTTGTCCTCTGTAGCTTCCTTTCTGGACTTGAGCAGGGACAAATCGAAGCCTTGATCGATCTTGTTCTCTTCTTTTAGTGTCGATTAGAGGGTCATGTCAGACAATCTCCCTATCAAAATCTTGATCTCGCTGTCGCATAGCTCCTTTGTAGCACTCCCGACAAGGCACTAATAGCCATAGGCATAGTAATATGCTTCTGACTCTGTGCATCGGCCACCTTATTGGCTTTCTCGGGATGGCATAAGATCTCGCAGTTGTAATCCTTACCAACTCTAGTCATCTATACTGCCTCATGTTGAGCTGTTTCTGCGTGAAGATATACTTGAGGCTCTGGTGATCGGTGTAAGATCTCACACTTGATTCCGTACAGGTAGTGCCTCCATGCTCTTAACGCAAAAACTACCACTACTAGCTCCAGATCACGCGTTGGGTAGCTCTTCTCAGGGTTTTTGAGTTGTCGTGAAGCATACGCTACTACTTCTACCACTCTGCATCAACACAGTTTCCAACTCGGTTTTAAATGTGTCACTTTAAATCATAAAGCTTCCTTGACCAGCATCTGGAATGGTCAGTATTAGAGAGCTTGTGAGCCTTCATTTTTGCTCTTGAAACCTTTTCTCACATTTGTCGGTCCACTCATACCCCCTTCCCTTCTTGGTGAGCATTGTGAGCAGTGCGGCTAACTTTGCAAAACCCTTGACAAAACGTCGATGGTATCCTACTAAGCCTAGGAAGCTGTGGATCTCCATCACATTTCTCGGAGTTGGTCACGTGCTAACTACATCAATTTTCATCGGGTCCACAGATACTCCTTCCTTGGGGACTACGTGGCCTAGGAAATGGACCTTCTCCAGCCAAAACTCATACTTAGAGAACTTGGCGTATAACTGATGGTCTTATTACATGCGCAAAATGATCCTTAAGTGCTCTTCGTGCTCTTCCTTTGTCTTAGAGTGTATAAGTATGTCATCGATGAACACAATGACAAACTTATCCAAATAGCCCTTGAACATGCGGTTCATCCGGTTCATGAAAGCTGCTAGCGCATACGTCAATCTAAGCATCATGAACAGAAACTCAAAATGTCCATACCACATTTGAAAGGCTGTTTTGGGTACATCTTCATTCCTGATTCATAGTTGATGGTACCTGGAATGTAGATCGATCTTCGAGAACACTGCCGCGTCTCGGAGCTGATTAAATGGATCGTCAACCCACGGCAATGGATGCTTGTTGTTAATCGCGATCCTGTTCAACTCTCTGCAGTCGATGCACATTCTCAGTGGTCTGTCTTTCTTCTTCACAAATGGTATGGGTGCTCCATAGGGTGAACAGTTATGTCGAGTGAATCCCTTACCTGTTTAGTCCTTCAACTGGGCTTGGAGCTCCTTTAGCTCTGCAGGGCCCATTCTGTATGGGGCCTCAAAGATGGGGGCTGATTCTGGTAGACGTTCAGTCTTGAATGAGATCTCGCGCTCTGGTGGGAATCCTGCAAGATCTTCTGGAAATATCCCCACGAATTCCCTGACTATCAACACGTTCTCGGGTCCTATCTCTATTCCTCGTGTCTTATCTACTACGTATGCTAGGAAGTCCATGCATCCACTGGATAGCATCTCGCGAGCCTTCACTGCTGATATCACCATCTTTGGTTGCTCTGGCGACAAACCTTTATAGATGAACTTTTCACATCCGATTGGTTTGAAAACGATTTTCCACCTTTGACAGCCTATGACAACATTATGTTTTGTGAAGAAGTCCACCCTCATAATTACATCATAGTCGTACATGTTGTCGACTAGCGCTCAATTCTCTCCCGTAGATAATTACTGGCACCTGACGTATCCATTAATTATACAAGTAAACTTCCCTTGAAGGGAGTGACATTTTAAAGGTTTATTTTGTCCTATCTAAGCTCCTACCTATCTTTCTAGTAGAATCTGATGATGCAATGAATGGGTGGCTCCAGAATCAAGTAGAACTAACGCATCAAAGTTGGCGATAGAAAGCTGGCCTGTCACTATTACAGAAGTTACAGCTTCAACGTCACTCCCCGTATAAGCATAGATCTCCCTTAGCTGTCTGAAGCTTTTAGTATGCCTTGTGTGATTGAAGGGTCTTCGATCCTAGTCTGGTTGGTGTGAAGTTGATTATTCCCAGTGCGGGGTTGATTCTGTCGATTCTGCAGGTTGGAGTGGCAATTTTTTTTGGCATAGTGGCCTTCCTTACCACAGATGAAACAACCACTTACTCCTTGCTTACATTCTCCTGGGTGCCTCTTTTTGCATTTTGTGCACGTCGGGTATTGACTGTCATTTCCTTCCTGGTCATTTCTCTTCTAGGGGAAATTCTCTTGTGAATCTTGGTTGCCCTGGTTCCCCTTTTCTCTTGTTGTTGTTGTTGGAATGCTTGCTATTCGGGCCGGTTCCTACATTCTGTCCTTTGTGTTGTAACTCAGTGTTCTGCTTGCCCTGAGACTGCTCAGCTTACATTTTCTCCTCCTTTCGTGTCTTAAAATTCTGCGCCTTTCGCTCCTTATCCTAAGCCGACTGGTACTCAGCTCAGATAGACTTGCTGACACATTCTGCTAGTGTCGCTGGTCCGTGGCTTCCGCTACAGACCTAAACTGCGATTTCCGTTTTGAACATCTTCAGCATTCGTCTGATTCTCTCCTTTTAGTCGGTACCAAATCTGGATAAAGTTGAGCCAACTGCTTAAACTTCTTGACTCCTCTATAACAGTCATACTACCTTGGTGCAGGTTGTCGAACTCGTCTTACTGTGCTACTAGTGCTTCCTCGTTGAAGTACATCTCCTTGAATTCCTCAATGAAATCGCTCGAGCTCATCTCTCTAATGTTCCTCCTAATGGTTACCATCTTCCACCACTAACGCACCTCATTGCATAGGGTAAAGAATGCACACATTACTTTCTCTCTCTATCTGTTAACCCTATAAAATCCAAGATTACTTGGATATCTGTTAGCCAATCATCGGCCTCTATAGGGTTGGTGATTCCTAAGAATTCTAACGCTTTCATGCATCGGAATCTCTCATACAAGTCAACTTCCCTAGAGGTTGGCAGAAAAACAATTGCTGCTACGAAAGCAGCCATTACCATAGGTGCTAGTGCCTCCTAGGCTGGAAGAGCTGCTTGCTCCCTTAAAGTTTCTGGGGCTGTTGGAGCCTCCTGCGTTGGCATCTCTACTGACTGTGGTGCTCGGGGTTGCTGGTCCAGTTGTTCCCTAATCTGGTTTAGCTCCCGTTGCTGGTTCTCCATCATCTCTCGCATAGCTGCTTGCTGGGCCATCAATTCATCCTCTCAGGATGCTTGGTTTGTCTATACTCGTGTCCTCGTCGTGCTTTCCTATGTAACCCTATCGCACAGCGAGAAAGGAAAATATAAGTCTCTTAAATTCTGTACTTGGGACTTGTATCACATATCATTTTCTTTCTTACTTAACAATCTTACTTAAACATTATGGATATAAATATACACACTATATCCATCTTTCTTTCTCTCATACTGTGATGTTTAGTGCAATTGTCGCATTATATGAAACATCGTCTGAGTGCTAGGATTCGTCCTACACTTTCTGTCATATCATACTCACACTGTGGAAAAAAAATTATATCTAGCCCATAGGGCAAAGTTTTACTACTTATCTCATAATATATTCAAGATTCTAATTCAGTGGGAGTGACACATACTTCCCCTATACTATCCCAACAAGTACATTATGCTACAACTGACGGGGGAGAGCTACTGCTTCCCTCTATATATTTTCATAACTAACATTCCCGCAGAAGGGTTACTACTATTGGAAGGACAATCCTGATTCAGTATCAAGCATCTCCTCATCATTACTATCGCTGAGTGGGAATTCCTCTGGGTTTTCCTCTTCTTCTCAGCCGAAACTGACCTCGTCATCACTGGCTATGATGACTTGGGGTTCATACATCCCCATCTATTCGTCATTACTAAAGCGGTTGGGGATCTCCTCTCCCTCATTATCGGGATGGGCGTCGGAAAGAGTCTCGTCATCTTCCTCTTCCATGGGGTGTTCGGGAGACATATGGGCTAGTTCGGGGTTCTCCATCGGCTCCCTATTGCCCTCGTGTACTTCTGGCTGGTGCTCGGCCATGAACTCTTCATCGGCCAGTTGGGGTGCTGGTTCTACCGGGTCACCCTCCATAATGGCGGCTGCTATAATGCCTTGGGCTTGTGCAGGGTTCTCGGGGTTGAGCACTTTTTTCTCAGCGTGTATTGTAGAAGTCCATATCAGTTCCTTGTAGCGAGCAGCATACGTTAGAACTGTATCACCGGACCTTAACTGCAGTCTTTTAGTCCAATGAACAAATTCTCATATATCCATAACTCTAGAGAACTTAGGCGGTTTCACTCCTCGCTTGCCCATAGAGAAAAACTGGGGCTGATGCTGGACTGCTCTCAGAGATTGGCTCAATCGTGGTATGGTAAAACTCGACACAATTAAGAGCTCATCCTGGTCATAAGGATCCCGATACACACGAGAGTATCTTCCTGAGAGATATCAACAGCCAACAGGACTCAGTTATCCTGATCAATGGTGTATAATCGGAGAATCACTTTGATAATGTGAAACCAGTCCTGACATTCTCATGGAGTGCAGGAGTACTGTTTGCCACTCGAAACTTAGTGGACAACTAGCCCTGAAGATCGGTACAACTCAGGCAGCAATCCATGTTCTTTCTCTGAGCAGTTCTCTAGCACTACACGGTCGTGATTTTTCATATAATGATCTCAGCATCTTTTCATCTTGTCCTCGCCATCATAGATTTCGTCGTTTCA
The DNA here is from genome assembly GCA_035233585.1 of Antiaris toxicaria. Classification (NCBI taxonomy): domain Eukaryota; kingdom Viridiplantae; phylum Streptophyta; class Magnoliopsida; order Rosales; family Moraceae; genus Antiaris; species Antiaris toxicaria. The sequence continues at coordinate 26,840,365 of CP141154.1, forward strand.
TTACTATAAAATGTTATCTTCAATAGATAAACATTTACCTACTAAAAATAAAACTAACTTACTTGGATAGATGAGGCAGGCATGCGGCGATGTGAGGTAGGATGACAGGAAACCGCTTTGATACCAACTGTGACGCCCCGTGCCCTCAGCGGCCCGGACCGTCACCGAAAACTATTACTTGCTTCTTAAACTTTTACTTATACTTCTTCTTTAAAACTGATACTTAAACTTGCTGAATTTAATACCATAAATTTAGAGGGAAATATATTTTTTTTATACGTGTACGTATTTACTATTCACGTACGCATACTATTAAAATACGGAATTTGAAAAATATAAGGATTTCAATTATACATACACAATTATATACTTGTTTATCTGATTACTATTCGTCAGATACTATTTAAATATACTACTCATACATATACTGTTTACTGTTCCAAAATACCGTTTAACCTTTACTATTCAAAATACTATTTAACTGTCACCATTCAAAATATTATTTACTCATACTGTGCAGAAGAATACTCGCGGTGTATCCATAACGTCATCCTTACATCTGCTTCTGCCGCCATCATTGTCCCTTGATGTTTACGCTATGGGATGCTTACTTACAGCATGAACACACTCCGTGAGCTTTATGCTCAATAATTACAACATGTTAACCGCAAAACATGTTTAAAACATAGCACATACTTATAATCATAAGCATGACATATATCACTTAATAAATCACATACCATACAAGCATATCACATATCAGCTCATATATCATGTCATCACATAACATGTCATAACACTGAATATAAAACTTCACATACTTTATGCATGAAGAAGCATCTTGTACTGTATGCACTCTACTGAAAAATAAAGCATAACAAACTATAACTAATGCATGGTCAGGTTATGTTCATTTATGCTTTAAACTTCTCTTTTCTTTTCTTATCTATTTAGGGCCGATGTGTCAGTACCGTGTGCGCACAGACCAACGGTAAAGCCTGAGGCCAACTAATGCCGAAAAGCCATCAACTGATGCTCAACTTTTGGCCTTAACTTTCTTTTACTGGAAACCCCTTCGACTGAAGGAGCCAGTATGACACACCTACTTATTTACATCTTGTTTAACTGTTCTAGCCATACGCTTCTCTAAGCTATCCCCAATCCTACGCAATAGGGATCTATGGCTTCTATCTTGTTCTTTCATCAATCTACTCGATTGTGAAACTATATGTTCTTATATATGCTGTGCAGCATCATGTGCAAGATACATACTTAAAATACTGGAAAAGCATCATTTTAAATTCATTTTATTCATGTTGTAGGCGGAGTTGTACTTACCTGTCATTAGACAGTTTATACTCTCACCTTCGTCACAATACAGGTACCTCCCTGTAATCATAATGCATTTCATTAACATTTACTCTTAGGTCACTGTGGTCATTAGTGACTAATAAAAACTCTATCGTTAGTGATACCGATCCTTATCGATACTAATTGCCCTCTTCTTAAGAATTTGATTTTCTAATTTCTAATCATGGTTAATTAATTTATTTGCTCAATAAATTAATTAACATCGCTCTTAGGTCACTCTATCGATAGGAACTAATAAAACTATCTTTGTGTGATACCGATGCCTATCGGTACCTAACTGCTCTACTTTGGGAATTTTGATATCTAATTTCTAATCACGCTTGATTAATTTGTCTACTTGACAAATTAATCACTGTCCCATTCAGACTCGGTCCTTGACTGGCTAACTGACCAGTCAACTGACCACATACCTCGTGTATTGACCATTTAGCCAGTCGGGTTACCTTTACTGATTTATCCGCTCCAAATTTTATACTTAGATCACACCCGTCCCTCGGGTGGCACTATTCCAACCTAGGGGTCGTTTTCTTACATTTCGAGATTTCTAATTGGGCGGTTCACTAACCTTATAAACGTCCGTCCTTCTTTCCCGGACCTAGGTCATCGAGGGGGGGCTTAGGTTTCCATCCTTATCACTTTTTCACCCCTCGTTTCCTAAAATACCCCTTTGTGCCGTTTTTAGAAATTTTGGCAGCATTTCTGCTTAATTTTTGGGTTTCCGGCGTTTAGAAAACACCTCAAAATCATCTAACCTATTCTAACCTGCCATGTACTAAACCAGAGGCCTAATTTTTACGTAAAAGCTCAGCTTTTTACGTAAAAATATTCACATTTTCTCACATTCTCTTTTTCGACATTTCATCCCTTTTTCTTACAATTCCTCAAGTAGGTAAACCATAATTAATACATAATTATTTCCAATAATAAATTGAGGAATCAAGAGATCAAAACCACTACCAAAGTCGTTCCTATCGGCGGTCGAGTGAACCGTTCGATCTCGACCGCACAATCTTTGAATCATCATTCTTCACTTTTGAAACTCCAGTTTGCAAATCCGATGCCGCAGATGTGTCCCGAAGGTCGAAAATAGGCCAACGGGCCATTCTTCAATTTTCGGTCTACAGGTCGCCGTTGACCGGCGTTGACCGTCGTTGATCAGCATTGGCCGATTGTTGACCGACGTTGACCATAGTGGCGGTGGGAGTGGTGACCACCATCTTGAAGAGCTCGACGAGAGGAACCCATTAGTGGTGTCAATTTCACCAATCGAGGCTCCTATCGCCGGAAATCAGCCCTCGAAAAGTTAGCGACGGCGACGGTATTGGATCTTCATTTTTTGGCGTTGTTGTCCAAAATTGATTTGGAGCTTTTGACCTACGTGTTGTTCTGAGCATTTTGGTACTCACCTTGCAACTCAACTCTACTGGAATAGTGAGATCCGACGGCTGCGATGGCGACAGCTACGGTGAACCTTGGGTAGCATGATACAGTAGCTGTTGATGTGAAAGGAGGCCTGAGTTTTGTTCTACTCTTCACTACGAATCCATTGGGACTGGAATCGTGGCATTTGGACATCGGACGGCGGAGATATGGCGATTTGAAAATTTCAGCCACCGGTGGCTTTGGGCGGCGTGTGTGGCGTGCTCCGACGTCGGTTCGGTCGACTCGGCTCACCGTTGGAATCAGCTTGTCGAGAGCTTTCCGATGGTGCCGGTGGTGTTGAAAATAGAGGTCGGATTCGACCGGTGGTTACTGTTCATCTACGGGTGGTGCGGGGAGAAAAAGATAGGAAAAAAAATAATGGGGGCCCTTTTTTCAAAAATCTAAAAATTTCGATCCCTTTATACTAATTTTTTGAAAAATTTTAAGATAGGCTATGCTGACTAATTTGGGCGTGCTGAACCCAAATATATCAGTTTTATCTTCATCCAAGGTCGTCTCGACCAGTTTTCTGATACTACATGGTTCCCGATCAAAAATTACTTTTTGTGCTCAAATGACTAATTTGAGCATTCTGAATCCAAATATATCAGTTTTATATCAAAAAAAGTCATCTTGACCAATTTCCTGATACTGTGGTTAGGCCAACACTGTGTTGACACTGTGCATGTAGAACAAGGCGTTTTCGCGTGAAATTTCAAACACAGTCTCCCTTGACTAATTTGGACGTGCTGATTTCAAATTTATCAGTTTTACGTCCATCTGAGGTCTTTTGGACCAGTTTTTGGGATTTGCATGACCCCATCTCAAAAAACGTGTCAGGTGCCCGATTAACTAATTTTGGCGTCCTGAGTCTAAATATATCAGTTTCGGGGTGAGAAAATGTCGTCTTGACCCTCATCCCGATACTGCGTATCTCTTAAATAAAATCTACATTTTATGCTCAATTGACCAGATTGAGCCTGCTGACTATTAATATGTCAGTTTTATGCCAGATTAAGGCCATCTTGACTGCTAACCTGAAACTGTGTTTTTCACCATTCACTAATTACTATTTACTGTTCACTATTCACTATCTGACTGACTAATCTGAGCGTTCTGACTTTGATTTTGTCAGTCTCTAGGCGAGAAGAGGTCATCTAGACCACTTTTCTCGATACTGTACATCTATTAGGGCAATTATCGTTGCTGTGCTCAGATGACCAGTCTGAGCGTACTGATGACTAACTCATTAGTTCTGTATCATGAAATGGTCGTTGGGACCAGTTTCTTGATATTACGTGTCTCAACGCATACTCACATAATAGGGTGCACCGATTTCACTGTTGGTTGCCCCTTTCACTCCATAAATAGTAATTAAACGTTACTATTCTCGTTTAATTCATTCAACTGAAAAGCACACTGTGTTTATTAACTTAATTACATCATTACATAGTAATTAAGTTTCATAATTCATGAGAGTCATTACAGCGACTCTCGGCTCATTACACAGCCTTCTACACAAACTCTTACACGGGCGTATGTAAGGCAACATGGGCATGTACATTTCGGACACGGGCGTATACTAGTTGAGACTGCTCAACACGGCCATGTCTTTGAAACACATTCATTTATTCGAGTAATACACAACCTCTTACACGACCGTGTACTTGACCGTGTTACACTACATGGTCATGCACACTCACACGGCTGCTAACAGATACACAGTCCGAATGGCATACGGTCACTCATACGGCCGTGTACCTGACCGTGTTACTTAAATTTCTACTAAAAGACATTAAATTATGTCCATTTTATTCCTTAATGACTTATTACATGGTAAGTAGGTGCCATGAAAATGACGGTCATTACATTTATCCTATGTGTACACCATCCATGCATAGTCAACTAGCCAATAAGCATACACGGATCAATTTTCCATTCGTTAGGGAATTATGTGGAGCTAGTAGAGGGACCATTTGGATATATATAAACGAGGTCCCGTGATTCCATATGATCATCATTCTGTACCAAACAACTCAATCATATGATTACTAATTTAAGAGTCACATCACTATAAACCTGAAACTGAATTCTAATTATATATTGTATTATGAAAGCTTGTGACAAGCTATTGTCTAATGACCTAGTTATGTATGCAAAACCCTTATATGATATCCATGATCAGCCTTAGGTCAAAGTCTGTTCAACCTACTAATCAAGCTATCTTAAAGTTCCATTATACTACCAAATAAGAAAATGATTATTCGCCATATGTGAATGAAAAGTCATTCGCCTAGCATACGACCTAAGGCCTTGTCCATTTTCACATCCAGTATAATGTATTTAAGAGGATACCCTTAACTTCTTATTAGAGCTGTGATTCTGATATCTACAAACAAACCCTTCATCGTATACAAGTTATGCACCCAACGAACTGATTTATAAGCTTACTACCTCTGAGATGCTTTAGCCATTGGAACATCAAAGTACACAAGTCATATATATGAAGTAGTTCATCAACTCAGGATTAAGGTTACTGCATAATGAACGTCAAAAGTAGATCGATCCATTCATAACGAACTACATAGATCAATCACACTTTAGTCCCAGTCTAATATGTCACCACCAAGCAATATATGTATGTCTCTACTCGGGAATCTATGCTCCAGACAGTCAAAACAAATTATTCCCATCATGGCTTTAGACAATATAATAGTCTTAACATGAGTTAGATGCTCAGTCTAACCCTATAAACTACGGACCATAATTTAGACTACTTACTTTAGAACATTGTATTCTTGTATACAAAAGTCCATTGCATGCAACGTTCTAACAGTTTAACACAAACAGTTAGTGAGCCATATTGCTTACATTTACTTTAACATGTAAATAAAATAAGGATAAATAGCAATGTAATGAATAACCTCTATATATAATTTTATTATCCAGTTCAAAACAAATGAAATGCATCAAAATATTTTCCATGCTTAGGGCATTCCCCAACAATCTTCCACTTGCCCTAAGCCAGTAGATGTGCCATGCTACGCATCCCCATCGCCTCAACATGCCTTTCAAAGCTTCTAGCCACCAAAGTCTTAGTAAAGGGGTCAACAATATTGTACTCGGACGTGACCTTACATACATCTACTTATCCTGTCTCCAGGTGCCCTCTAATAATATGGTACCCCTGATCTATGTGTTTAGTCCTCTTGTGGTGCCGAGATTCCTTCGTATTGACAATAGCCCTGCTGTTATCAAAATAGAGTGTGATAGGCTTGTCAACACCCAGAATGACCTCAAGGTCTCTAAAGAACTTGTAGAGCTAAACCACTTCTTTAGATGCCTCAGCCGCAATCACATACTCAGCCTCCATCGTAATGTCAGTCGTGCAACCTTGTTTCATGCTCCTCTATAAAATGGCGCCTCCTCCGAGCAAGGACACTGATACTGATGTCAATTTCCTTGAATCCTTACAAATCTGGAAGTCTGAGTCCGTGTATCCTATGAGTGTTAAGTCCCCTCCAAAATACACCAGTATATAATCCCTTGTTTTCTTAAGATACTTGAGTATATGCTTTACTGCTTGCTAGTGCTTAATTCCAGGATTCGCCTGATATCGACTCACCATACCTATTGCAAAACATATGTTCCGGTGAGTGCAAAGTATAGCATACATAAGGCTACCCACAACTGATGCATAAGGGACCTCACTTATACACTCTCTTTCTTCCGATGTCTTAGGACAGTCATCTAATGAAAGAGTTAGTCTGGCAATGGAAGATTGTGAACCTTTTTTTGCCTCTTACATTACATATTTATCAATTATTTTATCTATGTATGAAGCCTGGGATAATGCTATCATTTTGTTCTTTCGATCTCTAAAGAGACGAATGCCTAGAACGTAGTTAGCTTCTCTCACATCCTTCATGTCAAACTGTTGGTACAGCCAAAGTTTGACTGATGATAAATTCCCTACATTATTCCCAATGAGTAGTATATCATCGACATAGAGTACCAGAAAGACTACTTTTCCATCCTTAATATGTTTATAAACACAGGGCTCATCAACGTTCTGCTCAAAACTGAATGTTTTGATTGCTTGATCAAACCTTTGATTCCATGAGCGGGATGCTTGCTTTAATCCATAAATGGTTCTAAGCAACTTGCAGACTTTTCTCTTTTGGCCTTTTACCACGAACCCTTTGGGCTGTATCATGTAGATACGTTCTCAAGATCGACATTCAAGAATGCTGTCTTGATGTTCATTTGCCAGATCTCGTAATCAAGAGCCGCAACAATGGACAGAAGAATACGGATAGACTTTAGCATAGCAACCGGCGAAAAGGTTTCATCGTAATCAAGTCCAGCCTTTTGCATGTACCCCTTTATGACCAATCTAGCCTTAAAAGTTTCCACTCTCTCTTCTGCATCCTTCTTTCTTTTGTAGACCCACTTGTATCCAATGGGTTTTATCCCATCTGGTAGATCCACTAGTTCCCAAATAGAGTTGGATTTCATAAAATCCATCTCATTGTTCATAGCCTGTTCCAAGATTTAGAATCAACATCATTTATAGCTTCATTATAAGTGACCGGATCCTCTTTATGCTCATAAGCCTCAGCCTAGTATACCTCAGCATCATACATGAAGAAATTAGGCTTCCTTGAAACCTTCCCACTATGAGAATGCACCATAAATTGTTGATCATCTATAGGTCTTTCACTGGAACTCAGACTTGCGTCCAAGGCCGAAACCTGTGGAGCAGTTGTATCACCTGATAACTCCTCTAGCACCATTTTACTTTGAGATTTAAAGTCATTCATGTGCCTTTCCTCCAAGAATGTCGCATGGCTTAATACAATGACCTTTTGTTCTTTCGAGTTATAGAACTCCCTTAGGATATCCTACAAACATGCATAATTCTGATCTTGGTTCCAACTTCTTCGCATCCCTATCCAATACATGTGCTAGGTAGGCCTATATTCTCAAATATCCAAGGGAGGGCTTCCTGCCATGACACAATTCATACGGAGCCCTAGGACTTGACTTACTTAGAACTTAGTTTAAAATATAGCACGCCGTTTGTAATGCATATCCCCATAATGATAATGGCAATGTTGAATAACTCATCATAGACCATACCATATCCAATAAGGTCCTGTTTCTCCTTTCAACTACACTATTCTGTTGTGGAGTACCAAGTGCAATGAATTGGGATAACATCCCATTCTTTACAAGATATCCTACAATTTCATCATAATGGTACTTGCCACCTCGATCAGATTGAAGTGTCTTATGGATTTACCCAATTGCTTTTCTACTTTTGCGCGATACTCTTTGAACTTATCAAAGGTTTCGCTCTTGTAGTGCATTTGGTACATATATTTATACCTCGAGTAATTATCTATAAAGGAGACATAATACTCGTACCCTCCTTATGCTGTGATGTTCATGGGGTCACATACATCGTATGCACAATTTCTAAGAGTTCCTATGCCCTAGTACCCTTAGCTCCAAAAGACCTCTTAGTCATCTTACCTATAACGACCCCCATGTTCATGAAACCTAATTACTATGTAATAAGTAATTAAGTTAATAAATACAGTAGAATTTGCTAGTTTGAATGAATTAAATGGGTACATAACTGTTTAATTACTATTCATATAATGAAAGGGATAACCGAGAGTGAGCTCGGTACACCTTAGTACATACGAGTGTGCGTGCGAGACACGTAGTATCAAGAAACAGGTCAAGATGACCATTACTTGACATAGAACCGATGACCTAGTCATCAGTACGCTCATACTGGTTTTCTGAGTATGATAGTGAAATTTTGCCTGATAAATGTACAGCATTGAGAAAATGGTCGAGATGACATTTTCTTGACATAAAATTGATATATTTATAGTCAGCATGCTCAATTTAGTCAATTGAGCACCGAACGCGAAATTTTACTCGAGAGATATGCAGTATCAGGAAAGAGGTCAAGACGACCTTTTCTCAGTCCGAAACTAATATATTTAGACTCAGAACGCTCAAATTAGTCAATTGAGTGCAAAACATGTTTTTTGAGGCGGGCACATGCAATACCCGAAAACTAGTCCAGATGACCTCAAATGGACATAAAATTGATAAATTTGAAATCAGCACATCCAAATTAGTCAAGAAAGACTGTGTTTGATATTTCACACGAAAAAGCCTTGTTATGCATATGCAGTGTCAACACAGTGTAGACACAACCACAATACCGCAAATGAACAGTAAATAGACCCAGAATGGACTCATAGGCACTACAATCCAACCAGAAATGAATAGTATAAGAAATGGATCAAGAAAATCTAATTTTTGATCAAAATCTAGAACACAGTCGAAAAAGGACTAAACACCATCGGAAGAAATTAGACTGCTAAGAGATGTTAGGAAATGCCCTAAGTATTAGAGACATTTTGATGTATTTATTTTGAACTGGATAATAAAATTATATATACATAGAGGTTATTCATTACATTGTTATCTGTCCTCGTCTTATTTACATGTTAAAGTAAATGTAAGCAAATATGGCTCACTGACTGCTTGTGTTAAAACTGTTAGAACGTTGCATGCAATGGACTTTTGTATGCGAGAAGACAATGTTCTGAAGTTAGCAGTCTAAACTATGGTCTGTAGTCTATGGGGTTAGACCGAGCATCTAACTCATGTTAAGACTATTATGTTGTCTAAAGCCTTGGAGGGGACGGTTTGTCTTGACTGTCTGGAGCTGGACTCCCAAGTAGAGACATGGATATGTTACTTGGTGGTGACATATTAGACCGGGACTAAAGCGTGATTGATCTACGTAGTCCGCTATGAGTGGATCAATCTGCTTTTGACGTTCATTATACAATAACCTTAATCCTGAGTAAATGAACTACTTCAGTATATGACTTGTGTACTTTGATGTTCCAATGGCTAAAGCGTCTCAGAGGTAGTAAGTTTATAGACCGGTTCGTTGGGTGCAGACTTGTATACGATGACGGGTTTGTTTACAGATATTGGAATCATAGCTCAAAGGAGTTAAAGGTATCCTTTTAAAGGCATTATACTGAATGTGAAAATGGACAAGGCCTTGGGTCGTCTGCTGGGCGGATGACTTCTTATTCACATATGGTGAATAATCATTTCTTAATTCGGTAGTATAATGGAACTTTAAGATAGCCTGATCAGTAGGATTAAACGGACTTTGACCTAAGGCTGATCATGGATATCATATGAGGGTTTTGCATATATGACAAGGTCATTTGATAGTAGCTCGTCATAGGCTTACGTAATATGGTATAATGTGATACCTCCGATCGATGTGCTTGGTCCTCTTGTGGTGCCGAGACTCCCTTGTGTTGGCAATAGCCCCTGTATTATCACAGTAAAGTGTGATAGGCTTGTCAACACCCGGAATGACCTCAAGGTCTCTAAAGAACTTGCGGAGCCAAACCGCTTCTTTAGATGCCTCAGCCGCAGCCACATACTCAGCCTCCATAGTAGAGTCAGCTGTGCAGCCCTGCTTCATGCTCCTCCACACAATGGCACCTCCTCCGAGTAAAAACACTGATCCAGATGTCGATTTCCTCGAATCCTTACAAGTCTGGAAGTCTGAGTCCGTGTATCCTACGGGTGTTAGGTCCCCTCCAGAATACACTAGCATATAATCCCTCGTTCTCTTAAGATACTTGAGTATATGCTTTACTGCTTGCCAGTGCTTGGTTCCAGGATTCGCTTGATATCGACTCACCATACCTACTGCAAAACATATGTCCGGGCGAGTGCAAAGCATAGCGTACATAAGGCTACCCACAGCGGATGCATAAGGGACCTTACTCATACGCTCTCTTTCTTCCGATGTCTTAGGACAGTCATCCAATGAAAGAGTTAAACCGGCAATAGAAGGTTGTGAGCCTTTCTTTGCCTCTAGCATTGCATATTTGTCAATTATTTTATCTATGTATGAAGCTTGGGATAATGCTATCATTTTGTTCTTTCGATCTCTGAAGAGACGAATGCCTAGAACATAATTAGCTTCTCCCAAGTCCTTCATGTCAAACTGTTGGTGTAACCAAAGCTTGACCGATGATAAATTCCCTACATCATTCCCAATGAGTAGTATATCATCGACATAGAGTATCAGAAAGACCACTTTTCCATCCTTAATACGTTTATAAACACAAGGTTCATCAACGTTCTGCTCAAAACCAAATGTCTTAATCGCTTGATCAAACCTCTGGTTCCATGAGCGGGATGCCTGCTTTAATCCATAAATGGATCTAAGCAACTTGCAGACTTTCTTATCTAGGCCTTTTGCTACGAACCCTTCGGGCTGTATCATATAGATACACTCTTCAAGATGGCCATTTAAGAATGCCGTCTTGACATCCATTTGCCAGATCTCGTAATCGAGAGCCGCAGCAATGGACAGAAGAATACTGATAGACTTCAGCATAGCAACAGGCGAAAAGGTTTCCTCGTAATCGATTCCAGCCTTTTGCGTGTATCCCTTTGCAACCAGTCTAGCTTTGAAAGTTTCCACTCTCCCTTCCGCATCCTTCTTTCTTTTGTAGACCCATTTGCATCCAATGGGTTTTATCCCATCCGGCAAATCTACAAGTTCCCAAACAGAGTTGGATTTCATAGAATCCATCTCATTGTTCATAGCCTGTTTCCAAGATCTAGAATCAACATCCTTTATAGCTTCATCATATGTGACCGGATCTTCCTCATGCTCATGAGCCTCGGCCTGGTATACCTCAGCATCATACATAAAGAAATTAGGTTTCTTAGAAACCCTCCCACTACGACGAGGCACCCTAAATTGTTGATCGTCTGCAGGTCTTTCACTGGAACTCGGACTTGCGTCCAAGACCGAAATCTGTGGAGCAGTTCTTTCACCCGATAACTCCTCTAGCACCACTTTGCTTCGAGGCTTAAAGTCATTCATGTGACTTTCCTCCAAGAATGTCGCATGGGTTGAGACAATGACCTTTTGTTCCTTCGGGTTATAGAACAGACCTCCTTTAGTTCCCTTTGGATACCCTACAAACATGCACAATTCTGATCTTGGTTCCAACTTCTTCGCATCCCCATCCAGTACATGTGCCGGGCAGCCCCATATTCTCATATGTCCAAGGGAGGGCTTCCTGCCACGCCACAATTCATACGGAGTTCTAGGAATTGATTTGCTCGGAACCTGGTTCAGAATATAGCACGCCGTTTGTAAAGCATGTCCCCAAAATGATAATGGCAGCGTTGAGTAACTCATCATGGACCGTACCATATCCAATAAGGTCCTGTTTCTCCTTTCGGCTACACCATTCTGTTGTGGAGTACCAGGTGCAGTCAATTGGGATAATATCCCATTCTCTACAAGATCTCCTAGAAATTCATCGGAGAGGTATTCGCCACCTCGATCAGATCGAAGTGTCTTTATGGATTTATCCAATTGCTTTTCCACTTCCGCACGATACTCTTTGAACTTGTCAATGGTTTCGCTCTTGCGGTGCATCAGATACACATATCCATACCTCGAGTAATCATCTATGAAAGAGACATAGTACTCGAACCCTCCTCGTGCTGTGACGTTCATGGGGCCACATACGTCAGTGTGCACAATTTCTAAGAGCTCCTGTGCCCTTGTACCCTTAGCTCCAAAAGACCTCTTAGTCATCTTACCCTCTAGACAAGACTCACATTGGGGAAGTCGTACCTCCTCCAGAGATTCCAGAGGACCGTCTTTCACCAATCTTTGAATCCTATCCTGATTAATATGACCAAGTCTTAAATGCCAAAGATACGCCTTGTTAGAGTGAGAAACTTTCAACCTTTTAGAGTTATCAATTAATTTAGTGTCAAGCAGTGAGTACATCTTTGGTTTGATCAAATATAGGTTTCCATCCATCCATCCAGAACAGATAAAAGACTTATTTCTACGAATATCAACTCTTTTACTAAAAGAAACTGAATAAGAATCCTTTATTAAACAAACTACCGATATAAGGTTCCTCCTAAAATTAGGAACATAAAAACAGTCTTTCAATAAAATAAACCTAAATTGATCAAAATAAAGATGAACGTCTCCCACTGCCTCAGCTACCACAAAGCTACCATCTCCAGTCCGCAACGAGAGGCTCCTATCATGTAGACTTCTCGTTTCCACGAACCCCTGCATAGAAACACAAACATGATTAGTGGCGCCCGAATCAATGACCCATGTGTCTTTCGATTCTTCCACCAAACACGCTTCTAAGTAATGAAGTTCCTTACCTTCCTTGCCCTTGGAGGCTAGGAATTCCCGGCAAGCCTTCTTGAAGTGACCTACCTTCCCATAGTGGAAGCATTTGGACTTTTTAGGGTCCTTTGGCTTCTTGTTCTTCTTCTTCTTCTTCCCATCCGAGACAGGAGGATTAGAAGAACTGGAAGCCACTTGCTTCTTATTTGGCCTCTTCCTCTTCCGTGAGGGATTGGAAGATTCCGCCAAATTGGCCTCTCCTTTAGGTCGGACCGTATCCTCATCCCTGATCATCCGCTCATAAGCCTGTAGTTGCTTCATGAGCTCGGTAAGTCCTAACTCCTTTGTCGCCAGATTGTATGCGGCCTTAAACCCCACAAAATCTTTAGACAGAGTCTTGAACACCATCTCGATCTGGGTGTTATAGTCCAACTCAGCACCATTCTCGGTAGCCTCAGCGAAGAATCCCATTAGAGTGATCATATGGCCCTTCACCGGAGCACCCGCCTTTTGCTTGGAGTTCATAATGCTGGTGATTGCAGACTGTCGAGCCAATTTTTCTTGGCCTCCGAACATGTCCTCCAGATTTTCCATGATCTCCCCAGCAACTTGATAAGTCTCATGCTGCTTTTGTAAAGCACTCGTCATGCTAGCAAGGATGTAGCATCGAGCTATCTCATTGGATTCTCTCCAACGATTATAGGCAACCGGGACCTCCTCAAGTGGTGTGTCAGGTTTGGGCCCAGGTGGGCATGGTTCGTCCAGTACGAACTTGTGTCTCTTGCAGCTGAGAACTATTAATAGATTTCTTTTCCAGTCTTTATAATTATCGCCATTCAACTTATTTTCAGTAAGTATCGAAATGAGGGGTGTCGGTGACATTTTGAACTGAAATAAAATTATACTAGACATCATTACAAAGCCCAAGCAAATATACAGATAATTTAGCAAATAAAACATACAAGTATGTTCCTACATGAAACTTGAAAAAAATGTAGCATTGCAACGGTAATTCTCAGCACCTATTGCCCCAAGCCACCGAGGGGTGGTCATGAGAACAAATAGCCGGAACATGGACCCCGTCCAATTAATATATGTTACCTTAAATCCTCCAAGGTTAAGACATATATTAATAACCGCTTATTTGGCCACCAGTTTAGTTAACAGAGCTTCTAGGGAAGGTTAATAACTAAACGAGTCTTGAGTGTATAACCATTGTTTACGTAGCCTGATCCACGCCCTACCAAGCCACCGAGGGGTGGTCATGAATAGGATCGCACCCGAACACGTTTTCCACATAGGAGATCCAATCTAGTATACCGGCGGCGGTAAACACCTACCGAGGGGTGTGGTCAGGTCAGAACTGACGCGAGGCGTTACCATGCTTTCACATATGGATCAACAATGGAGGCCGTGGGTTTTGTTTGAAACCCTCTCCCACTTAATATTTTGAAAAACATGCAAGTTTTGACAAATTATGTATGATCAATATAGTATGAGCGGCACTCACCTATCCCATATGACATGTTATCAAATATGCATACAAAACATCCATCAATACATATTTATACATCCATGACATATCACAGAAAAAAAATAATTGACAGACTAACCAAGCTATGGTTCCATCCTAGAACAAAGAAAATAAAGATTACAAAATTCCATCCAAAGCATTCTTTGGGTCTTGAATTTTGTTCCGTCTTCTTGTATCCATCTTTATGTAGCCTCTCCATTTATTTCTCATCCCAAGAATTATTTAAAATTTAAATTTCCAAAAATTTAAATTTCAAATTCAAACTCCAAATTCGAATTTCAAATTTAAATTTCTAATTCAAATTTTAAACAATTTTAATCATCATGTGTAATAATATGTAATTTCAAAAATTTCAAATTTTTAATTACATATTTTTAAACATGATTTAAAATTAAATCTCAAATTTAAAAATCAAAATTTTCAAATTTTGGACCGCCGCACCGCCGCCCGTGAAGGCGGCAGCCGCCGTGGGCAGCCACCAACCCCGGAGGGGCTGGTAGCCCACGGCCGCCCCTTGTGCATCCTGCCGGGCTGCAGGCCAAGCCTGCAGCACCAGGCTGCACGCCCAGACTGGGCGCAGCAGCCGGCAGGCTGCAGGCAGCGCCTGCAGCCAGAGGCTGCACGCCCAGGCTGCGGCCAGCCTTGGGCAGGCCACGGCCACCCCTGGCTGCAGGCAGAGCCTGCGGCCGTGGGTGGTGTGGGCCTGTACAGGGGCTGCCGCAGCCCCACCAAGGTTTGTCGGCCTATCCCGAGGGGTCGTGTCTCAATTTTCGTGCCATATTCCAATTTATCTTTTAGGATCTCCAAAAATTAATTTGAATCCCAATTAAATTGAAATTTTCCACACAATCAAAATTTCAACCTTTAAATTAAATTTAACTTTTGGGAAAAATAAATTACGGTCTTCAATCTTCAATCTCCTCCAAGAATAATTACATAAAAAATTCCTATACCGTTTCCGGTGTACAAAATTCTATCCATAAAAATTCTAAGAGACAAAAATTAATATCCATGGGAAAATTACAGTGTTAATAAACTGCTCCCATGGTTACATAAAAAATTCCTAGATACAATTTTTCTAAATTCTAAGGAACCATAACCGGTATAAACAAGCATGCTTATAATAATTCAAAAAATTAAAATAACCACATACTTTATACATAATACATGATAACAACATAAAGGAACCCTAGAATGCTACTCTCTAAATATCAAATCCATACATAAATAAAAAGACTAAGTAATTGTCTAATTTATGTACATGGCATAGTCATGAGATGGCTCTGATACCAATTGTAGGAAAATAAATCGGTAAAAACGTATCAGAGTGGCGCAGCGGAACAATAAAAATTTTTAGATCGTTAAATATCTCATGATGCCATATACAATAAACCAACAACAATTAAAACTCATACCTCAAGGATGCCAATCTTGCAGGAGGAGAATGACCGGAGGCTTCAACCAACTAGCCTTCTCTACTATTCTCCAATTCCCGAATGGCTGAGTGTGTGGGCACTCTGAACCTCGATCGGTATGCTAGCACTGCTAGTCTTCTTCCGACCACCCAGATCTCTAAAGAACTTTATTGTCACGATGAGCTGTGCAACAATAAGCCTGCTCACCTGAGAGTCTGTGGTCTGAGAGAACTGGAGTGGCAGGACCTCTATTTATAGACCTGCATGAGGTGATTCTCTGAATTCGAATTGGACTAGGAAAAGATTTTCTCCCTTATCCAAACCAAAAAATCCGAATTTTCCAAGGGAGAATCTCCACAATTAAATTCGGTTTTTCCTAGGACAAATCCAATCCAAATCTAAACAAGATTTTAACTAGAATTTTATCTCCCTTTTTCAACCAAAAAATCCGAAATCTTTAGGAGAAAATCTTCTCCAAATTTTCGGCCACTTTTAGGATAAGGAAGAATCAAAATTCCACTAGGATTTTTCAAGCTAAATCTCATCTCAACCTTATCCAAAAATAACCGAATTTCCTAGGATTTAGGCTCCAAAATTTCGGCCACTTTTAGGGAGTAGAGAGAATCCAAATTCAACTAGGATTGAAGCTTGAATTTACCCTTGAATCTTATCCACAAAAACCGAATTTTCCATTGAGGATTATCCTCAAAAAATTCGCCCACTTTTGTTGGGATTTGGATTCAAAATTCAAGTAGGATTCTAACAAGATTATCCTCTCCAAATCCAACTCAAATTCGAATTTCAAACCTTGTGGATTTTCCACAACAAATTCGAATCCTACTTGGACTGTGATTCAAAATTTGAATTTCAAATTTCAAATTCAAATTTCAAATTCAAATTTCAAATTTCAAATTTCAAATTTCAAATTTAAATTTCAAATTCAAATTTCAAATTCGAATTTTCAAATTCAAATTTCAAATTCAAATTTCAAATTCAAAATTCAAAATTCAAATTTCAAAATTCAAATTTCAAATTTCAAAATTCAAATTTCAAATTCCACAAAACGGTTGTGTTTCATATTCTTGTTCTCATGGATAATTTTCTACAACTCCAATCCAATCTCAAATAAAATCATGGCAACTTTATTTGGAGTTCGAATAATTGTGTACTCTATTATCCAAAACAAAGTCTGAATCCAACCGGAGAGAATCTTGTCTACCATCCTAATCCTGTGTCATCACCATCCATGCATAATAAACTAGCCAATAGCATACACAAATCAATTTGCCAAACGTTAAGGAATTATGTGGAGCTAGTAGAGGGACTGATTGGACATATATAATCGGGCTCCCGTGATTCCATATGATCATCATTCTGTACCGAACAACTCAATCATATGATCACTAATTTCAGAGTCACACCACTATAAACCTGAAACTGAACTCCCAATTATATACCGTATTACGTAAGCCTGTGACGAGCTACCATCCAATGACCTTGTCATATATGCAAAACCCTCATATGATATCCATGATCAGCCTTAGGTCAAAGTCCGTTTAATCCTACTGATCAGGCTATCTTAAAGTTCCATTATACTACCGAATCAAGAAAATGATTATTCACCATATGTGAATAAGAAGTCATCCGCCCAGCAGACGACCCAAGGCCTTGTCCATTTTCACATTCAGTATAATGCCTTTAAGAGGATACCTTTAACTCCTCAGAGCTATGATTCCGATATCTGCAAACAAACCCTTCATCGTATACAAGTCATGCACCCAACGAACCGGTCTATAAGCTTACTACCCTCTGAGACGCTTTAGCCATTGGAACATCAAAGTACACAAGTCATATACATGAAGAAGTTCATTTACTTAGGATTAAGGTTATTGCATAATGAACGTCAAAAGCAGATTGTTCCACTCATAGCGGACTACGTAGATCAATCACACTTTAGTCCCGGTCTAATATGTCACCACCAAGCAACATATCCATGTCTCTACTTGGGAGTCCAGCTCCAGACAGTCAAGACAGACCGTCCCCTCTAAGGCTTTAGACAACATAATAGTCTTAACATGAGTTAGATGCTCGGTCTAACCCCATAGACTACAGACCATAGTTTAGACTGCTAACTTTAGAACATTGTCTTCTCGCATACAAAAGTCCATTGCATGCAACGTTCTAACAGTTTTAACACAAGCAGTCAGTGAGCCATATTTGCTTACATTTACTTTAACATGTAAATAAGATGAGGACAGATAGCAATGTAATGAATAACCTCTAAGTATGATTTTATTATCCAGTTCAAAATGAATACATCAAAATGTCTCTAATACTTAGGGCATTTCCTAACAATACTCAAGTATCTTAAGAGAACGAGGGATTATATGCTGGTGTATTCTGGAGGGGACCTAACACCCGTAGGATACATGGACTCAATCTTCCAGACTTGCAAGGATTCGAGGAAGTCGCCATTAGAGGGCATGTGGAGACAGGACAAGTGGATGTATGTAAGATCGCGTCTGAGGACAACATCGCCGATCCCTTTACTAAGACTTTGGTGGCTAGAAGCTTTGAGAGGCACGTAGAGGCGATGGGGATGCGTAACATGGCACATCTGCTGGCTTAGGGCAAGTGGGAAAATGTTAGGAAATGCCCTAAGCATTAGAGACATTTTGATGTATTTATTTTGAACTGGATAATAAAATTATATATACATAGAGGTTATTCATTACATTGCTGTCTGTCCTCATCTTATTTACATGTTAAACTAAATATAAGCAAATATGGCTCACTGACTGCTTGTGTTAAAACTGTTAGAACGTTGCATGCAATGGACTTTGTATGTGAGAAGACAATGTTCTAAAGTTAGCAGTCTAAACTATGGTCTGTAGTCTATGGGGTTAGACCGAGCATCTAACTCATGTTAAGACTATTATGTATCAAAAGCCTTGGAGGGGACAGTTTGTCTTGACTGTCTGGAGCTGGACTCCCAAGTAGAGACATAGATATGTTACTTGGTGGTGACATATTAGACCGGGACTAAAGCGTGATTGATCTACGTAGTTCACTATGAATGGTTCAATCTGCTTTTGACGTTCATTGTGCAATAACCTTAATCCTGAGTAAATGAACTACTTCATGTATATGACTTGTGTACTTTGATGTTCCAATAGCTAAAGCGTCTCAGAGGTAGTAAGCTTATAGACCGGTTTGTTGGGTGCATGACTTGTATACGATGAAGGGTTTGTTTGCAGATATCGGAATCATAGCTCTAAGGAGTTAAAGGTATCCTCTTAAAGGCATTATACTGAATGTGAAAATGGAAAAGGCCTTGGGTCGTCTGCTGGGCGGATGACTTCTTATTCACATATGGTGAATAATCATTTTCTTAATTCGGTAGTATAATGGAACTTTAAGATAGCCTGATCAGTAGGATTAAACGGACTTTGACCTAAAGCTGATCATGGATATCATATGAGGGTTTTGCATATATGACAAGGTCATTGGATAGTAGCTCGTCACAGGCTTACGTAATACGGTATATAATTAGGAGTTCCGTTTCAGGTTTATAGTGGTGTGACTCTTGTTCGGTAAAGAATGATGATCATATGGATTTATGGGAGCCCGATTATATATGTCCAATCAGTCCCTCTACTAGCTCCACATAATTCCTTAACGTTTGGCAAATTGATTTGTGTATGCTATTGGCTGGTTTATTATGCATGGATGGTGATGACACAGGATTAGGATGGTAGACATGTGACAACCGGGAAATTCAGGCAATTCTCGGATGAAAATGTACAATTGTATGTATATAACAATTTGTACTATTTAAAGAGTGGAATAAATGTATTTATATTGTTTAGAATATATGAAAATGTTCTAATAATACTGACGAGTAAGAATTCAGTATTGGAAAAATTCACTGAGTTGAAACGGGTGAAACGGTGCAAAACCGGCATTGAAAACCCTAACCGAGGCAATAAAAGACGAAAAACTTCCGGGATTGATTTTGATCAAACGGAAGCAATTTAAGTTGATCCGACTGCACAGGAGACCTCAGGAACACGCCGGGACGATTTCAGGAAAATTTCGGCTCGAACCGGTATCGGTCAAAAAGTAGTCGAATTAATGTGAATAGTAAAAGTCAAAGTCAACTTTTACTTTAGCAATTATAACATCATTAATCCATTTAATAAATGGGATTAAAATGGTGGTTGGTAGCATTAATGGCCATGATTCATTTGCTTTTTGATCTAAAGGCCAAGATTTGGCCAAAATTCACCATTTTTAATTTTTGAAAAATATGGAAAGAATTAGGCATGAAAGGTGTTTAATTCTCATTGGTTGATAGCCAAATTAATTGGCTTTCTTTCATGCATAAGTCGGCAAAACTTGGGAATGAAATGGCCGAAACATTTGAAAGACAAAAACCAAACAAAAAAATTCTAAGGCATTTCTTCCATGGTGTACGTGAGCAACCCAAAGAGAAACCAAGATATCTCTTCAAATTTTCTTCACCAAATTTGTGCCAAAGTGTTCCTTGAAAACAAAGGAAGCAATTGACTAAGGTAACTTCCCTTGCACTTGACTTTCTGTTGGTTTTTCTTCATGAAAACCGTGGGTGAATAGTGGGAAAAAGATGGAAAATTTTTGGTTGTTTTTCCATGGTTTGATGCTTGGGTTTTGTTAAGGGTGTAATAAGGAAGAAAACCATGCAATTGTTTTAAAGAAAAACTGAAATTTTGTTGGTTTTTCAAGGGTAAACCTCTCCAAAACAGCTCACAGCAGTTTGCTTCCGTGAGGTTGGGCAACGGACATCTCCTCCTAATGATCTCCTCAAATCGTGCTGCGTAAGATATAACTATCTCACCAGACAGCATGACCATTCTCTCTGTCTGGAGAATGTAATCCCTGACCTCATCGAATCCGGGATACGCAGGTGTAACTGCCTCTCGTCTCACCTACTATTCATATGTGAATAGTAACTTTTCATAGAAATTTTATTTCTTGCATGTTTGAACTTACTGAGCCTGTACCTCACCATTTTTGCTAATGTTGCAGGTAAGCGACCAGCTCAGTAGCTTGTTTGACTGGATGCGGACGGGATGGCGTGTGTCAAATCGAATAACTGGGCGAGGGATATGGTCCTGCTAGAGTCTTTCCGCTGAGCGATAAAAAGGGAAGAAAAAAAGAAAGAAACAGTCTTTTGTAATATTATATATTTTACGAAAGTACTGTAATATGTAAATTACTTTATACTAGCCAACAAAGTAAATAGTGAGAAATGGTTACATGATGTTTAAAAGAAAAAAAAAATTTCCCTAAAAACGTCATGATTTAAAAAGAGAGAGAGATAAGCCGGCGACCTATGAGAGTACAATCTATCGCAGTTAGCGATAAAGCTCAACTGTAATAGTATTGTATGATCTCTACGAGGGGCGGGCCGCCACAGTTGGTATCAGAGCAAGGTCTGAGATTGGTTTAGTTTATAATACCAACTGCAGTCACTGTTGCATTACAGTTGGTATTAGAGCGGAATTACGATGGATTTAGTTTGGATTACCAACTGCAGTCATAGTTGGTATATCAGAACAGTGTGACCATATCCTGATTTGACACTTCGCGCATCCTGCACCGCTATCCAAGTAAGTAGTTTACTTAATGTGACAACCGGGAAATTCAGGCAATTCTCGGACGAAAATGTACAATTGTATGTATATAACAATTTGTACTATTTAAAGAGTGAAATAAATGTATTTATATTGTTTAGAATATGTGAAAATATTCTAACAATACTGACGAGTAAGAATTCAGTGTTGGAAAAATTCACTGAGCTGAAACGGGTGAAACGGTGCCAAAATCGGCATTGAAAACCCTAACCGAGCCAATAAAAGACGGTAAACTTCCGGGATTGATTTTGATCAAACGGAAGCAGATTAAATTGATCCGACTGCACAGGAGACCTCAGGAACACGCCGGGACGATTTCAGGAAAATTTCGGCTCGAACCGGCATCGGTCAAAAAGTAGTCGAATTAATGTGAATAGTGAAAGTCAAAGTCAACTTTCACTTTTGTAATTATGACATCATAAATCAAGAATTATAAATGAAGGAAATATGGTGGTTGGTGGAATGAAAGGCCATGATTCATTTACCTTTTGATCTAAAGGCCAAGATTTGGCCAAAATTTACCCTTTTTAATTTTTGAAAAATGGAGAAAGAATTAGGCATGAAAGGTGTCAAAATTTCATTGGTTTAAAGCCAAATTAATTGGCTTTCTTTCATGCATAAGTCGGCAACATTTTGATAAAGTGGCTGAAGTCCATTTTCATGCCAAACCAAAAGAAAAAATTTTTTCTAAGTGTTTTCTTCATGGTGTACGTGAGCTACCAAGGAGAACCAAGAGATTTCTTCAAAATTTCTTCACAAAAAGTGTGTCAAAACACTCCTTGAAGACAAAGGAAGCATTAGACCAAGGTAACTCCCTTTTTCACTTAATTTTTCATGGTTTTTCTTCTTAAAATCCGTGGGTGAATAGTGAGAAAAAGATGGAAAATTTTTGGTTGTTTTCCATTGAATTGATGTTGGGTTTTGTTAAGGATGTAATAAGGAAGAAAACCATGCAAATTGTGTAAAGAAAAACCAAATTTTGGTTGGTTTTTCAAAGGTAAATCCGTGGGTTACCTTGAGTAACCAATGAGAAAAAATTTTGGTTAATGGTTAACATGCTTTCTAAGTTTAAATTTGTGAAGAATAAAGCTTGTATTTCATTGTGAAAAGTTTGAAAAAAATTCTTGGTATGCATTTCATAAAGTGGTCGTGGGGTTTACTAAAGTTTGGAAGAAAGATTTGCATGCTTTTATGTGATGTTTGGTTGATTTAAATCATGCAATTTAATGTGTAAATGGTGGCAATGTGATTGAAAGAATGAAACAAAAATGTTTGGCATGTGTTTCATTAAATGGCCGTGGGTTGTATAAGGGTAAAAACCCTAAGAAATTGGTTGAAAATGCCAAGAAAATGGGCTTGAAAATGTGTTAAAAACGTGACATTTGAATGGCCTAAAGTGTGGTGAAAGTTTGACAAAATTTGGTTCGGTTTGGTTGTGAAAACCGAAACCAAATTAAGGGTAAAATTGTGAAAAAATTTTGTTATGTGGGTGATAATGTGAAATTGGAAAATTGTGGGCTTTTATGTAAAAGTTTGGAAAACTTTTACATAAAATAGGCTTGTGGTATAGTACATGGCATGTACTTATGGTTCGAGGCGTACCTAACGCCGGAAGCCTTAAATTTACGTCGAAATGCTGCCGAAATTTCGAAAACGGCATTCGGGGTAAAATTGAGAATTTAAAATAAAAGTTAGGGCCGGGACGGAAACCCGAGTCCCTAACGGAAAAATTGAATAAGGAAAAAAATCTAAGGGGTGGTTCGTAAATAGTAACCCGTCCCCTTAAAAATTTAAAACGCGAGTGGAATTGAAAACCGACCCCGAGGGGGGGCGTTTTTGGAAATGAAATAAAGGTCCGAGTCGGGAACGGAAAACCCGAGCCTCGGAGACCTAGGTCGGGAAAGTCTAGATGAACGTTTTAAATACTAGTGAAACGTTCATTTGAGGCTCCGAAATGAAAGAAAATCGCTAAACCAACGTAAGGGTCGGAATAGTGCTTCCCGAGGGCCGGGAAAGCAAAAAGTGGAAATAAAATAGAAACGAACCCGGTAATGATTAGAAAAGAGTCAGAAAAGTTCCTGAG
This sequence comes from Antiaris toxicaria, assembly GCA_035233585.1. Lineage (NCBI taxonomy): Eukaryota > Viridiplantae > Streptophyta > Magnoliopsida > Rosales > Moraceae > Antiaris > Antiaris toxicaria. The sequence continues at coordinate 26,864,117 of CP141154.1, forward strand.
AGCCAAAAATGCAGTCTGGATCAATAAAATTCCGTCAGGGGCAAAACTGTAATTTTGCCAAAATATTGGGGCAAAATCGTAATTTTGCAAAAGTTGGGGGAAAATGGTGAAAATAATAAATAAAACCTAAAAAGTTATAAATAGGTTTTATTTAAGCTTTAATGAAAAATAAAAGCTATAAATGGAAATGAAATTAACAGACAAGGTTTTGTCTGTAGGATCCCAAAATCGGCCTACAAGGAAGGCGATTCCAGATCCAAGAGAGAGAAAGGGAACAGTCTGATAAGGTAAGTTCAGACATTTACCTGTCTGCAACATATAGCAATATTGTGCTAACTTTAATGTACTAACTATAAGTTAGGTACATATGTGCTACGAGCACTATGATAGAATAGAGAGAGAGACGAAATGTGCTACGGGCACTATAAGAATGGGACACATGGTTAATTGTGCTTCGGGCACTAGAGCGAGGTTAGTGAAACTCACTCCCCTAAAATTAAAATGTGAACCATTCCTAACCACGGGACAATGTGAAGTCACCGGGTTAGAAGTGTAAAAAGTCGGTAATGAAACCACTTTCTGGCATACCAGCCTTCCGTACAGGGAGGTATACTTTTGCCTTCGGGGCTATGAGACTAAGGCTGTGGAGGTCAGCACTAATGTACCGCTCCCAGTCATGTACTATTTTACCTTCGGGGCTATGAGATTAAGGCTGTGGAGGTCAGCACTAATGTACCGCTCCCAGTCATGCGCACTTAAATGGTACTGCTAACCTGAGCTCAAAACCAGAACGTAAATAAAGATAATGACCTAAAACTGAAACTGTGCCATAATTGAGCATAAGACAGTTTAGTGAGAGCACTAACATCGCGATAGATGTACTAGTGTGATACAGTGGTGTGGTCAACTTTACTATTCACGTATGAATAGTTGTCAAAGTTACTATTCACGTATGAATAGTGGTCAATAGTACTATTCACGATGAATAGTACTATTCATAGAAATTTTATTTCTTGCATGTTTGAACTTACTGAGCCTGTAGCTCATCATTTTTACTAATGTTGCAGGTAAGCGACCAACTCAGTAGCTTGTTTGACTGGATGGCGTACGGGATGGCGCGTGTCAAATGGGATAACTGGGCGAGGGATATGGTACTGCCAGAGTCTTCCCGCTGAGCGTTAAAGTGAAGGGAAAAAAAAAGAAACAGTCTTTTATAATGTTATATATTTACGAAAGTACTGTAATATGTAAATTACTTTGTACTTGCCAACAAAGTAAATAGTGGGAAATGTTTTACATGATGTTAAAAAAAAAAAAAAAAATTTCCCCAAAAACGTCATGATTTAAAAAGAGAGAGAGATAAGCCGGCGACCCACAAGAGTACAATCTATCGCAGTTAGCGATAAAGCTCAACTGTAATAGTATTGTATGATCTCTATAAGGGGCGGGCCGCCACACTTAAGTTTAGTTAAAATATGGTCATCTTGCTACCTATAACATAATTATTTTCTTATATGAAAATAATTATGTTATAGGTAGCAAGATGACCATACCTCCATATGTGAGACCACCGCTACCTCTATCGAGAGGAGTATTACGGGTATGGACGAGACCTATTATGAGGCCGTCTATGTCCCAACGACCGGTAATTAGACCCCGGTGCCCGAGAGACCTCCGGTACCAGTACCAGCACCAGCACCAGTGCCAGTAGATATTGTACAGCCACGACCGATAGTTCATCCACCGGTGGTAGTGGACATTCCAGTTGTTGGTGGACGCCAACATATTGGAGTGAGAGTTTCGGCTCGGGCAGTACAGGCATTTTGAGCTAGCAGTCCTCCTATGTTTGATGGTGGATGACAATCGATGGAGACGAAGGACTGGCTCCATGCCATCGAGAGGATTATGGCGATATGCGACATCGATCGAGATATGTGGATCCAGCTGGCCGTCAGTATGTTTCAGGGAGATGCTCGAGTGTTCTGGCAGTATTGTGACCAGGAGATTTTATTAGGATTCAGTTGGGCTGAGTTCTGTCAGCGATTGGCTGATCAGTTTCCTCCTAGGGATCCGGCACCTGCTCCAACACCTCCAGAGAGACGAGAGGCAGTTACACCTGCGTATCCCGGATTCGATGAGGTCAGGGGTTACATTCTCCAGACAGAGAGAATGGTCATGCTGTCTGGTGAGACAGTTATGTCTTACGCAGCACGATTTGAGGAGATCATTAGGAGGAGATGTCCGTTGCCCAACCTCACGGAAGTAAACTGCTGTGAGCTGTTTTGGAGAGGTTTACCCTTGGAGTTGAGACAGAGGGTAATCAAGCTATTTCCTCCGATGCTCCAAGAGTTTGTGATGACGATCAGGACGATCGAGCGGGAGATTCTAATTGAGCACTTGACGCAGAGTCAACGAGAGACACTGGGTCAAGATGAGATGTTTGCACGCATCTTCAGACCGAGAAGAATGATGAATGATCATGAGGCTGGACCGTCTAGACCACGAAGAGGTGATGACTCAGGACAAGGAGCATTGCCTAGGGGCGGTGACGATTCAGATGATACCAGTGACGATAAGGATCCAGAAGAATATCCTCTAGTCCCAGACACAGGGGATGCATGATCAGTAGATGCATACATGTGCATAAGTAGCTATTAGAGAAAAGCTCTTTTGTATAGACTTGTGGCCAAAATGTATAAAATGGCCGATGTATATATATGACTGGTGGTGGTTATGTATGACATATAAATGTTTTGCTATGAATGAAATATCAAAATGATTATATGTTATACGATGATGTGTTACAATGATGTGGCTTTACAATACCCTAAATTTCGTGAATTGATATGATTTTACGAATGTGGTTATGGAAAAGCTAACGGTGAATTATTGTGCCATAATAGGACAATAGGCAAGATGGTGGATTTGCGTAATCGACCAGAGGGACGAGAGCGACGTCCTAATGTTATGGAAAGACTGGATCAGATACAAGCTCTGTTAGAAGCTCAGATGCAAGAAAATGCTAATCTGAGACGACGGGTAGAGGAGCTAGAACAGAGACAAGGTTCTGAGGGTACCCAAGTAGAACAACAAGCTGAGGTAGATCCGGTTATCCCTCCAGCTGTGGTACATGAGAGAGCTCCTGAACCACAACCAGTATTAAACCTGGAACCCCTCTATGAAAGATTCAGGCATATGAGGCCGCTAGAATTTGAAGGGTCTACAAATCCACTAGAGGCTGAAGACTGGTTGTCATCCTTATAAGTGATTATGGAATTCATGAACCTAACCGACAGGGAGAAGGTTGCATGTGCGTCTTTTGTGTTGAGAAAAGATGCTCGTTTTTGGTGGGACACTGTACGAATGAGGAGAGACGTGTCTACCATGAGTTGGGCAGAATTTCTGGAAGAATTTAACCAGAAATATTACGACCCTGCATCTCTGAGACAACAACAAAAAGAGTTCTCAGAATTGACTCAAGGAAACATGTCGGTAAGCGAAGTCTGCCGAAAGTTCGACTAGTTATCCCGTCTATGTCCCTATGTACTCCCTACTGAGAGGGAGAAAATACAGAAAATGATCGGGATGTTCAGGCCGGAAATTACTGCATTGGTAGATACTGGTCAGGTACCGCCTACTTCTGTAGCAGACTGTGTGAGTCGGGCCATCAGAGCTGAGTTTCACGTAGCCCGACAGAAAGAAGAAAGAGAAAAACACTGGGAGGCCAAGAAGAAGGAGAGGGCTTTGGCAAAGTCTACACAAGCTGGCTAATCGAGCAAGCCAAGTCAGAATGCTAAACCAAGCTAGGGCAATAATCAAGGATCCCAGCAAAATAAGAGAAAAGGCAATTTTTCTGGGAATCGCCAGGGCAATAATTGAAACCAGCAGTGGAGAACAGCTGGTAATGCGGAATCCAACGTGCAAAATTGTCCTACATGCGGGAAAAGACATTCTGGGCAATGCAGATTTAGGCCACTTGTTTGCTATGAATGTGGAAAGGAAGGCCATTATGCCAGGAACTGTCCAAATAGGCAGGGTGGACAAGGCACTTCCCAACAACACCAGACACGCCCACAAGCTCATTCCCTTCAGGCCAGAGTTGAAGAGTCACCAGTAAGGCCGCAACGCCAGGAGCGTGTACCACGTGCCGATGCTCGTGTGATGGCCTACAGCAAAGAGGATGCAGAGGCAGGAACATCGAACGTGGTGACAGGTCAGCTTCCTGTCACTAGTCATGTAGCCTCTGTACTATTCGATTCCGGTGCTACGCATTCTTTTGTTTCCTATGCATTTGCTGACAAGATAGGACTTCCTAAGGACAATATGGGAAGGGTATTTAAGACAGCTTTACCCTCTGGGGAAGTATTGTTGTCCAAGTACTGGTTACCTTATGTACCAGTATATGTGGCAAATAGGGAACTATATGCGGAGTTGATCGTAATGAAGATCATGGATTACGATGTGATTCTAGGCATGGATTTCCTAGGGAAATACCAAGCTACGATCGACTGCCGAAATCGAAAGATAGTATTCCAACCCGAGGAAGAAGAGAGTTTCGAATACGTCGACACTTCTCGAAAGCCCAGGAAGATGATGATCAGTTCGCTAAGAGCGAGCAAGCTGATAGCCAATGGTTGTATGGGATATCTGGCATATGTAGTGGATACTACAGAGGAACAGAAGCTTCAAGCTGAAGATGTTCCTATTGTTAATGAGTTTCTTGACGTATTTCCAGAAGAGTTACCAGGGATACCTCTAGAGAGAGAAATCTCGTTCGAAATTGAGTTGATGCCTGGAACAGCACCTATTTCCAAAGCACCATACCGCATGGCTCCAGTGGAGTTAAAGGAGCTGCAGGAACAATTAAAGGAGCTTTTGGATAAAGGATTCATCAGGCCGAGTTTTTCTCCATGGGGTGCACCTGTGTTATTCGTCAAGAAAAAGGATGGAACATTTCGGTTGTGCATTGATTACCGGGAGTTGAATAAGGTTACGATCAAAAATAGGTATCCGTTACCTAGAATTGATGACCTATTCGACCAGTTAAAAGACGCAGCGGTATTTTCCAAGATCGACTTACGATCAGGATATCACCAGCTGAGAATTAAAGAAAGTGATATTCCTAAGACGGCGTTTAGGACTCGTTATGGTCACTACGAGTTTCTTGTGACGCCATTCGGATTAACAAATGTACCGGCAGCGTTCATGGACTTAATGAACAGAATTTTTAAAGAGTATTTAGATAAGTTTGTCATTGTATTTATTGATGACATTCTTATATACTCGAAGAGTCATGAGGAGCATAAGGAGCATCTGAGGATTGTGCTGAATACGATAAGGAAGCATCAACTGTATGCCAAATTCTCAAAATGTGAGTTTTGGCTGGACAGAGTACATTTCCTCAGACATGTTGTATCCCAGGAAGGTATTGCTGTAGATCTGACAAAGGTAGAAGCAATTAACCAGTGGCCTGCACCCAAGAGTGTGACGGAAATACGCAGTTTCTTGGGGTTAGCTGGTTATTATCGCGATTTGTAGAGGGATTTGCGCGTTTAGCTGCACCTCTTACTGCTCTTACACGCAAGGAAAGTAAGTACAAGTGGACTATGGAATGCGAAAGAAGCTTCCAGGAGTTAAAGAGGCGACTGACAAGCGCACCAATCCTTACGCTTCCCACTGAAGGGGAGAAGTTTGTGATCTACAGCGATGCATCTAAAATAGGATTGGGAGCAGTCCTGATGCAAGACGGCAAGGTGATTGCCTATGCTTCCCGTCAATTAAAGGAGCATGAAAGGAATTATCCTACGCATGACCTTGAACTTGCTGCAGTAGTGTTCGCACTTAAAATTTGGCGACACTATCTTTATGGAGCTCAATGTCAGATTTTCACTGATCACCAAAGCCTGAAGTATTTCTTCACGCAAAAGGAGCTCAATATGCGGCAAAGACGATGGTTGGAACTGGCGAAGGATTATGATTATGAAATCCTATACCATCCAGGAAAGGCCAATCGAGTAGCGGATGCTTTAAGTAGAAAGTATACCATATCGCACCAGCTACCGATAAATAGGCTTCCGAAGCCATTGCAGCAAGAAATAAATTCTTTAAACTTGGAGCTGATATCTGGAAGACTAGCTGCACTCCAAGTGGAATCATCGCTATTTGAGGATATAAAGGAAACTCAGAGGCGAGATCCAACCATGACAAGTTCTCAAGAAGGAATTTCCAAGGATGGAATGATGCTTTATCAAGGAAGGATAAATGTTCCAGCTGATGAAGAACTTAGAAGACGGATCATGTCAGAAGCTCATGAGACACCCTATTCGGTTCATCCCGGAGCTAGCAAGATGTATCAGGACTTGAAGTTATAGTTCTGGTGGAAAGGGATGAAGAACGATATAGCGAAATTCGTGAGCAGATGCATGACCTGTCAGAGAATCAAAGCGGAACATAAACATCCAGCGGAAAGATTAGAACCGTTGGAGATTCCTGAATGGAAATGGGAACACATTACAATGGATTTTGTAGTGGGACTCCCAAAAACCCGAGAAGGTTATGATGCCATTTAGGTTATTGTGGATAGACTGATCAAGACGGCACGGTTTATAGCTGTCAAGATGACTTTTTCGTTGGAAAAGTTTGCTCAGTTATACGTAACTCATGTCGTCAGATTACATGGAGTACCAAAATCCATTGTATCTGATCGAGATGCACGGTTCACTTCGAATTTCTGGAAGTGTGTGCAAGAAGCCATGGGTACTGAATTGAGACTCAGTACGGCATTTCATCCGCAAACAGACGGACAGTCGGAGCGGACAATTCAGACGTTAGAGGACATGCTTTGAGCTTGTGTTATGGATTTTGCGGGAAATTGGAACGAGAAGTTACCATTGATTGAATTCTCGTACAATAATAGTTACCAAGCTTCTATAGGCATGGCACCTTACGAGGCTTTGTATGGACGGAAGTGCAGATCACCATTACACTGGTATGATTTGCAGGAGAAGCAGTTGCATAAGACGGATTTCATAAAAGAGACTTCCGATGTAGTTGCTAGAATTCAGCGTCAAATGAAAATTGCGCAAAGCCGACAAAAGAGCTGCGCGGATAAGAGGCGGAGATCCTTAGAATTTGATGAAGGAGACTTCGTATTTCTCAAGGTATCACACATGAAGGGGATTATGCGTTTCGGTAAGAAGGGGAAACTGAGTCCAAGATATATTGGACCTTATGAAATTATCCAGCGCATTAGAAAGGTCGCTTATAGATTAGCGTTACCTCCAGAATTGTCGGCAGTGCATAATGTGTTTCATGTGTCGATGCTGAGAAAATATATACCAGATCCGTCCCATGTTTTGAAGCATGAGCCCATTCAAATCCACGAGGATTTGACATATGAGGAACAACCTATTCGAGTACTGGCTCGCGAAGAGAAAGTACTGAGGAATAAGACAATCCCACTAATGAAGATTTTGTGGAAAAATCACAACATTGAAGAAGCTACATGGGAACGAGAAGACGAGATGAGGAGTTTATACCCCCATTTGCTCTAATTTTCGAGGACGAAAATTTTATAAGGAGGGGTGAATGTGACAACCGGGAAATTCAGGCAATTCTCGGATGAAAATGTACAATTGTATGTATATAACAATTTGTACTATTTAAAGAGTGAAATAAATGTATTTATATTGTTTAGAATATATGAAAATGTTCTAATAATACTGACGAGTAAGAATTCAGTGTTGGAAAAATTCACTGAGTTGAAATGGGTGAAACGGTGCAAAACCGGCATTGAAAACCCTAACCGAGGCAATAAAAGACGGAAAACTTCCGGGATTGAGTTTGATCAAACGGAAGCAATTTAAATTGATCCGACTGCACAGGAGACCTCAGGAACACGCCGGGACGATTTCAGGAAAATTTCGGCTCGAACCGGTATCGGTCAAAAAGTAGTCGAATTAATGTAAATAGTAAAAGTCAAAGTCAACTTTTACTTTAGCAATTATGACATCATTAATCCATTTAATAAATGGGATTAAAATGGTGGTTGGTAGCATTAATGGCCATGATTCATTTGCTTTTTGATCTAAAGGCCAAGATTTGGCCAAAATTCACCATTTTTAATTTTTGAAAAATATGGAAAGAATTAGGCATGAAAGGTGTTTAATTCTCATTGGTTGATAGCCAAATTAATTGGCTTTCTTTCATGCATAAGTCGGCAAAACTTGGGAATGAAATGGCCGAAACATTTGAAAGACAAAAACCAAACAAAAAAATTCTAAGGCATTTCTTCCATGGTGTACGTGAGCAACCCAAAGAGAAACCAAGATATCTCTTCAAATTTTCTTCACCAAATTTGTGCCAAAGTGTTCCTTGAAAAAAAAGGAAGCAATTGACTAAGGTAACTTCCCTTGCACTTGACTTTTTGTTGGTTTTTCTTCATGAAAACCGTGGGTGAATAGTGGGAAAAAGAGGGAAAATTTTTGGTTGTTTTTCCATGGTTTGATGCTTGGGTTTTGTTAAGGGTGTAATAAGGAAGAAAACCATGCAATTGGTTTAAAGAAAAACCGAAATTTTGTTGGTTTTTCAAGGGTAAATCCGTGGGTTACCTTAAGTAAACAATGAGAAAATTTTGTGGTTTAATTGTTAACTTGCTTCCAAGTTAAATTTTGTGAAGAATAAAGCTTAAATTTCATTGTGGAAAACTTGGAAAAAAAAATTTGGTGAACCTAACCTAATGTGGCCGTGGGGTTAACAAGGTTTGGAAGAAAAATTTTCATGGTTTTATGTGATGTTTGATTGATTGAAGTCATGCATTTTACAATGTAAATAAAGGAATTGTGATTGAAAGAATGAAACAAAAATATTTGGCATGTTTTTCATTCATTGGCCGTGGGTTATATAAGGATAAAAACCCTAGGAAATTTGGTTGAAAATGCATTGAAAATGGGCTTGAAAATGTGTTAAAAAAATGGCATTGAATAGCCTAAAAAGTGGTTGAAAAGTTTGACAAATTTTGGTTCGGTTTGGTTGTGAAAAAAAAACTGAAACCAAACTATGGACAAAATTGTGAAAAAATGTTGTAATGTGGGTCAAAATATGAAATTGGAAATTTGTGAGCTTTTATGTAAAAGTTTGGAAAACTTTTACATAAAATAGGCTTGTGGTATAGTACGTGGCAGGTACATATGGTTCGAGGCGTACCTAACGCCGGAAGCCTTAAATTTATGCCGAAATGCTGCCGAAATTTCGAAAACAGCATTTGGGGCAAAATGGGAAATAAAAAAAAAAAAAAAAGTTTAGGGTCGAGTCGGAAACCCGAGTCCCTAACGAAAAATTGAATAAGGAAAACCTAAGGGGTGGTTCGGGAATAGTAACCCGTCCCCTTAAAAATTTAAAACGCGAGTGAAATTGAAAACCGACCCCGAGGGGGGGCGTTTTTGGAAATGAAATAAAGGTCCAAGTCGGGAACGGAAAACCCGAGCCTCGGAGACCTAGGTCGGGAAAGTCTAGGTGAACGTTTTAAATACTAGTGAAACGTCTATTTGAGGCCCCGAAACGATAGAAAATCACTAAACCGACGTAAGGGTCGGAATAATGCTTCCCGAGGGTCGGGAAAGTGAAAAGTGGAAATAAAATAGAAATGAACCCGGTAATGATTAGAAAAGAGTCAGAAAAGTTCCTGAGAGTAAAAAATGCAGTCTGGATCGGGAAAATTTCCGTCAGGGGTAAAATTGTAATTTTGTCAAAATATAGGGGCAAAATCGTAATTTTACCAAAATACAGGGGTAAAATCGTAATTTTACAAAAGTTGAGAAAAAATGGGAAAATGATAAATAAAGCCTAAAAAGTTATAAATAGGTTTTATTTAAGCTTTTTAATGAAAAATAAAAGCTATAAATGGGAATGAAATTAACAGACAAGGTTTTGTCTGTAGGATCCAAAGAATCGACCTACAAGGAAGGCGATCTGAGATCCAAGAGAGAAAGAAAGGAAAGAGACTGATAAGGTAAGTTCAGACATTTACCTGTCTACAACATATAGCATTATTGTTGCTAACTTTAATGTACTAACTATAAGTTAGGTACATATGTGCTACGGGCACTATTATAGAATAGAGAGAGAGACGTAATGTGCTACGGGCACTATTGAGAATGGACACATTATTAATTGTGCTTCGGGCACTAGAGCGAGGTTAATGAAACTCACTCCCCTAAAATTAAAATGTGAACCATTCCTAACCACGGGGCAATATGAAGTCACCGGGTTAGAATTTTAAAAAGTCGGTAATGAAACCACTTTCTGGCGTACCAGCCTTCCGTACAGGGAGGTATTTTTGCCTTCGGGGCTATGAGAATAAGGCTGTGGAGGTCAGCACTGATGTACCGCTCCCAGTCAGGTACTATTTTGCCTTCGGGGCTATGAGATTAAGGTTGTGGAGGTCAGCACTAATGTACCGCTCCCAGTCATGCGCACTTAAATGGTACTGCCAACCTGAGCTCAAAACTAGAACATAATGAAAGATAATTACCTAAAACTGAAACTATGCCATAATTGAGCATAAGACAGTTTAGTGAGAGTACTAACATCGCGGTAGATGTACTGTTGTGACACTGTGTTGTGGTCAACCTTACTATTCACATATGAATAGTGGTCAAAGTACTATTCATGTATGAATAGTGGTCAAAGGTACTATTCATGATGAATAGTACTATTCATAGAAATTTTATTTCTTGCATGTTTGAACTTACTGAGCCTGTAGCTCACCATTTTTGCTAATGTTGCAGGTAAGCGACCAGCTCAGTAGCTTGTTTGACTGGATGCGGACGGGATGGCGTGTGTCAAATCGGATAACTGGGCGATGGATATGGTCCTGCCAGAGTCTTTCCACTGAGCGATAAAAAGGGAAGAAAAAAAGAAAGAAACAGTCTTTTGTAATATTATATATTTTACGAAAGTACTGTAATATGTAAATCACTTTGTACTAGCCAACAAAGTAAATAGTGAGAAATGGTTACATGATGTTTAAAAGAAAAAAAAAATTTCTCTAAAAAAGTCATGATTTAAAAAAAGAGAGAGATAAGCCGGCGACCCATGAGAGTACAATCTATCGCAGTTAGCGATAAAGCTCAACTGTAATAGTATTGTATGATCTCTACGAGGGGCGGGCCGCCACAAGACAAGATTCTCTCCGGTTGGATTCAGATTTTGTTTTGGATAATAGAGTACACAATTATTCGAACTCCAAATAAAGTTGCCATGATTTTATTTGAGATTGGATTGGAGTTGTAGAAAATTATCCACGAGAACAAGAATTTGAAACACAACTGTTTTGTGGATTTTGAAAATTGAATTTTGAAATTTAAAATTTTAATTTTGAATTTGAAATTTGAATTTGAAATTTGAATTTGAAATTCGAATTTGAAATTTGAATTTGAAATTTAAATTTGAAATTTGAAATTTGAAATTTGAAATTTGAAATTCGAATTTGAAATTCGAATTTGAAATTTGAAATTCAAATTTTGAATCACAGTCCAAGTGGGATTCGAATTTGTTGTGGAAAATCCACAAGGTTTGAAATTCGAATTTGAGTTGGATTTGGAGAGGATAATCTTGTTAGAATCCTATTTGAATTTTGAATCCAAATCCTAACAAATAGTGGACGAAATTTTGAGGATTATCCTCAATGGAATTTCGGTTTTTGTGGATAAGATTCAAGGGAAAAATTCAAGTTTCAATCCTAGTAGAATTTGGATTCTCTCCTTCCCTGAAAAGTGGCCGAAATTATGGAGGAAATCTCCTAGGAAAATTCGGTTATTTTGGATGAGGTTGAGATAAGATTCAAGCCTGAAAATCCTAGTGGAATTTTGATTCTTCCTTATCCTAAAAGTGGCCGAATTTTTTGAGGAGATTTTCTCCTAGGAATTTTGGATTTTTTGGTTGAAAAAGGGAGATAAAATTCTAGTTAAAATCTTGTTTAGATTTGGATTGGATTTATCCTAAATAAACCGAATTTTATTGTTGGGATTTTCCCATGGAAAAATTCAGATTTTATGGTTATGGATAAGGGAGAATATCTTTTCCTAATCCAATTCGAATTCAGAGAATCACCTCATGCAGGTCTATAAATAGAGGTCCTGCCACTCCAGTTCTCTCAGACCACAGACTCTCAGGTGAGCAGGCTTATTGTTGCACAACTCATCGTGACAATAAAGTTCTTTAGAGATCTGGGTAGTCGGAAGAAGACTAGCAGTGCTAGCATACCGATCGAGGTTCAGAGTGCCCATACACTCAGCCATTCGAGAATTGGAGAATAGTAGAGAAAGCTAGTTGGTTGAAGCCTCTGGTCATTCTCCTCCTGCAGATTGGCGTCCTTGAGGTATGAGTTTTAATTGTTGTTGATTTATTGTATATGGCATCATGAGATATTTAATGATCTAAAAATTTTTTATTGTTCTGCTGTGCCACTCTGATACGTTTTTACCGATTTACTATTTTCCTACAGATAATCCTCAAAATTTCGTCCACTATTTGTTAGGATTTTGATTCAAAATTCAAGTAGGATTCTAGCAAGATTATCTTCTCCAAATCCAACTCAAATTCGAATTTCAAACCTTGTGGATTTTCCACAATAAATTCGAATCCCACTTGGATTGTGATTCAAAATTTGAATTTCAAATTTCCAATTCGGATTTCAAATTCAAATTTCAAATTTCGAATTTCAAATTCAAATTTCAAATTCAAATTTCAAATTCAAAATTCAAAATTCAAATTTCAAAATTCAAATTTCAAATTTCAAAATTCAAATTTCAAAATCCACAAAACAGTTGTGTTTCAAATTCTTGTTCTCATAGATAATTTTCTACAACTCCAATCCAATCTCAGATAAAATCATGGCTACTTTATTTGGAGTTCGAATAATTGTGTACTCTATTATCCAAAACAAAATCTGAATCCAACCGGAGAGAATCTTGTCTACCATCCTAATCATATGTCATCACCATCCATGCATAATAAACCAGCCAATAGCATACACAAATCAATTTGCCAAACATTAAGGAATTATATGGAGCTAGTAGAGGGACTGATTGGACATATATAATCGGGCTGCCACAAATCCATATGATCATCATTCTTTTACCGAACAACTCAATAATATGATCACTAATTTCAGAGTCATACCACTATAAACCTGAAACTAAACTCCCAATTATATACCGTATTACGTAAGCCTGTGACAAGCTATCGTCCAATGACCTTGTCATGTATGCAGAACCTTCATATGATATCCATGATCAGCATTAGACCAAAGTCTGTTTAATCCTACTGAACAGGATATCTTAAAGTTCCATTATACTACCGAATAAAGAAAATGATTATTCACCATATGTGAATAAGAAGTCATCCGCCCAGCAGACGACCCAAGGCCTTGTCCATTTTCACATTCAGTATAATGCCTTTAAGAGGATACCCTTAACTCCTTATTAGAGTTATGATTCCGATATCTGTAAACGAACCCTTCATCGTAAATAAGTCATGTACACAACGAACCGGTCTATAAACTTAGTACCTCTGAGACGCTTTAGCCATTAGAACATCAAAGTACACAAGTCATATACATGAAGCTGTCCTTTTACTCAGGATTAAGGTTACTGCATAATGAACGTCAAAAGCAGATCGATCCACTCAAAGTGGACTTCGTAGATCAATCACACTTTAGTCCCGATTTAATATGTCACCATCAAGCAACATATCTATGTCTCTACTTAGGTGTCCAACTCTAGCCAGTCAAGACAAACCGTCCCCTCCAAGGCTTTAGACAACATAATAGTCTTAACATGAGTTAGATGCTCGGTCTAACCCCATAGACTACAGACCATAGTTTAGACCGCTAACTTTAGAACATTGTCTTCTCGCATACAAAAGTCCATTGCATGCAACGTTCTAACAGTTTAACACAAGCAGTCAGGGAGCCATATTTGCTTACATTTACTTTAACATGTAAATAAGATGAGGACAGATAGCAATGTAATGAATAACCTCTATATATAATTTTATTATCCAGTTCAAAATAAATACATCAAAATGTCTCTAATGCTTAGGACATTTCCTAACAGTGCCAACTTGACGAAACTGTCACCGGAGGAAGGCACATGAGTCGCCTAAAGTCACCAGAAAGCTCAGAAATTCCTGCCACCGTATCTCCACCATCCGACATCTGATTGATGTGATTATGATCCTAATAGATTTGGGGTGAAGAGTAGAACAAAACCCAGGCCTCATTTCACCTTAACAGCCGCTGGATCGTGCCGCCTAAGTCTGCCATGTCGCCGCCGTGTCACCATTGTGAAAGTCACTGTTTTCGATGGAGGTGAGCAACACTGCCTATCTCAAAATGTTCAGAATAAGGAGAAAAACAAAAGCCCCAAGCCAATTGCATGAAACAATGTTGGGACGACGGAGATCGGAGCTTCACCGCCATCAACCACCGTAGCAAGGGTTATTACGATGATTCGAGCCTCGAATCAAGAAATTGACACCAGATTTTGGTTCTTCTCGTCGAGCTCTTCAAGATGGTGTCCACCTTCAACCTCGTCACTGCTAGTCAACACCGGTCAACGGCGACCCAAACCCCAAAATTTGAAGAATGGCTCTCTGGCCTCTTTTTGACGTTCCAGACACATCCGCGCCATCGGAATTTCAAAAGTGAAGAACAATGATTCAAAGATTATGCAGTCGAGACCAAAAGGCTCTTTTGATCATTGATGGGAACGATTTTGGTAGTGATTTTGATCCCTTCATTTCTCATTTTATTATTGGAATGATTATATATTAATTATAGATTATTGGCTTGAGATATTATAAGAAAAATGGATGAAATGTCAAAAAAGAAAATGTGTAGAAATGTGAATACTTTTAAGTAAAAAGTTGAGTTTTTACGTAAAAATTAAGCCTTTGGTTTAGTAGATGGTAGATTAGAATTGGTTAGATGGTTTTGAGGCCTTTGCTAAATGCTGGGAACCCAAAATTTAAGCGGAAATGCTGTCAAAATTTCTAAAACGGCACAAATGGGTATTTTAGAAAATGAGGTGTAAAAATGTGATCGGATGGAAACCCAAGCCCCTCGGTGACCTAGGCCAAGGAAAGAAGGATGGACGTTTTAAGGATTAGTAAACCGCCCATTCGAAATCTTGAAATGTAAGAAAACAAAAAAAAAAAAGACCCCTATGTCGGAATAGTACCACCTATGGGACGAGTGTGAACTAAGTATAAAATTTGGGCCGATTAAATCGGTAAAGGTAACCCGATAGGCTAAACAGTCAATACGTGAGGTAACCGATTCGTTGACTAGCCAGTTAACTAATTAAACCCGAGATAGGAAGAGGTAGAGTGACTTTAATTAATTTATTGGAAAAATAAATTAATTAACTATGATTAGAAATTAGAAAGAAAAAAAATCAAACTCTCAAGAGGAGAGCTGTTAGTACCGATAAGGATCGGTGCCATATAACAATAGAATTTTTATTAGTCACTAACGACCATAGTGACCTAAAAGCGAGTTTTAACGGAAATGCGTTATGATTTCAGGTAGAGACCAGTAAATATACGAGGTGAGGTACAAATTTGCCTGCAGATTAGGTAACTATAACTCTGTCTATAGCATGAATGAAATAAGTTTAAACTGTAGTTTTCACTCTATGTTAAGTATGCAAATTGTGTTGATGGTTGGATAATATAGCATGTTTCATAACCATGTTAGATTTATGAACAGTATAGTTAGATGCCATTACACCTCTTTCACGCAAGATTTGTGGACAGCCTAGTAGAGCTCATGGCATAACAAACATGATTCCAGAATTGGGTAATAAAATTAAGGTGTCAGTATAACGGGCGCAAGGCCCACAATATATCGGGCGCAAGGCCCATAACTTATGCCTGGCGCAAGGCCCATGAGCGGAAGGTTCACTATGATCACGTACATTTCTGATGATCTGCGTGTAGTATTATTGACGACGCAAGGCCCACGAGCACAAGGCTCACTATGATTACAGACATTTCCAATGATCCGCATACAGTGATACTGACACACGGGCCCTCAGACAAGATAAGAAAAGATAATACATAATGAAGCATAAAATGAGCATAAACGATTCATGCATTGTTCACGTTATGCCTTAGATATAGTTATAACATGCTTCTTAGTTACATGGCATGATATGCCCACATGGTATGCATTCTGTGATATGCTACATAATATGTTTCCATGTCCAGTGTGTATGTGTGACATGCTTAACAGTTTTGTATATGCTTAATAGTATGGCCTATGTTTTAATCCATGTTTTGCGGATGTTATGTTGTACTTACTGGGGGTAAAGCTCACACTGTGTGTTCATGCTGTAGGTAAGCGACCTATGGCTTCAACCTCGATGGACAATGATGGCGATAGAGGCAGATGTGAGGGTGAGGTTGTGGACACCATCACGAGTTTGTCTCCCACACTATGTTGAGCAATTCGTTATATTTTGAGGACTGAGTTATGTTAAGTAATGAACAGTTCAATACCTTTTAAGTATATATGTGTATTTGAGCTGAAACTGTATTAAGACCCTTAAGTACTCGTAAAGTATTTTTAAGTACATATGTCTATAGTAAAGCATACATATTCAAATAAAAAAAGCATAATCTCTAAAATTATAGTATTAAAGTAAGTTTGAGTAATAGATTCAAGTAAGCTAAGTATTAGTAGTTTTAAGTGATGGTCTGGGGCCACTAGGGTTCCGGGTTGTCACATTACCCTCAAGACAAGACTCACATTGAGGAAAACGTACCTCCTCTAGAGATTCTAAAGGACCATCTCTCACCAACCTTTGAATCCTATCTTGATTAATATGACCAAGTCTTAAATGCAAAAGATACACCTTGTTAGAGTGAGAAACTTTCAACCTTTTAGAGTTATTAGTTAATTCAGTGTCAATTAGTAAGTACATCTTTGGTTTAATTAAATATAGGTTTCCATCCATCCATCTAGAACAAATAAAAGACTAATTTTTATGAATATCAACTATTTTAGTAAAAGAAACTGAATAAGAATCTTTTATTAAACAAGCTACCGATATAAGGTTCTTCCTAAAAATAGGAACATAAAAACAGTCTTCCAATAATATAAACCTAAATTTATCAAAATAAAGATAAGCATTTCCCACTGTCTCAGCCACCACTAATCTACCATCTCCAGTCCGTAACAAGAGGCTCCTATCATATAGACTTTTACTTTTGACGAACCCCTGTATAGAAACACAAATATGATTAGTGGCTCCTGAATCTATGACCCAAGTGTCTTTTGATTCTTCCACCAAACACGCTTCTAGATAAAGAAGTTCCTTACCTTCCTTGCCCTTGGCGGCTAGGAATTCCCGGCAAGCCTTCTTGAAATGACCTACCTTCCCACAGTGGAAGCACTTGGACTGTAAGTACCGCCCCGTTTATGTAACTTAATTTCCATATAATGAGAAATTTAGGAATAATTTGATGCCTTTTAATGCAAATTTGAAGAACACGGTCAGGTACACGGCCATGTAAATAGCCATGTACTGTTCAGACTATTCCAATGTTAGAAGCCATTTGAGTGAACAGGGCTGTGTAGAGTAACATGGTCAGGTACACGGTGGTATAAGTGACCATGTACTGCTCGGGTTGATGAATGTGTAGAAAGCTATGTCCTAGGACGCAACCATGTTAAGAAAATTCAACCAGTACACGCCCATGTAAGAACCCGTGTAGAAGGCCGTGTATTGAGCAGACAGCCGCTATAAAGACTCTTATAATGCGTGAAACCTAATTACCATGAAATAAGTAATTAAGTTGAAAAAGATAGTATATTTTCTAGTTGAATAGATTAAACAAGAACAGTGATGTTTAATTACTATTCATACAGTGAAAGGGGCGACCGACAGTGAAATCGGCCCACCCTATTATGTGTATAAGATGCCCAGTATCAGGAAACTGGTCTAGATGACCATTTCCTAACACAAGACTGGTGAACAAATCACCAGAACACTCGGACTGAACATCTGAGCGCAACAACGATAAAAACCCTAGTAGGGGTATGGTTTCGAGAACAATGGTCTAGATGACCTATTCTCGCCCAGAAACTGTCAAAATCGAAGTCAGAATACTCAGACTAGTCAATTAAGTAGAAAACAATGGGTAGTGAATAGTAGAAACGCAGTGTCAGGTTAATGGCCAAGACGACCCTAATCTGGCATAAAACTGATATATTAACAGTCAACAGACTCAATCTGATCAATTGAGCATAAAACGAGAATTTTTGTTTGAGAGATATGCAGTATCGGGAAGAGGGTCAAGACAACTTTTTCTCACCCCAAAACTGATATATTTAGACTCAGAACGCCTAAATTAGTCAATCAGACACCTGATAAATTTTTTTGAGATGGGATCACACAGATCCTGAAAATTAGCAGACGACCTCAGATGGATGTAAAACTAATAAATTTGAAATCAGCACATCCAAATTAGTCAAGAGAGACTGTGTTTGAAATTTCACACAACAACATCTCGTTTTGCATGCATAAGGATAACACAATGTAGACGCAACTATAGTATAGAAAATAAATAGTAAAATGGACACAGAATGAGCTCATAAGTAGTACAACCCAACCAGGAATGATCAGTATAAAAATCGGATTTAGAAAATCTAATTTCGGGTGAAAACTAGAACACTGCCTAGAAAGAACCAAACACCGCGGTAGAAAATTAGACTGCAAAGAGAAGCAAATGCAGATGAATTTTACCCCTTAAAATCTGTGTATCCTAGTTGCAAAAGCAACTAAAATTGGCTGCAAAAATAGCCCCGAAGGTGGTGTTAAAATAATCAAATAGGTATGATATCTTTTGATTAAAATAAGCAAGATTTCCATCACATGCCAACAATAAAATTTTTTTTTAATTTGGCCTTCCCCATGCGCGCAGCCCTCAGCCTTTGTGAGGCTAAAATGGGCAGATTTTTGTTCCCCAATTAGGCAAAAAATGTGGATAATTAAGTGAGCTTAGTCTAAGTAAGATGGGTTAGATTTGCCTATAAAAGGCATGCATGACCTAAGGGTGCCACATTCTTACTTTTGCACCAAAAATACAACTCTTCTTCCTCTTCCTTTTCTTGCTACAGCCGACCATTCCACAACCCCCAAACCCATCATTTTCAAGCCAAAAATCTAGCCAAAAGCTTACCAAAATTTAGCCCTTTCAAGCTTGTGTTAGGAGGTTTTCATTCCAAGCCATTTCAAGTGCACCCAAGGGTAAGATTCTAGACCAATCCTTGTGTTTTTAGTTATTATTTTGGGTTGATGTTAAAAGAAAATTTTTGGTGTCATTTCTAGCACAAGTTAACACCAAACTCCCTTGGTTCACATGGCCATTTTAGTCACTAAAGCTTTGATTCAATGTGCTTGGTTCATAGCACGAGAGGTAAAACCGAAAACCCTCCCTTTTTGTGGTTAGTAATTTTTAAGTTTTTGATCAAGGAATTTATGTGTATTTATTTATGCAATGGGTTGTAATAAATTTATTTTGAGCCCTTAGCTTTTCATTTTTAAGTTTATATGGTTGTGTGGTTATGATTTAATTTTTATGGATGGATATGTGTATGTGTGGACATTTTAGTGGCTGGATACAAATCTATCCCCAGATTTAGGCCATGGGTTTTGCCCATTTTGACCATGTTAGATTTCGAATTTGGGATTTGGTAAAACATGGAGTTTTAATAAAATTTTGTTACGGTCGTTTTTGTATCAAATAGATTTCGGCAGAAAATGACACTAAAATAGGTTTTTCGAGTGGTTTTCATTCAGTGTCCAACACTGGGACTAAAAATCCGAGCCCAGGAATAGTCTCAGGTTTTGTTAAAAATGATCCACTAAGAGTCCAAACCGGATCTTGGGCTCAACATCAAAGTTGTAGATCTCGTCGAAATCTTTAAGGCAATATATGAATGTTTTGAAAATTTGGCCGTTTCAGGTTTCAAACAGAGCTGTTTTTAAAATAGTGTAAAACTAGAAACTTTTCAAAAATTGGGCATAAGTAGCTACGGGTTTAGTGAGTTTAGGAGCAAATTTACAAACTAAGTCGTTTCAAACACATTTTTAAAATAGTTTCGGTAAGTGGTCCAAAGACCACCTTTAAAATGCAAACACCAAATGTATTCTAACCTTTTTAAAATAAGGATATGGTTTTAATAAAACGCTTCCACCTTCCAACGGGGTGACAAGGGGATGGTTTCAAAGCAAATAATTTTCCCAAATTCTTATAAGGCAACCAAAACAATTTTTCAAAATAAAAAAATAGAGGTAGCCTAGTAGGCTACCACATTAAACAAGCTTAGTAACCCGGCAAGCTACCAAGTCAACAATGTGCGAGGTAACCGATCAGTTGACTAGTCAGTCAACCAGTCAAGGATCAAGTTTGAACGATATAGTGAGGAACGATGATTAATTTGTTAAGTAGACAACTTAATCAAACATGATATAAGTTAGATACTAAATTCCCAAAGTAGAACAGTTGGTTACCAATGGACCTTGGTATTCTACAACGATACAAGTTACGGTCACTAACAATAGTAGTGACCTAAGAATGACGATAATTAATTTATTGGGTAATAAATTAATTAACCAAGTATAAGGAATTAAACTACCAAAAGAGAGCAAGTTAGTACCGATGGCTATCGGTACCATATGCAGTATCTGCTTTAGTCACTAATAGTATTAGTGACTCAGCAAGATTATTGATGAGATATGTTATTGATGACAGGTAGTTACCTATAAGTTTACTAAGGTGAGAGTACAAGTTTGTTGCAAACTAGGTAAGTACAACTCTGCCTACAGCATAAGCAAAATGATTTTAAATGATGATTTTTTTTACATTATGTTAAGTATGCATACCATGCACAAGTTGTTGTACAGCATGTATAAGAGCATATAGTTTCACAATCGCATAGATTGATGAAAGAACAAGTTAGATGTCATACATCCCGATTGTGTAAGATTAGGGACAGCTTAGTAGAGCATATGGCTAGATCAGATAAACAAGACAAAAATTAATAAGCGTGTCGTACCGGCCTTTTTCGTTGAAAAGGTTTTTTTCAAGTTAAAGTAAGATGAGATGAGCCTTCGTTGACGGCTCTTAAGTGATCACGGGCGTTTCCGATGATCTGCGCGTACTCGGTACTGACACACGAGCCCTGAGCTAGACATAGGAAAGAAAAAGAATATTGAAGCATAAATGAGCATAACTGGATCATGCATTATTCACAGTATGCATTAGTTATAGTTCATTATGCTTTTAGTTATAGTAAAGATGCATTCAATACCTAATGTTTTCTTTATGCATACAGTATGTAATGCTCCACATTCAGTGATATGTGTTGCTCTGGTATGTGGAATGTTTCAGTGAGATGTGTTGATTTATGACATGCTTATATGGTTTTAAGTATGTTTTATGATTTAAACATGTTTTGCGGACGACATGTTATACTTACTAGGTATAAAGCTCACAGTGTGTATTCATGCTATAGGTAAGCGCCCTATGGCTTAAACACCAATAGGCGATGACAGCGGCAGAGGCGGATGTGAGGGCAAGGTTATGGATACCACCACGAGTTTAAACTTCCGCATAGTAACTGTATATTTGAATAGTATATTTCGGATAGTATATTGTGAGTTGTAATTAGATAAAGAATTTTAAAGGTATGTATGTATATATAAATGAACTCCCTATGATTTGGACTTCGTATTTTAATAGTAGATGTATGTGAATAATAAATACGTACACATATAAAAAAAATATCCCTAAAATTATGGTATCTAAGTTAATAAGTTTAAGTAAGTATTAAGGGTTTGCAAGTAAATATAAGTATCAGTATAAGTAGTAGTTTTTAAGTGGCGATCTGGGCCACTCAGGCTACGAGGCATCACAGTTGGTATCAGAGCAGTATCCTGCCATCTACCTCACATCGTCGCATGCCTACCTCATTTGTCCAAGTAAGTTAGATGTTTGTTTTATAGAATTGGTCTGTGAGTTGACATTTACATTATACTAAGAGATAATGGCCGCACCGATTGACCCCCGTTAAGTACAAGAAGATCAACAAGCGAGCCTGGCTTTCGCTGTTATGCGACCAGACCTATACGACGGTCGTCGCTCATATGAACTTCCGTATTGGATCCACCACATGGAGGTTATTTTCAAAGCGTGCCATATTTCACCTCGCCTACAGGTGGTATTGGCCAGTAGCCGGCTGGAGGTGTAGGAATAAAATTGGTAAAAACGCATCAGAGTGGCGTAGCGAAACAATAAAAATTTTTCAAGATCGTTAAATATCTCGTGATGCCAAATACAATAAATTAACAACAATAAAACTTATACCTCAAGAGGACGCCAACTGTAGAAGGAGAATGACTGGAGGGCTTCAACCAACTAGCCTTCTCTACTATTCTCCAATTCCTAGATGGCAGAGTGTGTGGGCACTCGGTTCCTCGACTGGTATGCTAGCACTGCTAGTCTTCTTCCGACCACCCAGATCTCTAAAGAACTTATTGTCATGGTGAGTTGTGCAACAATAAGCCTGCTCACCTGGGAGTCTGTGGTCTGAGAGAACTGGAGTGACATGACCTCTATTTATAGACTTCCATGAGATGATCCTCTGAATTCGAATTGGATTAGGAGAAGATTTTCTCCCTTATCCACAACCAAAAAATTCAAATTTTCTAGGACCAATAACCATCAAAAGATTTCGGCCATTTTGGGATCTTTGCTTTTAAAATTCAAACAGGATTTTTACTTGAATTTTATCTCCTCACTGATTAACAAAAATCGAATTTCCTAAGGCCATAAACCTGTCCAGATTCATCCATTAAAGTGTGAGGAGAATCAAAATCTAAATAGGATTTTCTAGCTTGAATTTTATCTCATCCTTATCCAATCAAAAAACCAAAAATCCCCTTGAGATTTTCCTCAAAATTTCAGCCAATCTTAGGTAGGAGAGAATCCCAATTCAACTGCGATTGAAACTTGAATTTTTCCCTGAACCTTATCCACAAAAACCAAATTATCTAGGAGGATTTTCTTCAACTAATTTTAGGCCACTTTTGTTAGAATTAGGATTCAAAATTCAAGTAGGATTCAAATAAGATTTTCATCTCCTTTATCCAAATCAAAACCGAATTTTCTCTTGTGGATAGACCAAAATAAATTCGAATCCTATATCGATTGTGATTCAAAATTTGAATTTCAAATTTCAAAGTTCAAATTTCAAAATTCAAACTTCAAATTCAAATTTCAAATTTAAATTTCAAATTCAAATTTCAAATTCAAATGTCAAATTCGAATTTCAAATTTAAATTTCAAATTCAAAATTGAAATTTCAAATTTCAAATTTCAAAATTCAAAATTCAAAATTCAAAATTTAAATTTCAAAATCCACAAAAAGTTGTATTTCAAATTTTTTGTTCTCGTGGATAATTTTCTACAACTCCAATCTGATCTCAAATAAAATCATGGCAACTTTATTTGGAGTTCGAATAATTGTGTACTCTATTATCCAAAACAAAATATGAATTCAACTGGAGAGAATCTTGTCTACCATTCTAATACTATATCAACACCAGCCATGCATAATCAACTAGCCAATAAGCATACACAAATCAATTTGCCAACCGTTAAGGAATTATGTGGAGCTAGTAGAGGGACCAATTGGACATATATAATCAGGCTCCAGTAAATCCATATGATCATCATTCTGTATCGAACAACTCAATCATATGATCACTAATTTCAGAGTCACACCACTATAAACCTGAAACTGAACTCCCAATCATATACTGTATTATGTAAGCCTGTGACGAGCTACTGTCCAATGACCTTGTCATATATGCAAAACCCTCATATGATATCCATGATCAACCTTAGGTCAAAGTCCGTTTAATCCTACTAATCAGGCTATCTTAAAGTTCTATTATACTACCGAATAAGAAAATGATTATTCACCATATGTGAATAAAAAGTCATCTGCCCAGCAGACGACCTAAGGCCTTGTCCATTTTTCACATCCAGTATAATGCCTTTAAGAGGATACCTTTAACTCCTTGGAGCTATGATTCCGATATCTGTAAATAAACCCTTCATCGTATACAAATCATGCACCCAACAAACTGGTCTATAAGCTTACTACCTCTGAGACGCTTTAGCGATCGGAACATCAAAGTACACAAGTCATATACATGAAGTAGTTCATTTACTCAAGATTAAGGTTATTGCATAATGAACATTAAAAGTAGATTGATCCACTCATAGCCGACTACGTAGATCAATCACACTTTAGTCCCGGTCTAACATGTCACCACCAAGCAACATATCTGTGTCTCTACTTGGGAGTCTATGCTCCAGACAGTCAAGACAAACTGTCCCCACCATGGGTTTAGACAACACAATAGTCTTAACATGAGTAAGATGCTCGGTCTAACCCCACAGACTACAGATCTTAGTTTAGACCGCTTACTTTAGAACATTGTCTTCTCGCATACAAAAGTCCATTGCATGCAACGTTCTAACAGTTTTAACA
The DNA here is from genome assembly GCA_035233585.1 of Antiaris toxicaria. NCBI lineage: Eukaryota > Viridiplantae > Streptophyta > Magnoliopsida > Rosales > Moraceae > Antiaris > Antiaris toxicaria. Next base: position 26,888,748 of record CP141154.1, read on the forward strand.
CAAGCAGTCAGTGAGCCATATTTGCTTACATTCACTTTAACATATAAATAGAATAAGGACAAACAACAATGTAATGAATAACCTCTATATATAATTTTATTATCCAGTTCAAAATAAATACATCAATATGTCTCTCATGATTAGGGCATTTCCTAACAATCTCCCACTTGTCTTAAGCCAGTAGATGTGCCATGTTATGCATCCCCATCGCCTCTATATGCCTCTCAAAGCTTCTAGCCACCAAAGTCTTAGTAAAGGGATCGATAATGTTGTCCTTGGATGCTATTTTACATACATCTATTTGTCTTATCTCCACGTGCCCTCTAATAATGTGATACCTCCGATCTATGTGCTTGGTCCTCTTGTGGTACCGAGATTCCCTTGTGTTGGCAATAGCCCTAGTGTTATCACAGTAAAGTGTGATAGGCTTGTCAACACTCGGAATGACCTCAAGATCTCTAAAGAACTTGCAGAGCCAAACCTCTTCTTTAGATACCTCAGCCACAGCCACATCCTCATCCTCCATCGTAAAGTCAGCTGTGCAACCCTGCTTCACGCTTTTCCACACAATGGCACCTCCTCCGAGTAAGAACACTGATCCTGATGTCGATTTCCTCAAATCCTTGCAAGTCTGAGCCCGTGTATCCTACGGGTGTTAGGTCCCCTCTAGAATATACCAGCATATAATCCCTCGTTCTCTTAAGATACTTGAGTATATACTTTACTGTTTGCCAGTGCTTGGTTCCAGGATTCGCTTGATATCGACTCACCATACCTACTGCGAAACATACGCTCTCTTTCTTCCGATGTCTTGGGGCAGTCATCCAATGAAAGAGTTAGACTAGTAATGGAAGGTTGTGAACCTTTCTTTGCCTCTTGCATTGCATATTTGTCAATTATTTTATCCATGTATGAAGCCTGGGATAATGCTATCATTTTGTTCTTTCGATCTCTAAAGAGACGAATGCCTAGAATATAATTAGCTTCTCCCAAGTTCTTCATGTCAAACTGCTGGTGCAACCAAAGCTTAACCGATGATAAGTTTCCTACATCATTCCCAATGAGCAGTATATCATCGACATAGAGTACTAGAAAGACCACTTTACCATCCTTAATACGTTTATAAATATAGGGTTTATCAACGTTCTGTTCAAAATCGAATGTCTTGATTGCTTGATCAAATCTATGGTTCCATAAGTGGGATGCTTACTTTAATCCATAAATGGATCTAAGCAACTTGCAGACTTTTCTTTCTTGGCCTTTTGTCACGAACCCTATGGGCTGTATTATGTAGATACATTCCTCAAGATGATCATTCAAGAATACCGTCTTGATGTCCATTTACCAGATCTCATAATCAAGAGCTGCAGTAATGGACAAAAGAATACGGATAGACTTCAGTATAGCAACAGGTGAAAAGGCTTCATCGTAATCGATTCCAGCCTTTTGCGTGTACCCCTTTGCAGTCAGTCTAGCTTTGAAAGTTTCTACTATCACTTCCGCATCCTTCTTTCTTTTGTAGACCCACTTACATCTAATGGGTTTTATCCCATCCGGTAGATCTACAAGTTCCCAAATAGAGTTGGATTTCATAGAATCCATCTCATTGTTCATAGCCTGTTTCTAAAATTTAGAATCAACATCATTTATAGCTTCATCATGAGTGACCGGATCATCCTCATGCTCATGAGTCTCTGCCTGGTATAGCTCAGCATCATACATGAAGAAATTAGGCTTCTTTGAAACCCTCCCACTACGACGAGGCACCCTAAGTTGTTGATCGTCTACATGTCTTTTACTGAAACTCGGACTTGCATCCAAGACTGAAACCTGTGGAGTAGTTTTTTTACCTGATAACTCCTCTAGCACCATTTTGCTTCAAGGCTTAAATTCATTCATGTAACTTTCCTCCAAGAATGTAGCATGAGTTGAAACAATGACTTTTTATTCCTTCGGATTATAGAACAGACCTCCCTTAGTTCCCTTCGGATACCCTACAAACATGCATAATTCTGATCTTGATTTCAACTTCTTTGTATCCCCATCCAGTACATGTGCCAGGCAGCCCCATATTCTCATATGTCCAACGGAGGGCTTACTGCCACACCACAATTCATATGAAGTCTTAGGAATTAACTTGCTTGGAACCTAGTTCAGAATATAGCATGCCGTTTATAATACATATCCCCAAAATGATAACGGTAGCGTTGAATAACTCATCATAGACCGTACCATATCCAATAAGGTTCTATTTCTCCTTTCAGCTACACCATTCTATTGTGGCATACCAGGTGCAATCAATTAGGATAATATCCTATTCTCTACAAGATGTCCTAGAAATTCATCGGAGAGGTATTCGCCACCTTGATCAGATCGAAGTGTCTTTATGGATTTACCCAATTGCTTTTCCACTTCCGCACGAAACTCTTTGAACTTATCAAAGGTTTTGCTCTTGTGGTGTATCAGGAACACATATCTATACCTCGAGTAATCATCTATAAAGGAGACATAATACTCGAACCCTTCTCATGCTGTGACCTTCATGGGGCCACATACGTCAGTGTGCACAATTTCTAAGAGTTCCTGAGCCCTAGTACCCTTAGCTCCAAAAGACCTCTTAGTCATCTTACCTTCAAGACAAGACTCACATTGAGGAAGACGTACCTCCTCCAGAGATTCTAGAGGACCGTCCTTCACTAACCTTTGAATCTTATCCTGATTAATATGACCAAGTCTTAAATTCCAAAGATACGCCTTGTTAGAGAGAGAAACTTTCAACCTTTTAGAGTTATCTATTAATTTGGTGTTAAGCAGTGAGTACATCTTGGGTTTGATCAAATACCGGTTTCCATCTATCCATCCAAAACAGATAAAAGACTTATTTTTATGAATATCAACTCTTTTACTAAAAGAAACTGAATAAGAATTATTTATTAAACAAGCTACCGATATAAGGTTCCTCCTAAAATTAGGAACATAAAAACAGTCTTTTAATAATATAAACCTAAATTCATCGAAATAAAGATAGATGTCTCCCACTGCCTCAGCCACTACCAAGCTATCGTCGTCGGTCCGCAACGAGAGGCTCCTATCATGTAGACTTCTCGTTTCCATAAACCCCTACATAGAAACACAAACATGATTAGTGGCACCCGAATCAATGACCCAAGTGTCTTTTGATTCTTCCACCAAACACGCTTCTAAATAGTGAAGTTCCTTACCTTCCTTGCCCTTAGCGGCTAGGAATTCGTGGTAAGCCTTCTTGAAATGACCTACCTTCCCACAGTGGAAGCACTTGGACTTTTTAAGGTCGCTGGGCTTCTTATTCTTCTTCTTCTTCTTCCTATCCGAGACAGGAGGATTAGAAGAACTGGAAGCTGTTTGCTTCTTATTTGGCCTCTTCCTCTTCCGTGAGGGTTTGGAAGATTTCGCCAAATTAGCCTGTCCTTTGGGTTGGATCGCATCCTCATCCCTATTCATCTACTCATAAGCTTGGAGTTGCTTCATGAGCTTGGTGAGTCCTAACTCCCTTATCGCCAGATTTTATGCGGCCTTAAACTCCACAAAATCTTTTGATAGAGTTTTGAACACCGTCTCGATCTGGGTGTTGTAGTCCAGTTCAGCACCGTTCTCGGCAACCTCAGCAAAGAATCCTATTAGAGTGATCATATGGTCCTTTACCGGAGTACCTACCTTTTGCTTAGAGTTCGTAATGCTGGTGATTGCAGATTGTCGAGCCAATTTACTTGGCCTCCGAACATGTCTTCCAGATTTTCCATGATCTCCCTAGCAACTTGATAAGTCTCATGCTGCTTTTGTAAAGCACTCGTCATGCTAGCAAGAATGTAGCATCGAGCTATCTTATTGGATTTTCTCCAACAAGTATAGGCAACCAAGACCTCCTCAAGCGGTGTGTCAGGTTTGGGCCTAGGTGGGCATGGTTCGTCCAGCACGAACTTGTGTCTCTCGCAAATGAGAACTATCAGTAGATTTCTTTTCCAGTCTTTATAATTATCATCATTTAGCTTATTTTCAGTAAGTATTGAAATGAGGGGTGTCGGTGACATTTTAAACTGAAATAAAATTATACTAGACATCATTACAAAGTCCAAGCAAATATACAAATAATTTAGCAAATAAAACATATAAATATGTTCCTACATGAAACTTGGAAAAACATGTAGTATTGCAACGGTAATTCTCAGCACCTATTGCCCCAAGTCACCGAGAGGTGGTCATGAGACAAATAGCCAGAACATGGACCCCGTCTAATTAATATATGTTGCCTTAAATCCTCCAAGGTTAAGACATATATTAATAACCACTTATTTTAGCCACCAGTTTAGTTAACAGAGATTCTAGGGAAAGTTAATAACTAAATGAGTCTTGAGTGTATAACCATTGTTTACGTAGCCCGATCCACGTCCTACCAAGCCACTGAGGGGTGGTCATGAATAGAATCGTACCCAAACACGTTTTCCACATAGGAGATCCAACCTAGTATACTGGCGGTGGTAAACACCTAGTGAGGAGTGTGGTCAGGGTAGAACTGACATGAGGCGTTACCATGCTTTCACATATGGATCAACAATGGAGGCTATGGGTTTTGTTTGAAACCCTCTCGCACTCAATATTTTGAAAAACATGCAAATTTTGACAAATATGTATGATCAATATAATATGAGCAGCATTCACCCATCCTATATGACATGTTATCAAATATGCATACAAAACATCCATCAGTACATATTTATACATCCATGACATATCATAGAAAAAATAATTGACGAAATAACCGAGCCATGGTTCCATCCTAGAACAAAGAAAATAAAGATTACAAAATTCCATCCAAAGCATTCTTTAGGTCTTGAATTTTGTTCCGTCTTCTTGTATCCATCTTTATGTAGCCTCTTCATTTATTTCTCATCTCAAGAATCATTTAAAATTTAAATCTCAAAATTTAAATTTCAAATTCAAATTTTAAACAATTTTAAATATCATGTGTAATAATATGTAATTTTAAAAAATTTAAAATTTTTAATTACATATTTTTAAACATGATTTAAAAATTAAATCTTAGATTTAAAAATCAAAATTTTTCGATTTTTGATCCATCGGCCCCACGACCCCCAGAGGTTGGCATCTGCAGTGGGCAGCCCACAGCCTGGGCGCAGCTATGCGGGCTGCACGCCCGGGCGCTACTGCAGCGCGCCAAGTTGCAGGCGACGCCTGCAGCCATGGGCTGCAGTCCAGGGGCTCGGCCAACCCCTAGAAGGGCCACGACCACCCTCGGCTGCAGGCGGAGCCTGCAGTCGTGGGTGGTGCAGCCTTGGAAAGGGGCTGCCGCAGCCCCATCCTGCTCGAGGGTTGGGGCTGCAGCCCTACCAAGGCCGATGGCCTATCCCAAGGGGGGTGTCCTCGATTTTCGTGCCATATTCCAATTTACCCATTAGGACCTCCAAAAATTAATTTGAATCCTAATTAAATTAGAATTTTCCTCACAATCAAAATTTCAACTTTTAAATTAAATTTAGCTGTTGGGAAAAATAAATTACGGTCTTCAAATTTCAATCTCCTCCAAAATAATTACATAAAATTTCCTAAACTGTTTCCTGTGTACAAAAATTCTAATCATAATAATTCTAAGAGACAAAAAATTAAAATCCATAGGGAAATTACGGTGATTATAAACCAATCCCATGATTACATAAAAATTCCTAAATACAATTTTCTAAATTCTAAGGAACCATAACCAGCATAAAACAAGCACGCTTATAATAATTTAAAAAATTAAAATAACCACATACTACATACATAATACATAATAACAGCATAAAAGAATCCTAGAATTCCACTCTCTAAATATCAAATCCATACATAAATAAAAAGACTAACTAATTGTCTAATTTATGTACATGGCATAGTCACGAGATAGCTCTGATATCAATTATAGGAATAAAATCGGTAAAAACGCATTAGAGCGGCGCAGCGGAACAATAAAAATTTTTCATGATCGTTAAATATCTCGTGATGTCATATACAATATATTAACAACAATAAAACTCATACCTCAAGAGGACGCCAACTGTAGAAGGAGAATGACTGGAGGGCTTCAACCAACTAGCCTTCTCTACTATTCTCCAATTCCCGGATGGCAGAGTATGTGGGTACTCGGTTCCTCGACCAGTATGCTAGCACTGCTAGTCTTCTTCTGACCACTCAGATCTCTAAAGAACTTATTGTCACGGTGAGTTATGCAACAATAAGCCTGCTCACCTGAGAGTTTGTGGTCTGAGAGAACTGGAGTGGCAGGACCTCTATTTATAGACTTGCATGAGGTGATCCTCTGAATTCGAATTGGATTAGGAGAAGATTTTATCCCTTATCCACAACCAAAAAATCTGAATTTTCTAGGGGCCAATAACCATCAAAAGTTTCAGCCATTTTGGGATCTTTGCTTTTAAAATTCAAATAGGATTTTTACTTGAATTTTATCTCCTCACTGATTAACAAAAACCAAATTTCCTAAGGCCATAAACCTGTCCAGATTCATCCATCAAAGTGTGAGGAGAATCAAAATCTAAATAGGATTTTCTAGTTTGAATTTTATCTCATCCTTATCCAATCAAAAAAAGGAAAATCCCCTTGAGATTTTCCTCAAAATTTCGGCCAATCTTAGGGAGGAGTAAATCCAAATTCAACTGCGATTGAAACTTGAATTTTTTCCCGAACCTTATCCATAAAAATCAAATTATCTAGGAGGATTTTCCTCAACTAATTTTCGACCACTTTTGTTAGAATTAGGATTCAAAATTCAAGTAGGATTCAAACAAGATTTTCCTCTCCTTTATCCAAATCAAAACTGAATTTTCACTTGTAGATAATCCACTAAAAATTTGAATCCTATATGGATTGTGATTCAAAATTTGAATTTCAAATTTCAATTCAAATTTCAAAATTCAAACTTTAAATTTAAATTTCAAATTCAAATTTCAAATTCAAATTTCAAATTCAAATGTCAAATTCGAATTTCAAATTTAAATTTCAAATTCAAATTTCAAATTCAAAATTTAAATTTCAAATATCAAATTTCAAAATTCAAATTTCAAAATCCACAAAAAGTTGTATTTCAAATTTTTTGTTCTCATGGATAATTTTCTACAACTCCAATCCGATCTCAAATAAAATCATGGCAACTTTATTTAGAGTTTGAATAATTGTGTACTCTATTATCCAAAACAAAATATGAATTCAACTGGAGAGAATCTTGTCCACCATCCTAATCCTATGTCAACACCATCCATGCATAATCAACTAATCGATAAGTATACACAAATCAATTTGCCAACCGTTAAGGAATTATATGGAGCTAGTAGAGGAACCAATTGGACATATATAATCGGGCTCCTGTTAATCCATATGATCATCACTCTTTACCGAACAACTCAATCATATGATCACTAGTTTCAGAGTCACACCACTATAAACCTGAAACTGAACTCCCAATCATATACCATATTACGTAAGCCTGTGATGAGTTACTGTCTAATAACCTTGTCATATAACCCTCATATGATATCCATGATTAACCTTAGGTCAAAGTCCATTTAATCCTACTGATCAAGCAATCTTAAAGTTCCATTATACTACCGAATAAGAAAATGATTATTCACCATATGTGAATAAGAAGTCATATGCCCAGCAGACGACCCAATACCTTGTCCATTTTTCACATCCAGTATAATGCCTTTAAGAGGATACCTTTAACTCGTTGGAGCTATGATTCCGATATCTGTAAACAAACCCTTCATCGTATACAAGTCATGCACCAAATGAACCGGTCTATAAGCTTACTACCTTTGAGACACTTTAGCCATTGGAACATCATAGTACACAAATCATATACATGAAGTAGTTCATTTACTCAGGATTAAGGTTATTGCATAATGAACGTCAAAAGCAGATTGATCCACTCATAGCGAACTACATAGATCAATCACGCTTTAGTCTCGGTCTAATATGTTACCACCAAGCAACATATCTGTATCTCTTCTTAGGAGTCTATACTCCGGACAGTCAAGACAAACTATGCCCACCATGGGTTTAGACAACATAATAGTCTTAACATGAGTTAGATGCTCGGTCTAACCCCACAGAATACAGACCTTAGTTTAGACCGCTTACTTTAGAACATTGTCTTCTGGCATATAAAAGTCTGTTACATGCAACGTTCTAACAGTTTTAACACAAACAGTCAGTGAGCCATATTTGCTTACATTCATTTTAATATGTAAATATAATAAGAACAAACAGCAATGTAATGAATAACCTCTATATATAATTTTATTATCTAGTTCAAAATAAATACATCAATATGTCTTTTATGCTTAGGGCATTTCCTAACGGGAGGGACTAGCAATGGAATGATGGAATGAACGATGCAGGATCAGGGATCCCACAATGCAATGGGTCGAGTTCTGCCGAGACCTCTGTAATTCCAATGGCCCAGCTAGAGATGTTGATATCTAGAATAACATGTACGAGAGGAGATACCAGGTCCTCTCTAGCATCTGGAATGTTTGTGAAGGAGAGGCCATGACACATTACTATCAGAGGTTTTTGGATGCCTTATTACCTTACATCCTTTTAGACAGATCGTTTGCAGAGGTAGTTGACCTATTGTGGGAAAGGACTCCGTGGTATGTGAGGGACCTCGTCCACTACCCTCTACCAGCATAAAGACCTGAGATGCCTTGCTTGGGAAATAGTGGATGCAAAGAGGGAAGCACTCAACCCCGGAAACCCTACACTAATTAAGACATTGCAGCAGCCGCTGACATGGGAGGCAACCCGATAGACCCTGCACCCCAATCAGTCGATGAAGAGTTCATGGCCGAACACCAGCTCGAAGCACCTGAGGACAATAGGGAACCAATGGAAGAACCTGAGCCAACCCCTCTGTCTCCCGAACACCACATAGCAGGGGACAATGACAAGGCTCTCCCCGATGCCCAACCCAATGATGAAGGGGAGGAGATCCTCGATCACTTCAGTGATGATAAGTGGATGGGGATGTATGAACCCTAAGTCATTATCGCCAGCTACGATAAAGCTAGTATCATCTAGGGAGACGAAGAGGAGGACCCAGAGGAGTTCCCGCTCAGCGTCGGTGATGTTGAAGAGATGTTTGATGCCGAATCAGGAGTGTCCTCCATGTAGTAGTAACCCTTCCGTGGGAATTTTAGTTATGTAATTGTATAGAGGGAAACAGTAGCTTTCCCAGTCAGACTTAGCTTAATGTACATATTGGGATTGTATATTAGGAAGTATGCATCACTCCCGCTAAACTAGAAGCTTGTACATATTTTTGAGTAATATTATGAAACGCAGTATTGTTTCACCCTGAAGGCCTAAATTTGATGATTTCCACACATGTCAATAGCGTAACAAAAAGTGCAGGATGAATCTTGGTACTCAGATGATGTTCAATGCAATGCGATAATTGTATTAAACATCACAGTATGAGAGAAAGGAAGATTTATATGCATACCTATCAGTAAGATTGTTAAGTAAGAAAAATATATGTGATACGAGTCCCAAGTACAGAATTTAAAAGACTTAGTGTGTGTTTGGTTTTGTTTCCAAAACAGATTTCACGATTTCCTAGATTTCACGATTTCAAAATCGGTGTGAAATTGTGTTTGGTTTGTATTGTTTTTGAAAACAGTTTTCAAAACGAATCCAAAATCTCCTTTGTTCCTAACGTAAAATTGAAAACGACTTTTAGTCGTTTTCTCTGATTTCATTTTTTCCATTTCTCCCATTTCTTTGAGTTAATTATTATGGTTAATTAAGATTTAATTGATATAGTAATTACTTAAATATTATAGTTATTAATTTTTAATTCATTTTTCAATTAAAAAATTTTATTAATTTTTAATTTTTGGTATTCATAATAAATTTTTTTTAAAATCAAACATAAATATGTTTTTATAAAATACTTATAAAATGACTAGTTTTCAAAAATATAACCAAACACAGTTTCACTTTTTTGTTTCTCAAAACATACACTCAGAAAATAAAACCAAACACAATTTCAGAAACGTTCTCAGAATTGTTTTCAAAATGATCTCAAATTCAAAGAATTTGTAAACATAACAGATTTCAAAAACAATACCAAACGCTACCTTATGTTTTCTTTTCCTACTATGTGATAGGGTTACCTAGGAAACCATGGCAAGAACGAGATCTCAATCCAATCAAGCCAGCCAAGAAGATGAATTAATGACACAGCTCACAGTCATGTGAGATATGATGCTAAGCCAGTAACAGGAACTTGCTCAGCTCAAGTAGCAATTGAACCAGCAAACTCAAGCACCGCAGACGATAGGAGTGCTAGTCCAAGAAGCTCCAGCAGCTTTCGATACTCCAAGGGAGCAAGCAGCTCCTCCAGTCCTGACAGCATTAACACCCCCAGCAGTTACAGTCCCTTCGGTAGCCAATGCCCTTCTACCGACCCCTAGGGAAGGCGATTTGTACGAGAAATTCCAGTGCCTGAAAGTGCCAGAATTCGAAGGAACCATGAATCCTATTGAAGTCGACGACTGGCTGACCAATATCCAGGTCATCTTGGACTTCATAGGATTAACTGACAGGGAAAAAGTGCTATGTGCATCCTTTGCCCTACTCAAGGGAGCACGAAAATGGTGAAAAATAGTGGCCATCAAAAGAAATGTTAATGAGATGAGCTGGGTAGACTTCATTGACGAGTTTAAGGAAATATACTTTAACAACGAGGCCCTAGCAACCTAGTAGGATGAGTTCAATAACCTATACCAAGGTAGCATGACTGTGATGGAGGCGGTCTAAAAATTTGAGCAACTAGCCTAACTCTGCCCAGACCTAGCGCCGACAGAAAAGGAAAAGGTTAGGAGGATGCTGAAGATGTTCAGAATGGACATCACCATCCAAGTCTGCAATGGTAGCCATGAGCCCGTAACTATGGCTGAATGCGTTAGTAGGGTCATCTGAGCTGAGTGTTGGTTAGCTCAAGACAAAGAGAAAAAGCCTCAGATCTTCAAAGCCAAAAAAGAGGAGAAGACATCGGCCAAGCAGACTAAGGGCAGACAGAACCCCGAGACTCAACATAAGGGTCAAAATGTGGGAAACAGCCAACACAATAGGCAATCCCACAACAACAACAAGAGAAAGGGGAACCAAAGTAACTAAGGGCCACAAAGGAACTTTCCCTAAAAGAAGAACAACCGGGGTGAAAATGGCAATCAACACTCGCCATGCTCAAAATATGGGAGGAATCATCCAGGAGAGTGCAAGCAAGGATCCAGTGGCTACTATATATATGGCAAGGAAGGCCACTATGTCTAGAACTGTCACTCCAACCCACAGAATCAGCAAGGTCAAGCCCGCACCACTGGCAGTCAATTGCATGTCACCCAGAACAGGATCAAAGGCCCTTCGATCGCTTAGGGAAGATTAGAGGTACCAGACGCTCAGGGAAGGATCTATGCCCTCACTAGAGAGGATGCAGAAGCTGGGACCTCAACTGTGGTGACAGGTCAGCTTTCTGTCACCAACTCAGCTACTTTGGTTTTATTTGATTCTAAAGCTACGCATTCATTTGCATCATCAAAGTTTGCTAGGAAGATAGACCAGAACGTAGATAGAATGGAATAAACTTTTCGAACTGGTCTTCCCTCAAGGGAAGTTTTGTTGTCTAACTACTAGATACGCCATATGCCAGTAGTTATATGTAGGTGAGAACTGAGTATTAACCTGATCGTCCTTGACATGGACTATTATGACATGATCGTGGGGATGGATTTCCTCACCAAGTACAACGCCGCCATAGACTATCAAAGATGGGAGGTTACCTTTGAACCAATCTGGCACGAAAAGTTTATCTACAAAGGTTTGTCACTAAAACAGCCGAAGATGATGATTTCAGCAATGAAGGCCCACAAGTTGTTATCTCGCGATGCACTGGCTTCCTAGCGCACATAGTGGACAAGACCCAGGAAGTAGAGATTAGACCGGATAGCGTCCCAGTGGATCGAGAGTTCGTGAAAGTGTTTCCAAAGAATCTTCCAAGGCTTCCACTCGAGTGCAAAATATCATTCTAGATCGAGATTTTACTAGGATCAGCCCTATCTCTAAGGACGCCTACAGAATGGCCCCAGCAGAGCTAAAGGAACTCCAAGCCTAGTTGAAGGACTTAATGGACAAGGGTTTCATCCAACAGAGCTGTTCACCATGGGGAGCACCTGTCTTGTTCATGAAGAAAAAGGATGGAACGCTAAGAATGTGCATAGACTACAGAGAATTGAACAATATCACAATAAAGAACAAGTATCCGTTGCCACGGATCAACGATCTGTTCAACCAGCTTCGAGATGCTATAGTATTCTCAAAGATTGACCTACGTTTCGGGTACCACCAGTTGCGAATCAGGGATGCAAACATACCCAAGATAGCTTTCTAAACGTGATATGGACATTACGAGTTCCTTGTTATGTCATTTAGATTGATGAATGCCCCCACAGCCTTCATGGATCTGATGAACGCCCCCGCACCTTCATGGATCTGATGAACCATGTGTTCAAGGACTTCTTAGACAAGTTTGTCATTATGTTTATCGATGACATACTTGTATACTCTAAAATGAAGGAGGAGCACGAAGAACATTTGAGGGCCATCCTACGCAAGCTAAAGGACCATCAGCTTTAGGCCAAGTTCTCCAAGTGCAAGTTTTGGCTGGAGAAGGTTCACTTTCTTCGCCACGTAGTCTCCAAGGAAGGAGTATCAGTAGACCCAATAAAGGTTGAAGCAGTTAGTGCATGGCCAACCCCAAGGAACGTGACAGAGATCTGTAGTTTCCTAGGATTAGTGGGTTATTATCGGCATTTCATTGAAGGTTTTTCAAAGCTAGTCTCACCACTCACAACGCTAACTAAGAAGGAAAAGAAGAATGAGTGGATAGATAAGTGTGAAAGGAGCTTCTAAGAGTTGAAACACAAACTCACAAGCGCTCCGATTCTGACCATACCGGATGCTAGACAAGGATATCTTGTGATTTACAACGATACGTCCAAGATTGGACTAAGGGCCGTACTAATGCTGAATGGTAGAGTGGTCGCATACGCTTCACGACAACTTAAGAACCATGAAAAGAACTACCCGACATACGACTTGGAGTTAGCAGCGATCATTTTTTACGCTCAAGATTTGGAGGTACTACCTATATAGTGTCAAGTGCGAGATTTACATGGACTACCAGAGTCTCAAGTACATCTTCACGCAGAAAGAGCTCAACATGAGGCAGTAAAGATGGCTAGAATTGGTAAAGGATTACGACTATGAGATCCTATACCACCCAAGAAAAGCCAATAAGGTGGCTGATGCGCTAAGTAGAAAGCATTCCTCATCGCTTATGGCTGTTCGTGCCTTACCAGAAGCACTACAAAAGGAGCTACGCTGCAGTGAAATCAAGATATTGACAGTGAGGTTGTCTGAAATGACCCTCTAATCTCCTAGAAGAGATTAAGGCTAGTTAGGACCTCGATTCATCCCTAATCAAACTCAGAAAGGAGGCTATAGAGGACCAAATTTCAAAGTTCAGAGTCTCTAAGGACGGCATACTCGATTACAGAGATAGAGTATGCGTTCCGAAGGATGAGGAACTCAGGAGGCGGATCCTTTCAGAGGCCCACGAAACATCATACTCTGTACATCTAGGGGCAAATAAGATGTATAAGGACTTAAAAGAGAATTTTTGATAGCCTAAATGAAGAATGATGTCACCGAGTTCATTGCAAGATGCCTTACGTATTAAAGGATTAAGGTAGAACACCAACGGCCGGTAGGAGAACTATAGAAAATCGAGCTACTTGAGTGAAAATGGGAACAGATTACAATGGATTTCGTGGTTGGATTGCCTAGGATGTCAAGCAATAACAATGTAATCTGGGTGATTATAGACTGATTGATGAAATCGGCTCGATTTCTAGCTATGAAGCTGAGCTACTCGGTGGAAATATTAGCAGAAATGTATGTAACTCAGATAGTGAGGTTACATGGAGTATTGAAATCTATTATTTCAGATCACAATAGACACTTCACCTCCAAGTTTCAATAGAGCATCCAAGCCTCATTGGGAACTAAGTTGAAGTTTAGCACAGCTTTTCACCCTCAGACTGACGGTCAGTCTGAAAGGACCATAAAAACACTAGAGAATATGTTAAGAGCTTGTGTCCTAGACTTTAAGGGAAACTGGGACCAGAAGCTACCATTAATCGAGTTCTCGTATAATAACAACTACCATCCCTCGATCGGGATGGCACTGTACGAGGCACTCTATGGAAGAAAATCCAGATCTTCGATTCATTGGTACAAGATCAGAGAGAAATAGCTTACCAGCATGGATTTCGTTAAAGATACAATGGTAGACGTGAAGCTTATAAGAGAGAGGCTGGATACAACACATAGTCTCCATAAAAGCTACGTAGACAAACGATGCAGACCCCTCGAGTTTTGAGAAATAGACATAGTTTTTCTCAAGGTGGCACCCATGAAATGGGTGATGCACTTTGGGAAGAAAGAAAAGCTCAGTCCTAGATATATAGGACCCTTCGAGATCCTCGAGAGAGTCGGAAAGGTGGCTTACCGATTAGCGCTTCCTCCCAAATTAGCTTCAGTGCATAATGTCTTCCACGTCTCAATGCTGAAGAAATACGTGCCAGATAGTTCCCATGTTTTGAGCCAAGAGCCGGTTGAAGTCCACGCTACTCTGATGTATGAGGAGAAACTCATGCAGATCCTAGACAACTAAGATAAAGTACCTAGGAATAAGATTATACCACTTGTAAAAGTATTGTGGCAGAACCAAAATATAAAGGAAGCCATGTGGGAACGGGAAGAAGATATGAGAAGAGACTTTCTGGAATTGTTCTAATTTTTGAGGACGAAAATTTTGTAATGAGGGTAGGTTGTAAGGACCGCCCCGTTCATGTAACCTAATTTTCATATAATGAGAAATTAAGGAATAATTTGATGCCTTTTAATGCAAATTTGAAGAACACGGTCAGGTACACAGCCATGTTAACAGCCGTGTACCATTCAGACTATTGCAATGTTAAAAGCCGTGTGAGTGAACAAGGCTGTGTAGAGTAACACAGTCAGGTACACGGCTGTGTACAGCTCGGGTTGAAGAACTGTAGAAGGCCATGCCCTAGGATGCGGCCGTGTTGAGAAAATTCAAACAGTACACGCCCGTGTTGCCTTGCACATGCCCGTGTAAGAACCCGTGTAGAAGACTGTGCATTAAGCAGAGAGCTACTGTAAAGACTCTCGTAATGCGTGAAACCTAATTACCATGCAATAAGTAATTAAGTTGAAAAATACAGTATATTTTCCAGTTGAATAGATTAAACAAGAGTAGTTATGTTTAATTACTATTTATGCAGTGAAAGGGGGGATCGATAGTGAAATCGGTCCACCCTATTATGTGTATAAGTGTGTAAGATGTGCAATATCAGGAAATTGGTCTAGATGACCATTTCCTGACACAAGACTAGTGAACAGATCAGAATGCTCGGCCCGAACATCTGAGCGCAATAGCGATAAAAACCCTAATAGAGGTACGGTGCTGAGAAAAATGGTCCGGATGACCTCTTCTTATCCAGAAACTGACAAAATTAGAGTCAGAAGACTCAGACTAGTCAGTTAAGCAGAAAACAATGGGTAATGAATAGTAGAAATGCAGTGTTAGATTAATGGCCAAGACGGCCCTAATCTGGCATAAAACTGATATTAACAGTCAGTAGGCTCAATCTGGTCAATTGAGCATAAAATGAGAATTTTTGTTTGAGAGATATGTAGCATTGGAAAGAGGGTCAAGACGACCTTTTCTCGTCCCAAAACTGATATATTTAGACTCAGAACGCCCAAATTAGTCAATCAGGCATCTGACACGTTTTTTGAGATGAGGTCACACAGATCCCAAAAACTGGTCCAGACGACCTTAGATGGATGTAAAACTGATAAATTTGAAATCAGCACATCCAAATTAGTCAAAAGAGACTGTGTTTGAAATTTTACACGGGAACCCCTCGTTTTGCGTGTGCAAGGACAACACAGTTTAAATACAACCACAGTATAGAAAATGAATAGTGAAATGGACCCAGAATGGGCTCATAGGTAGTATAGCCTAACTAGGAATAATTAGTATAAAAGTCAGATTTAGAAAATCCAATTCTGGATGAAAACTAGAACACTGTCGAGAAAAGACCAAACACCGCAATAGAAAATTAGACTGCAAAGAAAAGCAAATGCAAATGAATTTTACCCCTTTAAATCTGTGTATCCTACCCGCAAAAGCAACTGAAATTGGTTGCAAAAATAGCCCAAAAGGTGGCATTAAAATAATCAACTAGGTATGACACCTTTTGATTAAAATAAGCAAGATTTCCATCACATGCCAACAACAAATTTTTTTTTTTTAATTTGGCCTTCCCCATGCGCACAGCTGTTAGCCCTTATGAGACTGAAATAGGCAGATTTTTGTTTCCCAATTAGGCAAAAAAATGTGGATAATTAACTGAGCTTAAGTCTAAGTAAGATGGGTTAGATTTGCCTATAAAAGGCATGCATGACCTAAGGGTGCCACTTTCTTACTTTTGCACCCAAAACGCAACTCTTCTTCCTCTTCCTTTTCTTGCTACAGCCAACCATTCCACAAAACTCAAACCCACCATTTTCAAGCCAAAAATCTAGCCAAAAGCTAACCAAAATTTAGCCCCTTCAAGCTTGTGCTAAGAGGTTTTCATTCTAAGCCATTTCAAGTGCACCCAAGGGTAAGATTCTAGACCAATCCTTGTTTTTTTAGTTATTATTTCAGGTTGATGTTAAGAGATAATTTTTGGTGTCATTTATAACACAAGCTGACCCCAAACTCCCTTGGTTCACATGGCCATTTTAATCACTCAAGTTTTGATTCAGTGTGCTTGGTTTATAGCATGAGAGGTAAAACTGAAAACCCTTCCTTTTTGTGGTTAGTAATTTTTAAGTTTTTGATCAAGGAATTTATGTGTATTTATTTGTACAATGGGTTGTAATAAGTTTATTTTGAGCCCTTAGCTTTTCATTTTTAAGTTTATGTGGTTGTATGGTTGTGATTTAATTTTTATGGATGGATATGTGTATGTGTGGATGTTTTAGTGGCTGGACACAAATCTGTCCCTAGATTTAGGCTATGGGTTTTGGCCATTTTGACCATGTTAGAGTCCGAATTTGGGATTTGGTGAAACATGAAGTTTTAAGAAAATTTCGTTACGGTCGTTTTTAAATCAAATAGGTTTTGGCAAAAAACGACATTAAATAGGTCTTTCAAGTGGTTTTCATTCGGTGTCCAAAACTAGGACTAAAAATCCGAGCCCAAGAATAGTCTCGGGTTTTGTTAAAAATGACCCACTTAGATTCTGAATCAGATCTCGGGCTCAACACAAAAGTTTTAGATCTCGTTGAAATCTTTTAAGATTACCTATGTATATTTTGAAAATCTGGCCGTTTCGGGCCTCAAACAGAGTCGTTTTTAAAATAGCATAAAACTGGAAACTTTTCAAAAACTGGGCAAAAGTAGCTATGGGTTGAGTAAGTTTATTAGCCGTTAGAGTTTGATTTGAGCTAAGAGATGAACATGAGAATTGTTCATCTCATCGAGGATGAAAATTTTTATGTTCACCAAATTTATAAACTAAGTCGTTTCAAACACGTTTTTAAAACAGTTTCGATAAGTGGTCCAAAGACCACCTTTAAAATGCAAATACCAAATGTATTCTAACCTTTTTAAAATAAGGATATTGTTTGAATAAAATGCCCCAACCTTCCAATGGGGTGATAAGGGGACGATTTCAAAGCACATAATTTTTCCAAATTATTATAAGGCAACCAAAATAATTTTTCAAAATAAAACAGTAGAGGTAGCCCGATAGGCTACCACATCAAACAAGCTTAGTAACCCGGCAGGCTACCAAGTCAACAACGCACGAGGTAATCGGTCAATTGACTGGTCGGTCAACCAGTCAAGGAACGAGTTTGAACGATATATTAAGGAACGATGATTAATTTGTCAAGTAAACAACTTAATCAAACACGGTATAAGTCAGATACCAAATTCCCAAAGTAGAACAATTTGGTATCGATAGACCTTAGTATCCTACAACGATGCAAGTTACGGTCACTAACAGTAGTAGTGACCTAAGAACGATGATAATTAATTTATTAGGTAATAAATTAATTAACCAAGTATAAAGAATTAAACTCACCAAAAGAGAGCAAGTTAGTACCGACGACTATCGGTACCATATGCAGTATCTGCTTTAGTCACTGACAGTATTAGTGACTCAGCAAGATTATTGATGAGATACATTATTGATGATAGGTACTTACCTATAAGTTTACTAAGGTGAGAGTACAAGTTTGTTGCAAACTAGGTAAGTACAACTCTGCCTACAGCATGAACAAAATGATGAGTTTTTTACAGTATGTTAAGTATGCATACCATGCACAAGTTGTTGCATAGCATGTATAAAAGCATATAGTTTCACAATCGCGTAGATTGATGAAAGAACAAGTTAGATGCCATACATCCCAATCACATAAGATTAGGGATAACTTAGTAGAGCATATGGCCAAAGCAGATAAACAAGATAGAAATTAATAAGCGTGTTATACCGGCCTTTTCCATTGAAAAGTTTTTTTCAAGTTAAAGTAAGATGAGATGAGCCTCTGTTGATGGCTCTTAAGTTAAGTGACCATGGGCGTTTTCGATGATCTGTGCATACTCGGTACTGACACACGGGCCGTGAGCTAGACGTAGGAAAGAAAAGAATATTAAAGCATAAACGAGCATAACCGGATCATGCATTGTTCACAGTATGCATTAGTTATAGTTCATTATGTTTTCAGTTATAGTAGAGATGCATTCAGTACTTGATGTTTTCTGTTATGCATACAGTATGTGATGTTCTGCATTTAGTGATATGTGTTTTTTTGGTATGTGGAATGTTTTAGTGAGATGTGTTGGTTTATGATATGCTTATATGGTTTTAAGTATGTATTATGATTTAAACATGTTTTGCAGATGACATGTTGTACTTACTAGGCATAAAGCTCACAGTGTGCGTTCATGCTGTAGGTAAGCTCCTATGGCTTAAACATAAATGGACGATGATGGTGGTGGAGGTGGATGTGAGGGCAAGGTTATGGATACCACCGTGAGTTTAAACTTTTACACAGTAATAGTATATTAGGTTGTGGCTGATTTTTAGGTGAAGTTTTAGTGAACTTTGGTTTAGTTCTTTAGCTGGGAAAATGGTCGATTTTTGGCCTAGAAAGGGGTCGGCTGCAAATGAGAAAGGAAGAGGAAAAAGTGTTGGTGTTTTGGGTGTGCAAAAAGAAGAAATAATATCCTAGACAAGCATATCCTTTTATAGACAAAACTAACTAAAATTAATCAACCTAAAACCCACTTAATTAAACCAAAACTTCGCTAAATTGGAGAACAAAATTTGTGCTGTAGCCCTCCACAAAAATCGATGGCATTCTTGGGAAGAAAGAAGAGAAAAGTTGCATTAATTGGCATGAAAAGCAATAGTGACTTGCCCTCCACTTTTGCTTATTTTATTCACACTTAACCAAGACCTCATTGACCATATCAACTAAGCTTAAGGGGTGGGGGGTGCTAATTGGGCTGCTGGCTGCCCATAAAATTGATGGGGGCTGCAGGTTTTGAAGTCAAAATGCATTAAATGCTAGGCTAAGTTATGTGTCAACAATTCCATATTTTATTCAAATGTGTCATAAGCCTAGGCATTATTTTAATGCAACTTTTGGGCTACTTTGCAGCTGATTTTTACTGCTTTTCTAGCTGCTCCTCATGGATTTTTAAGGGGAAAAATTCATCTGCAAATGCATCTCTTAGCAGTCTAATTTTCCACAGTGGTGTTCAGTCCTTTCTCAATGGTGTTCTAGATTTTGACCGAAATTGGGTTTTGTTGATCCGTTTCTTATACTGATTATTCTTGATTGGGTTGTAATGCCTATGAGCCCATTCTGAGTCTATTTTACTATTTATTTACGGTACTGTGATTGTGTCTATACTACGTTATCATTGCACATGCATAATGAGGCATTTTCATGCGAAATTTCAAACACAGTCCCTCCTGACTAATTTGGACGTGCTGATTTCAAATTTATCAATTTTACGTCCATCTGAGGTCGTCTGGGCTAGTTTTCAGGATCTGCCTGATCCCGCCTCGAAAAACATGTTTTGCGCTTAATTAACTAATTTGAGCGTTCTAAATCTAAATATATCAGTTTCGGGATGAGAAAAGGTCGTCTTGACCCCTTTCCCGATACTGCATATCTCTCAAACAAAATTTTGCATTTTTTGCTCAATTGACTAAATTGAGCTTGCTGACTGTAAATATATTAGTTTTATGTCAAATTAAGGTCGGCTTGACCATTAACCTGACACTGCGTATCTACTATTCACTGTTTTTTGTTTAACTGACTAGTCTGAGCATTCTGGCTCTGATTTTGTCAGTTTTTGGGCAAGAAGAGGTCATCTGGACCATTTTTCTCGATACTATACATCTGTCAGGGCAATTATCGCTGATGTGCTCAAATAACCAATCTGAGCGTACTGATGACTAACTCACCGGTTCTATGTCAAGAAATGGTCGTCCAGAATGGTTTCTTGATACTGCGTGTCTCTCTCTCTCACACACACACACATGTACTAAGGTGAACCAATTTTATTGCCAGTTGTCCCTTTTACTGCATGAATTGTCACGTCCCAAAATTCGGAACAGCGACAGGTGTCACGTCCCAAAAATCTGGGATAGTTATATTGTAGGAAATAAATCGGTAAAAATGTATCAAAATGGTACAGCGGAACAATAAAAATTTTTCAAGATCGTTAAATATCTCATGATGCCATATACAATAAACCAACAACAATTTAAACTCATACCTCAAGGACACCAATCTGCAGGAGGAGAATGACCGGAGGGCTTCAACCAACTAGCCTTCTTTACCATTCTCTAATTCCCGAATGGCTGAGTGTGTGGGCACTCTGAACCTCAATCAGTATGCTAGCACTGCTAGTCTTCTTCCGACCACCCAGATCTCTAAAGAACTTATTATCACAGTGAGTTATGCAACAATAAGCCTGTTCACCTGAGAGTCTGTGGTCTAAGAGAACTGGAGTGGCAAGACCTCTATATATAGACTTGTATGAGGTGATCATCTGAATTCGAATTGGATTAAGAGAAGATTTTCTCCCTTATCCACACATAAAATCTGAAATTATCAAGGCCAAATCCCAACTAAATATTTCGGCCACTTTAGGATTTTACCATTCAAAATTCAAACAGGATTTTAACTAGAATTTTATCTCCTCTTAACCAACCAAAAAATCTGAAAATCTCTTTAGGATTTTCTCAAATATTTTTGGCCATAAAAAGTAAGGGAAGAATCAAAATTCAACTAGGATTTTCAAGCTTGAATTTTATCTCATCCTTATCCAAAATAACTGAAAATCCTCATGAGATCTTCCTCAAAATTTTGGCCATAATCAGGGAGGAGAGAATCCAAATTCAACTGGGATTGAAACTTGAATTTTTCCCTGAACCTTATCCACAAAAAATCCAAAAATTCCATGAGGATAATCCTCAAAATTTTCGACCATATTTGTTATGTTTTGGATTCAAAATTCAAGTAGGATTCAAACAAGATTTTCCTCTCCATATCTAACTCAAATTCGAATTTCATTCCTTGTGGATTTACCACAAGAAATTCGAATCCTACTTAGACAGTGATTCAAAATTTGAATTTCAAATTTCAAATTTCAAATTTCAAATTTCAAATTTCAAATTTCAAATTCAAATTCAAATTTCAAATTCAAATTTCAAATTTCAAATTTCAAAATTCAAAATTCAAATTTCAAAATCCACAAAACAGTTGTAATTCAAATTCTTGTTCTCATGGATAATTTTTTACAACTCCAATCCAATCTCAAATAAAATCATGGCAACTTTATTTGGAGTTCGAATAATTGTGTACTCTATTATCCAAAACAAAATTTGAATTCAACCGGAGAGAATCTTGTCCACTATCCTAATCCTATGTCAACACCATCCATGCATAATCAACTAGCCAATAGCATACACAAATTAATTTGCCAAACGTTAAGGAATTATGTGAACCTAGTAGAGGGACCAATTGGACATATATATAATCAGGCTCCCGTAAATCCATATGATCATCACTCTTTACTGAACAACTTAATCATATGATCACAAATTTCAGAGTCACACCACTATAAACCTAAAACTGAACTCCCAATTATATACCGTATTACATAAGCCTGTGACAAGTTATCGTCCAATGACTTTGTCATATATGTAGAACCCTCATATGATATCCATGATCAGCCTTAGGTCAAAGTCTGTTTAATCCTACTAATCAGGCTATCTTAAAGTTCCATTATACTACCAAATAAAGAAAATGAGTATTCACCATATGTGAATAAGAAGTCATCCGCCCAGCAGACGACCCAAGGCCTTGTCCATTTTCACATCCAGTATAATGTCGTTAAGAGGATACCCTTAACTCCTTATTAGAGCTATGATTCTGATATCTGTAAACAAACCCTTCATCGTATACAAGTCATGCACCCAACGAACCGGTCTATAAGCTTACTACCTCTGAGACGCTTTAGCCATTGGAACATCAAAGTACACAAGTCATATATATGAAGCTGTTCATCCACTCAGAATTAAGGTTACTGCACATTGAATGTCAAAAGCAAATTGATCCACTCAAAGTGGACTTCATAGATCAATCACGTTTTAGTCCCAATCTAATATGTCACCACCAAGCAAAATATCTATGTCTGTACTTGGGAGTCCAGCTCCAGACAATCAAGACAAACCGTCCCTACCATGGCTTTAGACAACATAATAGTCTTAACATGTGTTAGATGCTCGGTCTAACCCCATAGACTACAGACCTTAGTTTAGACCGCTTACTTTAGAACATTATCTTCTCGTATATAAAATTCCATTGCATGCAACGTTCTAACAATTTTAACATAAGCAATCAGGGAGTCATATTTGCTTACATTTACTTTAACATGTAAATAAAATGAGGACAGACAATAATGTAATGAATAACCTCTATATATAATTTTATTATCTAGTTCAAAATAAATACATCAAAAAAGTCTCTAATACTTAGGGCATTTCCTAACAAGTGATAAGTATGAGGTGTTAAATAAATAAATAAAAGAAAACCCAGATTCTTAAGTCTGTCAACTTTTACATTTTTCGTTTTACCATCTCTTTAAACTTGTTTACAAATTATGCTTGTATATCTTAAATTAGTTATTATCTGTATTTCAATTTTTATCACAATATCAGGTGGTGAGGTACCCATATCTTATAGATGCATACTTGGATAAAATAAAATAAGTAAGATTACAAAAGTAAAGTTTAGAATTGACAGTCCTGGAATGCTCATATACATACTTGGTTCTAAAGTAAAGAATACTACTTTTATGTCTTTAGTTCTTGTTGTCCACTGGTGATTTCATGTGGTCTGCATCCTCTAGTCGCCTTTATCTCCTGGGGGTTTACCAGTTTTGAAATAGTCAGCGAAAGGCCTAGTAGGATATTTTAAAAAATATTTTTTTAACATTTTATTTTAACCATCATACTATATATTTCAATGCAGTATCGAAATATAAATGTGGAATCGTGATTATGCAAATTGTGTCACTATATACATCTAGTTCGTGTATGGTCCGTATGAGCGTCCTCACCATGCCGAAGCATGATGAGTGATCCTCGATTGAGCTGTGCACTCACATGTGTACTGGCTCTCGGTATACTTTAACACCAAATCCAATTTTCAAAATTTCATTTGAAATTAAGATTCGCATAATAAAATATGCCGTATTATTTTTTAAAAATCTGTGACCGGATATTTTTCCTTTAATTTCTGAAATCATGAGATTTTCTAAAATCACAGAATTTTCAAAACTTTATAAACTCATTTTCTTTAAATTATTTTGGCCAAATCATTAAAAACAAAACTGGCTATAAGGAAATAGTAAGATATCCTACCTCATTGACAATTCAATCTACTAACCACTTCTTGCATGAATTCTGAGATAGTCTTTCACTCTGAATTCGATCAACGAGTACCTAAAACAAGAAACATAGATAATTTAATTATTTGTCCAAGAATTCCGTAATCATAATTACGGTAAATTCAAGTAATTAGTGTGTCGTTGATTTTAGAATTTAAAATGATATTTTATTTTAACATCGAAATTTTAAAATGAAAATTTTAATACAGGTACCCACAATATTTTTTAAAAATTTTGGCATGACCTGCCTTAATATAGACTCCCCAAAAGCTCCAAAACGCTTAACTTGCAAAAAAATTTTCAATTCCTAGAACAGTTTAAATTATAAATTTCAAATCAATTTAAATCTACAATTTAAAAATCATTATTTTTTTCATTATTATTTATTATATAATACATTTATATATACATGCACAGATATACATATAATATTTTTTTTTTTCCTTTTTGCTTGGAGGAATTGGCCGGCCAGAAGGGCACTCACGGCGGTAGGGAAAACGGCGAGGGTGGCTGATGGCGTTGGGCACAACGTTCGATGACTCACGGCCTTCGGGCGCTAGGTGGCTCATGGGGAGAGCGGTGGCTGGGTTTTCTCGCAGGTTGGCTTGGTCCGCGATAGAGAAGGCGGAGATCTGGCGTTGGCGCTTGGATTCGGCGCGGCTGGTCCAGGTGACGATCGCAAAGTGGTGGCACGACCAACTGGTGACGATGGCTTGCGGGCTTCGACGGTTGGCTAGGCACAGAGGCCGGGTTCGACGGGTTAGCTCCGGTGGTGTTCAGCCAAAACAAAAAAAGATGGAAAGAAGAAGAGAAAGAAAGAGAGATGGTGAGGGAGTGAGAAAGAATGGCTGAGAGAGCGAGGGTGAACAAGTGAGAGAGTAGAGAAAGAGAGACAGAGCTAGGTGAGGGAAAAGGAAAAAAAAGAGAGAGAGACAGGGAGCGAGAGCGAGTGAGGTGAGAGAGAGTGAGAGTGAAAGTTTTGAAAAATTTGGAAGATTTGAGAGAGGGAGACCGGCGAGAAGAAGAAAAAAAAAACAGAGGGAGAGAGCTAGAGAGTGAGAGGGAGTCAGTGGAAATAAAGAGAGAAGGAGAAATAGATTTCTGGAAAAATTTGGAAAGAGGAAAGAAAAAGAAAAGAAAAATAAAGAAAACAATTTTTGATAAAAATTTATCATGTAAAAATTGTAAAAATTTTTAAATTTGTAAAAATGTTCTAAATATCCTCAAAATAATATTTAATACACCAAAACTTTAAAATTGAATTTTCATAATTTAAAAATTTATTGGCACACTAATAAATTGAGTTGATACATTCACGTGCAAAATTTAAACTCAAAAATTTTGCAACGTGACAATTCTCCCCTCCTACAAAAGAATTTCGTTCTCGAAATTCAAATGATCTAAATTTTCAAACAAATGGGGATATTTCTCTAATATTTCACTTTCTACTTCCCAAGTGGCGTCTTCACTTCTATGATGTTGCCATAAAACTTTAACTAACACTATCTCTTGATGTCGTATTCTCTTGATCTTTTTATCAAGAATTCATATCGGTGCCTCTTCATAGGAAACATCTTCTCGAATTGGAATGTCCTCGGGCAAAACTATTACAGTAGGACCTGGTTCGCATTTCCTTAGTATCGATACATGAAATACATCATGTACATAGGACAACACTGATGGCAACACTAAACAATAAGCAACTTTACCAACTCGTTGAATAATGAGGAATGGTCTCATATATCGTGGAGCTAATTTCCCTTTCTTGCCAAAACGAGAAGCTCCTTTTCGAGGGGAAACCTTTAGAAGCACAAAATCTCCTACCTCAAACTTTAATGGTCTCTGTCATCTATCAGCATAGCTCTTTTGTCGACTCTGAGCTGTTTTTAAGTGTTCCCAAATGATTTGAATTTTTTCGGTAGTCTCCTCTACAATAGTTTCTCTAGTATGAACTCGATCTTCAGGTTCAATCCAACATATGGCTGATCTACATGGTCTTCTATAAAGGGCTTCAAACGATGCCATTTTGATGCTAGATTGATAGCTATTGTTGTAGGCAAACTCTGCTAACGACAAATTATCAATCCATTTGTTCCCATAATCTAAAGCGCATGCACGTAACATGTCTTCAAGAATCTGAATAACCTTTTCAGATTGTCCGTTGGTCTACGGATGGAAAACGGTGCTGAATTTCAAATCTGTCCCAAAAGCTGTTTGGAAACTCTTCCAATATCGAGCAGTAAATCGAGGATCTCGATCAGAAATAATACTTAATGGTATACCATGATATTTGACTATCTTGTCTAAATATACCTTGGCTAAGTTCTTCCTACCATATGTGGATTTGATAGGAATGAAGTGCACTGATTTCGTCAATCGATCTACCACTACCCAAATAGCATCGAAACTGTGACGCCTTAAATTCTATTTAAGGGTCAATATATAATTTAAATAAAATTAGTGTGCCAAAAATTAATTAAAAATCTTTTGAAAACCCTACGTTGGTTTCCTAGTCAAATTCTGCTCAAAAAGTGAACAATTTGAACTTCAAAAAGAAACCCTAAAATATTCAGCCATCACTTGGGATTTTAATTAAAATTTAAATTCCACAACTCCAAGGAGGATTTAAAATTCAAATTTCATCTCTTAGATATAAAGAAGAAATTTCGGCCATAAAGTATAGGAAATAAAGGAGATTTTTATTTGAATCAAAAGCTAAGTCAAAACTCAACTAAAATTCAAATTATTTTTCCTTAAAAAACTAAGGGATAATTTTTGGCCAACTAAAGGGAAATAAGAGAGAAAACCCTAGCCTTAAAACAGCACAAAAACTTTCCCTTTTAGCCTTAGAAATTTCAGCCAAACAAGGAAGAGAAAGGGAAAGAAAGAAAACCTAGTATAAAAACCCTCTTTTGACTCTCATTCACCCTTCCTTTCACACTCAAAAATTCGGCCAGCTTTCCTTTCTCTCCTCTCTGAATTTTCTCTCCCAAAACACACCCAAAACAGCACACAAAACCTATCAAAAGGCAGCTCAAAGATTCAACAATTTTTGAGACAAAAACAAGGTGAGAAATCAAATTTTTTCCTTCCTTCTCCTTTTGGTTTTAAATCCGAATTTTTATATGGTTTCCTCCATTGTTTTTCCTACTGTTTTGAAGACTCCAACACTCACACAAATTCAGCCAAAAAGGAGACCAAGCATCAAAAATAGTGCAGTACAAAAAAGGTGTGAATCTCTCTCTCAAACCCTAAAAATTTTGCCTCTTTGTTCCCTTTCAAAAACCCTATTATCACATGTGTAAATTTTATGATTTTTGCCAATTTGATTCTTGGGTTGTGTTAATGACATATAAATAAGGTTTTCCACAAAATTTCGTTATCATTGGATGAAAATTGAATTGGTTTGAGGCTAATCGAAATTCGGACACAGAAAAACGGAAATTTGGAAAATTACCATATAAACAGTAAATTTGTGTCAGCCATAACTTGAGTTTTAAAAACGATTTTTGAGTGATTCTTGAGCCTAAAATTAAATTCAAGATGTCCCCTAAATTCCTGAAAAATTTCAGAACCAAACTCATCCATTTGCCTACTCAAAATATTTTTCTAATATAGGCGGACAGAACTGCCAGGTTTTGAACCGAAACTGAAACCTAGATTTTTATGCCTGAAAACAACCCTCGGTTTTTGGCCCAGTTGAATGACCAAATGATGTCCAAAAATTATAAAAATTATATGGAATTAAAGCTACGGATGTCTAGTTTAACATATTAGAAATTTAGAATTTTTGGTATTAAAAATGAATTGATATTGATTTTACATTCAGCCTAGGTCAGTCTGCCCATGCCCAGTAATACCTTAACATAGAGTTTTTCATAAATTTTAAATCCCAAATGTTTATTAAACGTTTTAAAATCTTTTGTGGCACACTAAAATGATTGGATGATTATGTCTAGACCTAGACTAATCATATGTTGCGATTATAGGACTTATTTGACGTTCTTGCTTGATTGGTGGATCACATTATCGCAACGCTTGTGCGAAAATTGAGGTAGGACGTTCTAGCCTTTTCTGGGAGTAGTCAAGTGTTTTAAATTTCCCTGTTTTATCAATGGCATGCTGTTTTCAGTTTATGAAATTATTATATTGTTTTTGATGAAATAAACGCATGCAACATATTTGGTAATTAAATGTGTATTTTAAAATATGTTTTGATTTATGGCATAATATAACTTGGTAAATACCATCTTTTGAATAATCCGGTGAACATAATTGAGCTCTAGTTCACGATCATTGTAAATGATGCGTGCGTCCCAAAGTTGATGCCATGGGGGAAGGTCCCTAAACCTGCGCAGGGCCGTTCGGCCTATTTAGACCGTAACGAGATGATCTAGGATAATTCAAATTCGAGGCACGTATATTATAGCTACGACAAGTCCTCACTCATAATATGATGGTTGTTTTAATGATTTATTATTTTCATATTGGGGCATGTATATTGCAGCTACGGTAAGTTCTCAGCAGAATAAAACTTGTTTTAAAAATGTTTTTCACGAAATTATTGATTATTTTTTTTTATGATTATTATGTCATGTATTTTTTTTAAATTGTTGATTATTTTTGGAAACGAATATTATGCCATACTTTTAAATGTTATCTGTTAACCCACCTTTGTTTCTGTCCTACTGAGCCAGCGCTCACGTCCCTTTTTCTTTGTGATTTCGAAATGACTACTTCCAGGTACGGGAGGTAGCAGTTACGTAAATCGTTGAGCTATCCGTTTCTACCGAGGATGATGCTATCCGTTTTCTCCATCTTCTTCTTTCTGTTTCTCGTTCTGATGTAATGAGACATTAAGTTTGGACATTATTTCACGTTATTTAAATTCTATGCTTGGGAATATTTATTGTTGGTAATTTCTTTTGAAAACCGATTTTGTGTTTGATTTCCGCATTAAAAGGTATTTACTTTCTACTTTATTTTGTTTTGTGGTTATGATGCTACTTTATAATTAGGCTTAGCTAAATTATAATGTTGACCCATTGTTTCCGTAATAAATGTTTTCCTTAAATCTCGGGTTGATATTATGATTTGGCTGCCGTGTCACGTGTCAAAATTTTGGGCCATGACAGAAACCATTTTGTGTTTTTGGTGGCCCCATAAGAAAATCCATGGTAATTTCTTCCTACTTCCACTCTAGAACAAGTAGCGACTGTAGCATCCCTCCAGGTTTATGACGTTCTGTTTTGACCTTAAGACAATTCTGACAAGTCTTCATGTACTCTATCACATCATTCTTCATGTTTCACTACCAGTATTGTCTCTTTAGGTCCTTATGCATCTTGATAACTCCTGGATGTATTGCAAATTGAGATTTATGAGCTTCATCCATGATTGCCTTCTTCAATTCTGGTATTTGTGGAACAGCTAAATGATATTTGAAATACAAAGCCCCATCACTACGGATGTTTCAATGTTCCAGTTGTTCTCCATTCTGAAGCTTTGACCAAACATTTTGCAAATGGCTATCTTTATGTTAATTCTCCTTAACTTGCTAAATCAGGTAGGGTGGAGTTACTAAATTATACAGAGTGATTGAATCTTGATCCTCAGAAATCTGAAGATCATAATCCTAAACCACTGCTGTTCTTCTCCAATCAAGCACTGCTAACGAAGCGAGAACACCTGCACCTTTCCGGGTAAGAGCATCCGCTACGACGTTAGCCTTACCTGAATGAGATTCTACAATAAAGTCATAATCTTGCATATACTCTACCTAACTTCTTTGTCTCAAATTCATATCTTTCTGAGTAAAGAGATACTGTAAACTCTTATGATCAGAGAAAATCCGTAATGAGACACCATAGAGATAGCATATCCAAAATTTCAAAGCAAAAATAATGGCTGCCAACTCTAAATCATGTGTTGGGTAGTTTTTCTCATGCGTCTTTAATTGTCGAGATGTGTATGCCACAACATGTCCTTTCTGTATTAGAACACACCCGAGTCCTTCTTTTGATGCATCAGTATAAATTTCATAGGGTTCTTCAGGCTTGGGAATTATAAGAATTGGGAAACTAGTCAAGCGAGTTTTTAATTCCTGAAAAGCGTTCTCACATTTATTGTCCCAGTCAAATCAAACATCTTTTCTTGTCAATCATGTTATTGGAGCTGCAATTCGCGAGAAATCCTGAACAAATTTATGATAATATCCCGCTAATCCCAGAAAACTTCTGATTTCGGTTACATTTCTAGGTCATTCCCATTTTATTATTGCCTCAACTTTTGTAGGGCCCATAGCTATCCCTTGACTAGAGATAACATGCCCAAGAAATTTGACTTCAGATAACCAGAAGTCACATTTCTCCCTTTTGGCATATAATTGATGCTCCCGTAGAGTTTGTAAAACCAACCTTAAGTGTTGTTCGTATTCCTCCCGGGTCTTAGAATAGATCAGAATATCATCAATGAAGACGATGACAAACTGGTCTAGAAATGGTCAAAAAACACGATTCATCAAGTCCATGAAAGCTGCTGGAGCATTCGTCAAACCAAAAGGCATAACCAAGAATTTGTACCATCTATACCGAGTCCTAAATGCAGTTTTTGGGATATCTGCCTCCTAGATTTTCAATTGATGATATCCAGATCTCAGATTAATCTTTGAGAAGTACTGAGCACATTCAAGTTGATCAAATAACTCGTCGATCTTTGGCAAAGGATATTTATTCTTGACTGTCACCCTATTTAGTTGCCTATAGTCAACACACAGTTGTAAGCTTCTGTCTTGTTTCTTTACAAATAGGACTGGTGCTCCCCATGATGATTTACTAAGCCGAATGAATCCTTTAAGTTTTAGCTCAGTCAATTGTTTCTGTAATTCAGCTTTCTCCGCAGGTGCCATTTTATAAGGCGGAATTGATATTAGAGCTATACCGGGAATAAGATCAATGCAGAATTCTACCTCTCAGTCAGGTGGCAAACCAGGTAAATTTTCAGGAAATACATCCAGAAATTCATCTACCACTGGAGTGTAGTGATCACCTCTTTTCATGTTGTTGTCACCTTCCAATGCGAAAATAATAGCAGCGCAAGATAACTTTCGTCGACCACCTATGGCTGATTCCAATAGCTCACTGGTCATCACTTGATCTGGATCTTCGAGTTCGATCACTGTCGGGTTCAACTCTATGAATAATATCACCTTTCGGTGATGACAATCTAATGTTGCCCTATTCTGAGTTAACCAATCCATACCAAGAATCACATCATAGCGTGTCATTGGTAGGATAATGAATTGGACATTAAGTTGTTCGCCTTCTCGCGTAACAACATTAGTCCAACATATCAATGAAGCTTCGGTTTTTCCAAGTGGTGTATTTAGGTGTAAAGTTGACTCTAAAGGTTTTATTTCTAATTCTAATGCTTTTGCAAACATGGATGCAATAAAAAAATGACTGGCACTAGTATCAAACAATACGTGTGCCCAACTAGAAGAGATTAGAATCATACCCTCCATAACTGTAGGACTATTATGAGTTGTTGGTTCTTCCCCTTCCATAGCATATATTTTCCCTTTTCCCTTGTCATTCATGCTGCTCCTCAAGGCAGTAGGTCCCGCTAGCCTGAATTGCGGCGGTTGTGAAGAAGCTTGCATACTAGTGGACATCTGAGGTCTCCACTGTGATTGAAATGACTGAGGTCTAAAATTTGACTGATAAGGGGCTTGTGGTGACCTATATTGTGACTAGCCAAATCCTGACTGTCCTTGGTTAAAGTGTCCCTAGTTAACCTGTCCCTGGGTAAATTGTCTAGATCCAAACTGACAAGATCCTGCTAATGATTAGGTGGACTGCTGGAATTGTTGAGCCGGCTGCTTTTGCTTGTAAGGACAGTTCCTCTTTAAATGTCCTATTTGACCACAGTTATAACAGCTCCTCTCATATGGGTGTGATCTTCTGGTAGAAGTGTTACTAGTACTGTTAGTTCTCTTACCTTTAATGTTGACCCCACTAACATGAGTATGGGTTCAACGTTGACTTCTAGTCGGTCCACCAAATGTCCTTAGAGCTTCAGATTTCTCCTTCTGGAAATTTTGATTATCTTATTCAATACGCAGGGTAGCTGACACGAGCGTCGGGTAGTCTCGAATCTGTATACCCACCACTAGTCTCCTTATCGATGGTTTAAGTCCCTGCTCAAACTTAATACATTTGGTGCACTCAGTCGCCACCATCGTAGAAGCAAATCTAGATAATTCTCCAAATTTTGACACGTACTCAAACACGGTCATATTTCTTTATTGTAGGCTCATGAACTCTATAATCTTTTGATCCTTAAAACTCTTAGGGAAAAATTGATCATAAAATAACTGTTCAAACATCTCCCAAGTCATTTCTTGCAGATTGTGCATTCTCCTAATTTGTCTCCACCATATGCCAGGTTTACCATCCAAATAGGTGGAAATAATTTCAATTCGATATTCAGGTGGGGTCTGGATAGTATCCATCTTCATCACCATACTTTGGAACTAATCA
The DNA here is from genome assembly GCA_035233585.1 of Antiaris toxicaria. Taxonomy (NCBI): domain Eukaryota; kingdom Viridiplantae; phylum Streptophyta; class Magnoliopsida; order Rosales; family Moraceae; genus Antiaris; species Antiaris toxicaria. The sequence goes on from CP141154.1 coordinate 26,921,517, forward strand.
TCCGCTTCTTGAGGATCACCTTCACCAGTAAAGGCGGGAACTCTAAATCGTTGAAAATCTCATAGGCTCCGGTTCATGTCATGAACGACCGGTTCATCTCTCGCATGAGCAACCATGTTTTCTAATACTCGATACATGGTTTCCATGACGTTAGCCTGATCCAACTCTGGCGTTAGTGCTGAGGTCGGGGTTGGAGTAGTTGTCAGGATGGTTCCCCTTCTATGTCTGAGTAGCATTCTATAAAATAAAAATTCCGGGTTGTAAATTAATATTTTATTTTACTCCAAGTATACATACAATTCCTATGGGAATCCCAAACCATACTCTGATACCAAAAATCCTGTCACGTCCCAAAATTCGGAACAGTGACAAGTATCACATCCCAAAAATCCGGGATAGTGACAAGTATAAGGTGTTAAATAAACAAATAAAAGAAAACCCAGATTCTTAAGTCTGTCAACTTTTACATTTTTCGTTTTACCGTCTCTTTAAACTTGTTTAAAAATTATGCTTGTATATCTTAAATTAGTTATTATTTGTATTTTAATTTTTATCACAATATCAGGTGGTGAGGTACCTACATCCCACAGATGCATACTTGGATAAAATAAAATAAGATTACAAAAGTAAAGTTTAGAATTTACAGTCCCGAAATGCTCATATACATACTTAGTTCTAAAGTAAAGAACACTACTTTTATGTCTTTAGTCCTTGTTGTCCACTGGTGATTTCACGCAGTCCGCATCCTCTAGTCGCCTTTATCTTCTAGGGGTTTACCAGTTTTAAAATAGCGAGTGAAAAGCCCAGTAGGATATTTTAAAAAATATTTATTTAATATTTTATTTTAACCATCATACTAAATATTTCAATGCAGTACCGAATCATAAACGTGAAATCGTGATTATGCAAATTGTGTCCCGATATACATCTAGTTCGTGTACAGTCTGTATGAGCCCCTTCACCATGCCGAAGCATAATGAGTGATCCTTGATCGAGCTGTACACTCTTCGCACATGTGTGCTGGCTCTTGGTATACTTCAACACCAAATCCAATTTTCAAAATTTCATTTGAAATTAAGATTCGCATAATAAAATATACCGTATTATTTTTTAAAAATCCGTAACTGGATATTTTTCCTTTAATTTCTGAAATTATGAGATTTTCTAAAATCACAGAATTTTCAAAACTTTATAAACTCATTTTCTTTAAATTATTTTGGCCAAATCATTAAAAACAAAACTAGCTACAAGAAAAGGGTAAGATATCCTATCTCGTTGACAATTCAATCTACTGACCACTTCTTACACGAATTCTGAGATAGTCTTTCTCTCCGAATTCGATCAACGAGTACCTAAAATAAGAAACACAGATAATTTGATTATCTGTCCAGGAATTCTGTAATCGTAATTACGATAAATTCAATTAATTAGTGTGCCATTGATTTTAGAATTCAAAATGATATTTTATTTTAACATCGAAATTTTAAAACGAAAATTTTAAGACAAGTACCCCAAAATATTTTTTAAAAATTTTGACATGACCTGCCTTAAAATATAGGCACCCCAAAAGCTCCAAAACACTTAACCTGTAGAAAAATTTTCAATTCCCAGAACAGTTTAAATTACAAATTTCAAATCAATTTAAATCTACAATTTAAAAATCATTATTTTTTTCATTAATATTTATTATATAATACATTTATACATACACGCACAAATATATATATAATATATATATTTTTTCCTTTTTGCTCGGAGGAATCGACCGGTCGGAAGGGAACTCACAGCGGTGGGGAAAACAACGAGGGTGGCTGGTGGCGTCAGGCACGACGGTCGGTGACTCACGGCCTTCGGGCGCTAGGCGACTCACGGGGAGAGCAGTGACTGGGTTTTCTCACCATTTGGCTTGGTCCGCGATGGAGAAGGTAGGGATCCAGCATTGGCACTTGGATTCTGCGTGGGGTGGCTATTTGGCATGGTTGGTTCGGGTGACGGTCATAAAGTGGTGGCAAGACCAACTGGCGACGGTGGCTCGCAGGCTTCAAAGGTTGGCTGGGCACGGAGGTCGGGTTCAGCGGGTTGGCTCTAGTGGTATTCAGCCGAAATAAAAAAAGAGGGAAAGAAGAAGAGAAAGAAAGAGAGATGGTGAGGAAGTGAGAAAGAATCGGTGAGAGAGCGAGGGTGCTACAATGCCCCGGAGCTGGTCGAACAGATCATCGATCCGTGACAACGAATACTTGTTCTTGATTGTGATCTTGTTTAGGTCCATATAGTCTATACACATCCTTAGCGTTTCGTCCTTCTTCTTTACGAACAAAACCAGTGCTCCCTACGATGAGCAGCTTTATCGGATGAAGCCTTTGTCCATCAGATCCTTCAACTGAGTCTGAAGTTCCTTTAACTCTGTCGGGTGTAGGAAAATAAATCGGTAAAAATGTATCAGAGTGGCGCAGCGGAACAATAAAAATTTTAGATCGTTAAATATCTCATGATGCCATATACAATAAACCAACAACAATTAAAACTCATACCTAAAGGACGCCAATCTTGTAGGAGGAGAATGACCGGAGGCTTCAACCAACTAGCCTTCTCTACTATTCTCCGATTCCCGAATGGCTGAGTGTGTGGGCACTCTGAACCTCGATCGGTATGCTAGCACTGCTAGTCTTCTTCCGACCACCCAGATCTCTAAAGAACTTTATTGTCACGATGAGTTGTGCAACAATAAGCCTGCTCACCTGAGAGTCTGTGGTCTGAGAGGACTGGAGTGGCAGGACCTCTATTTATAGACCTGCATGAGGTGATTCTCTGAATTCGAATTGGACTAGGAAAAGATTTTCTCCCTTATCTTTAACCAAAAAATCCGAATTTTTCCATAGGATAATCCTAACAATAAATTCGGTTTTTCCTAAGATAAATCCAATCCAAATCTTAACAAGATTTTAACTAGAATTTTATCTCCCTTTTTCAACCAAAAAATCTGAAATTCACAAGGTGAAAATCTTCCAAAAGATTTCGGCCATTATGGATAAGGGAGAATCAAAAATTCCACTAGGATTTTCAAGCTTGAATCTTATCTCAACCTTATCCAAAAATAACCGAATTTCCTTGGATAAAGGCTCCAAAATTTCGACCACTTTTACGGAAGGAGAGAATCCAAATTCAACTAGGATTGAAACTTGAATTTTCCCTTGAATCTTATCCACAAAAACCGAATTTTCCATTGAGGATTATCCTCAAAAAAAATTCGCCCACTTTTGTTGGGATTTGGATTCAAAATTCAAGTAGGATTCTAACAAGATTATCCTCTCCAAATCCAACTCAAATTCGAATTTCAAACCTTGTGGATTTTCCACAACAAATTCGAATCCTACTTGGACTGTGATTCAAAATTTGAATTTCAAATTTCAAATTCAAATTTCAAATTTCAAATTTCAAATTTCAAATTCAAATTTCAAATTCAAATTTCAAATTCAAATTTCAAATTCAAATTTCAAATTTCAAATTCAAATTTCAAATTCAAATTTCAAATTCGAATTTCAAATTCAAATTTCAAATTCGAATTTCAAATTCAAATTTCAAATTCAAATTTCAAATTCAAATTTCAAATTTCAAAATTCAAAATTCAAATTTCAAAATTCAAATTTCAAATTCCACAAAACGGTTGTGTTTCATATTCTTGTTCTCATGGATAATTTTCTACAACTCCAATCCAATCTCAAATAAAATCATGGCAACTTTATTTGGAGTTCAAATAATTGTGTTCTCTATTATCCAAAACAAAATCTGAATCCAACCGGAGAGAATCTTGTCTACCATCCTAATCCCGTGTCATCACCATCCATGCATAATAAACTAGCCAATAGCATACACAAATCAATTTGCCAAACGTTAAGGAATTATGTGGAGCTAGTAGAGGGACTGATTGGACATATATAATCGGGCTCCCGTGATTCCATATGATCATCATTCTGTACCGAACAACTCAATCATATGATCACTAATTTCAGAGTCACACCACTATAAACCTGAAACTGAACTCCCAATTATATACCGTATTACGTAAGCCTGTGACGAGCTACCATCCAACGACCTTGTCATATATGCAAAACCCTCATATGATATCCATGATCAGCCTTAGGTCAAAGTCCATTTAATCCTACTGATCAGGCTATCTTAAAGTTCCATTATACTACCGAATCAAGAAAATGATTATTCACCATATGTGAATAAGAAGTCATCCGCCCAGCAGACGACCCAAGGCCTTGTCCATTTTCACATTCAGTATAATGCCTTTAAGAGGATACCTTTAACTCCTTAGAGCTATGATTCTGATATCTGCAAACAAACCCTTCATCGTATACAAGTCATGCACCCAACGAACCGGTCTATAAGCTTACTACCTCTGAGACGCTTTAGCCATTGGAACATCAAAGTACACAAGTCATATACATGAAGTAGTTCATTTACTCAGGATTAAGGTTATTGCACAATGAACGTCAAAAGCAGATTGATCCACTCATAGCGGACTACGTAGATCAATCACGCTTTAGTCCCGGTCTAATATGTCACCACCGAGCAACATATCCATGTCTCTACTTGGGAGTCCTGCTCCAGACAGTCAAGACAGACCGTCCCCTCCAAGGCTTTAGACAACATAATAGTCTTAACATAAGTTAGATGCTCGGTCTAACCCCATAGACTACAGACCATAGTTTAGACTGCTAACTTTAGAACATTGTCTTCTCGCATACAAAAGTCCATTGCATGCAACGTTCTAACAGTTTTAACACAAGCAGTCAGTGAGCCATATTTGCTTACATTTACTTTAACATATAAATAAGACGAGGACAGATAGCAATGTAATGAATAACCTCTATATATAATTTTATTATCCAGTTCAAAATGAATACATCAAAAATGTCTCTAATACTTAGGGCATTTCCTAACAATCTCCCACTTTCCCTAAGCCAGTAGATGTGCCATGTTACGCATCCCCATCGCCTCTACATGCCTCTCAAAGCTTCTAGCTACCAAAGTCTTAGTAAAGGGATCAGCGATGTTGTCCTCGGATGCGATCTTACATACATCCACTTGTCCTGTTTCCACATGCCCTCTAATAATGTGATACCTCCGATCTATGTGCTTGGTCCTCTTGTGGTGCCGAGATTCCCTTGTGTTGGCAATAGCCCCTGTATTATCACAGTAAAGTGTGATAGGCTTGTCAACACCTGGAATGACCTCAAGGTCTCTAAAGAACTTGCGGAGCCAAACCGCTTCTTTAGATGCCTCAGCCGCAGCCACATACTCAGCCTCCATAGTAGAGTCAGCTGTGCAGCCCTGCTTCACGCTCCTCCACACAATGGCGCCTCCTCTGAGTAAAAACACTGATCCAGATGTCGATTTCCTCGAATCCTTACAAGTCTGGAAGTCTGAGTCCGTGTATCCTACGGGTGTTAGGTCCCCTCCAGAATACACTAGCATATAATCCCTCGTTCTCTTAAGATACTTGAGTATATGCTTTACTGCTTGCCAGTGCTTGGTTCCAGGATTCGCTTGATATCGACTCACCATACCTACTGCAAAACATATGTCCGGGCGAGTGCAAAGCATAGCGTACATAAGGCTACGCACAGCGGATGCATAAGGGACCTTACTCATACGCTCTCTTTCTTCCGATGTCTTGGGACAGTCATCCAATGAAAGAGTTAAACCGGCAATAGAAGGTTGTGAGCCTTTCTTTGCCTCTAGCATTGCATATTTGTCAATTATTTTATCTATGTATGAAGCTTGGGATAATGCTATCATTTTGTTCTTTCGATCTCTGAAGAGACGAATGCCTAGAACATAATTAGCTTCTCCCAAGTCCTTCATGTCAAACTGTTGGTGTAACCAAAGCTTGACCGATGATAAATTCCCTACATCATTCCCAATGAGTAGTATATCATCGACATAGAGTATCAGAAAGACCACTTTTCCATCCTTAATACGTTTATAAACACAAGGTTCATCAACGTTCTGCTCAAAACCAAATGTCTTAATCGCTTGATCAAACCTCTGGTTCCATGAGCGGGATGCCTGCTTTAATCCATAAATGGATCTAAGCAACTTGCAGACTTTCCTTTCTTGGCCTTTTGCTACGAACCCTTCGGGCTGTATCATATAGATACACTCTTCAAGATGGCCATTCAAGAATGCCGTCTTGACATCCATTTGCCAGATCTCGTAATCGAGAGCCGCAGCAATGGACAGAAGAATACGGATAGACTTCAGCATAGCAACAGGCGAAAAGGTTTCCTCGTAATCGATTCCAGCCTTTTGCGTGTATCCCTTTGCAACCAGTCTAGCTTTGAAAGTTTCCACTCTCCCTTCCGCATCCTTCTTTCTTTTGTAGACCCATTTGCATCCAATGGGTTTTATCCCATCCGGCAAATCTACAAGTTCCCAAACAGAGTTGGATTTCATAGAATCCATCTCATTGTTCATAGCCTGTTTCCAAGATCTAGAATCAACATCCTTTATAGCTTCATATGTGACCGGATCTTCCTCATGCTCATGAGCCTCGGCCTGGTATACCTCAGCATCATACATAAAGAAATTAGGTTTCTTAGAAACCCTCCCACTACGACGAGGCACCCTAAATTGTTGATCATCTGCAGGTCTTTCACTGGAACTCGGACTTTCGTCCAAGACCGAAATCTGTGGAGCAGTTCTTTCACCCGATAACTCCTCTAGCACCACTTTGCTTCGAGGTTTAAGGTCATTCACGTGACTTTCCTCCAAGAATGTCGCATGGGTTGAGACAATGACCTTTTGTTCCTTCGGGTTATAGAACAGACCTCCTTTAGTTCCCTTTGGATACCCTACAAACATGCACAATTCTGATCTTGGTTCCAACTTCTTCGCATCCCCATCCAGTACATGTGCCGGGTAGCCCCATATTCTCATATGTCCAAGGGAGGGCTTCCTGCCACGCCACAATTCATACGGAGTTCTAGGAATTGATTTGCTCGGAACCTGGTTCAGAATATAGCACGCCGTTTGTAAAGCATGTCCCCAAAATGATAATGGCAGCGTTGAGTAACTCATCATGGACCGTACCATATCCAATAAGGTCCTGTTTCTCCTTTCGGCTACACCATTCTGTTGTGGAGTACCAGGTGCAGTCAATTGGGATAATATCCCATTCTCTACAAGATGTCCTAGAAATTCATCGGAGAGGTATTCGCCACCTCGATCAGATCGAAGTGTCTTTATGGATTTATCCAATTGCTTTTCCACTTCCGCACGATACTCTTTGAACTTATCAAAGGTTTCGCTCTTGCGGTGCATCAGATACACATATCCATACCTCGAGTAATCATCTATGAAAGAGACATAGTACTCGAACCCTCCTCGTGCTGTGACGTTCATGGGGCCACATACGTCAGTGTGTACAATTTCTAAGAGCTCCTGTGCCCTTGTACCCTTAGCTCCAAAAGACCTCTTAATCATCTTACCCTCTAGACAAGACTCACATTGGGGAAGTCGTACCTCCTCCAGAGATTCCAGAGGACCGTCTTTCACCAATCTTTGAATCCTATCCTGATTAATATGACCAAGTCTTAAATGCCAAAGATACGCCTTGTTAGAGTGAGAAACTTTCAACCTTTTAGAGTTATCAATTAATTCAGTGTCAAGCAGTGAGTATATCTTTAGTCTGATCAAATATAGGTTTCCATCCATCCATCCAGAACAGATAAAAGACTTATTTCTACGAATATCAACTCTTTTACTAAAAGAAACTGAATAAGAATCCTTTATTAAACAAGCTACTGATATAAGGTTCCTCCTAAAATTAGGAACATAAAAACAGTCTTTCAATAAAATAAACCTAAATTGATCAAAATAAAGATGAACGTCTCCCACTGCCTCAGCCACCACAAAGCTACCATCTCCAGTCCGCAACGAGAGGCTCCTATCATGTAGACTTCTCGTTTCCACGAACCCCTGCATAGAAACACAAACATGATTAGTGGCGCCCGAATCAATGACCCATGTGTCTTTCGATTCTTCCACCAAATATGCTTCTAAGTAATGAAGTTCCTTACCTTCCTTGCCCTTGGAGGCTAGGAATTCCCGGCAAGCCTTCTTGAAGTGACCTACCTTCCCACAGTGGAAGCATTTGGACTTTTTAGGGTCCTTTGGCTTCTTGTTCTTCTTCTTCTTCTTCCCGTCCGAGACAGGAGGATTAGAAGAACTGGAAGCCACTTGCTTCTTATTTGGCCTCTTCCTCTTCCGTGAGGGATTGGAAGATTCCGCCAAATTGGCCTCTCCTTTAGGTCGGACCGTATCCTCATCCCTGATCATCCGTTCATAAGCCTGTAGTTGCTTCATGAGCTCGGTAAGTCCTAACTCCTTTGTCGCCAGATTGTATGCGGCCTTAAACCCCACAAAATCTTTAGACAGAGTCTTGAACACCATCTCGATCTGGGTGTTATAGTCCAACTCAGCACCATTCTCGGCAGCCTCAGCGAAGAATCCCATTAGAGTAATCATATGGTCCTTCACCGGAGCACCCGCCTTTTGCTTGGAGTTCATAATGCTGGTGATTGCGGACTGTCGAGCCAATTTTTCTTGGCCTCCGAACATGTCCTCCAGATTATCCATGATCTCCCCAGCAACTTGATAAGTCTCATGCTGCTTCTGTAAAGCACTCGTCATGCTAGCAAGGATGTAGCATCGAGCTATTTCATTGGATTCTCTCCAACGATTATAGGCAACCGGGACCTCCTCAAGTGGTGTGTCAGGTTTGGGCCCAGGTGGGCATGGTTCGTCCAGTACGAACTTGTGTCTCTCGTAACTGAGAACTATTAATAGATTTCTTTTCCAATCTTTATAATTGTCGCCATTCAACTTATTTTCAGTAAGTATTGAAATGAGGGGTGTCAGTGACATTTTGAACTGAAATAAAATTATACTAGACATTATTACAAAGCCCAAGCAAATATACAGATAATTTAGCAAATAAAAACATACAAGTATGTTCCTACATGAAACTTGAAAAAAAAAACATGTAGCATTGCAACGGTAATTCTCAGCACCTATTGCCCCAAGCCACCGAGGGGTGGTCATGAGAACAAATAGCCGGAACATGGACCCCGTCCAATTAATATATGTTACCTTAAATCCTCCAAGGTTAAGACATATATTAATAACCGCTTATTTGGCCACCAGTTTAGTTAACAGAGCTTCTAGGGAAGGTTAATAACTAAACGAGTCTTGAGTGTATAACCATTGTTTACGTAGCCCGATCCACGTCCTACCAAGCCACCGAGGGGTGGTCATGAATAGGATCGCACCCGAACACGTTTTCCACATAGGAGATCCAATCTAGTATACCGGTGGCGGTAAACACCTACCGAGGGGTGTGGTCAGGTCAGAACTGACGCGAGGCGTTACCATGCTTTCACATATGGATCAACAATGGAGGCCGTGGGTTTTGTTTGAAACCCTCTCCCACTCAATATTTTGAAAAACATGCAAGTTTTGACAAATTATGTATGATCAATATAGTATGAGCGGCACTCACCTATCCTATATGACATGTTATCAAATATGCATACAAAACATCCATCAATACATATTTATACATCCATGACATATCACAGAAAAGTAATTGACAGAATACCAAGCCATGGTTCCATCCTAGAACAAAGAAAATAAAGATTACAAAATTCCATCCAAAGCATTCTTTGGGTCTTGAATTTTGTTCCGTCTTCTTGTATCCATCTTTATGTAGCCTCTCCATTTATTTCTCATCCCAAGAATTATTTAAAATTTAAATTTCCAAAAATTTAAATTTCAAATTCAAACTCCAAATTCGAATATCAAATTTAAATTTCTAATTCAAATTTTTAAACAATTTTAATCATCATGTGTAATAATATGTAATTTCAAAAATTTCAAATTTTCAATTACATATTTTTAAACATGATTTAAAATTAAATCTCAAATTTAAAAATCAAAATTTTCAAATTTTTGGACCGCCGCACCGCCGCCCGTGAAGGCGGCAACCGCCGTGGGCAGCCACCAACCCCGGAGGGGCTGGCAGCCCACGGTTGCCCCTTGTGCAGCCTGCCGGGCTGCAGGCCAAGCCTGCAGCGCCAGGCTGCACGCTCAGGCTGGGCGCAGCAGCCGGCAGGCTGCAGGCAGTGCCTGCAGCCAGTGGCTGCATGCCCAGGCTGCGGCCGGCCTTGGGCAGGCTGCGCCACCCTCGGCTGCAGGCCAAGCCTGCGGCCGTGGGTGATGTTTGCCTGCATAGGGGCTGCCGCAGCCCCATCCTGCCCGAGGGCAGGGGCTGCAGCCCCACCAAGGCCCGTCGGCCTATTCCGAGGGGTCGTGTCTCGATTTTCGTGCCATATTCCAATTTACCTATTAGGATCTCCAAAAATTAATTTGAATCCCAATTAAATTGAAATTTTCCACACAATCAAAATTTCAATCTTTAAATTAAATTTAACTTTTGGGAAAAATAAATTACGGTCTTCAATCTTCAATCTCCTCCTAGAATAATTACATAAAAAATTCCTAAACCGTTTCCGGTGTACAAAAATTCTAACCATATAAATCTAAGAGATAAGAATTAAAATCCATGGGAAAATTACAGTGTTAATAAACTGCTCCCATGGTTACATAAAAATTCCTAGATACAATTTTTCTAAATTCTAAGGAACCATAACTGGTATAAACAAGCATGCTTATAATAATTCAAAAAATTAAAATAACCACATACTTTATACATAATACATGATAACAACATAAAGGAACCCTAGAATGCCACTCTCTAAATATCAAATCCATACATAAATAAAAAGACTAAGTAATTGTCTAATTTATGTGCATGGCATAGTCATGAGATGGCTCTGATACCAATTGTAGGAAAATAAATCGGTAAAAACGTATCAGAGTGGCGCAGCGGAACAATAAAAATTTTAGATCGTTAAATATCTCATGATGCCATATACAATAAACCAACAACAATTAAAACTCATACCTCAAGGACGCTAATCTTGTAGGAGGAGAATGACCGGAGGCTTCAACCAACTAGCCTTCTCTACTATTCTCCGATTCCCGAATGGCTGAGTGTGTGGGCACTCTGAACCTCGATCGGTATGCTAGCACTGCTAGTCTTCTTCCGACCACCCAGATCTCTAAAGTGTAAGGAAATGCCCTAAGTATTAGAGACATTTTGATGTATTCATTTTGAACTGGATAATAAAATTATACTTAGAGGTTATTCATTACATTGCTATCTGTCCTCGTCTTATTTACATGTTAAAGTAAATGTAAGCAAATATGGCTCACTGACTGCTTGTGTTAAAACTGTTAGAACGTTGCATGCAATGGATTTTTGTATGCAAGAAGACAATGTTCTAAAGTTAGCAGTCTAAACTATGGTCTGTAGTCTATGGGGTTAGACCGAGCATCTAACTCATGTTAAGACTATTATGTTGTCTAAAGCCTTAGAGGGGACGGTCCGTCTTGACTGTCTGGAGCTGGACTCCCAAGTAGAGACATGGATATGTTGCTTGGTGGTGACATATTAGACCGGGACTAAAGCGTGATTGATCTACGTAGTCCGCTATGAGTGGATCAATCTGCTTTTGACGTTCATTATGCAATAACCTTAATCCTGAGTAAATGAACTTCTTCATGTATATGACTTGTGTACTTTGATGTTCCAATGGCTAAAGCGTCTCAGAGGGTAGTAAGCTTATACACCGGTTCGTTGGGTGCATGACTTGTATACGATGAAGGGTTTGTTTGCAGATATCGGAATCATAGCTCTGAGGAGTTAAAGGTATCCTCTTAAAGGCATTATACTGAATGTGAAAATGGACAAGGCCTTGGGTCGTCTGCTGGGCGGATGACTTCTTATTCACATTTGATGAATAATCATTTTCTAGATTCGGTAGTATAATGGAACTTTAAGATAGCCTGATCAGTAGGATTAAACGGACTTTGACCTAAGGCTGATCATGGATATCATATGAGGGTTTTGCATATATGACAAGGTCATTGGATGGTAGCTCGTCACAGGCTTACGTAATACGGTATATAATTGGGAGTTCAGTTTCAGGTTTATAGTGGTGTGACTCTGAAATTAGTGATCATATGATTGAGTTGTTCGGTACAGAATGATGATCATATGGAATCACGGGAGCCCGATTATATATGTCCAATCAGTCCCTCTACTAGCTCCACATAATTCCTTAATGTTTGGCAAATTGATTTGTGTATGCTATTGGCTAGTTTATTATGCATGGATGGTGATGACACAGGATTAGGATGGTAGACAAGATTCTCTCCGGTTGGATTCAGATTTTGTTTTGGATAATAGAGTACACAATTATTCGAACTCCAAATAAAGTTGCCATGATTTTATTTGAGATTGGATTGGAGTTGTAGAAAATTATCCATGAGAACAAGAATATGAAATACAACCGTTTTGTGGAATTTGAAATTTGAATTTTGAAATTTGAAATTTGAATTTTGAAATTTGAAATTTGAATTTTGAATTTGAAATTTGAATTTGAAATTTGAATTTGAAATTCGAATTTGAAATTTGAATTTGAAATTTAAATTTGAAATTTGAAATTTGAAATTTGAAATTTGAATTTGAAATTTGAAATTCAAATTTTGAATCACAGTCCAAGTAGGATTCGAATTTGTTGTGGAAAATCCACAAGGTTTGAAATTCGAATTTGAGTTGGATTTGGAGAGGATAATCTTGTTAGAATCCTACTTGAATTTTGAATCCAAATCCCAACAAATAAGGGACGAAATTTTGAGGATAATCCTCATGAAAGATTTCGGATTTTGTGGATAAGATTCAAGGGAATATTCAAGCTTCAATCCTAGTTGAATTTGGTTTCTCTCTCCTCCCAAAAGTGGCCGAAATTTTGGATCCCTAATCCTAGGAAATTCGGTTATTTTTGGATAAGGTTAAGATGAGATTTTGCTTGAGAAATCCTAGTGGAATTTTGATTCTCCCTTATCCTAAAAGTGGCCGAAAATTTGGAGGATTTTCTCCTTGTGAATTTCGGATTTTTTGGTTGGAAAAGGGAGATAAAATTCTAGCTAAAATCTTGTTAAGATTTGGATTGGATTTATCTAGAAAAACCGAATTTAATTGTGGAGATTCTCCCTTGGAAAATTCGGATTTTTTGGGTTTGGATAAGGGAAAATATCTTTTCCTAGTCCAATTCAAATTCAGAGATTCACCTCATGCAGGTCTATAAATAGAGGTCCTGCCACTCCAGTTCTCTCAGACCACAGACTCTCAGGTGAGCAGGCTTATTGTTGCACAGCTCATCGTGACAATAAAGTTCTTTAGAGATCTGGGTGGTCGGAAGAAGACTAGCAGTGCTAGCATACCGATCGAGGTTCAGAGTGCCCACACACTCAGCCATTCGGGAATTGGAGAATAGTAGAGAAGGCTAGTTGGTTGAAGCCTCCGGTCACTCTCCTCCTGTTCATTGGCGTCCTTGAGGTATGAGTTTTAATTGTTGTTGATTTATTGTATATGGCATCATGAGATATTTAACGATCTAAAAATTTTTATTGTTCCGCTGCGCTACTCTGATACGTTTTTACCGGTTTATTTTCCCACAATTGGTATCAGAGCCATCTCATGACTATCCCATGTATATAAATTAGACAATTACTTAGTCTTTTTATTTATGTATGGATTTGATATTTAGAGAGTGGCATTCTAGGGTTCCTTTATGTTGTTATCATGTATTATGTATAAAGTATGTGGTTATTTTAATTTTTTGAATTATTATAAGCATGCTTGTTTATACCGGTTATGGTTCCTTAGAATTTAGAAAAATTGTATCTAGGAATTTTTTATGTAACCATGGGAGCAGTTTATTAACACTGTAATTTTCCCATGGATATTAATTTTTGTCTCTTAGAATTTTTATGGATAGAATTTTGTACACCGGAAACGGTATAGGAATTTTTTATGTAATTATTCTTGGAGGAGATTGAAGATTGAAGACCGTAATTTATTTTTCCCAAAAGTTAAATTTAATTTAAAGGTTGAAATTTTGATTGTGTGGAAAATTTCAATTTAATTGGGATTCAAATTAATTTTTGGAGATCCTAAAAGATAAATTGGAATATGGCACGAAAATCGAGACACGACCCCTCAGGATAGGCCGACGGGCCTTAGTGGGGCTGCAGCCCCTGCCCTCGGGCAGGATGGGGCTGCGGCAGCCCCTATGCAGGCAAGCATCACCCACGGCCGCAGGCTTGGCCTGCAGCCGAGGGTGGTGCAGCCTGCCCAAGGCTGGCCGCAGCCTGGGCGTGCAGCCTGCCCAAGGCTGGCCGCAGCCTGGGCGTGCAGCCTGCCGGCTGCTGCGCCCAGCCTGGGCGTGCAGCCTGGTGCTGCAGGCTTGGCCTGCAGCCCGGCAGGCTGCACAAGGGGCGGCCGTGGGCTGCCAGCCCCTCCGGGGTTGGTGGCTGCCCACGGCGGCTGCCGCCTACGGGGGTGGCGGTCCGACGGTCCAAAAATCAGAAAATTTTGATTTTTAAATTTGAGATTTAATTTTAAATCATGTTTAAAAATATGTAATTGAAAATTTGAAATTTTTGAAATTACATATTATTACACATGATGTTTAAAATTGTTTAAAAATTTAAATTTGAAGTTTAAATTTGAAATTCGAATTTGGAATTTGAATTTGAAATTTAAATTTTTGGAGATTTGAATTTTAAATAATTCTTGGGATGAGAAATAAATGGAGAGGCTACATAAAGATGGATACAAGAAGACGGAACAAAATTCAAGACCCAAAGAATGCTTTGGATGGAATTTTGTAATCTTTATTTTCTTTGTTCTAGGATGGAACCATGGCTTGGTTAGTCTGTCAATTATTTTTTCTGTGATATGTCATGGATGTATAAATATGTATTGATGGATGTTTTGTATGCATATTTGATAACATGTCATATAGGATAGGTGAGTGCCGCTCATACTATATTGATCATACATAATTTGTCAAAACTTGCATGTTTTTCAAAATATTGAGTGGGAGAGGGTTTCAAACAAAACCCACGGCCTCCATTGTTGATCCATATGTGAAAGCATGGTAACGCCTCGCGTCAGTTCCGACCTGACCACACCCCTCGGTAGGTGTTTACCGCCGCCGGTATACTAAATTGGATCTCCTATGTGGAAAACGTGTTCGGGTGCGATTCTATTCATGACCACCCCTCGGTGGCTTGGTAGGACGTGGATCGGGCTACGTAAACAATGGTTATACACTCAAGACTCGTTTAGTTATTAACCTTCCCTAGAAGCTCTGTTAACTAAACTGGTGGCCAAATAAGCGGTTATTAATATATGTCTTAACCTTGGAGGATTTAAGGTAACATATATTAATTGGACGGGGTCCATGTTCCGGCTATTTGTTCTCATGACCACCCTTCGGTGGCTTGGGGCAATAGGTGCTGAGAATTACCGTTGCAATGCTACATGTTTTTTCAAGTTTCATGTAGGAACATACTTGTATGTTTTATTTGCTAAATTATCTGCATATTTGCTTGGGCTTTGTAATGATGTCTAGTATAATTTTATTTCAGTTCAAAATGTCACCGAAACCCCTCATTTCGATACTTACTGAAAATAAGTTGAATGGCGACAATTATAAAGATTGGAAAAGAAATCTATTAATAGTTCTCAGCTGCGAGAGACACAAGTTCGTACTGGACGAACCATGCCCACCTGGGCCCAAACCTGACACACCACTTGAGGAGGTCCCGGTTGCCTATAATCGTTGGAGAGAATCCAATGAAATAGCTCGATGCTACATCCTTGCTAGCATGACGAGTGCTTTACAAAAGCAGCATGAGACTTATCAAGTTACTGGGGAGATCATGGATAATCTGGAAGACATGTTCCGAGGCCAAGAAAAATTGGCTCGACAGTCCGCTATCACCAGCATTATGAACTCCAAGCAAAAGGCTGGTGCTCCGGTGAAGGACCATATGATCACTCTAATGGGATTCTTCGCTGAAGCTGCCGAGAATGGTGCTGAGTTAGACTACAACACCCAGATCGAGATGGTGTTCAAGACTCTGTCTAAAGATTTTGTGGGGTTTAAGGCCGCATACAATCTGGCGACAAAGGAGTTAGGACTTACCGAGCTCATGAAGCAACTACAGGCTTATGAGCGGATGATCAGGGATGAAGATGTGGTCCGACCTAAAGGAGAGGCCAATTTGGCGGAATCTTCCAATCCCTCACGGAAGAGGAAGAGGCCAAATAAGAAGCAAGTGGCTTCCAGTTCTTCTAATCCTCCTGTCTCGGACGGGAAGAAGAAGAAGAAGAACAAGAAGCCAAAGGACCCTAAAAAGTCCAAATGCTTCCACTGTGGGAAGGTGGGTCACTTCAAGAAGGCTTGCCGGGAATTCCTAGCCTCCAAGGGCAAGGAAGGTAAGGAACTTCATTACTTAGAAGCGTGTTTGGTGGAAAAATCGAAAGACACATGGGTCATTGATTCGGG
Source organism: Antiaris toxicaria (assembly GCA_035233585.1). NCBI lineage: Eukaryota > Viridiplantae > Streptophyta > Magnoliopsida > Rosales > Moraceae > Antiaris > Antiaris toxicaria. The sequence goes on from CP141154.1 coordinate 26,938,073, forward strand.
CGCCACTAATCATGTTTGTGTTTCTATGCAGGGGTTCGTGGAAACGAGAAGTCTACATGATAGGAGCCTCTCGTTGCGGACTGGAGATGGTAGCTTTGTGGTGGCTGAGGCAGTGGGAGACGTTCATCTTTATTTTGATCAATTTAGGTTTATTTTATTGAAAGACTGTTTTTATGTTCCTAATTTTAGGAGGAACCTTATATCGGTAGCTTGTTTAATAAAGGATTCTTATTCAGTTTCTTTTAGTAAAAGAGTTGATATTCGTAGAAATAAGTCTTTTATCTGTTCTGGATGGATGGATGGAAACCTATATTTGATCAGACCAAAGATGTACTCACTGCATGACACTGAATTAATTGATAACTCTAAAAGGTTGAAAGTTTCTCACTCTAACAAGGCGTATCTTTGGCATTTAAGACTTGGTCATATTAATCAGGATAGGATTCAAAGATTGGTGAAAGACGGTCCTCTGGAATCTCTGGAGGAGGTACGACTTCCCCAATGTGAGTCTTGTCTAGAGGGTAAGATGACTAAGAGGTCTTTTGGAGCTAAGGGTACAAGGGCACAGGAGCTCTTAGAAATTGTGCACACTGACGTATGTGACCCCATGAACGTCACAGCACGAGGAGGGTTCGAGTACTATGTCTCTTTCATAGATGATTACTCGAGGTATGGATATGTGTATCTGATGCACCGCAAGAGCGAAACCTTTGACAAGTTCAAAGAGTATCATGCGGAAGTGGAAAAGCAATTGGATAAATCCATAAAGACACTTCGATCTGATCGAGGTGGCGAATACCTCTCTGATGAATTTCTAGGACATCTTGTAGAGAACGGGATTTTATCCCAATTGACTGCACCTGGTACTCCACAACAGAATGGTGTAGCCGAAAGGAGAAACAGGACCTTATTGGATATGGTACGGTCCATGATGAGTTACTCAACGCTGCCATTATCATTTTGGGGACATGCTTTACAAACGGCGTGCTATATTCTGAACCAGGTTCCGAGCAAATCAATTCCTAGAACTCCGTATGAATTGTGGCGTGGCAGGAAGCCCTCCCTTGGACATATGAGAATATGGGGCTGCCCGGCACATGTACTGGATGGGGATGCGAAGAAGTTGGAACCAAGATCAGAATTATGCATGTTTGTAGGGTATCCAAAGGGAACTAAAGGAGGTCTGTTCTATAACCCGAAGGAACAAAAGGTCATTGTCTCAACCCATGCGACATTCTTGGAGGAAAGTCACATGAATGAATTTAAGCCTCGAAGCAAAGTGGTGCTAGAGTAGTTATCGGGTGAAAGAACTGCTCCACAGATTTCGGTCTTGGACGCAAGTCCGAGTTCCAGTGAAAGACCTGCAGACGATCAACAATTTAGGGTGTCTCGTCGTAGTGGGAGGGTTTCTAAGAAACCTAATTTCTTTATGTATGATGCTGAGGTATACCAGGCCGAGGCTCATGAGCATGAGGAAGATCCGGTCACATATGATGAAGCTATAAAGGATGTTGATTCTAGATCTTGGAAACAGGCTATGAACAATGAGATGGATTCTATGAAATCCAACTCTGTTTGGGAACTTGTAGATTTGCCGGATGGGATAAAACCCATTGGATGCAAATGGGTCTACAAAAGAAAGAAGGATGCGGAAGGGAGAGTGGAAACTTTCAAAGCTAGACTGGTTGCAAAGGGATACACGCAAAAGGCTGGAATCGATTACGAGGAAACCTTTTCGCCTGTTGCTATGCTGAAGTCTATCCGTATTCTTCTGTCCATTGCTGCGGCTCTCGATTACGAGATCTGGCAAATGGATGTCAAGACGGCATTCTTGAATGGCCATCTTGAAGAGTGTATCTATATGATACAGCCCGAAGGGTTCGTAGCAAAAGGCCAGGATAGGAAAGTCTGCAAGTTGCTTAGATCCATTTATGGATTAAAGCAGGCATCCCGCTCATGGAACCAGAGGTTTGATCAAGCGATTAAGACATTTGGTTTTGAGCAGAACGTTGATGAACCTTGTGTTTATAAACGTATTAAGGATGGAAAAGTGGTCTTTCTGATACTCTATGTCGATGATATACTACTCATTGGGAATGATGTAGGGAACTTATCATCGGTCAAGCTTTGGTTACACCAACAGTTTGACATGAAGGACTTGGGAGAAGCTAATTATGTTCTAGGCATTCGTCTCTTCAGAGATCGAAAGAACAAAACGATAGCGTTATCCCAAGCTTCATACATAGATAAAATAATTGACAAATATGCAATGCTAGAGGCAAAGAAAGGCTCACAACCTTCTATTGCCGGTTTAACTCTTTTATTGGATGACTGTCCCAAGACATCGGAAGAAAGAGAGCGTATGAGTAAGGTCCCTTATGCATCCGCTGTGGGTAGCCTTATGTACACTATGCTTTGCACTCGCCCGGACATATGTTTTGCAGTAGGTATGGTGAGTCGATATCAAGCGAATCCTGGAACCAAGCACTGGCAAGCAGTAAAGCATATACTCAAGTATCTTAAGAGAACGAGGGATTATATGCTAGTGTATTCTGGAGGGGACCTAACACCCGTAGGATACACGGACTCAGACTTCCAGACTTGTAAGGATTCGAGGAAATCGACATCTGGATCAGTGTTTTTACTCGGAGGAGGCGCCATTGTGTGGAGGAGCGTGAAGCAGGGCTGCACAGCTGACTCTACTATGGAGGCTGAGTATGTGGCTGCGGCTGAGACATCTAAAGAAGCGGTTTGGCTCCGCAAGTTCTTTAGAGACCTTGAGGTCATTCCGGGTGTTGACAAGCCTATCACACTTAACTGTGATAATACAGGGGCTATTGCCAACACAAGGGAATCTCGGCACCACAAGAGGACCAAGCACATCGATCGGAGGTATCACATTATTAGAGGGCATGTGGAGACAGGACAAGTGGATGTATGTAAGATCGCGTCCGAGGACAACATCGCTGATCCCTTTACTAAGACTTTGGTAGCTAGAAGCTTTGAGAGGCATGTAGAGGCGATGGGGATGCGTAACATGGCACATCTACTGGCTTAGGGCAAGTGGGAGATTGTTAGGAAATGCCCTAAGTATTAGAGACATTTTGATGTATTCATTTTGAACTGGATAATAAAATTATACTTAGAGGTTATTCATTACATTGCTATCTGTCCTCGTCTTATTTACATGTTAAAGTAAATGTAAGCAAATATGGCTCACTGACTGCTTGTGTTAAAACTGTTAGAACGTTGCATGCAATGGATTTTTGTATGCAAGAAGACAATGTTCTAAAGTTAGCAGTCTAAACTATGGTCTGTAGTCTATGGGGTTAGACCGAGCATCTAACTCATGTTAAGACTATTATGTTGTCTAAAGCCTTAGAGGGGACGGTCTGTCTTGACTGTCTGGAGCTGGACTCCCAAGTAGAGACATGGATATGTTGCTTGGTGGTGACATATTAGACCGGGACTAAAGCGTGATTGATCTACGTAGTCCGCTATGAGTGGATCAATCTGCTTTTGACGTTCATTATGCAATAACCTTAATCCTGAGTAAATGAACTTCTTCATGTATATGACTTGTGTACTTTGATGTTCCAATGGCTAAAGCGTCTCAGAGGGTAGTAAGCTTATACACCGGTTCGTTGGGTGCATGACTTGTATACGATGAAGGGTTTGTTTGCAGATATCGGAATCATAGCTCTGAGGAGTTAAAGGTATCCTCTTAAAGGCATTATACTGAATGTGAAAATGGACAAGGCCTTGGGTCGTCTGCTGGGCGGATGACTTCTTATTCACATTTGATGAATAATCATTTTCTAGATTCGGTAGTATAATGGAACTTTAAGATAGCCTGATCAGTAGGATTAAACGGACTTTGACCTAAGGCTGATCATGGATATCATATGAGGGTTTTGCATATATGACAAGGTCATTGGATGGTAGCTCGTCACAGGCTTACGTAATACGGTATATAATTGGGAGTTCAGTTTCAGGTTTATAGTGGTGTGACTCTGAAATTAGTGATCATATGATTGAGTTGTTCGGTACAGAATGATGATCATATGGAATCACGGGAGCCCGATTATATATGTCCAATCAGTCCCTCTACTAGCTCCACATAATTCCTTAATGTTTGGCAAATTGATTTGTGTATGCTATTGGCTAGTTTATTATGCATGGATGGTGATGACACAGGATTAGGATGGTAGACAAGATTCTCTCCGGTTGGATTCAGATTTTGTTTTGGATAATAGAGTACACAATTATTCGAACTCCAAATAAAGTTGCCATGATTTTATTTGAGATTGGATTGGAGTTGTAGAAAATTATCCATGAGAACAAGAATATGAAATACAACCGTTTTGTGGAATTTGAAATTTGAATTTTGAAATTTGAAATTTGAATTTTGAAATTTGAAATTTGAATTTTGAATTTGAAATTTGAATTTGAAATTCGAATTTGAGTTGGATTTGGAGAGGATAATCTTGTTAGAATCCTACTTGAATTTTGAATCCAAATCCCAACAAATAAGGGACGAAATTTTGAGGATAATCCTCATGAAAGATTTAGGATTTTGTGGATAAGATTCAAGGGAATATTCAAGCTTCAATCCTAGTTGAATTTGGTTTCTCTCTCCTCCCAAAAGTGGCCGAAATTTTGGATCCCTAATCCTAGGAAATTCGGTTATTTTTGGATAAGGTTAAGATGAGATTTTGCTTGAGAAATCCTAGTGGAATTTTGATTCTCCCTTATCCTAAAAGTGGCCGAAAATTTGGAGGATTTTCTCCTTGTGAATTTCGGATTTTTTGGTTGGAAAAGGGAGATAAAATTCTAGCTAAAATCTTGTTAAGATTTGGATTGGATTTATCTAGAAAAACCGAATTTAATTGTGGAGATTCTCCCTTGGAAAATTCGGATTTTTTGGGTTTGGATAAGGGAAAATATCTTTTCCTAGTCCAATTCAAATTCAGAGATTCACCTCATGCAGGTCTATAAATAGAGGTCCTGCCACTCCAGTTCTCTCAGACCACAGACTCTCAGGTGAGCAGGCTTATTGTTGCACAGCTCATCGTGACAATAAAGTTCTTTAGAGATCTGGGTGGTCGGAAGAAGACTAGCAGTGCTAGCATACCGATCGAGGTTCAGAGTGCCCACACACTCAGCCATTCGGGAATTGGAGAATAGTAGAGAAGGCTAGTTGGTTGAAGCCTCCGGTCACTCTCCTCCTGTTCATTGGCGTCCTTGAGGTATGAGTTTTAATTGTTGTTGATTTATTGTATATGGCATCATGAGATATTTAACGATCTAAAAATTTTTATTGTTCCGCTGCGCCACTCTGATACGTTTTTACCGGTTTATTTTCCCACATAAAGAACATTATTGTCACGATGAGCTGTGCAACAATAAGCCTGCTCACCTGTGAGTCTGTGGTCTGAGAGAACTGGAGTGGCAGGACCTCTATTTATAGACCTGCATGAGGTGATTCTCTGAATTCGAATTGGACTAGGAAAAGATTTTCTCCCTTATCTTTAACCAAAAAATCCGAATTTTTACATAGGATAATCCTAACAATAAATTCGGTTTTTCCTAAGATAAATCCAATCCAAATCTTAACAAGATTTTAACTAGAATTTTATCTCCCTTTTTCAACCAAAAAATCCGAAATTCACAAGGTGAAAATCTTCCAAAAGATTTCGGCCATTATGGATAAGGGAGAATCAAAAATTCCACTAGGATTTTCAAGCTTGAATCTTCTCTCAACCTTATCCAAAAATAACCGAATTTTCCTTAGATAAAGGCTCCAAAATTTCGACCACTTTTAGGGAAGGAGAGAATCCAAATTCAACTAGGATTGAAACTTGAATTTTCCCTTAAATCTTATCCACAAAAACCGAATTTTCTATTGAGGATTATCCTCAAAAAAAATTCGCCCACTTTTGTTGGGATTTGGATTCAAAATTCAAGTAGGATTCTAACAAGATTATCCTCTCCAAATCCAACTCAAATTCGAATTTCAAACCTTGTGGATTTTCCACAACAAATTCGAATCCTACTTGGACTGTGATTCAAAATTTGAATTTCAAATATCAAATTCAAATTTCAAATTTCAAATTTAAATTTCAAATTCAAATTTCAAATTCGAATTTCAAATTCAAATTCAAATTCAAATTTCAAATTCAAATTTCAAAATTCAAAATTCAAAATTCAAATTTCAAAATTCAAATTTCAAATTCCACAAAACGGTTGTGTTTCATATTCTTGTTCTCATGGATAATTTTCTACAACTCCAATCCAATCTCAAATAAAATCATGGCAACTTTATTTGGAGTTCGAATAATTGTATACTCTATTATCCAAAACAAAATCTGAATCCAACCGGAGAGAATCTTGTCTACCATCCTAATCCTGTGTCATCACCATCCATACATAATAAACTAGCCAATAGCATACACAAATCAATTTGCCAAACGTTAAGGAATTATGTGGAGCTAGTAGAGGGACTGATTGGACATATATAATCGGGCTCCCGTGATTCCATATGATCATCATTCTGTACCGAACAACTCAATCATATGATCACTAATTTCAGAGTCACACCACTATAAACCTGAAACTGAACTCCCAATTATATACCGTATTACGTAAGCCTGTGACGAGCTACCATCCAATGACCTTGTCATATATGCAAAACCCTCAGATGATATCCATGATCAGCCTTAGGTCAAAGTTCGTTTAATCCTACTGATCAGGCTATCTTAAAGTTCCATTATACTACCGAATCAAGAAAATGATTATTCACCATATGTGAATAAGAAGTCATCCGCCCAGCAGACGACCCATGGCCTTGTCCATTTTCACATTCAGTATAATGCCTTTAAGAGGATACCTTTAACTCCTCAGAGCTATGATTCCGATATCTGCAAACAAACCCTTCATCGTATACAAGTCATGCACCCAACGAACCGGTCTATAAGCTTACTACCTCTGAGATGCTTTAGCCATTGGAACATCAAAGTACACAAGTCATATACATGAAATAGTTCATTTACTCAGGATTAAGGTTATTGCACAATGAACGTCAAAAGCAGATTGATCCACTCATAGCGGACTACGTAGATCAATCACGCTTTAGTCCCGGTCTAATATGTCACCACCGAGCAACATATCCATGTCTCTACTTGGGAGTCCTGCTCCAGACAGTCAAGACAGACCGTCCCCTCCAAGGCTTTAGACAACATAATAGTCTTAACATGAGTTAGATGCTCAGTCTAACCCCATAGACTACAGACCATAGTTTAGACTGCTAACTTTAGAACATTGTCTTCTCGCATACAAAAGTCCATTGCATGCAACGTTCTAACAGTTTTAACACAAGCAGTCAGTGAGCCATATTTGCTTACATTTACTTTAACATATAAATAAGACGAGGACAGATAGCAATGTAATGAATAACCTCTATATATAATTTTATTATCCAGTTCAAAATGAATACATCAAAAATGTCTCTAATACTTAGGGCATTTCCTAACACCGGGGCCATTCTGTATGGGGCCTTAGAGATGGGGGCTGATCCTGGTAACAGCTCAATCTTGAATGATATCTCCCGCTCCGGTGGAAGTCCTGACAGATCCTCTGGGAACACTTCTACGAACTCCTTAACTATTAGCACACTGTCCGACCCTGCTTCTGCTTTCTGGGTCGTGTCCACTATGTGTATGAGGAAGCCGGTGCATCTACTAGATAGTAGCTTGTGAGCCTTCATAGCCAATATCATCATATTAGATTGCTTCGGTGATAAACTCTTGCAGACAAACTTCTCGTGTCCGACTAGTTTGAAGGTAACTTATCATCTTTGACAGTCTATAACGACATTATATTTGGCGAGGAAGTCCATTCCCACGATTACATCATAGTCATGCATGTCGAGGATGATCAGGTTAATGCTTAACTCTCGTCTGCAGATAATTACTGGTACGTGGTGTAGCCAGTAATTAGACAATAAAACTTCCCCAGAGGAAAGATCAGTTTGAAAGGCTTGATTCATCTTATCTAAGTTCTTATCTAACTTCCTAGCAAATACTGAGGATGCAAATGAATGTGTAGGTCTGGAATCAAACAAAACCAATGCAATGGAGTTGGCAACAGAAAGCTAACCTATCACCATCATCGAGGTTGCGGCCTCTGCATCCTCCCTGGTAAAGGCGTAGATCCTTCCCTGCGTCTCTAGAGCCTCTAGTCTACCTTGAGCGATTGGCGGACCCTCAATCCTAGTCTGGGTGGCATGCAGTTGGCCGCTAGTGGCACAGGCTTGGCCCTATTGATTTTGTGGGTTGGAGCAGCAATTCTTGGTATAGTGGCTTTCTTTGCCACAGATGTAGCAGCCACTGGTTTTTAGGTAGCATTTTTCAGGATGGTTCTTTTTACACTTTAGACATGTGGGTTACCATTTCCTCCTCGATTACTCTTCTTCTAAAGGAAGTTCCTCTGCTGCCCTTGATTGCTTGAATTTCCCTTACTCTTTTTGTTGGGGTGGGATTATCTATGATTCTGTCCGTTCCCTATATTCTGACCCTTATGTTAAGAGTCGGGATGCTATCTGCCCTTGGTCAGCTTGGCTTATGTCTTCTCTTCTCTTCTGGCCTTGAAGAGTTAAGCCTTTCGCTCCTCGTCCTGGGCCAACTAATATTCTACTCAGATGGCTTAGCTGACACACTTTGCTACTGTTGTGGGCCCATGGCTACTGCTGCAGACTTGGATGGCAATATCCGTTTTGAACATTTTCAGTATCCTTCTGACCTTCTCCATTTTAGTTAGCACTAAGTCTGGGCAGAGTCAAGCCAGCTGCTCGAACTTCCTTACTGGCTCCATGATAGTCATGCTGCCCTGGCACAGATTGTTAAACTCATCCTGTTGAGCTACTAGGGCTTCGTCATTGAAATATATCTCCTTGAACTCGATGATGAAATCTACCTAATTCATCTCATTAACGCTCCTTCGGATAGCCACGGTCTTCCACCATTGTGTGCCCCTTTACGTAGGGTAAGGGATGCACATAATACCTTCTCCCTTTTTGTCAAGCCAACGAGGTCTAAGATGACCTGGACATCAGTCAGCCAGTCATCGGCTACGATGGGGTTCATAGTCCCTTTAAATTCTGGCATCTTCATATGTCTGAATCGTTCGCATAGGTCGCCTTCTTTCTAGGCTGGCACAAGAATGTTGACTGCTACGGGAGCAGCCACAATCGATGGTGTTGGCGTTGTCTGGATTGGTGGGGCCGCTTGTTCTCTAGGGGTGTCAGGGGCTACTGGTGCCACTTGGACTGGCACCTCTATCGGTTGTGGTGCCTGGGACGTTGGTTTAATCGCTCCCTAAGTTGAGCAAGTTCTTGTTATTGATTTAGCATCATCTCCTGCATAGTTACGAGCCATGCCATTAGCTCGTCTTCTTGGGTAGCTTAATTAGTTTGAGATCTTATTCTCGCCATCACTTCTTATGTAACCCTATTACACAGCGGGAAAAGATAACATAAGTCTTTTAAATCCTGTACTTGGGACTCGTATCACATATTATCTTCTTACTTAACAATCTTACTTAACAATCATAGATATAAATATACGTATTATATCTTTCTTTTCTCCTCCCGTTCTGTGATGTTTAATACGATTGTCTTATCGTATTGGGACATCGTCTAGGTGCCAGGAACCGTCCTGCAATTTTTGTCTCACTACTGACATGTGTGGAAACTCATCAATTTTAGGCTCTTTGGGCAAAACTATAATGCCCTTTTTTTTTTGTAATATATTTCACAAAATATATACATATATTCAAAATTCTAGTTCACCAGGAGTACCACACACTTCTTAATATACAATCCCACAAGTACATTTAGTTAAGTCTGGTGGGGAAAGCTACTGTTCCCCTTTATATATTTACATAACAAAAATTCCTATGGAAAAGGGTTACTACTACTCGGAAGACACTCTTGACTCAGCATCGAACATCATCTCGTCCTCACTGTCACTAAGTAGGAACTCCTCTGGGTCCTCCTCCATATCTTCCCAGATAATACTGCCTTTGTCGTTGCTGGCAATGATAACTTGGGGCTCATACATTTCTATCCACTCATCATCACTAATGTGATTGGGGATTTCCTCCCCCTCATCATTAGGTTAAGCATCGTCTTCATCCATGTGGTGTCCAGGAGACAGAGAGGCTGGTTCCCTATCTCCCTCGGGTACTGCTGGCTGGTGTGTGGTCACGAACTCTTTGTCGGCCGGTTGGGGTGCTGCGTTCGCCAGGTTACCCTCCATGTTAGCTACTGCTACCGTAAAACCTTTGCCAGGTGCAGGGCTGAGTGCCACTCTCTTGGCTTCTACTATATCCCGGACAAGGCGCCTCAGGTCTTCACGCTATGGAGGGTAGGGAACAAGGTCCCTTACGTACCACGGTGTCCCTCTACATAGCAAGTCAGCTGTCTTTGCAAAGGCTCGGTCCAAATCGATGTGGAGAAGCATCGCATCTATGAACCTCTGATAGTAGTGTGCCATGGTTTCTCCCTCATAAATATCGCAGATGTCGGAGAGGACCTGGTATTACCTCTCGCGCATATCATCCCATATATCTCCATCTTGGGCTAGTTCAACGCTATCACAGAGCTCGCAGCAGAACTCGGCCCACTGCACCAGATGCCTAATCCTGTGTTGTTCGTTCCACCAGGTCAGTACTGGTCCCTCTAGTCTGCTACTGGCCAATACTACCTATAGGCGAGGTAGGATATGGCATGTTTCGAAGATAACCTCTAAGTGATGGATCCAATATGGAAGTTCGCTCAAGCGACAACCATCGTATATGTCCAATTACATGGCGGCAAAAGCTAGGCTCGCTTGACGATCCTCTTGCACTTGATGGGGGTCGATCGGTGCAGTCATTATCTCCTATTATAATTTAAATGTTAACTTATATTCTAACTCTGAAGAAAAAGGAAACTAACTTACTTGAACAGATGAGGTAGGCGTACGTCGATGTGAGGTAGGGTGGCAGGATACCGCTCTGATACCAACTGCGACATCCCGTTCCCTTAGTGGCCCGAACCGTCACTAAAAACTATTACTTGAACTTTTATTTTAAAACTGATACTTAATCTTACTTACTTAGATATCCTGATTTTAGGGATTTTTTTTATATACACGTATGTATTTACTATTCACGTACGTATACTATTAAAATGCAGAATCTGAAACATAGGGATTTCAATTATACATACATACTTGTACTGTCCATTTAATTAGATACTATTCTGAATATACTATTTAACTGTTACTATTCAAAATATACTATTCATATATATAATGTTTACTGTTTAAAATATACTGTTATTCAAAAACTATGCAGAAGATAATACTCGTGGTGGTATCCGTAACCTCGCCTCACATCCGCCTCCACCACCTTCATTACCCATCGTGGCTTATGCCATAGGACACTTACCTACAGCATGAACCCACACCGTGAGCTTTATTACCTAGTAAGTACAACATGTTAACCGAAAAACATGTTTAAAACTTAGTACATACTTAAAATCATATAAGCATGCCATAAATCAACATATACCACTTATACATAACACATACCAGATCATCACATATCATGTCATTGAATACAAAACTTCACATACTATATGCATAGCAGAAAGCATCGTATACTGAATGGATCTTACTATAACTGGAAGCATAGTTGTCACGTCCCAAAACCCGGGACAGCGACAGCTGTCACTTCCCAAAAAGCCGGGATAGTGACGGATATAAAATTTTAAAAGAATAATTGAAGGAAAAGCTCAGATTCCTAAGTCTGTCAGTTTTTATATCTTACCCTTTACCGACTCTTTAAACTTGTTTATAAATTATGCTTGTATATTTTAAATTTATTAATATTTGTCTTTCTATTTTTATCGCAACATCAGGTGGTGAGGTACCCATATCCCACAGATGCATACTATGATAAAATAAAATAACTGAAATTGCAAAAGTAAAGTTTAGAATTTACAGTCTCGGAATGCTCTTATACATACGTTGTCCTAATGTACAGATCCCTACTTTAAGTCCCTGGGCGTCCACGAACGGGTCTACGTCACCCGTATCTTCTAATCAGCTTTCTCTCCTGGGGGTTTACCAGTTTTAAAACAGTGAGCGAAAGGCCCAGTAGGATATTCTTAAAAAAAATTCAATTCAACATTTGAATTTAACCATCATACTAAGTATGTCAATGCAGTACCGAATCATAAACGTGGAATTGTGATTATGCAAACTGTGTCCCTATATACATCTAGTTCGTGTACGGTCCGTATGAGCCTCCCTCACCATGCCGAAGCATAATGAGTGATCCTCGATCGAGATGTGCACTCTTCGCACGTGTGTGCTGGCTCCCGGTATACTTTAACACCAAATCCAACTTTCAACATTTCATGTAAACATATGATTCACATACTAAAAATATACCGCATTGTTTTTCAAAAAATCCGTAACCGGATATTTTTCCTTTAATTTCCGAAATCGTGATATTTTTTTTTAAATCACGTAAATTTCAAAGCTTTATAAACACATTTTCTTTAAATGATATTTGGCCAAATCATTAAAACAAAATTGGCTACCAAGAAAGGGTAAGATATCCTACCTCGTCAGCAATTTGACCTACGATCAATTTCTCGCACGAATTCCAAGATAGTCTTTTCCTTGAATTCGATCAACGAGTACCTAAAACAAGAAACACAGATAATTTAATTATCTATCCAGGAATTTCGTAATCGAATTACGGTAAACTCAACTAATTAGTATGCCGTGGAACTTTTAAAATTTAAAATGATGCTTTATTTTAACACCGTAATTTTAAAATAGCAATTTTAACACAAATCTCTAAAATATAGATATAAATTTTTAAAATTTTCAGCATGACCTGCCCTGAAAATAGGCTTCCCCAAAAGCTCAAAAATGCTTAACCTGCAGAAAAATTTTCCAATTCCCAGAACAATTCAAACACCAATTTCAAATCAATTTAAATTTAAAATCTAAAAATATTTATTATTTTTATTATTACTTATTATTATTATTATTATTACTATTACTATTACTATTACTATTATTACTATACATATATATATAAACACATACACGCACACAGATATGCATTAATATATATATATACATATACATGTTTTTTTTTTCTTTTTTGCTGGTGAAGGAAAGCCGGCCGGAAGGGACTCACGGCGGCAGGGGCGGCGGCAGCGTCGGGCACTCGGTGTCAGGCACGGCGGTCGGCAACGAGCGGGTGGCTAGGCGGTGGCTGGGACGAGCGACAAGGCACGGCTGGTCCGGCGAGACGGAAAAGGGCGGGCTCGGCGACGGTCGTGGCTCCGGTTGGTGAACGGCGGTGAGGGCATTGGTGGCTCGGGCTCGTGAGGGGGACGGCGGCGTTGGGTGGCTTGGCGGACGGCGTGGGCGGTCCGGCGTGGGGCGTTTCGGGCGCGACGGGTTCGGTGGCTTGACGGGGACAGTCGGTTGACTGTGGCGTCGCGAGGGGCTCGGGTTGGCGGCGTTCGGTGATGGCGACTCACGGCGTCGACCGGCGATCGGCGTCGGGTGGTGGCGAGGAAGTCGGCCGCGGCTTCCGATGGAGTTCGGCCGAAGGAAAGAAGAAAAAGAAGGAAAGAAAAAAAAGAGATGGGGAGGGGGAGAGATTTGGTGAGGGGAAGAAAAAGAAAAGGAAAAGAGAAAAGAAAATAAATGAATTAATAGGAGTAAGGGAGAGAGACAAGAAGCAGAAGAAAAGGAAAAGAAAAGGAAGAAAAAAAACAAGGGTAAGAGAGGGAGAAATAATTCGGTGGAGGGAGAGAGAAAGAGAGAGAGAGAAAATGCAGAGAAAGTGAGGAAGAGGAGTGAAAATAAAGGAAAAGAGAGAGAGCGAGGTCGGTGAAAAAAACAGGGAGAGAGAGAGAGGAGATATCCGGAATAATCCGGAAGGAAAGAGAAAAAGAAAAAAAAATAAATGAATAAATAAAAATTTAATATTTGTTAAATTTTGATTGGTTAAAAATTATTAAAGCTTTAAAATTTGTAAAAATGTTTTAAATATCCTCAAATTAGTATTTAATACCCCGAAAATTTAAAATTTAATTCCCATGAAAATAAGAAAAATTTTATTGGCACACTAACAAATTGAGTTTATACATTCACGCGCGAAATTTTAAATTCAAAAATTTCGCGGCGTGACAATAGTGAACTACAACTAGTGCACTATGAATTATGCATGATCCGGTTATGTTCATTTATGCTTCAATGCTCTTTTCTTTCTCTTGTTTACTTAGAGCCCTTGTGTTAGTACCGTGTGTGCGCAGACCATCGATAATGCCCGTGGTCAAAAAGCTGAAGAGCCATCAATGGATGCTCAACTTTGCCTTAACTTACATTAACTTGAAAACCTCTTCAACTGAAAAGGCTGGTACGACATGCTTACTAAATTCTATCTTATTTATCTGTTCTAACCATATGCTTCTCTAAGCTTATCCCTAATCCAACACGGTAGGGATATATGGCATCTAACTTGTTCTTTCATCAATCTACTTGATTGTGAAACTATATGCTCTTATACATGTTATGCAACAAAGTGTGCATGGCATACGTGCTTAACATACTGTAAAAACATCATTTTAAATTCATTTCATTCATGCTGTAGGTAGAGTTGTACTTACCTAGATTGCAAGCCAACACTCACTCTCGCCTTTATCAACTTATAGGTTACTATCTGTCATCAATAACGTATCTCATTAACACTTTTGCTAAGTCACCAATACTGTTAGTGACTAAAGCCGATAAAATTGTTTGATACCGATTGCCGTCGATACAACTCGCTCTCTTTTTCGACATTTGAATCTCTAGACATGTTTAATTAATTTATTACCCCATAAATTAATTACAACGTTCTCTGGTCACTGTTGCCGTTATTGACTGTATCTTGTGTTTCCATGTGGTGCCGAGGTCCATCGGTACCCTATTGGTCTACTTTGGGAATTTGGTATCTAACTTCCGTCGTGTTTGATTAATTGTCTTCTTGACAAATTAATCATCGTTCCTCACAGTATCGTTCGAAACACGGTCCTTAACTGGTTGCAACCAGTCAACTGACTGGTTACCTCGCGCGTTGTTAACTAGGTAGCCTACCAGGTTACTATGCATAAACTTAGTGTAGTAACCGGCTGGGTTACTTTGCTTATTTAGGTATGGTAGCCTACCGGGGTACTATGGCTTGTTTGGTGTGGTAGCCTATCGGGCTACCCACATTATTTTAATTATTTAAGAAAATTGGTTTGGCTGCTTGTAAAATTTTTGGGAAAAATTATGTTCCCTTAAACCGTCCCCTTATCACCCCGTTGGAAAGTGGGGGACATTTTATGAAAACCATGTTTTATTTTAAAAGATTATAACACATTTTGGTGTTTATATTAAAAGGTGGTTTTTGAACCATTTTTGAAAACTGTTTTGAAACTTGATCGAAACCACTTAGTTCGCAAATATGGCAAACATAAAATTTTTCGTCCTCGACGAGATGAACAATTCTCGTGTTCACTTCAGAGCTCAAATCTAACTAGAACTGGTCTTAATCTTACTAAACCCATGGCTATTATGCCCAATTTTTTTTGTAAAATTTCCAGTTTTACTTCATTTTAAAAATGGCTCTGTTTAAGGCTTGAAATGGCTAAATTTTTAAAACACACATGGGTCATCTTAAAGGTTCGACGTGTTTTATAACTTTTATGTTGAGTGCGAGATCCGATTCAGACTCTAAGTGGTCCATTTTTAACAAAACCTGAGACTATGTTTGGGTTTGGATTTTCAGACCCAGTTTTGGACACGAATGAAAATCACTCAAAAAACCTATCTTAGTGTCTTTTTTGCCAAAACCTATTTGACGCAAAAATGACCGTAACGAAATTTCCTTAAAACTCCATGTTTCACCAAACCTAAATTCGAACTCTAAACTTGGACAAAATGACCAAAACCCGTGGTCTTTCCTGGGGACAGATTGTGTCCAACCATCCTTAAAACAAAACGTTCATGCTCACACGTGTACTCATCCATTTGTAAAAATGTAAATATAGCCACACAACCACAAACTTAAAAATGAAAAGCTAAGAGTTCAAAATAAACTTATTACAACCCATTTGCATAAACAAATACACATAAATCTCTTGATCAAAAACTTAAAAACAACTAACCACAAAAGGGAGGGTTTTTCGGTTTTACCTTAGGTGCTAGGAATCAAGCACAAATCTGATCAAAGGTGAATGACAAAATGGCTGTGTAGACCAAGGAGGTGTGGGGGTCAGTTTATGCTAGCAAAACACTAAAAATATTTCTCTTAATATCAACTTAAAACCATAACTAAAAACCACAAGTGATTCATCTATAACCTTACCCTTGGTGCACTTGAAATAGCTTGGAAATGAATCCTCCTAACACAAGCTTGAAGGGGGTTAAATTTTGGTAACTTTTGGCTGTGTTCTTGGCTTGAAAAATGGTGGTTTTGGCTGAAGGGGGTGGTCGGCTGCAATAAGAGAAATGAGAGAGAGGATGAGTTGTGTTTTGGGGCATGAAAAGAAAGGAACACAAACTAAGGCCATGCTCACCCTTTTATACACAAACCTAAGCAAGCTTAACTAACTTTAAGCTTGATTAATCAAGCCACTCTTAAGCTAATTTGGAGACAAAAAATCTGCCCAATTCAGCCACACAACAGCCGAGGGCTGTGCACATTCATGGAGGGGAAATAAATAACATTTTTTGGTTGATGGCATGATGGAAATGTGACATTTTTTATTCAATTGTGTCATAACCTTCCCCTTATTTTATTCTTACTTTTTGGGGTTATTTTGCAGTAGAAAATAGCTAGTTTCCAGCCAAGGCACACGGTTTTTAAGGCCAAAATTCATCTGTATTTTGGCTCTCTTCGCAGTCCAGTTTTCTACTGCGGTGTTTGGTTCTTTCTCAGCAGTGTTCTAATTTTCATCTGCAATTCGATTTTCTGAGTCTGATTTTTATACTGATCATTCCTAGTCAGTTTATACTGTCTAAGAGCCCATTCTGTACCAGTTTACTATTTATTTCCTATATTGTGGTTGTGTCTACACTGTGTTGTCCTTTCACACGCGAAATGAGGCGTTCTTGTGCGAAATTTCAGACATAGTCTCTCTTGACTAATTTGGACATGTTAATTTCAATTTGATCAGTCTTACATCCATCTGAGGTTGTCTGGACCAGTTTTTGGAATCTATATGATCCCGCCTCGAAAAACATATCAAGTGTCCGATTGACTAATTTGGGCGTTCTGAGTCTAAAAATATCAGTTTCGGGGTGAGATAAGGTCGTCTTGACCCTCTTCCTGATACTACGTATCTCTTAGACAAAAATTCACGTTTTGTTCCAAATTGACCAAATTGGGCCAGCTAATTGTGAATATATCAGTTTTAAGTCAATTTAAGGCCGTCTTGGCCATTATCTTGGCACTTCGTTTTCACTATTCACTGTTTTCCATCTTAACTGACTAGTCGGAGTGTTCTGACTCCAATTTTATCAGTTTCTAGGTAAGAAGAGGTTATCTGGACCTTTTTCTTGGTACTGTACCCCTGCTAGGGTTTTTATCGCTGTTGTGCTCAGATGTTCGGCCCGAGCGTTCTAGCGATTTGTTCACCAGTCTTGTATCAGGAAATGGTCGTCTAGACCAGTTTCTTGATACTGCGTATCTTATATACTTATACATATAATAGGGTGGACCAAGTTCACTATCGGTCGCCCTTTTCACAGCATAAATAGTATTTAAACAGTACTGTACCTATTTAGTCTATTTAACTGGAGATTATACTGTATTTTTTTTCAACTTAATTACTCTTTACGTAGTAATTAGGTTTCATGCATTTTTGAGAGTTTGTGTAGTGGCTCTCTGCCCATTATAGGGCCTCTTACATTGGTGTGTATAAGGTAACACGGGCGTGTATTATTCGGACACAGACATGTACTAGTTGAGCTTACTTAACACGGCCATGTCTTAGAACACATTCATTTACCTGAGTGGTACACGACTACTTACACAACCGTGTACCTGACCGTGTCATACTACACAGCCATGTTCACTCACATGACCTCTCTCACGTAAATAGTCCGATCAGTACACGACTTCTTACGCGGCCATGTATCTGACCATGTTCATCAAATTTGCACTAAAAGCCATCAAACTAACCCAAATTCATTACTCAGTTTCTCATTATATAGAATTTAGGTTACATGAATATGAGTGTCCTTACAATGATACCCTAGACCAAGCACATCCTTTTATAGGCAAAACTAACTAAAATTAATCAACCTAAAACCCACTTAATTAAACCAAAACTTAGCTAAATTGGGGAACAAAATCTTTGCTACAGCCCCCCCACAAAAACCGATGGCATCCTTGGGAAGAAAGAAGAGAAAAGTTGCATTAATTGGCACGGAAAGCAATAGTTACTTACCCCTCACTTTTGCTTTTTTTATTCACACTTAACCAAGACCTCATTGACCATATCAACTAAGCTTAAGGGGGGAGGGGTCCTAATTTGGCTACTGGCTACCCATAAAATTGATGGGGCCTACAGATTTCGAAGCCAAAATGAATTAAATGCTAGGCTAGGTCATGTGTCAACTATTCCATATTTTATTCAAATATGTCATAAGCCTAGGCATTATTTTAAAGCAACTTTTGGGCTACTTTGCAGTTGATTTTTACTGCTTTTCCAGCTACTTCTCACGGATTTTTAAGGGGAAAAATTCATCAGTAAATACTTCTCTTAATAGTCTAATTTCATACAGCGGTGTTCGGTCTTTTCTCAACAGTGTTCTAGATTTTGATCGAAATTAGGTTTTCTTGATCCGTTTCTTATATTGATTATTCTTGGTTGGGTTATAATGCCTATGAGCCCATTTTGAGTCTTTTTTACTGTTCATTTATGGTATTGTGATTATGTCTATACTGTGTTGTCATTACGCATGCATAACGAGGCGTTTTCATGCAAAATTTCAAACACAGTCCCTCCTGACTAATTTGGACGTGCTGATTTCAAATTTATCAGTTTTACGTCTATCTAAGGTCGTCTAGACCAATTTTCGAGATTTATGTGACCCCGTCTTGAAAAACGTGTTTTGCGCTCAGTTGATTAATTTGAGCATTCTAAGTCTAAAAATTTTAGTTTCGGGCTGAGAAAAGGTCGCCTTGACCCTTTTCCCGATACTACGTATTTCTCAAACAAAATTTTACGTTTTGTGCTCAATTGACTAAATTGAGCCTGCTGAGTTTTATGTCAAATTAAGGCTGTCTTGGCTATTAACCTGACACTATGTATCTACTATTCACTATTTTTTGTTTAACTGACTAGTCTGAGTATTCTGGCTCTAATTTTGTCAGTTTCTGGGCGAGAAGAGGTCATATGGACCATTTTCTTGATACTGTACATCTGTCTAGGCAATTATCGCTACTGTGCTCAGATAACCAATCTGAGCGTACTGATGACTAACTCACCGGTTTTATGTCAAGAAATGGTCGTCCAGACCGGTTTCTTGATACTGCATGTCTCTCATGCACACACACACATGTACTAAGATGAACCGATTTCACTGCCTGTTGCCCTTTTCACTGCATGAATAGTAATTAAACATTTCTGTACCTGTTTAATTCATTTAACTGGAAAAATTATACTGTATTGATAACTTAATTACTTATTACATAGTAATTAGGTTTCAGGAACATGAGGGTCATTATGTGCATTGATTACAGAGAGTTGAACAAGATTACCATCAAGAATAGGTATCTGTTACCTAGGATTGATGACCTGTTTGACCAGTTAAAAGGAGCAGCGGTACTGTCAAAGATCGACTTGCGTTCGAGATACCATCCGCTGAGAATTCGAGAGAGCAACATTCCTAAGATGGTGTTTAGAACTCGCTATGGTCACTACGAATTCCTAGTGATGCCATTCAGGTTAACAAATGCTCCAGCTACGTTTATGGATCTGATGAATAGTATCTTTAAGGAATTCCTAGATAAGTTTTTCACTGTGTTTATCGATGACATACTTATATATTCGAAGACTCACGAAGAGCATAAGGAGTATTTGAGGATTGTCCTTCACACTGTGAGAAGGCATCAATTGTATGTGAAATTCTCGAAGTGTGAATTTTGATTAGACAAAGTGCACTTTCTTGGACATGTGGTGACAAAAGAAGGAATCGCTGTAAATTCTGCTAAGGTAGAAGCAATTAATTAGTGGCCGGCCCTTAAGAGTGTGGTAAAGATACGGAGCTTCTTAGGATTAGCCAGCTACTATAGAAGATTTGTGGAAGGATTCGCACGACTAGCCGTACCTCTCACTACTCTCATGCGTAAAGAAAGAAAGTACATGTGATAACCGGGAATTTTGAGATTCTCGAAGAAATTTAAAATTATATGTATATGACAAAATTTAATGTATAAGATGCGAAAATTTTGTATCTTAATACTGGTTAGAATACGATAAAATATTTTAACAGTGTTAAAGAGTGCAAGTTTGGAGATGGAAAATCTTCCCAAACAGAAATGAGTGAGACGGACCTCAAACGGAGCCAAAAACCCTGAAGAGTACACCGAAGTGCACTAAAAGATGAAAATTTACGGTAACAAATTTTGGTCAAACGGAAGCAAAATAAGGCAGACCAATCACACTGGAGGCGTCAGAAACCCGCCTACTCGATTTGGGTAAATTTCCGTTCAGTATAACTTTCGATCAAACTTTGACCACGAATTAATATATGAATTAATTAGATGATGTCAAGTGTGATGTCATAAATGTGATGTAATTAATAAGGAAATTAAGGCCAAAAAGGGAGGTAGGTAGCATTAATGGTGAGGATTAAAAGGAACCTTAGATCAAAGGCCAAGATTTAGCCAAAATGGCTTGAAAAAAATTTGGTAAAAATGGGAAAATAAGAGTCGGCCAAGGCTTCAAAAAAATCAGCAAAAAAATTTCTTTTTGCTCCCTAGAATGTTGCTAAAAAGTCCCTAAACAATATCCAAATTGTTGGGAAAAATTGCTAAATGGTCCTCCACCATTTGCCTATAAATAGGTGTGGAAATTTCACTTGAAAATTTTATGAAATGCAACCAAATTTTGTGTAATTTTAGCCGTGCACTCTTCTTCCATTCCAAGCCAAACTTTAGCAAAAATTTTACACCAAATTAGCCTCCAAACTCACACTAAGATCAAGGGATCAAATTGATAAGGTGAGCCACAATTTTGAAGCATTTCTTGTTGATTTTCTTCATGAAAACCGTGGCATATTAGTGTTGAAAAATGTTGAAAATTTGATGAATTGTTTTAGTGTTTATGTTAATTTGGTGATATGGTGATTAAAGCATGTTGTAGAATTTAGAAACTAGCAAAATTGATGCACGTTTCTAAGGAAAATCCATGGCATATATACATGAGAAATATAAAATTTTGTGAGAAAAAATTGATGAAGGAATGTGATAAAAGACCATAGAAATAAGAAAAAGTTTTCTTATGGCTTTGAGACATGAAACCATGGCATATAAAGGCTAGGTTGGAATGAAAATTTCTTAGGTTTTAATGTTAAAATGTGCATTAGAAACCCTAAGAATGAATGATGATAATGAAGCTTTGTGTGACAACCGGGAAATTCAGGCAAGTTCTCGGATGAAAAATGTACAATTGTATGTATATAACAATTTGTACTATTTAAAGAGTGAAATAAATGTATTTATATTGTTCAGAATATATGAAAATGTTCTAACAATACTGACGAGTAAGAATTCAGTGTTGGAAAAATTCACTGAGTTGAAATGGGTAAAACGGTGCAAAACCGGCATTGAAAACCCTAACCGAGCCAATAAAAGACGGTAAACTTCCGGGATTAATTTTGATCAAACGGAAGCAGATTAAATTGATCCGACTGCACAGGAGACCTCAGGAACACGCCGGGACGATTTCAGGAAAATTTCAGCTTGAACCGGTATCGGTCAAAAAGTAGTCGAATTAATGTGAATAGTGAAAGTCAAAGTCAACTTTCACTTTTGCATTTATGAAATCATAAATCAAGAATTATGGATGAAAGAAATAAGGTGGTTGGTGGCATTAAGGGCTAGGATTTAATCACCTTTTGATCTAAAGGCCAAGATTTGGCCAAAAATTACCATTTTTAATTTTTGAAAAATGGGGAAAGAATTAGGTTGAAAGATGTCTAATTTTCATTGGTGGAAGGCTAAATTAATTGGCCTTTGGTTTCATTAAGTCGGCAACTTAGTAACATATTGGCCGAGACCCATTTTTCAAGCCAAACCAAAAGAAAAAAAATTTGCTAAGTTTCTTCCATGGAGTCTACGTGAGCCACCCAAGGGAAACCAAGATTTTCTTCAAAATTTCTTCACAAAAAGAGTGTCAAAGTGTTCCTTGAAGACAAAGGAAGCATTAGACCAAGGTAACTTCCCTTACACTTGATTTTTTCATGGTTTTTCTTCATGAAATCTGTGGGTGAATAGTGAGAAAAAGATGGAAAATTTTTGGTTGTTTTTCATGGATTTGATGTTGGGTTTTGTTAAGGATGAAATAAGTAAGAAAACCATGTAATTTGTTTAAAGAAAAACCAAATTTTGGTTGGTTTTTCAAAGGAAAATCCGTGGGTTACCTTAGGTAACCAATGAGAAAAAGTTGTGGTTAATTGCTAACATGCTTTCAAAGTTGAAATTGGTGAAGAATAAAGCTTGTATGTCATGGTGAAAAGCTTAAAAAAAAAATTCTTGGTGTGAATTACATTAAATGGCCGTGGGGTTTAATAATGGTTTGGAAGAAAAATTTTCATGGTTTTATGTGGTATTTGGTTGATTGGAATTATGCATTTCAATATGCAAATGATGAATTTATAATGGAAAGAATGAAACAAAATTTTTTGGCATGTTTTCATTCTTTGGCCGTGGGTTATACAAGGGTAAAAACCCTAGGAAAATTGGTTGAAAATGCAAAGAAAATGGGCTTGAAAATGTGTTAAAAACGTGACATTTGAATGGCCTAAGGTGTGGTGAAAGTTTGACAAAATTTGGTTTGGTTTGGTTGTGAAAACCGAAACCAAATTAAGGGTAAAATTGTGAAAAAATTTTGTTATGTGGGTGATAATGTGGAATTGGAATTTTGTGGGTTTTTATGTAAAAGTTTGGAAAGCTTTTACATAAAATAGGCTTCTGGTATAGTACGTGGCAGGTACATACGGTTCGAGGCGTACCTAACGCCGGAAGCCTTAAAATTACGCCGAAATGCTGCCGAAATTTCGAAAACGGCATTCGGGGTAAAATGGAAATTAAAAATAAAAGTTAGGGCCGGGACGGAAACCCGAGTCTCTAACGAAAAAATTGATTAAATAAGGAAAAAATTTTTTTTAAGGGGTGGGTCGTGAATAGTAACCCGTCCCCTTGAAAATGAAAAACGTGAGTGAAATTGAAAAACCGACCCCGAGGGGGGGGCGTTTTTGGAAGTAAAATAAAGGTCCGAGTCGGGAACGGAAAACCCGAGCCTCGGAGACCTAGGTCGGGAAAGTTTAGATGAACGTTTTAAATACTAGTGAAACGTCCATTTGAGGCTCCGAAACGTTAGAAAATCGCTAAACCGACGTAAGGGTCGGAATAGTGCTTCCCGAGGGCCGGGAAAGCAAAAAGTGGAAATAAAATAAAAACGAACCCGGTAATGATTAGAAAAGAGTCAGAAAAGTTCCTGAGAGCCAAAAATGCAGTCTGGATCAATAAAATTCCGTCAGGGGTAAAACTACAATTTTACCAAAATATTGGGGCAAAATCGTAATTTTGCAAAAGTTGGGGGAAAATTGTGAAAATAATAAATAAAACCTAAAAAGTTATAAATAGATTTTATTTAAGCTTTTTAATGAAAAATAAAAGCTATAAATGGGAATGAAATTAACAGACAAGGTTTTGTCTGTAGGATCCAAAAATGGACCTACGAGGAGGGCGATCAAAGATCCACGAGAGGAAAAGGAAAGAGGCTGATAAGGTAAGTTCAGACATTTACCTGTCTGCAACATATAGCAATATTGTGCTAACTTTAATGTACTAACTATAAGTTAGGTACATATGTGCTACGGGCACTATTATAGAGTAGAGAGAGAGACGTAATGTGCTTCGGGCACTATAAGAATGGGACAAATGGTTAATTGTGCTTCGGGCACTAGAGCGAGGTTAATAAAACTCACTCAACTAAAATTAAAATGTGAACCATTCCTAACCACGGGACAATGTGAAGTCACCGGGTTAGAATTTAAAAAGTCGGTAATGAAACCACTTTCTGGCTTACCAGCCTTCCGTACAAGGAGGTACTTTTTGCCTTCGGGGCTATGAGATAAGGCTGTGGAGGTCAGCACTGATGTACCGCTCCCAGTCATGTACTATTTTGCCTTCGGGGCTATGAGATTAAGGCTGTGGAGGTCAGCACTAATGTACCGCTCCTAGTCATGCGCACTTAAATGGTACTGCCAACCTGAACTCAAAACCAGAACGTAATCAAAGATAATGACCTAAAACTGAAACTGTGCCATAATTGAGCATAAGACAGTTTAGTGAGAGCACTAACATCGCAGTAGATGTACTAGTGTGACACGGTGTCGTGGTCAAACTTAGTATTCACCATGAATAGTGGTCAACGATACTATTCACGATGAATAGTACTATTTATAGAAATTTTATTTCTTGTATGTTTGAACTTACTGAGCCTGTAGCTCACCATTTTTGCTAATGTTGCAGGTAAGCGACCAGCTCAGTAGCTTGTTTGACTGGATGCGGACGGGATGGCGCGTGTCAAATGGGATGACTGGGCGAGGGATATGGTACTGCCAGAGTCTTTCCGCTGAGCGATAAAAAGGGAAGAAAAAAAAAAGAAACAGTCTTTTGTAATATTATATATTTTACGAAAGTACTGTAATATGTAAATTACTTTGTACTTGCCAACAAAGTAAATAGTGGGAAATGTTTTACATGATGTTTAAAGAAAAAGAAAAAAAAAATTTCCCCAAAAACGACATGATTTTAAAAGAGAGTGAGATAAGCCGGTGACCCACGAGAGTACAATCTACCACAGTTAGCGATAAGCTCAACTGTAATAGTATTGTATGATCTCTACGAGGGGCGGGCCGCCACACTTTGTGATAAAATTTCTTGGTGTTGAATACCATGAGAAACCGTGGCTATAATTGAAGAAAATTGATGCAATTGTGTTGTGAATGAAATGATAGACAATGTGAAAAAGTTTTATATAAAGTTTAGTAACTTTGCATAAAATAGGCCTCTGGTATAGTACGTGGCAAGTAACAAGGTTTTGAGGTGCACCTAATGCCGAGGAAACCTAAAATTTAAATTGAAATGCTGTCGAAATTTCTAAAACAGCATAAAGGGCATTTCGAGAAACGAGGGGTAAAAATGTAGGCTCAGGAATAAAATCGAGACCCCTCAGTATGTTAGTATCAGTAGTGGAAACGAAACCCAAAAGGAATAGTTAAATGACCCTCTAGTGTCTAAAGTACCGAGAACGGGAAAAATTACCGTCAAAGGTATTTTAAGAAACGAGGGGGAAAATTATGGACGGGATAGAAAACCCGAGCCCCTCGGGAACCAGGGCTCGAGAACAGAATGAGAAACGTTTCAGGAGTAGTGAAATACCCATTTGAGACTCCGAAACGCTAGAAAAAGAGGAATGACCCTAGGTGTCGGATGCAGAGTATCCCGAGGGTTGGGTGAGGAATAGTTACTAAATTTGTAGTAAATAATGCTGTAAAAAATATGTCGAAGCCTAATAAATATTATTTTATGATATTTGAGCTTAGAAAATCCCGGAAAAATAATAGAACGGAATTGTTACCGTCCTGAGACCCGTCAAGGGTAAGATGATCATTTTAACCAAAAATTTCTGAAAGGCTCGGAAAGGACCGTTAAGGATCTAGAAACCTTAAATAAGATTCTAGAGGCCATAACTAAGACTTTAAAGTTAAAACTCTTAACTTTATGAGTACACGGGCGTGTACATTGAAACCTGGGCATGTAGTGGAAACCCGAGAGGTACATGGGCTTGGACACGGGTGTGTTGCAAGCCGTGTATCACAAAAAAAAAATGAAATGTGTTGTAAAGTTAATCACAAAATGAATATATCCAATGTGATTAATGATGATAGGTATTAACAAACAATACTCTGTCTGTAAGGACCCAAACTAGAGAAAATAACAAAACTGCAGAGGATTTCTGAAGGTGGACATTATCACAGTTGTGGTAAGTTCAAGCATTTTCATATTTTCAACATGAAATACTGTGATATTTAATTATATACTAATTATGCATTAGCTGTTAAGTCCTACGGGCACTAGGGTGTAGTTAGACTAACACACCTAGAGAAATGATTAAGTGAGATGTGTACTATAGGTACACAATGGAAAGAGTGTGACTAAATTTAAGATACACCCTTAAAAGAAAAAATGTGTAAGACCTACGGCCAATAAGAGTTCCTGACTTTGAGATGATAATTAATGCAACCCGATCGGAACTATAATTGAAAGATGGTAATGAAACCCTATTTGGCGTACTGGCCTCCAATAATAAGGTAGAGGTTTATAGGTCCTTCGGGCACACAATGACTACTTTGGGCGATGATGGACAGGGGAGGATTAGCCTTAGGGTCGCTCCCAAGGCCCCTCACAGTCAGCACACATATGAAAACGGTACAAGGTCAAAACGAGCTCAAAACCAGAACATAAACAAAGACAAAGACCAAAAATGTGATGAAAGCCATAATTAAGCATAACTGAGCATAACCGACACTAAAGTTAAGTGTAGTGGACTTGGTTAGGGTGACATGAATAGTAATTGATTAGAGTCAAAGTTACTATTCACCGATCAAAAGTCAAAATACTGTTCATGGTGAATAGTACTATTTATGGATGAATAGTATTATTCATAGGAAATTTTATTTTTGATGTTTTTGGATCTATATGATTCATAGTATGCATGTTTGAACTTACTGAGCTTGTTAGCTTACCGGTTTGTTTATGTTGCAGGTAAGAAACCTGTCCTGTAGATAACCTGGATGGCGGTAGGATATGCAGTGCCAATGGGATAAGGAATCCACTGTGGATTATGGTCCTACTACCATTCTTCCACTGAGCATAAAAAAAATGGTTTGAAAAAAAAATTTATTTTGAGAAATAAAGTTGAAAAAAATATATCTTTGTAAATTATGTTGTATTGTATAAAAGAAAACTAAAGCTTTAGTTTTAAAGTTTATATGGCTTTCATACATGGGTTTCATGCGAGGAAAGTATAAAAAAAAAATAAGCATAAATTTTGGGCCCTATAAGATGAGAATTTAAAAGTAAAAGTGTTTTTAGTGGCGACCGATTAGGTACACGGGCTGTCTTGATTGACTACAGAGTTTGATTGTGATAGTTTCGTATGGCCAAAGTCGGGGGCGTTATAGGTTGGTATCAGAGCAGTTGACCATATCCTATTGGCATAAAACGCAGCCTGCTCGTCAATTCAAGTAAGTTAACTTTGTTTAAGTTAGTTAACTATTTGTTTATACGAGGTTATATATTTTGTAGGATATACGATGACTAGGCCACCATACGTGCGACCTTAGCTGTATAGACCGAGAGGACTGATCAGGATATGGACTAGGCCTGTGATTAAGCCGTCCATGTCCTAGTGAGTAGTATCTCGACCACTGATACCTGAGCCGCTAGCACTATGGTTTAGAGCACTAGCACTGATTCAAGCGTCGCCTCCTCGACTGGTAGTTAACCCATCAGTCAACATAGATATCCCAGTTGTTGGAGGACGACTGCACGTAAGAGCTAAAGTATCAGTACGTGCGATACATGCCTTCCGAGGTAGTCATCCACCCACCTTTGAGGGGGGTCAACAGGGGATTTCTACTAGAGATTAGCTACATAATGTGGAGATGATTATACGTCATTGTGACATTGATGAGGACTCCTGGGTTTTATTAGCAGTCGATACATTTCATGAGGATGCACGGATGTTCTGGGAATATGGCGACCAAGACATGCTATTAGGACTTGACTGGGCTGAGTTTAGGTACATCATGATACAGCAGTTCCTGCTAAAGAGTCCAGCACCAGTTCCAGACCCTCTAGAGAGTAGGGTAGTGACACCGCTACCTACTATGCCTAGATATATAGATGTTAGAGAGTTTGTTTTTCGGCAGAGAGACTACAGATGCTGCTTAGTGATAGTGTCTTCACTTATGTAGTACGGTTCAAGGAGAACATTGTGAGAAGATGTCCCATGTCCAACCTCACTGATGAGGATTTTTGTTATATATTCTGGAAGGGGCTTACTATAGGTCTATGACAAATGGTGACCCCATTATATCCTACTACCTTACGAGAGTTTATAGTTATGGTAGCTAAAGTAGAGGAAGAATTCATGATGGAACGCATGGTGGCAAGCGACACGAATAGTTATTGCAAGAAGCAATGCTAGATCATCTTTATGGAGCGTGACCTATGGCTAATGACCATGAGGCTGTAGGAAAATAAATCGGTAAAAATGTATCAGAGTGACGCAGCGGAACAATAAAAAAAAATTTTAGATCGTTAAATATCTCATGATGCCATATATAATAAACCAACAACAATTAAAACTCATATCTCAAGGACGCCAATCTTGCAGGAGGAGAATGACCAGAGGCTTCAACTGTGGCGGCCCGCCCCTTGTGGGGATCATACAATACTATTACAGTTGAGCTTTATCGCTAACTGCGATAGATTGTACTCTCATGGGTCGCCGGCTTATCTCTCTCCTCTTTTTAAATCATGACGTTTTTGGGAAAATTTTTTTTTTCTTTAAACATCATATAAAATCTTTTTCCACTATTTACTTTGTTGATAGGTACAAAGTAATATAAATAATACAGTGCTTTTGTAAAATATATATAATTACAAAAGAACTGTTTCCCCTTTTTTTTTTTTTTTCCTTCACTTTAACGCTCAGCGGCAAGACTCTGGCAGTACCATATCCCTCGCCCAGTTATCCCATTTGACACACGCCATCCCGTCCGCATCCAGTCAAACAAGCTACTGAGCTGGTCGCTTACCTGCAACATTAGCAAAAATGGTGAGCTACAGGCTCAGTAAGTTCAAACATGCAAGAAATGAAATTTCTATGAATAGTACTATTCATCGTGAATAGTACCGTTGACTACTATTCATCTATGAATAGTAACTTTTGACCACTATTCATACGTGAATAGTAATGTTGACCACAACACTGTATCACACTAGTACATCTACCGCGATGTTAGTGCTCTCACTAAACTGTCTTATGCTCAATTATGGCATAGTTTCAGTTTTAGGTTATTATCTTTATTTACGTTCTGGTTTTGAGCTCAGATTGGCAGTACCATTTAAGTGCGCATGACTGGGAGTGGTACATTAGTGCTGACCTCCACAGCCTTATCTCATAGCCCCGAAGGCAAAATTTTACATTGACTGGGAGCGGTACATCAGTGCTGACCTCCACAGCCTTATCTCATAGCCCCGAAGGCAAAAGTACCTCCCTATACGGAAGGCTGGTACGCCAGAAAGTGGTTTCATTACCGACTTTTTAAATTCTAACCCGGTGACTTCACATTGTCCCGTGGTTAGGAATGGTTCACATTTTAATTTTAGGTGAGTGAGTTTTATTAACCTCGCTCTAGTGCCCGAAGCACAATTAACCATATGTCCCATTCTTATAGTGCCCGTAGCACATTTCGTCTCTCTCTTTATTCTATCATAGTGCCCGTAGCACATATGTACCTAACTTATAGTTAGTACATTAAAGTTAGCACAATATTACTATATGTTGCAGACAGGTAAATGTCTGAACTTACCTTATCAGACTGTTCCTTTTCTCTCTCTTGGATCTTGAATCGCCTTCTTTGTAGGCCGATTTTGGGATCCTACAGACAAAACTATGTCTGTTAATTTTTTTCCCATTTATAGCTTTTATTTTTCATTAAAAAGCTTAAATAAAACCTATTTATAACTTTTTAGGTTTTATTTATTATTTTCACCATTTTCCCCCAACTTTTGCAAAATTACGATTTTGCCCCAATATTTTGGCAAAATTGCAGTTTTGCCCCTGACGGAATTTTATTGATCCAGACTGCATTTTTGGCTCTCAGGAACTTTTCTGACTCTTTTCTAATCATTACCGGGTTCGTTTTTACTTTATTTCCATTTTT
The DNA here is from genome assembly GCA_035233585.1 of Antiaris toxicaria. Classification (NCBI taxonomy): domain Eukaryota; kingdom Viridiplantae; phylum Streptophyta; class Magnoliopsida; order Rosales; family Moraceae; genus Antiaris; species Antiaris toxicaria. The sequence goes on from CP141154.1 coordinate 26,968,432, forward strand.
CACTTTCCCGGCCCTCGGGAAGCACTATTCCGACCCTTACGTCGGTTTAGCGATTTTCTATCGTTTCGGAGCCTCAAATGGACGTTTCACTAGTATTTAAAACGTTCATCTAGACTTTCCCGACCTAGGTCTCCGAGGCTCGGGTTTTCCGTTCCCGACTCGGACCTTTATTTTATTTCCAAAAACGCCCCCCCTCGGGGTCGGTTTTTTTTCAATTTCACTTACGTTTTTCATTTTCAAGGGGACGAGTTACTATTCACGAACCGCCCCTTAGGTTTTCCTTATTCACTTTTTTCCGTTAGGGACTCGGGTTTCCGTCCCGGCCCTAACTTTTATTTTAAATTCCCAATTTTACCCCGAATGCCGTTTTCGAAATTTCGGCAGCATTTCGACGTAAATTTAAGGCTTCCGGCGTTAGGTACGCCTCGAACCGAATGTACCTGCCACGTACTATACCACAAGCCTATTTTATGTAAAAGTTTTCCAAACTTTTACATAAAAGCCCACAAATTTCAAATTTCACATTATCACCCACATTACAACATTTTTTTTTCACAAATTTACCCTTAATTTGGTTTCGGTTTTCACAACAAAACCAAACCAAATTTTGTCAAATTTTCACCACACTTTAGGCCATTCCATGTCATGTTTCCAACACTTTTTCAAGCCCATTTTCAATGCATTTTCAACCACATTTTTAGGGTTTTTATGCACTTAGAACCCACGGCCTTATTAATGAAAATCATGCTCAACATATTTGTTTCATTCTTTCAATCACATTGCCACCATTTACACATTAATTTGCATGATTTCAATCAACCAAACATCACCTAAAATCAAGCAAAATTTCTTCCAAACTATTAACAAAACCCACGGCCACTTTATATAATTCATGCCATAAATTTTTTTCAAGCTTTTCATCATGAAATACAAGCTTTATTCTTCACCAAATTAAGCTTAGAAAGCATATTAACAATTAACCACACACTTTTCTCATTGGTTACCTAAGGTAACCCACGGATTTACCTTTGAAAAACCAACCAAAATTTGGTTTTTCTTTAATGAATTTGCATGGTTTTCTTCCTTAATACATCCTTAACAAAACCCAACATCAAATCCATGAAAAACAACCAAAAATTTTCCATCTTCCAATCACTATTCACCCATGGATTTTTAAGAAGAAAAACCATGAAAATCAAGTGAAAAAAAGGAGTTACCTTAATCAATTGCTTCCTTTGTCTTCAATAAACACTTTGCCACTCTTTTTTGTGAAGAAATTTGAAGAAAAAGCTTGGTTCTCCTTGGTCCCTCACGTAACCACCATGGAAGAAAGACTTAGAAAATTTTTGTCTTAGTTTTGCTTTGAAAAAGTGTCTCGGCCATTTCATTCCCAATTTGCCGACTTAAGCCAACCAAAAGCCAATTAATTTGGCTCTAAACCAATCAAATTTCAACACCTTTCCAAGCCATTACTTTCCATAATTTTCAAAAATTAAAAAGGGTTAATTTTGGCCAAATCTTGGCCTTTAGATCAAAAGGTGATTAAATCCTAGCCATTAATGCCACCAACCACCTTATTTATTCCATTTAATAAACTTGATTTATGATGTCATAAATGCAAAAGTGAAAGTTGACTTTGACTTTCACTATTCACATTAATTCGACTACTTTTTGACCGATGCCGGTTCGAGCCGAAATTTTCCCGAAATCGTCCCGGTGTGTTCCTGAGGTCTCCTGTGCAGTCGGATCAATTTAATCTGCTTCCGTTTGATCAAAATCAATCCCGGAAGTTTACCGTCTTTTATTGCTCCGGTTAGGGTTTTTAATGCCGATTTTGGCACCGTTTCACCCGTTTCAACTCAGTGAATTTTTCCAACACTGAATTCTTACTCGTCAGTATTGTTAGAACATTTTCACATATTCTGAACAATATAAATACATTTATTTCACTCTTTAAACAGTACAAATTGTTATATACATACAATTGTACATTTTCGTCCGAGAATTGCCTGAACTTCCCGGTTGTCACATCAACCAACTAGCCTTCTCTACTATTCTCCAATTCCCGAATGGCTGAGTGTGTGGGCACTCTGAACCTCGATCGGTATGCTAGCACTGCTAGTCTTCTTCCGACCACCCAGATCACTAAAGAACTTTATTGTCACGATGAGCTGTGCAACAATAAGCCTGCTCACCTGAGAGTCTATGGTCTAAGAGAACTGGAGTGGCAGGACCTCTATTTATAGACCTGCATGAGGTGATTCTCTGAATTCGAATTGGATTAGGAAAAGATATTCTCCCATATCCATAACCATAAAATCTGAATTTTTCCATGGGAATATCCCAACAGTAAAATTCGGTTTTTTAAGGATAAAACCAATCCAAATCTAAACAAGATTTTAACTAGAATTTTATCTCCCTTTTTCAACCAAAAAATCTGAAATTTCCTAGGAGATTTTCCCTCCAAAAATTCGGCCTCATTTAGGATAAGGGAGAAGCAAAATTCCACTAGGATTTTCAAGCTTGAATCTTCTCTCAACCTTATCCAAAATAACCGAATTTTCCTAGGAGATTTCCTCCATAATTTCGGCCACTTTTCAGGGAAGGAGAGAATCCAAATTCAATTAGGATTGAAACTTGAATTTTTCCCTTGAACCTTTTCCACAAAAACCGAAATTCCATTGAGGATTATCCTCAAAATTTCGTCCATAATTTGTTAGGATTTGGATTCAAAATTCAAGTAGGATTCTAACAAGATTATCCTCTTCAAATCCAACTCAAATTCGAATTTCAAACCTTGTGGATTTTCCACAACAAATTCGAATCCCACTTGGACTGTGATTCAAAATTTGAATTTCAAATTTCAAATTCGAATTTCAAATTCAAATTTCAAATTTCAAATTCCAAATTTCAAATTCAAATTTCAAATTTAAATTTCAAATTCAAATTTCAAATTCAAATTTCAAATTTAAAATTCAAATTTCAAATTTCAAAATTCAAATTTCAAAATCCATAAAACGGTTGTGTTTCAAATTCTTGTTCTCATGGATAATTTTCTACAACTCCAATCCCATCTCAAATAAAATCATGGCAACTTTATTTGGAGTTCGAATAATTGTGTACTCTATTATCCAAAACAAAATCTGAATCCAACCGGAAAGAATCTTGTCTACCATCCTAATCATATGTCATCATCATCCATGCATAATAAACTAGCCAATAGCATACACAAACCAATTTGCCAAACGTTAAGGAATTATGTGAAGCTAGTAGAGGGACTGATTAGATATATATAATCGGGCTCCCGCAAATCCATATGATCATCATTCTTTACTGAACAACTCAATCATATGATCACTAGTTTCAGAGTCACACCACTATAAACCTGAAACTGAACTCCCAATTATATACCGTATTACGTAAGCCTGTGACGAGCTACTATTCAATGACCTTGTCATATATGCAAAACCCTCATATGATATCCATGATCAGCCTTAGGTCAAAGTCCGTTTAATCCTACTGATCAGGCTATCTTAAAGTTCTATTATACTACCAAATTAAGAAAATGATTATTCACCATATGTGAATAAGAAGCCATCCGCCCAGCAGACGACCCAAGGCCTTATCCATTTTCACATTCAGTATAATGCCTTTAAGAGGATACCTTTAACTCCTTAGAGCTATGATTCCGATATCTGCAAACAAACCCTTCATTGTATACAAGTCATGCACCCAACAAACTGGTCTATAAGCTTACTACCTCTGAGACGCTTTAGCCATTGGAACATCAAAGTACACAAGTCATATACATGAAGTAGTTCATTTACTCAGGATTAAGGTTATTGCACAATGAACGTCAAAAGCAGATTGATCCACTCATAGCAGACTACGTAGATCAATCACGCTTTAGTCCCGGTCTAACATGTCACCACCAAGTAACATATCTATATCTCTACTTGGGAGTCCAACTCCAGACAGTCAAGACAAACCGTCCCCTTCAAGGCTTTAGACAACATAATAGTCTTAAAATAAACAAGTATGCTTATAATAATTCAAAAAATTAAAATAACCATATACTTTATACATAATCCATGATAACAACATAAAGGAACCCTAGAATGCCACTCTCTAAATATCAAATCCATACATAAATAAAAAGACTAAGTAATTGTCTAATTTATGTACATGGCATAGTCATGAGATGTCTCTGATACCAATTGCAGGAAAATAAATCGGTAAAAATGTATCAGAGTGGCACAGCGGAACAATAAAAAAAATTTTAGATCGTTAAATATCTCGTGATGCCATATATAATAAACCAACAAAAATTAAAACTCATACCTCAAGGACGCCAATCTTGCAGGAGGAGAATGACCGGAGGCTTCAACCAACTAGCCTTCTCTACTATTCTCCAATTCCCGAATGGCTGAGTGTGTGGGCACTCTGAACCTCGATCGGTATGCTAGCACTGCTAGTCTTCTTCCGACCACCCAGATCTCTAAAGAACTTTATTGTCACGATGAGCTGTGTAACAATAAGCCTGCTCACCTGAGAGTCTGTGGTCTAAGAGAACTGGAGTGGCAGGACCTCTATTTATAGACCTGCATGAGGTGATTCTCTGAATTCGAATTGGATTAGGAAAAGATATTCTCCCTTATCCATAACCATAAAATCCGAATTTTTCCATGGGAAAATCCTAACAATAAAATTTGATTTTTTAAGGATAAAACCAATCCAAATCTAAACAAGATTTTAACTAGAATTTTATCTCCCTTTTTCAACCAAAAAATCTGAAATTTCCTAGGAGATTTTCCCTCCAAAAATTCGGCCACATTTAGGATAAGGGAGAAGCAAAATTCCACTAGGATTTTCAAGCTTTGAATCTTATCTCAACCTTATCCAAAATAACCGAATTTTCCTAGGAGATTTCCTCCATAATTTCAGCCACTTTTCAGGGAAGGAGAGAATCCAAATTCAACTAGGATTGTAACTTGAATTTTTCCCTTGAACCTTTTCCACAAAAACCGAAATTCCATTGAGGATTATCCTCAAAATTTCGTCCATAATTTGTTAGGATTTGGATTCAAAATTCAAGTAGGATTCTAACAAGATTATCCTCTTCAAATCCAACTCAAATTCGAATTTCAAACCTTGTGGATTTTACACAATAAATTCGAATCCCACTTGGACTGTGATTCAAAATTTGAATTTCAAATTTCAAATTCGAATTTCAAATTCAAATTTCAAATTTCAAATTCCAAATTTCAAATTTAAATTTCAAATTCAAATTTCAAATTCGAATTTCAAATTCAAATTTCAAATTCAAATTTCAAATTTCAAATTTCAAAATTCAAATTTCAAAATCCACAAAACGGTTGTGTTTCAAATTCTTGTTCTCATGGATAATTTTCTACAACTCCAATCCAATCTCAAATAAAATCATGGCAACTTTATTTGGAGTTCGAATAATTGTGTACTCTATTATCCAAAACAAAATCTGAATCCAACCGGAGAGAATCTTGTCTACCATCCTAATCCTGTGTCATCACCATCCATGCATAATAAACTAGCCAATAGCATACACAAACCAATTTGCCAAACGTTAAGGAATTATGTGAAGCTAGTAGAGGGACTGATTAGACATATATAATCGGGCTCCCGCAAATCCATATGATCATCATTCTTTACCGAACAACTCAATCATATGATCACTAGTTTCAGAGTCACACCACTATAAACCTGAAACTGAACTCCCAATTATATACCGTATTACGTAAACCTGTGACGAGCTACTATCCAATGACCTTGTCATATATGCAAAACCCTCATATGATATCCATGATCAGCCTTAGGTCAAAGTCCGTTTAATCCTACTGATCAGGCTATCTTAAAGTTCCATTATACTACCGAATTAAGAAAATGATTATTCACCATATGTGAATAAGAAGCCATCTGCCCAGCAGACGACCCAAGGCCTTGTCCATTTTCACATTCAGTATAATGCCTTTAAGAGGATACCTTTAACTCCTTAGAGCTATGTTTCTGATATCTGCAAAAAAACCCTTCATCATATACAAGTCATGCACCCAACGAACCGGTCTATAAGCTTACTACCTCTGAGACGCTTTAGCCATTGGAACATCAAAGTACACAAGTCATATACATGAAGTAGTTCATTTACTCAGGGTTAACGTTATTGCACAATGAACGTCAAAAGCAGATTGATCCACTCATAGCGGACTACGTAGATCAATCACGCTTTAGTCCCGGTCTAACATGTCACCACCAAGTAACATATCTATGTCTCTACTTGGGAGTCCATCTCTAGACAGTCAAGACAAACCGTCCCCTCCAAGGCTTTAGACAACATAATAGTCTTAACATGAGTTAGATGCTCGGTCTAACCCCATAGACTACAGACCATAGTTTAGACCGCTAACTTTAGAACATTGTCTTCTCGCATACAAAAGTCCATTGCATGCAACGTTCTAACAGTTTTAACACAAGCAGTCAGTGAGCCATATTTGCTTACATTTACTTTGACATGTAAATAAGACGAAGACAGATAGCAATGTAATGAATAACCTCTATATATAATTTTATTATCCAGTTCAAAATGAATACATCAAAATGTCTCTAATACTTAGGGCATTTCCTAACAGAGGCTGGCCCATCAAGGTGATGAGAGGGGACGAGTCCCATTAGATGATCAACGCCATCAGGGACCGGGAATGTCACGGATGAGGATGACGAGGATCTGGAAGAAGTTCCGTTAGTTCCGGACCAACCTCAACCAGGGGACTAGATGTAAAAACATATAAGATGTATAGATGTATATATCTGTATATGTACATGTATGATTGTATCAAAAGCCTCAAAGTTGATGTGTATATGAAAATTTTGAAATGAAATGACGTAAAATTTTGATATGTCAAAATGATGAGATATTTGAAATTATATGATGATCAAAACTATTTTTACTTATATTGTAAAAATATGTTTGTTGAAAATCTAACGATTGATTTTCATATGACCGTAGGAAGTAGAAAAGATGGTGAACCCACAAAACCTACGAAATATGAGAGAGCGTCCTGTCCTTTCAGAAAAGGTAGATGAACTAAAAGCCCTTATAGAAGCTCAGATGAAAGAAAATGCTGAGCTAAGATAGAGATTAGAACAGATGGAACAGAGGCAAGGCCAAGATGAAGGCCAAACCTCTCAAATGGCTGCACCTGAACAAGTAGTGCCACCAGTTGTACCTGAAATAGTAGTAGAACCCCAACCGTAGCCCCGAGTCAATTAGGAACCACTCTATGAACGATTTTGATGTATGAAGCCATTGGAATTCGAGGGTTCCATAAACCCACTAGAAGTAAAGGAGTGGCTATCTTCACTCTAAATGATCATAGAATTTATGGATCTGAATTATCAAGAAAGGATAATGTATGTATCTTTTGTATTGAAGACGGATGCGAAATTTTGGTAGGATACTGTCAAAAGGAGAAGGAACGTGGCCACGATGTCATGGGTAGACTTCTTAGAGGAATTTAATCAGAAGTACTACGACCCTGTGTTGTTGCGACCCTAACAGAAGGAGTTTGCAGAGTTGAAACAAGGAAACACGACAGTGAGTAAAGTCTGTCAAAAGTTTAACCAACTGTCCTGATTATGTCCATATGTCATCCCTACTGAGAGGGAGAAAATCCAAAAGATACTCGGGATATTCAGACCCGACATCGCAGCTCTGGTAGATAGTGGGTTAACTCCACCCACTACTGTAGCTGACTGTGGTAAGAGCTGAGTATCACCTAGCCCGACAAAAGGAAGAAAGGGAGAAAATCTGGGATGCCAAGAAGAAGGAGAAAGTCTTGGCAAAAGCTACACAAGCTGGATCCTATTAGAAAATGCCCTAAGCATTAGAGACATTTTGATGTATTTATTTTGAACTGGATAATAAAATTATATATAGAGGTTATTCATTACATTGCTATCTGTCCTCATTTTATTTACATGTTAAAGTAAATGTAAGCAAATATGGCTCACTGACTGCTTGTGTTAAAACTGTTAGAACGTTGCATGCAATGGACTTTTGTATGCTAGAAGACAATGTTCTAAAGTTAGCGGTCTAAACTATGGTCTATAGTCTATGGGGTTAGACCGAACATCTAACTCATATTAAGACTATTATGTTCTCTAAAGCCTTGGAGGGGACGGTTTATCTTGACTGTCTGGAGCTGGACTCCCAAGTAGAGACATAGATATGTTACTTGGTGGTGACATATTAGACCGGGACTAAAGCGTGATTGATCTACGTAGTCCGCTATGAGTGGATCAATCTACTTTTGATGTTCATTGTGCAATAACCTTAATCCTGAGTAAATGAACTACTTCATGTAAATGACTTGTGTACTTTGATGTTCCAATGGCTAAAGCGTCTCAGAGGTAGTAAGCTTATAAACCGGTTCGTTGGGTGCATGACTTGTATACGATGAAGGGTTTGTTTACAGATATCGAAATCATAGCTCTAAGGAGTTAAAGGTATCTTCTTAAAGGCATTATACTGAATGTGAAAATGGACAAGACCTTGGGTCGTCTGCTAGGCGGATGACTTCTTATTCACATATGGTGAATAATCATTTTCTTAATTCGGTAGTATAATGGAACTTTAAGATAGCCTGATCAGTAGGATTAAACGGACTTTGGCCTAAGACTGATCTTGGATATCATATGAGGGTTTTGCATACATGACAAGGTCATTGGACGATAACTTGTCACAGGCTTGCGTAATACTGTATATAATTGGGAGTTCAGTTTCAGGTTTATAGTGGTGTGACTCTGAAATTAGTGATCATATGATTGAGTTGTTTGGTAAAAGAATGATGATCATATGGATTTGTGGGAGCCCAATTATATATGTCCAATCAGTCCCTCTACTAGCTCCACATAATTCCTTAACGTTTGGCAAATTGATTTGTGTATGCTATTGGCTGGTTTATTATGCATGGATGGTGATGACACAGGATTAGGATGGCAGACAAGATTCTCTCCGGTTGGATTCAAATTTTGTTTTGGATAATAGAGTACACAATTATTCGAACTCTAAATAAAGTTGCCATGATTTTATTTGAGATTGGATTGGAGTTGTAGAAAATTATCCATGAGAACAAGAATTTGAAACACAACTGTTTTGTGGATTTTGAATTTTGAATTTTGAATTTTGAATTTTGAATTTTGAATTTTGAATTTTGAATTTTGAATTTTGAATTTTGAAATTCGAATTTGAAATTCGAATTTGAAATTTAAATTTGAAATTTGAAATTTGAAATTTGAATTTGAAATTCGAATTTGAAATTTGAAATTCAAATTTTGAATCATAGTCCAAGTGGGATTCGAATTTGTTGTGGAAAATCCACAAGGTTTGAAATTCAAATTTGAGTTGGATTTGGAGAGGATAATCTTGTTAGAATCCTACTTGAATTTTGAATCTAAATCCTAACAAAAGGTGGACGAAATTTTGAGGATAATCCTCAATAGAATTTCGGTTTTTATGGATAAGGTTCAAGGGAAAAATTCAAGTTTCAATCCCAGTTGAATTTGGATTCTCTCCTCCCTGAAAAGTGGCCGAAATTATGGAGAAAATCTCCTAGGAAAATTCGGTTATTTTGGATAAGGATGAGATAAGATTCGAGCTTGAAAATCCTAGTGGAATTTTGATTCTCCCTTATCCTAAAAGTGGCCGAATTTGTGGACGAGATTTTCTCCTAGGAATTTCGGATTTTTTGGTTGAAAAAGGGGAGATAAAATTCTAGTTAAAATCTTGTTTAGATTTGGATTGGATTTATCCATAATGGTCGAATTTTATTGTTAAGATTCTCCCATAGAAAATTCAGATTTTATGGTTATGGATAAGGGAGAATATCTTTTCCTAATCCAATTCAAATTCAGAGAATCACCTCATGCAGGTCTATAAATAGAGGTCCTGCCACTCCAGTTCTCTTAGACCATAGACTCTCAGGTGAGCAAGCTTATTGTTGCACAGCTCATCGTGACAATAAGTTCTTTAGAGATCTGGGTGGTCGGAAGAAGACTAGCAGTGCTAGCATACCGATCGAGGTTCAGAGTGCCCACACACTCAGTCATTCGGGAATTGGAGAATAGTAGAGAAGGCTAGTTGGTTGAAGCCTCCGGTCATTCTCCTCATGCAAGATTGGCGTCCTTGAGGTATGAGTTTTAATTGTTGTTGGTTTATTGTATATGGCATCATGAGATATTTAACGATCTAAAAAAAAATTTTATTGTTCCACTGCGCCATTTTGATACGTTTTTACCGATTTATTTTCCTACAAATCCCAGGTTGGACAAGGAAGTAAGTCAAACTCAAATGTTAAGGCCGGACAATCAAGCACTTCTGGCCAACAGTCACAAGGAAAGAGGAAAGGAAATAATTCCGAGAACAGGAATCAGCAACGAAAGTTGAATAATAATGCCTTAGCTGTTGTGTGCTACTGTGTTGTGTACGGAAGAAGGCACTCAGGCCAATGAAAACTTGCTTCGAATTCCTGTTTTCAGTGTAGAAAGGAAGGCCATTTTGCCAAGAATTATCCTGAGAATCGACAAAATATGCAAGGAACGTTTCAGCCACAGCAGCAATGTCCCCAAACTCATACATTACAGGCTAAGATAGAAGGGCCTTCCGAGATGCAAGAAAGACTAGAACGCTTGCCTCATGCAGATGCTCGAGTTATGGCCTATACAAAGGAGGATACGGAAGTCGAGACGTCTAATATAGTGACAGGTCAGCTTTCTGTCGCTAATCACTTGGCATCTATTTTATTTGATTCTAGAGCTACACATTCGTTTATTTCCTACAAATTTATGAACAAAATAGTATATCTTAAGGATAATATGGGTATGACATTTAGAACGGCTCTACCCTCAAGAGAAGTATTGATGTCCAATTACTGGTTACCTCATATACCAATAATTGTGGCAAATAAGGAGTTGTATGTGAAACTGATCGTGATGGAGCTAGCTAATTATGATGTAATACTAGGAATGGATTTCCTAGGGAAGTATCAAGCCATGATCGATTGTCGGAAGTGGAGAATAGTGTTTCAACCCGACCAGGGAGACGGCTTTGAATATGTCGACTCGTCACACAAATCGAGGAAGATGATGATTAATTCGATGAAAGTAAGAAGGCTAATATCTAGCGGCTGTACTGGATACTTAGTGTATATAGTGGATGTGACGGAGGAGCAGAAGCTTCAACCTGAAGACTTTCCTATTATTAACAAGTTTCTCGATGTCTTCCCAGAAGAATTACTAGGATTATAGCCAGAATGAGAGATCTCTTTTGAGATCAAATTGATGCCAGGAACTGCACCTATCTTAAAGGCACCGTACTAGATGGCACCGGCAGAGTTGAAGGAGTTACAAGAGCAATTAAAAGAGCTTCTTAACAAGGGATTCATACGTCTGAGCTATTCCCTATGGGGTGCTCCAATATTGTTTGTCAAGAAGAATGATGGAACATTTCATATGTGCATAGATTACTGAGAATTGAACAAGGTCACTGTCAAGAATAGCTATCCGTTACCTACAATTGACGACTTGTTCAATTAACTCAAAGGCACAGCGGTATTCTCCAAGATCAATCTGTGATCAGGATATCATCAGCTGCGGATCAAGGAGAGCGATATTCCAAAGACCACATTTAGGACCCGTTATGGTCATTACGAATTTCTGGTGATGCCATTTGGGCTAACAAATGCACCAGCTGTATTTATGGATCTGATGAACCGAGTCTTCAAGGAATTCCTAAATAAGTTCGTCATTGTGTTTATATATATTCAAAGACTTGTGAGGAGCATGAGGAATATCTAAGGATCATTCTTCAAACGATAAGAAAGCACCAACTCTATGCAAAATTTTCTAAGTGCGAATTTTGGCTAGATAGAGTACATTTCCTCGGACACGTACTTTCCAAGGAAGGAATCGTCGTGGACCCTACTAAAGTGGAGGAGATCAATGAATGGCCTACACCTAAGAACATGATCGAGATACGAAGTTTCTTAGGCTTAGCCTACTATTATAGGAGATTTGTAGAGGGATTCGCACGACTCGCTGCACCTCTCACGGCCCTTACACACAAAGAGAGGAGGTACGAGTGGACTGAAAAGTGCGAAAGGAGCTTCTGAGAGTTGAAGAAGTGACTAACGAGTGCACCAATCCTTACTCTTCCTACTAAATGGGAGATGTTTGTGATATACAGTGACACTTCGAAAATGGGGTTAGGAGCTGTCCTGATGCAAGGCGATAAGATGATAGCATATGCCTAGCGTCAATTAAAGGATCATGAGAGAAATTATCCAACGTATGATCTAGAACTTACCGCAGTAGTGTTCGCACTTAAGATCTGGTGACACTATTTATATGAAACTCAGTGTCAGATCTATACTGACCATCAGAGTTTAAAATACTTCTTCACACAGAAGGAGTTGAATATGCAGTAGAGGAGATGGTTGGAGCTAGAAAAGATTATGATTGCAAGATCCTCTACCATCTCAGAAAAGCCAATCTGTTGTAGATGTATTAAGTAGAAAATCTGCTTTTTACAACAACTGCCGATTGAAAAGCTACCAAGGCCATTGTAGTAGGAGATCAACGCATTGAAGTTGAAGCTGATATCTAGAAAATTAGTTGTACTTCAATTGGAATCATCGTTATACAAAGGCATTAGAGAGGCTCAAAAACGAGATTCCAATCTATCAAATCCTCAGGAAGGAGTATCCAAGGATGGATTGATCCTAGATCAGGGAAGAATTCATATTCCCAATGATGAAGGATTAAGAAGGCGAATTATGGCAAAAGCTCATGAAATGCTATATTCAGTGCATCCCAGAGTCAATAAGATGTATCAAGATTTGAAACTGTAATTCTGGTGGAAAGGGATGAAGAATGACATCGCAAAGTTCATAAGCCGATACATGACGTGCCAAAGAGTTAAGGCTAAACATTGACATCCAAGTAGAAAATTGGAACAGTTAGAAATTCCCGAATGGAAATGGGAACATATTATAATAGATTTTGTAGTAGGATTACCAAAAACTTGAGAAGGCTACTATGCTATTTGGGTTATCATCGATAGATTAACAAAAATAGCAAGGTTCATAGTAGTGAAAATGACTTTTTCACTAGAAAAGTTGGAGAATCTCTATGTAAACCATATCGTCAGGTTACATGATGTTCCTAAGTCCATTGTATCGGATCGTGATGTACGATTCACTTTGAATTTCTAGAAGTACATGTAAGAAGTTATGGGAACGGAATTACATCTGAGTACGGCATTTCATCCGCAGACGAACCGGCAATCTGAACAGACGATCCAAATGTTAGAAGACATGCTTCGTGCATGTGTAATAGATTTCCCGGGAAACTGGAATGAAAAACTTCCATTGGTAGAGTTTTCGTACAACAATAGCTACCAAGCTTCTATAGGAATGGCACTCTATGAAGCTTTATATGGAAGAAAGTTTAGATCACCTGTTCATTGGTATGATCTACAAGAAAAGTAGCTGCACAAGACAGATTTTGTGCAAGAAACAACTGATGTAGTTACAAAAATACAACGATGAATGAAGATTGCGCATAGCCGACAAAAGAGCTATGCGAATAAACGACAAAGATCCTTGGAGTTTAACAAAGGGGATTTCATATTCCTTAGCGTTTTGCTGATGAAAGGAATACTGCATTTCGGTAAGAGAGGGAAATTGAGTCCGAGGTATATCGGACTAGTTCAAATTATCGAACGTATTACGAAAGTTGCCTATAAGTTGGCATAACCCCTAGAGATGTCGGCAGTGTATAATATGTTCCATGTATCCATGTTGCGGAAGTGCATATCGGATCCGTCCCATGTACTGAAACATAAGCCGATCCAGATCCAGGAAGATCTAATGTATGAAGAGAGGCCCATACAAATTTTGGCACGAGAAGAAAAGGTCTTAAGAAACAAGACGATCCCATTAGTTAAAGTGCTGTGGAAAAATCACAACATCGTAGAGGCTACATGGGAGCGCCAGGATGAAATTAGAAAATTTTACCCCTACTTGTTCTAAATTTTTGAGGACGAAAATTTTATAAGGAGGGGTAAATGTGATAACCAGGAATTTTGATATTCTCGGAGAAATTTAAAATTGTATGTATATGACAATTTTAATGTATAAAATATGAAAAAGTTGTGTTTTAATACTGGTTAGAATGTGATAAAATATTCTAACAGTGTTAAAGAGTGTAAGTTTGGAGACGAAAAATCTTCCCGAACAAAAACGGGTGAGACGGCCCTAAAACGGAGTCAAAAACCTTAAAGAGTACACCGAAGTACACTCAAAGACGAAAATTTACGGTAATGAATTTTGGTCAAACGAAAGTAAAATAAGGTAGACCGATCGCACTGGTGGCGTCAGAAACTCGCTTATGCGATTTCGGTAAATTTCCATTCATTTGACTTTTGGTCAAACTTTGACCACGAATTAATATATGAATTAATTAGATAATGTTAAGTGTGACATCATAAATGTGATGTAATTAGTAAGGAAATTAAGGCCAAAAAGGGAGGTAAGTAGCATTAATGGTGAGGATTAAAGGGAATCTTGGATCAAAGGCCAAGATTTAGCCAAAATGGCTTGACAAAAATTTGGTAAAAATGGGAAAATAAGAGTCGGCCAAGGCTTCAAAAAAATCAGCAAAAAAATTTCTTTTTGGTCCCTAGAATGTTGCTAAAAAGTCCCTAAACTATATTCAAATTGTTGGGAAAAATTGCTAAATGGTCCACCACCATTTGCCTATAAATAAGTGTGAAAATTTCACTTGAAAAATTTGTGAAATGCAGCCAAATTCTGTCCAATTTAGCCGTGCACTCTTCTTCCATTCCAAGCCAAATTTTAGCAAAAATTTTACACCAAATTAGCTTCCAAACTCACACCAAGTATCAAGGGATCAAATTGATAAGGTGAGCCACAATTTTGAAGCATTACTTGTTGATTTTCTTCATGAAAACTGTGGCTTATTGGTGTGGAAAAATTTTGAAAATTTGATGAATTATTTTAGTGTTTATGTTGATTTGGTGATGTGGTGATTAAAGCATGTTGTAGAATTTAGAAACAAGTAAAATTGATGCATATGTCTAAGGAAAATCTGTGGCCTATATACACGAGAAAATGGAAAATTTTATGAGGAAAAATTGATGAAGGAATGTGATAAAAGACCATAGGAATAAGAAAAAAAATTTCTTATAGCTTTGGGACATGAAATCGTGGCATATAAAGGCTAGGTTGGAATGAAAATTTCTTAGGTTTTAATATTGAAATGTACATTAGAAACCCTAAGAATGAATGGGGATAATGGAGCTTTGTGATAAAATTTCTTGGTGTTGAATACCATGAGAAACTGTGGCTATTATTGAAAAAAATTGACGAAATTGTGTTGTGATTGAAATGATGGATAATATGAAAAAGTTTTATATAAAGTTTGGTAACTTTACATAAAATAGGCCTCTGGTATAGTATGTGGTAGGTACCAAGGTTCTAAGGTATACCTAATGACGGGGAAACCTAAAATTTAAACAGAAATGCTGCCAAAATTTCTAAAACGGCATAAAGGGTATTTCGGGAAACGTGTGACGCCTTAAATTCTATTTAAGGATCAATATATAATTTAAATAAAATTAGTGTGCCAAAAATTAATTAAAAATCTTTTGGAAACCCTAGGTTGGTTTCCTAGTCAAATTCCGCTCAAAAAGTCAACAATTTGAACTTCAAAAAGAAACCCTAAAATATTCGGCCATCACTTGGGATTTTAATTAAAATTTAAATTCCACAAATCCAAGGAGGATTTAAATTCAAATTTCATCCCTTAGATATAAAGAAGAAATTTCGGCCATAAAGTATAGGAAATAAAGGAGATTTTTATTTGAATCAAAAGCTAGGTCAAAACTCAACCAAAATTCAAATTATTTTTCCTTAAAAACTAAGGGATAATTTTGGCCACCTAAAGGGAAATAAGAGAGAAAACCCTAGCCTCAAAACAGCACAAAACCTTTCCCTTTTACCCTTAGAAATTTCGGCCAAACAAGGAAGAGAAAGGGAAAGAAGGAAAACCTAGTATAAAAACCCTCTTTTAACTCTCATTCACCCTTCCTTTCACACTCAAAAATTCGGCCAGCTTTCCCTTCTCTCCTCTCTGAATTTTCTCTCCCAAAACACACCCAAAATAGCAACAAAACCTATCAAAAGGTAGCTCAAAGATTCAAAAAATTTTGAGACAAAAACAAGGTGAGAAATCAAACTTTTTCCTTCCTTCTCCTTTTGGTTTTAAATCTGAATTTTTATATGGTTTTCTCCACTGTTTTCCCTACTGTTTTGAAGACTCCAACACTCACACAAATTCAGCCAAAAAGAAGACCAAGCATCAAAAATAGTGCAACACAAACAAGGTGTGAATCTCTCTCTCAAATCCTAAAAATTTTGCCTCTTTGTTCCCTTTCAAAAACCCTATTATCACATGTGTAAATTTTATGATTTTGTCAATTTGATTCTTGGATTGTGTTAATGACATATAAATAAGGTTTTCCACAAAATTTCGTGATCATTGGATGAAAATTGAATTGGTTTGAGGCTAATCGAAATTCGGACACAGAAAAACGGAAAACTGGAAAATTACCATATGAACAGTAAATTTGTGTCAGTCATAACTTGAGTTTTAAAAACGATTTTTGAGTGATTCTTGACCCTAAAATTAAATTCCAGATGTCCCCTAAATGCCTGAAAAATTTCAGAATCAAAATCGTCCGTTTTCCTAGTCAAAATATTTTTCTAAGATAGGCAGACAGAACTGCCAGGTTTTGAACCGAAACTGAAACCCAGATTTTTATGCCTGAAAACAACCCTCGGTTTTTGGCCTAGTTGAATGATCAAATGATGTCCAAAAATTATAAAAATTATATGGAATTAAAGCTACGGATGTCTAGTTTAACATATTAAAAATTTAGAATTTTTGGGATGAAAAATAAATTAATATGGATTTTACATTCAGCCTAGGTCGGTCTGCCCATGCCCAGTAATATCTTAACTTAGAGTTTCTCATAAATTTTAAATCCCAAATGTTTATTAAACGTTTTAAAATCTTTTGTGGCACACTAAAATGATTGGATGATTATGTCTAGATCTAGACTAATCATATGTTGTGATTATAGGACTTATTTGACGTTCTTACTGGATTTGTGGATCACGTTATCGTAACGCTTGTGCGATAATCGAGGTAGGACGTTCTAGCCTTTTCTGGGAGTAGTCAAGTGTTTTAAATTTCCCTGTTTTATCAATGGCATGCTGTTTTCAGTTTATGAAATTATTATATTGTTTTTGATGAAATAAACACATGCAACGTATTTGGTAATTAAATGTGTATTTTAAAGCGTGTTTTGATTTATGGCATAATATAACTTGGTAAATACCATCTTTTGAATAATCCGGTGAACATAATTGAGCTCTAGTTCACGATCATTGTAAATGATGCGTGTGTCCCAAAGTTGACGCCATGGGGGAAGGTCCCTAAACCTGCGCAGGGCCGTTCGGCCTATTTAGACCGTAACGAGATGATCTAGGATAATTCAAATTCGAGGCACGTATATTATAGCTACGACAAGTCCTCACTCATAATATGATGGTTTGTTTTAATGATTTATTATTTTAATATTGGGGCACGTATATTACAGCTACGCTAAGTCCTCAGCAGAATAAAACTTACATTAAAAATGTTTTTCACGAAATTGTTGATTATTTTTTTTGTTATGATTATTATGTCATGTATTTTTTTTAAATTGTTGATTATTTTTGGAAACGAATATTATGCCATATTTTTAAATGTTATATGTTAACCCACATTTGTTTCTGTCCTACTGAGCCAGCGCTCACGTCCCTTTTTCTTTGTGATTTCGAAATGACTACTTCCAGGTACGGGAGGTAGCAGTTCCGAAATTCGTTGAGATATCCGTTATTACCGAAGATGATGCTATCCGTTTCCTCCATCTTCTTCTTTTTGTTTCTCGTTCTGATGTAACGAGACTTTAAGTTTGTACTTTATTTCACATTATTCAAATTTTATGCTTGGGAATATTTTATGGTTGGTAATTTCTTTTGAAAACAAATTTTGTGTTTGACTTCCGCGTTAAAAAGCATTTATTTTCTCCTTTATTTTATTTTGTGGTTATGATGCTACTTTATAATTAGGCTTAGCTAAATTATAATATTGACCCGTTGTTTTTTTGTAATAAATGTTTTCCTTAAATCTCGGGTTGATATTATGATTTGGCTGCCGTGTCACGTGTCTAAATTTTGGGCCATGACAAATAATGGTATCAGAGACCAGGTTTTCAAAAGGGTTTTCCATCAAAACGTTTTCAAAAGGTTTTTCATCAAAACATTTTCAAAAGGGTGTTCATCAAAACATTTTCAAAATACCCAAGCATAGTTTTCTTTACTCTTAGAAGCTTATAGGATTTCCTCTTCCTTCAATCTTATTCAGCAAAATGGCTCGTCCCGGCACGCGAAGTCAGAGGCAGCAAAGAGGCAACGATGAAGAGAACCCCGGGAACACGCAGCCTCAAAGGAGTCAGAATACAGCGGTCCCTACACCGAACGATCAGCTAACAGCGATGCAGAATCTCACGGCAGCGATACAGGCTCTCCTCACCGTCTTACCTTTTGGAACACCTAACCCAGCTCCTGTAGCCAATGTTGTTCCTAATGAGACCTAGAGAGCGGGGAGTTCTTCTCAGACTCCTCAGCAAACGCCTACCACCGAAAACCCTACCTCTGGAGCAGTACCTACCCAGCCTATGATACATCCTAAACAGGCAGCCCTAACTCTTTTCTTTAAGCCTCACGTACCCACTTTCGACGGCACGGGCACAGAGATGGATGTCGACTACTGGTTTGATGCCATTCACAAGTAACTAAAGTTGACCGCCACACCCGCAGAGTTCTGGGTTGAGTTTGCTTCCAACAAGCTGGTGGGTCTAGCCTCTACCTGGTGGGCTAGTATTGAGGATGGTTTGATAGAGGAGCAGAGGTCTTCTTGGACAGTTTTTGAGGAGCGTTTTCACGAGTGTTTCTTTTCAGCTCAGTTCCGCGACAGAAAAGCTAGGGAGTTCGTCCGTTTGAAGCAAGGGTCTATGTCAGTGCGAGAATATGAAGCCAAGTTCACTGAGTTAGCCCGGTATGCGAAGAATCAAGTGTTAGATGAAGCTATTAAGTATCTCCGCTTTGAGGAAGGGCTTAGCCTCTATGTGAAGAGGGGTGTACAACCGTTCCAGATCAAGGATAGCTACCAGCAGATAGTTGCTAAGGCGTTGACAGTGGAAGAGGGAGACAAGGAGTTCCTTGAAACTCGTAACAAAAACAAGTATGGACCAATCCGCAACAAGCCTCAACACAAGCCGCAGTCTCCTTACCAGAAGAACCAGCAGTCTCAGGGGTCAGGTTCTCATCAGTCGTCTGGACAGCGACAGGGTCGGGTGAATGTGATTACCTGCTTCGAGTGTGGTGATGAAGTCCACAAAAGAAATGTCTGCCCGAAGAGACAGTCGAGAGACAATGCTCATAGACATCATCATCAGCGGAATCAGAATGGTCTTCCACAGAGACAACAGTTTACTTCCCAGTCTTCGCAGTCACAGCGTCCTCAGCTTCCGGCCCCCTATCAGCCTCAGCGCATGAGCCAGTACACTGCGCCATATGCTCCACATGCTACACCACTACAGCAGTTCCCAGTGCCGAGATATCAGAGATCGCCACCACAGGGACAGAGTACGGGTTATCAGCAAGGGAATACAGCTCAAAATCGTGATAAGGCACCACAGGTACATGCTCTTGGAGCTGACAGCATGGAGATAGATCATGCACCGACTACATTAGATGGTATAATTCCTATCTTTGGTACATATGCATATGTTTTGTTTGACACTGGAGCAACACACTCTTTTATAGCCCAACATTATGCTCGTTCACTTGGTTTAAAACTGCAAAATCTTGACTCTCCCTTATGTGTGAAATCCCCGTTGGGCACGACTACCGTTAGTGATGGGTGTCAAGCCTATGTTTATGTTGGGGATGTTTGTTTGGAGGCATCACTTGTAGTAATGCCTATGTTTGCTTATGATGTTATTCTGGGATATGACTGGCTTTCCCGATATAGGATTATGCTTGATTGTCGTAATCGTCGCGTTATCTTTACAACTGATTTTGGACATGTAGTGTCCTATCAGTTAAGCTTAGTTTCAGATGTTGATAGATCTGCTCTGAGGTTAGTGTCGAAGAGTAGATAGGGTATTCTTTGCTTCTTATCCTTGTGTGCAGTAGAAGGATCCAGTTCTGAAAAGAGTACCCAACCTATACCTGTTGTCGATAGTTTTCCAGATGTTTTTCCAAAAGCTCTTCCAGGTTTACCACCTCATCGAGAAATAGAGTTTCGTATCGACTTAGTTCCTGGAACAGCTCCTTTTGCTTCTGCTCAGTATCGTATGGCACCTCTAGAGATGAAAGAGTTGCGCAAGCAGCTGGATGAGTTGAAATCGCTGGGCTTTATCCGAGACAGCAACTCACCTTGGGGTTCATCAGTCCTTTTTGTGAAGAAAGCCGACGGTTCGCTTCGTCTCTGTGTAGACTACAGAAAGCTCAACAGTGTGACCATCAAAAATAAGTATCCGTTACCACGCATAGATGACTTGTTCGACCAGTTGGGTGGAGCTTGTTTCTTCTCCAACATTGATTTGAGATCCGGTTATCATCAGCTTCGGGTTAGAGAGGAGGATATCCCGAAGACAGTGTTCCGAACGAAGTATGGCAGTTACGAGTTCTTAGTAATGCCTTTCGGTTTGACAAACGCGCCAGCAACCTTCATGGATATGATGAATAGAGTCTTCTGACCTTTTCTTGATAAGTTTGTCATCGTATTCATCGACGACATCCTCATCTACTCCCGAACTCGTGAAGATCATGCACGACATCTCAGTATAGTTTTACAGACTCTTCGTGAACATCAGTTGTACGCCAAGAAAGAAAAATGTGAGTTTTGGATGACAGAGGTTAAGTTTCTCGGACATATCATCTCAGGAGATGGTATATCAGTTGATCCATCCAAGGTTGAAGCGATTCTTAAGTGGGAACGACCGAAGAATGTTCCAGAGATCCGAAGCTTCTTGGGCTTAGCGGGATATTATCGACGTTTTGTACAGGACTTCAGCAAGCTCGCCGCTCCCCTCACCAATCTAACAAAGAAGGATATACCGTTCATTTGGGACAACAGCTGTGAGTCAGTCTTCCAAGAGTTAAAGAGTCGTTTGACGTCTGCACCTATCCTTATCATTCCGAATCAGGATCAAGTATATGACGTCTACACCGATGCTTCTCATCAAGGTCTTGGAGCAGTCTTGATGCAACAGAACCGAGTTGTCGCTTATGTCTCATGACAGCTGAAACAACACGAACGAAACTACCCTACACACGATCTAGAGTTAGCTGCAGTAGTGTTTGCACTTAAGATTTGGCGTTGTTATCTGTACGGTGCCAGTTTTAGACTGTTTTCAGATCACAAGAGTTTGAAATACCTAGCTACACAGAAAGATCTCAACCTGCGTCAGAGAAGGTGGGTAGAATACATGCAAGACTAGGACTTCCAAGTCGAGTACCATCCGGATAAAGCAAACATGGTTGCAGATGCACTAAGTAGGAAAAGAGAGGCAGTTCCCAATCCTGATCATGATGCTTCTATAATGGCGATGCAGATAGATGAGTGGGAAAAGGACAGAGTTCTCACAGCTTATCAAGTTCGTTTTGGCGAAGTTCAGGGTCACCCAGTGTTATACAACTTAGTAATGGAACCAGACTACGTGCAGAGGATCAAGGAGAATCAGTTGGTAGATACACGTTTCGTTGACATCCGAGATAGATTATTAAAAGGAAAGCGTGTTGCAGAGTGGTCGATGGACGCTAGTGGAATTCTTTACAACAAAGGTCGCTTAGCAATGCCACACATCCCAGAGCTTATATAGGAGATCTTGTCAGAGTTTCATCAGTCAAGGTTCGCCATACACCCAGGTGGAAACAAGATGTATCAAAACTTAAGACGGCAACTTTGGTGGAGAGGTATAAAGTTAGATATGAAGAACTTCGTGGTCAACTGTTTGACGTGTCAGAAAGTAAAGGCAGTACGGGAGAGACCCGCAGGTCTGCTCCAACCACTTCCAATACCTCGGTGGAAGTGGGATAGTATAGGAATGGACTTCTTAACCGGCTTACCGAGAGCACAGGATGGATCTGATGGAGTCTGGGTAGTTGTAGATCGTCTCACGAAGACTGCACACTTCATCCCGTTCAAGATGACTTGCACCAGGAACCAGCTAGCCGAGCTTTACATGAGGAACGTAGTCAGATTGCATGGAGTTCCTTCGGTGATTGTTTCTGATCGTGATACGTGATTTAACGCTCGCTTTTGGTAAAGTCTACAGGAAGCTCTAGGCACGGAACTGAACTTTAGCACCGCTTTTCATCCACAGACAGATGGTCAGTCAGAGCGTCTCATACAGATTCTCGAGGATACGCTACGTGCCTAGATTCTTGATCTTGGAGATGGATGGAGCAAACACCTCTACATGGCAGAGTTCGCATACAACAACAGTTATCAAGCGAGTATCGGAATGGCACCCTTTGAAGCATTGTACGGAAAGCCTTGTAGATCACCCATCTATTGGGTTGACAACCAGGAAGCACCAGTGGGTGGACCCGAGATGATCCTAGACCAGTACGAGAAGATTGCCATCATCAAACAACGACTTCTAACAGCACAGAGTCGATAGAAGAGCTATGCTGATCAACGCAGAAAGCCGTTAGAGTTCGAGGTCGGAAAGTTTGTGTTGCTAAAGGTTTCACCGAAGAAAGGTATCTCTCGTTTCGGAGTTAAAGGGAAGCTAGCACCACGTTACATTGGACCTTTCGAGATCGTACGCAGAGTTGGTAAGGTTGCATATGAGCTGAAGTTACCCGACACCTTGGGAGTGCACAACGTTTTCCATGTATCGATGCTGAGGAAGAGTGCACGAGCAGAGTCCGAAGTCATTTCAATAGATGATGTAGAAATCCAACCAGATGTCTCTTACGTCGAGGTTCCGGTGAAGATTTTGGATCGTAAGGTCAAGCAGCTGAGAACGAAAACAATACCCATGGTGAAGGTTCTTTGGAGTAACCATGGTGAAGAGGATGCCACATGGGAAACCGAGAAAGATATGCGTGAGAACCATGCTGAATGGTTCGCTAAGCAGTAGAGTACTTGTAATGTAGTCTACCTAAGTTTTTTTTGTAACCCTACTCTATTCATAGTGGTAGATATACCACTATATGTTCTAAAAGGTGCATTTAGATTTGCTTAATGAAATGAGAAGTGACTCATATTCTTATTCTCTTCTTTAGTGTGGAGAAATTCTTAAAGTTTCGAGGACGAAACTATTTTTAGTGGTAGATATTTGTGACGCCTTAAATTCTATTTAAGGGTCAATATATAATTTAAATAAAATTAGTGTGCCAAAAATTAATTAAAAATCTTTTGGAAACCCTAGGTTGGTTTCCTAGTCAAATTCCGCTCAAAAAGTCAACAATTTGAACTTCAAAAAGAAACCCTAAAATATTCGGCCATCACTTGGGATTTTAATTAAAATTTAAATTCCACAAATCCAAGGAGGATTTAAATTCAAATTTCATCCCTTAGATATAAAGAAGAAATTTCGGCCATAAAGTATAGGAAATAAAGGAGATTTTTATTTGAATCAAAAGCTAGGTCAAAACTCAACCAAAATTCAAATTATTTTTCCTTAAAAACTAAGGGATAATTTTGGCCACCTAAAGGGAAATAAGAGAGAAAACCCTAGCCTCAAAACAGCACAAAAACTTTCCCTTTTACCCTTAGAAATTTCGGCCAAACAAGGAAGAGAAAGGGAAAGAAAGAAAACCTAGTATAAAAACCCTCTTTTAACTCTCATTAACCCTTCCTTTCACACTCAAAAATTTGGCCAGCTTTCCCTTCTCTCCTCTCTGAATTTTCTCTCCCAAAACACACCCAAAACAGCAACAAAACCTATCAAAAGGCAGCTCAAAGATTCAAAAATTTTTGAGACAAAAACAAGGTGAGAAATCAAACTTTTTCCTTCCTTCTCCTTTTAGTTTTAAATCCGAATTTTTATATGGTTTTCTCCACTATTTTCCCTACTATTTTGAAGACTCCAACACTCACACAAATTCAGCCAAAAAGGAGACCAAGCATCAAAAATAGTGCAACACAAACAAGGTGTGAATCTCTCTCTCAAATCCTAAAAATTTTGCCTCTTTGTTCCCTTTCAAAAACCCTATTATCACATGTGTAAATTTTATGATTTTGTCAATTTGATTCTTGGATTGTGTTAATGACATATAAATAAGGTTTTCCACAAAATTTCGTGATCATTGGATGAAAATTAAATTGGTTTGAGGCTAATCGAAATTCAGACACAGAAAAACGGAAAACTGGAAAATTACTATATGAACAGTAAATTTGTGTCAGCCATAACTTGAGTTTTAAAAACGATTTTTGAGTGATTCTTGACCTAAAATTAAATTCAAGATGTCCCCTAAATGCCTGAAAAATTTCAGAATCAAAATCGTCCGTTTTCCTAGTCAAAATATTTTTCTAAGATAGGCAGACAGAACTGCCAGGTTTTGAACCGAAACTGAAACCCAGATTTTTATGCCTGAAAACAACCCTCGGTTTTTGGCCTAGTTGAATGACCAAATGATGTCCAAAAATTATAAAAATTATATGGAATTAAAGCTACGGATGTCTAGTTTAACATATTAAAAATTTAGAATTTTTGGGATGAAAAATAAATTAATATGGATTTTACATTCAGCCTAGGTCAGTCTGCCCATGCCCAGTAATATCTTAACTTAGAGTTTCTCATAAATTTTAAATCCCAAATGTTTATTAAACATTTTAAAATCTTTTGTGGCACACTAAAATGATTGGATGATTATATCTAGATCTAGACTAATCATATGTTGTGATTATAGGACTTATTTGACGTTCTTGCTGGATTTGTGGATCACATTATCGTAACGCTTGTGCGATAATCGAGGTAGGACGTTCTAGCCTTTTCTGGGAGTAGTCAAGTGTTTTAAATTTCCCTGTTTTATCAATGGCATGCTGTTTTCAGTTTATGAAATTATTATATTGTTTTTGATGAAATAAACACATGCAACGTATTTGGTAATTAAATGTGTATTTTAAAGCGTGTTTTGATTTATGGCATAATATAACTTGGTAAATACCATCTTTTGAATAATCCGGTGAACATAATTGAGCTCTAGTTCACGATCATTGTAAATGATGCGTGTGTCCCAAAGTTGACGCCATGGGGGAAGGTCCCTAAACCTGCGTAGGGCCGTTCGGCCTATTTAGACCGTAACGAGATGATCTAGGATAATTCAAATTCGAGGCACGTATATTATAGTTACGACAAGTCCTCACTCATAATATGATGATTTGTTTTAATGATTTATTATTTTAATATTGGGGCACGTATATTACAGCTACGCTAAGTCCTCAGCAGAATAAAACTTGCATTAAAAATGTTTTTCACGAAATTGTTGATTATTTTTTTTGTTATGATTATTATGTCATGTATTTTTTTTAAATTGTTGATTATTTTTGGAAACGAATATTATGCCATATTTTTAAATGTTATCTGTTAACCCACCTTTGTTTCTGTCCTACTGAGCCAGCGCTCACGTCCCTTTTTCTTTGTGATTTCGAAATGACTACTTCCAGGTACGGGAGGTAGCAGTTCCGAAATTCGTTGAGATATCCGTTACTACCGAAGATGATGCTATCTGTTTCCTCCATCTTCTTCTTTCTGTTTCTCGTTCTGATGTAACGAGACTTTAAGTTTGTACTTTATTTCACGTTATTCAAATTTCATGCTTCGGAATATTTTATGGTTGGTAATTTCTTTTGAAAACAGATTTTGTGTTTGACTTCCGCGTTAAAAAGCATTTATTTTCTCCTTTATTTTATTTTGTGGTTATGATGCTACTTTATAATTAGGCTTAGCTAAATTATAATATTGACCCGTTGTTTTTTTGTAATAAATGTTTTCCTTAAATCTCGGGTTGATATTATGATTTGGCTGCCGTGTCACGTGTCTAAATTTTGGGCCGTGACAAAACGAGGGGTAAAAACGTCGGCGTGGGAATAAAACCGAGACCCCTCGGTATGTTAGAATCGGTAATGGAAACTAAACGCAAAAGGAATAGTTAAACGACCCTCTAGTGTCTAAAATGCAGTGAATGGGAAAAATTGACGTCAGGGGTATTTTAGGAAACGAGGGGGAAAATTATGGATGGAACAGAAAACCTGAGCCCCTCGGGAACTAAGGGTCGGGAACGGAATGAGAAACGTTTCAAGAGTGGTGACATACCTATTTGAGGCTCCAAAATGCTAGAAAAACGAGGAACGATCCTAGGTGTCAGATGAATAGTACCCCGAGGGTCGGGTGAGGAATAGTTACCAAATTTGCAATAAATAATACTGTAAAAATATTTCAAAGCCTAATAAATATTATTTTATGACATTTGGGCTTAGAAAATCCAGGAAAAATAATATAACGGAATTGCTACTATCCCGAGACCCGTCAGGGGTAAAATGGTCATTTTGACCAAAAATTTCTGAAAGTCTCGGAAAGGACCGTTAAGGATCTAGAAGTCTTAAATAAGATTCTAGAGGCCATAACTAAGACTTTAAAGTTAAAACTCTTAAGTTTATGAGTACATAGGCGTGTACATTGACACACGGGCGTGTAGTGGAAACCCGAGAGGTACATGAGCTTAGACACGGGCGTTGTAGGAATTAATCAGTTAAAACGTATCAGAGTAGCGCAACGGAACAATAAAAATTTTTCAAGAACGTTAAATATCTCATGATGCCATATACAATAAACCAACAACAATTAAAACTCATACCTCAAGGACACCAATTTGCAGGAGGAGAATGACCGGAGGGCTTCAACCAACTAACCTTCTCTACTATTCTCTAATTCCCGAATGGCTGAGTGTGTGGGCATTCTGAACCTCGATCGGTATGGTAGCATTGCTAGTCTTCTTTCGACCACCCAGATCTCTAAAGAACTTATTGTCACGGTGAGTTGTGCAACAATAAGCTTACTCACCTGAGAGTCTGTGGTCTCAGAGAACTGGAGTGGCAGGAGCTCTATTTATAGACCTACATGAGGTGATTCTCTGAATTTGAATTAGATTAGGAGAAGATATTCTCCCTTATCCACAACCATAAAATCCGAAATTATCCAAGGGAAAATCCTAACAAAGTTCAGCAATTATTGAAGATTATCCAATCCAAATTCAAACAAGATTTTAACATGAATCTTATCTCCCATGTTCAACCAAAAAATCTGAAAATCCAAGGGGAAAATCCCCACAAAAATTTCGTCCACTTTTGGATAAGGAAGAATCAAAATTCCACTAGGATTTTCAAGCTTGAATCTTATTTCAACCTTATCCAAAATAACCGAAATTCTCCTAGGAGATCTTCCTCAAATTTTTGACCATAATCAAGGAGGAGAGAATCCAAATTCAACTGAGATTGAAACTTGAATTTTTCCTTGAACCTTATCCACAAAAATCCGAAAAATTCATTGAGGATTATCCTCAAAATTTTCATCCATATTTGGTTAGGATTTAGATTCAAAATTCAAGTAGGATTCAAACAAGATTTCCTCTCCATATCCAACTCAAATTCGAATTTCATTCTTTATGGATTTACCACAACAAATTCGAATCCCACTTGGACTGTGATTCAAAATTTGAATTTCAATTTTCAAATTCAAATTTCAAATTCAAATTTAAATTTCAAATTTCAAATTTCAAATTCAAATTTCAAATTCAAATTTAAATTTCAAAATTCAAATTTCAAATTCGAATTTCAAATTTCAAAATTCAAATTTCAAAATCCACAAAACAATTGTATTTCAAATTCTTGTTCTCATGGATAATTTTCTACA
Organism: Antiaris toxicaria; assembly: GCA_035233585.1. Lineage (NCBI taxonomy): Eukaryota > Viridiplantae > Streptophyta > Magnoliopsida > Rosales > Moraceae > Antiaris > Antiaris toxicaria. The sequence continues at coordinate 26,996,585 of CP141154.1, forward strand.
ACTCCAATCCAATCTCAAATAAAATCATGACAACTTTATTTAGAGTTCGAATAATTATGTACTCTATTATCCAAAACAAAATCTGAATCCAACCGGAGAGAATCTTGTCTACCATCCTAATCCTATGTCAACACCATCCATGCATAATAAACTAGCCAATAGCATATACAGATCAATTTTGCCATATGTGAATAAGAAGTCATTCGCCTAGCAGACGACCCAAGGCCTTGTCCATTTTCACATTCAGTATAATGCCTTTAAGAGGATACCCTTAACTCCTCATTAGAGCTATGATTCTGATATCTGTAAACGAACTCTTCATCGTATACAAGTCATGCACCCAACGAACTGGTCTATAAGCTTACTACCTCTGAGACGCTTTAGCCATTGGAACATCGAAGTACACAAGTCATATATATGAAGCTGTCCATTTACTCAGGATTAAGGTTACTACACAATGAACGTCAAAAGCAGATCGATCCACTCAAAGCGGACTTTGTAGATCAATCATGCTTTAGTCCCGGTCTAATATGTCACCACTAAGCAACATATCTATGTCTCTACTTGGGAGTCTATGCTCCAGACAGTCAAGACAAACCGTCCCCTCCAAGGCTTTAGACAACATAATAGTCTTAACATGAGTTAGATGCTCGATCTAACCCCATAGACTACAGACCATAGTTTAGGCTGCTAACTTTAGAACATTGTCTTCTCGCATACAAAAGTCTATTGCATGCAACGTTCTAACAGTTTAACACAAGCAGTCAAGGAGCCATATTTGCTTACATTTACTTTAACATGTAAATAAAACGAGGACAGATAGCAATGTAATGAATAACCTCTGTATAAAATTTTATTATCCAGCTCAAAATAAATACATCAAAATATCTTTAATACTTAGGGTATTTCCTAACAGGCGTGTTGCAAGCCATGTATCACAAAAAGAGATGAAATGTATTGTAAAGTTAATCACAAAATGAATATATCTAATGTGACAAATGATGATGGGTATTAACAGACAACACTCTGTCTATAGGGACCCAAATTAGAGAAGATAACAAAACTGCGGAGGATTTCTAAAGGTGGACATTATCGCAGTTATGGTAAGTTCGAGCATTTTCATGTCTGCACCATGAAATACTGTGATATTTAATTATGTACTAATTGTTCATTAGCTTTTAAGTCCTACGGGCACTAGGGTGTAGTTAGACTAACACACCCAGAGAAATGATTAAGTGAGATGTGTACTGTAGGTACACAATGGAAAGAGTGTGACTAAATTTAAGACACACCCTTAAAAGAAAAAATGTGTAAGACCTACGGCCAATAAGAGTTCTTGTCTTTGAGGTGATAATTAATGCCACCTGATCGAAACTATAATTGAAAGATGGTAATGAAACCCTATTTGGCATACTGGCCTCTAGTAATAAGGTAGAGGTTTATAGGTCCTTTGGGCACACAATGACTGCTTTGGGCGATGATGGACAGGGGAAGATTAGCCTTACGGTCGCTCCCAAGGCCCCTCACAGTCAGCACACATATGAAAACAGTACAAGGCCAAAACGAGCTCAAAACCAGAATATAAACAAAGACAAAGACCAAAAATGTGATGAAAGCCATAAACAGGTGAAGGCCATGAGAAGGGCAGCTAATCTTGCAAAGCCCTCTACAAATCTACGGTAGTATCCTGCCAATCTTAGGAAACTCCGAATCTCAGTCACATTTTTTGAAGGAGACCATTTACTAACTGCTTCTATCTTTGCTGGGTTTACTAAAATCCCATCTTTGGAGACAACATGTCCTAAGAAATAGACTTTATCTAGCCAAAATTCGCACTTCGAAAACTTGGCATATGTTTAGTGCTCCTTTAGAGTGCGTAATGCAGTCCGGAGATGCTCTTCATGTTCCTTTTGATTCTTCAAGTAAATAAGGATGTCATCGATAAATACAATGAAAAACTTGTCCAAATTTTCCTTTAATACTCGATTCATTAGATCCATAAAAGTAGCTGGGGCGTTCATCAATCCAAAAGGCATAACAAGGAATTCGTATTGCTTGTACCATGTTCGAAATGCGGTCTTTGGTATATCCTCTTCATTGGTCTTTAATTGGTGATAACCAGATGGAAGGTCAATCTTTGAGAAGATCGCAGCTCCTTTGAGTTGATCGAATAAATCGTCGATCCTTGGTAGTGGATACTTGTTCTTGATTGTAAGTTTATTGAGCTCGCAGTAATCTATGCACATCCTTAAGGTGCCATCCTTTTTCTTCATAAAGAGGATTAGAGCTCCCCATGGTGAAAAACTAGGTCGAATAAAACCTTTCTTTAGCAATTCCTTTAGCTACGCTTGTAGTTCCTTAAGCTCTGTCGGAGCATTTCTATACGGGGCCTTGGAAATTGGTGTCGTTCCAGGCTATAACTCAATCTCAGAGGTGATTTCTCTATCCGGAGGAAGCCCTGACAATTCTTCTGGAAACACTTCTACAAATTCATTGATCACAGGCACATCCTTAGATTGAAGCTTCACCTCCTTGGTTGTGTTCATGACATAAACTAAATATCCAGTACAACTACTAGATATTAGCTTTCTTGCCCTCATTGAACTGATCAGCATATTTGACAATTTCTGAGAATGCCCTTTATACTCGAATTGATCTTCTCCTCCATACTGGAACACTACCTTTCGCCATTAACAGTCAATTGTTGCACCATACTTTCCAAGGAAATCTATTCCAAGGATGACATCGTAGTCAACTAATTCTAGTATGACTAGATCATGTATAATTCTCTATTAGCAACAATTACTGGCACATGACGTAACCAGCAATCGGACAGTAATACCTCACCAGATAGCAAGGTTGTCTTAAATACTTGCCTAATTTTATCCTTAGCATGTTTAATTCTTTCTACGAAGTTATACAAGGCAAATGAATGTGATACACCTGAGTCAAATAAAACATGTGCAGGGCTTTGACCAACAAAGAGCTGACTTGTCACTATGTTGGAATTGCCCGCTTCTACATCTTCTTTGGTGTAGGCTAAAAGGTACGCCTCTATCTTTGGTGTAATCTATTGATGCCTTGTTGAAGTAGAGGATCCTTGTATGGCATAAACTTGACCAATTTGTTGAGGCTGGAAGGGTCTTAGTTGATACTGTCGGTTAGATGTACAGGTCCTGGCATAATGTCCTTCTTTGCAGCATATGTAGCATGCAACATCCCGAATTTACACTCGCCCCTATGCATCTTTCTGCACTTTGAGCATGGTTGTCGATTTTGCACAACTTCAGGCCCTTGTCTCTGTTGAGTGTTTCGAGCGTTTTGACTCCAATTTTCATTTGGGTTGGCCTTTTGCTTGTTAGGGTTTGTCTGATTTTGATTATTCTTCTGACCAGGCTTCATCCCTTGGTTAGGCCTGCTACTCTGGCTTGCTTGGTTGTTCTTTTGAGTCTGCTTCACAAGATCTCTTTCCTTCTTTTTCTCTTCCCATGCTTTCGTTCTTTCTTCTTTTGCTCGGCCCAGACGATGTTCTGCCCTTATGGCTTTGCTCACACAATCCATTACTGTGTTCAGCGGGGTCTCGCCACTCTCCATAATTGTGGCTATGTCTGGTCGAAACATGTTAATCATCCTCCGTACCTATTCTCCCTCTATGGGCACCAAAAGTGGACATAATCGGGCCAGTCTATCAAATTTGCAACAGGCCTCAGTCACTGTCATATCACCTTATCTTAGATCATCAAACTCTCTTTGCTGAGCTCGGAGGGTATCCAGGTTGAAAAACTTCCTATTAAACTCCTCTAGGAAGTCATTCCAGGTCATCCTTCTAGTATCTCTCCGCATTTTGACTGTCTCCCACCAGTATCGTGCATCCTTCTTTAACATGCAGGAAGCGCATAGGACCATTTCCTAATCCGTAGGGTTCATGAATTCAAAAATGGTCTGTAGTGAAGCTAACCATTCTTCTGCCTCTAAGGTATCCATAGACCCTTCGAACTCTGGTGGCTTCATTTTCCTGAACCTCTCATATAAAGTTTCTGATTAATCACTGGTTGGGCACCCACAGCTATTTTTGGTACAGCTGGTACCGGGGGTACAATCGGCTCTACGGTTGGTTATGGTTCTGGTACTGGTACTAGTACTGGTACTGGTACTTGAGGTGGAGGGGGATTTACTCGTTTCACATTCCTTTGTTCTAAAAGTTCTTGTAATCTTTGGTTCTGTCTCTCTTGCGCATCTAACCGAGCTTGTATATTGGCTAGTATAGCAGCGAAATCAGTTTCTTGAGTTTTCTTAGCTCGTGTACGAACCATGTTGCTGTGTAACCTATTACAAACAATAGCGACATGGTTTAGTGCTTATAACAATGTAATAATTGTCTAAAGACTAACTTACTTAAACTGAGCAGGTACAGATACAGGAATGTCATGGAAGGTCGGTGGAAGAACCGCTTGCTCTAATACCAACTCTTGTTGGCCACCCAACTAGCTTGAGTCATCCACCCTCTTTCTTTCTTTCTTTCTTTACTCTTTAGTTCCTCTTACTTAACTTGCTTTTCTTTAAAAGATTGGTATTTGAAAAACTGTGAAATTTTTTTTTATATACTTGCGGTCTTGTTTTCTTGAAAATACTTAGTAATATAAACATACTTTATTACATAAGTATACCTTTAAACTTACTTCACTTTATACATAACACACTTGTCTTATCTTTATACATTAATACATACATTCTTGTACTATACTCTTTTCATAGTGGATAATTTGCAAAGCAGATCCACAACCTGCCCATGACACTGTGGGAATCTGCCTGCCAGTCCTTTTTGCTCTCTCTTCATAATACAGGTTGTTTACCTTTGTTACCTACATCATGAATAAACTCCTGAGCTAGAGCTCAGTAAGTACAAATATATAGATAAAACATGATTTATTCCTAATACTTAATGTTAGTTTGTTATGTGTGTCTCTTTTCTATTCTTTTTTCTTCGTTTTTTCTATTCTATCTTTTTCTTTTCTTTCTTTTCTTTTCTTTTTCTTTTCTTTTCTTTTCTTTCTTTATCTTTCACTTATGGGCCCGTGGTTGGACGTACCTAATGCTCGCAGACCAATGGAGGAAAGGGGGAGCGACCCACCAATCAACCCCAAGGTCAATCTTTACACTACCACACTTGGGGTAGCACATTAAGCCATTAACTACCTTATTCTTGCGGTAGCAACACACACTGGGGTAGAGGCTATTCTTAAACCTCACACTGGGGAGGCCGGTATGCCAATCTTACATTTTCAATCTTATTATCTTGCTTACATTTATCTTTCTTTACTTTAGCTTTTCCTGTTTTTCTCGCTTTGTGAGCATGTTGATCAATATGCCATAACATATATAACTTATATATAAACATAATCCTATGATAAATCAGTTCGTGAGTAGACATGTAAATGTCTGTACTTACAATATTTGTGCTAAAGTAAGCATTCTCAAGTCCTTTGAATTCCTGTGCCCGTCTCCGGTCGGGTTTCTTATAGTCAATAAGGTCATCGGTTAATTACATTTTATTAAATAGCTTTCGTTTTACTAAAATCTGAACGTTGGCTTTTACCAACTTAATTAAAGCCTTATGACAGCATTTAAAGCCTAAACAATCCTATTTAGACCTTTCTATAACCTCTTTGCATAATTACCATCTTGCCCCTAACTTTTGGCAAAATGACCATTTTGCCCCTAGTGGGATTTTTCTCCGTTTATTAGGCTTAAATTTTGATTTTGACCTTTAAAATCCTGTTTAGACTCTTCTGGGGCTCTAACAATCTTTTCCGAGCATTTCATAAATTTTAGTCAAAATGATAAATAGTAACTTTGACCATAAATAATACTATTCATCATGAATAGTAATTTTGACATAGACTGTGAACATTTTCTTTTACCACTTAAACTGGCTTTTCTAATCCCAAAAGTCATAAAATGACCTTCTAGAAGGTTCAACGCTCCTCTTTTGACTTTTCTAAAATTTTCGGTCGAAATGACCATTTTTCCCTTGACCGGTCCTTAGACCATAAAATTTGCATTTTAACGTTTTAACTGGGTTTTCTAGTCCCAAAAATTATAAAATAATTTTTCTTAAGTTTTACAGAGGTTTTACGACATTTCTTGCCAAAATGCTCGGATTACTATTTATCCAACCCTCAGGTGGTACTATTCCGACCCTTAGGGTCGTTTCTCGTTTTTCTAACCATTTGGGACCTCAAATAGACATTTCACTCCTTTGGAAATCGTCCAATGTCCTTCCTCAAGCTTAGGTCCCTGAGGGGCTCGGGTTTTCAAATCCCGACCCTTATTTTACCCCTCATTTCCTAAAATGCCCTTCGTGTCATTATAAAAATTTTGGCAGCATTTCCGCTAAAATTCTAGGTTCCCGGCATTTAGGTAACGCCTACCATCTATCCTATTCTAACCTGCCACATACTATACCACAAACCTAATTTTACATAAAAGTTACAAACTTTTTACGTTAAAACCTAAGCATTTCTAACGGGATTTCAACCTATTCTTTCTCATTTTTAAGCCCTGTTAAACCACAAATTCCACCTCATTTCATTCCATAACACATCATGCTCAAATGACATCTTTACCCATAACCTATACACGGTTTTTCTTAGGAAAATCCTAAACAAGATTTTTGTTTCAAAACTTCATTTTTCATTATTCAATTTTTCACATCAATACATGTTCATTACAACACAAAAACTAACCTAATCCATCAAAATTTCATGCATTATCCCCTTGGAAAGCCACGGATTTTCTCTTAAGAAATCAAGCACAAAAATTTATTTCCATGTTCTCTTCCTTTTCTCATCAATTTCCCATATCAAACTTCAATATCAAACCACTAAAATTTAAAGCTTAACCTAAACTTTTCATTCACCAACACTTAAACACACACACGGATTTCACATAACAACCATGATCAAACTTTTTTATTCTTGTTTCCAATGCTAACCAAACTTCATTTCCAAGCTTTTCTTTGTCTCAAAAACATATTAACACACAAATACAACAAATTTGATGCAACCATTTTCACTTTCCAAGCATTATGTACCACGGATTTTACTTGAAAAAAAACAAGCCTAAGAGTTGATGTTTTTCAACTCTATTTCTCTCTTTTCTTTATCACCTTTTTTCACATGATTTACAACACCAAAAACCAACCAACAAAATCTGAAATTTCATTCAATATAGCCCCATGTCCCATGGTTTTTCACCCAAGAAAATGAGAAGAAAACTTGGAAAAATAGAAGCTCACCTTGCTATGTTGATCTCTTGAGCTTGGGGATGAATTTTGCACACTTTCTTGAAGAAAACTTAAAGAATTTTTTTCTATTTTTGGGGGAGAGACTCATGGCTGCTATGGGGGCTGAAGAACCAGAATTTTTCTGGTTTCTTTCTTGCCAAAACCATGCATATTTGAAGCCAAAAAGGAGGGACCAATTTGTAATACTTTTAGGGACCTTTTTGCAAGCTTTTTATGCAATTTTCCAAACCTTTAAGGGCTGTTTTGCAATTAAATAAAATAGGGCAAATTTTTTTCTGATTTCCCTCTAAAAATTCACCACATATAAGCCCTAGAAGTCTCTTGAATTTGCTTGGTTTGATTTTTGACTTTTTGGTGTTGAATTTAAATCATGGCCATTGGATCAAATTGACTTTAAACCCTAGCCCTTGGATCTTGATTTATCCATACATCCATTTAAAGTTTCACATTCAATCTTTGACTCCTCTCATTAATTTCGATCAAACTTTTTGACTGAAAGTCAAACCGAATGACTTTGCACTGAAATCACATAGGCGAATTTCCGAGGCTTTCCATGCAATCAGTTTGCCTTATTTCACTATGGTTTGTCTAAAAATCAAAACTGTAATTTTTCGTCTTTCAGTAGACTTAGTTTACCTAAAGTAATCTATTGGGGTTTTCGGTTTCTAAATGACATCCTCATTTTTTCGAAAATGATGAAATTTCTGGGAGAGTGCATCGGAGGACTTTTCTAACTATCCCCGCTATCAGTTCGATCTAACTCAATCTAGAAATTCTTAAAAACCCTAAAACACTTATTTTATTTTACTTTTTCTTTGACTTGCCATTTCTTTATATCTATACTTTTTAGACACTGAAACCACTCCATTTTGAGCGTTTTGGTCCGAAATCACTTTCTCAATCATGAACTTTATTCTTTAATCATTTTTGAAGATTTTAAATCCTCCAAAACATTCATTTATTTCTATTAACACTATTATTTGTTTATTTACAAATACAATGTTCTTATACATTCTTATTCACAAAAATCTTAGAAAAACCCTAGTTTAACCTAGGTAACACTATTGAGATTCTTTGGTCCGTCACAATTCAATTCATCCTGGAGCCAACAAAATGTATCAAGACCTAAAGATACAGTTTTAGTGGAAAGGGATGAAAAATGATATTGTGGAATTTTTGAGTAGATGCTGACTTGTTAAAGAGTTAAAGCCAAGCATAGACATCTGGGAGGAAAACTGGAACCTCTAGAAATTCCATAGTGGAAATGAGAGCACATTACCATAGATTTCACGGTAGGGCTTCCCAAGACCCGAGAAGGTTATGATACTATCTGGGTAATCGTGGATAGACTGACGAAGATGGCGTAATTCATAACCATAAAAATAACCTTCACACTAGAGAAATTTGCACATCTATATGTGACCAATATCATTCGGTGACATGAAGTTCCAAAGTCCATCATTTCTGACTGAGATGCATGGTTCACTTTAACATTCTGGAAGTGCATACAAGAAGCTATAGGGACAGAGTTACATCTTAGCATGACTTTTCATCCCCAGACGGATGGACAGTCTGAACGGACTATCCAGACATTGGAAGACATACTTAGAGCCTGCATTATGGATTTCCCAGGAGTTTGGAATGAAAAGCTACCTCTGGTAGAATTCTCGTACAATAATAGTTACTAAGCTTCCATAGGAATGGCACCCTATAAGGCTCTTTACGGACGAAAATGTAGATCTCCCATTCACTAGTATGATCTACGAGAAAAGTAGCTGCACAAGACTGATTTCATACAAAAAAATTCAGATACAATTGTAAAGATCTAGAGAAGGATGAAGATCACTCAAAGTCGACAAAAAAGTTATGCAGATAAACGACAAAGATTCCTGGAGTTTAACAAAGGGGACTTCGTATTTCTTAAGGTATCGCCAATGTAGGGCGTAATGCATTTCAGTAAAAAGGGAAAATTGAGTCCAAGATATATTAGACCATTCGAAATCATCGAACGCATTGGAAAAGTAGCATACAAATTGGTGTTACCCCCAGATTTGTCAGTAGTACATAATGTCTTCTACGTGTCGATATTGAGAAAGTACATGCCTGACCCATCGCATGTGTTGAAGTATAGACCAATACAAGTCCAAGAAGATTTAACTTACAAAGGACAACTAGTATAGATTTTAGCATATGAAGAAAAGGTGTTAAGGAATAAGACGATCCCACTAGTCAAGGTACTATGGAGGAATCACAGTATCAAAGAGGCTACGTGGGAATGTGAAGATGAAAGGGAAGCTTCGTACCCCCACTTACTGTTCTCGGGAAACATGTACGTTATATGAATACAATGATTTTTGTATTTAAAATTGTAAAATATATGATTTAATATTGTTTAGAACAAAATGAAATGATCAAACAACGTCAAAGAAAGTGTATTTAGGGATAGAAAATTTTACAAAACCGAAATTAGACAAACGATGCCCTTTTCAGTATCAAAAACCCTAGATGTATACTGCGAGTTACTAAAAGATGAAAGACTTACGGCATGGATTTTTAGTCAAATTGGAGTGAATTAAGGAAAACTGATCGCACGGACAGTCTTAGAAACTTGTCTACATGATTTCGGTACAACACCGTTCGGTTTGACTTTTGGTCAAAGTTTGACCAATATATATGTGGAGTCAAAGTTTAGGTGTATGACACTCAAATGGATGCAAGAATACACAATGATCCAAGGGCTAGGGTCTAATGATACTTTGATCCAATGGCCATGATGCAAAGTCAAACCAAAAAGTCAAGAAACAACTTAAAACAATTTCAAGAAATTTCTAGCATGCTAATGTGGCGGATTCTTGGTGGAATTCAGAAAAAAAAAATCAGGAAAAATTTTAAACAGCCCCTCAAAGTTGCCAAAATTACCTGAAAAGCTTGCAAAAATACCCCCAAAACATTGCAACTTGGTCCCTTATTTTTTAGACATAAAACCCATGGTTTTTGCAGCCAAAGTCTAACGGCCCGGGTGCCCTGGTGGCCTGAACCGTCACTTAAAACTTCTCTTAACTGAACTTAAATATACTCAACTTACTTAAAACTATTTATCTCTAATACCAACTGTGACAGCCTATAGCCCTGTCAGCCCTAAACCGTCACTTAAAAACTACTGTTACTTAATACTGTAAAAATGGAGTTTTTTTTAAATAGTATATTTTACTATTTACATACATACATATACTTACAAACATATGAAAGTGTGAATATAACTGGGGTCAACATATGTACATACTTAAACTATTAAACTGCTCAAAATATGAGGTTAATTTTTTTTTCAATATTGTGCAGAAGTTAACACTGGTAGTGGTATCTACAACTTCAACCCTCACACCCGCCTCTGCTGTCGTTATCGTCCATCAGTGTTTAGCTTGTAGGTCTCTTACCTACAGCATGAACACACACTATGAGCTTTACACTCAGTAAGTACAATATGTCATCCGCAAAATATGTTTAAAACATAAGCCATACTATAAGGCATTTATAAAAAATGTCAATCATGTCACACATTCACACAAAACATGGAAACATATCATGTAGCATAACTTAGAATGCATACCATGTGGACATATCCTATCATGTAATTGAGAAGCATGCTATAACTGTATCTAGGGCATGTCATGAACAATGTATAGACCATTTATACTCCAGTTATGCTTCATTATTCATTATCTTTTCTTATCTGAAGGGCCCTAGTGTCAGTACCACTGCGCGCGGATCATCAGAAATGACCGTGATCATAATGAGCCTTGTGCTTGTAGGCTTTGCGCCCATTATATATATATAAATACTGTGGGTCTTACGCCTATTATAAGCTGTTGGCCTTGTGCCCGATATAAACTTTGGGCCTTGTGCCCGATATAAACAGTGGGCCTTGCACCTGTTATACCGATACCTTAATTTCATTGCCTAATTCTGGAATCATGTCTGATATGCCATGAGCTCTACTAGGCTATCCACTAATCTTACACGATAGGGATGTAATGGCATCTAACTTATATTGTTCATTAAACTAACACGATTATGAAACATACTATGTTATGCAACCATCAAACACAATTTGCATACTTAACATAAAGGGAAAACCACAGTTTAATCTCATTTCGTCCATGATGTAGGTGGAGTTGTACTTACCTGTCAGCAGACAGTTTGTACTCTCGCCCTTGTCACAATACAAGTATCCTCCTGTAATCATAACGTATTGCATTAATGTTTGCTCTTAAGTCACTACTATCGTTAGTGACTAATAAAATACTATCATTGTGTAGTATCGATCCTTATCGGTACTAACTACTCTCCTCTTGAGAGTTTGATTTTTTTCTAATTGTGATTAATTAATTTATTTACTCAATAAATTAATTAACGTCGCTCTACCTCTTCCTTTCTCGGGTTTGATTGGTTAACCGGTGAGTCATCTAACCGATTACCTTATGTATGGGCTATATACCTAATCGGGCTAGTTATCTAGTCGGTTACCGTGTATATTAACTATGTAATCTATCGGGTTACCTCTATCGGTTTAAAACTTATTATCGAAAAAACGTCCTTTGTTTTTATGAAATCCTTTCGTTGAGATTTGAACATGGTTTTCCCCTTGCACCCCCTTGGAAGGTGAGGGTGTTTTTCCTTAAAACCATTTTCTTATTTAAAGAGAACACATTTTGGTATTCATTTGAGAAGGGGGTTTTTGAACCCTTTTTCGAAAAACCGCTTAAAACTTGCTTAAAACGATCGAGTCTGTGTAACACATTTTCTTGTTTAAATCATTTTCTTATTTTGAGCACAAACTTGAGTTTTGAACCATTTTTTTGTTTAAAAAGAACATATTTTGGTGTTCACGTAAAAATGTGGTTCTTGAATCATTTTCCGAAAACTATTTATAACTTGCCCGAAACGATTAAATTTACAAACTTGGTGAACATGATATTTTTAGTCATCGACGAGATGAATAACTTCTTTGTTCACTTCAAAGTTCGAATCAAACTCTAACAGGTCCTAAACTTTGCAAACCCTTGGCTTAAACTAATCCTGGTTTTAAAAAACTGCCAGTTTTACACTTTCAGAAAAACTGCTTTGTTTGGGGCTCGAAACAGCAGAATTTTCAAAACTCACGCAAGCCATCTTTTAGGTTTTGACATGATCTAAAACTTTCATGTTGAGTCCAAGATCCGGTTCAGACTCTAAGTTGCTCATTTTTATAAAATCTGAGACTGTCCCCTTCCCCCAGGTTTCAATCCCAGTTTTTGAACTCTAGTTATAAACCATTCTAAAAACCCATCTTTGTGTCATTTTTTGCTAAAGGCTATTTGATGCAAAAACGACCGTAACGAAATTTCCAAAAACTTTTGTGTTTTACTGAATCCCAAAATGGATCTGTAACATGCTCAAAAATCTAAAAACCATGACTAAAATCTGGGATAGGTTTGGTTTCCAACCAAACCCTAAAATGTCTATAAAGACATCCATCCACAAAAACATAAATTACAACTACACAACCATATAAAGTTAAAAATAAAATGTTAAGGGTTCAAAATAAACTTATTACAACCCATTGCTTGAAATACATAATAAATTTCCTTGATGTCAAAACTTAAAAGAGCTAAACCAAAAAAGAGGGGTTTTTGGTTTTTACCTTTGTGTGCTATGAACCAAGTACAACCAAACCATGAGGTGGGTAACCAAAAATCCATGTGGCTCTAAGTAAGAAGGGGGTTGGTTTTTGGGCTAGAAAAGAACACAAAACATCCTTGGTTAGCCAAGCCAAAAAAAACAACTAAACCACAAATAAAAGCCCTAGCAACTCACCTTGAATGACCTTGAAATGATCTTGAAGAAATAGCTCCAACACAAGTAAAAGGGTGGCTTATTTTTATAGGGATTTTAGTTAGTTTTTGGCTGAGTTTTGGGGTTAGTTTTTTGGCTTGAAGAAGGGGTCGACTGTAGAGAAAAAGGGAGAGAAAGTTCGTGTTTTTCGGGTGTGCAAAAGGAGAAAATGAACCCTAAGGTCAAGCACACCTTTTTATAGGCAAACCTAAGCAAGTTTAATCAACCCTAAGCAACCTTAATTAAGCCAATTCACTAAGCTTAAGGGGGGACAAATTTGCTGCTGGCTACCCTCACAAAAACCAAAGGTGGGCTACTAAAAATTGAGGCCAAAAAATGCAATAAATGCTAGGCAAAAGTTACATGTGCATGTCATACACTTTTGCATTTTTTTAATCCAAAAGCTTACAACCCTATACATTATTTTAAGGCAACTTTTCAACTGTCTTTTTCTACATTTCCAGCTGCTGTACACAGTTTTTAATAGGGGAAGATTCATCTGTGTTGTCTTTTCTTCACAATCTAATTTCCCCCGATGATGTTCGGCCCTTTTTCGGCGATGGTCTACATTTCGACTACAATTGGATTTTCTTGATCTGATTTTTATGTTGTTCATTCCTAGTTGGGTTGTAGTACCTATGAGCCCATTATGTGTATATTTTACTATTTATCTATAGTACTATGATTGTGTCTACACTGTACTGACATTGCGCACGCATAACAAGGCTTTTTCGTGTGAAATTTCAAACACAGTCTATCCTGACTAATTTGGACATGCTGATTTCAAATTTATCAGTTTTACGTTCATTTGAGGTCATCTGGATCAGTTTTTGGGTACTGTGTGTTCCCACCTTGAAAAACTTGTTTTGCGCTCAATTGACTAATTTGAGCGTACTGAGTCTAAATATATCAGTTTCGGGCTGAGAAAAGGTCGTCTTGACCCCTTTCCCAATACTGCATATCTTTCAAACAGAATTTCACCTTTTGTCTTCAATTGACTAAATTGAGCCTGCTGACTATAAACATATCAGTTTTATGTCAAATTAAGGCCGTCTTGGCCATTGACCTGCCACTGCGTATCTACTATTCATAATTCACTATTCTATGCTTAACTAACTAGTCTGAGCATTCTGACTCTGATTTTGTTAGTTTCTTGACGAGAAGAGGTCATCTGGACCACTTTTCTCTGTATTGTATATCTATCAGGCCAAATTCCACTGCTGTGTTTAGATGACCAGTCTGAGCGTACTGATGACTAGCTCATCAATTCTGTGTCAAGAAATGATCATCTTGACTGGTTTCTTGATACTGCATGTCTCACACGCACACTCACAATTACAAAGGTGAACCGATCTCACTCTCGATTGCCTCTTTCACTGCATGAATAGTAATCAAACGTTTTTGTACCCGTTTAATTTATTCAAACTAGAAAAATATATTGTATTCCTTAACTTAATTACTTATTATATAGTAATTAGTTTTTAGGAACATGGGGGTCATTGCAACCTAACCCCCTTACAAAATTTTCGTCCTCGAAAATTAGAATAATTCCGGGAAGTCTCTTTTCATATCTTCTTCCTATTCCCACGTGACTTCCTCTACATTATGATTCCACCACAACACTTTTACAAGTGGTATTACTTTATTCCTAAGTACTTTCTCCTCTCAGGCTAGGATCCGCATGGTTTTCTCCTCGTACGTCAGAACAGCATGCACTTCGATTAGTTCTTCGCTTATGAGAGCTGTCTGACACGTATTTCTTCAGCATCGAGACATGAAAGACGTTGTGTACTGAAGTTAACTTAGGAGGAAGCGCTAGTCTATAAGCCACCTTCCCGACTCTCTCGATTATCTCAAATGGTCCTACATACCTAAGATTGAGCTTTCCCTTCTTTCCAAAGCGCCTCAACCCTTTCATGGGTGCCACCTTGAGAAAGACTGAGTCTCCTACTTGAAACTCGAGGGGTCTACGGCGCTTATCATCAAAACTCTTCCGTTGACTATGCACTATATCTAACATTTCTCATATCAGCTTTACGTCGACTGTGGTATTCTTGATGTCCATGCTAACAGGCTGTTTCTCTCCGATCTCGTGCCAGTAAACCAGAGATCTACATTTTTTTTCATAAAGTGCCTCATATGGTGCCATTCCTATCGAGGAATGGTAGATGTTGTTGTACGAGAACTCGATCAGAGGTAGCTTATTATCTCAATTTCCCTTAAAATCTAGGAAACAAGCTCTGAACATGTCCTCTAATGTCTGTATGGTCCTCTCAGACTGACCATCGATTTGAGGGTGGAATGTTGTGCTGAACTTTAGCTTAGACCCTGATGCGGCCTGACGCTTTGTCAAAATCTGGAGGTGAAGCATCCATCATGATCAGAGATGATCAACTTTGGCACTCCGTGCAGTCTTACGATCTGAGCCGCACAGATTTCTACTAGTCATTCCACCGAGTAGCTGACCTTTATGACTAGGAATCTGGCTGATTTTGTCAATTTATCGACGATCACCCAGATTGCATCATTGTCGTTGGATGTCCTTAGCAATTCGATCATGAAGCCCATCATGATCTAGTCTCATTTCCACTCAGGTAGCTCAATTTGCTATAATTCTCCTGCCAGGCACTGGTGTTCTGCCTAAACCTTCTGACACGTAAGGCATCTAGCGATGGACTCAGTGATATCATTCTTCATTCTAGGTCACCAAAAGCTTCCTTTTAGGTCCCTGTATATCTTGTTTGCTCTTGGATGTACAGAATATGATGCCTTATGAGCTTCCAAAAGGATTCACTTCTTGAGCTCTTCATCTTTCGGAACACATACTCTATCCTTGTAGTAGAGTATGCGATCCCTAGAGACTCTAAACTCTAAACCCTTGTCCTCTGTAGCTTCTTTTCTGGACTTGACTAGGGACAAATCAAGTTCTTGGCCAGCCTTGATCTCGTCTAGGAGCGTCGACTAGAGGGTCATGTCGGATAATCTCCCTATCAGGATCTCGATCTCGTTGCTACACATATCCCTCTATAGCACTCCTGACAAGGCACTAATAGCCATAAGTGAAGTAGAATACTTCCGACTCAACGCATCGGCTACTTTATTAGCTTTTCCCAGATGGTATAGGATCTTGCAGTCATAATCCTTTACCAACTCTAGCCATCTTCGCTATCTCATATTAAGCTCTTTCTGCGTAAAGATGTACTTGAGGCTCTAGTGGTCTGTGTAAATCTCGCACTTGATTTCGTAGAGGTAGTGCCTCCATATTTTCAGCATAAAAACTATCGCTACTAGCTCCAGATCATGCGTTGGGTAGTTCTTCTCATGGTCTTCAAGTTTTCATGAAGCGTATATAACCACTCTACCATTCTGCATCAATACGGCTCCTAATCAGGTCTTCGACACGTTACTATAAATCACAAAGTTTCCTTGACCAGCATCTGGAATGGTCAGTATTTGAGTGCTTGTGAATCTCTATTTTAGCTCCTAGAAGCTTTCCTCACACTTATCAGTCCACCCATACCTCTTTCCTTTCTTGGTAGGTGTTGTAAGTGGAGCGACTAGCTTCGAAAAGCCTTCGACGAAGCGCAAGTAATATCCTACTACGCCTAGGAAACTGTGGATCTTTATCACGTTCCTTGGAGCTGGCTACACGCTAACTACCTCAACCTTTGCTGAGTTTATAGATACTCCCTCCTTGGAGACGACGTGACCTAGAAAGTGAACCCTCTCTAGTCAAAACTCGCACTTGGAGAATTTGGCGTACAACTGATGATCCTTCAACACGCATAGTACTACCCTCAAGTGTTCTTCGTGCTCCTTCATCTTGGAGTATATAAGTATGTCATCGATGAACATAATGACAAACTTATCCAAAAAGTCCTTGAACACACAGTTCAACAAATCCATGAAAGCTGCTAGAGCATTTGTCAGTCTGAACGACATAACGAGAAACTCATAATGTCTATACCACATTCGAAAAGCTATTTAGGTACATCTTCATCCCTGATTCACAGTTGATAGTACCCTGAACATAGATTGATCTTCGAGAACACTACAACATCTCAGAGCCGATCAAATAGATCGTCAATCCATGACAATGGATACTTGTTCTTGATCGTGATTTTGTTCAGCTCTCTATAGTCTATACACATCCTCCGTGTCCCATCTTTCTTTTTCAAGAATAGCACGGGCACTCCCTAGGGTGAATAGCTCTGTCGAACGAATCTCTTGTCCATTAGATCCTTCAGTTGGCCTTAGAGCTCCTTTAGCTCTACAGGGACCATTCGGTATGGACCTTAAAAATGGGGGCTGTGTTAGGAAATGCCCTAAGTATTAGAGACATTTTGTTGTATTCATTTTAAACTGGATAATAAAATTATATATAGAGGTTATTCATTATATTGCTATCTGTCCTCATTTTATTTACATATTAAAGTAAATGTAAGCAAATATGGTTCCCTGACTGCTTGTGTTAAAACTGTTAGAACGTTGCATGCAATGGACTTTTGTATGCGAGAAGATAATGTTCTAAAGTAAGCGGTCTAAACTAAGGTCTGTAGTCTATAGGGTTAGACCGAGCACCAAACTCATGTTAAGACTATTATGTTGTCTAAAGCCTTCGAAGGGACAGTTTGTCTTGACTGTCTAGAGCATAGACTTCCAAGTAGAGACATAGATATGTTGCTTAGTGGTGACATATTAGACCCGGACTAAAGTGTGATTAATCTACGAAGTCCGCTTTGAGTGGATCGATCTGCTTTTGACATTCATTGTGCAGTAACCTTAATCCTGAGTGAATGGACTACTTCATGTATATGACTTGTGTACTTTGATGTTCCAATGGCTAAAGCGTCTCAGAGATAGTAAGCTTATAGACCGGTTCGTTAGGTGCATGACTTATATACGATGAAGGGTTCGTTTACAGATATCGGAATCATAGCTCTAATAAGGAGTTAAGGGTATCCTCTTAAAGGCATTATACTAAATGTGAAAATGGACAAGGCCTTAGGTCATCTGCTGGGCGGATGACTTCTTATTCACATATGGTGAATAATCATTTTCTTTATTCGATAGTATAATGGAACTTTAAGATAGCCTGATCAGTAGGATTAAACAGACTTTGACCTAAGGCTGATCATGGATATCATATGAGGGTTCTGCATACATGACAAGGTCATTGGACGATAGCTTATCACAGGCTTACGTAATACGGTATATAATTAGGAGTTCAGTTTCAAGTTTATAATAATGTGACTTTGAAATTAGTGATCATATGATAGAGTTGTTTGGTAAAGAATATTGATCATATTGATATGCGAGAGCCCGATTATATATGTCCAATTGGTCCCTCTACTAGCTCCACATAATTCCTTAATGTTTGGCAAATTGATTTGTGTATGCTATTGGCTAGTTGATTATGCATGATGGTGTTGACATAGGATTAGGATGGTTGACAAGATTCTCTCCGGTTGGATTCAAATTTTATTTTCGATAATAGAGTACACAATTATTCGAACTCCAAATAAAGTTGCCATGATTTTATTTGAGATTGGATTGGAGTTGTAGAAAATTATCCATGAGAACAAGAATTTGAAATACAACTGTTTTGTGGATTTTGAAATTTGAAATTTGAAATTTGAAATTTGAAATTTTGAAATTTGAATTTTGAAATTTGAATTTGAAATTTGAATTTGAAATTTGATTTTGAAATTTAAATTAGAAATTTGAATTTGAACTTTGAAATTCAAATTTTGAATCACAGTTCAAGTAGGATTTGAATTTCTTGTGGTAAATCCACAAGGAAGGAAATTCGAATTTGAGTTGGATATGGAGAGGAAAATCTTGTTAGAATCCTAATTGAATTTTGAATCCAAATCCTAACAATAATGGATGAAAATTTTGAGGATTATTCTCATGGAATTTTCAGATTTTTTGTGGATAAGGTTCAGGGAAAAATTCAAGTTTCAATCCTAGTTGAATTTGGATTCTCTCCTCCCTAGATTATGGCCAAAATTTTAAGGGAAGATCTCTTGTAGATTTTCGGTTATTTTGGATAAGGATGAGATAAGATTCAAGCTTGAAAATCCTAGTGGAATTTTGATTCTTCCCTTATCCTAAAGTGGCCGAAATTTTGTTGGGATTTTCCCCTTGGATTTTTGGATTTTTTGGTTGAAAAAGGGAGATAAAATTCTAGTTAAAATCTTGTTTGAATTTTGAATGGAAAAATCCTAAAGTGGTCGAATTTTCTTGTTGGGATTTGCCCTTGATAAATTCTGATTTTTTGGTTGTAGATAAGGGAGAATATCTTCTCCTAATCCAATTTGAATTCAGAGAATCACCTCATGTAAATCTATAAATAGAGGTCCTGCCACTCCAGTTCTCTTAGACCACAGACTCTCAGGTGAGCAGGCTTATTGTTGCATAACTCACCGTGACAATAAGTTCTTTAGAGATCTAGGTGATTAGAAGAAGACTAGTAGTGCTAGCATACCAATCGAGGTTCAGAGTGCCCACACACTCAGTCATTCGAGAATTAGAGAATAGTAGAAAAGGTTAGTTGACTGAAGCCCTCCAATCATTCTCCCCCTGCAAGATTGGCAACCTTGAGGTATGAGTTTAAATTATTGTTGGTTTATTGTATATGGCATCATGAGATATTTAACGATCTTGAAAAATTTTTATTGTTCTGCTGCGCCACTCTTATACGTTTTTACCGATTTATTTCCTACAATTGGTATCAGAGCCATCTCATAACTATGCCATGTACATAAATTAGACAATTAATTAGTCTTTTTATTTATGTATAGATTTGATATTTAGAGTGTGGCATTCTAGGATTTCTTTATGTTGTTATCATGGATTATGTATGTAGTATGTGATTATTTTAATTTTTAAAATTATTATAAGCATGCTTGTCTCTGCCGGTTATGGTTCCTTAGAATTTAGAAAAATTGTATCTATGATTTTTTATGTAACCATGGGAGCAGTTTATTAATACTGTAATTTTCCCATGGATTTTAATTTTTGTTTCTTAGAATTATTATGATTAGAATTTTTTGTACACCGGAAACGGTTTAGGATTTTTTATGTAATTATTCTTAGAGGAGATTGAAGTTTGAAGGCCGTAATTTATTTTTCCCAAAAGTTAAATTTAATTTAAAGATTGAAATTTTGATTGTGTGGAAAATTTCAATTTTATTGGGATTCAAATTAATTTTTGGAGATCCTAACAAGTAAATTGGAATATGACACGAAAATCGAGACACGACCCCTCGGGATAGGCCATCGGGCCTTGATGGGGCTGCAGCCCCTACCCTCGGGCAGGATGGGACTGCGGCAGCCCCTTGACAGGCCATGACCACCCATGACAGCAGGCTTGGCCTGCAACCGAGGGTGGTCGTGGCCCTCCCAAGGCTGGCTGCAGCCTGGGCGTGCAGGCTATGGCTGCATGTGACGTCCTGTATGTTACCATACCATCCAGCCGAACTCTGACGCCGACCGTGATGGCTAGCAACCTCGTGGGTCGTCGTCCTCTTACTTAACATACTTAACTTTCCATTTTTTAATGTTCTCTTTTTAAAGTGGAAGCAATTTCTATAGCATAATTTTTTTTTTAACTTACATATTATACATATATCTCTATCATACTCTTATAACATATAATTCATAAATTTCTTTCTTTCAACTTCATTTTTGAACGCTTAGCGAAAGACTCATAGTAGTACCATACCCTCGCCCAGTCCCTTGGCACGTGCAGATCCGTCCGTTGTCCATCATATTACTTTAAACTAACAGGTTACTTACCTGCAATATATGAACAACTAATGAGCTAGATGCTCAGTAATTTCAAACATACATTCATTAACTTATAAATACTAGTAATATATATTATTGCTAGAATATATGACATCACGTATAGACACACCATACACATCATCAAAACATAACATCGAAACATAACATAATATGTTAACCTCTTTATGCTCATTTATCTCTTCGCTTATTGTTCTCATCATTCTATCGATCATCTCTTATCATTTTATTATAATATCTTCATTTCTTTTCTTTTCATTCCTATCATTTCTTTACTTTCTGTTCTAAACCTTCTTATCTTTTCTATCGTTTTATCATCATTTCTTAACTTTTTGTATCTTAAAAGCCAGTAACATATACACTAGCATAACATCACGTAAAAACATGTCATTCCCATCATACACATAACATCAAATACATCACATCACATATATTAATTCTATTATGTTCTTTTAAACTTTGTTTTATTATTTATTTATTTTTCATCGATTTCATTATGTCATTCTTTCACGTCGTTTGTTTCTTTTCTTATCGTTATTTACTTTTCTTTTCTTTTCGTATCATTTCTTTTCTTTTCTTTTCACTTTCCTTTGGTGGGCCCGTTGCTGGTCGCACCTTAAGGATTACCACTTCCTTCTCTGAGGGGGTGATCTTTAACTACCACACCTTCGGGGTAGTGTCCAACCTATAAACTACCGCACCTTCGGGGTAGCACCACATCTGCGTGGAGGATATAGACATTAACCTTACCTACGGGAGGCCGGTACTCCAACAACTTAAGTTTTCAGTCTTATTATCTTGTATGCTTTTATTTTTCTTATATTGATTTTTCGTTGCACATCTTTTTCATGACATTCATAATCTTTCCTTTCTCATTTTTTATAGAACATTTCATGGGACATTTGTTCTTTCGTTATTCTATCTTTCTTTCGTAATTCTTTCTCATTGACATCTCATTCTTTTATTCTCATTTCGTAAGACATATATCGTTGTTTCATGTTATTGTTTTTCTTTTCTTAATTTTTTACTTTACTTGTGTGAATTATGTCAGTCACACTTTAGCATATATAGCAAATATTACTTATATATCATCACATCACATCATAACAAACAAAAATACGTTTAGTTATGTGCAGACAATTATTCTCTGTTTATCATTTGCATCATTCTGTCTATCGTATCTTATCATCAGACTCCTATCGATCATAGCCTATCATTGCTTCTCTTTCTTGTCTAACTCTTCACTTTCATATCACTTTTCATAAAACATCTATTCTTTCGTTCTCATAAAACACACCATTTCTTAATTCCTTTCATTATCGATCATCGTTGCTCTATCAATCATAACTTAACTTCCATAAAACTTTTCATAAACATCTACTATTTTCTTTCATATCTCATCTCTTTTTTATGCATTCTATCATAACATTCTCATTCTTACTCTTTCCATTCTTCTGACTCTCTTTCTCACATCTTTACTCTCATAAAGCTTTTATAAAACATTTCCTTCGTAATTCAATATATATACATATATATATTTTATAAATTAT
This sequence comes from Antiaris toxicaria, assembly GCA_035233585.1. NCBI lineage: Eukaryota > Viridiplantae > Streptophyta > Magnoliopsida > Rosales > Moraceae > Antiaris > Antiaris toxicaria. The sequence goes on from CP141154.1 coordinate 27,019,124, forward strand.
TTATTAAAACCTATCTTTTAACATCATCATAGTATTGCTATAGCATTATTATAGCATCATCATAAATCACATCATCACATTTGCATACAAAACATATAAATACAATAAGCTTGTTTATAGTTGCAGATGGTAAATATCTAAACTTACTCATAGCATGCTTATCCTCTTCTTGGAATCCATCGACGTCCTTTGTCGCATCTGGATCGGGTTCCTACAGACAAACTTTGTCCGTTAATCACGTTTTCATTTATAGCTTTTATTTTATTCAAAATCTTGATTCTGATCTTATAACCCTTAAATATAGCCTTAGGACAGCTTTTTAAACCTTAATGGCCATTTTTGAATTTTTCTCCAACTTTTTGAAAAATTATGATTTTACCCCTAACTTTTGACAAAACTACAATTTTTCCCTTGGCGTGATTTTTCATAACTTAAACCTCAATTTTAGCTTTTACAAACTTCATTATCCTATTCCGGGGTCATTGAGACTCTTTTCTCATAATTTGAGAATCTTTAGGCAAAATGATCATTTTGCCCCTGGTGGGTCGTTTAACAATAACATTTTCATTTTCATACTTAGGCTGGATTTTCTAAACCCAAAATCATCTAATTAACTTTTTAAATCTTATCGGACCTTTTTCGGATCAATTCTTATCATTTTGCCAATTTTTCACATTCCCGACCCTCGGGAAGTAATATTCTGACCTAAGAGTCGGTTTACTAATCGTAACTTGCCCATATCTTTTTCCATGCCCTAATTCCTCGAGGGGGCTCGGGTTACCTTCCTGATCATATTTTTACCATTTGTTTCCCATATTACCCCTAGTGCTGTTTTTAGAAATTTTGGCAGCATTTCCACTTAATTTTTGAGGTTCCAGCATTTAGGAAACGCCTGAAAACCATCTATCCTGATCTAATTCTATCACATAATATACCAGAGGCCTAGATTTTACGTAAAACTCATACTGTTTACGTAAAATCGTTACATTATCACATATTTTTCTTTTCTTCCATTATAGCCATTTTCTTCTTTTTACATACATTCTTTTCCATAATTTTCATACCAATAATTATAAAACCATACAATAGTCCCAAACAATTAAATTATGGAACGTAAGAGGTCGGGATTTATACCAAATCATAGTCCAGTCTCGACGGCATAAACCGTAATTCTTCGTTCTTCATATCTAAGGTTTTGTCTTGCAAATCCGACTCCGCAGATGCGTCCAGAACGTCGAAAATAGGCTAACAGGCCAAACTTTCAAAGTTGGTCCACGGTCCCCATTGACCGACGTTGACTGCCATTGACCAGCGAGGACAGTGGAAGGTGGGTAGTCCATCTTGAAGATCTCGACGAGAGGAATCCATTGGTGGTCTCAATTTCATGTTTGAAGGCACCTATCACCGGAAAATCCCCCTCGAAAGATCGGTGATGGCGGCGGTTTTAGAACTCCGCCGTGTCGTGGTGGTTTTCCAAAATTACCTTGGGGTTTTTCTTCCCCATGCTGAGGCGTCCCTTTCTACACCGGTGGCGCACCTCAACATCGCCGGAAACAGTGAGTCTCGCGGTGGCGATACGATGGTGATGGCACTAGCTACGGCGGCGCAATCCGACCGTCGTTGGGCTGAAAGAAGGCTTGGGTTTTGTAGTACTCTTCACCACGAATCTTTTGGGACCAGAATCATGGCAATCAGAGCTCGAACGGTGGAGAAATCTCACCGGAAAGATTTCGGCTCCGGCGGCCTTCAAGTGGCGCGTACGGTGGCCTTTCCGTCACGTCAACCCACCGTTGGACTCAGCTCGACGAAAGCTTTCCAACGGTGCCGGCGGTGTCATGAACGGAGGCCGTACATGAAAGTTGGTTACTGTTCATATTTGAGAGAATTTTGGGGTGAAAATCTGATTTTTTTTTTTAAATTATGGGGAATTTCTGAATTTAACCCACAAGATTTCCTATTTATACTCCCCTCCCCAAAATTTTTAACTTGGGCTATCCTGACTAATTTGGACGTGCTGAATCCAAATTTATCAGTTTTATCTTAATCCGAGATCATCTCAACTAGTTTCCGGTACTGCGTATTTTTCGCATTCCCGGTAGAAATTTCTGTTTTGTGCTCCATTGACTAATTTGAGCGTCCTAATCCCAAACATATCAATTTTATATCAAGATAATATCATCTTGACCTACTTTTTGATACTGTCAGTGGCACACGCGTGCTCACACCTAAAATAATTGTCAATCATTTTTCATCCTTTAACATTGTTAGAACATTTTATTTAGTTCTAAACAAATATTAAATCACTTAATTTTACATTTTAACGCTTAAATTCATTATGTATTTATTCTCTGAGAAATATAAATTTTCCTGGTTATTACACTACAAGCGCTGCCTGCACCCTGCTGGCTGCTACACCCAGCCTAGGCATGCAGCCTGGGGCTGCACAAGGGGCGGCCGTGGGCTGCTAGCCCCCCGGGGGCTGGAGGCTGCCCACGGCGACTGCCGGCTTCCGGGGGCGGTGGGGGTGACGGTTAAAAAAAATCAAAATTTTTGATTTTTAAATTTGAGATTTAATTTTAAATCATGTTTAAAAATATGTAATTGAAAATTTAAAATTTTAGAAATTACATATTATTACACATGATGTTTAAAATTGTTTAAAATTTGAATTTGAAATTTAAATTTGAAATTCGAATTTGGAATTAGAATTTGAAATTTAAATTTTTGGAATTTAAATTTTAAATAATTCTTGGGATGAGAAATAAATCGAAAGGCTACATAAAGATGGATACAAGAAGACGGAACAAAATTCAAGACCCAAAGAATGCTTTGGATGGAATTTTGTAATCTTTATTTTCTTTATTCTAGGATGGAACCATGGCTTGGTTATTTATTCTGTCAAATATTTTTTCTGTGATATGTCATGGATGTATAAATATGTATTGATGGATGTTTTCTATGCATATTTGATAACATGTCATATAGGATAGGTGAGTGCCGCTCATACTATATTGATCATACATATTTGTCAAAACTTGCATGTTTTTCAAAATATTGAGTGGGAGAGGGTTTCAAACAAAACCCACGGCCTCCATTGTTGATCCATATATGAAAGCATGGTAACACCTCGCGTTAGTTCTGCCCTGACCACACCCCTCGGTAGGTGTTTACCGCCGCCGGTATACTAGATTGGATCTCTTATATGGAAAACGTGTTCAGGTACGATCCTATTCATGACCACCCCTCGGTGGCTTGGTAGGATGTGGATCGGGCTACGTAAACAATGGCTATACACTCAAGACTCGTTTAGTTATTAACCTTCCCTAGAAGCTCTGTTAACTAAACTGGTGGCCAAATAAGCAGTTATTAATATATGTCTTAACCTTGGAGGATTTAAGGCAACATATATTAATTGGACGGGGTCCATGTTCTGGCTATTTGTTTCATGACCACCCCTCGGTAGCTTGGGGCAATAGGTGCTGAGAATTACCGTTGTAATGCTACATGTTTTTCAAGTTTCATGTAGGAACATACTTGTATGTTTTATTTGCCAAATTATCTGTATATTTGCTTGGGCTTTGTAATGATGTCTAGTATAATTTTATTTCAGTTCAAAATGTCACTGACACCCTCATTTCAATACTTACTGAGAATAAATAGAATGGCGATAATTATAAAGATTGGAAAAGAAATCTGTTGATAGTTCTCAGTTGTGAGAAACACAAGTTCGTACTGCACGAACCATGCCCACCAGGGCCCAAACCTGACACACCGCTTGGGGAGGTCCCGATTGCCTATACTCTTTGGAGAGAATCCAATAAGATAGCTCGATGTTACATTATGGCTAGCATGACGAGTGCTTTACAAAAACAGCATGAGACTTATCAAGTTGCTGGGGAGATCATGAAAAATCTGGAGGACATGTTCGGAGGCCAAGAAAAATTGGCTCGACAATCCGCTATAACCAGCATTATGAACTCTAAGCAAAAGGCGGGCACTCCGATGAAGGACCATATGATCACTCTAATGGGATTCTTCTCTGAGGCTGCCGAGAAAGGTGCTGAATTGGACTACAACACCCAGATCGAGATGGTATTCAAAACTCTGTCTAAAGATTTTATAGGGTTTAAGGCTGCATACAATCTGGCAACAAGGGAGTTAGGACTAATCGAGCTCATAAAGCAACTCTAAGCTTATGAGTGGATGATCAGGGATGGGTATGCGGTCCAACCTAAAGGAGAGGCCAATTTAGCAGAAACTTCCAAACCCTCATGGAAGAAGAAGAGGCCAAATCAAAAGCAAGCGGCTTCCAGTTCTTCTAATCCTCCCTTCTCGAATGGGAAGAACAAGAACAAGAACAAGAAGCCCAAGGACCCTAAAAAGTCCAAGTGCTTCTGCTGTGGGAAAGTAGGTCACTTCAAGAAGGCTTGTCAGGAAATCCTAGCCGCCAAGGGCAAGGAAGGTAAGGAACTTCACTACTTGGAAGTGTGTTTGGTGGAAGAATCAAAAGACACTTGGGTCATTGATTCAGGCGCCACTAATCATGTTTATGTTTTTATGCAGGGGTTCGTGGAAATGAGAAGTCTACATGATAGGAACCTCTCGTTGAGGACTGGAGACGGCAACTTAGTGGTGGTTGAGGCAGTGGGAGATATTTATCTTTATTTTGATGAATTTAGGTTTATTTTATTAAAAGACTGTTTTTATGTTCCTAATTTTAGGAGGAACCTTATATCGGTAGCTTGTTTAATAAAGGATTCTTATTTAGATTCTTTTAGTAGAAGAGTTGATATTCGTAGAAATAATTCTTTTATCTGATCTGGATGGATGGATGGAAACCTATATTTGATCAAACAAGCTTATATCGGTACGTAACGCATCCAGTAATTAGACAATAAAACTTCCCCTAAGGGAAGTGTTGTTCTATAAGTCTATTTAATCTTGCTCTGTGTATCGTGATGTTCAATACGAATTATATCACATCACATCGTATCGAAACATCGTCTTAGTGCCAGGACTCGTCCTGCACTTTCTATCACACTCTAGTCACATGTGAAAATATTATATCTAAGCCCTTGGGCAAAACTGCACTGCTTTTCATATCATATAAATGTACACAACTTTAGTCTGTTGGGAGTGGTAAATAATTCCCGATACATAGTCTCAAAAGGACATGCTAGTCTAGGTGTAGTGAGTGTAAGCTACTGCTTCCTATCATACCTATAGACATAGTCTAAGAAAATATTCTGCTAGAGTAGGTTGCTGCTACTTTGAGGAAAGCCCTGATTCTACATCAGAGACATCCTCCTCATCATCGCTCTCGTCAAGGAAGAATTCCTCTGGATCCTCCTTGTGTAGGTATAGATTCTCCTTTAGTTGTCTAGAGCTTCCAATCTACCTTGTGCGATCAAGGGGCCTTCGATCCTAGTCTAGGCGGCATGGAATTGGTTACTTGTGGTGTGAGCTTGGTTCTGTTGATTCTGTGGGTTGGAATAACAGTCTCTAGTATAGTGGCCTTCCTTACCACAGATGAAATAGCCACTTGCTCCCTGTCTATACTCTCCTGGGTGCCTCTTTCTGCATTTCGGGCACATCGGGTGTTGGTTGCCATTTCCTCCCTTATTGTTTTTCTTTTGGGGGAAATTCTTCTACGAACCTTGGTTGCCCTGATTCCCCTTCCTCTTGTTATTGTTGTGGGATTGCCTGCTGTTCTGGCCGGTCCCCACGTTCTGCCCTCTGTGTTATGACTCGGGATTCTACTTCCCCTGAGCCTGCTTAACTTGAGTTTTCTCCTCCTTTCGAGCTTTAAGGATCTGAACCCTTCGCTTCTTATCCTGATCCAACCAGTATTCAGCTCGGATGGCCCTACTAACACACTCTGCTACTGTAGCTGGTCCATGGCTACCACTGCAGACCTAAACCGCGATATCTGTCCGAAACATTTTCAACATTCGTCTGACTCTCTCCTTTCTAATAGGCACTAAATCAGGGCAAAGTCGAGCTAGTTGTTCAAATTTCCTGACTGCCTCCATGATAGTTATGCTACCTCGGCGTAGGTTGTTGAACTCGTCTTGCTGCACTGCTAGTGCTTCCTCGTTGAAGTACATTTCCTTAAATTCTTTAATGAAGTCACTCCAGCTCATCTCGCTGATGTTCCTCCTAATGTTTACCATCTTCCACTATTGACGCACCTCCTTGTGTAGGATGAAGGATGCCCACATCACTTTTTCTTTACTAGTCAATCCCATAAAATCTAAGATCACTTGGATATTTGTTAGCCAGTCATCAGCTTCAATGGGGTTAGTGGTTCCTTTGAACTCTGGTGCCTTCATGCACCGAAATCTCTCGTATAAGTCACCTTCCCTAAAAGATGGCTGAGGTACGTTTACTGCTACAAGAGCAGCCGTTGCTGAAGGGGCTCGTGATGGTTCAGGAAATTCCTGTCCTCGTGGAACTCCCAGGACTGGCAGAGCTACTCGCTCCCTTGAAGTCTCTGAGGCTGGTGGGGCCTCCTGAGCTATTACCCCTGCTATCTGTGGTCTCTAGTACTATTGACCTAGCTGCTCCCTGAGCTGGTCTAGGTCACGCTGTTGATTCTCCATGACTACTCGCATAGCTGCAAGTTGTGCTATTAACTTATCCTCTCGAGATGCCGGGTTACTTGCGTATGCGTTCTAACCATATTCCCCTTCAAAACCCTCATCCTTTGGTGGGGCTTTACTGGTGTAACCATGGCCACATATTATACTTAAACGTTAACTTACATACTAATACCATAAAATAAAAACTAACTTACTTGGACAGATGAGGCTAGCATGCGGCGATGTGAGGTAGAGTGGTAGGATACTACTCTGATACTAACTGTGAAAGCCCGGGTGCCCTGGTGGCCCGGACCGTCACTTAAAACTTCTCTTAACTGAACTTAAACATACTCAATTTACTTAAAACTAATTATCTCTAATACCAACTGTGACAGCCTATAGCCCTGTCGGCCCCGAACCGTCACTTAAAAACTACTATTACTTAATACTATAAAAATAGGGATATTTTTTAAATAGTACATTTTACTATTTATGCATATACATATACTTACAAATATATGAAAGTCTGAATACAACTGGGATCAACATATGTACATACTTAAACTATTAAACTACCCAAAACATAAGGTTGATTTTTTTTCAATATCGTGCGGAAGTTAACACTGGTGATGGTATCCATAACCTCAACCCTCACACCCGCCTCAGCCGCCATTATCATCCATAAGTGTCTAGCTTGCAGGTCTCTTACCTATGGTATGAACACATACTGTGAGCTTTATGCTCAATAAGTACAACATGTCATTCACAAAATATATTTAAAACATAAGCCATACTATAAGGCATATATAAAAACTGCCAATCATGTTACATTTTCACACAGAACATGGAAACATATCATATAGCATAACTCAGAATGCTAGACATATCCTATCATACAACTGAGAAGCATGCTATAACTGTTAGGAAATGCCCTAAGCGTTGGAGACATTTTGATGTATTTATTTTGAACTGGATAATAAAATTATATATAGAGGTTATTCATTACATTGCTATCTGTCCTCATTTTATTTACATGTTAAAGTAAATGTAAGCAAATATGGTTCCCTGACTGCTTGTGTTAAAACTGTTAGAACGTTGCATGCAATGGACTTTTATATGCGAGAAGACAATGTTCTAAAGTAAGCAGTCTAAACTAAGGTCTGTAGTCTATAGGGTTAAACTGAGCACCTAACTCATGTTAAGACTATTATATTGTCTAAAGCCTTCGAAGGGACAGTTTGTCTTGACTGTCTGGAGCATAGACTTCCAAGTAGAGACATAGATATGTTGCTTGGTGGTGACATATTAGACCGGGACTAAAGTGTGATTAATCTACGAAGTCCACTTTGAGTGGATCGATCTGCTTTTGACATTCATTGTGCAATAACCTTAATCCTGAGTGAATGGACTACTTCATGTATATGACTTGTGTACTTTGATGTTCCAATGGCTAAAGCGTCTCAGAGATAGTAAACTTATAGACCGGTTCGTTGGGTGCATGACTTATATACGATGAAGGGTTCGTTTACAGATATCGAAATCATAGCTCTAATAAGGAGTTAAGGGTATCCTTTTAAAGGCATTATACTGGATGTAAAAATTGACAAGGCCTTAGGTTGTCTACTGGGTGAATGACTTCTTATTCACATATGGTGAATAATCATTTTCTTTATTCAGTAGTATAATGGAACTTTCAGATAGCCTGATCAGTAACATTAAACGGACTTTGACCTAAGGCTGATCATGGATATCATATGAGGGTTTTGCATACATGACAAGGTCATTGGATGATAGCTTATTACAGGCTTACGTAATACGGTATATAATTGGGAGTATAGTTTCAGGTTTATAGTGGTGTGACTTTGAAATTAGTGATCATATGATTGAGTTGTTCGTAAAGAATGATGATCATATGGATTCACGGGAGCCCGATTATATATGTCCAATTGGTCCCTCTACTAGCTCCACATAATTCCTTAACATTTGGCAAATTGATTTGTCTATGCTATTGGTTAGTTGATTATGCATGGATGGTGTTGACATAGGATTAGGATGATGGACAAGATTCTCTCCAGTTGAATTCAGATTTATTTTGGATAATAGACTACACAATTATTCGAACTCCAAATAAAGTTGTCATGATTTTATATGAGATTGGATTGGAGTTGTAGAAAATTATCCATGAGAACAAGAATTTCAAATACAACTGTTTTATGGATTTTGAATTTTAAATTTTGAATTTTGAATTTTGAATTTTGAATTTTGAATTTTGAATTTGAAATTTGAATTTAATATTTGAATTTCAAATTCGAATTTCAAATTTGAATTTTATATTTAAATTTGAATTTCGAAATTTGAAATTTGAATTTTAAATTTGAATTTTGAATTTGAAATTTAAATTTGAAATTTGAAATTTGAAATTTAAATTTGAAATTTGAAATTTGAAATTCAAATTTTGAATCACAGTCCAAGTAGGATTCGAATTTCTTATGGTAAATCCACAAGGAATGAAATTTGAATTTGAGTTGGATATGGAGAGGAAAATCTTGTTAGAATCCAACTTAAATTTTGAATCCAAATCCTAACAAATATGGACGAAAATTTTGAGGATTATCCTCATGGAATTTTTAGATTTTTTATGAATAAGGTTCAGGGAAAATTCAAGTTTCAATCCCAGTTGAATTTGATTCTCTCCTCCCTGATTATGGCTGAAATTTTGAGAAAGATCTCATAGAGGATTTTCGGTTATTTTTGATAAGGATGAGATAAGATTTAATCTTGAAAATCCCAGTTGAATTTTGATTCTTCCCTTACTTTTTGTGGCTGAAAATATTTGTGATAATCTTTAAGGATTTTCGGATTTTTTTGTTGGATAATGGGAGATAAAATTCAAGTTAAAATCTTATTTAGATTTGAATTGGATAATCCTAAAGTGGCCGAATTTTAGTTGGGATTTTTCCCTTGGAAAATTCGAATTTTTTGGTTGTGGATAAGGGAGAATATCTTCTCCTAATCTAACTCGAATTCAGAGGATCACCTAATTCAAGTCTATAAATAGAGATCCTACCACTCCAGTTCTCTTAGACCACAGACTTTAAGGTGAGCAGGCTTATTATTACATAACTCACCGTGACAATAAGTTCTTTAGAGATCTGGGTGGTCAGAAGAAGACTAGTAGTGCTAGCATATCGATCGAGATTCAGAGTGCCTACACACTCAGCCATTTGGGAATTGGAGAATAGTAGAGAAGGCTAGTTGTTTAAAGCCTTCCGGTCATTCTCCTCCTACAAGATTGGCATCCTTGAAGTATGAGTTTAAATTGTTGTTGGTTTATTGTATATGGCATCATGAGATATTTAACGATCTTGAAAAATTTTTATTATTCCGCTGCACCACTCTGATACGTTTTTCTCGATTTTAATCCTACAATTGGTATCAGAGCCATCTCATGACTATGCCATGTACATAAATTAGACAATTAATTAGTCTTTTTATTTATGTATGAATTTGATATTTAGAGAGTGGCATTCTAGGATTCCTTTATGTTGTTATCATGTATTATGTATTAAGTATGTGGTTATTTTAATTTTTTGAATTATTATAAGCATTCTTGTTTACGCCGATTATGATTCTTAGAATTTAGAAAATTATATCTAGGAATTTTTATATAACCATGGCAGTAGTTTATTAATACTATAATTTTCCCACGGATTTTAATTTTTGTCTCTTAGAATTTTATGTTTAGAATTTTTGTACACCGGAAACGGTTTAGGATTTTTTATGTAATTATTCTTGAAGGAGATTGAAGTTTGAAGATCGTAATTTGTTTTTCCCAAAAGTTAAATTTAATTTAAAGGTTGAAATTTTGATTGTGTGAAAAATTTCAATTTAATTGGGATTCAAATTAATTTTTGGAGATCTTATTGGGTAAATTGGAATATGACACGAAAATCGAGACATGACCCATCGGGATATGCCATCGGGCCTTGGTGGGGCTGCAGTTCCTGCCCTCGGGCAGGATGGGGCTGCGGCAGCCCGTGTACAGGCCATGACCACCCACGGCCACAGGCTTGGCCTGCAACCGAGGGTAGCCGTGGCCCTCTCAAGGCTGACCGCAGCCTAGGCATGCAGCCTGGGGCTGCAGGCTTGGCCTGCAGCCCAATAGGGCTGCACATGGGACGACCATGGGCTGCAAGCCCCTCAAGGGCTGGGGGCTAAGGGCTGCCCACGGCGGCTGCCGACTTCCGGGGTGGTGGGGCGAAGGTTCAAAAATCGAAAATTTTGATTTTTAAATTTGAGATTTAATTTTTAAATCATATTTAAAAATATATAATTGAAATTTTGAAATTTTGGAAATTACATATTATTACATATGATGTTTAAAATTGTTTAAAAAAATTTGAATTTGAAATTTAAATTTGAAATTCGAATTTGAAATTTGAATTTTAAAATTTAAATTTTTGGAATTTAAATTTTAAATGATTCTTGAGATGAGAAATAAATGGAGAGGCTACATAAAGATGGATATAAGAAGAAGGAACAAAATTCAAGACCTAAAGAATGCTTTAGATGGAATTTTGTAATCTTTATTTTCTTTATTCTAGGATGGAACCATGGCTTGGTTATTTATCTGTCAACTATTTTTTCTGTGATATGTCATGGATGTATAAATATGTATTGATGGATGTTTTATATGCATATTTGATAACATGTCATATAGGATAGGTGAGTGCCGCTTATACTATATTGATCATACATATTTGACAAAACTTGCATGTTTTTCAAAATATTGAGTGGGAGAGGGTTTTAAACAAAACCCACGGCCTCCATTGTCGATCCATATGTGAAAGTATGGTAACGCCTCGCGTCAGTTCTGCCCTGACCACACCCCTCAGTAGGTGTTTACCACTACCAGTATACTAGGTTGGATCTCTTATGTGGAAAACATGTTCTGGTATGATCCTATTCATGACCACCCCTCGGTGGCTTGGTAGGACGTGGATCCGGCTACGTAAACAATGGTTATACACTCAAGACTCGTTTAGTTATTAACCTTCCCTAGAAGCTCTGTTAACTAAACTGGTGGCCAAAATAAGCGGTTATTAAAATATGTCTTAACCTTGGAGGATTTAAGGCAACATATATTAATTGGACGGGGTCTATGTTCCGGCTATTTGTTTCATGACCACCCCTCGGTGGCTTGGGGCCATAGGTGCTGAGAATTACCGTTTTAATGCTACATGTTTTTCAAGTTTCATATAGGAACATACTTGTATATTTTATTTGCTAAATTATCTGTATATTTGCTTGGGCTTTGTAATGATGCCTAGTATAATTTTATTTCAGTTCAAAATATCACCGACACCCCTCATTTCAATATTTACTGAGAATAAACTGAATGGTGATAATTATAAAGACTGGAAAAGAAATCTACTGATAGTTCTCAGCTGCGAGAGACATAAGTTCGTACTAAACGAACCATGCCTACCTGGGCCCAAACCTGACACATCGCTTGAGGAGGTCCCGATTGCCTATACTCGTTGGAGAGAATCTAATGAGATAGCTCGATGCTACATGCTTGCTAGCATGACGAGTGCTTTACAAAAGCAGCATGAGACTTATCAAGTTGTTGTGGAGATCATGGAAAATCTGGAGGACTTATTCGGAGGCCAAGAAAAGTTGGCTCGACAGTCTGCTATAACCAGTATTATGAACTCTAAGCAAAAGATAGGTACTCCGGTGAAGGACCATATGATCACTCTAATGGGATTCTTTGCTGAGGCTACCAAGAACGGTGCTGAGTTGGACTACAACACCCATATCAAGATGGTGTTCAAAACTCTATCTAAAGATTTTGTAGGGTTTAAGGCCGCATACAATCTGGCGACAAGGGAGTTAGGACTAACCGAGCTCATGAAGCAACTCCAAGCTTATGAGCGGATGATAAGGGATGGGGATGCAGTCCAACCCAAAGGAGAAGCCAATTTGGCGGAATCTTCTAAACCCTCACGGAAGAGGAAGAGGCCAAATCAGAAGCAAGCGGCTTCCAGTTCTTCTAATCCTCCTGTCTCGGATGGGAAGAAGAAGAAGAAGAAGAAGAACAAAAAGCCTAGGGACCCTAAAAAGTCCAAGTGCTTCCGCTGTGGGAAGGTAGGTCACTTCAAGAAGGCTTGCCGGGAAATCCTAGCCACCAAGGGTAAGGAAGGTAAGGAACTTCACTACTTAGAAGCGTGTTTGGTGGAAGAATTGAAAGACACTTGGGTCATTGATTCGGGCACCACTAATCGTGTTTGTGTTTCTATGCAGGGGTTCGTGAAAACGAGAAGTCTACATGATAGGAGCCTCTCGTTGCGGACTAGAGACGGCAGTTTGGTGGTGGCTGAGGCAGTGGGAGATATTTATCTTTACTTTTATGAATTCAGGTTTATTTTATTGAAAGACTGTTTTTATGTTCCTAATTTTAGGAGGAACCTTATACCGGTAGCTTATTTAATAAATGATTCTTATTCAGTTTCTTTTAGTAGAAGAGTTAATATTCGTAGAAATAAGTCTTTTATCTGATCTGGACGGATGGATGGAAACCTATATTTGATCAAATCAAAGATGTACTCACTGCTTGACACCGAATTAATAGATAACTCTAAAAGGTTGAAAGTTTCTCACTCTAACAAGGTGTGTCTTTGGCATTTAAGACTTGGTCATATTAATCAGGATAGGATTCAAAGATTGGTGAAAGACAGTCCACTAGAATCTCTGAAGGAGGTACGTCTTCCTCAATGTGAGTCTTGTCTAGAGGGAAAAATGAGTAAGAGGTATTTTAGAGCTAAGGGTACTAGGGCTCAAGAGCTCTTAGAAATTGTGCACACTGACGTATGTGGTCCCATGAACGTCACAGCACGAGGAGGGTTCGAGTATTATGTCTCCTTTATAGACGATTACTCGAGGTATGGATATGTGTATCTGATGCACCGCAAGAGTGAAACCTTTGACAAGTTCAAAGAGTATCGTGTGGAAGTGGAAAAGCAATTGGATAAATCCATAAAGACACTTCGATCTGATCGAGGTGGTGAATATCACTCCGACGAATTTCTAGAACATCTTGTAGAGAATGTGATATTATCCCAATTGACTGCATCTGGTACTCCACAACAGAATGGTGTAGCCGAAAGGAGAAACAGGACCTTGTTGGATATGGTACGGTCCATGATGAGTTATTCAATGCTGTCGCTATCATTTTGGGGATATGCTTTACAAACGGCGTGCTATATTCTGAATCAGGTTCCAAGCAAGTCAATTCCCAAGACTCCGTATGAATTGTGACGTGGCAGAAAGCCCTCCCTTAGACATATGAGAATATCGGACTGCCCGACACATGTACTGGATGGGGATGCGAAGAAGTTGGAACCAAGATCAGAATTGTGCATGTTTATAGGGTATCCAAAGGGAACTAAAGGAGGTATGTTCTATAACCCGAAGGAACAAAAAGTCATTGTTTCAACCCATGCGACATTCTTGTAGGAAAGTCACATGAATGACTTTAAGCCTTGAAGCAAAGTGATGCTAGAGGAGTTATCGGGTGAAAGAACTGCTCCATAGGTTTCAGTCTTGGACGCAAGTCTGAGTTCCAGTGAAGGACCTGTAAACGATCAACAATTTAGGGTACCTCGTCGTAGTGGGAGAGTTTCGAAGAAACCTAATTTCTTCATGTATGATGCTGAGGTATACCAGGCTAAGGCTCATGAGCATGAGGATGATCCAGTCACCTATGATGAAGCTATAAATGATGTTGATTCTAAATCTTAGAAACAGGCTATGAACAATGAGATGAATTCTATGAAATCCAACTCTGTTTGGAAACTTGTAGATTTGCCGGATGGGATAAAATCCATTGGATGTAAATAGGTCTACAAAAGAAAGAATGATGCGGAAGGGAGAGTGGAAACTTTCAAAGCTAAACTGGTTGCAAAAGGGTACACGTAAAAGGCTAAAATAGATTACGTTGAAACCTTTTCACCTGTTGCTATGCTGAAGTCTATCCGTATTCTTCTGTCGGTTGCTGCGGCTCTCGATTACGAGATCTGGCAAATGGATGTCAAGACGGCATTCTTGAATGGCCATCTTGAGGAGTGTATCTACATGATACACTCCTAAAGAGTTCGTAGCAAAAGGCCAAGAAAGAAAAGTCTGCAAGTTACTTAGATCCATTTATGGATTAAAGCAAGCATGTGACGCCCCCTAATTCCGACCACCCGCAACAGTCATGAATCAACTCTACGGTTGACCAAGACCGCTCGTGTGTCGAATCTGGGTCGTTAGTTTTAAACTCTTTTGCTAACAATTTTTAATATCAGGGTCTAAAATTGCGCCCAAAATTTTTTTTTCTTTAATACATACTTCCCCTTAAAAAAACTAAGTGAAAAAGCCGTGCCATATACTAACTTTTATATGTCTTAATGAAGTACAACATAATATACAACATATAATACATATATAAGTATTGTATATTTTGTTTCCAAATTCATTTTCTTCAACTCAAAAAGCTCAGTGGAAAACTTATGGCAGGACCAAGTCCATGGTGAGTTCCCTATCCCCTTGACACGCTCGCATCTTATCGCCATCCAGGAATCTACTGGATAGGTTTCTTACCTGCAACATGAACAAACTAATGAGCTAATAGGCTCAGTAAGTTCAAACATACATAGTAAGAATCATATCGATTCAAAAACACTAAAAACTCAATCTCCTATTAATAGTACTATTCACCATGAATAGTAACTTCGACATTTGACCGATGAATAGTAACAGTTACCCTAACTGATTACTATTCACTTTACCCTAACTGGTATTATTCACATGTCTTAACCGAATTTACATTACTCTAACGTAAACTTCGGTTATGCTCAATTATGATTTTTATCATTTTATTGATTGTTTATTCTCTATTTGATTTCTAGTTTAGAGCTCTGTTTATGGCAGTACCGATGATTATTAACGCGCTGACTAGGAGGGTCTAAGGAGCGACCTTAGAACAACGACTTCCACAGCCCTGATAACCCCGTAGGATTTAAACAAACCTCCACCATTATGTTGGAGGGGCGGTACGCCTTAATGGTTTCATTACCATCTTTCAATTTATAGTCTTGACCAAGTGATCTTATATGTCACCTCAAGGTCACTATCCTCCATTGCCTGTAGGTCTTACTTATTCTCGTTAATTGGGATATGTTATTCTAACTAACCCCAAAATGCTTATAGGATTTTATATCTAGTGTACATCTAGTACAGAATAGATCAACATAGTATTTCATGTTGCAGACACGAAAATGCTTGAACTTACCAATACTGCGCTAGTGTCCACTTTCGGAACTCCTCTGCAGTTCTATCTCTATTTTGGGTTCCTACAGACATAATATTATCTGTTAATACCCTGTTTTAATTATCACTTTAAATATACATTTATCTCACTTAACAATTCAACATATTTAAATTTTGTTTGTAGTATACGGTCTGTAACACGCCCGTGTTCCAGCCTGTGTACCTCTCAGGTTTACTCTACACGGCCATGTTATTTTCTATCTTAGCCGTGTAACTGTACACGGCTTGATACACGCCCGTGTTCAAGCCCGTGTACCTCTTGGGTTGAAAAATTCTTTATATACACGACCGTGTATTTTTTCTACACACCCGTGTTCTTCAAAATTTTTAGATTTTTAACTCTAAAACCTTCATTTTGAGTCTTAAAATTTTATCCAAGTTATTCTAGGTCTTTTAGGGTCCTTCCCGAGCCTTTTCAGAAATTTTTGGTCAAAATGACCATTTTACCCCTAACGGGTCTCGGGATCGTAACTGTTCCGTTCTATCATTTTTTTTCAAATCTTCTAAGTCTAATTATTTTAACATAATATTCCCTAGGTTTCTGTATCATTTTACAACTTAAATTACTGTAAAATCTCAACCTCATTTTTTTCGGCCCTCGGTTACTATTCATCCGTCACCTAGGGTCGTTTTTTCATTTTTTCGAGCGTTTAGGAGCCTCAAATGACCCTTTCACTACTCATTAAATGTTATTTATCCCGTCCCCGACCCTCGGTCCTCGAGAGGATCGGGTTTCTTATCCCGACCTACATTTTTCCCTCGTTTCCCAAAATACCCCTAACATGAATTTTTTTCTTGTTTTAGGCATTTTAGTCTTTTAGGATCGGTTTACTATTCCTTTTGGGTTGGTTTTCTATTTCTAACCCTAACTCACCGAGGGGTCTCGGTTTCCTTCCCGAGTCCAATATTTTTATCCCTCGTTTCCTGAAATGCCCTTAAGCCGATTTTAGAAATTTCAACAGCATTTCCACTTATATTTTAAGATTTCCCGGCGTTAGGTACGCCTCAGAACCTTTGTACCTACCACGTGCTATACCAGAGGCCTATTTTATACAAAGTTTCCAACTTTGTATAAAAATTTTCCACATGATTCAATATTCAGAAACCAACACAAACCACAACATGTTTCTTTCAACTCAGCCTCGGTTTACTAGTTAATCACATAAAAATAATTTTTTATCACATCACATCATTCTTAGGTTTTCTAATGTATAAAACAACATCAAAAACCTAACAAAACATGCATTCTAACCCTAGCATAGCCACGGATTTTTATGCGTAAATACATAGAAAATTTCATTTTCTTTCCTAGGATTTTTATCAACATTCTTCAACATAAAATTTTTTTCATTTCTTAATGTTCATGCCCACGATTTTAGCAAGAAAATTACATCAAAATTTTCTTGTTTCCTTATTCCAATTCATGCTTAATTCAACACATAATTGAATGAACATAATTACTAAACCAAAACACAAAACTCATACATTTTTCACACCATTGAAGCCACGATTTTTCAAGGGAAACATGCAAAATTTTTGCTTATTTCTAAACCCTAATTCATGCTTTAATTTCTACAACACCAAACTAATCACACCATCAACTAAACAATAATTTTTTTTTCATTGTTTTCACACTCTCATACCCACGGATTTTCTTAGGAAAATCAAAGAGAAAAACTTCAATTTTGAAGTTTACCTTGGCTAGTTGATGACTTAGTGTTAGAGATGCAATGTAAGATAAGTTTGGTGTGAATTTTGGAACAAAATGGTTTTGCACACGGTTTTTGGGCTGAAGAAAAGGCAAGAGTTTGACTGATTTTTTTCATTTTTTTGCTTGAATTTTGATGCCTATTTATAGGTAAAAATTAAGGGCTTGTTTGCAATTTTTTCTCAACAATTTCCTAATTGTTCAAGGACTAAAAGTAAGGATTTTGGGGCAAAAATCAAAATTTTTTTCTTCTTCCTTTCCAAGTGGCCGAATGGCCTTTTAAAATTTTTATAAAAAATTTTTCAATGGCTTTTTGGCATAATCTTGGCCATTGATCATAAAGTAACCTAATCTAAACCATACAACTTTCAAAATTACTTTCCTAATTAAGGAAAATAATTTTTGTTTATGACGTAATCATGGTGATGTCATCCAACTGTTCATATTAATTCATTAATTAATTCGTGGTCAATTTTTGACTATAATCCGATCTGAACGGAACTTCACCGAAATCGCGTAAGTGGGTTCTCGGCACCTCTAGTACGATCGGTTTGTTTTATTTTGCTTCCATTTGATTAGAATTTTCTACCGTAAATTTCTATTGTTTTAGTACATTTCAATGCACTCTCTAGGGTTTTCGGCTCTGATTTCGAACCGTCTCACCCAGTTATGTCCGGTAAGATTTTTCATCCCCGAACTCATACACTTTAACACTGCCAGAACATTTTATACTATTCACAACAGTATTAAAACACAACTTTTGCACATTTTATTCATTAAAATTGTTATATACATACAATTTTAACCTACTCCGAGAATCCAAAATTCCTGGTTATCACAAAGCATCTCGCTCATGGAACCAGAGATTTGATCAAGCGATCAAGACATTTGGTTTTGAGCAGAACGTTGATGAACCCTGTGTTTATAAACGTATTAAGGATGGAAAAGTGGTCTTTCTGGTACTCTATGTCGATGATATACTACTTATTGGGAATTATGTAGGGAACTTATCATCGATCAAGCTTTGGCTACACCAACAGTTTGACATGAAGGACATGGGAGAAGCTAATTATGTTCTAGGCATTCGTCTCTTCAGAGATCGAAAGAACAAAATGATAGCGTTATCCCAAGCTTCATACATAGATAAAATAATTAAAAAATATGCAATGTAAGAGGCAAAGAAAGGTACACAACCTTTTATTGCTAGTCTAACTCTTTCATTGGATGACTGTTCAAAGACATCGGAAGAAAGAGAGCGTATGAGTAAGGTCCCTTATGCATCCGCTGTGGGCAGCCTTATGTACACTAAACTTTGCACTCACCCAGACATATGTTTTTGTAGTAGATATGGTGAGTCAATATCAAGCGAATCCTGAAACCAAGCACTGGCAAGCAGTAAAGCATATACGCAAGTATCTTAAGAGAATGAGGGATTATATGCTGGTGTATTCTGGAGGGGACCTAACACCCGTAGGATACACGGACTCAGGCTTCCAGACTTGCAAGAATTCGAGGAAATCAACTACAGGATCAGTATTCTTACTCGGAGGAGGCGCCATTGTGCAGAGGAGTGTGAAGCAGGGCTGCACAGCTGACTCTACTATGGACACTGAGTATGTGGCTGCGGTTGAGGCATTTAAAGAAGCGGTTTGGCTCCACAAGTTCTTTAGAGACCTTGAGGTCATTCCGGGTGTTAACAAGCCTATCACACTTTACTGTAATAACACTGGGGCTATTGCCAACACAAGAGAATCTCGGCACCACAAGAGGACCAAGCACATAGATCGGAGATATCACATTATTAGAGGGCACGTGGAGACAGGCCAAGTAGATATATGTAAGATCACGTCCAAGGACAACATTGCCGATCCCTTTACTAAGACTTTGGTGGCTAGTGTTAGGAAATGCCCTAAGTATTAGAGACATTTTGATGTATTCATTTTGAACTGGATAATAAAATTATACTTAGAGGTTATTCATTACATTGCTATCTGTCCTCGTCTTATTTACATGTTAAAGTAAATGTAAGCAAATATGGCTCACTGACTGCTTGTGTTAAAACTGTTAGAACGTTGCATGCAATGGATTTTTGTATGCGAGAAGACAATGTTCTAAAGTTAGCAGTCTAAACTATGGTCTGTAGTCTATGGGGTTAGATCGAGCATCTAACTCATGTTAAGACTATTATGTTATCTAAAGCCTTAGAGGGGACGGTCTGTCTTGACTGTCTGGAGCTGGACTCCCAAGTAGAGACATGGATATGTTGCTTGGTGGTGACATATTAGACCGGGACTAAAGTGTGATTGATCTACGTAGTCCGCTATGAGTGGATCAATCTGCTTTTGACGTTCATTATGTAATAACCTTAATCCTGAGTAAATGAACTTCTTCATGTATATGACTTGTGTACTTTGATGTTCCAATGGCTAAAGCGTCTCAGAGGGTAGTAAGCTTATAGACCGGTTCGTTGGGTGCATGACTTGTATACGATGAAGGGTTTGTTTGCAGATATCGGAATCATAGCTCTGAGGAGTTAAAGGTATCCTCTTAAAGGCATTATACTGAATGTGAAAATGGACAAGGCCTTGGGTCGTCTGCTGGGCGGATGACTTCTTATTCACATATGGTGAATAATCATTTTCTTGATTCGGTAGTATAATGGAACTTTAAGATAGCCTGATCAGTAGGATTAAACGGACTTTGACCTAAGGCTGATCATGGATATCATATGAGGGTTTTGCATATATGACAAGGTCATTGGATGGTAGCTCGTCACAGGCTTACGTAATACGGTATATAATTGGGAGTTCAGTTTCAGGTTTATAGTGGTGTGACTCTGAAATTAGTGATCATATGATTGAGTTGTTCGGTACAGAATGATGATCATATGGAATCACGGGAGCCCTATTATATATGTCCAATCAGTCCCTCTACTAGCTCCACATAATTCCTTAACGTTTGGCAAATTGATTTGTGTATGCTATTGGCTAGTTTATTATGCATGGATGGTGATGACACAGGATTAGGATGGTAGACAAGATTCTCTCCGGTTGGATTCAGATTTTGTTTTGGATAATAGAGTACACAATTATTCGAACTCCAAATAAAGTTGCCATGATTTTATTTGAGATTGGATTGGAGTTGTAGAAAATTATCCATGAGAACGAGAATATGAAAAACAACCGTTTTGTGGAATTTGAAATTTGAATTTTGAAATTTGAAATTTGAATTTTGAAATTTGAAATTTGAATTTTGAATTTGAAATTTGAATTTGAAATTTGAATTTGAAATTCGAATTTGAAATTTGAATTTGAAATTTAAATTTGAAATTTGAAATTTGAAATTTGAAATTTGAATTTGAAATTTGAATTTGAAATTTGAAATTCAAATTTTGAATCACAGTCCAAGTAGGATTCGAATTTGTTGTGGAAAATCCACAAGGTTTGAAATTCGAATTTGAGTTGGATTAGGAGAGGATAATCTTGTTAGAATCCTACTTGAATTTTGAATCCAAATCCCAACAAATAAGGGACGAAATTTTTGAGGATAATGCTCATGAAAATTTCGGATTTTGTGGATTACATTCAAGGGTAAATTCAAGCTTAAATCCTAGTTGAATTTGGATTCCCTTCTTCCCTAAAAGTGGCCGAAATTTTGGAGCCTAAATCCAAGGAGAATTCGGTTATTTTTTGGATAAGGTTGAGATGAGATTTAGCTTGAAAATCCTAGTGGAATTTTGATTCTCCCTTATCCATAATGGCCGAAATCTTTTGGAGGATTTTCTCCTTGTGAATTTCGGATTTTTTGGTTGAAAAAAGGGAGATAAGATTCTAGTTAAAATCTTGTTGAGATTTGGATTGGATCTATCCTAAGAAAACCGAATTTTTAGTGGAGATTATCCCTTGGAAAAATTCGGATTTTATGGGTTTGGATAAGGGAAAATATCTTTTCCTAATCCAATTCAAATTCAGAGATTCACCTCATGCAGGTCTATAAATAGAGGTCCTGCCACTCCAGTTCTCTCAGACCACAGACTCTCAGGTGAGCAGGCTTATTGTTGCACAGCTCATCGTGACAATAAAGTTCTTTAGAGATCTGGGTGGTCGGAAGAAGACTAGCAGTGCTAGCATACCGATCGAGGTTCAGAGTGCCCACACACTCAGCCATTCGGGAATTGGAGAATAGTAGAGAAGGCTAGTTGGTTGAAGCCTCCGGTCATTCTCCTCCTGCAAGATTGGCATCCTTGAGGTATGAGTTTTAATTGTTGTTGGTTTATTGTATATGGCATCATGAGATATTTAACGATCTAAAAATTTTTATTGTTCCGCTGCGCCACTCTGATACGTTTTTATCGGTTTATTTTCCTACAATTGGTATCAGAGCCATCTCATGACTATGCCATGCACATAAATTAGACAATTACTTAGTCTTTTTATTTATGTATGGATTTGATATTTAGAGAGTGGCATTCTAGGGTTCCTTTATGTTGTTATCATGTATTATGTATAAAGTATGTGGTTATTTTAATTTTTTGAATTATTATAAGCATGCTTGTTTATACCGGTTATGGTTCCTTAGAATTTAGAAAAATTGTATCTAGGAATTTTTTATGTAACCATGGGAGCAGTTTATTAACACTGTGTTTTTCCCATGGATTTTAATTTTGTCTCTTAGAATTTTTATGGATAGAATTTTGTACACCGGAAACGGTATAGGAATTTTTTATGTAATTATTCTTGGAGGAGATTGAAGATTGAAGACCGTAATTTATTTTTCCCAAAAGTTAAATTTAATTTAAAGGTTGAAATTTTGATTGTGTGGAAAATTTCAATTTAATTGGGATTCAAATTAATTTTTGGAGATCCTAAAAGATAAATTGGAATATGGCACGAAAATCGAGACACGACCCCTCGGGATAGGCCGACAAACCTTGGTGGGGCTGCAGCCCCTGCCCTCGGGCAGGATGGGGCTGCGGCAGCCCCTGTACAGGCCCACACCACCCACGGCCGCAGGCTCTGCCTGCAGCCAGGGGTGGCCGTGGCCTGCCCAAGGCTGGCCGCAGCCTGGGCGTGCAGCCTCTGGCTGCAGGCGCTGCCTGCAGCCTGCCGGCTGCTGCGCCCAGTCTGGGCGTACAGCCTGGTGCTGCAGGCTTGGCCTGCAGCCCGGCAGGCTGCACAAGGGGCGGCCGTGGGCTGCCAGCCCGTCCGGGGTTGGTGGCTGCCCACGGCGGCTGCCGCCTTCACGGGCGGCGGTGCGGCGGTCCAAAATTTGAAAATTTTGATTTTTAAATTTGAGATTTGATTTTAAATCATGTTTAAAAAATATGTAATTAAAAATTTGAAATTTTTGAAATTACATATTATTACACATGATGATTAAAATTGTTTAAAATTTGAATTAGAAATTTAAATTTGAAATTCGAATTTGGAAGTTTGAATTTGAAATTTAAATTTTTGGAAATTTAAATTTTAAATAATTCTTGGGATGAGAAATAAATGGAGAGGCTACATAAAGATGGATACAAGAAGACGGAACAAAATTCAAGACCCAAAGAATGCTTTGGATGGAATTTTGTAATCTTTATTTTCTTTGTTCTAGGATGGAACCATAGCTTGGTTAGTCTGTCAATTATTTTTTTTCTGTGATATGTCATGGATGTATAAATATGTATTGATGGATGTTTTGTATGCATATTTGATAACATGTCATATAGGATAGGTGAGTGCCGCTCATACTATATTGATCATACATAATTTGTCAAAACTTGCATGTTTTTCAAAATATTGAGTGGGAGAGGGTTTCAAACAAAACCCACGGCCTCCATTGTTGATCCATATGTGAAAGCATGGTAACGCCTCGCGTCAGTTCTGACCTGACCACACCCCTCGGTAGGTGTTTACCGCCGCCGGTATACTAGATTGGATCTCCTATGTGGAAAACGTGTTCGGGTGCGATTCTATTCATGACCACCCCTCGGTGGCTTGGTAGGACGTGGATCGGGCTACGTAAACAATGGTTATACACTCAAGACTCGTTTAGTTATTAACCTTCCCTAGAAGCTCTGTTAACTAAACTGGTGGCCAAATAAGCGGTTATTAATATATGTCTTAACCTTGGAGGATTTAAGGTAACATATATTAATTGGACGGGGTCCATGTTCCGGCTATTTGTTCTCATGACCACCCCTCGGTGGCTTGGGGCAATAGGTGCTGAGAATTACCGTTGCAATGCTACATGTTTTTTCAAGTTTCATGTAGGAACATACTTGTATGTTTTTATTTGCTAAATTATCTGCATATTTGCTTGGGCTTTGTAATGATGTCTAGTATAATTTTATTTCAGTTCAAAATGTCACCGACACCCCTCATTTCGATACTTACTGAAAATAAGTTGAATGGCGACAATTATAAAGATTGGAAAAGAAATCTACTAATAGTTCTCAGCTGCGAGAGACACAAGTTCGTACTGGACGAACCATGCCCACCTGGGCCCAAACCTGACACACCACTTGAGGAGGTCCCGGTTGCCTATAATCGTTGGAGAGAATCCAATGAGATAGCTCGATGCTACATCCTTGCTAGCATGACGAGTGCTTTACAAAAGCAGCATGAGACTTATCAAGTTGCTGGGGAGATCATGGATAATCTGGAGGACATGTTCGGAGGCCAAGAAAAATTGGCTCGACAGTCCGCTATCACCAGCATTATGAACTCCAAGCAAAAGGCGGGTACTCCGGTGAAGGACCATATGATCACTCTAATAGGATTCTTCGCTGAGGCTGCCGAGAATGGTGCTTAGTTGGACTATAACACCCAGATCGAGATGGTGTTCAAGACTCTGTCTAAAGATTTTGTGGGGTTTAAGGCCGCATACAATCTGGCGACAAAGGAGTTAGGACTTACCGAGCTCATGAAGCAACTACAGGCTTATGAGTGGATGATCAAGGATGAGGATACGGTCCGACCTGAAGGAGAGGCCAATTTGGCGGAATCTTCCAATCCCTCACGGAAGAGGAAGAGGCCAAATAAGAAGCAAGTGGCTTCCAGTTCTTCTAATCCTCCTGTCTCGGACGAGAAGAAGAAGAAGAAGAACAAGAAGCCAAAGGACCCTAAAAAGTCCAAATGCTTCCATTGTGGGAAGGTAGGTCACTTCAAGAAGGCTTGCCGGGAATTCCTAGCCTTCAAGGGCAAGGAAGGTAAGGAACTTCATTACTTGGAAGCGTGTTTGGTGGAAGAATCGAAAGACACTTGGGTCATTGATTCGGGCGCCACTAATCATGTTTGTGTTTCTATGCAGGGGTTCGTGGAAACGAGAAGTCTACATGATAGGAGCCTCTCGTTGCGGACTGGAGATGGTAGCTTTGTGGTGGCTGAGGCAGTGGGAGACGTTCATCTTTATTTTGATCAATTTAGGTTTATTTTATTGAAAGACTGTTTTTATGTTCCTAATTTTAGGAGGAACCTTATATCGGTAGCTTGTTTAATAAAGGATTCTTATTCAGTTTCTTTTAGTAAAAGAGTTGATATTCGTAGAAATAAGTCTTTTATCTGTTCTGGATGGATGGATAGAAACCTATATTTGATCAGACCAAAGATGTACTCACTGCTTGACACTGAATTAATTGATAACTCTAAAAGGTTGAAAGTTTCTCACTCTAACAAGGCGTATCTTTGGCATTTAAGACTTGGTCATATTAATCAGAATAGGATTCAAAGATTGGTGAAAGACGGTCCTCTGGAATCTCTGGAGGAGGTACGACTTCCCCAATGTGAGTCTTGTCTAGAGGGTAAGATGACTAAGAGGTCTTTTGGAGCTAAGGGTACAAGGGCACAGGAGCTCTTAGAAATTGTGCACACTGACGTATGTGGCCCCATGAACGTCACAGCACGAGGAGGGTTCGAGTACTATGTCTCTTTCATAGATGATTACTCGAGGTATGGATATGTGTATCTGATGCACCGCAAGAGCGAAAACTTTGACAAGTTCAAAGAGTATCGTGCGGAAGTGGAAAAGCAATTGGATAAATCCATAAAGACACTTCGATCTGATCGAGGTGGCGAATACCTCTCTGATGAATTTCTAGGACATCTTGTAGAGAACGGGATTTTATCCCAATTAACTGCACCTGGTACTCCACAACAGAATGGTGTAGCCGAAAGGAGAAATAGGACCTTATTGGATATGGTACGGTCCATGATGAGTTACTCAACGCTGCCATTATCATTTTGGGGACATGCTTTACAAACGGCGTGCTATATTCTGAACCAGGTTCCGAGCAAATCAATTCCTAGAACTCCGTATGAATTGTGGCGTGGCAGGAAGCCCTCCCTTGGACATATGAGAATATGGGGCTGCCCGGCACATGTACTGGATGGGGATGCGAAGAAGTTGGAACCAAGATCAGAATTGTGCATGTTTGTAGGGTATCCAAAGGGAACTAAAGGAGGTCTGTTCTATAACCCGAAGGAACAAAAGGTCATTGTCTCAACCCATGCGACATTCTTAGAGGAAAGTCACATGAATGACTTTAAACCTCGAAGCAAAGTGGTGCTAGAGGAGTTATCGGGTGATAGAACTGCTCCACAGATTTCGGTCTTGGACGCAAGTCCAAGTTCCAGTGAAAGACCTGCAGACGATCAACAATTTAGGGTGCCTCGTCGTAGTGGGAGGGTTTCTAAGAAACCTAATTTCTTTATGTATGATGCTGAGGTATACCAGGCCGAGGCTCATGAGCATGAGGAAGATCCGGTCACATATGATGAAGCTATAAAGGATGTTGATTCTAGATCTTGGAAACAGGCTATGAACAATGAGATGGATTCTATGAAATCCAACTCTGTTTGGGAACTTGTAGATTTGCCGGATGGGATAAAACCCATTGGATGCAAATGGGTCTACAAAAGAAAGAAGGATGCGGAAGGGAAAGTGGAAACTTTCAAAGCTAGACTGGTTGCAAAGGGATACATGCAAAAGGCTGGAATCGATTACGAGGAAACCTTTTCGCCTGTTGCTATGCTGAAGTCTATCCGTATTCTTCTGTCCATTGCTGCGGCTCTCGATTACGAGATCTGGCAAATGGATGTCAAGACGGCATTCTTGAATGGCCATCTTGAAGAGTGTATCTATATGATACAGCCCAAAGGGTTCGTAGCAAAAGGACAAGATAAGAAAGTCTGCAAGTTGCTTAGATCCATTTATGGATTAAAGCAGGCATCCCGCTCATGGAACCAGAGGTTTGATCAAGCGATTAAGACATTTGGTTTTGAGCAGAACGTTGATGAACCTTGTGTTTATAAACGTATTAAGGATGGAAAAGTGGTCTTTCTGATACTCTATGTCGATGATATACTACTCATTGGGAATGATGTAGGGAACTTATCATCGGTCAAGCTTTGGTTACACCAACAGTTTGACATGAAGGACTTGGGAGAAGCTAATTATGTTCTAGGCATTCGTCTCTTCAGAGATCGAAAGAACAAAATGATAGCGTTATCCCAAGCTTCATACATAGATAAAATAATTGACAAATATGCAATGCTAGAGGCAAAGAAAGGCTCACAACCTTCTATTGCCGGTTTAACTCTTTCATTGGATGACTGTCCTAAGACATCGGAAGAAAGAGAGCGTATGAGTAAGGTCCCTTATGCATCCGCTGTGGGTAGCCTTATGTACGCTATGCTTTGCACTCGCCCGGACATATGTTTTGCAGTAGGTATGGTGAGTCGATATCAAGCGAATCCTGGAACCAAGCACTGGCAAGCAGTAAAGCATATACTCAAGTATCTTAAGAGAACGAGAGATTATACGCTGGTGTATTCTGGAGGGGACCTAACACCCGTAGGATACACGGACTCAGACTTCCAGACTTGTAAGGATTTGAGGAAGTCGACATTAGAGGGCATATGGAGACAGGATAAGTGGATGTATGTAAGATCGCGTCCGAGGACAACATCGCTGATTCCTTTACTAAGACTTTGGTAGCTAGAAGCTTTGAGAGGCATGTAGAGGCGATGGGGATGCGTAACATGGCACATCTACTGGCTTAGGGCAAGTGGGAGATTGTTAGGAAATGCCCTAAGTATTAGAGACATTTTGATGTATTCATTTTGAACTGGATAATAAAATTATACTTAGAGGTTATTCATTACATTGCTATCTGTCCTCGTCTTATTTACATGTTAAAGTAAATGTAAGCAAATATGGCTCACTGACTGCTTGTGTTAAAACTGTTAGAACGTTGCATGCAATGGATTTTTGTATGCGAGAAGACAATGTTCTAAAGTTAGCAGTCTAAACTATGGTCTGTAGTCTATGGGGTTAGATCGAGCATCTAACTCATGTTAAGACTATTATGTTATCTAAAGCCTTAGAGGGGACGGTCTGTCTTGACTGTCTGGAGCTGGACTCCCAAGTAGAGACATGGATATGTTGCTTGGTGGTGACATATTAGACCGGGACTAAAGTGTGATTGATCTACGTAGTCCGCTATGAGTGGATCAATCTGCTTTTGACATTCATTATGTAATAACCTTAATCCTGAGTAAATGAACTTCTTCATGTATATGACTTGTGTACTTTGATGTTCCAATGGCTAAAGCGTCTCAGAGGGTAGTAAGCTTATAGACCGGTTCGTTGGGTGCATGACTTGTATACGATGAAGGGTTTGTTTGCAGATATCGGAATCATAGCTCTGAGGAGTTAAAGGTATCCTCTTAAAGGCATTATACTGAATGTGAAAATGGACAAGGCCTTGGGTCGTCTGCTGGGCGGATGACTTCTTATTCACATATGGTGAATAATCATTTTCTTGATTCGGTAGTATAATGGAACTTTAAGATAGCCTGATCAGTAGGATTAAACGGACTTTGACCTAAGGCTGATCATGGATATCATATGAGGGTTTTGCATATATGACAAGGTCATTGGATGGTAGCTCGTCACAGGCTTACGTAATACGGTATATAATTGGGAGTTCAGTTTCAGGTTTATAGTGGTGTGACTCTGAAATTAGTGATCATATGATTGAGTTGTTCGGTACAGAATGATGATCATATGGAATCACGGGAGCCCGATTATATATGTCCAATCAGTCCCTCTACTAGCTCCACATAATTCCTTAACGTTTGGCAAATTGATTTGTGTATGCTATTGGCTAGTTTATTATGCATGGATGGTGATGACACAGGATTAGGATGGTAGACAAGATTCTCTCCGGTTGGATTCAGATTTTGTTTTGGATAATAGAGTACACAATTATTCGAACTCCAAATAAAGTTGCCATGATTTTATTTGAGATTGGATTGGAGTTGTAGAAAATTATCCATGAGAACGAGAATATGAAAAACAACCGTTTTGTGGAATTTGAAATTTGAATTTTGAAATTTGAAATTTGAATTTTGAAATTTGAAATTTGAATTTTGAATTTGAAATTTGAATTTGAAATTTGAATTTGAAATTCGAATTTGAAATTTGAATTTGAAATTTAAATTTGAAATTTGAAATTTGAAATTTGAAATTTGAATTTGAAATTTGAATTTGAAATTTGAAATTCAAATTTTGAATCACAGTCCAAGTAGGATTCGAATTTGTTGTGGAAAATCCACAAGGTTTGAAATTTGAATTTGAGTTGGATTAGGAGAGGATAATCTTGTTAGAATCCTACTTGAATTTTGAATCCAAATCCCAACAAATAAGGGACGAAATTTTTGAGGATAATGCTCATGAAAATTTCGGATTTTGTGGATTACATTCAAGGGTAAATTCAAGCTTAAATCCTAGTTGAATTTGGATTCCCTTCTTCCCTAAAAGTGGCCGAAATTTTGGAGCCTAAATCCAAGGAGAATTCGGTTATTTTTTGGATAAGGTTGAGATGAGATTTAGCTTGAAAATCCTAGTGGAATTTTGATTCTCCCTTATCCATAATGGCCGAAATCTTTTGGAGGATTTTCTCCTTGTGAATTTCGGATTTTTTGGTTGAAAAAAGGGAGATAAGATTCTAGTTAAAATCTTGTTGAGATTTGGATTGGATCTATCCTAAGAAAACCGAATTTTTAGTGGAGATTATCCCTTGGAAAAATTCGGATTTTATGGGTTTGGATAAGGGAAAATATCTTTTCCTAATCCAATTCAAATTCAGAGATTCACCTCATGCAGGTCTATAAATAGAGGTCCTGCCACTCCAGTTCTCTCAGACCACAGACTCTCAGGTGAGCAGGCTTATTGTTGCACAGCTCATCGTGACAATAAAGTTCTTTAGAGATCTGGGTGGTCGGAAGAAGACTAGCAGTGCTAGCATACCGATCGAGGTTCAGAGTGCCCACACACTCAGCCATTCGGGAATTGGAGAATAGTAGAGAAGGCTAGTTGGTTGAAGCCTCCGGTCATTCTCCTCCTGCAAGATTGGCATCCTTGAGGTATGAGTTTTAATTGTTGTTGGTTTATTGTATATGGCATCATGAGATATTTAACGATCTAAAAATTTTTATTGTTCCGCTGCGCCACTCTGATACGTTTTTACCGGTTTATTTTCCTACAGCTAGAAGCTTTGAAAGGCATGTAGAGGCGATAGGGATGCGTAACATGGCACATCTGTTAGCTTAGGGCAAGTGGGAGATTGTTAAGAAATGTCCTACGCGTTAGAGACATTTTGATGTATTTATTTTGAACTGGATAATAAAATTATGTATAGAGGTAATTCATTACATTGCTATCTGTCCTCATTTTATTTACATGTTAAAGTAAATGTAAGCAAATATGGCTCCCTGATTGCTTGTGTTAAAACTGTTAGAACGTTGCATGCAATGGACTTTTGTATGCGAGAAGACAATGTTCTAATGTAAGTGGTCTAAACTAAGGTCTGTAGTCTGTGGGGTTAGACTGAGCATCTAACTCATGTTAAGATTATTATGTTGTCTAAAGCCTTCGAGGGGATGGTTTGTCTTGATTGTCTGGAGCATAGACTCCCAAGTAGAGACATAGATATGTTGCTTGGTGGTGACATAGATATGTTGACTGGGACTAAAGCGTGATTGATCTACGAAGTCCGCTTTGAGTGGATCGATCTGTTTTTGACGTTCATTGTGCAGTAACCTTAATCCTGAGTGAATGGACTACTTCATGTACATGACTTGTGTACTTTGATGTTCCAATGGCTAAAGCGTCTCAGAGGTAGTAAGCTTATAGACCGGTTCGTTGGGTGCATGACTTTGTATACGATGAAGGGTTCGTTTACAGATATCGGAATCATAGCTCTAATAAGAAGTTAAGGACATCCTATTAAAAGCATTATACTAGACGTGAAAATAAACAAGGCCTTGGGTCGTCTGCTGGGCGGATGACTTGTTATTCACATATGGTGAATAATCATTTTCTTTATTCGGTAATATAATGGAACTTTAAGATAGTCTGATCAGTAGAATTAAACAGACATTGACCTAAGGCTGATCAGGGATATCATACGAGGGTTCTGCATACATGACAAGGTCATTGGACGATAGCTTATCACAGGCTTACGTAATACGGTATATAATTAGGAGTACAGTTTCAGGTTTATAGTGGTGTGACTCTAAAATTAGTGATTATATGATTGAGTTATTCGGTAAAGAATGATGATCATATGGATTCACGGGAGCCCGATTATATATGTCAAATTGGTCCCTCTACTAGCTCCACATAATTCCTTAACGTTTGGCAAATTGATTTGTGTATGCTATTAGCTAGTTGATTATGCATGGATGGTGTTGACATAGGATTAGGATGGTGGACAAGATTCTCTCCGATTGAATTCAGATTTTGTTTTGGATAATAGCGTACACAATTATTCGAACTCCAAATAAAGTTGTCATGATTTTATTTGAGATTGGATTGGATTTGTAGAAAAGTATCCATGAGAACAAGAATTTGAAATACAACTGTTTTGTGGATTTTGAAATTTGAATTTTGAATTTTGAATTTTGAATTTTGAAATTTGAAATTTAAATTTTGAATTTTGAATTTGAAATTTAAATTTTAAATTTTAAATTTGAAATTCAAATTTTGAATCACAGTCCAAGTAGGAGTCGAATTTCTTGTGGTAAATCCATAAGGAATGAAATTCGAATTTGAGTTGGATATGGAGAAGAAAATCTTGTTATAATCCTACTTGAATTTTGAATCTATATCCTAACAAATATGGACGAAAATTTTGAGGATTATCCTCATAGAATTTTCAGATTTTTTATGGATAAGGTTCTGGGAAAATTCAAGTTTCAATCTCAGTTGAATTTGGATTCTCTCCTCCCTGATTATGGCTGAAATTTTGAGAAAGATCTCATAGAGGATTTTCGGTTATTTTGGATAAGGATGAGATAAGATTTAAGCTTGAAAATCCTAGTTAAATTTTGATTCTTCCCTTACTTTTTGTGGTCGAAAATATTTGTGAAAATCTTTAAGGATTTTTGGATTTTTTTTTTTTTTGGTTGGATAATGGGAGATAAAATTCAAGTTAAAATCTTGTTTAGATTTGAATTGGATAATCCTAAAGTGGTCAAATTTTAGTTGGGATTTTCCCCTTGGAAAATTCAGATTTTTTTGTTGTGGATAAGGGAGAATATATTCTCCTAATCCAATTCAAATTCAGAGGATCACCTCATGCAAGTCTATAAATAGAGGTCCTACCACTCCAGTTATCTTAGACCACAGACTCTTAGGTGAGCAGGCTTATTATTGCATAACTCACCGTGACAATAAGTTCTTTAGAGATCTGGGTGGTCGGAAGAAGACTAGCAGTGCTAGAATACCGATCGAGGTTCAGAATGCCCACACACTTAGCCATTTGGGAATTAGAGAATAGTAAAGAAGGCTAGTTGGTTGAAGCCCTCCGGTCATTCTCCTCCTGCAAGATTGGCGTCCTTGAGGTATGAGTTTAAATTGTTGTTGGTTTATTATATATGGCATCATGAGATATTTAACGATCTTGAAAAATTTTTATTGTTCCGCTGCGCCACTCTGATACGTTTTTCTCGATTTTAATCCTACAATAACTGCATCTAGGGCATATCGCAAACAATGCATGGACCGTTTATGGCCCAGTTATGCTTCATAATTCATTATCTTTTCTTATATGAAGGGCCTTGGTGTCAGTACCACTGCACGCAGATCATCAAAAACGTCCGTGATCATAATGAGCCTTGCGCTTGTGGGACTTACGCCTGTTATATATATAAATACTGTGGGCCTTGTGCCCGTTATAAGCTATTGGCCTTACGCCAGATATAAACTGTGGGCCTTGCGCCCGTTATACCGACACCTTAATTTAATTACCCAATTTTGAATTCATGTCTGATATGCCATGAGCTTTACTAGGCTATCCACTAATCTTACATGATCGGGATATAATGGCATCTAACTTATATTGTTCATTAATCTAACGCGATTATGAAACATACTATGTTATGCAACCATCAAACACAATTTGCATACTTAACATAGAGTGAAAACCACAATTTAAACTCATTTCATCCATGCTGTAGGCGGAGTTGTACTTACCTGTCAGCAGACAGTTTGTACTCGCACCCTTGTCACAATACAGGTATCCTCCTGTAATCATAACGTATTGTATTAATGTTCACTCTTAAGTCACTACTATGATTAGTGACTAACAAAATACTATCGTTATGTAGTATCGATCCTTGTCGGTACTAACCGCTCTTCTCTTGAGAGTTTGATTTTTAACTTATTTACCCAATACATTAATTAACGTCGCTCTACCTCTTCCTTTCTCGGGTTTGATTGGTTAACCGGCTAGTCATCTAACCGGTTACCTCATGTGCGGGCTATATATCTAATCGGGCTATTTATCTAGTTGATTACCTCGTATATTAACTATGTAACCTACAGGGTTACATCTACCGATTTAAAACTTATTACCCAAAAATCATCCTTTATTTTTGTGAAATCCTTTCCTTAGGATTTGAACATGGTTTTCCCCTTGCACCCCCTTAGAAGGTGAGGGTATTTTTCCTTAAAACCATTTTCTTATTTAAAGAGAACACATTTTGGTGTTCATTTGATAAGGGGGTTTTTGAACCTTTTTTCAAAAAACTGCGTAAAACTTGCTTAAAACGATCGAGTTTATGTAACACATTTTCTTATTTAAACCATTTTCTTGTTTTGAGCACAAACTTGAGTTTTGAACCATTTTCTTATTTAAAAAGAACACATTTTGGTGTTCATGTGAAAAGGTGGTTCTTGAACCATTTTCTGAAAACTGTTTATAACTTGCCCGAAACGATCGAATTTGCAAACTTGGTGAATATGATATTTTTAGTCTTCGATGAGATGAACAACTTCTGTGTTCATATCGTAGTTCGAATCAAACTCTAACGGGTCCTAAACTTTGCAAACCCGTGGCTCAAACTAATCCCAGTTTTAGAAAACTGCCAGTTTTACGCTTTCAGAAAAACTGCTCTGTTTAGAGCCCGAAATGGCTGAATTTTCAAAACTCACATAAGCCATCTTTTAGGTTTTGACATGATCCAAAACTTTTGTGTTGAGTCCGAGATCCGATTCGGAATCTAAATTTCTCGTTTATATAAAAATCTAAGACTGTCCCCTTCCTTAGGTTTTAGTCCTAGTTTTTGAACTCCGGTTATAAACTGCTCTGAAAAACCTATCTTAATGTTATTTTTGGCCAAAGGCTATTTAACGCAAAAACGACCGTAACAAAATTTCTTACAACTTTTGTGTTTTATTGAATCCTAAAATCGGTTTGTAACATGCTCAAAAATCTAAAAAATCGTGACTAAAATTGGGGACATGTTTGATTTCCAGCTAAACCCTAAAACGTCCATAAAAACATTCATCCACAAAAACTTAAATCATAACCACACAACCATATAAACTTAAAAATAAAATGCTAAGGGCTCAAAATAAACTTATTACAATCCATTACTTAAAATACACAATAAATTTTCTTGATATCAAAACTTAAAATAGTTAAACCATAAAAGAGGGGTTTTTGGTTTTTACCTTTGTGTGATATGAACCAAGCACAACCGGACCAAGGGGTAGGTAACCAAAAATCTGTGTGGTCTAGGTGAGAAGCGGGGTCGGTTTTTGGGCTAGAAAAGAACACAAAATATCCTTGGTTAACCAAGCCAAAAAAAAACAATTAAACCACAAATAAAAGCCCTAGTAACTCACCTTGAATGACCATGAAATGATCTTGAAAAAATAGCTCCAACACAAGCTAAAGGGTGGCTAATTTTTGTAAGGATTCTGGTTTGTTTTTGGCTGAGTTTTGGGGTCAGTTTTTTGGTTGGAAGAAGGGGTTGGCTACAGAGAAAAAGGGAGAGAAATTTTGTGTTTTTTGGGTGTGCAAAAGGAGAAAATGAACCCTAAGGTCAGGCACACCTTTTTATAGGCAAACCTAAGCAAGTTTAATTAATGCTAAACAACCTTAATTATGCCAATGCACTAAGCTTAAGGGGGGGCAAATTTGTTGCTGGCTCCCTTCACAAAAACTGAAGGTGGCCTACTGAAAATTGAGGCCAAAAAATGCAATAAATGCTAAGCAAAAGTTACATGTGCATGTCATACACTTTTACATTTTTTTAATCCAAAAGCTTACAAGCCTATACATTATTTTAAGGTAACTTTTCAGCTGCCTTTTTCTGCATTTCCAACTGCTGTACATGGTTTTTAATAGTGAAAAATTCATCTGTGTTGTCTTCTCTTCACAGTCTAATTTCCCCCGATGGTGTTTGGTCCTTTTTCGGCGGTGTTCTAAATTTCGACTAAAAAAAGATTTCCTTGATCTGATTTTTATGTCGTTCATTCCTGGTTGGGTTATAGTTCCTATGAGCCCATTCTGTGTCTATTTTACTATTTATTTATAGTACTGTGGTTGTGTCTACACTATGCTGACATTGTGCACGTATAACGAGGTTTTTTTCATGCGAAATTTCAAACACAGTCTATTCTGACTAATTTGAACGTGCTGATTTCAAATTTATCGGTTTTACGTCCATCTGAGGTCATCTGGACTAGTTTTTGGGTGCTGCATATTCCCACCTCGAAAAACATGTTTTGCGCTCAATTTACTAATTTGAGTGTACTGAGTCTAAATATATCAGTTTTGGGCTGAGAAAATGTCGTCTTAACTCCTTTCCCGATACTACGTATCTCTCAAACAGAATTTCACGCTTTGTGCTCAATTGACTGAATTAAGCCTGCTAACTATAAATATATCAGTTTTATATCAAATTAAGGTCGTCTTGGCCATTGACCTGACACTGTGTATCTACTATTTACAATTCACTATTCTATGCTTAACTGACTAATCTGAGCGTTCTGACTCTGATTTTGTCAATTTCTTGATGAGAAGACGTCATCTGGACTACTTTTTTCGGTATTGTATATCTATCAGGCCAAATTCTACTGTTGTGCTCAGATGATCAGTCTGAGTGTATTGATGACTAGCTTATCAGTTCTGTGTCAAGAAATGGTCATCTGGACCAGTTTCTTGATACTGCGTGTCTCACACGCACACTTACATGTACAAAAGTGAACCGATCTCACTCTCGGTTGCCCCTTTCACTGCATGAATAGTAATTAAACGTTTCTGTATCCGTTTAATTTATTCAAACTAGAAAAATATATTGTATTCATTAACTTAATTACTTATTACATAGTAATTAGGTTTCAGTAACATGGGGGTCATTACACAAAGAACCAGAAAAAAAAATTCGGTTCCCGCCCAGCCATTCTGCCGTGAGCTTCTGCCCTTCACCAAGCCAAAATTTTTCAAGTTTTACACTCCAAAAAGTGTTCAAATTTCATCCCAAGTTCATGGGAAGGAATGTAGTGAGGTGAGCTTCCATTTTTACAAGCTTTTCTTCTTATTTTCTACCCAAAAACTGTGGACAGTTTTGGTGGTTGGTGTGCTGAATTTTCAGCTTGTGTTTTGTTAATTTTTGTCTTGGAAAACAAGGTTAGCATGTGATGAAAGGAAGTGATGAATTAAGGTTCAAGAACAAAAAAAATTTTTGTTGGTTTTCTCATCAAAAACCGTGGCTACAAAACAATTTTTGTGATGATTTTTAATTGCTGATTTTGGTTGGTTTTTGGTGTTGAAAGTCATGTGGTATTGTGATAGAAGCAAGAGATGAAATAGAATGTGAAAAACATAAAGTGTGTGTATGTTTCCAATGGGGAAACCGTGGGCTAAATGTGATGGATTTTGAGCAATTGCTTTGTTGTTCATGTTTCAGAATGTGCATTGATATGAAATGGAATTAAGAAATGAAATAAACCTTGAGAAACAAACTTTTGTGCTTGTTTCCTTATGAAAATCGATGGGGCATAATGTTGAAATGTGAGCTTTTGTGTTGAGGATTTTTGCTTGAAAATGTGATGATAACATGTAATGGAATCAAGAAAAGAAATGAAATTGGAAAGACAAATTTTTGTGCATGAAATTCCAAGTGAAAACCGTGGATAATGCAAGGGGTTAAATGAAAATTTTTCACATGTTTAGGGTAGTGGTTTGACTTCAAAATTTATGCTGGGATGTGATGAAATTATGGATTAAGTGAGGAGCAAGAAAAATTAAATTTTAGTGTTTGAATTTCCACTAAAACCGTGGCTAGGGTTTAGTGAAAATGGGAAATTTTGTGAGGGCAAATGTGAGTTGAAATCTGGAATAAAACCAAGGGCGAGAATAGGTAAAAACGAACCAAAATGTCGTTAGAGACAGCTCGGTTTATAGGAAAATTTTTACGTAAAAAGTTTGTAATTTACGTAAAAATTAGGCCTCTAGTTTAGTAATTGACAGGTACTAAGGTTTTGAGATATTACTTAAATGCCGGGAACCTAAAAATTAAGCGAAAATGCTGTCGAAAATTTTATAGTGGTCCGAAGGGTATTTTAGGAAACGAGTGGTAAAATAGGGTCGGGGTTGGAAGCCCAAGCCCCCTCGGTAACTTAAGTCGAGAAAAGAATGACGGATGTTTTCAATATCAGTGAAACATCCATTCGGAGCCCTGAAACATAAGAAAAAGTGAATGAACTATCGAGGGTCAGAATAGTACCACCCGATGGTCGGATGAATAGTAACATGAGCATTTTGGCAAGTGATGTCAAAAAAGCTCGGTAAGGCCAAAGAAAAATTATTTTATGATTTTTGGAGTTAGAAAACCCAGTTAAAACGTTAAAATGAAAATTTTACGGCCTAAGATCCTGTTAGCGGCAAAATGGTCATTTTGACCAAAAATTTTCAAAATGCTAGAAAAAGATCATTAGAGCCTTAGAATGATTTAATTAAATTTCTAATGGCCAAATTTAACCTTTAAGTCAAAAAAAAAAAAAAAAGGGAAAAAACCCCATTAAAGACGAAATGGTCATTTTGTTAAAAGTTAAGAATAAAATGGTCATTTTATCAAAAGCTAGGAAAAGTGATATTAAAGCCCGAAATAGTGTCTTAAGGCCTTAATTAAGGCTTTAATGACCAAAATCACGATCCAAGTACAAGAAAAGTGGAAAAAGTTTACTAAGAGCAAAATGATCATTTTGTCAAAAATTAGGGTTTTGACAAAAGGTTCATTTTTCCAAAAGTTTACAGAAAGGTTAAAAATGAAATATTAGACCCCTAAACGAATCGTTAGGGACCTAGAATTAGAAATTTTATATTATTGTAATATTTTTAAATATTAAATGAATAGTAAAAATAACCGTGAATTATATTGATTATAGGGATCTAACTAAAAGGCGATGAAAAAACGCCGATTGACCCAAACAAGGAAACGCTAGTAAGATATCTATAAGTTCAGATATTTATTTGTTTGTAACATGAATTTACTTAATACATTTATATGTACAGTATATGTCAAGGTGCTATATGCACATTAACGTGTAAAATAAAATACATATAAATAGAGAACGAATTATAAAGGACTCCAGACCCAGGAGGTAATGATCATGCCACTGGTTAGGAACTACATGAAAGATGGTAACTAAACCACTTTAGTGTACCGGCCTCCCACACAGGTGGAGGTTCCTTATGTTATGTTATGTTATGTTATGTTATGTTATGTCATGTCAAGTAGACTGTAGAGGATTGATCAGTGGGTCGCATCTCAGAGTCCCTCTTAGTCATGCGTGCACTACGGTATGACCAATCATGAGCCCCAAAACCAGAACATAATATAAGATAAACACTTAAGACTTAAACTTGCCCATAATTGAGCATAATTAAGTCTAACAAGTACCAATAGTATGTATAAGGTTTATAATAAGATTTATGGTCTACGTGATCTGTTTTTATATTTGAACTAACTGAGCCTGTCGCTCATAAGTTTATTCATGTTCCAGGTAAAAACCTATACATCAATAGATATGGATAGACGAGGAGCGGGATCTACATCTGCCACTAGTGCTAGGCGAGGGAAATGGTCTTGCTAACGATTTTCGCTAAGCAATTCTGAAGGAAGTTTTGAAACAATGTATCATGATGTAAATTAAGTACGACGATGTAAAATGTTTATCATAGTAGATGTTTTACAATGTTCAGTTTTCAAGATCAATAGTAAAAAAAATCTCCAATTTTCACGGTAAAATCAAAGTTTAAAATAAGGACATTAAGTAATAAAAGCAAGTTAAAAGTAAGTTGCCGGTGACCTAATGAGATGACAGTCTATCATAATTAGCTTCAAAACTCGACTATGATAGTACTGTTAGCCTCCATGATGGGCGGGCCACCGCAACTGACTCTATGATAAAAGCTGAATATATAGCTATAGCTGAGGCATCTAAAGAAGCGATTTGACTCCACAAGTTCTTTAGAGACCTTGAGATCATTCTGGGTGTTTATAAACTAGTCACACTTTATTGTGATAATAGCATGGCGATTGCCAACACAAGAGAATCTGGGCACCACAAGAGGACAAAACACATAAATCGGAGATACTATATAATAAGAGGGCATATAGAGGTAGGATTAGTAGATATATATAAGGTTGCACCCAAGGATAACATTGTCGACCCCTTTACTAAGACTTTGGTGGCTAGAAGGTTCGAAAGTCATGTTGAGGCGATGGGGATGCGAAACATAGCATATCTACTAGCTTAGGGTAAGTGAGAGATTGTAGGAGTGCCCTAAGCAGGAAAGACATTTTAATGTATTTCATTGATTTTGAACTGGATGATAAATTATATTTAGAGGTTATTCATTATATTACTGTGTCTTCATTCTATTTACATGTTAAAGTAAATGTAAGCAAATATAGCTCACTGACTGCTTATGTTAAACTGTTAGAATATTGCATACAATGGACTTTTGTATGCGAGAAGACAACTTTCTAAAATAAGCATCTGAACTACGGTTCGTAGTCTATGGGGTTAAATCAAGCATCTAACTCATGTTAAGACTATTATGTTGTCTAAAGCCAATTGGAGAAAGATTTGTCTTAACTATCTGGAACTTTAACTCCCGAGTAGAGACATATATATGTTACTTGGTGGTGACATATTAGACCGAGACTAAAGTGTAATTGATCAACGTAGTCCGCTTGAGCGGATCATGTCACTTTTGACGTTCATTATGCAATGATCTTGATCCTAAGTAATGAATCACTTTATATATATGACTTATGTACTTTGATGTTCTAACGACTAAAGCGCCTCAGAGATAGTAAACTTATAGACCGGTTCATTAGGTACATGACTTGTATACGATGAAGGGTTTATTTATGGATATTGGAATCATAGCTCTAATAAGCAATTAAGATTATCCTCTTAAAAGCATTATACTAAATGTGAAAATGGACAAGTTATTGGATTGTTTGCTGGGCAGATGACTTCTTATTCACATATAGTAAATAATCATTTTCTTATTTGGTAGTATAATGGAACTTTAAGATAGCTTGATCAGTAGGTTGAACAGACTTTGGCCTAAGGTTGATCATGGATATCAAATGAGGGTTTTGCATATATGACAAAGTCATTGGAAAATAGCTTATCACTGGCTTGCGTAATATGGTATCTAGTTAAAAGTTTAGTTTCAAGGTTATAGCGGTGTGACTCTGAAATTAGTGATCATGTGATTGAGTTGTTTGGTTTAAAACAATGATCACATGATACACGGGAGCCTAGTTATGTATGTCTAATTAGTCTCTCTACTAACTCTACATAATTCCTTAACGGATGGTAATTGATCAGGGTGTACTTATTGGCTTGTTGACTTACATTTCATGAAGAGAAAAATTCGGATCACCCTCCTACAGGATGTAGGCATTTTTCTATGTGTACTGGAGGGACAAAATTATAATTTTATATTATTCAATAAATAGTATAAATAATTATTAATATTTATTTTTGGATGATAAGATTTGAAATTTAAATTAATTGTATTTGAATTTGAAATTCAAATATGTGATTAATTTGAATTTTGAAAATCTTGTCTTAAAAATAAATATTTGAATTTTGAATTTTGTTTTGGACAACAGATTATACAATTATTTGAATTTCAAATAAAATTACTATGATTTTATTTAAATTTGAATTGGAGTTATGGAATATTATCCATGTGGATAAAATTCAAAATTCAAATATTTGTAAATTTTGAAATTTGAATCAAATTTTGAATTCAAATTTTGAATCACAATCCTTATGGTGGTCGAATTCTTTTTGGGATAAACCCAACGTGGGAATTGGTTTTTCATGTGGATAAGGGAAAGGAAATCTTGTTTGAAACTTACTTGAATTTTGAATCCCTCTCTCACATAGGGTAGTCGAATTTCTTCTAGGGATTCTCCCTAAGTGAAAATTGGTTTTATGGACAAGGAAATGAGGAAATTCAAGTTTGAATCATATTTGAATTTTGAATCCTCCTTCCTTTAGTATGGCTAAATCTAACCCTAGAATTGGCTTAAAGGGGAATCGGTTTTTAAGTTCTTGGAGGAGACAAAATTCAAGTTTAAATCCTATTTAAATTTTGAATCCTAATTCTC
Source organism: Antiaris toxicaria (assembly GCA_035233585.1). NCBI lineage: Eukaryota > Viridiplantae > Streptophyta > Magnoliopsida > Rosales > Moraceae > Antiaris > Antiaris toxicaria. The sequence continues at coordinate 27,060,772 of CP141154.1, forward strand.
CCTAGGGTGGCCGAATTCAACCTTGATCTTAGCCTATAGGGAATTCGGATTTTTGGTGGAAATTAGGAGAGAAAAATCTTCTCTTGTTCCAATTCAAAATTCAATAGGTCATCTCATGCAATATTATAAATAGGGGTCCTTCTACTTTAGTTCTCTTTATACCACAGATTCTCAGGTGAGCAGGCTTATTATTACACAAATCACCGTAATTATAAGTTTCTAAGAGATTTGGGTGGTCGGAAGGAGACAAGCTATGCTAATACACCGATCAAGGTTCCAAGTGCCCATACACTTAGCCATATGAAAATTGGAGAATAGTGAAGAAGACTAGTTGGTTGAAGCCTTCCGGTTACTTCCTCCAACATTCCTGACATTTTCTCTGAAGGTATACAAGATTGTTATTAATTTATTATATATGACATCATGAGTCATTTAACAATCGTAAAAATTTTTTGTAATTTCGCTATGCAATTTTTATCAATTTTTCCTGTAGGGCTACGGTCGGCCCATTATCTCACTGAGCCTTCGGGCCAATACCAAGATGTGGTCTAAGGTCCGTTCCTTTTTATGCCATATTCCTAATTTATTCCTTCTTGAGAAAAGTAAATTATGCCTTCAATCTTTATCTCCTCCATGAATAATTACATAAAATTTCCTATATAATTTCTCATGTACAAAAATTCTAAAAAAATTCAAAAAGATAAAAAATTAAAATCTATAGGGAAATTACAATGATGATAAACCGTTCTCATGATTATATAAAAAATCCTAAATACAAGTTTTCTAAATTCTAAGAAACCATAACGGGTAAAATTGAACATGCTTATAATAATTTTAAAAATTAAAATAACCACTATACATAACACATGATAACAACATAAAGGAATTGTAGAATACCGCTTTCTAAATATCAAATTCATATATCAAGGAGAAAAATGAACGTTTAATTTATGTATATGATATAATTACGAGTTGGCTCTGATCTTAATTGTAGAAAAAAACCATAAGAGTGCACAGTAGAATTTTAAAAATTTTATCAAATATCGTTAAAAACTCGTGTTGCCATATAAAATAAATAGTACAATAATCATTATACCTTTGGAGGAGAATACTAGGAATGCAGGAGGAAGTGATTGAGGGCTTCAATCAACTAGCCTTCTCTACTACTCTCTAATTCTCGAACAGTGGAGTACGTGGGTACTTAATTTCTCGATTGATATTCTAGTGCGGTTGTCTCCTTCTAACCACCATGATCTTTGAGAATTTATTATTATTAGTGAGATGTATAATAATAAATTCACTCACCTGAGAGTCTATGGTTTAAAGAAAATAAGAGTGTCAAAATCCTTATTTATAAATTTACACTAGGTAGTTTTCAGAATTTTGAATTAGGTCAAGAAAAGATTTTTCTCTCTCCTCCTAGACACAAAAGCTGATTTTTCCACAAGGTAGGGCACCTAAAAAATTCGATTACTATAAAATGAAGAAGGATTCAAAATTCAAACATGATTTAAATAAGATTTTTCTCTGTCCTCTATACTTGAAAAACTGATATCTGTATATGGTATGAGCCTAAAAAATTTCAACCTTTTGATGATTTGTGATTTAAAATTTGATTTAAATTTTAAACTCGGCAAATCTAGTGATTTTGTCTACATAGATAATTTTCTACAAGTCCAATTCAAATTCAAATAAAATCATAGTAACTTTATTTAAAATTCAAATAATTGTATATTTTCTTATCTAAAATAAAATTCAAATTCAAATTCAAATTAGGATAAAATCTTTTCTTCTAATCCTCAAGATAAGACGCCACCTTTGTCTGCGTCAAGATAAGATTTTGCTCAATTCAAATTTAAATAGGATAATCTTTCAAATTTCAAATGTTTATTTAAACAAAATTTTCAAAATTCAAATTGATCTCATATTTATTTTTTGAAGATAAACATAATTAATTTAAATTTCAAATCTTATTTTCCAAAATAAATATTAATTAAATATTTATCCCATTTATTAATAATACAAAATTATAATTTTACCCCCGACACTAATGAAAATTGCCCTAACCCTATAAAGGGTGTTTCAGAATTTTCTCTTCACTGAATACAAAAATAAAACCAATAAAGAATATCCCGATCAATTATTATCTATTAAGGAATTATGTGGAGCTAGTAAAGGGACTAATTAGACATATATAATGTTGACTCCAACAATCCATATAACTATTATTCTATACCAATAATCCCGTTACAATTATTAGTTTCAGAGTTACACCACTATAAACTAAAATCTACACTCTTAATTATATACCGTATTACATAAGCCAGTGATAAACTATTGTTTAATGACTTTGTCATATATGTAAAGCCCTCATAAAATATCTATGATTAGCTTTAGGTCAAAGTCCGTTCAACCTACTGATCATGCTATCTTAACAATCCATTATACTCTAGAATAAAAATATGATTATTCACTATATGTGAATAAGAAGTCATCTGCCTAGCAAATGATCTAAAGTCTTGTCCATTTTCACATCTAGTATAATGCCTTTAAAATAATAACTTTTACTCCTCATTAAAGTTATAATTCCAATATTTATAAACAAACATTCCATCGTGTATAAATCATGTACTTCACGAACCAGTTTATAAACTTATTATCTCTAAGACATTTTAGCCATTGGAACATCAAAGTACACAACTTATACACATGAAGCGATTCACCTACTTAGGATTAAGGTTAATACGTAATCAATGTCAAAATTGAATTGATATACTCAAATGGACTGTGTAGACCAATTACACTTTAGTCCCAATCCGATATGTTATCAGCAACCAACATATCTATATCTCTACTTGGGAGTTAAAGCTCTAGAGAGTCAAAACAAACCATTTCCTTAATTAGTTTTAGACAATATAATAATCTTAATATGAGTTAGATGCTCGGTCTAATACCATAGACTACAGACTATAGATTTAAATTGCTTACTTTAAAATGTTGTCTTCTCACATATAAAAGTCCATTATATGTAATATTCTAACAGTTTAATAATAAACAGTCAGTGAGCCATATTTGCTTACACTTACTTTAACATATAAATAGAATGAGGACATATAGCAATGTAATGAATATCCTCTAATATATAATTAATCAGTTCAAATTTTAGATTATATAAATAAATTGTCTTCCTGCTTTGGACATTCCTAATAGTTTGGAGGAGAGAGAAAAATCTTTTCTTGAGTCTTATTCAAATTCTTAAAGTCACTTAATGCAATTTTATAAATAGGAACTTGGGACTCTTATTTTCTTTAGATCATAGACTCTCAGATTAGCAAATTTATTATTATGCCTCTCACTTATAATAATAAATTCTTAGAGTTTTTGGTAGTTAAAAGGAGACAAGCTGTGCTAAAATATCGATTGAGGAACTGAATGCCCACACACTTCACCGTTTGGGAATAAGAGAATAATAAAGAATGCTAGTTGGTTGAAATCTCTTGATCACATCTTCTGGTGTTCTTAGTATTTTCTTCTAAATGTATAATGATTATTTAATAATTTATTATATATTACAACATGAGCTTTTAAAGACTTAAAAAAAAATTTTAAAATTCTGTTGTGCATGTCTTACTATTTTGTTTATAATTGGTATCAGAGCCAACTTATGATTATGTCATATACATAAATTAAACGATCAATTTTCTCCCTTATGTATGGTTTTAATATTTAAAGCGTGACATTCTAGGTTTTCTTTATATTATTATCATATATTATGTATAGTGTATATGGTTATTTTAATTTTTAAAATAATTATAAGCATATTCAATTTTGCCTGTCATGATTCCTTTGAATTTAGAAAAATTGTATTTAGAAATTTTCGTGTAACCATGGGAGTGATTTATCGTCACTATAATTTTCTTATGGATTTTAATTTCTTTTTGTCTTTTTGAATTTTTAGAATTTTTTCATAGTGGAAACATTATAGGAATTTTATATAATTATTCAGTATAGAATAATAGTTACATAGATTATTAAAATCCATATTATGTATGTCTAATCAGTCTCTTTATCAGGTACGTATATTTTATTAACAGATGGTAATTGATTGGGATATTCTTTATTATTTGTAATCTTGTATTTAATGAAGAGAAAAATCCGGATCACCTATTACAGGGTGTAGGTGTTTTTCTCTAGGAGTTAAGGGTAAAATTATAATTTTAGAATATAAGATTTTGAAATTTAAAAGGTTATTATATATGAATTTGAATTGAATAAAATCTTGTTCTACCACACATAAAGGGGGCAGAGTTTTTGAGGGGTTTGGAAGACAAGATCTTTTCCTAATTTGATTTTGTTTTGGATAAGAGATTACACAACTATTTGAATTCAAATAAAGTTTTCATGATTTTATTTAAATTTAAATTGGTGTTGTGGAAATTTATCCATATAAATCAAATCATAAGATTTGTAGAGTTTGAAATTTGAATCAAATTTTGTATCACAAATCCAGTGGAAATTGAATTTTTATATGGGAATTTCTCAATGTAAAATTTGGATTTTGTAGTGGGAGGAGAGTAAAAAATCTTGTCTAGAATCTTGTTTGAATTTTTAATGTACCTAACCTAGGTGGAGCTGAATTTTCTAGGGATTTTTCCAAAAGGGAGAATTGGCTTTTAGGGGTTAGGAGGAGAGAGAAAATCTTTTCTTAAGTCCTATTCAAATTCTGAAAGCCACTTAATGTAATTTATAAATAGGACCCTTAAAACTTATATTTCTTTAGACCACAGACTGTGAATTTGTTATTATACATCTTATTAAGAATAATAAATTTTCAGAGATTTGGGTGGTTGAAAGGAGACAAACCGTGCTAGAATGCCGATTGAGGAACGGAGCACCCACACACTCCATCGTCCGGGAATTCGAAAATAGTAAAAAAGGCTAGTTGGTTGAAGTCTTTTACTCACATCCTTTGGCGTTCTTGATGATCTTCTCAGAAGGTATAATGATTATTGAACAATTTGTTATATATAGTAGTATGAGTTTTTAACAATCTTAAAATTTTTTTTTAATAATTGCTCAGTGCATGTGTTACTATTTTTCCTACAATGTAAACAAATGCATAAAAATAAATCACACTAGAATTTTTATAGAGATTCACCTTCAATGTGAAACATACATCCTTTGTGATGAGCTCTCAAGGGAATGATTTCACTATTTTCTTGAAAAAGTACAATGATGGCTCTTAGATAGTCTCTATTATCTCAAATGCAAAAAAGGGCCTCTAGGGTTTCTGTGTGGCACGTAGACCATTTTATATTCTGACATCGTCATCATTTGAATTTTAAATTACAGTTATTTATAAAGCAACAAAATAAATTTCTCCCTTCTTTTGATCTTGCCATGTATCCCTTAACTCAATCACCTAACATCTCCTTAACACTTAATATCCAGGAAAAACTACTCAGTTCTCTAGTGGGGCGTTTGGTTTTATTTTTTAGAATGATTTTCTATTATCATAAACATGAAAAATGAAAATAGTCTCAAAATAACATTTTTTTATTCAATGTTTTCAAGATCATATCAAAAATATCATTTCAACTATATTGTTTTTTTGGATTTTTTGAAAACAAAAAAGAAATTTTTTTTTCATTATTCTATTTTTATTTTCTTCCTCCTTTTCTCTTTGCATGTGCAGCATTGGTGGCAATAATCATATCCAACGATGGCCTCCATCTCTGATAAAGGACGATAACTACGAATCGGAGATGACGGCGACGAACACCAACTTGTGAACCAATTCTTGCCGTTGCCATCACGTAGGGTTCAGATCACTAATATCTTTCACTCCAACCTCTCATTGTAAAACCCACCACTAAAGGGGTTTTTTTTTTTATAATTATGACTAAGAATATATTATTTTTAAAAATTAAGCATAAATATGTTTTAATAAAATACTCACTTATGAAATAGGTTGTCAAAAATATAACCAAACAAGGTTTCATTTTTATGTTTCTTAAAATATAAACTCAGAAAATAACCAAATAAAATTTAAAAAATGATCTCAATATAATATTTAAAATATTTTTATTTTTAATTTTTTTAAAATAGAAAACATTTTAAAAATAATACTCAATACTACCTAATATTCTCTAAGGGGGAGTTTGGGAGAGATGTTTGGAGATATTATTTTTAAGTTGAAAAAAAGTTATTTTGAAAAATGTGTTTAGGAGAAAAAACTATATGGGATGAAAAAATAAAAAGTTTTAAAAATTTTTTAGAAAAAAAATATCAATATGAATATTATTTCATTTCTCTCAAAATTCTATATAATTTAAAAAAAATAATCTCATTTAGATTTGTATATACAAAATTATAAATTTTTAAAATTTAGAATTTATTATAATATTTTAAAGATATAAATAATAAAAAATATAAAATTAAAAAAAAAATAATTTTGGATATCTGCGGCACTAAATACTAATAAGAGCCTAAGAATCTTGACCCCCTTTGAGACTTGTATTTTGGTGCCACGTAATCCGAGTAACGCTGCCAACCATATGACCATAAGCAAACTTAGGGGGCACTTGGATAAATATTTCATTTTAACTTCATTTAAATACAATACAATTTTACACCAAACACAAATTTTGCAACAGTACTACGAAAACAATTACTATTTAAAACATTTTTAAAACAATCACATCAACTTTTCAATTCCACTATTTATTTCTACTTTTACCAATCACATCAACTTTTCAACTCTAAAAAACTTTTCATCCAAACACATATTTCATTCAAATACAAAACAAATACTTTTCAACCAAATACAACATTCAAAAAATAAATTTCATTCAAATACAATTAAAATATAATGCGTTTATCAAACGTCCCTTACAAAATAGAAATCCCCCCCATTGTAAGGTAGGACTTTCCGCAATAGTGCCACCAAAATCTAGCCCAAGATTCTCCCACCCCGAATTGAGGGCCACCCTTTTTCCTTCAAAAACTGGCCTCTCTCTCTCTCTAGGGTTTTCGCTCACTCTCTCTCTATAAATATCAAAAAGAAAAAACCTCCAAGATTTGGCGGGATCAGAGACCAGTCATTGAAAAATCCGCGAAAGTTCGAGAGAAAGTGAGGAAAAATTCTGACCGAGAAGAATGGGAAAGGACGAGGAGGAGATGAGGGGAGAGATAGAGGAGAGGCTAATCAACGAGGAGTACAAGATATGGAAGAAGAACACGCCATTTCTGTACGATCTGGTCATCACTCATGCCCTAGAATGGCCTTCTCTCACCGTCGAATGGCTTCCCGATCGCGAAGAGCCTCCCGGCAAGGACTACTCCGTCCAGAAGATGATCCTCGGGACTCACACTTCCGAGAACGAGCCCAATTATCTCATGCTCGCTCAGGTCCAGCTTCCTCTCGAGGACGCCGAGAATGATGCCCGCAATTACGATGACGATCGTGCCGATGTCGGTGGATTCGGCTGCGCAAATGGCAAGGTAATGCTTTTTCATTTTGTTTGGTTCCCGAGAAAGAGCGGGAAAAGCTTGAAGTACTTTCGAATTTTTCGTTTCGTGTAATTTTTTGGGGGAAGAAGAAAGAGAATTGCGGTTAAGGAAATTAATGGAAAATGTTAGTTATCTGCAATAATTAGTGTAATTTTTTCATAATATTTCGTAATTTTATTTTTGTTAAGAGTTATTTTCTTCTTGTTTTGGGTCAATGAGTAATTTTGGGGATTTGGATTGGTAGATTGGGATTCCTGTTGATTATAACGTTTTTATTTTTTAATTTTTTGGTTTTAGCCTAATAGAGTGAATATTTCTTGCCTGTTTTTATTTTCCTCTGCCAGAAATCGGAGTTCAAACTCTTTAACCTTCAATTTTGTTGTAGGAAGATAACTCATTCGTGTTTGGATACACACGTATGTGTTAGTGAAATAGGAGGTGGATTTTGAACTCTTTAACCCTACAATGAATAGGTGCGGCTAGTCAGAGGCATGGGTGGAGTGGTGAGCTTAGATTAGTGAAAATACGAACGGATTTGGCTGTCGAGTGAAAGTAAGCAAGCTAGTCATCGGAGCGAGTGAGCTAGGCAACTTGCTGTAGTTACCATAGCAAACTGTTATGGCAATGCCATAACAAGGCTGTTACGGGGTTGGTAAAAGCTTGCAATCATAGAATCTATGGACTTTGGCACTTAGAGCTAATCATCTCCCTATCTGCTTTTCAAATGTATAGATATGATAATACTTGTCTTTTGCTTTTTACTTGGAAATTTAGCTACTTCTGCTTGGTAAATTTTAAGGACTTCCTTTGGCAAAAACTCTCACTAGCACTCTACTTGTTTGGTCTCACTCTTGTTTTCTTTTAATTTTTGTTTTAAGAAGTGAATAAAGGAAGCGGTGAGCTTCAGTTGCAACACCCTGAAAAGTTCACTGCTAATCTCTGCACGTTTGTTTGTAAAAAGGAAAAAAAATGAGAATGTTACCGAACTTGTTTGTTTAATTTCTCTTTACACATACATGTTGATGTCTTTTTTAATACTTTCTTCAATAGGTACAAATAATCCAGCAGATAAATCATGATGGAGAGGTTAATCGGGCACGCTACATGCCTCAAAACCCATTTATCATTGCAACAAAGACAGTTAGTGCTGAAGTTTATGTCTTTGATTATAGCAAACATCCATCCAAGCCTCCCTTAGATGGTGCTTGCAGTCCTGATTTGAGGTTGAGGGGGCACAGTACCGAAGGATATGGGTTATCTTGGAGCAAATTTAAGCAGGGTCATTTATTGAGTGGTTCTGATGATGCTCAGATATGCTTGTGGGATATTAATGCAACTCCGAAAAACAAAACCCTCGAAGCTATGCAGACTTTTAAGGTGATTTCTGCATTTGTTTGGCATTTTTGTTCTCTTATCATCCTGCTAACTATGCTTTTTTACAGCAGTTCCTTTCTGAAACTGAAATTATATGGGGTATGACTATAAGTTTCTATAAGTAATTGTGTATGAAGTCTGTATTAGATGTATGGGCTCTAGAAATGATGGTGATTTTTCTCACTTCACATATCCTGCTTGCTAAATGCTGCTTTAGAATGCTATTAATATAATCTGCTTTAAAAATGAATTACTGTGTAGAACTGATGTGGATGAGCTTAGCTTCTTAATCTCGTAAAACTGTGTCTTACAATTTGCATTTACTTCCTGTATGTGCATGTACAGCTAAGGTGCAATCTGACTCCATATTCTTACTTTCACTTGAATATGCTAAAATAGATTCATGAAGGTGTTGTGGAAGATGTAGCCTGGCATTTGAGACATGAATACTTATTTGGTTCAGTTGGTGATGATCAATACCTTCTTATATGGGATCTTCGGACTCCATCTGTTACCAGGCCTGTGCAAGCTGTTGTCGCTCATCAAAGTGAGGTGAGTATACAACCTACTGTGGACTATATGATGTCTCATTATTTCCAAAATCTATTACATGAACTGTTTAGCTGGTGTCCTGTTGTTCTTTAGTGGTTACAGATGTGGCCTCCTGATTTAAGTGATGACCGGGGCAGTTCTTTCTTGGTTTTATGTATCACCTTTTAGTAGTTTTTTCGTCTAACATCTGATATAATGTGTCATGGAGAGGGATGAACTATTATTTTTTTTTGCTCATTTTTGGTTCTCTTGGGATTGGCAGGCTCATTTTTTGCGCTTTTCAGCTTTAGCTGGAGTTTTAACCCAAAAAACTATATGTATATATGTATATTTATATATATATAATTTGTTATTTTAGAAGTATGTTCTAAAACTTTTGTCTTTATCATTTTTCTGTGTATTTCCAACTTCGAATTTCCATTATGGTTTTCTAATGGCATTGGTGTTCGGACCTTTTATTTTTTTTTCTTTTATTCTTTGTATCTCGAACTTCTGTTTGCTTTTATGGTGTTCTGATAGCATTGGTTCTTCTTTTTTTGATTTGGTTCTACATCGCTACCATTGTAAGGCTTGTTGATTTTAATGACAACTTCGATAGTCCTTTCTTAATTCTTTGTATGTGTGAGGAGTCATTGCTCCTAATATGTTCTCTCTTTTTGCTTCTTTTAGTAGTTGATGAAACAGTCTTGTTTTTGTGTTGATGTTAGGTTCTTCTTTCCTAAAAGTTGATGAAACATTCTTGTTTGTGTATCTATTGTAGGTCAATTGCTTAGCTTTTAATCCTTTTAATGAATGGGTTGTTGCAACTGGATCCACTGACAAAACTGTGAAACTATTTGATCTCCGCAAGATCAGTACCTCACTGCACACCTTTGATTGTCACAAGTAAGGTTCTTCCTTGGACATGATAAAGCAAAACACTATCAGTTTTCATTGCCAATTTCTGAACAAATATTCTTGAATGAATTTTAGGGAGGAGGTTTTCCAAGTCGGCTGGAATCCTAAAAATGAGACTATCCTAGCTTCTTGTTGCCTTGGCCGGAGACTCATGGTGTGGGACCTTAGCAGGTATGTGTTAAATAATCATTTGCATTTCTTTTAGATAAATTATTTTAGATATATGGTAATTTTGCACTTGTTATCAGAATACAAAATTTGATTTTTGATGGAGCTGATGTACTACTATTTCCTGTTCTCATGGTAATGTAAGTATGTGGTCAGTGGATTTGGAAAGTTTGACAGAGGACAGTGTCAGCAGTTTTTTATAAATGGCATGTTTAGGAGCTATTTTTATTTTTAGGAAAGTTTACTCTTTGGTTATTTTTAGAAAAAGAATATTCTAGGGATTTATACTCTTTCTCAAGAATATTCTAGGGAATTATTCTCTTTCTTCTCCTATTTAAAGGCCTTGTACTGATTTCATTGAAATATAAGAGAGACTAAAATCTTCAAGTCCTAGTCGGTTGCTTACATGGTATTAGAGCCAATTCAAAAAACGGCAGCTTGACAAAGATGAATCACCGTCAGGCAATGACCGGCCAAAAACGGCCCTCCACGACCGGCGGAGATGGATTGACGGCGACTGAAGGAGGCGTAGACTCGGCAAGTAGCGGCAGCGGCAGCGTTATCACTGGAGGCAGCAGCAGCATGACTTCTGGCGGCCAAAACAGTCAGGATTTTTTTGGCTCAGTGTCTTCTTTTCAATTGACAGGGCTGAAGCTTAATGGCCCAAATTTTTTAGAGTGGTCTCAATCTATGAAACTTGCCATTGATGGAAGGGGAAAAGTCGGCTATTTAATAGGAGAACGTGTAAAACCAGTCGCTGGAGAACCTGGGTTAGCAATATGGAATTTTGAAAACTCACTAGTTATAGCATGGCTGATTAATTCTATGGAACCAGCCATTGCCAAACCACACATGTTTTTACCAACTGCTAAGGATGTTTGGGAAGCAGTTAGAGAGATGTATTCAGACCTAGAGAATTCATCTCAAATATTTGAGTTGAAAATGAGGCTATGGAATTCCAGACAGGGCAACCGTGATGTTACTGCCTATTACAATGATATTGTCACTTTGTGGCAAGAGTTGGATTTGTGCTATGCAGAAGACTGGGAGTGCCTGGGTGATAGTGTTAAACACAAGAAACGAGAAGAGAATGAGCGTGTATACACTTTTCTTGCAGGTCTTAACCAAGAAGTAGATGAAGTCCGTGGTCGCATTCTTGGAAGGAAGCCACTGCCCTCCCTAAGAAAAGTGTTTTTCTGAAGTGCATAGAGAAGAAGCTCGAAGGAAAGTAATGATTGGAAAGTTAGCATTTGATCCAGAAGGGTCAGCATTGGTGTCAAGAAGTGCTGATAGCGAAGGAAAAAATAAGAGATCGTGGTGTGATCATTGCAAGAAACCATGGCATACACGTGAGACATATTGGAAGATCCGTGGTAAGCTTGTCAATTTGAAGAAAAAGCAACCAGGAGACAACAACTGGAATTCCCAAGCTAATGTTACTGAATCAGGGAAGGAGTCTCCTTCAGGAGTGCAACCTTTCACGAAGGAACAACTAGAGCAGATTTTTAAATTCCTCCAATCACAAAATCTTGTCAATTCTAATCCTTCTGGTCACGTGGCAAAAAAGGGTAATCATTTTTTATCCTCGTGTCTGAATGTTGAGTCAAGTGTCTCTTGGATAGTTGATTCTGGTGTTACTAATCATATGATTGGTTGCTCTAAATTTTTTTCTTGCTATAGTCCTTGTGCAGGGAATCAAAGAGTCAAGATAGCAAATGGAACTTTTTCGGCTGTGGCCGGGAAAGGATCTATTGTTATCTCATCTAAGATTACACTTCATGATGTTCTTCATGTTTCTAGATTGTCGTGTAATCTTCTTTCAGTCAGTAAATTTATCCATAATCAAAAGTGTCAAGCTAATTTCTCGTCATCTGGCTGTTTATTTCAGGATTTGAATTCGAGGAGGATGATTGGCAGTGTTAAGGAAGTTGGTGGACTCTATTTTTTTTACGCTGGATATGATTCAAATAGGCAATCCCGGAGGACTTGTCTCAATTCTATCTCTATTCTTCATTCGAGTGAAATTATGTTATGGCATTTTCGGTTAGGATATCCAAACTTTCATTATTTAAGATATTTGTTTTCAAAACTTTTTATCAATAAAAATCCATTGTTATTTCAGTGCGAGATTTGTGAATTTACAAAACATCATCGAACCTCTTTTCCACTCAACCATATAAAGCCACTAAACCCTTTACTTTGATTCACAGTGATGTTTGGGGGCTATATCAGGTTAAAACTTTAACAGGAAAGAGATGGTTCATTACATTTATCGATGATCACACACGTGTTATTTGGGTGTTCTTACTACATAAAAAGTCTGAAGCTGAAACTGTGTTTAAAATTTTTTACAACATGATATTGACACAATTTCAAACACAAATTCAGATTTTCAGAAGTGATAATGGTAAAGAATATTTTAAATAAATCTTAGGAAATTTTTTCACTGAAAAAAGCATTGTTCATCAAAGTTCTTGTATTGACACTCCATAGCAGAATGGAATAGCAGAAAGGAAAAATAAACATCTCTTAGAGGTTGCTCGGTCTTTAATGTTTTCAATCTCAGTTCCAAAATATCTATGGGGTGAGGCAATTTTGACAGCAGCCGCTTTTTTAATCAACAGAATGCTTACAAAAGTATTAAAATTTCAAACCCCATTGGAGCAACTTAAGAAATGTTTCCCTTCTTGTCGTTTCAATTATGATCTTTCCCTTAAAGTGTTTGGGTGTACAGCATTTGTTCATATTCATAGTGAAAACCAAGGAAAATTAGATTCCTGAGCAAGAAAATGTGTTTTTGTTGGGTATCCCTCCACCCAAAAGGGATACAAATATTTTGATCCACTCGCAAAGAAGTTTTTTGTATCTATGGATGTCACCTTTTTTGAAAACAAACCTTTTTTCTCAACCACTCATCTTCAGGGGGAGACATCAAGTGAAGGTTTGAATGATGTCTTGTTAATTTGTGATATTGTTCCTATTCCTGTGCCCTCTAATAATCAAAATGGTGATGGCAAAAATTCTGAAACCATAAGACTCAAAGATTGTGACAATACTAAGGTAGGTGGAATAACTGAGGATATCTCTAATAATGAAAATAGCAATGTTCTTTTACCTATGCCATTACAAAGTGAAGCTTGAAAAGAGAACGAGATGTGTGCGAGGCAAGGTGGAAGTGAGTTTAAAGGGAAAGTCTATAAGAGGAAGTATCCGAGACAGGAGGATAGAGTTCCCGATCCTAAGCAGAGCCAAGAGCCTGAACTAATGACAAATCTAGAAAATGAAGCTCAGTCAGGTAATTCTTTGTCTGAACCACAAAATATTGTGTCTCACTCTGAGTCTCTTGTTGAGTCAAATACATCGGTTGATATACCCATTGCCTTTAGGAAAGGTACTAGATCATGTACCAAGCACCCTCTCCATAACTTCTTGTCATATAAGAGTCTGTCCCCTTCATTTCAAGCATTTACCTCGAGATTGTCTTGTATCACTATTCCAAAAGATATACAGGAAGCTCTAGGTGTTCCAGAATGGAGGGAAGCAGTCCTTGAAGAGATGAGAGCCTTGGAAAAGAACAAAACTTGGGAAATCAAAGAGTTACTCAGAGGAAAGACCTTGGTCGGTTGCAAATGGGTGTTTACGGTAAAATATAAGGCTGATGATTCTCTTGAAAGGTACAAAGGATTTATTCAAACCTATAGCATAGATTACTCAGAAACCCTCTTTTGTTGCCAAATTGAATACGGTAAGGATAATACTTTCTCTCGCAGTCAACCTTGAGTGGGGGCTATTCCAACTGGATGTTAAAAATGCATTCTTAAATGGAGATTTAGAAGAGAAAGTGTACATGGAAGCTCCCCCTGGCTTTTCTCATAGGTTTGGTGGTAAGGTCTGCAGGCTCGAGAAATCCTTGTATGGTCTTAAACAATCTCCTAGGGCCTGGTTTGATAGATTCACAAAATTTGTGAAGAGTCAGGCGTTTGTACAAGGACAATCAGATCATACTATGTTTATAAAGAATCACATGAGGAGAAGATAGTAGTGTTGGTTGTTTATATAGATGACATTATCCTCACAGGTGATGATGTCGAAGGCATAAAAGAGTTAAAAAGGGAACTGTCCTTTGAGTTTGAGATCAAGGATCTTGGTCAACTCAGATATTTCCTTGGTATGGAGATTGCAAGGTCAAGACAGGGGTTAGTAGTCTCATAACGCAAGTATATTTTAGATCTCCTAGAAGAGACTGGGATGACAGGTAGCAAGCCGTCAGACATGCCCATAGAGTTCAATTCCAAGTTGGGAGAAATAAGAGGAGTACCAGTTGAAACGGGTTGATATCAGTGATTGGTGGGGAAGCTAATTTATTTGTCTCATACTCGTCCAGACATCTCATTTTTTGTTAGTTTGGTAAGTCAATTTATGCACGCTCCCTATCAGGAACATTTGGAAGCAATGTACAAGATAATGAGGTACTTGAAAGCTACTCCTGGAGAAGGACTCTTCTTCAAGAAGAACAATCAATGTGGGGTTGAAGTGTACACAGATGCAGATTGGGTTGGGTCAGTAAATGGTAGAAGATCAACCTCAGGATATTGTACGTTTGTGTGGGGAAATCTAGTAACTTGGAGAAGCAAAAAACAGGGTGTAGTGGCAAGAAGTAGTGTTGAAATTGAGTACCGAGCAATGGCTCAAGGAGTATGTGAGATACTGTGGGTGAAGAGACTTCTAAGGGAACTTAGCATACCAGTTGAACTTTCTATGAAGCTGTTCTGTGACAATAAGGTGGTTATCAGTATTGCAAACAATCCAGTTCAGCATGATAAAACTAAACGTGTTGAGATTGACAGGCATTTCATCAAGCAGAAGCTTGAAGGAGTTGTTTGCGTTCCTTTCTTGCCATCTAATCAATAGATTGCAGATGTCTTCACAAAAGGGCTCCTACGGCAGAATTTCGAGTATTTTGTAAGCAAGTTGGGCGTGATGTATATCTGTGCACCAACTTGAGGGGGGAGTGTCAGCAGTTTGTTTCATAAATGGCATGTTTAGGAGCTATTTTTATTTTTAGGAAAGTTTACTCTTTGGTTATTTTTAGAAAAAGAATATTCTAGGATTTATACTTTTTCTCAAGAATATTTTAGGGAATTATTCTCTTTCTTCTCCTATTTAAAGTTCTTGTACTGATTTTATTGAAATATAAGAGAGACTAAAATCTTCAAATCCTAGTCGGCTGCTTACAGACAGTTAGGAGATCAAATGTAACTTACATGCAATTACAATAAATATGGAGTAGCTCTGAAATTTAGACAATTACAATATGGTTCTGTGAGAAGTATTATGGTATCTTTCACTTCAGCACCACAATTAACAAAAATAGTTATTGAAGGTTAGCGTACTCTTTTAGGTGGATAGCATAGGGAGAAGAAACTTAAATAAAGTCAAGAGTCCCATGGATTCATGGAAGAGAGGAATATAGAATACAACAAACTGAAGGATTCTTACCATGCAAAGCGCATGATGTATGGATTATTTTCAGCACCAAAAAAAAAAAAAGAGAGACTTGACCATTGAAACTGATCATGGTTCTAGGTTGCGATATGTTTTCATCAAGAAGCTGGTTTGGTTTTGTTTGGGGAATATAATGTTGCTAGCAGATGATTAGCATAGAGAAAAGAAACTGAAACAACCTAACACCATTTTAGAGTCCATTGCTTCAACTGAGGCAGGGATATATAACACAACAATGTATGATTCATAAAATGCCTAATCGAAAGACTGCCTGTTTATGACTAGTGCACACGAGGAATAAGTATATAAGCTTGCCTCGACTTCTCAAAGAAAAATGGAAATAGGAATTGAAACATTGGAAACAATTTGCGAAGAGGCAAGAAATTTACCTCAACTGTTTTGTCCATATGAAACCGATATCCATTCTGTAGAGACTTTTAAGACTACCTCGCACAAGTTGCTGTAAAATAATAAAACCTTTGCCTTCTTGGTTAACACAGAATCTCATAGCCTTAGGGTGTGCCTCTATGTCAGTTGCATTACTAGTGGAGCCTATACCTAGCGGAGTTAAGTGTGGGATTACCATTAGGTTATCCTTGCAACCACGCTGCATTCTTGCTCTTTGATGCTAGCGTTAATATTGAGACTACAACTAGATGTATGATGGTAACTGTATTTCATTGCATTAGAACACAATCGATGTGTTTTTTCTTTGTAATATTTGCACACCTTTGAAAAGTTCCAGAACATATTATTTAGCATTTTTTTTATTCCTATATGAAGAAAAGAATATTGAATACAAATGGTTTGATTGTACCAACTTGTAAAATTTTGGACAGTTATTCTTTTTGCATCACCTCTCATGTGGTCCTGTGAAAGTAGAATGAAAAATTTTGCTAGCATTCCTATTTTTTTTTTTTTTATAATTTTTTTCTGCTTGGTTTGCAGAATTGATGAAGAACAGCCAGCAGAGGATGCTGAAGATGGTCCACCAGAATTGCTTTTCATTCATGGTGGTCACACAAGTAAAATATCCGACTTCTCATGGAATCCATGTGAAGATTGGGTTATTTCTAGTGTAGCTGAAGACAACATTCTTCAGATCTGGCAGATGGCAGAGAACATCTACCATGATGAAGATGATTTGCCGGAGGAATCCACAAAGGCTTCTTAATTTTAGGTTGGTGAAATTTAGTCATAAAAAAAAAAAAAAGGAAAAAGATCAACTAAAAAGCAGCATATCTAGTATTTCTCTTTAATTTATTTCCTTTGTAATCTTATCCTGGTCCTTTAACCCCTTATACTGTGCATGTGAAAATCAGTATTATGTTGCTCAGGAAGAACGAAACAGATCACTTGTACTGACTGACCCATGTATGTTAATTAAATGTTTGGTTTGGTTGTGAAAATGTCAATCCATTTTAACACGCTTCAGCGTCTTTTTGAAAATTGTTGTGCTTTTGGTGAATACGCTAATTATATCCGTTACTCGCTCTCATCCCACGTCGATAACGTTGGCCAGACTATGCATGTTCTCAAAATACAGTGATATGTCGACATGTTCTATGCTAGTGATACGGTTGCTGAGGACTTTTGTCTTGAGTCTAAGCTTAGGATAGTGACTCTGATTTTCAAGAAACATGTCGCAGTTAACATTTGCTCTCGTACGGGTAGTGTTGTGGTGTGGTTAGTCTTGCTCTATGGCTCAGTTACTTTGGTGGCCTCTTCATTTATGGTTTGATGGCCTATTTACCAGCATCTTGTACTAGGGCTATGCTAATAAAGTATTACGGTGCCTATTGGCATGTGCCGTTGTAAAATTCCAAGATCATAATCTAAAGCTATTTTTGGACCCATCATGATGTTTTTACCATTTACTCCACCGCCTTTTCCTTCAAACCCTCTCCAGTCCTAAAATCTTTTCTCGAAATTTCACGGTGCATTTTCATCTGTTATGACTAGTTTGGAAGGAGCAAAAAAAAAAAAAAAATAAAAATAAAAAATAAAAATCCTTGGGTATTTAGGACATGTTTGGGGTTGTTTTCCAGTTCAAAAATCAACATTTTTTCAAAACCTCACCACTTTTTACTATTTATATCTTCAAAACGTTAAAGTAAACTCCAAATTTTAAAATTTCATAACTTTATGTATATAAGTCCAAATGAGATAATTTTTTTTAAATTACATAAAATTTCGAGAGAAACGAAACAATATTCATATTGATATTTTTTTTCAAAAAAAATTTTTAAAATTTTTTATTTTTTCACCTCAAACAGTTTTTTTTCCCAAGCACATTTTTCAAAACAATTTTTTTCCAACCAAAAAATAACGTCTCCAGCCTCCTTTATTATTTTTCTTGACGAGTTTTTCAAATTGCACAAGTGGAGCTATTCATCGTTGAACCTTTTCCTCTCCATTGAGTATGATGTCCGAAGCTTTTAGATCGCATTCTATAGCAGGGTTTGTTGCTTAAAAGAGGTATGGGTGGCAATTTGTCTTGGTCGGTCGTATTTGTGTCGTGTTTGATCTGTCGATTGACACGATAATTCTTAATACGAGCATGATCGATTTAATAATCATGTTATAAAATAAAACCTAAACATGACCTTTAAATAAAAGGATTAAAACAATACAAAACGTTTATGATCTGTTTATCAAACGAGTCATAAATATATCGTGTCAACCTGTCAAACCCACTTACTAAAAGAGTCATAAAGGGGTTATTCAAGTTGTTATCATTTAACTAATCTGTTATCAATTTTAACACTAAAAAAACTCATTAAATACCTAAATAACAATCAAGTTATAATAATTAAATTAACTCAATTACAATCAAGTTATATTTAAACTCAGTTCATAAAAGATAAACACAAAACTAAATTAAAGTCTCCAACCAAATTAAATTCACAACACAAGTCACAACCAAGCTAAAACAAGCAAATAAGTATAAATTCAGGTCATACCATGCATATAATTATAAGACTAAAGAAACAAAAGCAAAACTTAGACTTACTTTCTACGTTAAAATTTTTTAAAAAATATATATAAAGAATGAAAGATATATTTTATATTTGAATTTTGAATTTTGAATTTTGAAAACTCAAAATCAAAAATAGTAAAACATTATATAATATATATAACAATATAAATATATTAGAGATTATAAATGAGTAATATTTAGGTTGTATTTGTGTTAATTAATATATAACTCATTTATTAAATGAGTTATTTCGGTTAATTGCAGGTTAATGGATTCATATAGGTTTGAGTTTTTATTTGAACGTCTATGAGGGGTTGGACTTTTTTTGATCTAAACTCATTTAAAAAAAAAAAACCTAAACCCTCTAACTTCATGTGGGTTTCGCGTCATGTTGTTGTGTTATGACCTAAATTGCCAGTTATAAAAAGAGGTGATGATGCTTTTGATATTTGGCTCCTTTAATTAAATTTGCTTCCTTTGGAGAGTAAATAATATGATAGCTTTTATGGCAGCCAAACTAGTTTTTGGGGATCAATACTAGCGGAGTGGGTCAATTTCAGCATTAGTCACACTCAAGATATGGAGGCACTACTTGTACGGTGTTAAGTGCGAAATTTACACAAACCACCAGAGCCTCAAGTACATCTTCACGCAGAAAGAGCTTAACATGAGGCAGCGAAGATGGCTAGAATTGGTAAAGGATTACGACTGCGAGATCCTATACCATCTAGGAAAAGCCAACAAGATGGCTGTTGCGTTGAGTCGAAAACATTCTTCTTTGCTTATGGCTATCAGTGCCTTGCCGGAAGCGCTACAAAGGGAGCTATTCAGCAACGAGATTGAGATTTTGATAGTGAGGTTATCTGACATGGCCCTCCAATCGATGCTTCTAGAAGAAATCAAGACTGGTCAAGACCACGATTTGTCCCTGAATAAGCTCAGAAAGGAAGCTACGAAGAATAAGAGTTCAAAGTTTAGTCTTTAAGGACGGCATACTCTACTACAGAGATAGAGTGTGCGTTCCGACAGATGAAGAACTTAGGAAGTGAATCCTTGCAGAAGCTCATGAGATGCCATATTCTGTACATCTAGGGGCAAATAAGATGTACAAGGACCTAAAGGAGAGTTTTTGATGGCCAGAAATGAAAAATGACATCGCCGAGTTCGTTGCCAGATGCCTTACGTGTCAAAAGGTTAAGGTGGAATATCAACGACTGGCAGGAGAATTACAGAAGATCAACCTACCCGAATGGAAATGGGACCAGATTACGATAGATTTCGTAGTCAGATTATCGAAAACGCCAAGCGGCAACGACGTAGTTTGGGTGATTGTGGACAAATTGACGAAAATCAGCTCGATTTCTAGCCATGAAAGTTAGCTACTCGATGGAACGACTAGCAGAAATGTATGTAGCTCAGATAGTAAGGCTGCACAGTGTCAAAATCCATTATCTCAGATCGTGACGGACGCTTCACCTCCAGGTTTTGGTAAAGCGTCCAGGCTGCATTATTGACCAGATTGAAGTTCAGCATAGCATTCCATCCTCAGGCCGACGGTCAGTCTGAGAGGGCCATACAGATATTAGAGGATATATTAAGAGCTTGTGCCCTAGATTTCAAAGGAAACTGGAACCAGAACTACCCTTGATCGAGTTCTCATACAATAACAGCTACCATTCCTCGATCGGGATGGCACTATATGAGGTGCTTTATGGGAGAAAGTGCAGATCTCCAGTTCATTGGCACAAGACCAGAGAGAAACAGCTTACCAGTGCGGACTTCATTAGGAATACAATGGCAGACGTGAAGCTGATACTAGAGAGGCTAAATATAATGCACAATCGCCAAAAGAGTTACGTAGATAAGCACCGCAGACCCCTCGAGTTTCGAAAAGGAGACTCAGTCTTTCTCAAAGTGGCACCCACGAAATGGGTGATGCGTTTTGGAAAGAAGGAAAAGCTCAGTCCTAGGTATATAAGACCCTTCAAGATAATCGAGAGAGTCAGGAAAGTGGCTTACAGATTAGCGCTTCCTCCTGAGTTAGCTTCAGTGCACAATGTCTTCCACGTCTCGATATTGAAGAGGTACATACTAAACAACTCTCATGTTTTGAGCCAAGAACCCGTAGAAGTCCACGCCGATCTGACGTATGAGGAGAAACCTGTACAGATCTTAGCTAGGGAAAAGAAAGTGCTTAGAAATAAAGTTATACCCCTGGTAAAAGTGTTGTGGCGGAACCATAGTATAAAAGAAGCCACATGGGAATGGGAAGAAGATATGAAAAGAGACTTACCGGAATTATTCTAATTTTTGAGGACGAAAATTTTGTAAAGGGGGTAGGTTATAATGACCCCCATATTCATGGAACCTACATACCATATAATAAGTAATTAAGGAATGAATTTGGAATAATTTGATACCTTTTAGTACACATTTGAAGAACACAGTTAGGTACACGACCGTGTAAGTGGCCATGTACCGTTCGGATTGTGTACGTGTGAGAGACCGTGGAAGTGTAAGTGGCCGTGTAAGTGTAACACGGTCAAGTACACGGCCGTGTAAGTGTAACACGGCATGTATCGCTCAGATGGTAGAACGTGCGAGAGGCCATGTCTTAAGGACTGGCCATGTTAAGCCATCGCAACCGGTACATGCCCGTGTTGCATGATACATGCCCATTTATAAGTCCGTGTTGAAGGCCGCGTATTGAGTAGAGAGCCGCTGTAATGACTCTCATGATTCATGAAACCTAATTACTATGTAATGAGTAATTAAGTTAATAAATACAGTATATTCTCCAGTTGAATGAATTAAATGGGTACAGTAACATTTAATTGCCATTTATACAATGAAAGTGAAATCGATTCACGTTAGTATATATGTATGTGCATATAAGACACACAGTATTAAGAAACCGGTCCAGATGACAATTTCTTGACATAGAACTGGTGAGCAAGTCATCAGTATGCTCAGATCGATCATCTGAGCACAACAACGATAATTACCCTAACAGAAGTATAGTATCGAGAAAAATGGTCCAGATGACCTATTCTCACCCAGAAGCTGACAAAATTAGAGTCAGAATGCTCAGACTAGTCAGTTAAACAAAAAGCGATGAATAGTGAATAGTAGATACGTAGTGTCAGGTTAATAGTCAAGACAGCCTTAATTTGACATAAAATTGATATATTAACTGTCAACAGGCTCAATTTAGTTAATTGAGCACAAAACGTAAAATTTTTTTGAGAGATATGCAATATCGAGAAAGGGGTTAAGACGACCTTTTCTCAGCCCAAAACTGATATATTTAGACTCAGAACGCTCAAATTAGTTAATTGAGTGCAAAACACGTTTTTTGAGGTGGGGTCACACCGATCTTGAAAACTGATCCAGATGACCTCAGATGGACGTAAAACTGAAAAATTTCAAATCAGCACGTCCAAATTAGTCAGGAGAGACTGTGTTTGAAATTTCACATGAAAAAACCTCGTTATGCGTACGCAAGGACAACAAAGTGTAAACCCAATTACAGTAAAGGAAATGAAGAGTAAAATAGACACAAAATGAGCTCATAGGCATTACAACCCAATCAGGAATTATTAGTATAAGAATCGGTTTAAGAGAATTCAATTTCGGTGAAAATCTAGAACACTGCCGAAAAAGGGTCGAATACCGAAAGCAAGAAATTACACTAAAAAGAGAAACGTTAGTAGATGAATTTTTCCCCTAGAAAACCATGCACATACAGCACAAACAAGGCCAAATGCAGCCCTAAAAACAAGGCAAAGTTTCCCCTAAAGTAAGGAATGTGTTGGATACTTTTGATTAAAAAAAGCAATAGTATTGATCACATGGCCAACCAAGCATTTAAGGCCTTTGGCCTCCTTTTTGTGTGCAGCCCTTCCTCGGTTTTTGAGGGCAAAAAACAGTAGGGGATTTGTTCCCCAATTTGGCTAAAATTAGCTTGATTAATTGTGCTTAAGGTTGATTAATCTTGCTTAACTTTTTCCTATAAATATGTGTGCTTACCTTTAGGTCTTGTTTCTTTCTTTTGCTCACCCAAGAGAACATAACTTTCTCTCCCTTTTCTATCAGCCAAAGCCGACACCCTTTGCTGCCTAAAACACCTAAAAATCCCAGCCAAAGTTCACCAAAAATTAACCCCATTCAAGCTTGATTAGGAGGCTCCCTCTCAATGTCATTTCAAGTCATTAAAGGTTGTTTTTTTTTTGGTAAGGTTCTGGAACCAATCTTTGTGGTTTAGTTAGTTTCTTTTGGCTTGATGATAAAAAGAAATTTTTGTGCTTCCTTTCTAGCAAAAGTCGACCCCATTTTCCCTTAGTCCACATGGCAATTTTGGTCACCCAAGCCTTGATTCGAATTGTGCTTGATTCATAGCGCAAAAGGTAAAAACCGGAACCATTTTCGTGGTTTAGCCATTTTTATGTTTTGATCAAGGAAATTTATGTGTATTTATTTGTGTAATAGGTTGTAATAAGTTTATTTTGGACCCTTAGTATTTTATTTTTAAGTTTATGTGGTTGTGTGATTGTGGTTAAGTTTTTGTGATGGATGTGTGAATGGACCTTTTTAGGGTTGGCTGGAAACCAACCTGTCCTTAGTTTTTAGGCCATGGTTTTGGCCATTTTTTACCACAATATAGTCCAATTTTGGGATTTAGTAACACAAAATTTTAAGGAAATTTCATTATAGTCGTTTTTGCATCAAATAGCTTTTGGCCAAAGAATGACTTTAGAATAGGATTTTCGAGCAGTTTTCAACTGGAGTTCAAAACTGGGATTGAAATCCTGAGCAACAGGAATAGTCTCAAGTTTTCATAAAAATGACCAACTTTAGAGTCCAAACCAGATCTCGGACTCAACACAAAAGTTGTAGATCTTATCAAAACCTTTAAGATGAACAGCACGAGTTTTAAAAATTTGGCCGTTCCGGCCCCAAACAGAGCCGTTTTTAAACAAGCATAAAACTGGAAATTTTTCTAAAAACTGGACACAAGTTTAGCCACGGGTTTGATGAGTTTAGGACCTGTTAGAGTTTGATTCGAGCTGTGGCACCCTCGAATCTAACCACGCGAAACTGTCATGAATCGGTTCTGTTGCCGACCAAGACAGCCCATGTGTCGAATCCGGATCGTCATTTAAAACTCTTTTTCTCTCAACACTTATTTTTCAGGCCCCAAAATTTCTCCCAAATTTTTTTTTCTTTTTAATACATACTTTCCTTAAAAGTAAGCTAAGTATGAAAACCACGTAAAGTATAATATTGACTTTTAGTTGTCTTTTTGAGTACAGCATATTATACAACATACAATATATATACTGTATTTTTTTTTAAAAACACATTCTCTTCAATTCACTAACGTATCACTTAGCGGAAGACTGGTAGCAAGACCGAAATCAACAGTGGACTCCCTATCCCATTGACACGTGCTCATCCTGTCGCCATCAATTAGTCTACTGGACAGGTTTCTTACCTGCAACATGAACAAACTAATGAGCTAACAGGCTCAGTAAGTTCAAACATACTTAGTAAGAATCACAAAGATTCAAAAACAGCAAAATTACAATTTCCTATGAATAGTACTATTCATAATAAATAGTGACTTTGACCCTTGACCAATGAATAGTAACTGTTACCCTAATTGATTACTATTCACATTACCCTAATCGGTTAGTATTCACATTACCCTAACCGAATTCACAAAGCTTAGTGTTAGTGTCGGTTATGCTCAATTATGACTTTCGTCACATTATTGACTATTCTCTCTATTTATTGTTGAGCTCATTGTGGCAGTACCGATAGTTTATTTGCACGCTGACTGGAAGGGCCTAGGGAGTGACCCTAGAGCTTCTTCCTCTCTAGCCTTTATTGTGTCATCGTAGGATTTGAAAAACCTCCACCACAACGTTGGAGAGGTGGTACGCCTTGAATGGTTTTATTACCATCTTTTAATTATAATTCTGACTAAGTGACATTAATCGTCACCTCAAGGTCACTAAGCTCCATCGCCCGTAGGCCTTAAACATTCTTTTCCTTTTATTATGTAGGACGTGTTTTACTAACTAATCCCCCAATGTTCATAGGACTTGATACCTAATGTACAACTAGTACATAATAAAATAATACAATATTGCATGTTGCAGACATGAAAATGCTTGAACTTACCACCACTGTGATAATGTCCATTTTTGAAACTCCTCCGCAGTTTTATCTCTAGTTTGGGTTCCTACAGACATAATATTGTCTGTTAATACCTTTTATTAATTATCACTTTGAATATATTTATTTTGTGATAAATTTTATAACACAATTTAACTTTTAATATGATACACGGTCTGAAACACACCCGTGTCCCTACCCGTGTTCCTCTTGGTTTCATTTTACACGGCTGTATTTCTATTTACACGCCCATGTATTATTTAAATTCTAGATTTTTAATTTTGAAATCTTTATTTTGGATTCTAGAATTTTATTTAAGATATTCTAGATCCTTTACGGTCCTTTTCGAGCCTTTCAAAAATTTTTGGTCAAAATGACCATTTTGCCCCTGTCAAGTCTCAGGACCGTAACTATTCCGTCTTATAATTTTTTTTGAATTTTCTAAGCCCAAATATCTTAAAATAATATTCTCTAGGCTTCTGCATCATTTTATTGCTTAATTTGCTATAGGATCTCAATTATCCATTTTCCAACCCTCAGTTACTATTCATCCATTACCTAGAGTCGTTTCTCGTTTTTCTAATGTTTTGGAGCCTCAAATAGGCATTTCACCACTCCTGAAATGTTTTTCATCCCATCCCCAGCCCTCAGTCGCCGAGGGGCTCGAGTTTCCTATCCCGATCTAATCTTTCCAAGTATTTCCCCTTGTATTTTTAGGTTTCCTCGGCATTAAGTACGCCTTAGAACCTTTCTACCTGCCACGTACTATACCAGAGGCCTATTTTATACAAAATTACCAAACTTTGTATAAATATTTCCACATTAATCAACATTCACAATTCAACACAAATCATAAATTTTTTTCCACTTAACAACTCGATTTCTCATGTTACACATCACCAAATAATTTTTCATCACCATAATCAATTATCACATATCCCTATTAGATTTTCAAATATTCATATCAACATCAAAACCTAACAAAAATTTTATTCCAACCCTAACATTAGCCACGGATTTTTCATGCTAAAGCACCCTAGAAAATTTTCTTCTTATTTCTAGGGTTTTATTAACATTTCCCATCATTATTTAACACCAAAATTTTTTCTTATTTTCACCAACATAGGCCATAGATTTTGTGAAAAACAAGTATCAAAACTTTCTTGTTTCTTAATTCTAATTCATGCTTAAATCAACATGCTACCAAATAAACATAAACCACCAATCAAATCATCAATTTTTCCACATCATTTCCACCCTACAAGGCCACGGATTTTTCATGGGAACATGCAAAATTTTCTTGCTTGTTTCTAGTTCTAAATCATGCTTTAATTCACGTGCCACTAAATGAACATAAACATTAAACCAAATCACCAAATTTCCAACCACTTTCCACACCAATAGCCACAGATTTTTTTTGAAAAAATTCAACAAGAAAGCTTAAAAAATGTGGCTTACCTTTTTCAATTGATCCCTTGATACCTAAGCTTGGATTGGAAGCAAATTTGGTGTGAAATTTGGAAAATTTTTGGCTTGGAATGCACTAAAGAGGAACGGATTTTTGGCTGCAGAAAATGCAAGAGTTCGGCTTGGTTTTCCCTTTTTTCTTCAATGAATTTTGAAGCCTATTTATAGGCAAAAGTAAGGGACCACTTAGCAATTCTTTCCCAACAATTTCCTATTTGTTCAAAGGCTAAAATGCAAACTTTTTGGGCCAAAATTAAAAATTTTTGGCTGCCTCCTTTCCATGTGGTCGAATGCCAATTTTTTTCCCATTTTAATTTTTTTTCAATGTTATTTTGGCTTAATCTTAGCCATTGATCACAAAAGTAACAAATCCTAGCCTTATACCTATTAAGTCTTACTTTCCAAGCCTTCAAAAATTATATTTATGACATCATAAATGTGATGTCATCCTATGAATTAATTCGTATATTAATTCATGGTCAAATTTTGACCAAAAGTCAAACCGAACGGAACTTTACCGAAATCGCGTAGGCGGGTTCCGGGCGCCTCCAGTGTGATCAGTTTGTTTTATTTTGCTTTCATTTGGTCAAAATTCTCTACCATAAATTTTTATCTTTTTAGTGTATTTCAGTGCACTCTCTAGTGTTTTTAGCTCCGTTTTCAAACCGTCTTACCCAATTCTATTCGGTAAGATTTTCCATCTCCGAACTCACTCACTTTAACACTGCCGAAACATTTTTACAGCATTCACAATAGTATTAAAACACAACTTTTTCATATTTTGTTCATTAAAATTGATATATACATACAATTTTAATCTACTCAAAGAATCTAAAATTCCCGGTTATCACACGAGCTCCGAGATGAACACGAGAGTTGTTTATCTCGTCGAGGACAAAAAGTTTGATGTTTGCCAAATTTACAAATTAAATCGTTTCAAATAAGTTTTAAAACAGTTTTAGTAAATGGTTCAAGAAACCACTTTTTTTAAAAAAAAATGAACACCAAAATGTGTTCTTCCCTTTTTAAAATGAAAGTATGGTTTGATAAAAAGCCCCTACCTTCCAACGGGGTGATATGGAGATGGTTTCAAAGAACATGAATTTTCCCAAAAATTTTATAAGACTTCCAAAACAATTTTAAAAATAAATAAAATAGTGGAAGTAGCCTAGTAGGCTACCACACCAAACAAGCTAAGTAACCTGGTATGCTACCTAGTTAATGATGCGCGAGGTAACCAATTTGCTGACTTGTTGGTTAACTAGTCAATGACCGAGTTTGAATGATATAGTAAGGAACAGTGATTGGTTTGTCAAGTAGACAAATTAATCAAGCATGAATAGAAATTAGATACTAAATTCCCAAAGTAAAGCAGTTGGATACCAATAGGCATCGGTACCATACAACAATAAAATTTATAGTCACTAACGGTGGTAGTGACCTAAGAGCGACGTTAATTAATTTATTGGGTAAATAAATTAATTAACCATGATTAGAGAATCAAAACTCTCCAAAAGAGAGCAAGTTAGTACCGACGGCAATCCTTAACATATGACAAAAGCTGCTTTAGTCACTAACGATATTAGTGACTCAGCAATAAGTATTGATAGGATACGTTATGATAACAGGTAGATACCTATAATTTGGTGAGAGTACAAGTTTTGCCTGCAGATCAGGTAAGTACAACTCCGCCTATAGCATGAGCAAAAATGAATTTAAAAGTGTTGTTTTTATACTATGTTAAGTATGCAAATCATACACAGTTGTTGCATAGCATGTTATAAGAGCATATAGCTTCATAATCACGTAGATTTAGAAAAGCATGAGTTAGACGCTATACATTCCTATCACGTATGATTAGGGGATAGCCTAGTAGAGCTTATGGCATAAAGATCTCAGAAACGATTCAATAATAAGGTAATCATTAAGCATGTCGTACCGGCCTCTCCCGTTTAAAGAGATTTTTCAAGTTTTAAGTATGATGAGCCTCCGTTGATGACTCTTATGTTTGTGATCATGGATGTTTCCAATGATCCGCGCATACTCGGTACTAACACACGGGCCCTCAGCTAGACATAGGAAAGATAATGAATATTAAAGCATAATATGAGCATAATCAGTTCATGCATTGTTCACGATATGCCTTAACTATAGTTCAGTAAGCTTCAAGCTAAAGTAGATATGCATTTAGTCACACGATATTTTCTATTATGCATCCAGCTATGTAATGTTTTAGTTGTGTATTCAGTTCTATATGATGCTTTGGTCTTATATCTAATATGTGGTATGATTTAGTGTATGGCATGCTTATATTTTTTAAGTATGTATTATTGTTTAAACATGTTTTGCGGATGACATGTTGTACTTACTAGGCATAAAGCTCATAGTATGTGTTCATGCTATAGATAAGCGACCTATTACTTAGACCACGTTGGACGGTGATGGTGGCAGAGGCAGATGTGAGGGTGAGGTTGTGGATATCACTACAAGTTTTGACTTCCGCACAGTGTTAAGTAAACATTTTATTTTGAGTAGTAACCAGTTAAACAGTTTCATAAGTACGTATGTAAGATTAACTTCAATTGTTTTTAAACCCTTGCATTTGTACAGTATATGCATGTGAATAGTATAAATGTACACATTCAAAAAAAAAATCCCTAAAATTACAGTAATAAGTAAGTAAGTTTAAGTATCAGTAGTAGATTTAAGTGACGGTCTGGGCCACTCAGGGCACGGGTTGTCACACGACCTTAGATGGATGTAAAACTGATAAATTTGAAATCAACACATCTAAATTAGTTAGGAGAGACTATGTTTAAAATTTCACGCCAAAACGCCTCGTTATGCATACGCAAGGACAACGCGGTGTAAACACAACCACAGTACAGGAAATGAACAGTAAAATAGACACAGAATGGGATCATAGGCATTACAACCCAACCAAGAATTATCAGTATAAATATTGGATTCAGAAAATCCAATTTTGGTCGAAATCTAGATCACAATCAAGAAAGGACCGAACACCACTGTGGGAAATTAGACTGCTAGAAGAAGTATTGCAAATGAATTCTCCATTTAGAAAACCGTGTATTTCAACTGAAAAGGCAGTAGAAAACATGCTGCAAAGTAGCCCAAAAGTGGCCATTAAAATATTACCTAGGCTATGACACATTGAATAAAAAAAATGCAATAGTTTTGTCACATGGCCAACCATGCATTTAATTTGACCCCCTTGTGTGCGACAGCCTTCCTTGGTTTTTTAAGTTAACCACCGTAGGTTTTTGTCCCCCAAGTTAGCAAGAAATTTGCTTAATTAATTGAGCTTAGGATTGATTAATTTTGGGTTAAATTTGCCTATAAAAGGACATGCTTGACCTAAGGTGTCATTTTCTTTTTTTTTTTGCTCACTCAAGAAAACACAACACTCTCTCTCTTTCTCTTTAGAAAATTTGAACCGCTTTTAGCCCAAAAACTGACCATTTTCCAACCAAGAAACTCAGCCAAAGATCACCAAAAATTAGCGCCATTCAAGCTTGTTTAGGAGGCTCCCACTCAAGATCATTTCAAGTCATTCAAGGTTGTTTTTTTTGGTAAGGTCCTAGAACTAATCTTTGTGGTTTTGTTAGTTTCTTTTGGCTTGATGACAAAAAGAAATTTTTGTGTTTCCTTCCTAGCAAAAGCCAACCCTCTTTTTTCACCAAGGTCCCCATGGATTTGGTCACCCACCTTTGGTCTGGATTGTGCTTAGTTCATAGCACATAAGGTAAAAACCAAAACCCTATTTAGGGTTTAGTTTCGTTTAAGTTTTGATCAACGAAATTTATGTGTATTTATTTGTGCAATGGATTGTAATAAGTTTATTTTGAGCCCTTAGTATTTTATTTTTAAGTTTATATGGTTGTGTGATTGTGGTTTAAATTTTTGTGATGGATGTGCAAATGGAGGTTTTTAGGGTTGGCTGGAAACCACCTGTCCTCAGTTTTTAGGCTATGGTTTTGGCCATTTTCGAGCATGTTATGTTTCGATTTTGGGATTTGATAAAACATAAAGTTTTAAGAAAATTTTGTTACGGTCATTTTTGTATCAAATAGCTTTTGATCAAAAATGACTTTAAGATAGGTTTTCCGAGCTGTATTTGACTGAAGTTCAAAACTAGGACTAAAATCCTGAGCAACAGGAATAGTCTCAGATTTTTATAAAAATGACTAAATTAGAATCTGAACCAGCTCTCAGACTTAACATAAAATTTGTAGATCTCATTGAAATCTTTAAGATGACCCTCACGAGTTTTAAAAATTTGGCCGTTTTGGGCCTTAAACAAAGTCGTTTTTAAACAAGCGTAAAACTGGAATTTTTCTACAACTGGATACAAGTTTAGCCATGGGTTTAATGAGTTTAGGACCTGTTAGAGTTTCATTTGAGCTCCGAGATGAACACGAGAGTTGTTCATCTCGTCGAGGACTAAAAGTTTTATGTTTGCCAAATTTACAAATTAAATCATTTCAAACAAGTTTTAAAATAGTTTCGGTAAATGGTTCAAGAAACCACTTTTAAAAACAAACGCCAAAATGTGTTCTTCCCTTTTTAAAATGAAAA
Organism: Antiaris toxicaria; assembly: GCA_035233585.1. Lineage (NCBI taxonomy): Eukaryota > Viridiplantae > Streptophyta > Magnoliopsida > Rosales > Moraceae > Antiaris > Antiaris toxicaria. The sequence goes on from CP141154.1 coordinate 27,092,003, forward strand.
TATGGTTTTGATAAAACGCCCCTACCTTCCAACAGGGTGATATAGGGACAGTTTCAAAGAACATAAATTTTGTCAAAAATTTTATAAGACTTCTGAAACAATTTTTAAAATAAATAAAACAATAAAGGTAGCCCGGTAGGCTACCACACCAAACAAGCTAAGTAAACCGGTAGGCTACATATTCAATGATGCGCGAGGTAGCCGGTTAGCTGACTGGTGGACTAACCAATTGAGGATCGAGTTTTGAACGAAATAGTGAGGGACGGTGATTAAATTATCAAGTAGACAAATTAATCAAGCACGATTAGAAACTAGACACCAATTTCCCAAACTAGAGTAGTTGGGTACCGATGGGCATCGGTACCATATAACAATAAAGTCTATAGTCACTAATGGTGGTAGTGACCTAAGAGTGACATTAATTAATTTATTGGATAATAAGTTAATTAACCACGATTAGAGAATCAAAACTCTCTAAAAAGAAAGCAAGTTAGTGCCGATGGCAATCGGTAACATACTACGATAGCTACTTTAGTCACTAACGGTCTCAGTGACTCAGCAATGAGTATTGATGGAATACATTATTATGACAGGTAGATACCTGTAATTTGACAAAGGTGAGAGTACAAGTTTACCTGCAAATCAGGTAAGTATAACTCTGCTTACAGCATGAGCAAAAATGAATTTAAAGTGTTGTTTTACAGTAAACAGTGGGCCAGTACCACCAACCTCAGTGGCGGATTGGGTCAACCGAGCGTTAAGTGCCAAATATCACTTAACCAGACAAAGGAAAGAAAGGGAAAAAGTCTAAAGGGCAAAGAAGAAGGAAAAGATACTTGCCAAGTCAGCACAAGCAGGGATGTAGATTGGTCAAGGTAGTAATTCCAATCAGACTCAACCTAATCAATCCAATAATCAAGGCTCCCAACAGCAGTAGAACAAAAGGAAGGGCAGTTTTTTTGGAAACAAAAGCCAGGATAGTCGCAACCAACAGCAAAAAACAAGTCAAAGCTCAGGATCCAGTTTTCCCACCTGTGCCACATGTGGGAAAAGACACCCATACTAGTGTCGATTTGGCACTAGCACATGTTATCAGTGTGGACGAGAGGGAAATTTTGTGAAAAATTATCCGCTGAACCGCCAGAATGTCTCAGGACCAATATAGTAGCATCAACAATATTCTCCACGTCCACAACTACCTCAGGTCCATGCACTGCAAGGGAGAATTGAAAGGTCTCCAACAGTACCTCCCACATGGCCAGAACGCTAGGAGTAGACTCCTCGAACTGATGCCAGGGTAATGGCCTACACCAAAGAAGATGCCAAAGTAGGGACATCCAATGTGGTTGCAGGTCAACTTTCTGTATTTAACCACTTGGCATGTGTCCTTTCGATTCAAGAGCCAGACATTCCTTTGTATCCTATGACTTTGCTGACAAGTTAGGATATGTTAAGGACAATATGGGAAGAACTTTTAGGATAGCTTTACCTTCAGGAGAACTGTTGCTGTCAAATTACTGGTTACATCATGTGCCAGTAATTGTGGCAAATAGGGAGTTGTATGTCGACTTAATCGTGATGAAGATTGTCGACTATGATGTGATCCTAGAAATGGATTTCCTAGGAAAATACCAGGCCACAATCGACTGTCGGAAGTGGAGAATAATATTCTGACCTGGCGAGAGGGAGAGTTTCGAGTATGTCAACTCATCCCATCAACTGAGGAAAATGCTGATAAGTGCAATAAAGGTGAAGAAGTTGATGGATAGTGGTTGTACGGGATATCTGGCATATGTAGTAGACGTAATGGAGGAAGAGAAATTGCAACTGGAAGATGCTCTAGTTGTCAACGAATTTCTTGACGTATTCCCAAAAGAACTACCAGGAGTACCTCCAGAATGAGAGATGAGATTGATATTATGCCAGGGACCACGCCGTATCATATGGCGCTAGCAGAATTGAAAGAACTGTAGATGCAGTTAAAAGAGCTACTTGACAAGGGATTTATCTGGCCGAGCTACTCTCCATGGGGAGCTCCGGTTTTATTCGTTAAGAAAAAGGATGGAACTCTCCAGATGTGTATCGTTTACAGAGAGTTGAACAAGGTTACCATCAAGAATAGGTATCCATTACCTAGGATTGATGACCTATTCAACTAGTTAAAGGGAGTATCAGTATTCTCGAAGATTGACTTATGTTCGGGATAGCATCAACTGAGAATCCGGGAGGGTGACATTCCTAAGATGACATTTAGAACTCGTTACGGTCACTATGAATTTCTAGTGATGCTGTTCGGACTGACCAATGCTCCGGCTGTGTTTATGGATCTTATGAACAGAGTCTTTAAAGAATTCCTAGATAAGTTTGTCATTGTGTTTATAGATGACATACTTATATATTCGAAGACTCATGAAGAACATGAGGAGCATCCCAGGACGGTCCTTCACACTGTGAGAACGCATCAATTGTATGCTAAATTCTCTAAGTGTGAATTTTGGTTAGACAAAGTGCACTTTCTTGGAGATGTGGTGACAAAAGAAGGAATCGCTATAGATCCTACCAAGGTAGAAGCAATTAATGAGTGGCCTGCTCCTAAGAGTGTGATAGAGATACGGAGCTTCTTAGGATTAACCGGCTACTATAGAATATTTATGGAAGGATTTGCGTGACTAGCCGTATCGCTCACTGCTCTCATACGTAAAAAGAGGAAGTACGAGTGGACAAGAGAGTGTGAAAGAAGTTTTCAAGAATTAAAGAGACGACTGACTAGTACGCCAAATCTTACACTACCCATCAAAGGAGAAAAGTTTACGATCTACAATGATGCTTCAAAAGCGGGCGTAGGAGTTGTATTAATGTGAACGACAAGGTGATTGCCTATGCTTTATTCTAGCTAAAAGATCACGAGAGAAACTATCCCACTCATGACCTGGAACTTGCAGCTGTAGTGTTTGCACTCAAAATCTGATGACACTATTTATATGGAGCTTAGTGTCAGATTTTTATTGACCATCAGAGTTTGAAGTACTTCTTCACACAGAAGGAGTTAAACATGTGACAAAGAAGGTGATTAGAGTTGGTGAAGGACTATGACTGTGAAATCCTTTACTATCCCGAAAAGGCAAACAGAGTAGCGGATGCCCTAAGCAAAAAATCAACTACTCCGCAACGGTTGCCAATAGAGGAGCTACCCAGATTATTGTAGCAAGAAATTAACTCCCTCAAATTAGAGTTAATATCCAGGAATTATCTACCCTAAGAGTAGAGTCTTCTTTGTTTGAAGATATTAAAGAAGCCCAGAAGCTGGATTTAAGTGCAACTAAGCTCCGAGAAGAGGTTTCCGATGATAAGAAATCAGATGTAAGCATTTCTAGTGATGGAATGCTCCTATATCAAGGGAGAATCTATGTCCCCACCGATGAAGGACTTAAAAGATGAATCATGGCAGAAGCTTATGAAACTCCATATTTAGTTCATCCTAGAGCTAGCAAAATATATCAAGACCTAAAGATATAGTTTTGGTGGAAAAGGATGAAAAATGATATTGTGAAATTTGTGATTAGATGCTTGACTTGTCAAAGGGTTAAAGCCGAGCATAGACATCCCAGAGGAAAACTAGAACCTCTGGAAATTCTGGAGTGGAAATGGGAGCACATTACCATAGATTTCATGATAAGGCTTCCCAAAACCCGAGAAGGTTATGATGCTATCTAGGTAATCATGGATAGACTGATGAAGATGGCACGATTCATAGCCATAAAAATAACATTCATATTAGAGAAATTGGCATATCTTTATGTGACCAATATCATTCGGTTACATGGAGTTACAAAGTCCATCATCTTTGATCGAGATGCATGGTTCACTTCAGCATTTTGGAAGTGCATACAAGAAGCCATGGGGATAGAGTTACGCCTTAGCATGGCTTTTTATCCCCAAATAGATGGACAATTAGAGTGAACCATCCAGACGTTGGAAGACATGCTCACAGCTTGTATTATGGATTTTCTGAGAGTTTGGAATGAGAAGCTACCTCTAGTAGAATTCTCATATAATAACAGTTACCAAGCTTCCATAGGAATGGCACCTTACAAGGCTCTTTATAGACGAAAATGCTGATCACCCATTTACTCGTGCAATCTACGAGAAAAATAGCTGCACAAGACTGATTTTATACAGGAAACTTCAGATGCGGTTGGAAAGATACAGAGAAGGATGAAGATCGCCTTAAGCCGACAGAAAAGTTATGCAGATAAACGACGAAGATTCCTGGAGTTCAACGAAAGGGATTTCGTATTTCTTAAGGTATCACTAATGAAAGGCGTAATGCGTTTCGGTAAAAAGAGAAAATTGAGTCCAAGATATATTGGACCATTTGAGATAATCGAACACATCGGGAAGGCAGCCTATAAGCTGGCATTACCCCTAGATTTGTCAGCATTGCATAATGTCTTCCACGTGTTGATATTGAGAAAGTACGTACCTAACCCATCACATGTGTTGAAGTATGAACCAATACAAGTCCAAGAAGATCTGACTTACGAAGAACAACCGGTATAGATTCTAGCACGTGAAGAAAAGGCGTTAAGAAATAATACAATCCCACTAGTCAAGGTACTATAGAGAAATCACAGTATGGAAGAGGCTATATGGGAACATGAAGATGAGATGAAAGCTTCATACCCCAACTTATTCTAATTTCGAGGATGAAAATTTTATAAGAAGGGGTGAATGTGACTGTGGCGCCCGCCCCTCGTAGAGATCATACAATACTATTACAGTTGAGCTTTATCGCTAACAGTGATAGATTGTACTCTCATGGGTCGCCGGCTTATCTCTCTTTCTTTTTAAATCATGACGTTTTTGGGAAATTTTTTTTTCTTTAAACATCATGTAAAACAATTCCCACTATTTACTTTGTTGGCAAGTACAAAGTAATTTACATATTACAGTACTTTCGTAAATATATAATATTACAAAAGACTGTTTCTTTTTTTTTCTTCCCTTTTTATCGCTCAGCGGAAAGACTCTGGTAGGACCATATCCCTCGCCCAGTTATCCCATTTGACACGCGCCATCCCGTCCGCATCCAGTCAAACAAGCTACTGAGCTGGTCGCTTACCTGCAACATTAGCAAAAATGGTGAGTTACAGACTCAGTAAGTTCAAACATGCAAGAAATAAAATTTCTATGAATAGACTATTCACCATGAATAGTAACTTGGACAACTATTCATACGTGAATAGTAATTTGACCACTACTCATACGTGAATAGTAAGGTTGACCACAACACAGTGTCACAACAGTACATCTACCGCGATGTTAGTACTCTCACTAAACTGTCTTATGCTCAATTATGGCATAGTTTCAGTTTTAGGTAATTATCTTGCTTATGTTCTGGTTTTGAACTCAGGTTGGCAGTACCATTTAAGTGCGCATGACTGGGAGCGGTACATTAGTGCTGACCTCCACAGCCTTAATCTCATAGCCCCGAAGGCAAAATAGTACATGACTGGGAGCGGTACATCAGTGCTGACCTCCACAGCCTTAATCTCATAGCCCCGAAAGCAAAAGTACCTCCCTGTACGAAAGGCTGGTACGCCAGAAAGTGGTTTCATTACCGACTTTTTAAATTTCTAACCCGGTGACTTCACATTGTCCCGTGGTTAGGAATGGTTCACATTTTAATTTTTTTAGGTGAGTGAGTTTCATTAACCTCGCTCTAGTGCCCGAAGCACAATTAACAATGTGTCCATTCTCAATAGTGCCCGTAGCACAATACGTCTCTCTCTCTACTCTATAATAGTGCCCGTAGCACATATGTACCTAACTTATACTTAGTACGTCAAAGTTAGCAACAATAATGCTATATGTTACAGACAGGTAAATGTCTGAACTTACCTTATCAGCCTCTTCTCTTTTTCTCTCGTGGATCTTTGATCGCCCTCCTTGTAGGTCGATGTTTGGATCCTACAGACAAAACTTTGTCTGTTAATTTCATTTCCATTTATAGCTTTTATTTTTCATTTAAAAGCTTAAATAAAACCTATTTATAACTTTTTAGGCTTTATTTATCATTTTCCCCATTTTTCTCAACTTTTGTAAAATTACGATTTTGCCCCTAACTTTGGCAAAATTACAATTTTGCCCCTGACGAAAATTTTCCCGATCCAGACTACATTTTTGGCTCTCAGGAACTTTTCTGACTCTTTTCTAATCATTACCGGGTTCATTTCTATTTTATTTCCACTTTTCACTTTCCCGACCCTCGGGAAGCACTATTCCAACCCCTACGTCGGTTTAGCGATTTTTTATCGTTTCGGAGTCTCAAATGGACGTTTCACTAGTATTTAAAACGTTCATCTAGACATTCCCGACCTAGGTCTCCGAGGTTCGGATTTTCAGTTCCCGACTCGGACCTTTATTTCATTTCCAAAAACGCCCCCCCCCTCGGGGTCGGTTTTTTTTTTTTTTCAATTTCACTTGCGTTTTAAATTTTTAAGGGGACGGGTTACTATTCCCGAACCACCCCTTAGGTTTTCCTTATTCAATTCTCCGTTAAGGACTCGGGTTTCCGACCCGACCCTAAACTTTTATTTTATTTTTATTCCCATTTTACCCCGAATGCCGTTTTCGAAATTTCGGCAGCATTTCGGCGTAATTTTAAGGCTTCCGGCGTTAGGTACGCCTCGAACCATATGTACCTGCCACGTACTATACAACAAGCCTATTTTATGTAAAATTTTTCCAAACTTTTACATAAAAACTCACAAAATTCCAATTTCACATTTTCAACCACATTACAAAATTTTTTCACAATTTTGTCCATAGTTTGGTTTCGGTTTTCACAACCAAACCGAACCAAACTTCTCAAATTTTTCAACCACTTTTTAGGCTATTCAATGTCATGTTTTTAACACATTTTTAAGCCCATTTTCAATGCATTTTCAACCAAATTCTTAGGGTTTTTATCCTTATATAACCCACGGCCATCTTTAGAAAACACATGCCAAATATTTTTGTTTCATTCTTTCAATCACAATTCCTTTATTTACATTGTAAAATGCATGACTTCAATCAATCAAACATCACATAAAACCATGCAAATTTTTCCACCAACCCTTGTTAACCCCACGGCCACATTAGGTAATTCACACCAACAATTTTTTTTCAAGCTTTTCACAATGTAATTCAAGCTTTATTCTTCACAAAATTTAACTTGGAAGCAAGTTAACAATTAAACCACAAAATTTTCTCATTGTTTACTTAATGTAACCCACGGATTTACCCTTGAAAAACCAACAAAATTTCGGTTTTTCTTTAAACCAATTGCATGGTTTTCTTCCTTATTACACCCTTAACAAAACCCAAGCATCAAACCATGGAAAAACAACGAAAAATTTTCCATCTTTTTCCCACTATTCACCCACGGTTTTCTTGAAGAAAAACCATGAAAAAGTTAAGTGCAAAGGGAGTTACCTTAGTCAATTGCTTCCTTTGCCCTCAAGGAATGCTTTGGCACACTTTTTGTGAAGTAAAACTGAAGAGATATCTTGGTTTCTCTTTGGGTTGCTCACGTACACCATGGAAGAACACTTAGCATTTTTTTCTCTTGGTTTTTGGCATGAAAATGTGTCTCGGCCTCTTTGTCACTAAAGTTGCCGACTTAAGCAACCAAAAGCCAATTAATTTGGCCATTAACCAATAAGAATTAAACATCTTTCAACACCATTTCTTTCCATAATTTTCAAAAATTAAAAATGGTGAATTTTGGCCAAATCTTGGCCTTTAGATCAAAAAGTAAATGGATCATGGCCATTAATGCTACCAACCACCATTTTCTTTCCATTTAATAAATGGATTTATGATGTCATAAATGCTAAAGCAAAAGTTGACTTTGACTTTTACTATTCACATTAATTCGACTACTTTTTGACCGATACCGGTTCGAGTCGAAATTTTCCTGAAATCGTCCCGGCGTGTTCCTGAGGTCTCCTGTGCAGTCGGATCAATTTAAATTGCTTCCGTTTGATCAAAATTAATCCCGGAAGTTTTCCGTCTTTTATTGTCCCGATTAGGGTTTTCAATGCCGATTTTGACACCGTTTCACCCGTTTCAACTCAGTGAATTTTTCCAACACTGAATTTTTACTCGTCAGTATTGTTAGAACATTTTAATATATTCTGAACAATATAAATACATTTATTTCACTCTTTAAATAGTACAAATTGTTATATACATATATTTGTACATTTTCATCCGAGAATTGTCTGAATTTCCTAGTTGTCACATTCACCCCTCCTTATAAAATTTTCGTCCTCGAAAATTAGAACAAATGGGGGTATAAACTCCTCATCTCGTCTTCTCGTTCCCACGTAGCTTCTTCAATGTTGTGATTTTTCCACAAAATCTTCACTAGTGGGATTGTCTTATTCCTCAGTACTTTCTCTTCACTAGTAGGTTGTTCCTCATATGTCAAATCCTCATGGATTTGAATAGGCTCATGCTTCAACACATGGGACGGATCTGGTATATACGTTCTCAGCATCGACACATGAAATACATTATGCACTGCCAACAATTCTGGAGGTAACGCTAATCTGTAAGCGACCTTTCCAATGCGTTCGATAATTTCATAAGGCCCAATATATCTTGGACTTAGTTTCCCCTTCTTACCGAAACGCATAATCCCCTTCATGGGCGATACCTTGAGAAATACGAAGTCTCCTTCATCGAACTCCAAGGATCTCCGCCTCTTGTCCGCATAACTCTTTTGTCGGCTTTGCGCAATTTTCATTTGACGCTGAATTCTAGCAACTGCATCGGAAGTCTCTTGTATGAAATCCGTCTTATGCAACTGCTTTTCTCGCAAATCATACCAGTGTAATGGTGATCTGCACTTCCGTCCATACAAAACCTCGTAAGGTGACATGCCTATAGAAGCTTGGTAACTATTATTATACGAGAATTCAATCAATGGTAACTTCTCGTTCCAATTTCCCGCAAAATCCATAACACAAGCTCGAAGCATGTCCTCTAACGTCTGAATTGTCCGCTCCGACTGTCCGTCTGTTTGCGGATGAAAAGCCATACTGAGTCTCAGTTCAGTGCCCATGGCCTCTTGCACACACTTCCAGAAATTCGAAGTGAACCGTGCATCTCGATCTGATACAATGGATTTTGGTACTCCATGTAGTCTGATGACATGAGTTACGTACAGCTAAGCAAACTTTTCCAATGATAAGGTCATCTTGACAGCTATAAACCGTGCCGTCTTGGTCAGTTTATCCACATTAACCCAAATGGCATCGTAACCTTCTCAGGTTTTTGGGAGTCCCACTACAAAATCCATCGTAATATGTTCCCATTTCCATTCAGGAATCTCCAACGGTTCCAATCTTCCCGCTGGATGTTTATGTTCCGCTTTAATTCTCTGACAGGTCATGCATCTGCTCACGAATTTCGCTATATCGTTCTACATCCCTTTCCACCAGAACTGTAACTTCAAGTCCTGATACATCTTACTAGCTCCAGGATGAACTGAATAGGGTGTCTCATGAGCTTCTAACATGATCCGTCTTCTGAGTTCCTCATCAGCTGGGACATTTATCCTTCCTTGATAAAGGATCATTCCATCCTTGGAAATTCCTTCATGAGAACTTGCCATTGTTGGATCTCGCCTCTGAGCTTCCTTTATATCCTCAAATAGCGATGATTCCACTTGAAGTGCAGCTAGTCTCCCAGATATCAGCTCCAAGTTCAAAGAATTTATCTCTTGCTGCAATGGCTTCGGAAGCCTGTTTATCTGTAGCTGGTGCGATATGGTAGACTTTCTACTTAAAGCATCCGCTACTCGATTGGCCTTTCCTGGATGGTATAGGATTTCACAATCATAATCCTTCACCAATTCCAACCATCGTCTTTGTCACATATTGAGCTCTTTTTGCGTGAAGAAATACTTCAGGCTTTGGTGATCAGTGAAAATCTGACATTGAGCTCCATAAAGATAGTGTCGCCAAATTTTAAGTGCGAACACTACTGCTGCAAGTTCAAGGTCATGCGTAGGGTAATTCCTTTCATGATCCTTTAATTGACGGGAAGCATAGGCAATCACCTTGCCGTCTTGCATCAGGACTGCTCCCAATCCTATTTTCGATGCATCACTGTAGATCACAAACTTCCCCCCTTCAGTGGGAAGCGTAAGGATTGGTGCGCTTGTCAGTCGCCTCTTTAACTCCTGGAAGCTTCTTTCGCATTCCATAGTCCACTCGTACTTCCTTTATTTGCGTGTAAGAGCAGTAAGAGGTGCAGCTAATCGCGCAAATCCCTCTACAAATCACCGATAATAACCAGCTAACCCCAAGAAACTGCGTATTTCCGTCACACTCTTGGGTGCAGGCCACTGGTTAATTGCATCTACCTTTGTCGGATCTACAGCAATACCTTCCTGGGATACAACATGCCCGAGGAAATGTACTCTGTCCAGCCAAAACTCACATTTTGAGAATTTGGCATACAGTTGATGCTTCCTTATTGTATTCAGCACGATCCTCAGATGCTCTTTGTGCTCCTCATGGGTCTTCGAGTATATAAGAATGTCATCAATGAATACAATGACAAACTTATCCAAATACTCTTTAAAAATTCTGTTCATCAAGTCCATGAATGCTGCCGGCGCATTTGTTAATCCAAATGGCATCACAAGGAACTCGTAGTGACCATAACGAGTCCTAAACGCCGTCTTAGGAATATCACTTTCTTTAATTCTCAGTTGGTGATATCCTGATCGTAAGTCGATCTTGGAAAATACCGCTGCGCCTTTTAACTGGTCGAATAGGTCATCAATTCTAGGTAACGGATACCTATTTTTGATCGTAACCTTATTCAACTCCCGATAATCAATGCATAAACGGAATGTTCCATCCTTTTTCTTGACGAATAACACAGGTGCACCCCATGGAGAAAAACTCGGCCTGATGAATCCTTTATCCAAAAGCTCCTTCAATTGTACCTGCAGCTCCTTTAACTCCACTGGAGCCATGCGGTATGGTGCTTTGGAAATAGGTGCTGTTCCAGGCATCAACTCAATTTCGAACGAGATTTCTCTCTCTGGAGGTATCCCTGGTAACTCTTCTGGAAATACGTCAAGAAATTCATTAACCACAGGAACATCTTCAGGTTGAAGCTTCTGTTCCTCTATAATGTCCACCACATATGCTAGATATCCCATACAACCACTGGCTATCAGCTTGCTTGCTCTCAGCGAACTGATCATCATCTTCCCGGGTTTTCGAGAAGTGTCGACATATTCGAAACTCTCTTCTTCCTCGGGTTGGAATACTATCTTTCGATTTCAGCAGTCGATCGTAGCTTGGTATTTCCCTAGGAAATCCATGCCTAGAATCACATCGTAATCCGCGATCTTCATCACGATCAGCTCCGCATATAGTTCCCTATTTACCACATATACTGGTACATGGGGTAGCCAGTATTTGGACAACAATACTTCCCCAGAGGGTAAGGCTGTCTTAAACACCCTTCCCATATTGTCCTTAGGAAGTCCTATCTTGTCAGCAAATGCATAGGAAACAAAAGAATGCGTAGCACCGGAATCGAATAGTACAGAGGCTACATGACTAGCGACAGGAAGCTGACTTGTCACCACGTTCGATGTTCCTGCCTCTGCATCCTCTTTGCTGTAGGCCATCACACAAGCATCAGCACGTGGCACACGCTCCTGGCGTTGCGGCCTTACTGGTGACTCTTCAACTCTAGCCTGAAGGGAATGAGCTTGTGAGTGTGTCTGGTGCGGTTGGGAAGTGCCTTGTCCACCCTGCCTATTTGGACAGTTCCTGGCATAATGGCCTTCCTTTCCACATTCATAGCAAACAAGTGGCCCAAATCTGCATTGCCCAGAATGTCTCTTCCCGCATGTAGGAAAATTTTGTACATTGGATTCCGCATTACCAGCTGTTCTCCGCTGCTGGTTTCGACTATTTCCCTGGCGATTTCCAGAAAAATTGCCTTTTCCCTTATTTTGCTGGGATCCTTGATTATTGCCCTGGCTTGGTTTAGCATTCTGATTTGGCTTGCTCGATTGACCAACTTGTGTAGACTTCGCCAAAGCCCTTTCCTTCTTCTTGGCCTCCCAGTGTTTTTCTCTTTCCTCTTTCTGTCGGGCTACATGAAACTCAGCTCTGATGGCCCGACTCATACAATCCGCTACAGAAGTAGGTGGCACTTGTCCAATATCTACCAATGCAGCAATTTCTGGCCTGAACATCCCGATCATTTTCTGTATCTTCTCCCTCTCAGTAGGGACTACATAAGGGCATAAACGGGATAACTGGTCGAACTTTCGGCAGACTTCGCTTACCGACATGTTTCCTTGCGTCAATTCTGAGAACTCTTTCTGCTGCTGTCTCAGAGATGCAGTGTCGTAATATTTCTGGTTAAATTCTTCTAGAAATTCTGCCCAACTCATGGTAGACACATCTCTTCTCATTCGTACAGTGTCCCACCAAAAACGAGCATCTTTTCTCAGCACAAAAGACGCACATGCAACCTTCTCCCGGTCGGTTAGGTTCATAAATTCCATGATCACTTGCAAGGATGACAACCAGTCTTCAGCCTCTAGGGGATTTGTAGACCCTTCAAATTCTGGCGGCCTCATACGCCTGAATCTTTCATAGAGGGGTTCCAAATTTAATACTGGTTGTGGTTCAGGAACTCTCTCATGTACCGCAGCTGGAGGGATAACCGGATCCACCTCAGCTTCTTGTTCTACTTGGGTACCCTCAGAGCCTTGTCTCTGTTCTAGCTCCTCTACCCGTCGCCTCAGATTAGCATTTTCTTGCATCTGAGCTTCTAACAGAGCTTGTATCTGATCCAGTCTCTCCATAACATTAGGACGTCGTTCTCGTCCCTCTAGTCGATTACGCAAATCCACCATCTTGCCTATTGTCCTATTATGGCACAATAATTCACCGTTAGCTTTTCCATAACCACATTCGTAAAATCATATTAATTCACGAAATTTAGGGTAATGTAAAGCCACATCATCGTAACACATCATCGTATAACATATAATCATTTTGATATTTTATTCATAGCAAAACATTTATATGTCATACATAATCATCACCAGTCATATATATACATCGGCCTTTTTATACATCTTGACCACAAGTCTATACAAAAGAGCTTTTCTCTCTAAGCTACTTATGTACATGTATGCATCTACTGATTATACATCTCCTGTATCTGGGACTAGAGGATATTCTTCTGGATCCTCGTCGTCATCTGGATCATCTGAATCGTCACCGTCCCTAGGCAATGCTCCCTGTCCTGAGTCATCACCTCTTCGTGGTCTAGACGGTCCAGCTTCATGGTCATTCATCATTCTTCTCGGTCCGAAGATGCGTGCAAACATCTCATCTTGACCCAGTGTCTCTCGTCGACTCTGCGTCAGATGCTCGATCAGAATCTCCCTCTCGATCGTCCTGATCGTCACCACAAACTCTTGGAGCGTAGGAGGAAATAGCTTGATTACCCTCTGTCTCAACTCCATGGGTAACCCTCTCCAAAACAGCTCACAACAGTTTGCTTCAGTGAGGTTGGGCAACGGACATCTTCTCCTAATGGTCTCCTCAAATCGTGCTACGTAAGACATCACCGTCTCACCAGACAGCATGACCATCCTCTCAGTCTGGAGAATGTAGTCCCTAACCTCATCAAATCCGGGATACGCGGGTGTATCAGCCTCTCGTCTCTCTGGAGGTGTCGGATCCCTAGGCGGAAACTGATCAGCCAATCGCTGACATAACTCAGCCCAACTGAATCCTAATAAAATCTCCTGGTCGCAATACTGTCAAAATACTCGAGCATCTCCCTGAAACATACTGACGGCCAGTTGAATCCACATATCTCGATTGATGTCGCACATCACCATAATCCTCTCTATGGCATGGAGCCAGTCCTTTGCCTCCATCGACTGTCGTCCACCATCAAACATAGGGGGACTGCTAGCTCGAAACGCCTGTACTGCCCGAGCCGAAAGTCTCACTCCAATATGTTGGCGTCCACCAACAACTGGAATGTCCACTACTATCGGTGGATGAACTATCGATCGTGGCTGTACAACATCTACTGGCACTGGCGCTGGTGTGGGTACTGGTACTGGAGGTCTCTCGGGCACCGGGGGTCTAATTACCGGTCGTTGGGACATAGACAGCCTCACAATAGACCTCGTCCATACCCGTAATACTCCTCTCGGTCGTGGTAGCGGTGGTCTCACATATGGAGGTCTGGTCATCTTGCTACCTATAAGATAATTATTTTCACATAAGAAAATAATTAACTAAACTTAAGTAAACTACTTACTTGGATAGCGGTGCAGGATGCGCGAAGTGTCAAATCAGGATATGGTCACACTGCTCTGATATACCAACTGTGACTGCAGTTGGTAATCCAAACTAGATCCATCGTAATTCCGCTCTAATACCAACTGTGACGGCAGTTGGTATTATAAACTAGACAAATCTCAAACTTGGCTCTAATACCAACTGTGGCAGCGGTTGGTATTATAAACTAAACCAATCGCAAATCTTGCTCTGATACCAACTGTGGCGGCCTGCCCCTCGTAGAGATCATACAATACTATTACAGTTGAGCTTTATCGCTAACTGCGATAGATTGTACTCTCATGGGTCGCCGGCTTATCTCTCTTTCTTTTTAAATCATGACGTTTTTGGGAAATTTTTTTTTCTTTAAACATCATGTAAAACAATTCCCACTATTTACTTTGTTGACAAGTACAAAGTAATTTACATATTACAGTACTTTCGTAAATATATAATATTACAAAAGACTGTTTCTTTTTTTTTCTTCCCTTTTTATCGCTCAGCGGAAAGACTCTGGTAGGACCATATCTCTCGTCCAGTTATCCCATTTGACACGCGCCATCCCGTCCGCATCCAGTCAAACAAGCTACTGAGCTGGTCGCTTACCTGCAACATTAGCAAAAATGGTGAGTTACAGGCTCAGTAAGTTCAAACATGCAAGAAATAAAATTTCTATGAATAGTACTATTCACCATGAATAGTACTTTGACACTATTCATACGTGAATAGTAACTTTGACCACTACTCATACGTGAATAGTAAGGTTGACCACAACACAGTGTCACAACAGTACATCTACCGCGATGTTAGTACTCTTACTAAACTGTCTTATGCTCAATTATGGCATAGTTTCAGTTTTAGGTAATTATCTTGCTTATGTTCTGGTTTTAAGCTCAGGTTGGCAGTACCATTTAAGTGCGCATGACTGGGAGCGGTACATTAGTGCTGACCTCCACAGCCTTAATCTCATAGCCCCGAAGGCAAAATAGCACATGACTGGGAGCGGTACATCAGTGCTGACCTCCACAGCCTTAATCTCATAGCCCCGAAGGCAAAAGTACCTCCCTGTACAGAAGGCTGGTACGCCAGAAAGTGGTTTCATTACCGACTTTTTAAATTTCTAACCCGGTGACTTCACATTGTCCCGTGGTTAGGAATGGTTCACATTTTGATTTTTTTAGGTGAGTGAGTTTCATTAACCTCGCTCTAGTCCCCGAAGCACAATTAACAATGTGTCCATTCTCAATAGTGCCCGTAGCACATTACGTCTCTCTCTCTCTACTCTATAATAGTGCCCGTAGCACATATGTACCTAACTTATAGTTAGTACATCAAAGTTAGCAACAATAATGCTATATGTTGCAGACAGGTAAATGTCTGAACTTACCTTATCAGTCTCTTCTATTTTTCTCTCGTGGATCTTTGATCGCCCTCCTTGTAGGTCGATGTTTGGATCCTACAGACAAAACTTTGTCTGTTAATTTCATTTCCATTTATAGCTTTTATTTTTCATTTAAAAGCTTAAATAAAACCTATTTATAACTTTTTAGGCTTTATTTATCATTTTCCACATTTTTCTCAACTTTTACAAAATTACGATTTTACCCCTGTATTTTGGCAAAATTACGATTTTGCCCCTATACTTTGGCAAAATTACAATTTTGCCCCTGACGCAAAATTTTCCCTATCCAGACTGCATTTTTGGCTCTCAAGAACTTTTCTGACTCTTTTCTAATCATTACTGGGTTCATTTCTATTTTATTTCCACTTTTCACTTTCCCGACCCTCGGGAAGCACTATTCCAACCCCTACGTCGGTTTAGCGATTTTTTATCGTTTCGGAGTCTCAAATGGACGTTTTACTAGTATTTAAAACGTTCATCTAGACATTCCCGACCTAGGTCTCCGAGGTTCGGATTTTCTGCTCCCGACTCGGACCTTTATTTCATTTCCAAAAACACCCCCCTCTCGGGGTCGGTTTTTTTTTTTTTTTTTCAATTTCACTCGCGTTTTAAATTTTTAAGGGGACGGGTTACTATTCCTGAACCACCCCTTAGGTTTTCCTTATTCAATTCTCCGTTAGGGACTCGGGTTTCCGACCTGACCCAAAACTTTTATTTTTTTTTTATTCCCATTTTACCCCGAATGCTGTTTTTGAAATTTCGACAGCATTTCGTCGTAATTTTAAGGCTTCCGGCGTTAGGTACGCCTCGAACCATATGTACCTGCCACGTACTATACCACAAGCTTATTTTATGTAAAAGTTTTCCAAACTTTTACATAAAAACTCACAAAATTCCAATTTCACATTTTCAACCACATTACAAAATTTTTTCACAATTTTGTCCATAGTTTGGTTTCGGTTTTCACAACCAAACCGAACCAAACTTCTCAAATTTTTCAACCACTTTTTAGGCTATTCAATGTCATGTTTTTAACACATTTTTAAGCCCATTTTCAATGCATTTTCAACCAAATTCTTAGGGTTTTTATCCTTATATAACCCACGGCCATCTTTAGAAAACACATGCCAAATATTTTTGTTTCATTCTTTCAATCACAATTCTTTATTTACATTGTAAAATGCATGACTTCAATCAATCAAACATCACATAAAACCATGCAAATTTTTCCGCCAACCCTTGTTAACCCCACGGCCACATTAGGTAATTCACACCAACAATTTTTTTTCAAGCTTTTCACAATGCAATTCAAGCTTTATTCTTCACAAAATTTAACTTGGAAGCAAGTTAACAATTAAACCACAAAATTTTCTCATTGTTTACTTAAGGTAACCCACGGATTTACCCTTGAAAAACCAACAAAATTTCGGTTTTTCTTTAAACCAATTGCATGGTTTTCTTCCTTATTACACCCTTAACAAAACCCAAGCATCAAACCATGGAAAAACAACGAAAAATTTTCCATCTTTTTCCCACTATTCACCCACGGTTTTCTTGAAGAAAAACCATGAAAAAGTTAAGTGCAAAGGGAGTTACCTTAGTCAATTGCTTCCTTTGCCTTCAAGGAATGCTTTGGCACACTTTTTGTGAAGAAAAACTGAAGAGATATCTTGGTTTCTCTTTGGGTTGCTCACGTACACCATGGAAGAACACTTAGCATTTTTTTCTCTTGGTTTTTGGCATGAAAATGTGTCTCGGCCTCTTTGTCACTAAAGTTGCCGACTTAAGCAACCAAAAGCCAATTAATTTGGCCATTAACCAACAAGAATTAAACATCTTTCAACACCATTTCTTTCCATAATTTTCAAAAATTAAAAATGGTGAATTTTGGCCAAATCTTGGCCTTTAGATCAAAAAGTAAATGGATCATGGCCATTAATGCTACCAACCACCATTTTCTTTCCATTTAATAAATGGATTTATGATGTCATAAATGCTAAAGCAAAAGTTGACTTTGACTTTCACTATTCACATTAATTCGACTACTTTTTGACCGATACCGGTCGAGTCGAAATTTTCCTGAAATCGTTCCGGCGTGTTCCTGAGGTCTCCTGTGCAGTCGGATCAATTTAAATTGCTTCCGTTTGATCAAAATTAATCCCGGAAGTTTTCCGTCTTTTATTGTCCCGGTTAGGGTTTTCAATGTCGGTTTTGACACCGTTTCACCCGTTTCAACTCAGTGAATTTTTCCAACACTGAATTTTTACTCGTCAGTATTGTTAGAACATTTTAATATATTCTGAACAATATAAATACATTTATTTCACTCTTTAAATAGTACAAATTGTTATATACATACATTTGTACATTTTCATCCGAGAATTGCCTGAATTTCCCGGTTGTCACAGTGACAACCGAGGAATTTTACTGTTCTCAAAAAATATGTACAATGTATGTATACAATGAATTTTGTGTGTAAAATTGTAAAATGTATGATTTAATAATATTTAGAACACAATAAACTATTGTAATAAGGGCAAAGGACTTGCAATCAGGAATAGAAAATTTAACCAAACTGAAATTAGACAAATGATGCCCTTTTCGGTATCAAAAACCCTAGAAATATACTATAATTCACTAAAAGATGAAAGACTTACGGCATGAATTTTTAGTCAAACCAGAGTGAATTAAGGAAAACCATTCGCATGGACAGCCTCAGAAACTCGTCTACGTGATTTCGGTATGATGCCATTTGGTTTGACTTTTGGTCAAAGTTTGACCAAAATATATATATGGAGTCAATGTTTGGGTGTGTGACACTCAATAGATGCAAGGATACATAAAAAATCCAAGGGCTGCGGTTTAATGGCACTTTGATCTAATGGCCATAATGCAAAGTCAACCCAAAAAGGTCAAAGATCAACCCTAGAACAAATTCAAGAAAATTATAGGGGGCTAGGTGGCAGATTTTGGATGGCAAATTCAGAAAGAAAAAAAATAAGCAAAAAATTTAATAATTGAAAAGAAGCCCTCAAAAAGTTACCAAAAAGCCCTTCAAAATTTGCTAATTTGCCAAGTTTCCATTGCAACTTGGTCCCTCAAATTTTAGCCATAAAACCCACGGTTTCCAGCCATGAAAACAGAAACCATTCAGCCAAAGTTTCAGCCATTTCTGTCCCTGCCCAGCTGTGAGCTCCGCCCCCAAAACCAGCCAAATTTCATCAAGTTTCCTTTACCAAAAAGTGTTCAAATTTCATCCCAAGTTTAAGAGAAGCAACGTAGCAAGGTAAGCTTCAAGTTTACAAGCTTTTCTCCCCATTTCTTTACTGCAAAACCATGGGAATGTAGAGTTGTTTTGAGGTGAAATTTTGATATTGGTTTTGTTGGTTTTTGGCTTTAAAAAGTGTTAATCGCCTAAGGTTAGAACAAGAAATGACTTAGAGCATGAAAACCAAGTTTAATGCACATTTTGTTCACAAAATCCATGGGTAGTTTGGTGAATTTGGAGATAACATTTCAGTTTTATTTAGTTGGTTTTTGGTATTGAAAATCATGTGGTACTACGATGAAAACAAGGCATTAAATAGAGTGTGAAAAACACAAAGTGTGTGCATGGTTTCTCAATGAAGATCATGTATCAAGAAGTTGAAAATTTCAGTTTTGTTTTGGTGGATTTTGTGTTGAAAAGATATGGAGTTATGTAAGTAAAATAAAGAAAGCAATAAAATTGGAAAAACACAAACTTTTGTGCTTATTTCCTTATGAAAATCTGTGGGGCATGATGTGAAATGTGAGCCCTTGTGTTGAGAGTTTTTGATTGAAAATGTGATGTTAACATGTATAGGAAGCAAGAAAAGAAATGAAATGGAAAAACAAAATTTTGTGCATCATTTTCCAAGGAAAATCTGTAAGATAAGGGTTTAAATGAAAATTTTTCTATGTTTAGGGTGGTTTGTTGAATCCTAAATTTGTATTGGTATTTTAATGAAATAAGGAGGAAATTAGGAGCAAGAAAAATTAAATCTTGGTACTTATTTACCAACAAAATCCTAGGCTAGGGTTTTGGTGGAAAATGGAAAATTTTGTGAGGAAATGTGGATGTGTAATGTAGATAAAAACCGAGGGTGGAAATAGGTAAAAACGACTAAGATTATAAATGTATTTCTATGTAAAAAGTTTATAATTTTACATAAAAATTAAGCCTTTGGTTCAGTAATTGGCAGGTACTATGGTTTGGAGGCGTTACCTAAACGTTGGGAACCTAAAAATTAAGCAAAAACGCTGCTGAAAATTTTACAGCGCCCCGAGGGGTATTTTAGGAAATGAGGAGTAAAATAGGGTTGGGATTTGAAAACCCAAGCCCCTCGGTGACCTAAGCTTGAGGAAGGGCAATGGACGATTTCAAAAATAGTGAAATGTCCATTTGAGGTCCCGAAAAGTTAGAAAAACGAAAAACGACCTTGAGGGTCGGAATATTACTACCCGAGGTTGGGTGAATAGTAACCCAAACATTTCGGCAAGAAATGCCAAGAAAGCTCGGTAAGGCATAAGAAACATTATTTTATGATTTTTGGGATTAGAAAACCTTGTTAAAACATCAAAATGAAAATTTTACGGTCTAAAGTCTCGTCAGGGGTAAAATGGTCATTTTGACCAAAAATTTCCAAAATGCTAGAAAAAGATAGTTAGGACCTTAGAATGATTTAATTTAAGTTTCTAAAGGCCAAAATAGAGCTGTAAGTTAGAAAAACAGGGAAAAACCCCACTAGGGACGAAATGGTCATTTTGTCAAAAGTTAGGGACAAAATGGTTATTTTGTCAAAAAGTTAGAAAAAAGAATATTAAGGCCCGGAATGGCATCCTAAGGCCTTAATTAAGGTTTTAATGATCATATTCAAGTTTTTAAATAGTACACGGGCGTGTACTTGGGCAACATGGGTGTGTAATAAAATATTCACCAATCCGAGAGGTACACGATCATGTAATAAATACAAAAATGAAATATTTAACCCCTAAACATATTGTTAGGGATCTAGAATAAGAAATTTTATATTTTTATAATATTTTTTAAACATAAAATGAATAGTAAAAATAACCATAATTTGTTTCAGTTATAGGGACCCAACTAAAAGGCGACGCAAGAACGTCAGTTGACTCAAGCAAGGAAACGCTAGCAAGATATCTGTAAGTTCAGACATTTATTTATCTACAACATGAATTTACGAAATATGTTTATATGTTATGTATGATATGTACAGTATGTATCAATGTGCTATATGCACATTAACATGTAAAATAAAATACACATAAACAAATAATGAAATATAAAGGGTTCCAGACCCAGAAGGCAACGATCATGCCACCGGTTAGGAACCATATGAAAGTCAGTAATGAGACCACTTTGGCGTACCAGCCTCCCACATGAAAGTCATGTAGACTGTAGAGGATTGGCCAGTGGGTTGCTCCTCAGAGTCATTCTCAGTCATGCGCGCACTATGGTATGACCAATCATAGGACCCAAAACCAAAAGCTAATGCAAGATAAAGATCTAAGACTTAAACTTTGCCATAATTGAGCATAATTAAGTTTGACATGTACTAACAGTTTGTTTAAGTTTTAAGAGATGATTTATGATCTACGTTATATGTTTTTATGTTTGAACTTACTGAGCCTGTCGCTCACAAGTTTATTCATATTGCAGGTAAGAAACTTGTACATCA
Organism: Antiaris toxicaria; assembly: GCA_035233585.1. Taxonomy (NCBI): domain Eukaryota; kingdom Viridiplantae; phylum Streptophyta; class Magnoliopsida; order Rosales; family Moraceae; genus Antiaris; species Antiaris toxicaria. The sequence continues at coordinate 27,113,527 of CP141154.1, forward strand.
GTAGATATGAATGGATTAAGAGTGGGATCCGCATTTGCCACCAGGGCTGGGCGAGGGAAATGGTCCTACTAACAATTTCTGTTGAGTAAGTCAGTAAGGAGTTTTGAAACAATGTATCATGATGTAAATTAAGTACCATGATGTAAAAAGTTTATAATAGTATATATTTTACCATGTTCAATTTTCAAGATCAGTTTTAAAAAAAATCCTCGATTTTCACGATAAAATCAAAGTTTAAAATATGAATGGTAAATAACAAAAGCAAGTTACAAGTAAATTGCCAGTGACCCAATGAGGTGACAATCTATTATAGTTGGCTCCAAAACTCGACTGTGCTAGTACTGTTAGCCTCCATGATGGGCGGGTCACCACAGTAAGTAAACATACTCTTAAATTAAATTCAAATTTTTGGTCAAAATTTATATCTTTTTATAGGTTATACCTTTTACAGCAACCTTTGATGAAAATTAGGAAATCACCATTGCTAATACAAAATATTCTTTTCTTTTACTTGAAGACAAGCAAAATCTTAAGTTTTGTAGTGTGATAACTCTATAAAATAGAGTTATTTTATCACTTTTTCATACACAAAAATTAGCTTATGCTTGAAAAATTTATTTATTTTTGATTTATTTTTGTTTTGTTTACCTTAATTTAGATTTTTTATAAATTTTGTGAGATTTTTATTTAATTTTGCTTTATTTTAGTAATAATATATTAAATTAGCTTATAATTAAATATTTTTAATGAGTTTATCTATAGCATTATTTTAAAAATGTCTAATTTCAGCACTTTATTTGTCTGCAGTATCAAATAATGATTAAAAAAAAATCATGTGTTAAAAGTGTTAGGAAATGCCCTAAGCATGAAAGACATTTTGATACATTTCATTTATTTTGAACTGGATAATAAAATTATATTCAGAGGTTATTCATTACATTGCTATTTGTCCTATTTACATGTTAAAGTAAATGTAAGTAAATATAGCTCACTGACTGCTTGTATTAAACTGTTTGAATGTTGCATATAATGGACTTTTATATGCGAGAAGATAATGTTCTAAAGCAAGCAGTCTAAATTATAGTCCGTAGTCTATGGGGTTAGACCGAGCATCTAACTCATATTAAGACTACTATGTTGTCTAAAGCCATGGTGGGAACCATTTGTCTTGACTGTCTGGAGAATAGACTCCCGAGTAGAGACATAGATATATTATTTGGTGGTGATTATTGGACCGAGACTAAAGCATGATTGATCAGCGTAGTCCGCTATGAATGGATCAATCCGCTTTTGACGTTCATTATGTAATAACCTTAATCCTGAGTAGATGAACTACTTCATGTATATAACTTGTGTACTTTGATGTTCCAATGGCTAAAGCGTCTCAGAGGTGGTAAGCTTATAGACCAGTTCAATGGGTATATGACTTATATACGATGAAGAGTTTGTTTACAGATATTGGAATCATAGCTCTAATAAGGAGTTAAGGGTGTCCTCTTAAAGGCATTATACTGAATGTGAAAATGTACAAGGCCTTGGGCCATCTGCTAGACGGATGATTTCTTATTCACAAATGGTGAATAATCATTTTCTTATTTGATAGTATAATGGAACTTTAAGATAGCTTGATCAATAGGTTGAATGGACTTTGACCTAAGGTTGATCATGGATATCATATGAAGGTTTTGTATACATGACAAGGTCATTGTACAATAGCTTGTCATGGGCTTTCATAATACAATATATAATTAGGAGTTCAGTTTCAAGTTTATAGTGGTGCGACTCTGAAATTAGTAATCATATGATTGAGTTGGTCGGTACAGAGCAATGATCATATGGATTTACGGGAGGTCGATTATATATGTCCAAGTGGTCCCTCTACTAGCTCCACATAATTCCTTAACGGATGATAAATTGATCGAGGTATACTTGTAGGCTGGTTCTCTTGCATAGATATAGGGAGTGTACACATAGGATAAGGATGGAAGACAATATTCTCTCATGTTGAATTCAAATTTTGTTTTAGATAACAGATTACATAATTATTTGAATTCCAAATAAAGTTGCCATGATTTTATTTGATTTTAAATTGGAGTTGTGCAAAATTATCCACGAGCACAAAATTTGAAATACAAGTTTTTTGTGGAGTTTGAAATTTGAAATTTGAAATTTTAAATTTAAATTTTAAATTTTAAATTTGAATTTGAAATTTAAATTTTAAATTTTAAATTGATATTTGAATTTGAAATTTAAATTTGAAGTTTGAATTTTGAAATTTGAACTTTAAAATTTAAATTCAAATTTTGAATCACAAATCCAAGTGGTAACCAATTTTTGTGGATAAATCCACTTAAAGAATTCAGTTTTCTTATGGATAAGAGAGAGGAAGATCTTGTTTGAATCCTACTTGAATTTTGAATCCTAAACTGTCCTAATTTGGCCGAGTTTGTTGAAATGAAATCTCTCCTTGGTAAATTCAATTTTTATAGATAGGATGAAGGAGAATTCAAATCACAATCCTATTTGAATTTAGAATCTCTCTATCACAATGTGTGGTCGAAATCTCTATGGATAAACCTAAGGGAATTCGGATTTTTTATGGATAAGGGTGAGATGAAATTCAAGTTAGAAAATCCTATTTGAATTTTGATTCTCCTCACACTTGGATGGCCGAATCTGGCTATGTTTCTTGGCTTAGGGGAAATTCGGTTTTAGTGGATAAACGAGGAGATAAAATTCAAGTTAAAATCCTATTTGAATTTTGAATACAAAATCTTGCTAGGGTGGCCGAATCTTCCTATTTTTTTTTCCTATAGTGAATTCAGATTTTGTGTGGAAGAAGGGGAGAAAATCTTCTCTTGATCCAATTCAAATTCAAGGGATTACCTTATGCAAGTCTATAAATAGGGGTCCTATCACTCCAATTCTCTCAGACCACTGACTCTCAGGTGAACAGGCTTATTATTGCACAACTCACAATGACAATAAGTTCTTTAGAGATCTGGGTGGTCGGAAGGGGACTAGCAGTACTAGTATACCGATCGAAGATCTGAGTACCCATACACTTTACCATCCGAGTATTGGAGAATAGTAGAGAATGATAGTTGGTTGAAGCCCTTCGGTCATTCTTCTCCTGCATCCTTTAGCGTCCTCTAAAGGTATAAAGTTATTATTGTTAATTTATTGTATATGACATCATGAGATATTTAACGATCTTGAAAAATTTTTGTAACTTCACTATGTAATTTTATCGATTTTTACCTACAAATGGTATCAAAGCCATCTTGTGATTATATCATGTACGTAAACTAGACAATAGTTTAGTCTTTTTTTATGTATGGATTTGATATTTAGAGAGTAGCATTCTAGGATTCTTTTATGTTGTTATCATATATTATGTATGTAGTATGTGGTTATTTTAATTTTTTGAATTATTATAAGCATGCTTAATTTTACCGATTATGATTCTTTAGAATTTAGAAAAATTGTATTTAGGAATTTTTATGTAACCATGGGAGCGGTCTATAATCATCGTAATTTTCTCATGGATTTTATTTTTTAGTCTCTTATAATTTTTATGATTAGAATTCTGTACACCGAAAATAGTATAGGAATTTTTATGTAATTATTCTTGGAGGAGATTGAAGACCATAATTTATTTTTCTGAAAAGTTAACTTTAATTTGAAGATTGAAATTTTGTTTGGGTGGAAAATTCCAATTTAATTAGGATTCAAATTAATTTTTGGAAATCCTAATGAGTAAATTGGAATATGACATGAAAATCAAGGACCGACCCCTCGGGACGAGCCACCGGCCTTGGTGGGGCTACAACCCTTGCCCTCGGGCAGGATGGGACCGCGATAACCCCTCTCCAGGGCTAGACCATCCATGGCCACAGCTATGCCTGTAGCCAGGTGTGGTCGTGGTCCCCCAAGGGCTACTGAGGCCCCAAGGCTGCAGCCTATGGTTGCAAGCGAAGCTTGTATGTAGCCTGGTGGGCTGCTGTGGCCCCCCAGGTGTGCAGCCCATGGCTACAGGTGCTGCCTGTAGCCTAGCGGGTTGCTGCAACCCCCCAAGGCGTGCAGGGCTGCACCTGGCCTGGGCTAAGCTACTAACCCCCAGGGGCTGGGGGCTGCCCAAGGCAGTTACGGGCCTCCGGACCGAAAAATGAAAATTTTCAATTTTTGAATTTGAGATTTAATTTTAAATCATGTTTAAAAATATGTAATTGAAAATTTAAAATTTTTGAAAATATATATTATTACACATGAAATTTAAATTGTTCAAAATTTGAATTTGAAATTTAAATTTAAATTTGAAATTCAAATTTGAAATTTAAATTTAAATTTTTGAAATTTAAATTCTAAATAATTCTTGGGATGAGAAATAAATGGAGAGGCTACATGAAGATGGATACAAGAAGATAGAGCAAAATTCAAGACCCGAAGAATGCTTTGGATGGAATTTTATAATTTTAAATTTTTTCTTTATTTTAGGATGGGACCATAACTTGGTTATTTAAATTTTTCCATCATTTGTTTTTTCTATGATATGTCATGGATGGATGAATATGTATTGATGGATGATTTGGATGCTTATTTGATAATATATCATATAAGATAGGTGAATGTCGCTCAAACTATATTGATCGTACATATTTTACCAAAACTTACATGTTTTTCAAAATATTGAGTAGAAGAGGGTTTCAAACAAAACCCACGACCTCCATTGTTGATCCATATGTGAAAGCATGGTAACACCTTACGTCAGTTCCACCCTGACCACACCCCTCGGTAGGTGTTTACCACCATCGGTATACTAGGTTGGATCTCTTATATGGAAAACGTGTTCGGGCATGATTCTATTCATGGCCACCCCTTGGTGTCTTGGTAGGACATGGATCGAACTCCGTAAACAATGGTTATACATTCAAGACTTGTTTAGTTATTAACCTTCCCTAAAAGCTCTGTTAACTAAACTGGTGGTCAAAATAAGCAATTATTAATATATGTCTTAATCTTGGAGGATTTAAGGCAACATATATTAATTGGATGGGGTCCATATTTTGGCTATTTGTCCCATAACCACTCCTCGATGGTTTGGAGCAATAGGTGCTGAGAATTACCAATGCAATGCTATATGTTTTTCAAGTTTCATGTAGGAACATACGTGTATGTTTTATTTGCTAAATTCTCTCAATATTTGCTTGGGTTTTGTAATGATATTCTTGTATAATTTTATTTCATTTCAAAATGTCACCGACACCCTTCATTTCAATATTTACTGAAAATAAACTAAATGGCAACAATTATAAAGACTGGAAATGGAATCTGCTTATAGTTCTCAACTATGAGAGACACAAGTTCGTATTGGATGAATCATGCCCACCTGTGCCCAAACCTGACACATCACTTAATGAGACCCTGGTTGCTTATACTCATTGAAGAGAATCCAATGAGATAGCTAGGTGTTATATTCTTGCTAACATGATGAATGCTTTACAAAAGTAGCATGAGACTTATCAAGTTACTAGGGAGATCATAGAGAACTTGGAGGACATGTTTGGAGGCCAAGAAAAATTGGCTCGATAGTCTGCCATTACCAATATCATGAACTCTAGGCAGAAGGCAGGTACTCTGGTAAAAGACTACATGATCACTCTTATGGGATTCTTTACTGAGGCTACCGAAAACTGTGCTGAGTTAGACTACAACACCCAGATTGAGATGGTGTTTAAAACTTTGTCAAATGATTTTGTAGGGTTTAAGGCTGCATACAATCTGGTGAAAAGGGATTTAGGACTCGCCGAACTTATAAAGTAACTCTAAGCTTATGAGCGCATAATCAAGGATGGGTGTGGTCCAACCTAGGGGAGAGGCCAACTTGGCGGAATCTTCCAAACCCTATGGAAAAAAGGAAGAAGTCAAAGAAGAAACAAGCAGCTTCCAGTTCTTCTATTTCTCTTGTCTCAGATGGGAAGAAAAAGAAAAAGAATAAAAAGCCCAAGGACCATAAAAAGTCCAAGTGCTTCCATTGTGGGAAGGTATGTCACTTCAAGAAGGCTTGTTGGGAATTCCTAGCCACCAAGGGCAAGGAAGGTAAGGAACTTCTGTAGGAAAATAAATCGGTAAAAACGTATCAGAGTGGCGTAGCGGAATAATAAAAATTTTTAGATCGTTAAATATCTGATGATGCCATATACAATAAACCAACAACAATTAAAACTCATACCTCAAGGACACCAATCTGCAGGAGGAGAATGACCGTAGGGCTTCAACCAACTAGCCTTCTCTAGTATTCTCCAATTTCCGAATGGCTGAGTGTGTGGGCACTCTGAACCTCGATCAGTATGCTAGCACTGCTAGTCTTCTTCCGACCACCCAGATCTCTAAAGAACTTATTGTCACGGTGGGCTGTGCAACAATAGGCCTGCTCACCTGAGAGTCTGTGGTCTAAGAGAACTGGAGTGGCAGGATCTCTATTTATAGACCTGCATGAGGTGATTCTCTGAATTCGAATTGGATTAGGAGAAGATATTCTCCCTTATCCACAAGCACAAAATCTGAATTTTCCAAGGGGAAAATCCCAACAATAAATTCGGCCACTTTAGAATAAATCCAATCCAAATCTAAACAAGATTTTAATTAGAATTTTATCTCACTTTTCAACCAAAAAATCTGAAAATCCAAGGAGAAAATTGTTAGGAAATGCCCTAAGTATTAGAGACATTTTGATGTATTTATTTTGAACTGGATAATAAAATTATATATAGAGTTTATTCATTACATTGCTATCTGTCCTCGTTTTATTTACATGTTAAAGTAAATGTAAGCAAATATGGCTCCCTGACTGCTTGTGTTAAACTGTTAGAACGTTGCATGTAATGGACTTTTGTATGTGAGAAGACAATATTCTAAAGTAAGCAGTCTAAACTATGGTCTGTAGTCTATGGGGATAGACGGAGCATCTAACTCATGTTAAGACTATTATGTTGTCTAAAGCCTTGGAGGGGACGGTTTGTCTTGACTGTCTGGAGCTGGACTCCCAAGTAGAGACATAGATATATTGCTTGGTGGTGACATATTAGACCGGGACTAAAGCATAATTGATCTACGAAGTCCGCTTTGAGTGGATCGATCTGCTTTTGATGTTCATTGTGCAGTAACCTTAAATCCTGAGTAAAAGGACAGCTTCATGTATATGACTTGTGTACTTTGATATTCTAATGGCTAAAGCGTCTCAGAGGTAGTAAGCTTATAGACTGGGTCGTTGGGTGCATGACTTGTATACGATGAAGGGTTCGTTTACAGATATCAGAATCATAGCTCTAATGAGGAGTTAAGGGTATCCTCTTAAAGGTGTTATACTGAATGTGAAAATGGATAAGGCCTTGGGTCGTCTGCTGGGCGGATGACTTCTTATTCACATATGGTGAATAATGTAACGCCCCGTGCCCTCAGCGGCCCGGACCGTCACTGAAAACTATTACTTGCTTCTTTAGCTTTTACTTATACTTCCTCTTTAAACCCGATACTTAAACTTGCTGAATTTAATACTATAAATTTAGAGGGATTTTTTTTTTAATATACGCGTACGTATTTACTATTCACATACGTATATTATTAAAATGCGGAATTTGAAAAACATAAGGATTTCAAATATACATACACACTTATATACTTGTTTATCTGATTAATATTCACCAGATACTATTTAAATATACTATTCATACATATACTGTTTACTGTTCTAAAATACCAATTAATCTTTACTATTCAAAATACTGTTTAACTGTCACCGTTCAAAATACTATTTACTCATACTGTGCGGAAGAATACTCGCGGTGTATTCATAACCTCATCCTCACATCCACCTCCGCCGCCATCATCGTCCCTTGATGTTTACGCTATAGGATGCTTACCTACAGCATGAACACACTCCGTGAGCTTTACGCCCAGTAAGTACAACATGTTAACCGCAAAACATGTTTAAAACATAGCACATACGTAAAATCATAGGCATGACATATATCACTTAATAAATCACATACCATATAAGCATATCACATCTCAGCTTACATATCATGTCATCACATAACATGTCATAACAGTGAATATAAAACTTCACATACTTTATGCATGACAGAAGCATCGTGTACTGTATGCACTCTACTGAAAAAGAAAGCATAGCGAACTATAACTAATGCATGGTCCGGTTATGTTCATTTATGCTTCAAGCTTCTCTTTTCTTTTCTTGTCTATTTAGGGCCCATGTGTCAGTACCGTGTACGCGCAGACCAACGGTAACGCCCGAGGTTAACTAATGCCGAAGAGCCATCAACTGATGCTCAACTTTTGGCCTTAACTTTCTTTAACTGGAAACCCCTTCGACTGAAGGAGCCAGTACGACACACCTATTTATTTCCATCTTGTTTAACTGTTCTAGCCATACGCTTCTCTAAGCTGTCCCCAATCCTACGCGGTAGGGATCTATGGCTTCTATCTTGTTCTTTCATCAATCTACTCGATTGTGAAACTATATGCTCTTATGTATGCTGTGCAGCATCGTGTGCAAGATACATACTTAAAATACTAGAAAAGCATCATTTTAAATTCATTTTATCCATGCTGTAGGCGGAGTTGTACTTACCTGTCAGCAGATAGTTTATACTCTCGCCTTCGTCACAATACAGGTACCTCCCTGTAATCATAATGCATTTCGTTAACATTCACTCTTAGGTCACCGTGGTCATTAGTGACTAATAAAAATTCTCGTTATGTGGTACCGATCCTTATCGGTACTAATTGCCCTTCTTAAGAATTTGATTTTCTAATCATTGTTAATTAATTTATTTACCCAATAAATTAATTAACATCGCTCTTAGGTCACTCTATCGTTAGGAACTAATAAACTTATCGTTGTGTGGTACCGATGCCTATCGGTACCCAACTGCTCTACTTTGGGAAATTTGATATCTAATTTTTAATCGTGTTTGATTAATTTGTCTACTTGACAAATTAATCACTGTCTTTCACTATCCCATTCAGACTTGGTCCTTGACTGGCTAACCGACCAGTCAACTGACTGAATACCTCCCGTATAACCATTTAGTCTGTCGGGTTACCGTTACCGATGTAATCGCCCCAAATTTTATACTTAGATCACACCCGTCCCTCGGTGGTACTATTCTGACATAGGGGTCGTTTTCTTACATTACGAGATTTCTACTTGGGCGGTTTACTAATCTTTAAAACGTCCGTCCTTCTTTCCCGGACCTAGGTCATCGAGGGGGCTCGGGTTTCCATCCCGATCACATTTTCAGCCCTCGTTTCCTAAAATACCCCTTTGTGCCGTTTTAGAAATTTCGGCAGCATTTCCACTTAATTTTTGGGTTTCCGGCGTTTAGGAAACGCCTCAAAACCATCTAACCTATTCTAACCTGCCACGTACTAAACCAGAGGCCTAATTTTTACGTAAAAGCTCCGCTTTTTACGTAAAAATATTCACATTTCCTCACATTCTCTTTTTCGACATTTCATCTCTTTTTCTTACAATTCCTTAAGTCAGTAAACCATAATTCATACATAATTATTTCTAATAATAAATTGAGGAATCAAGGGATCAAAACCACTACCAAAATCGTTCCCGTCGGCGGTCGGACGAACCGTTCGGTCTCTACCGCACAATCTTTGAATCGACGTTCTCCACTTTTGAAACTCCGGTTTGCAAATCCGATGCCGCGGATGTGTCCGGAACGTCGAAAATAGGCCAACGGGCCATTCTTCAATTTTCGGCCTCCGGGTCGCCGTTGACCGGCGTTGACCGGCATTGACCACGGCAGCGATGGGAGTGGCGACCACCATCTTAAAGAGCTCGATGAGAGGAACCCATTGGTGGTGTCAATTTCACCAATCGAGGCTCCTATCACCGGAAATCGGCCCTCGAAAAGTCGGCGACGGTGGCGGTGTAGGATCTTCATTTTCCGGCGTTGTTGCCCAAAATTGATTTGGGGCTTTTGATCTACGTGTTATTCTGAGCATTTTGATACCGACCTTGCAACTCAACTCCGCCGGAATAGCTAGATTCAACGGCGACGATGGCGACGGCGACGGCGAACCTTGGGCGGCGCGATCCGGCGGCTGTTGACGTGAAATGAAGCCTGGGTTTTGTTCTACTCTTCACCACGAATCCATTGGGACCGGAATCGTGGCATTTGGACGTCGGACGGCGGAGATACGGCGGTTTGAAAAATTCGGCCACCGGCGGCTTTGGGCAGCGCGTGCGGCGTGCTCCGACGTCGGTTCGGTCGACTCGGCACACCGTTGGAATCAGCTCGTCGAGAGCTTTCCAATGGTGCCGGCGGTGTCGAAAACGGAGGTCAGATTCGATGGTCGGTCACTGTTCATCCTCGTGTGGTGTTGGGAGAGGAAATGGGATTTGGAAAAATTATGGGGGCTATTTTTCAATAGTCCCAAAAATTCGTCCTTTTATACTAATTTTTTGAAAAATTTTAAGATAGGCTATACTGACTAATTTGGGCGTGCTGAACCCAAATATATCAGTTTTATCTTCATCCGAGATCATCTCGACCAGTTTCCCGATACTGCATGGTTCCCGGTCAAAAATTACTTTTTGTGCTCAAATGACTAATTTGAGCATTCTGATTCCAAATATATCAGTTTTATATCAAGAAAAGGTCATCTTGACCAATTTCTTGATATTGTGGTTAGGCCTACACTATGTTGACACTGTGCACGCATAACGAGGCGTTTTCGCGTGAAATTTCAAACACAGTCTCTCTTGACTAATTTGGACGTGCTGATTTCAAATTTATCAGTTTTACGTCCATCTGAGGTCTTCTAGACCAGTTTTCAGGATCTATATGACCCCATCTCGAAAAACGTGTCAGGTGCCCGATTGACTAATTTGGGCGTCCTGAGTCTAAATATATCAGTTTCGGGGTGAGAAAAGGTCATCTTGACCCTCATCCCGATACTGCGTATCTTTTAAACAAAATCTACATTTTGTGCTCAATTGACCAGATTGAGCCTGTTGACTATTAATATATCAGTTTTATGTCAAATTAAGGCCGTCTTGGCCACTAACCTGACACTGCGTATCACACTGTTCACTAATCACTATTCACTATCTGACTGACTAATCTGAGCATTCTGACTCCGATTTTGTCAGTCTCTGGGCGAGAAGAGGTCATCTAGACCACTTTTCTCCATACTGTACATCTACTAGGGCAATTATCACTGCTGCGCTCAGATGACCAGTCTGAGCGTATTGATGACTAGCTCATCAGTTCTGTATCATGAAATGGTCGTCTAGACCGGTTTCTTGATATTGCGTGTCTCAACGCATACTCACATAATAGGTGGACCGATTTCACTGTCGGTTGCCCCTTTCACTGCATGAATAGTAATTAAACATTACTATTCCTGTTTAATTCATTCAACTGAAAAGCACACTGTGCTTATTAACTTAATTACATCATTACATAGTAATTAAGTTTCATGATTCATGAGAGTCATTACAGTGGCTCTCGGCTCATTACACAGCCTTCTACACGGACTCTTACACGTGCGTGTGCAACGCAACACGGGCGCGTACATTTCAGACACGGGCATGTACTAGTTGAGACTACTCAACACGGCCATGTCTTTGAAATACATTCATCTATCTGAGCGGTACACAGCCTCTTACACGATCATGTACTTAATCATGTTTCTTAAATTTGCTAAAGGACATTAAATTATGTCCATTTTATTCCTTTGTGACTTATTACATGGTAAGTAGGTGCCATGAAAATGGCGGTCATTACAGTTTCGGGGGGAGAAAAGGTCGTCTTGACCCTTATCCCGATACTGCGTATCTTTTAAACAAAATCTACATTTTGTGCTCACTTGACCAGATTGAACCTGCTGACTATTAATATGTCAATTTTATGCCAGATTAAGGCCGTCTTGGCTACTAACCTGACACTGCGTTTCTCACTATTCACTATTCACTGTTCACTTTTCACTATCTGACTGACTAATCTGAGCGTTCTGACTTTGATTTTGTCAGTCTATGGGCGAGAAGAGGTCATCTAGACCGCTTTTCTCGATACTGTACATCTATTAGGGCAATTATCACTGCTGCGCTCAGATGACCAGTCTGAACGTACTGATGACTAGCTCATCAATTCTGTATCATGAAATGGTCGTCTAGACCGGTTTCTCGATATTGCGTGTCTCAACGCATACTCACATAATAGGGTGGACTGATTTCACTGTCGGTTACCCCTTTCACTGCATGAATAGTAATTAAATGTTACTATTCCCATTTAATTCATTCAACTGAAAAGCACACTGTGTTTATTAACTTAATTACATCATTACATATTAATTAATTTTTATAATTCATGAGAGTCATTACAGTGGCTCTCGGCTCATTACACAGCGTTCTACACTGACTCTTACGCGTGCGTGTGCAACGCAACACGGGCGTGTACATTTTAGACACAGACATGTACTAGTTGAGACTACTCAACACGACCATGTCTTTGAAATACATTCATCTATCTGAGCGGTACACAGCCTCTTACACGATCGTGTACTTGACCGTGTTACACTACACGACTATGTACACTCACACGGCTATTAATAGATACACAGTCCGAATGGCACACGGTCACTCACATGGCTGTGTACCTGACCGTGTTACTTAAATTGTACTAAAAGACATTAAATTATGTCCATTTTAGTCCTTAATGACTTATTACATGGTAAGTAGGTGTCATGAAAAATGGCGGTCATTACAAATAATCATTTTCTTAATTCGGTAGTATAATGGAACTTTAAGATAGCCTGATCAGTAGGATTAAAGAGACTTTGGCCTAAGGCCGATCATGGATATCATATGAGGGTTCTGCATACATGACAAGGTCATTAGACATAGCTTGTTACAGGCTTACGTAATACGGTGTATAATTGGGAGTTCAGTTTCAGGTTTATAGTGGTGTGACTCTGAAATCAGTGATCATATGATTGAGTTGTTCGGTAAAGAATGATGATCATATGGATTTGCGGGAGCCCGATTATATATGTCCAATCAGTCCCTCTACCAGCTCCACATAATTCCTTAACGTTTGGCAAATTGATTTGTGTATGCTATTGGCTAGTTTATTATGCATGGATGGTGTTGACATAGGATTAGAATGGTAGACAAGATTCTCTCCGGTTGGATTCAGATTTTGTTTTGGATAATAGAGTACACAATTATTTGAACTCCAAATAAAGTTACCATGATTTTATTTGAGATTGGATTCGAGTTGTAGAAAATTATCCATGAGAACAAGAATTTGAAATACAACTGTTTTGTGGATTTTGAAATTTGAATTTGAAATTCGAATTTGAAATTTGAAATTTGAAATTTGAAATTCAAATTTTGAATCACAGTCTAAGTGGGATTCGAATTTGTTGTGGAAAATCCATAAGGAATGAAATTCGAATTTGAGTTGGATATGGAGAGGAAAATCTTGTTAGAATCCTACTTGAATTTTGAAGCTAAATCCTAACTAAAGTTGGACGAAAATTTTGAGGATTATCCTCAATGGATTTTCGGATTTCTTGTGGATAAGGTTCAAGGAAAAATTCAAGTTTCAATCCCAATTGAATTTGGATTCTCTCCTCCCAGATAATGGCCGAATTTTTGGAGTGAATCTCCTAGGAGATTTTCAGTTATTTTGGATAAGGATGAGATAAGATTCAAGCTTGAAAATCCTAGTAGAATTTTGATTCTCCTTTATCTAAAAGTGGCCGAATTTTTGAGGAGATTTTCTCCTTTGAATTTTCAGATTTTTTGGTTGAAAAAGGGAGATAAATTCTAGTTAAAATCTTGTTTAGATTTTGATTAGACTTATCCTAAAGTGGCCGAATTTATTGTTGGGATTTTCCCCTTGGAAAATTCGGATTTTGTGCTTGTGGATAAGGGAGAATATCTTCTCCTAATCCAATTCGAATTCAGAGAATCACCTCATGCAGGTCTATAAATAGAGGTCCTGCCACTCCAGTTCTCTTAGACCACAGACTCTCAGGTGAGCAGGCTTATTATTGCATAACTCACCGTGACAATAAGTTCTTTAGAGATCTGGGTGGTCGGAAGAAGACTAGCAGTGCTAGCATACCGATCGAGGTTCAGAGTGCCTACACACTCAGCCATTCGGGAATTGGAGAATAGTAGAGAAGGCTAGTTGGTTGAAGCCCTCCGGTCATTCTCCTCCTGCACATTGACGTCCTTGAGGTATGAGTTTTAATTGTTGTTGGTTTATTGTATATGGCATCATGAGATATTTAATGATCTGAAAATTTTTATTATTCCGCTACGCCACTCTGATACGTTTTTATCGATTTATTTTCCTACAAAAATCTCTACCAAAATTTCGGCCACTTTTAGATAAGGAAGAATCAAAATTCCATTAGGATTTTCAAGCTTGAATCTTATCTCATCCTTATCCAAAATAATCGAAAATCTCCTAAGAGATTTACTCCAAAAATTCGGCCATAATCTGGGAGGAGAGAATCTAAATTCAACTGGGATTGAAACTTGAATTTTTTTCTTGAACCTTATCCATAAAATCCAAAAATTCATTGAGGATTGTCCTCAAAATTTTCGTCCATATTTGGTTTGGATTTGGATTCAAAATTCAAATAGGATTCTAACAAGATTTTCCTCTCTATATCCAACTCAAATTCAAATTTCATTCTTTGTGGATTTACCACAACAAATTCGAATCCCACTTGGACTGTGATTCAAAATTTGAATTTCAATTTCAAATTTCAAATTTCAAATTTCGAATTTCGAATTTCAAATTCAAATTTCAAATTCGAATTTCAAATTTCAAATTTCAAAATTCAAATTTCAAAATCCACAAAACAGTTGTATTTCAAACTCTTGTTCTCATAGATAATTTTCTACAACTCGAATCCAATCTCAAATAAAATCATGGCAACTTTATTCGGAGTTTGAATAATTGTGTACTTTATTATCCAAAACAAAATCTGAATCCAACCGGAAAGAATCTTGTCTACCATCCTAATCCTATGTCAACACCATCCATGCATAATAAACTAGCCAATAGCATACACAGATCAATTTTGCCAAACGTTAAGGAATTATATGGAGCTAGTAGAGGGACTAATTGGACATATATAATCGGGCTCCCGCAAATCCATATGATCATCATTTTTTACCGAACAACTCAATCATATGATCACAAATTTCAGAGTCACACCATTATAAACCAGAAACTGAACTCCCAATTATATACCATATTACGTAAGCCTGTGACAAGCTATCATCCAATGACCTTGTCATGTATGCAGAACCCTCATATGATATCCATGATCAGCCTTAGGCCAAAGTCCGTTTAATCCTACTGATCAGGCTATCTTAAAGTTCCATTATACTACCAAATTAAGAAAATGATTATTCACCATATGTGAATAAGAAGTCATCTACCCAGCACACGACCCAAGGCCTTGTCCATTTTCACATTCAGTATAATGCCTTTAAGAGGATACCCTTAACTCCTCATTAGAGCTATGATTCCGATATCTGTAAACGTACCCTTCATCGTATACAAGTCATGCACCCAACGAACCGGTCTATAAGCTTACTACTTCTGAGACACTTTAGCCATTGGAACATCAAAGTATACAAGTCATATACATAAAGCTGTCCTTTTACTCAAGATTAAGGTTACTGCACAATGAACGTCAAAAGCAGATCGATCCACTCAAAACGGACTTCGTAGATCAATCACGCTTTAGTCCTGGTCTAATATGTCACCACCAAGCAACATATCTATGTCTCTACTTGGGAGTCCAGCTCCAGATAGTCAAGACAAACCGTCCCCTCCAAGGCTTTAGACAACATAATAGTCTTAACATGAGTTAGATGCCCAGTTTAACCCCATAGACTACAGACCATAGTTTAGATCGCTAACTTTAGAACATTGTCTTCTCGCATACAAAAGTCCATTGCATGCAACGTTCTAATAGTTTAACACAAGCAGTCAGAGAGCCATATTTGCTTACATTTACTTTAACATGTAAATAAAACGAGGACAGATAGCAATGTAATGAATAACCTCTATATATAATTTTATTATCCAGTTCAAAATAAATACATCAAAATATCTCTAATACTTAGGGCATTTCCTAACAACTTCATTATTTAGAAGCATGTTTGGTGGAAGAATTGAAAGACACTTGGGTCATTGATTCAGGTGCCACTAATCATGTTTATGTTTCTTTGCACAGGTTCATGGAAATGAGGAGTCTACATGATAGGAGCCTCTCGTTGCGGACTGGAGATGGTAGCTTGGTGGTGGCTGAGGTAGTGGGAGATATTTATCTTTATTTTGATGAATTTTGGTTTATATTATTAAAAGATTGTTTTTATGTTCCTAATTTTAAGAGGAACCTTATATCGGTAACTTATTTAATAAGAGATTCTTATTCAGTTTCTTTTACTAAAAGAGTTGATATTCGTAAAAATAAGTCTTTTATCTGTTCTGGATGGATGGATAGAAACCTATATTTGATCAAACCAAAGATGTACTACTGCTTGATACTGAATTAACAAATAACTCTAAAAGGTTGAATGTTTCTCATTCTAACAAGGCGTATCCTTGGCATTTAAGACTTGATCATGTTAATCAAGATAGGATTCAAAGATTAGTGAAAGATGGTGCTTTGGAATCTCTAAAGGAGGTACGTCTTCCTCAATGTGAGTCTTTTCTTGAGGTTAAGATGACTAAGAGGAACTCTTAAAAATTATGCACACCGACGTATGTGGCCCCATGAATGTCGTAGCATGAGGAGGGTTTGAGTATTATGTCTCCTTTATAGACGATTACTCGAGGTATGGATATGTATACCTGATGCATCACAAGAGTGAAACCTTTGATAAGTTCAAAGAGTATCATGCGAAAGTGGAAAGGCAATTGGGTAAATCCATAAAGACACTTTAATCTGATCGAGGTGGAGAATACCTCTCCGACAAATTTCTAAGACATCTTGTAGAGAATAGGATACTATCCTAATTGACTACACTTGGTACTCCATAACAAAATGGTATAGCTGAAAGGAGAAATAGGACCTAGTTGGATATGGTACGGTCTATAATGAGTTATTCAACGCTGTTGTTGTCATTCTGGGAATATGCATTACAAACGGCATGCTATATTCTGAATGAAGTTCCAAGTAAATCAATTTCTAGGACTCCGTATGAATTATGGTGTGGCAGGAAGCCCTTCCTTGGACATATAAGAATATGGAGCTGCCCGACACATGTACTGGATGAGGATGCAAAGAAGTTGGAACCAAGATCAAAATTGTGCATGTTTGTAAGGTATCCTAAGGGAACTAAGGGAGGTCTATTATGCAACCCGAAGGTATAAAAAGTCATTGTATCAACCCAAGCAACATTCTTAGGGGAAAGTCACATGAATGACTTTAAGCTTCGAAGCAAAGTGGTACTAGAAGAGTTATCAGGTGATAGAACTACTCCACAGATTTTGGCCTTGGACGCAAGTCTGAGTTCTAGTAAAAGACCTATAGATGATCAACAGTTTAGGGTGCTTCGTCGTAGTGGGAGGGTTTCAAGGAAACCTAATTTCTTTATGTATGATGCTGAGGTATACTAGGCCGAGGCTCAGGCTCATGAGCATGAAGATGATCTGCCACTTATGACGAATCTATAAATGATGTTGATTCTAAATCTTGGAAACAGGCCATGAACAATGAGATAAATTTTATGAAATCCAACTCTATTTGGGAACTTATGGATCTACCGGATAGGATAAAACCCATTGGATGCAAGTAGGTCTATAAATAAAAAAAGGATGTAGAAGGGAGAGTTAAAACTTTCAAGGCTAGACTTATGGCAAAGGGATGCACACAAAAAGCTGGAATCGATTATGATGAAACCTTTTTACCTGTTGCTATGCCAAAGTCTATCCATATTCTTCCATCTGTTACTGCAGCTCTCGATTACGAGATCTAGCAAATGGACGTCAAAATGACATTGTTGAATGGCCATCTTGAGGAAAGTATCTATATGATACAGCCCAAAAGGTTTGTGGTAAAAGGCCAAGAAAGAAACGTCTACAAGTTGCTTAGATCTATTTATGGATTAAAGTAAGCATCCCGCTCATGGAACCAAAGGTTTGATCAAGCGATCAAAACATTCAGTTTTGAGCAAAACATTGATGAACCCAGTATTTATAAACGTATTAAGGATAGAAAAGTGGTATTTCTGACACTCTATGTTAATGATATACTACTCATTAGGAATGATGTAGGGAATTTATCATCAGTCAAACTTTGGCTGCACCAACAATTTGACATGAAGGACTTGGGAGAAGCTAATTATGTTCTAGGCATTCGTCTGTTTAGAGATCGAAAGAACAAAATGATAGCATTATCCTAGGCTTCATATATAGACAAAATAATTGACAAGTATGCAACGTAAGAGGCAAATAAAGGTACACAACCTTCCATTGCTGGTCTGACTCTTTCATTGGATGACTATCCCAAGACATCGGAAGAAAGTGAGCATATGAGTAAGGTCCCTTATGTATCCGCTATGGGTAGCCTTATGTACGCTATGCTTTTCACTCATCCGAATATATGTTTTGTGGTAGGTATGGTGGTAAATATCAAGCGAATCCTGGAATCAAGCGTTGGCAAACAGTAAATTATATACTTAAGTATCTTAAGAGAATGAGGGATTATATGCTGGTGTATTATAGAGGGGACCTAACATCCGTAGGATACACAAACTCAGATTTCCAAACTTGCAAGGATTTGAGGAAGTCGACATCAGGATCAATATTCTTACTCAGAGGAGGCGCCATTGTGTGGAGGAGCGTGAAACAGGGTTGCACAGCTGACTCTACGATGGAGGCTGAGTATGTGGCTGCGGCTGAGGCATCTAAAGAAGTAGTTTGACTCCACAAGTTCTTTAGAGACCTTGAGGTCATTCTGAGTATTGACAAGCCTATCATACTCTATTGTGATAGTAGCGCGGCTATTACTAATATAAGAGAATATAGGCACCACAAGAGGACAAAGCACATAGATCGAAGGTACCATATAATTAGAGGGCACCTGGAGACGGGACTAGTGGATGTATGAAAGGTCGCGTCTGAAGACAACATTGCCGACCCCTTTACTAAGATTTTGATGGCTAAAAGCTTTAAGAGGCATGTTGAGACAATGGGGATGCAAAACATGACATATCTACTGACTTAGGGCAAGTGAGAGATTGTTAGGAAATGCCCTAAGTATGAAAGACATTTTGATGTATTTCATTTATTTTGAACTGGATAATAAAATTATATTTAGAGGTTATTCATTATATTATTGTTTGTCCTTATTCTATTTACATGTTAAAGTAAATGTAAGCAAATAATGCTCATTGACTGCTTGTGTTAAATTGTTAGAATGTTACATGTAATGGACTTTTGTATATGAGAAGACAATGTTCTAAAGTAAGTAATCTAAATTATGGTCCGTAGTCTATAGGGTTAGATCGAGCATCTAACTCATATTAAGACTACTATGTTGTCTAAAGTCATGGTGGGAACGGTTTGTCTTGACTGTCCAAAGCATAAACTCCTGAGTAAAGACATAGATATGTTGCTTAATGGTGACATATTGGACTGGCACTAAAGTGTGATTGATCCGCGTAGTCCACTATGAGTGGATCAATCTACTTTTGATGTTCATTATGCAATAACTTTAATCCTGAGTAGATGAACTACTTCACATATATTACTTGTATACTTTGATTTTCCAATGGCTAAAGTGTCTTAGAGGTAGTAAGCTTATAAACCGGTTCATTGGGTGCATGATTTGTATACGATAGAGGGTTTATTTATAGATATTAGAATCATAGCTCTAATAAGGAGTTAAGGGTATCCTCTTAAAGGCATTATACTAGATGTGAAAATGTACAAGGCCTTGGGTCGTCTGCTAAGCGGATGACTTCTTATTCACAAATGGTGAATAATCATTTTCTTATTTGGTAGTATAATAGAACTTTAAGATAGCTTAATCAGTAGGTTAAATGGACTTTGACCTAATGCTGATCATGGATATCATATGAGGGTTTTACATATATGACAAGGTCATTGGATAATAGCTTATCATAGGCTTTCGTAATAATGATATATAATTGGGAGTTCAGTTTCAAGTTTATAGTAGTGTGACTCTGAAATTAGTGATCATATAATTGAGTTAGTCAGTATAGAGTAATGATCATATGGATTTACGGGAGCCCGATTATATATGTCTAAGTGGTCCCTCTACTAGCTCCATACAATTCCTTAACGGAAGGCAAATTGATCAGGGCATACTTGTTGACTGGTTGTCTTGCATGGATATAGGTGATGTTTGAATTCGAATTTTGTTTTAGATAAGAGATTACAAAATTATTCGAATTCAAAATAAAGTTGCCATGATTTTATTTGATTTTGAATTAGAGTAGTGGAAAATTATCCATGAGGACAAAATTTGAAATACAAGTTTTTTGTGGAGTTTGAAATTTGAAATTTTTAATTTAAATTTTATATTTTATATTTGAATTCAAAATTTAAATTTGAAATTTGTATTTGAAGATTGAATTTTTTAAATTTGAACTCTGAAATTTGAAATTTGAATTCAAATTTTGAATCGCAAGTCCAAGTGGTAACCAAATTTTTGTGGATAAATCCACTTGAAGAATTCAGTTTTCTTATGGATAAGGGAGAAGAAGATCTTGTTTAAATCCTACTTGAATTTTGAATCCTAAACTCTCCTAATGTGGTCGAGTTTGTTGAAAGGAAATCTCCCCTTGATAAATTCAGTTTTTGTGGATAAGGATGAAGCAGAATTCAAATCACAATCCTATTTGAATTTTGAATCTCTCCCTCACAATGTGTGGCCGAAATCTCTATGGATAAGCCTAAGGGAATTCAGATTTTTTATGGATAAGGGTGAGATGAAATTTGAGTTAGAAAATCCTATTTGAATTTTGATTCTCCTCACACTTGGATGGTGGAATCTAGCCATGTTTCTTAGCTTAGGGGAAATTCGGTTTTAGTGGATAAACGAGGAGATAAAATTCTAGTTAAAATCCTATTTAAATTTTGAATACAAAATCTTGCTAGGGTGGCTGAATCCTCCCATGTTTTTGGCCTATAATGAATTCAAATTTTGTGTGGAAGAAGGGGAGAAAATCTTCTCTTGATCCAATTCAAATTCAAGGAATCACCTCATGCAAGTCTATAAATAGGAGTCCTACTACTCCAGGTTTCTTAGACCATAGGCTCTCAGGTGAGCAGGCTTATTATTACACAACTCACTGTAACAATAAGTTCTTTAGAGATCTGGGTAGTCGGGAGGAGACTAGCAGTGCTAGTATACCGATCGAGGATCCGAGTGCCCACACACTCTACCATCCGGGAATTGGAGAATAGTAAAAATGGCTAGTTGGTTGAAGTCCTTCAGTCATTCTTCTTCTGCATCCTTTGGCTTCCTCTAAAGGTATAAAGTTATTGTTGTTGATTTATTATATATGACATCACGAGATATTTAACGATCTTGAAAAATTTTTGTAATTTCACAATGCAATTTTATCGATTTTTACTTACAAAAAGTAGGTCCCACTAGACATTACTATTCATATCAGTAGTCCAACCCCTTGCTGGTCTTATTTTGATCCACTCATCGATACGAGTATTTTAAAAAATGAATCACTTAAATCGGAGCTCATATGAAGAAGATATGGTAGATTCTAACTTCGAATCAATAAAAAGACATATGGGACCATGCACAGTTATCTTTTTTAATTTTTAGTTTTATTTTTATTTTTATTTTTATTTTTTTATTATTTTATTCCTTCCTTGGTCTTCTTCCCTTTCTTTTTTTTATTCCTGTTGCCTTCTTTTCAGTGAAATTCGTCGGTGCCTTGTGTGGTCATGCGCTGAATGCCCATTATGCACAACTTTTGTTGTGCATGTGAGAAAACAGTGTAAATTTTTGGCTAATAAAAGGCAATGAGAACGAAGAAGAAAAGAGGCAAGCAAGCAATAGAGTAGGGGGCTTCGAGACTTAGGCCTCTACTGTAAAGCTCCACTTGGAGCATAGGTTACCTATGAATTTATCTTTTTTTTTAGTTTAAGTTGTAATTTTCGTATTAATAAAAGGAGGAGTTTTTGAAGGTTCTATTAGTACAAATATCAGTAACTTTTCTAAACTCTTTCCTTTTTGTCATTATATTTAATGTCTTGTTGTGTTATTTTATTTTTCTTTATGAATTAAATAAATTTTTGCTAGGAACTATGATGTAATCTAATTATGATGTTTTAATTAAATTAAGTATGTTGTTATGATTATCGTATTTGTTTATGTATTTATTCTCAAACTTAATGCTTTCAAGTTTTTAGCCAATTTTTGAATGATTTGAGAAATAAAATGAGGCTGAACGGAGATTTTTGTGACATAATACTAGAATAAATACCATAAAATCTGAGATAGAATAGATATATATCTATCTGTTTTTGTGTAATCATATTATTAACTATCATAGATTTATCAAAGAACACTTTTCGTAACTGAATTTGGATTCGTATTTTACTATTCACATGTATGATATTATTCACATGTATGCTACTATTTACGTATATGGTACTCTCACATGTACGGTACTATTCATCGTGAATTTTAATTTACTAATCTTTTATGTAAATTTAATTATAAAAATATAGAATTTATGTAGAACTTGAGAAAGAGTACATAAAACAAAAAAGATAGTAACCATCAATAAATGTGAACACAAAATCATAATAACATACTTATATAAAATTAAATTAGATTAATTATAGTGAAATCATAATTACTAACATTTGTGTGTTTGCTTGTGTATTATTAATTTATGTTTATTTATTTTTGTAATTTTATTTTATTTATTTAATTTTTCAATTATAATATTTTTCGATCGCTCAAATAAAATTAAAATTAACTAATTTTAGTACTTAATAACACTATCATTGTGAAAACGATAATTTACTCATCACTTTATTACTTGTTCATCACAAGTGCATAAATTGAACAAGTAATAAAGTGATAAGTAAAATATCATTCCCACGAGGATAGTATTATTAAGTACCAAACTTAATTAATTTTAATTTTATTTGAGTGATCAAAAAGTGTTTTAATTGAAAAATTAAATAAATTAAATTAAATTAAAAAAATAAATGAACAAAAATTGATAACACACAAGTAAACACACAAATGCTAGGATTATAATTTCACTGTAATTAATCAGATTTAATTTTATATAAATATACTATTATAATTTTGTGTTTATATTCACTGATGGTCAGCTATCCTTTTTACTTTATGTACTCTTTCTCAAGTTATACATTAATTTTACATTATTATAATTAAATTTACATAAAGGATTAGTAAATTAAAATTCACAATAAATAGTATCATACATGTAAATAGTACCATATATATAAATAATATCATATATGTGAATAGTACCGTATATGTAAACAGTACTATTTATGTGTATAATACTATTCAACAATTAAAGACATCACAAAAGTTAATAAAACTTCATTACAATCTTTTCACTATTATTGCATCTATATCCCTTTATACACCTTTACAGAAATCAAATACTTGTAGTAACTAAGGACATCACAAAAATTAATATAACATAGTATAAAAGTAAACATAATAAACAATAAAAAGTGTTTTCTATGTAATTAAAGCGAAAATATCCAGTGGCTCAAACTTTTGGCATTGTCAATAATGTATGACAAAGTCAGTTTCGCAAGCATTGCAAATGATTTATTAGTTGCCTGACAATATACTTCACTAGGGCAAAGAATCAGCGGCAATGAAATAAATCAGAGCCACGTTACTAACTACTGAATTTGTTACACATATTTTGCTATAGAATCATTGCATATTAAATGAGCATATTAAATGAGCGGAGTAAAATACGTGATTGTCCAACTGCCACCAAGTAAGCTAGGGTCTATACTTTTCAAAGCCCAAAAATAGCACGCCCCTACCCGCCACCCCCCACCTCCCCGTTCTTAGGAAATTCAGCCAAGAAAAAAAAAAAGCACACTGCAAGGCAAGTATAAAGACATAACCAGTGAAGCTAAAAACCAAGGGTCAACAATGGATTTTCTTTTTTCATTGCTACAAACTATTTTGTGGTGTAATTTAAAATGAATGCAATGTGTGTGCATGTATGTGTGTGTGCACAATACAACATTACATAGAAATATATTGTAAAGTAAGT
Organism: Antiaris toxicaria; assembly: GCA_035233585.1. Taxonomy (NCBI): domain Eukaryota; kingdom Viridiplantae; phylum Streptophyta; class Magnoliopsida; order Rosales; family Moraceae; genus Antiaris; species Antiaris toxicaria. The sequence continues at coordinate 27,137,888 of CP141154.1, forward strand.
CATGAAACAACTATAAAATATAGCATATGGTAATACTTGGTAGAAATTTCTTATACTGCTTTTTATCAAATATGGGAAAATAGTTACTAAAAGAAATAACAAAGAGAAAGACAGAGATAGGAAGATAGAAAGCGAGAAGCAGAGAAACAAATTTGATAGATTGGGTGTTAATATCCAATAAAGGCCCATGATGGCTCTCTTTCCCCCCACCTTAAAAATATGTGATTCAACAGGATAAAATGGCAAAGCAGATGTGCTAAACCTGGATAGACACCATTTTCTTAACCAAGTAGAACCACACTTGATTGAATAACATGGAAAAAAGCAACCCAATAAACTAACATCAATGGACTGGATAATACTTTGAAATTAAGTTAACAACAATATAGATACACAATTCAAAAAACAGAAGTGGGTTATTTATTAGTCAGCTTAAAATTAATCAGGCTTTCTCACGGTAATAGCTAGACAAATCACGCTTCAACTCAACGCATCAAAGAAAAAAAAAATATGCATTCATCACTGCCAACTTATTGATTAAACAAAAGGGGATGAGGTGAAAAGGGCATAATATAAAAGCAAGAAGACAGATCAACGAAAATAAATAACCGAAACACCAAAAATGTGGGCCATGCACAAAAACAATCGTAACCATGACCAGAGCGTCAGTTAACAATCAACATCAATAATTGGCAAAGCAACTTTTCACATTAAAAGGCCATCGTGTATAAGTGCGTAAAAGCAATATGATAACTTTATCACCAAACTTATAGAGACAGTATATGCACAGTATATAATATAAACATAGAACAAAAAAGTAACATCAATAGCATACAGATACGATATTTCACCGTGGGAAAACATGTGGACAAAAGCAAATACAAAAAGCATTTAATGGTATCTGAAGTCCGTTAAAATAAAGACAGCTTTGTAAGTATTGGCAGCCACAACCATAAGAAGGAAAGAGACAAAGACAGAGGAGTAATTGGACTTTCATAGAGACAGGAAGCAATGAATAAGCTCAATTAAAGAAGGAAAGATAATAACTAACATGCCATGGAATTGCTTTATATAATTAATAGCCATATTCATAAAGAAAAACAACAGCCTATATTAATGCAACAACACTCATATATAGACACGTAATTAGGCATGGATAACTCTAGATACAAAAGAAAAAAAATCAGCTCCACATTTCAGCAAAGCATGCCCTCTCTGTGTTTCACTCTCTCTCTCTCTGTTTTACACAATTTAATGAAGATTAGACAATAATTAAAAAAAGACCATAAATCAACATAGGCACAACCGCCCAAATCTCTATTAAGGCTAGATAATAATCAAAATCGAGATAGATGTTGCTTTAAATAATAAAGCAAATTAGTAAAAATGAACTTGTAATGATTGAGAAATTTTCATTCTTAGAAAATATGTAAACTGTATTTATATAATAATTTTAGTATTTAAAATATGAAATGTATGATTAAATGTTGTTTAGAACACAATAAAATGTTCTAACAATGTTAAAGGTAAGGAATTCGCTGATGGAAAATTTTACCAAACCGAAACAGAAGAAACGGTGCCCTTTAGGTATCAAAAAACTTAGAAGATGACCTATGGTAAATCAAATGTAGGAAAAGACGAAATACCGATGAAAATGATTTTTGATCAAACGAAAGTAAAATAAGGCAAACCGATCACACAAACGGCCTCAGAAACCCACATACATGATTTCGATAAGATCCTGTTTGGTTTGACTTTTGGTCAAACTTTGACAAACCAATTATATTATGATGTTATAAATACAAAATAATTTGTATGGAAAGAATTAGAAGATCAATGGCTTAGGTTTAAAGAGGTTTTGATCCAAGGGCTAAAAGTTTGCCAAAATTCCACCTTTTTCCTTTTTGTTTAAAAACAAAATTTTGGGAAATGTTTTCCTCGGGAATCCGGTGGTAGGTGGCTAAATGGGGGCTAATTTGGCTACCCATGATTGGTCCAAAACTGCAAGAATTTAGTTAATTAAGGAAAAAATATCAAACATTAATAACAAAGTGTAAAAATTTAATGAAAAAGTGGCAAAATTTTGTTTAAGTATAACCAGATAAAGGGGGACTATTTTCAGCTCTCACACATGGCCATCACCCTCCCAATACACAGCAGCCATAGCCAAGGAAAGAAAAAGAAAATACCAAACTCAACCAAGTGAAATTTTCAACGTTTTCGCACGGAAATCATGTTTTCGGTGCACACAATTGAGTTCTAGGGCAAAAACAAGGTAGATATCTCTTTCTTGAAACTTTTTCATGCATTTTTTGGGCTGTAAAACCGTGCCTTGCTGCTGCCAAATTTAGAAGAAAATTTGATTATTGTGAATGATGATTTAGTGGTTAATAGTAGGTTTTACGTGTTGATTTCGTTTACCGTTGAACTAGGGTAGAAATTAGCGATTAAACTCTTGAAAACATGGAATCTGGTGATGATTTTGGGGGGGTTGTAAAACCATGGATAATGGATGAGCAAGAGTTTAAGAAAATTTGATGTTACGATAATTAAAGTTACGGAAGTTAGGTTAACGAGATTAAATCACGAGGAATGCGAGAAAACGAAAAATGGTGTATGGAACCCTAGGGAAACCAAATTTGTGGCTTAGACTTTTCATGGAAAAACCGTGGGACTTATATGTGATGGAATAGAGATTTTGTGAAGAAAAAGTTATGTTTGACTTGTGGACAAAAATTGAGGATGAGAGTGGACAAAAATGGATCAAATTGTCAATAGAAACAATCAGGTTTTTATGGAAATTTTTACGTAAAAAGTTTGTATTTTTGCATAAAGATTTGGCCTCTTATTTAGTATGTGGCAAGTACAATGGTTTTGAGACGTTACCTAAAACGCTGAGAACCCAAAATTTAAGCTGAAACGCTGTCGAAATTTTTAGAACGACTCGAAGGATATTTTGGGAAACAAGGGGTAAAAATATGGTCGGGGTGAAAACCCGAGACCCCTCGATAAGTTAGGTTCGAGAAAAAAGGACAGACGTTTTAAAGATTAGTAAACATTCATTTGAAATCTCGAAACGTTAGAAAAAGAGGAAAAACGACCTAAGGTCAGAATAGTTCCACCCGAAGGTCGGGTGAAAAATAAATAGTGAAGTTGTAGCGATTAATGTTGCAAAAGCCTAATAAGGCCTCGAAAAGTTGATTTTATGATTTTTGAGCTTAGAAAACCCCATCAAAATGTTGAAGTGAAATGTTATAGCCCAAAGATCCATTAGGGGCAAAACGGTCATTTTGACCAAAAATTTTAGAAATATTAGAAAAGGACCGTTAGGGTCTTAGAATAGCTTAATTGAGATTCTAAAGGCCAAAATTAAGTTTTAAGTTAAAGAAAAGTAGATTTACAAAGAGGAATCACGCTAGGCATGAAATGATCATTTTGTCAAAAGTTAGAAAAAAAAGCGTTAAGGCTTGGAATAGTATCTTAAGGCCTTAATTAGGGTTTTAATGGCCAACAAGATTTAAGTATAAGAAAAGTAAGAAGAAAAGTAAGAAAATCCAGTTAGGGACAAATTGGTCAATTTGGCCAAAAATTTAAGAAATGGTCACTGTTAGTGTGGCGGCCCGCCCTACTTAGAGGTTAAACAGTACTATTACAGTCGAGTTCTGAAGTCAATTGTGATAGATTGTCACCTCATGGGTCGTCAGCATTTTACTTTTAACCTTTTCTTCATTTAACGTACTTATTTTAACTTTCCATTTTTTTTTTTTTTGTAAATTCCAGATAATTTTTTTAAATCATACTTATAAATACATTGTTATAACATTTCATATAACATATATACTTGTACTTTTATTCTATTAAAATACTTTGTAATAGAAACATACCTTCAACTTGTCTCTTTTCTTTACATATATATTTATATCTTTTTGCAGCGGAAAACGTAGTGGATCCACTCCCTATCCATGATATCTTGGGAATCTATCCACCAGTCCATCGGTTTCTTGTTCATAGAGCAGGTAGTTTACCCTTGTTACCTACATCACGAACAGACTAGTGAGCTAGAGCTCAGTAAGTACAAACATGCATATAAAATATTACCTGTGCATGTCATCTCATGTTAGTTGCATTGTGCTTGTTTACTTTTCATTCTTTCGTTTTCGTTGTTCTTTTGTTCTTTCTTTCGTATTTTATCATTCTTTTCTTTTCTTTTCTTTTCTGTACTTTACTTTACTTTACTTTACTTTACTTTACTTTCACTTGTGAGCTCCATTGTTGGTCATACTTGATGCGTGCGGACCAATGAGGGGAGGAGGAGCGACCCACCAACCTACTTCGCGGTTAAACTTTAACTTTTGACTACCGCATCTTCGAGGTAGCGCCTTTAACTATCGCACTTTCGGGGTAGCACCACACTGAGGTAGAGGCTTTTAACTACCACACCTTCGGGGTAGCACCACACTGAGGTGGAGGCCTTAAACATAAAACCTCACCTTTAGGGAGGCCGGTACGCCAACATTTAAATCTTCAATCTTATTATCTTTCTTATCTTTATCTTTTTTTTACTTTAACTTATCGTTCTTTTTGACTTCGTAAACTTGTTACAATGTCACATCACATATGCAGTATTTCTAAAAAAAAATACACTATAATCAATTCATAACATGAAATCATTAAATAGTCCTATTGCAAGTCAATTCATGGTAAACAAATAAATGTCTGTACTTACAGTGTTTGTGTTAGCGTAAGCTTCCTTGGGTCCTTTATAGTTCTTTTTCCGTCACTAGTCGGGTCTCTTGTCATCGAAATAACTAATGGTTATTTTCGATACTTATTGCATATTTAAAACTTAATAAAATGTAAAAATTTTACGTTTGTCCTTCTAATAATAATCTTAGGGGTCTAATGTCCCATTTTTAGCTTTTCTTCCAACTTTTGAAAAAATAACTATTATGTCATGAACTTTGGGCAACATTACCATTTTACCCCTTAGCAGGATTTTTCCACTTAAACCTTGTTTTTGGCCTTTAAAAATCCTAATTGGAGTCTTTAAATCACATTTAAAGCCCTAACGGTTCATTTTGGTCATTTCCTAAATTTTTGACCAAAATGACTATTTTACCCCTAATGGGATTTTCGTACTTTTCTTCGATTTAAAACTTGATTCTGGCCTTTATAATCTTAATTAAGGCCTTAAAACACTATTTCAAGTCTTATTGGCCCTTTTTTCAACTTTTGACAAAATGACCACTTTGTCCCCAACTTTTGACAAAATGACAATTTCGTCCCTAACATAATTTCTCTTCTTAAATATACTTTTCCTTAACTTAAAATTTAATTTTAGCCTTTAGAGTCTTAATTAAGCTATTCTAAGGCTCTAAAGGTCCTTTTCTTACATTTTGAAATTTTTGATCAAAATGATCATTTTAGGGTCGTTGGGCCATAAAATTTTCATTTAAATGTTTTGACAGGATTTTCTAAACTCAAAAATCACAAAATAATTTTTCTGAGGCATTACTATATTTTTTATGGCCTTAATTACCGTAAATTCTCGGTTTAGTATACACTGACCCTCGGATGGTACTATTCCGACCCTAGGTCGTTTTCCCTCTTTTTCTTACGTTTCGAGGCTCCGAATGGATGTTTCACTAGTCTTCAAAATGTCTGTTGTCCTTATTCCGGCCTAAGTCACCGAGAGGGCTCAGGGTTTCAAACCCCAATCACATTTTACCCCTCATTTCCCAAAATACCCTTCGTGCCGTTCTAAAATTTTCGGTAGCATTTCCGCTTAAATTTTAGGTTCTTGAAGTTTAGGTAATGCCTCAAAACCATCTAATCTGCCACGTACTAAACCAAAGGCCTAATTTTACATAAAAAGGTACAAACTTTTTAAGTAAAATTTTCGCGTAAACCCTAATTGTTTCTATCGATAATTTGGTTCATTTTTGTCTATTCTAACCCTCAGTTTTTATCCATATTTCCAACACACATTATCCTCACATAACATCATATTTTTTTCACCTAACATAGCCACAGTTTTTCTTTGTCTTTCAAGCACAAAATTGAATTTTCAAGCTTCAAAAGTTTTCTTAATCACATTATATGCCTCATACAAACTTTTAAATCATTTAAACCATCAAATTTATGCTTGAAATTTCATTCGACTTCCACAAGAAACCCCATGGTTGTCTCTTAAAATAAGGCATCAAAAAAAATTTTTTTTTTTTGAACTTCTAATGCATTCCCTAACTCAATCACAAACCACACTTGGTTTTTGAATCAATAAACTATCAAGGACAAGCTTAAAATTTTTCATTCCACCTCCCACATACACACGATTTTCCTCTTGAAATTCATTCACAAAATTCTTGTTGTCAAGCTCTAATCTTTTCCATTCTTTCACCACATGACAACATAGCTCTTTAAAGCAAAAATCAATAATACAAAAACTTAAATTTCATCACAAAATCAACACCTACAGCCCACGGTTTCTCTTCAGAAATTTCAAGAGAAAACTTGAAATTTTAAGACTTACCTCATAACACTTGTCTACTTGAGCCCTAGAAGGGATTTAGGTGAGTTTGGTGTGCAAATCTTGAAGAAAAATTGCCTAAGGGGGTTGGAGGTGTCACAACAGCAAGTAGCTTGTGTTCTGAAATTTTTTTGCTAATTTTTCAATGTTTTGGAACCTTATAGCCATTTGTCAATGGCTGCCAAAAATAGGGACCAAGTTGCAATTTTTTTTTGGATAATTTCTAACACTTTGGGGGGTTATTTTGCAACTTTTTAGGGGTTGGTTTATAATTTACATTTTTTTTGAATTAATTCCTTCTTCACCGACTCTTTCCTCATCATTAATCCCAAATTTTCTTTAAAATATCACATGTAATTTTGGCATGATCTTGGCCATTAATCAAAGATTACTTTGAATCTAAACCCTTGGATTTACCTAATTCTTTCCACTCATTTTTTCATCTTCATTTATGACATCACCATGATGTCATCCTTCCTTATTTATCAGTCCAAATTTGACCAAAAGTCAAACTAAATGAAATTTCATCAAAATCGCGTAAGCGGGTTTCTAAGGCCGTTTGTGCCATCAGTTAGCCTTAAATCATTTCTGTTTGGCCAAGAATCACTGTCGTAAGTATTTCATTTTTTTTCCTATCCTTGGTTTACCATGGGTTACCTTCTAGGTTTTTCGATACCGAATTGGCACCGTTCTTCCTATTTTGGCTTGGTAAAATTTTCTATCACCAAATTCTTTTCCTTTAACATTGTTAGAACATTTTATTGCATTCTAAACAATATTAAATCATGCATTTCATATTTTTAAATATTAAAATTATTATATATGTACAATATACATGGTTTCTGAGAATGATAAAATTTCTTGATCATTACAGTTAGGGCTTTAAACGTGATTCAAAGGCTCTAATTAGGATTTTAAAGGCCAAAAACAAGGTTTAAGTGGAAAAATCCCTCTAAGGACAGAATGGTCATTTTGTAAAAAGTTAGTAAAAACCCCCTAAGTTCATAATTAGGAAGTTAAACGTAGAATTTTTACGTTTTATTAAGTTTTACGTATGAAATAAGTATCGAAAATAACCGTGATTATTTCGGTTATAAGAACCCGACCCAGATGCGACAAAGGAACGTCTGTGGGCCCAAAAAGCGAAAAGGGAGATACTAGCAAAGTATCTGTAAGTTCAAACATTTTCTTGTTTGTAACATGAATTGACTGCTATGTCTATGTGTTATATATTATAAGTACAGACATTTACCTGTCTACCCACGAACTGACTACCGTATGACTATGAATGATAATGTGACAACCGGGAAATTTTATCATTCTTAAAAAATTGGTACGTAGAATGTACTTGATGAATTCCATGTTTAAATTGTGAAATGTAGTGATTATATGTGTGTACGGGTATGTATTACACATAGTATCAAGAAATTGATCAAGATGACCTTTTCTTGATATAAAACTGATATATTTAGAATCAGTATGCTCAAATTAGTCAATTGAGTATAAAATATAATTTTCGATCCAGAAACATACAGTATCAATAAATTGGTCAAGATGACTTTTTCTTGAAATAAAACAGATATATTGGGAATCAGTATGCTCAATTTAGTCAATTGAGCATAAAAAGTAAATTTTGACCAGCAAATATGCAATACCAGAAAACTGGTCGAGATGACCTTGAATGAAGTTGAAATTGATAAATTTGGGTTCAGTATATCCAAATTAGTTAGTATAACCTATCAGCATTCTCAAATTAGTTAATTGAGTACAAAAGGTAATTTTTGACCGGGAATTCGCAGTATCGAAAACTGGTCGAAATGATCTCGGATGAAAACAAAACTGATATATTTGGGTTCAGCACGCCCAAATTAGTCAGGATAGCTCATATTGAAATTTTTGACAAAAAAGTATATATAAAGGCCAAAAATCAGAAATTTCAAAATAAGCCCTCATAATTTTCACATTTTCTCATTTTCTCCCCCACATCGTCGGTGAACAGTAACTAACCATCGGAAACAGTGTCCTTTTTTACAGCGCCGATCTCGTTGGAAAGCTCTCGCCGAGTTGAGTCCAACGGTAGGTTGAGTCGACGGAGCAGCCGCCGGAGCACGCTGCACACGCCGTCCAAAGTCGCCAGTGGCTGAAATTTTTGAACGGCCATATCTCCGCCGTCTGACGTCCGATCGATACGATTCCGGTCCCATAAGACTCGGGGTGAAGGGTAGAACAAAATCCAAGCTTCATTTCAGCTCAACAATCACTGGATTGCACCACCCAACGTCGCGTCGTCGCCGCCGTGAAGCCGCCGTGGAATCCGTCGATTCCAGCAGAGTTGAGTGACATGGTGGGTACCAAAATCATCAGAGAAGCACAGGGACCAAAAGCCCCAAACCAATTTTGGGCAACAACCCCGGCACGGTGGAGAATGGATGATCACCGCCATCGCCAACTTTCAGGGGTTCAATTCTGATGATTGGGGCCTCGATTGGTGAAATTGACACCACCAATAAGTTCTTCTCGTCGAGCTCTTTAAGATGGTGGCCGTCTTTTCCATCGCCACTGCCGGTCAATGTTGATCAACAGCGGTCAAAATCGGTCAATGGCAATCGATAACCAAAATTTGAAGAATGGCCCGTTGGCCTATTTTCGACGTTCTGGACACATCTGCGGTATCAGAATTGCAAGACGGAATTTCAGAAGTGAAGAATGGAAAACAAAGTTTGTGCACGCGAGACTGAACGGTTCGTTCGATCGCCAATGGGACGATTTTAGTAGTGATTTCGGTTCCTTCATTCCTTAATTCATGTTTTGGAATGATTATGTATTAATTATGTATTTTGGCATATGAAATTGTAAGAAAAATGGACTATGTATATGAAAAATAGTCAAATAAGAAAATGTGTAAAATGTGAAGATTTTTATGTAAAAGTTGAGTTTTACGTAAAAATATAGGCCTCTGGTATAGTACATAGTAGAATATAAATAGATTCGATGGTTTTGAGGCATCTCCTAAACGTCGGAAACCCAAAAATTAAGCTGAAATGCTGCTGAAATTTCAAAAAAAGGGCACAGAAAGGTATTTTGGGAACCAAAGGGTAAAAATGTGGTCGGGATGGAAACCCGAGCCCCCTCGGTGACCTAGGCCCGGAAAGAAGAAAAACGACCCCGATGTCGGAATAGTACCACCCAAGGGTCGGTGAATAGTAAACCGAGAAAATTCAAGCCTAAAAATAATTATTTTATGATTGTTGGGCTTAGAAAATTCAGTCTAAGTATTAAAATGAAAATGATACGATCCAAAGACCCGTTAGGGGCAAAACGGTCATTTTGATCGAAAATTTCAGAAATGATAAAAAAAGGCCCTAATGGACTTAGAATAGCTTAATTAAGATTTTAAGGACCAAAATTAAGTTATAAATCAAAGAAAAATAAGGTTATGATGAAAAATCCTGTTAGGGGTAAAATGGTAATTTTGTCAAAAGTTTGGGATGAAATGGTAATTTTACCAAAAGTTAACACAAAAGTTATAAATGGGATATTAGACTCCTAAATTCATGACTGGGAAATAAAACGTAGAATTTTTACATTTTATTATGTTTTATATATGAATAAGTATGGAAAATAACCATTCTTATTTTTGTTATAGGGATCCGATACAGACGCGATGAAGAGACGTCTGTGAACCAAGGAAGCAAGAAAAGACATGCTAGTAAAGTATTTATAAGCTCAAGCATTTATTTGTTTGCAACATGAACTGACATATTATGTTAGGTCTATGTTTAAGTTTAAGTGTTATATAAAATTTATGTATGTGAGTGCTATATGCACTAAAGTGTGACTAACATAATCCACACTATAAAAATTACGTTAAGAAAGAAATCATTTATGAAATGCAAATAAAAGAAACGAAAGAAAGAAAGAAAAGAGAAGAAATGAAAGGAAGAAAGAAAAGAAATGAACGAAAGAAAGAAAGGAAAGAAAATGAAAGAATGAATGAATGAATGAATGAACAAAAGATAAAGTGAAGAACGAGAAAGATAAGTAAGATAATAAGACTGAAAATATAAGGTTGGCGTACCGGCCTCCCCAGTGTGAGGTTTAAGAATAGCCTCCACTCCAGTGTGTGGTGCTACCCCAAGTGTGGTAGTTAATGGGTTAATGTGCTACCCCAAGTGCGGTAGTGTAAAGATTGACCTTCGGGTTGATTGGTGGGTCACTCCCCCTTTCCCCCATTGGTCTGCACGCATTAGGTACATCCAACCATGGGCCCACAAGAGAAAGTGAAAGAAAGAAAGTTAAAGAAAAGAAAAGCAAAGAAAGGTTAAGAAAAGCTAAGAAAGAAAAGAACAGAATGATATAATATGAAAGAAGAAATAAACAATAAAAATGAAAGTTAAGCGAGAAAAGAAAAGAACAGAACGATATGATATAAAAGAAAGATTGAACAATAAAAATAAAAGTTAAGTGAGAAAAGAAAAGAAAAGAATGACATGAAAGAAAGAAAGACCAGAAGAATAATGAAACTAAATGAATGAAACGAAAGAATGAAAAATGAGACTAATATGTATACATATGTTATGATATGCATGATTTGATATGTATAAGTCAGTCTTAAAATTTTAAGTATGTTTGTGACGTTTAAGCATACATTTAGTATGCTATATTGAAATTGATATGTGTATACAATGTTTTGTATGATGTTAAGTATGTGATGCTTAAGATGTTAAGCATACATTCTGTATGCTATGTTTAAATTATGTTATGTTAAAGAACATTAAGATTGTTCTCAATATTAGAATATGTTAAGTATGAAGTTGAAAATAATGTATGATATATGTTATGTTAATGTTCTGATGCTACAGTTTGTATCAGATATGCTCTGTCCAAAAAGATATGAGTTATTATTTTATCATGAATGTATGTTTGAACTTACTGAGCCTGTTACTCACAAGTTTGTTTATGTTACAAGTAAGCAACCTGCACGATGATAAGACAAGTGATGGATGACAAACGAGATCTACATATACCAAGGGACTGGGCGAGGGTTATGGTACTACTATGAGTCTTCCGCTGAGCTGTTTAAAAGAGTATTAAAATGATGTTTTATGATGTATATCAAGTTACGACAATGTAAAATGTTTACTCAAGTAAGGATTTTACGATGATACAGTTTTCAAGTTTAAAGTATGAAAAAAAAAAATTTATTCCCTATTTTTGTGTTAAAATGGGAAGTTAAAATAAGCACATTAAAGAAATTATGTTAAAAACAAGATATCAGCCGTCACAGGTGGTATCAGAATAAGTTAAAAGTAAGTTGCCGCCGACCCAATGAGGTGGCAGTCTACCATAATGGACTCTAAGGCTTGACTATGCTAGTACTGTTAGCCTCCACGAAGGGCGGGCCGTCACAGATAAGATGCCATGATATGAATGTTACTAAAACTATGTTATGAAAGAAATATTTCATGAAATAACAAGAAAAGTTTCTGGCCTTACACGTTATAGAAATTGTGCAATTGTGACATGACATTTTAGCATGTTCACAGAGTCAGAAAGAAGGACAAGTTAAAGTAAGGAAAGATAAAAATAAGCAAGATAATAAGAATAAAGCTTTAAACGTTGGCGTACCGACCTCCAAAGTTGAGATTTCATGTTTATGGCTTCCAATCCGAAGGGGCGCTACCCCAAAGGTGTGGAAGTTTAAAGTTCAAGTTTGGCCGTGAGATAGGTTGGCGGGTTACTCCCCCTCCCCTCATTGGTCAGCGTACATTAAGGTACGACCATCAATTAGGCCCGCAAGTGAAACTAAAGTAAAGTAAAAAAAAAAGAAAAGAATAGAATGATATGAAAGAATGAAAGAAAATTGAAAATGAAAGAATAAAAGATAAGCAAGCATAATAAGACTAACATAAGTTGATATGCATAAGTAATGTATGTTGTATGTTATGTTAATACTCTGTACTATATAGTATGAGTATTTATAATTCATATATGAATATTTGAACTTACTGAGCAATTAGCTCACGAGTTTGTTCATGTTGCAGGTAAGCAACCTGCACGCCAATAGGCAAGTTTATGGATGATAGGTAGGATTTGCATGTGCCAAGGGACTAGGTGAGGGTTATGGTCCTGTTACAAGTCTTCTGCTACCACAGTTGGTATCAGAGTAGGTTGACCATATCCCTCCCGGTACGATGCGCATCCTATTCGTCAATCCAAGTAAGTTAGTTTTATTTTAAGTTAGTAAATATTTATTTATTGAAAATAAACATTTTATAGAGATAAGATGATGAGATCACTGTACATGAGACCTCATCCATACCAATACCTGTACGAGTTCTGAGTATTAACAAGGTCAATTGTTAGGCCATCTTTGTCCTAAAAACTGACATCACGTTCTCCAATGCCAGCAGGCATCTCTGCTTCACTGGTCGTTGTTTCAATTACGATCTGAGCACCATCTCCTCAACTGGTACCCCCTCTACCAGTTGCGATTAGCTTTTCAATCAGGGGCAAATGACAGCATGTAGAGACGAGGATTTCTGCTCGAATTGTATAGACTTTCAAGGCCAGTCGTCCACTAAGTTTCGAGGGCAGATAGCACTCTAGCACTCCATGGGAATGCAAGACTAGTTTCACGCCTTCGAGATGATTCTCTAACTGTGTGCCATTAATTAAGATAACTGGGACCTGTTGGTTGTTAGCACCTTTTAGGGAGATACTCGTGTATACTGAGATTCTTGTGACCAGGATGAGTGCTTAACTGGACCGAGTTTCACCATACCACGATCGAGCAATTTTCTTAGAGGAGTTTAGCATCAACCCTAGTTTCTCATTGGTAAGTGGGGAAGTGATACCGCCCACATTCCCTAAAGTCATGGAGATAAGGGAGTTTGTTCATCAGACAAAGAGACTACAAATGATGTCCGGTGACACTGTCCTAAAGTATATTGTATGCTTCGAGGAACTAATGAGGACTTTTGAGACATCTTTTGGAGAAGACTAACCGCAGAGCTACGGTAGAGAATAAGTCTGCTTTACCCCCTTACGCTACGAGAATTCGTAGTCATAATAATTGAAACTAAGAGAGAAAGCTGATGGGGAAATGAGTAGAATGTGATAGGCAAGAACAGGAATTTCATGATGACATGTTAGTGCATTTCTTTGGGCCACGACCATTGGCCAATGACCATGAGACTGGTTCATTACGACGTCGAGATGAGCCAAACGCAGATCAAGGAATGTCCACCGATGATGGTTTAGATGATGCAGAAGAAAACCCGGAGGAGTTTTCGATAGACTAAGAAAATTCTATGTACAAGGCTACGATATATATATATATATGGCCTTCATGTTACATTGAAATGTCTGAAATAACATCTAAATATTATGAAATGACGTGTATATATGATGAACAGTTATGAAATGATTTTTGTTCATAATTCGTGCTGATGTCATATGCTGATATGACATTGCTTTACTTTGAAAGCCATGAATTTTCAAAAAAAAAATTTTACGAAATTCGTTTATGGAAAGTTATGACTTTAGAATCATAAAGAGCATGATAAATACACGTGTCCAATGGATACAAGAGGACATTGTCCTAATACTATCTGAAAGAGTAGAAGAGTTACAAGCCCTTCTAAAGGCCCAAATGAAAGAGAATGTGGAGCAAAGATAGCAGTTGACTCAAATGGGCAAAGACAGGCTCCAGAGGAAGTTCAGCCACCGCAGGTAGCTATGGTAGAGAAATTAGTATCACTAGCTATTCTAAAAGTCTATGAATCGTAGTCGATGATCAACCAAAAGCCACTCTACGAATGTTTCTACCAGATGAAATTGCTAGAATGTGAGGGTTCAACCGACCCTTTTGAAGCAGAAGAATGACTTTCTTCACTGCATGTGATATTGGATTCGCTCTAGCAAAGGATGCCAAATCTAAATGAGGAGGGATGTAACAACTATAAAGATAAAATGAAATCGTTGTACCCCTATTTGTCTCAATTTTCAACGACGAAAATTTTATAAAAAGGGATTAATGTAAAGACAGAGAAATTTCATTGTTCTCTAAAAATATGTATATTGTATGTACATAATAATTTTAGTGTTTAAAATGTGAAATGTATGATTTAATGTTGTTTAAAATGCAAAAAAATGTTCCAACAATGTTAAAGGTAAGGAATTCGCTCATGGAAAATTTTATCAAACCGAAACAGAAAAAACGATGCCCTTTAGGTATCAAAAAACTTAGAAGGTGACCTATGGTAAATCAAGTATAGGAAAAGACAAAATACTGATGGAAATGATTTTTAGCCATACGTAAGTGAAATAAGGCAAACCAATTGCATAGACAGCCTCAGAAACCCGCCTACACGATTTTGGTAAAATCCTGTTCGATTTGACGTTTGGTCAAACTTTGACCAACCAATTATATTATGATGTCATAAATGGAGGAATAATAAAATAAGTTGAATGGAAAGAATTGGAATATCAATGGCTCAGGTTTAAAGAGGTTTTGATCTAAGAGCTAAAAGTTTGCCAAATTTCCACATTTTTCCTTTTTGTTTAAAAACAAAATTTTGGGAAATGTTTTCCTTGGGAATCCGGTGGTAGATTGCTGAATGGGGTTAATTTGACTGCCCATGATTGGTCTAAAAATGCAAGAATTTAGTTAATTAAGGAAAGAATTACAAACATTAATAACAAAGTATAAAAATTCAATGAAAAGGTGGCAAAATTTTGTTTAAGCATAACTGGATAAAAGGGGACTGTTTTCAACTCTCACACATAACCATTACCCTCCCAAAACATAGCGGCCATAGCCAAGGAAAGAAAAAGAAAACACCAAACTCAACCAAGTGAAATTTTCAATGTTTTCACTCAGAAATCGTGTTTTCAGTGCACATGATTGAGTTCTTGGGCTAAAACAAGGTAGATACCTCTTTCTTGAAACTTTTTCATGCATTTTTTGGGCTATAAAATCGTACCTTACTGCTGCCAAATTTAGGAAAAAAATTTGATTATGGTGAATGATGATTTAGTGGTTAATAGTAGGTTTTACGCATTGATTTTGTTTACCATTGAACTAGGGTAGAAATTAGCGATTCAACTCTTGAAAACATGGAATTTGGTGACGATTTTGGGGCTGTAAAACCATGGATAATCGACGAGTAAGAGTTTAAGAAAATTTGATGTTACGATGTTTAATTTGAAGTTGCGGAAGTTAGGTTAACGTGGTTAAATCATGAGAAATGTGAGAAAATGAAAAATGATATGTGGAACCCTAGGGAAACTGAATTTTTGGCTTAGGTTTTTCATGGAAAAACCATGGGACTTATATGTGATGGCATAAAGATTTTGTGAAGAAAAAGTTGAGTTTGACTTGTGGACAAAAACCGAGGGTAAGAGTGGACAAAAATCGATCGAATTGTCAACAGAAACAATTAGGTTTTTATGGAAATTTTAACGTTAAAAGTTTGTATTTTTGCATAAAATTTGGCCTCTGGTTAGTACGTGGCAGGTACAATGGTTTTGAGGCGTTACCTAAATGCCAGAAACCTAAAATTTAAGCTGAAAACGCTACCGAAATTTTTAGAACGACCCGAAGAGTATTTTGGGAAACGAGGGGTAAAAATATGGTCAGGGTAATGTAGGAAAATAAATCGGTAAAAACGTATCAGAGTGGCGCAGCAGAACAATAAAAATTTTTAGATCGTTAAATATCTCATGATGCCATATACAATAAACCAACAATAATTAAAACTCATACCTCAAGGACGCCAATCTTACAGGAAGAGAATGACCGGAGGCTTCAACCAACTAGCCTTCTCTACTATTCTCCAATTCCCAAATGGCTGAGTGTGTGGGCACTCTGAACCTCGATCGGTATGCTAGCACTACTAGTCTTCTTCCGACCACCTAGATCTCTAAAGAACTTATTGTCACGATGAGCTGTGCAACAATAAGCCTGCTCACCTGAGAGTCTGTGGTCTGAGAGAACTGTAGTGGCAGGACCTCTATTTATAGACCTGCATGAGGTGATTCTCTGAATTTGAATTGGACTAGGAAAAGATATTCTCCCTTATCCATAACCATAAAAATCCGAATTTTCTATGGGAGATTCTCAACAATAAAATTCGGCCATTATGGATAAATCCAATCCAAATCTAAACAAGATTTTAACTAGAATTTTATCTCCCCTTTTTCAACCAAAAAATCCGAAATTCCTAGGAGAAAATCTCCTCATAAAATTCGGCCACTTTTAGGATAAGGGAGAATCAAAATTCCACTAGGATTTTCAAGCTTGAATCTTATCTCAACCTTATCCAAAATAACCGAATTTTCCTAGGAGATACACTCCAAAATTTCAGCCACTTTTCAGGGAGGAGAGAATCCAAATTCAATTGGGATTGAAACTTGAATTTTTCCCTTTGAACCTTATCCACAAAAACTGAAATTCCATTGAGGATTATCCTCAAAATTTCGTCCACCTTTTGTTAGGATTTAGATTCAAAATTCAAGTAGGATTCTAACAAGATTATCCTCTCCAAATCCAACTCAAATTCGAATTTCAAACCTTGTGGATTTTCCACAACAAATTCGAATCCCACTTGGACTGTGATTCAAAATTTGAATTTCAAATTTCAAATTCGAATTTCAAATTCGAATTTCAAATTTCAAATTTCAAATTCGAATTTCAAATTCGAATTTCAAATTCAAATTTCAAATTCAAATTTCAAATTTCAAAATTCAAATTTCAAAATCCACAAAACGGTTGTGTTTCAAATTCTTGTTCTCATGGATAATTTTCTACAACTCCAATCCAATCTCAAATAAAATCATCGCAATTTTATTTGGAGTTCGAATAATTGTGTACTCTATTATCCAAAACAAAATCTGAATCCAACCGGAGAGAATCTTGTCTACCATCCTAATGCTGTGTCATCACCATCCATGCATAATAAACCAGCCAATAGCATACACAAATCAATTTGCCAAACGTTAAGGAATTATGTGGAGCTAGTAGAGGGACTGATTGGACATATATAATCGGGCTCCCACAAATCCATATGATCATCATTCTTTTACCGAACAACTCAATCATATGATCACTAGTTTCAGAGTCACACCATTATAAACCTGAAACTGAACTCCCAATTATATACCGTATTACGTAAGCCTATGACAAGCTATCGTCCAATGACCTTGTCATGTATGCAGAACCCTCATATGATATCCATGATCAGCCTTAGGCCAAAGTCCGTTTAATCCTACTGATCAGGCTATCTTAAAGTTCCATTATACTACCGAATAAAGAAAATGATTATTCACCATATGTGAATAAGAAGTCATCGGCCCAGCAGACGACCCAATGCCTTGTCCATTTTCACATTCAGTATAATGCCTTTAAGAGGATACCCTTAACTCCTCATTAGAGCTATGATTCCAATATCTGTAAACGAACCCTTCATCGTATACAAGTCATGCTCCCAACGAACTGGTCTATAAGCTTACTACCTCTGAGATGCTTTAGCCATTGGAATATCAAAGTACACAAGTCATATACATGAAGCTGTCCTTTTACTCAGGATTAAGGTTACTGCATAATGAACGTCAAAAGCAGATTGATCCACTCAAAGTGGACTTCGTAGATCAATCACGCTTTAGTCCCGGTCTAATATGCCACCACCAAGCAACATATCCATGTCTCTACTTGGGAGTCCAGCTCTAGACAGTCAAGACAAACCGTCCCCTCCAAGGCTTTAGACAACATAATAGTCTTAATATGAGTTAGATGCTCGGTCTAACCCCATAGACTACAGACCATAGTTTAGACTGCTAACTTTAGAACATTGTCTTCTCGCATACAAAAATCCATTGCATGCAACGTTCTAACAGTTTAACACAAGCAATCTGGGAGCCATATTTGCTTACATTTACTTTAACATGTAAATAAGACGAGGACAGATAGCAATGTAATGAATAACCTCTATATATAATTTTATTATCCAGTTCAAAATAAATACATCAAAATGTCTCTAACGCTTAGGGCATTTCCTAACAGGTGAAAACCCGAGACCCCTCAATGAGTTAGGTTCAGGAAAGAAGGACAGACATTTTAAAGATTAGTAAAACGTTCATTTGTAGTCTCGAAATGCTAGAAAAAGAGAAAAAACGACCTAAGGTAAGAATAGTACCACCCAAGGATCACGTGAAAAATAAATAGTGAAGTTGTAGCGATTAATATTGCGAAAACCTAATAAGGCCTCAGAAAGTTGATTTTATGATTTTTAAGCTTAAAAAACCCCGTCAAAACGTTAAAGTGATATGTTACGGCCTAAAGACCCGTTAGGGGCAAAATGGTCATTTTGACCAAAAATTTTAGAAATGTTAGAAAATGACCGTTAGGGTCTTAGAATAGCTTAATTAAGATTCTAAAAGTCAAAATTAAGTTTTAAGTCAAAGAAAAGTATATTTACGAAGAGGAATCATGCTAGGGACGAAATAGTCATTTTGTCAAAAGTTAGGGACAAAATGGTTATTTTGCCAAAAGTTAGAAAAATGGACATTAAGGCTTGGAATAGTATCCTAAGGCCTTAATTAGGGTTTTAATGGCCAAAATCAAGATTTAAGTATAAAAAAAGTAAGAAAATCCCGTCAGGGACAAATTGGTAATTTTGGCCAAAAATTTAGAAAATAGTCATAACGAACAATTAGGGCTTTAAACGTGATTCAAAGGCTTTAATTAGGATTTTAAATGCCAAAAGTAAGGTTTAAGTGGAAAAATCCTGCTAAGGACAGAATAGTGATTTTGTAAAAAGTTAGTAGAAACCCCGTAAGTTCATAATTAAGAAGTTAAACGTAGAATTTTTATGTTTTATTAAGTTTTATGTATAAAATAAGTATCGAAAATAACCATAATTATTTTAGTTGTAGAAACCCGACCCAGATGTGACAAAAGAACGTCTGCGGACCCAGAAGGTAAAAAGGGAGATACTAGCAAAGTATCTATAAGTTTATATATTTTGTTGTCTGCAACATGAATTAACTACTATGTCTATGCGTTATATACCTGTCTACCCACGAACTGACTGCCGTATGACTATGAATGATAAGATGCCATGATATGAATGTTATAAAAACTATGTTATGAAAGAAATGTTTCATGAAATGACAAGAAAAGTTTCTAGCCTTGCACGTTATGGAAATTGTGCAATTGTGACATGACGTTTTAGTATGTTCACAGAGTCAGAAAAAATGATAAGTTAAAGTAAGAAAAAATAAAAATAAGCAAGATAATAAGACTAAAACTTTAAACATTAGTGTACCGACCTCTAAAGATGAGGTTTCATATTTATGGCTTCCAATCTGATGGGACGCTACCCCAAAGGTACAGAAGTTTAAAGTTTAAGTTTGGCCATGAGGTACGTTGGTGGGTCACTCCTCCTCCCCTCATTGGTCTGCATGCATTAAGGTACGACCATCAATGGGGCTCACAAGTGAAACTAAAGTAAAGTAAAGAAGAGAAAAGAATAGAATGATATGAAAGAAAGAAAGAAAAATGAAAATGAAAGAATGAAAGATAAGCAAGCATAATAAGAGTAACATAAGTTGACATCCATAAGCAATGTATGTTGTATGTCATGTTAATACTCTGTACTATATGGTCTGAGTATTTATAAGTTACGTATGAATGTTTGAACTTACTAAGCAATTAGCTCACAAGTTTGTTCATGTTGCAAATAAGCAACCTGCATGCCAATAGATGAGTTGACGGATGATGGGTGTGATCTGCGTGTGCCAAGGATCCTGTTACAAGTTTTCTGCTGAGCAGTTTAAAAAGAGTATTGAAATGATGATTTATGTATTTACAAACAAAAGCAGAATTTTAATGGATTTTGAAACGATGTATTTATGATGTAAATTAAGTAACAACAATGTAAGATATTTACTATAGTAAATATTTTTCGATGGTACAATTTTCAAGTCAAAAGTTTAAAAGAAAAAATTTTTTTATGTATACGTTAAAATGGGAAAGTTAAAATTAGTATATTAAACAAAAAAGGTATGTTAAAAATAAGTTGTCGGCAACCGATGAGGTGGTAGGCTATCGCAGTTGGCTTCAGAGCTCGACCGTAATAGTGCCATTGAGCCTCCACGTAGGGCGGGCCGCCACAGGACTGGAGGCAAAAAAATGTCAATCAAAAAGGAAAAAAGGAGAAAAAGAACTAAAAAGAAAAGAGGCAAATGATTACATGCAAACCATAAAATACACCTACAAGAATTTAATACTAACCAACAATCCATTATAATGCTTTGACATTGTAGAATACAGAATTAAACACATGCATGACAAACACAGAATTAAGTAAACAAGATTCCAAATAAACGAATGGTTAGAATGCAATCAAAATCATATAAACAACAATTTCAAAAGCAAATATATACGTTTACATAATACTTCTCTTATTGGTGACATAAATGGCATCTTAGAGAATAACTAATATGATTGGTTAAGAAGCTGCTCAAAAAGATTAAAGAATCGGTTCCATGACAAAAGATTTAGCAATTGATTGAATAACATCACTTTATGAATTAAGCAATAAAAGGGAAAATATAGCAGCAATAATAATAACAACAAATCAATAACTTGGTAATAAAAAAAAAAAAGTTATAATAATAACACCACCAAAGCACAATACATCGACTTACAATCACGACATGCAAAAACATTGACATTTAAATTTTAGTTGAATGCACAAATCTGATTAAACTGAAGAAATGGTGATGAGAAGAATCAAGAATCTAAGGAAAAATGACAACAATAACATTACAAAAAACAAAATTAAATAAGCATAAAAGCAAAAATGAACCTACGAAAAAAAGGGAAAAAAATCTAAAGCAAAAACCTCACAAAACCATGACAAAATCCATAAAAACAAAACCCATTAAAACAAAACCCCAACAATGCAAACAGCACAATACAAATCCCCAATCGTATGCCTGCACAATTCACCTATAAAACCATAAAATCTAGTAATACAAATAAACTCCCAATACAAACTAAACAAAATACAAAGACCTGTAAAACCAAAAACTAAATAATGCAACCTAATCACCAATCGAGAAGCCATAAAAGCCACCCACAAAACCACAAAATCCACCAACATAAAGAAATCCCTAATTGATAACTCTATAAAATAGAGTTATTTTACCACTTTTTCATGCATAAAAATTAGCTGTTCCTGAGAATTTAGTTGTTTTTTATTTGTTTTTGATTTATTTTGCTTTGTGTACTTTAATTTAGTTTTTCATAAATTTCGTAAAGTTTTTATTTAATTTTCATCTTTTTCTAATAGTAATTAAATAAGCTTAAAATTAAATATTTCCAATAAGTCTACTTATAATATTTTATTTTAGAAATATCTAATTTTAGTACTTTGTTTTTCTATAGTGTCAAAGAGGGCATCACTATTCGTGTCAGGAAACTGTGAAAACCAAGCTCATCACGCATTTTATGGCACTGGATCCTTCCTAATTTTATATACTGGATTGGAGCTAATGTACTACTGTAGCAGTACTGTAGTAGTGTGCATGGACTGTAGCAAGCGTGCCGACACTCTGGGCAAGCATGCGACACTATAGCAGACTGTAGCAAGCATGCACCGAATACTGTAGCACTATAGCAAGTTTGAAAATTTGTGTTGTATGGCACCGAACAATATAGCATGTTTGAAAATTTGTATTGTTTAGGCACCAAATACTATAGCAGGTTTGAAAAGTTGTGTAAAAATTAGGTGGAATAGTGCAAATTTATGCTTATAAAAGGGGGTATTCTTGGAGAGTTTAGAAGGGGAGACATACTTTGTTTCTCTCAATTTTACCTTGCTTTCATTCTCATGTTTTCTGTGTAGAATTTTGTGAGAATGTTTTGCAAGTTAGGCTAGAATTCTTGGGTGAGGCTAGAGATGATCCTATATCTGTAGTAAGCTTATTTGGGTTTTAATTCTCTACGGTTTGTAATGCTTATACATTTGAGTAATTAATTTTCTTTCATCTCATTTATTTCTCACATTAATATATTTTATTGACAACTTTTATATAAATTCAGTCAAGTTTTTTTTATGTGATTGTTGTATAATATAATATATTGATAAATATAGTTTTATAAGTAGTCTTTTACTGCATTATCGTCGGTGGCATATTGTCAATTTTAGATTTCTTATAAGAAAATATTTTCTAACACTTAAAGTAAGAATTTTATTTACTCGACTATATTTAATTCACAAATTCTTCAAATCTTATCTTCCAGTTGATTATTTGGAATGTGAAACTTTCAATTACGTCAATTTATGAATCAAAATTCAAATAGGTGAACGAAGCATATAGGGGATTCTCAATGTCTTACCATTTTTAGCTATTGAATTTTCACTACTATAAATTGCATTATGTTTCAATCAAATTGCTCTAAAATTATAAAAACACTTTCTTTCTTTTCTTATTTAATTGCGTATCTCTTTAACACTTGTGTTCTATTGATCTCTTTTGTTTGTTTTTATCACCTTCTCATGGGATCGATTGTCCTAATTGTACTATAATTGACCGCTTTGTTTTATCACAATTTGGACGTAATCAAATTTTGACGCCGTTGCCGGGGAGGTTCTTCAAGCAAGATTGATTGGTAGATTTTAAGCTAAAAGAGGTACGTTCAACTTTCTTTTATTTTCTTTTATTTATTTAGCCTTTTTTATTTTCTTGTTCTTACAAAAAAGAAAAAGAAAAAGAAAAATTAACAACTAGTTTTAATTTTTAGGTTAGTTTTTTTTTTTTTTAGGTTATCAATTTTAATTAGGTCTCATAATTGTATAACTCTAGGATTTAAAGTAGTGTTAACTTAGGGTACTAACATCTAACACTTAACATTTCATAAAACATGTCATAAAATTTAATAAAATTTTTAAGCAATTGTGTGGAATCATTGAAAAATACAATCTAAGGGAGTTCTATCTAGGAGGCTGGGTTTTGTTAGCATTTTACTTCATCAGTCTTTCCTGAGAACGTTGCTCTATCTAGGAGGTTGGTTTTTAAGGAGGCCTCGCCCCACCAATCTTTCTTGGGAGCACTCTTAGAGGTTATGATTTGCGGTTTTACATTATTGTTGTTTTTGTAAAAAAAAAAAAAAAATTTCCTTGTTTTTAAAAATAAAAATTTAATAAAATAATAAAAATAAAAAAATAAAAAAGGTTGATTGGAACATGGGAAGAAGATGACAACTGCGTTTTTCGACAAATCTTTCCCACAATATAAGACCAACGTTTTGAAGCGACAGATCTCGACCTTTACCCAAAAGGATAATGAAACTTTTTATCTAGCTTGGGAACGGTTCAAAGATTTGTTAGATCAGTATCTTCACCATGGTTACGAGAGTTGACGTCTCATCAGCTATTTCTATAAAGGACTCACAATTCGAGAGTGCCAATTTGTGGAGATGATGTGCAACGGAGAATTTTTCCAAAAAGACCCCGAAGAGGCTTTTGAGTATCTCAACGAGCTAGCCGAAAAATCCTACACATGGACTAGACAAAGGGCTACTAACAGCAATAGTCAATCTCAACATGTTGGAATCTACCAACTAAAGGAAGAGGACAACCTCAAGGTCCAAATCGAGTCTTTGACCTGACAACTTAAGGCCCTCAAATCCAAAGAAAGTAGAAGAATCCACATGGTCACGAGGGCAGAATCATAAGAGCCAAGCTTCGTTGGTGGAGGGATAAGACATCTAGCTAACGATTACCCTACTTATAGTGAAACGAGAAGAGTTTACGAGGAGCAACGTAACAACTTAGAGGCGTATAATAACCTTTTCTCTAACACATATAGTGCTGGCTGGAGGAACCATCCGAATTTCAGTTGGAGAGATTCCAATAGAGGACTATAGAGAATTGAGGAACAACCACAAACACCAAAGGCGTATTCTGTACCTCAGTACTATGTACAACCATCAAGGAGTTCATTCGAGAATACTGTGCAGGCTTTCATGGAAATGCAGAATAAGACAAACCAAGAGTTCAAATCTCTTTTTACACAAATGATGGATGAAAGAAAAGAGATAAAGAGCCAAATCTCAAAGCTGACTGAAGCTATAACTGTTTTTGGTGAAGAACGTGGCAAGTTCCCTTCACAAGCTCAGTCTAACCAAAAGGGACAATAAATGACATAAACCTCTAACTCTAAAGATCATAACATCAAAAAGGACAATGCCATCACCACTCGTAAAGATAAGATTTTGGGTGATCCATCAATAACTGCAATCACTTCAACTAGTCAAGAAGTCGCTTCCAAGAAAGAGCCAACCAACTTTCCGGTTAAAGTGTCTTTTCACCAAGATCTTCAATCTGTTGGGAAAGTGCTAGAATATCAAGATCTCATGTGGCCAACTCCTTCAAAACCATCAATAGCATTAATCCTTAGGGTCCACAAAGCAAAATATTCAAAACCAATTTTTGTTGGACACACGTGCCGAATTGCTCTACATTCAGCCAAGCTTGAGGGCATCATTAACAAAGACCCATATGTGGTGTTGCATGACACCTATTATGAGTGGAAGCCGCTGTTTGATAAAATGTGTTTTGAAGTCAAGCCGATGACTATAAATCAAGCGTTTTTTGGGAGGCAACCCAAGCTGTCTTTTCTTTATTTTTTCTTAATTTTATTTTGTGAGTTTGTTCTCTATTTTATTTTTACATATATTTTTAACTTTCTTAATTTTAGATATGGAAGGCGCTCTATTAAAACTCCAGAATAGGTTTCCTTCTCTTCCTCAGAATGCATTATTGAAAATATACATATGCAAATTAGAGAGGATGAAACTGCTAATGCATTTTGGTATACCAAAAGATCTATGTTGGATTATTAAGACTAAGGTATGCTTATTAGGTGAATTTCCTAATTCATTTGACAAACATATGCCAAGAATGGGAAAAAGTACTTTTACCAAGAAAAGAATAGCAAAGAGAATGTGAGTCTGTTTTAGATGTATGAGATAGAACTGTAATAAACGATGTAAAAACATAGAAATGACCTCCATAAATCGAGATGACAAAATTCAGCTCATAAAAGATGGTTTGAGTAAAAATTCATTGGATGATATCCTTTTGTCTCTTGATGCACATCCGAGTGGACAAGTTCAAGGTATCATTCTTGACCTATGGAGTTTAATCGTGGATGAACGAAAGCGCTATAGTCTAGGGAATCTGACGTTAAAAGACCCTGTTTGCCAGTTTATAAGAAAACTAGATGGGAAGCTCATCATCGACCCATAGAAGGCATTTAAGCCGTTACTGGACGTAAAACCAGAGGAAGATGTGAGCCACAATCACAACTACTGTATAAATCTTACTTATTTTTTCTCATATTTCACTCTAATCATTATTATTATTATTTTGTATCGAGTTTGCATTTTTGAATTTTTCTTTGTATCAAGTCTATATTTTTGTCTTTTTCTTTTTTTTTTTTAATCGAGTGTGTATTTTTGACTTTTTCTTTTTGCATCGAGTATGCATTTTTGACATTTTCTTTGCATTAAGTGTGTATTTTTGACTTTTTTTTTTCAAATTTTTCTAACAAACAGTCGATCTACCCCCTGATAGACTTAACTCAGCATCGTCTTTCCTCACCTTATAAATATGCATGCATTTTTACCATTTTCATCACACACATATCCATTTGTAAGGTTTGAAAGAAGTGAGTTGAGATAGAAGCTCTTTCAGTTCGTAAGTTTAAACTATTTGTATTTTCGGTGGGACTAGTCTGCGAAAAAATAGAGAGTTTTTGAAAGCAGCAAACAACCTTGGTAGGGTGTTAGCTGCTAGACAAATTAATCTAACATATGGGGGAGGAAGTCTTGGGTTAATGGGTTGTGTGTCATCCAGTGCATATGTAGGGGGGCAGTAAAGTCTTAGGTATCATTCCTAGTGCTTTAGCTGACAAAAAAATCACATGTCATACTTTAGGTAATGAGTTAAAGGTCTCGTCCATGCATGAGAGAATAGGTAACATGATGTGTAATGCAGATGCCTTTATTGCTTTACTTGGTGGTTTAGGAACCCTGGAAGAGATTTTCAACACTGCCTCTTGGGCTCAACTTAATCTTCATCAAAAGCTGTTAGGATTGTTAAATGTTAATGGTTTTTATGATGGTTTGTTGTCTTTTCTAGATCATGCTGTGGAACAGGAATTCATTACACCATCGGCTCGGAAAATCTTAGTCTTAGCTCCAACTGCTGATTAGCTAATTGATCAACTACAGATCTTTGTGCCTGAACCTGACCCATTAATGTCACAGGTAGTATGGTCAACTATGGACAACAAAACAATAAGAAGCGAGGGTTGGATCTTACGCTATGGCTGTAACATTCCTTAACTTATTGTTTTCCCTCATAACGTTTGATTTTTTTAATTTCAGTTTGTCAGTGTTTGCTTTTAATAACACCAGATCAGGTGAGATTGTTCATTCTCTACTTATCTACATTAGATATTAGGGACAATGTCTCAATTAGATTGTGGGGAGGGAATAGTTTGATTTTTTTTTTTTTTTGTTCAGTTTCTTATGTTTTTACTAAAACAAAAAAAAAAATTAACAACTAGATTCATTATTTATAAGATGGTTGAGTAAAGAGTTACTTTTAGTACTCTTGATGCGCATCTTATAATAATGATTATTTTCTTATGTCATTGTTTTGTCTTTATTTTTATTTAAAAAAATAAAAAAAAAAAAGAAAAAAAAGCAAAAAAAGAAAGGGTGATTTCCCACGGATCCGATGATGAAAATTTTAGTTGTTTTATTTTATATAGTCTTTCAGAAAAGTATAAATTTTAGATAAATTTGAATTTAAATTTTTGAGTTAGTCTAACTCAGTTGTGATACTCAATATTTGAGTACTAATTCTTGATCTATAAGTTGTGTGTTTGTTTAGAGAAAGTTTTGTGAATATAAAATATTTTTGATCTCACAAGTTTTAGAATTTGTTTGATTTTCTCTCGAGGCGAAATCCTAGACAATATCAAAAATTAAGGAAATGATATTATGCATTTTTTTTGGAACGTTTGAGCTTTTCAAGCCAACCCTGTAATATCTTTATCCTTAGCTTACCTCTTTTGAGCCTTGTTTTATACAACATTTTCCTTGTCATCTACATTTTTAGCCTAGCCTTTAAATAAAATATCTAACCTTTAGCCCTTAAGCATGTTGATCATTTTAGAAATTATTTTAAACTATACTGAAATCTGGGAGAAAGATTGGGATTATGAAATACCAAAAAAAAAAAAAAAAGAAGTAAAAAGACAAAAAAGAATACTATATCTTTTGTTTATCATAATAAGTTTGGAGATGTAGTTGTTCTAAAAAAAACAAAACAAAACAAAACAAAAAAGTTTTATTTTTAATAAGGGAAAGTTGTGAATAAGTTTAGGGGTGTTACTTGGGTGTAAATAAAAAGCTCTACAATAAGTTTTAAAATGATTAATGTGTTGAAGGGTGATCTAAGCCATATTATCCTATATCTTACCTTCATCCCAACCACACATTACAAGCCTAATAAAAGTCCTAATAATCCTTGGTTTTGTGTTTGTCAACATTAGTGGAGAGAAAAATAAAAAATGAACCTATGGGATTTGATAATTATCTGAGATTGATTGCTTCATTTCTCAAAAACTCATCTAATTTGCATATAATTTAATGAAAAAGAAATTTTGCACACATACACCTGGAATATCTAACTGTAAGTAGATATACTCTTAAATTAAACTCAAATTTTTGATCAAAATTTATGTTTTTTTTCTGTAGACTATATCTTTTACAGCAACTTATGAGGAAATTTCTGGAAATCACCATTACTAATAAAATATTTTCTTTCTTTCTTTCTTTCTTTCTTTCTTTTCTTTTCTTTTGCTCGAGGACAAGCAAAATCTTAAGTTTGGGGTGTGATAACTCTATAAAATAAAGTTATTTAACCACTTTTCATGCATAAAAATTAGCTTATTCTTGAGAATTTTAGTTGTTTTTTATTTATTTTGTTTTGTGTACTTTAATTTAGATTTTCATAAATTTCGTAAAGTTTTTATTTAATTTTCATCTTTTTCTAATAGTAATTAAATAAGCTTAAAATTAAATATTTCCAATAAGTCTACTTATAATATTTTATTTTGGAAATATCTAATTTTAGCACTTATAAAAGGGGGCATTCTTGGAGAGTTTAGAAGGAGGAGATATACTTTGTTTCTCTCAATTTTACCTTGCTTTCATTCTCATGTTTTCTCTTTAGAATTTTGTGAGAATGTTTTGCAGTTAGGCTAGAGTTCTTGGGTGAGGTTAGATATGATCCTATATGTGTAATGAGCTTATTGGGGTTTTGATTCTCTATGGTTTGTAATGCTTATACATTTGAGTAATTAATTGTCTTTCATTTCAATTATTTCTCACATCAATATATTTTGTTGACAACTTTTATATAAATTCAGTCAAGTTTTTTTTATGTGATTGCTGTATGATACAATATATTAATAAACATAGTTTTATAAGTAGCCTTTTACTGCATTATCGCCGGTGGCATATTGTCAATTTTAGATTTCTTATAAGACAATATTTTCTAGCATTTAACGTAAGAATTTTATTTACTCAATTACATTTAATTCACAAATTCTTCAAATCTTATCTTCCGATTGATTGTTTAGAATGTGAAACTTTCAATTGCATCAATTTATGAATCAAAATTCAAATAGGTGAATAAAGCATATAGGGGATTCTCGATATCTTATCATTTTTAACTATTGAATTTTCACTACTATAAATTGTATTATCTTTCAATCAAATTGCTCTAAAATTATAAAAATACTTTCTTTCTTTTCTTGTTTAATTGTGTATCTCTCTAATACTTGTGTTCTATTGATCTCTTTTGTTTGTTTTTATCACCTTCTCGTGGGATCGACCGTCCTAATTGTACTATAATTGACTCCTTTGTTTTATCATAATTTGGGCGTAATCACCAGTCGACACAACATCAGAATGAAGCGCAGAAGCACACGGCAAGGCGAAGGCAGAGTTTTCACCCATCGAAAAAGGCCGAAAATAGCCCCTTAGAAAATCAGAAATACCTAACCAGCACAAAGTCAAAATAGGGCACGAGAGCACATAACAAAGGGAAGGTAAGGTTTTCACCCACCAAAAAAAAAAACCAAAAACAACCCTTCAAAAGATCAGAAATAACCTACCAAAAAATGCAGCCCAAAAGGGCAAAAAACTCAAGGCAAGCAACCCCAGAAATAGAGAGAGAGAAAGAGAAGCTACGGAAGTTAAGGAGAGGAAAGAGAAAGAGAGACAGAATGTCAAAATGGGATAGTGAGAAGGACAGGAAAGGGCTACGGCATAGAGAAAAAGAGAGAGAAAGAGGGTGAAAAAAACAGTGGAAGGCACATGGGAGTCAAAGGGGAAAAGGTTAGGGTAGAGGGAGAATGGAAGAGAGAGGCAGCGAAAGGCAAAGTAAAGAGAAAGAGCAAAAAGTGAAAAGGAGGCAGGGAGACACACAGGCAAGGGCTAGGGTTTCTACCCACCAAAACCCAAAAATACCCTCCTAAAAGACACAAGGCAAATAGGCAAAAAACCAAGGCATAAGACCAAGGGCGAAAAGCATAAAAACTAAGGGGAAAAAAAAAGGATAACACTGTAGAAACTGCAGTAAAATCCACCTCCACTTTAGTTTTATACTAGTCAAAAACTCACGCGTTGCAACGAAAGATATTGTTGCATTGTATAAAAACCATTCCCATGTTCCTGCAATACTTAAACTAATTTGATTTTTTATTATGATTTTTAGATGTCGATGATTGAGTTGAACAAGATATTTGCCTTTTAGACTTAAAAAAGGCTAACATCATATCAATATAATTATACAAAATTTAAGAATACAATTAAACAAAATTCAAAATTTACCCCCACTTTCAATGGCTATAAATAGTTAGTTTTTATCTTATAAATTCATTCATCATTAAGTTTTTATTAACACATTGTATTTAATAGATATATTTACTATTTATATTTATGTTGTTTGTATCATTTAAGAATACAATTATGTAAAATTCAAAATTTTCCCCTACTTTCAACGGTTATAAACAGTTAGTTTTTACTCTATAAATTCACTTATTTTCAAGTTTTTACAAGCATATATCTCATCTCATTTTCATCCTTCTAATTCTTTCATTTGCTTCACTAAAGTTCTTCTTTTAGTTTAAAAAAATTTTACAACATAGTTAGTGTGTTATTATTGCTTCTTATTATTTTAGTTATCATAAATTTTATTCTCATATTTATTATGGAGTTTTTTTAAGGAGCTTTTCAATTTTTCATTTTGCTTTATACTCTTACAATATTCCCTCTTTTATTTATTACCATAATAATTGGCTAGTAATGTAACAATTATCATGAATCTCAATCATTTTCATTTCCTTTATACTCTTGTATTTTTTATTTTATTTCATTTTTCCCTTGTGAAATTATAGCAACTCATTCTTTTATACTATTTTCAAGATATACTCAAAAGTCTAATTACTCGGACTGCTATAAAAGTTTAAACCCTTTGTCTATTTTACTTATTTACACAATTCAAACTAAGGGGGAGTTTGGGGGAGGTTTTGGAGATGTGGTTTTGGGGTTTGGAAAAAAGTTAGTTTTAGAGAATGTGTTTGGGGGAAAAAACTGTTTGGGGTAAAAAAATTAAAAATTTTAAAAATATTTTTAGAAAAAAAATATCAATATGGATCTTGTTTTGTTCCTCTCGAAATTCTATGTAATTTAAAAAAAATCATCTCATTTGGACTTGTATACACAAAGTTATGGATTTTTAAAATTTTAAATGTACTGTAACATTTTAAAGTGTGAATAGTAAAAAGTGATAAAGTTTTGGAAAAAAAGTAAAATTTTTTGTCTGCAAAACAATGCCCAAACAGGCCCTAAAATAACAAAGATATTATTGCAAATAAAAAAGACTACTATGCATACCTACTACCTTTATGAGTGTTAACTATTTATTTTTATACTGTTTTTCTTTCTTTTTTTTTTTTGACAAATTAGAAAGTCATTTTTTATAACCTCATGACTTTTTGTTTATTTCTAATTTTTTTAAATAAAGGTAAGTTAGGTTATGTCTCTAATTACATATTTCATACATAAATAAATACAGTTAGCAATCGCAATTCTACCAATACTTTAATTTTTTTCTTACTTAAAAAAATACCATTATCTTATTTTAGACATGATGAAAAGAAAATAGATGATAAAAAAATTCACATAAATAATATAAAAAAACTAAAAATCTATAATCACTTAAAAGATAAAATTGACACATTATTATTCCAAGAACAATGAATAAATAAAGATTTTTGAAAAGGTCAAAAAAAGAAATTCACGTGCATAAATGTAAAAAAATCAAAAATCTATAATTATCAGAGGTAAAATCAACGTGTAACTGTTCTGAACTCAGACATATCACTGCCACTATTATAATAATATAATAATATTTGTCCTTAAAAGCGGAGCAATTTTTCGCTCAAAATCTTCAGACTACACGTCCGTGTATTACCACCACTAATTGAAGTATCAATTTTCCCTTTTTTGATCCTGAATCTCTTCAAAAATCATCTTCAGACTGTGCGTTAGGGTTCGTGCAATTGGGGATTTGGGGAATTGAACCGCCATAGCATGTGATTTTCTGGACTGGTGCGATAAATTTCTCATTATCTTCTTTATTATTCTTATTATTGTTTATTATTTATTTTCTAAGTTGAATTGAGAATTTTTGGAACACTTTGGGTAGAAATCGATTGCTTTATCGCTCTTCCCAAAACCCCGAACTAAAAAAAAAAAAAAAAAAGCAAGAAGAAAAGAAAAGATCCTGTTAGGCGTCAAAGGTTATAAATGATTTTTTTTTTCTTTTTTGATGTTTTTAAATTCGGATGGATCGGAATTTTTACTCTTTTTTTTCTTTAAGATTAACTATGATCGGTTCATTTTCTTTCTGTTTATATTTCGGGAAATGGTGATTATATACTTTGCTATTGCTGTTCTGATGTACATGAGATTTCAGTATTTATGAATTTTGCACACTTGCCTGTTTTCATTTGTGATTTTTATCAGATGGAGCTCACAAATTCTTTGAACTCGGATATAAATTACATTGACCTTGGAAAGGCTGACGGCGATGCGGCAGAGGTGAAGGATCTTAAGAATAATGTTATTGAAATGTCCGCAAGGATCGATAAGGTCAGGCTTACCTACATATCGATTACGTTGGTTCCTGTTTTGTAGCAATCGGAAATTTTAGCAATTTGTTGGTGTTGTAGGTTGTTCTTGTTAAGTATTGAAAATGTGTTCAGACAACATGCCAATTGGCTTACACATACGCAACTTCTAGCAACATAGGCTGATTTAATCTGTTTTATGTATAGATTTTGGCTTTCATTTGTTTCTTGCATTTAACATGTTATGTGTCGTGTTTCTTTGTATTTTAACAGGTTCCTTTTCTATATTAAAAAGCTTTTATCTGCTTGGGACTGTCAACTTAAAGAGCTTTATTTTTTTCTTTTTTCCATTTCGCTATGAAAGAGATTAGATTCCATAGCAAAATGTAGTTTTAATATTTACTTAAGAGTCAGAAAGAAAGAAGGGAAAAAAAAAAAAAGATCTTTACTGTTTACTAGGGGACAAGGATTTCTTTTCCGTTTAATTTTTAATCCATGAAAGGAAATTTTATTATGTAGTTATGTGTATGTATATATATGCAGTGCCGATCCTGAGAACCAATGCAGGATATGATTCTGCACCCATATATACTACTTGGTCTTTGTAAATGCTAATAACGTGTTATCTTCATTTTTTTTTTACCTTGACTGTTTCGTTTTTAAATTAAAGTCTACTCTCTCTCTCTCTCTCTCTCTCTCTCTTTATGGTTAAGTTGACCGAAAAGTTGTAACTTGTATACAAACAATGCAGCTTGAGATAAGTGTGAATGAGGTTGAGCAATTTTATTCAACTATAGGTAGCTCAACTGTGAAGGACAAAGACAGGGAGAAACATTTCAGTAATTTGAAGCTGCAGCAGCAAGATGCATCACAGAGGGAAGCGGCTGCTTCAAAGAGAATGCAAGAATTGATGCGACAATTTGCCACAATATTGCGTCAGGCAAACACCTCAAACTTGCTAATTGTCTTTGTAAGAGGGGCCTTTTACTTTGCTAACAATCACCTAGGCTTCTGTTTTTAATCTAATGGGCTAGCTAACCATACTCTTTTATAATTGGATATCCAGAATCTCCAAAGAAGTACATGCCAAACTTATCACATGATTTTACATGAAGCAAAAGAGGTTTTTTACTTTCGTAGTTGAAAGAGCAAGGGATGAAAAACATTGGGAACCCAATCAACCATATGTTGGTTTAATTTATGCACCCTGTTGTTGTTGTTGCCTTTTTTTTTTTTTTGGTTAATGAGAATAAAATACTGTTCCATTAAAATACTTAAACTGTCATATGTACGTAAGCAAATAGCTTATTTGGTTGAGCGTATTGCGGTGTTATCACTTTAGGACGTGTTTACTAGGAGTTCAATTTGGTAAAAGTGAATTTAGTTACCTATTTTAAATTCTGGTGTTTACTTATGCATTTGGGAATTAAATGACATGGGCTGCACTTAAAAATAACGAATTAAATTCCTCTCCCACGTCCTACTAATCAAATAAATTCCTTCTCCTAAAAAATAGGTACGAACTTCTCTACCAACCATACCCTTGTTTTAATCTAAATATTTCTTTCATATAAGGTTGTTTTTGTAACTAATATTCATTTTATTATTAATCCTACTAATTTCTTAGCAAAGTAAACGGAGTATGAATTTAATTACTCCTATAACTTGATTCCTTGATAGACTAGTGAGCACTTGAATAGAATTTTTGAATCTAATTCTGTTTAAATTTAATTCCTTTTCTCGGGGAACTTATTCCCTTTTTATTCAATTCCTGATTACTAAATGTGCCCTTAGAAAGGTTTTTCCTTTCACTTAAGGCTGAACTTTCTTATACATGATGTCTGTGTCTGTGTGCTTATGTTAATTCATAAATAACCCTGAGCAGCCTCAATGACCCCTTTCATTTTATCTCTTAATTTTGAAGTGCTACGTGGTTTTGGTTTAAAATAAATTTCACTCTATGGTTTTCTTTAGCCCAAATGCTTTTTGCAACTGAGTTAGACTTAGTGGAACATTAATCAGGATACTATCTTTGTGGCTGACTCATGTAGTAGGCAATTAATCAGGGGTAACGCTGGTTAATATGGCTTCTTTCTTTAAGCAGATCACTCAGCACAAGTGGGCATGGCCTTTTATGGATCCTGTAGACGTTGAAGGTCTGGGTTTGCATGATTATTATCAGGTAAAGCTCTGTGCTTCTTTCAAAACATCCCCTGATTCATCTTCTTATGTTTGTATTCTCTTGATGTATTTGGAAGTTGTAACATGTGCCTTTAAGCTCTAATTTGCTCTCTCTTTCGAGGGAAGAGAGCCTATAATATATGTGTGTGTGTGTGTATATATATATATATATTTTTTTTTTTGGCTAGAAGAAAATTAATCTTATGCCTCAATGATGCAGAAGAGCTGAATTGACTAACAAAGTTTTTTGAGCCGTCTGATTTCGTCTCCTTTTAATTTGGATTTGGTTTCCCTCTCTAGGTCATTGACAAGCCCATGGACATTGGTACAATAAAAACTAAAATGGAGGCTAAGGATGGTACCGGGTATAAGAATGTCCGTGAGATATATGCTGATGTTAGGTTGGTTTTTAAGAATGCAATGAAATACAATGATGAAAAAGATGATGTCCACGTGATGGCTAAGACTTTGCTTGAGAAATTCGAAGAAAAATGGCTACAGCTTTTACCAAAAGTTGACGAAGAGGTAAAATTAAATGTTATGCGGGTGACTTCTCCAGAGTTGGTGCATATAACAAAGCATATACTTTGGAAGAAATTAGTTATTATTATTTTTTATTGTGGTTGGAGATGCTTTTGGGTTTTCATGCTTATCATGACAAATCTTTAACTCAAAGCCCAATTACATTTAGGAAAAGAAACGAGCAGCGGAGGAAGCCAAGGCACAATTAGACATGCAGCTTACCCAGGAGGCTGCTTATGCAAGCATGGCTAGGGATACAAGGAATGAGGTTAGTCAGATCAGCAAATACTCTTTAGAAAGAAACATTTGGAAGGTTGGATGGTTTTATATGTACACACGTACACACACACACATATATTGTTGTAATCTTGTAATTTTGGAATATGCGTAAGATAAATGAGGATACACATAAATTTTGTCTGTTACGGCATGTGTTTTCTGAATTCTGAATTCGGAACTACTCGATCTTCCACCATTTTACAGCTTTATGACTTAGATATGCATTTGAGGCAGCTGAAAGAAACGGTGGTTAAGAAATGCAGGTTTGCTCCAGACCCATGTCTACTTTGTTTCGTTTTGACTGACTAAGCCAATGCCTACGTAATCTTCTAGTTGTATGGGCCATCAATTTGACATATTTATTATGCGAAAAATGTTATGCTTTCCTTTTCGTACGTTTCTTCATTTAAATTCTTAAACAAAAGGAGAATTTTTCAATGATAAAACAAAGCACTGCATGGCAAGCACTTGGGTGGTTGACTTGTGGCAGATCAGATTAATAGGGTATCAAAAGAGATATGGTGTTATAGGATGAGAATTTGGTTAACCAGAAATTTCCCTTCTCATAACTGTCGCTGCATATGTGCATATTATTGTATGTCCACTGGGCAATTGTAGCTCCTGTTTTAATTCATTCTTTTTCCTTTCTCCTCTTTTGACAAGATCTATTTATTACTATGGATTTGTACTTACTAAAGCGCTAAATGCTTACTTGTTCAACTTAGGAGAATGTCCACCGAGGAGAAACGAAAGCTCGGAGCTGCTCTTTCTCAATTGTCTCCTGAGGATCTGAGCAAGGCACTGGAGATAGTAGCTGAGAATAACCCGAGTTTCCAAGCAACTGCCCAGGAAGTGGATCTTGACATT
This sequence comes from Antiaris toxicaria, assembly GCA_035233585.1. NCBI lineage: Eukaryota > Viridiplantae > Streptophyta > Magnoliopsida > Rosales > Moraceae > Antiaris > Antiaris toxicaria. The sequence goes on from CP141154.1 coordinate 27,174,555, forward strand.
GATGCTCAGGTACTTGGTTAATTATTTTTATGGCCTTTCTGCACTAGTGTAATACCAATGATCCCACAAGTCATTGAGCAGTATTTTGGTCATCCCACGGTGCTCGAAATGTGTCATTTTGACTATTTTAATCCTGTATAAGCAGAGTGAATACACATTATGGAGATTAAAAGTGTTTGTAAAGGAAGTGCTCAAAGTTGAGGGAAATTATGGTAGCAATAATGCTGCAGCCAACAATAGCAGTGATGACAACAAAAAGAAAAACTCCAAACGACGAAGAGAGATATGGGATGCTCTTGCAAAGACTACTGTTAAAAGGACCAAAAAGCTCGCTAATTTGTGATATATACCATTTGCAACATCTCTGCTGTTGGTATTTGATAGGTAAGCTTAAACAGTTAATAGCTTTTATTTGGTGGTAATTTAGTCATGTGTAGGTATTGAAATTGGTGTTATTTTCGTGTCCGAGCTCATTGACTGGCTCCTGTTAAGTTCGTGTATTTATCAAATAACTTTTCTAGCAATGTTACCGCAAGTAAAACCTGAATGGGCAAGTACGTTTAAGTTATGCCCAGCAACATCTTGTATATTGATAATGATATCCGAGTTTGAACTCGTTTAATGGTTCTCTGTTGTACCAAGCTTTGGCAATAGAATTTTTGGCAAGTCAATTGGAATGTTGGGCATGGGGACTAGAAATCAAATCTCTAGTTCGACAAGGTAAAAGAATCTCTGTTTAGCTTTGGTACTTGGAAGGAAGCTATGGTTTTTTCTACATTTTTATTTTACTTTCTTTCACCGAGTGATTTTAATATTAACAAACCTTTGATAACAATACGAAGTTCATCTTTAATAAATATGGTAGTTGTAGTACTTAAGATAGAAGTGGGAGAAAATTTATAGAAAATTCCAAGTGGAGGTGTGGTACTATAAGATTCTCACAAGGACTGGTTCACTTCTCAGAGCGACCGTTTGGGATGACACCAGATTTTTCATCCTTTTTTTTTTTTTTTTTTCCTTTTGTTGGGGGGGGGGCGGCTGCGCGGCTAGAATATTATCATCCTAATTGTTTGTTCAAAAAAAAAACAAAAAAACAAAAGAAGAAGGTACTATATGGTTTGATGATAAGATTGATTGTTTTGAGCTTTTAATTTTTGAGGGTAGTACTTTTGTTATATATATATATATATATAAACGGATGTCTGACGTTGTTCTCTACGAGACACGGTGACTTCCCTCATCGCTATCACAATACCGTTGTGTACTATAATCCTCCCGTCAAAAATCAACGGAAGGATCAAAACACGTATCAGGTAAGGGTCTTGGGGTATTTTAACCAAAAAAAAGGTCAAAACTCACATGTATTAAGATTTCGGTAGTTCAGTAGTATTTTGATTAAAGAAAAGATCAAATATCAAACTTTCGCATACGTAAAGAGGTCAATGGTAAATTGCACAGTTTATAACTAAATAATAAAAAGGGTAAATTATTATTTTGGTTTTCAATCTTTTTACAAAGTTTTGACTTGGTTTCCACCTTTTTTTTTTTTTATGATTAAAAGGTCCTAAATTTTTTACAAAAGTGTAATTTTTCCATTTTACTAAGAAAAGATTAAAAAAAAATTAGATAAAATATTACAAACATGATACATATAAATTGAATAATATAAACTTTTTAATAGTCCTTAAATAGTAAATTAAATGTGATTCATATGATATTTTCTATGAAAATTTTTACCCTTTTTAATTTTAAAAAATAATTTAGAAATCTTTTATTTAAAAAAAAAAAAAAAGACTAAATCACAACTTGAAAAAATTGTGGACTAATTGAGCAATTTATCCAATAAGTAATTTAACCTAACAAAAAAGGTTGGTTATTTCTTCGATGATAAAGCAGCGGTAGACTTGTACAAAGAAAGGAGTTTTGGTAGAGATAATTACTTAAAAGCCATCTTTTTTTAATTGGTCGACAAATATATTATAAAATTACCCCTCTTCATGAATTTGACGCAAACTTTTTTTTTCTTTTTGTTTGTCATACTTTAATAATTTATTATTTTATGGTGTTTTATCTCTTTTACTCAAATTTTTTTTCCTCTCTCTCTAATGCATTCTATCTCTCTCTCCTTCTTTCTCTGTCTCTCTCTCTCTCTATCTCTAAGTCTCTTTTCATCTCTTTCCTTTCTCTCTCTAACCTTCTACTCTCCTCTCTCTCTGGTCGTTACTGTCTCTCTCTTTCCCTTCCTTCTCTAGTTAATCTCAACGTTATTGATCGCAACTTGTAGTGATCTCCTAATGGTTGTCAATTGTGTGAAGAACGATGGCCATGGTGAAGCCAAATCTAGCCAGAGCTCACTTTCTTCACAGTACCGACAACCTATCTCTCTATTCTTCACCGGTGTTGACGATGTGGAGAAGATTGACGACAAGTACGGCATTGAATCTGTTAGGTGTGCCCTAATTAGGAAAGACATTTTTAATGTGTTTCATTTATTTTTGAACTGATTAATAAAATATTTTAGAGGTTATTCATTATATCGTTACAAGTCCTCAATTTATTTATATATTAAAGTAAATATAAGTAAATATAGCTCATTGACTACTTGTGTTAAACTACTAGAATGTTACATACAATGATCTTTTAAATATGAGAAGACAACATTTTAGAGTAAGTGGTTTAAATCTATAGTTCGCAGTCTATAGGGTTAGAGTAAGTATCTAACTCATATTAAGACTATTATGTTATCTAAAGCCAATTTGGAAGACGGTTTGTCTTAACTGTTAGGAGTTTTCACTCCCAAGTAGATATATAAATATGTTGTTTGGTAGTGACATATTAGATCAGGACTAAAACATGATTGATTTTGCATAGTCTACTATGAGTAGATTGATCTGCATTTGACGTTCATTGTACAATAACCTTAATCCTAAGTAAGTGAACAGCTCCATGTATGTGGCTAATGTGCTTTGATGTTCCAAAGGCCAGGGTATAGGAGAAAATCGATAAAAATATATCAGAGTGGCATAGCGGAATTACAAAAAAATTTTCAAGATCGTTACATATCTCGTGATGCCATATACAATAAACTAACAACAATAAACTCATACCTTAAGAGGATGCCAAACTATAGGAGGAGAATGACCGGAGGGCTTTAACCAACTAGCATTCTCTATTATTCTCCAATTCCTGGATGATAGAGTGTGTAAGTATTCGGATCCTCGATCGATATGCTAGCACTGCTAGTCTCCTTCCGATCACCTAAATCTCTAAAGAACTTATTGTCATAGTGAGTTGTGCAACAATAAACTTGCTCACATGAAAATCTATGGTCTGAGAGAACTGAAGTGGTAGGACCCTTATTTATAGACTTGCATGAGGTGACCCCTATTTATAGACTTGCATGAGGTGACCCCTTGAATTTGAATTGGACCAAAAGAAGATTTTCTCCCTTCCTTCCACAAAAAATCCGAATTTCCTATAGGCCATAATCAAGGGAAGATTCGGCCACCCTAGGGGATTTTGCATTTAAAATTCAAACAAGATTTTAACTTGAATTTTATCTCCTCATTTATCCACTAAAACCGAATTTCCCCTAGGCCAAGAACATAACTAGATTCGGCTATCCAAGTGTAAGGAGAATCAAAATTCAAATAGGATTTTCTAGCTTAAATTTTATCTCACCCTTATTCACAAAAAACCGATTGTCCCTTAGGTTTATCCACAAAGATTTTTGGCCACCATGCAAGGGAGAGAATCAAAATTCAAATATGATTTTCTAACTTGAATTTCCCTTCATCCTTATCTACAAAAACCGAATTCTTCTAAGGAAGATTTTCCCTAACAAATTCGGCCATATTGGATAGATTTAGGATTCAAAATTCAAGCAGGATTCAAATTAGATTTTCCTCTCCCTTATCCACATTAAAACCAAATTTTACATGTGGAATTATCCACAAAGATTTTCGGTTTCACCATGGATTTGTGATTTAAAATTTGAATTCAAATTTCAAAGTTCAAATTTCAAAAATTCAAACTTCAAATTCAAATTTCAAATTTAAATTTCGAATTCAAATTTCAAGTTTCAAATTTCAAATTTAAATTTCAAATTCAAATTTCAAATTCAAAATTTAAATTTCAAATTTCAAATTTCAAAATCCACAAAAGAGATGTAATTCAAATTTTTGTCCTCATGGATAATTTTCCACAACTCCAATTCAAACTCAAATAAAATCATGACAACTTTATTTGGAATTCGAATAATTGTGTAATCTCTTATCCAAAACAAAATTCAAATTCAACCGGAGAGAATTTTATCTTCCATCCTTATCCTATGTAGACACAATCCAATAAGTATACCTTGATCAATTTGTCATCCGTTAAGAAATTATATGGAGCTAGTAGAGGGACCAATTGAACATATATAATGGAGCTCCCGTAATTCTATATGATCATCATTCTAAACCGAACAACTCAATCATATGATCACTAATTTCAGATTAACATCACTATAAGCCTGAAACTAAACTCCCAATTGTATACCGTATTATGAAAGCCTGTGACAAGTTATTGTCCAATGACCTTGTCATGTATGCAAAACTCTCATATAATATCCATGATCAGCCTTAGATTGAAGTTCGATCAACTTACTGATCAAGCTATCTTAAAATTCCATTATACTACAGAATAAGAAAATGATTATTCACCATATGTAAATAAGAAGTCATCTGCCTAGCAGACGACCTAAGGCCTTATCCATTTTCACATATAGTATAATGCCTTTAAGTGGATACCCTTAACTCCTTATTAGAGCTATGATTCCAATATCTGTAAACAAACCCCCCATCGTATACAAGTCATGCACCCAACGAACCGGTCTATAAGCTTACTACCTCTGAGACGCTTTAGCCATTGGAACATCAAAGTACACAAGTCTTATACATGAAGTAATTCATCTACTTAGGATTAAAATTATTACATAATAAATTTCAAAAACAGATTGATCTACTATAGCAGACTAAGTAGATCAATCATGCTTCAGTTCCGGTCCAACATGTCACTACCAACCAACATATCTATGTCTTTACTCGGAAGTCTATGCTTTGGACAGTCAAGACAAACTGTCCCCACCATGGCTTTAGATAATATAATAGTCTTAACATGAGTTAGATGTTCAGTCTAACCCCACAGACTATAGACCATAATTTAGACTACTTACTTTAGAACATTGTCTTCTCGCATACAAAAGTCCATTACATGCAACGTTCTAATAGTTTAACATAAGCGGTCAATGAGCTATATTTGCTTACATTTACTTTAATATGTAAATAAAATAAGGACAAACAGTAATGTAATGAATAACCTCTACAATAATTTTATTATCCAGTTCAAAATAAATGAAATACATCGAAAGGTGTTTTATGCTTAGGCCATTTCCTAATACAAGGCATCTCAGAGATAGTAAGCTAGTGAACCGGTTTGTTGGGTACACAGTATACATATGATGGAGGGATTGTTTACAAATAAGGAATCATAACTCTTATGTAAAGTTAAAGTTATCCTCTTAAAAACATTATACTGTATTAGTAAGAATGGACAAGGCCTTAGGTCGTTTGTTTTGTAGATGACTTATTATTCACATATGGTAGACAATCATTCTCTTATCGGGTGTATAATGGATCTTGCATGATCAAAAGGTTGAACAGACTTTGATCTAGGTTAATCATGAATATCATATGAGGGTTTTACATTAATGATAAGGTCATTGGATGATGTCTTTTCTAAGGATTGTATAATTTGCAGTATGATTGGGAGTTGGGAGTTCAGTTTCAAGTCTATCGTGGAATGCTCCTGAAATTAGTGATCATGTGATTGATTTGTTTGGTACAGAATAATAATTGCATAGATTCACAGGAACCTGATTATATATGCCCAATCAGTCTCTTTGTTAGCTCCTATAATTCCTTAAAGATGGTAGTTGATTAAGATATTCTTTTGTGGCTTGTTGTTTTGCATTTAGTAATGAGAAAAATCAGGATCACCCTTCACAAGGGTGTAGGCGTTTTTCTCTATGTGCTGGAGGGACAAAATTGTAATTTTATATTATTCAATAAATGAAATAAATATTTAATTAATATTTATTTTTTAAAGATAAGATTTGAAATTTAAATTAATTGTATTTAGATTTGAAATTCAAATATGTGATTAATTTGAATTTTAAAAATCTTGTCTTAAAATAAATATTTAAAATTTAAAAGATTATCCTATTTTAATTTGAATTGAATAAAATCTTGTCCTTGTACAATAATAGGTGGCGTCTACTTTGAATAAGAGTAGAAGACAAGATTTTATCCCAATTTGAATCTGAATTTTGTTTTGGATAAGAGATTACACAATTATTTGAATTTCAAATAAAGTTATCATGATTTTATTTGAATTTGAATTAGAGTTATGGAAAATTATTCATGTGGGTAAAATTCAATATTTGTGAAATTTGAAATTTGAATTAAATTTTAAGTCACAAATCAATCACAAAAACTAGTTTTTAGTGTGGGATTATGCACACGGATAAATTTGGATTTTTTGTAAATAAGGGAGAAAGAAAAATCTTATTTGAATTATATTTGATTTTTGAATCTCCTCTATCCTTTATGGCCAAATTTTTATGAGGACTACTTCCCTAGGTAGAATCGGTTTCTAGGCGGATAAGGAATAGAGAAAAATCTTGTTTGAATCCTATTTGAATTTTGAATCCCCTCACCAACAAGTGGCCGAATTTTTTAGGGTATCTCACCCTAAGGAGAAATCAGTTTTGGGGTATGAATGGAAGAGAAAAATCTTTTCTTGGTCCAATTCAAAATTCAAAAGTCACGTCATGCAATGTTATAAATAGGGGTTTTCCACACCTATTTTTTTCAGACTACAAACTTTCAGATGAGCAGGTTTATTGTTGAACAAATCGGATGACAGTAAGTTCTTAGAGATCTAGATGGTCAGATAGAGACAAGCTGTACTGAGTACCAATTGAGGAAACGGGTCCCTACACACTCAACCATCTTGGAATTGGAGAATAGCAGAGAAGGCTGGTTGATTGAAGCCCTTTCTGATGTTGTCCTTTTATTTTTTTGACGTTGACTTGGCATCTAAGGCGTTTTATCTAAAAGGTATATTTGATTGTTGATAATTTATTGTATATGACAACATGAGTTCTAACGATTTTTGAAAAATTTTTAAAATTCCATTGTACATAATTTTTGTTTTCTCCAATAAGTGGTATCAGAGACAACTCGTGAATATGTCATATATATAAATTATACAATCAATTAATATTTAAAAAGTGACATTTTAGGAATCTTATATATTATTATTATGGATTATGTAACATATTATATGTGGTTATTTTAATTTTATAATAATTATAAGTATGCTCAATTTTGTCAGTTTTGGTTCCTTAATATTTTAGAAAATTATATTGAGGAATTTTTATGTAAACATAGGAACGGTCTATCATCACCGTAATTTTTTCATTGAATTTTATCTCTTTGAATATTTAGAATTTTTGTACACTAAAAATGATATAGGAAATTTAATGTAATTATTCATGGAAAAGATCAAGATTTAAGACTTTGAATTTACTTTTCCTATAATCATAATTTAATTTTGATGATTTAAAAATTACTTTTGTGTGAAAAATTCTAATTTTTAATTAGGACATCCTAAGGGATAAAATTAAAATTTTTCACAAAAACCAAGAACGGGAGCTGTGGATGCTGAGTGGAAGCCACAGGCGAAAGCCCATGCCAACCTAAGCAGCCACGATTGCACAAGGTAGCCACGAGCTGCTGGCAGCCCTCGAGGGGGCTGCCACTTGCAGCTTTAGTGCTATTCAGCTATAACCAAGGGCTGCTGGCAGTCGACGGCTGCAGGCAGCCTGTAGGCTGCTGGCTGCTTAGGGGTAACCATGGGTGAAAGCCCGTGGCAGCCCAAGGCGACCCCGGGGGGTGTTTTTCTCTCACCGGGGGTCGAGATGGAATTTTTTAGGAATTATCAATGATTTAAATTTTAATTTTAAATTATATATAATCATATGTAATTTTGAAATTTAAAAATTGCGTATGCTTATGTATGAGATTTAAAAAATTGCTTAAAATTTGAATTTTTTCAAAATTTGAATTTAAAGAAATTTATGGAATGAGAAATAAATGGTGGAGCTATATGAAGATGGCTACACGAAGATGGAGTAAAATTCAAGACCCAAAGAATGCTTTGGATGAAATTTTGTAATCGTTGTTTTTCTATTTTTCTAGGGTGGAACCATGGCTTGGTTATTTAAATTTTTTGTCATTTATTTTTTTCCTATGTTTTTTCATGTATAGATAAATATGTTTTGTTAGAATGTTATGTTGCATATTTGATGACATAACATATAGGATAGAAGAATGCCACTCATACTATATTAATCATGCATATTTTAAATAAAAACTTATGGTTTTAAAATATTGAGTAGGAAAGGATTTCAAACAAAACCCACAGCCTCTATTGTTGATTCATATGTGAAAGCACAGTAGCGTCTCGTGTCAATTCTGCCCTATCCACACCTTTGGTAGGTTTCTACCATTGCTAGTATACTAGGTTGAATCTCCTATGTGAAAAACATGTTTGGATATGTTCTATTTAAGACCATCTCGAGATGGCTTGAATAGGACATGGATCGGGTGTTGTAAATAATAGTTACACATTCAAGACCGGTTTGGCTATCAACCTCCTTGAGAAGCATTGTTAGTCAAATTGGAGGCCAAAACAAATGGTTTTTAGTATATGTCTTAATTTTGGAGGATTTAAAATAATATATATTAATTGGAGGGGGTCCATGTTTTCGCTATTCGTTTCATGTACACCCCAAGGTGGCATGGAATGATGGATGCTAAAAATTATTGTTGCAATAGTATATGTTTTTTGTTTAAGACTTTCATGTAGGAACACATTTGTATGTCTAATTTGCTAATATCTATTATATTTGCTTGAGTTTTATGGTGATGTTCTTTTTTATTTTATTATCAGTTAAAAATGTTATCGACACCTCTAATCACGATACTTACTAAAAACAAACTGAACGGGGACAATTATAAGGAATGGAAAATAAACCTGCTAATAGTTCTTAGCTACGAGAGATACAAATTCGTAATGGACGAACCATGCCCACCAGGCTCCCGACCTGAGACGCCACTTAAAGAGATCCCTGTCATGTATACTTGTTGGAAAGAATTCAATGAGATAACTCGATGCTACATTTTTGCTAATATGATGAATGCTTTATAAAAGCAACACGAAATCTATCAAGTTACCAGGAAGATCATGGATAACTTGGAGGACATGTTCAGAGGCCAAGAAAAATTGGCTCGATAGTCTGTTATCACAAGTATTATGAACTCTAAGCAGAAGGTAGGTACTCCGATGAAAGATCATATGCTTACGCTTATGGGGTTCTTTACTGAGGCTATTGAAAATGACGCGGAGTTGGACTACAATACCTAGATCGAAATAGTGTTCAAGACTCTGTCTAACGATTTTGTGGGGTTTAAAGCCACATATAATCTGGCAACAAGGGAGTTAGGACTTATTAGGCTCATGAAGTAACTCTAAGTTTATGTGCGGATGATCAATGATGGGAGTTCGGTCCGAACCAAGGGAGAGGCAAATTTGGCAAAATCTTCTAAAACCTCTGGCAATAAAAAGAAGCCAAAGAAGAAGTAGGCAGCTTCTAGTTGGTTTATTCCTCCTGTCTCTGATAGGAAAAAGAAGAAGAAGAACAAGAAGCCTTAAAAAGTCCAAGTGCTTCTGTTGTAGGAAGTTAGGTCACTTCAAGAAGGCTTGTGGGATTTCCTAGCCTCTAAGGCCAAAGAAGGTGGGGAACTTCTATACTTAGAAGCTTGTTTGATGGAATAATCAAAAGAAAATTAGGTCATTGATTCAGGCTCACTAATCATGTTTGTATTTCTTTGCAAGGTTTTATGGAAACGAGAAGTCTACATGATAGGAGCTTTTGATAAATTCATCTTTATTTTGATAATTTTAGGTTTATTTTATTAAAAGATTGTTTTTATATTCCTAATTTTAAGAGGAACCTTATATCGGTAGCTTGTTTAGTTAATGATTGTTATTCAGTTTGGTTTGATAAAACAGTTGTTATTCACAAAAACAATTCTTTTATCTGTTCTGGGAGAATGGATGGAAACCTTTATTTTAGCAAACCAAAGATGTACTCACTGCTGGACACTGAATTAATAGATAACTCTAAAAGGCTTAAAATTTCTCACTTTAACAAGGCATACCTTTGGCATTTAAGACTATGTTATACTAATCAAGATAGAATTCTGAGATTGATAAAAGATGGTCCTTTAGATACTCTAGAAGAGATACATCTTCCCCAATATGAATCTTGTCTTGAAGGTAAAATAACCAGGTGGTCTTTTAGAGTTAAGGATATTAGGGTTAAGGAGCTCTTAAAAATCATGCACACTAACGTATGTGGCCCCATGAATGTCAAGGCACATGGAAGGTACGAGTATTTTGTCTCCTTTATAGAAAATTACTTGAAGCATGGATATGTGTAACTGATGCACTGTAAGAGCAAAACATTTGACAAGTTCAAAGAGTATTGTGTGGAAGTGAAAAAGTAACTAGGGAAATTCATAAATACACTTTGATTGATCGAGGTGGCGAATACCTCTTCGATAATTTTTTAAGACATCTTGTAGAGAATGTGATACTATCCCAACTGATCACACTTGGTACTCCACAAGAGAATGGTGCAATCGAAAGGAGAAAAAGGACTTTATTGGATATGGTATGATCCATAATAAGTTATTTAAAACTACCAATTTCATTTTAGGGATATGCATTGCAAATAGCATGCTATATTCTAAACCATGTTCCAACCAAATCAAATCCTAAAACTCCATTTAAATTGTGAAAGGGCAAGAAGCCTTTTTTCATACTGTTAGGAAATGTCCTAAGCATTAGAGACATTTTGATATATTTATTTTGAACTGGATAATAAAATTATATATAGAGGTTATTCATTACATTATTGTATGTCCTCATTCTATTTACATGTTAAAGTAAATGTAAGCAAATATGACTCTCTGACTGCTTGTGTTAAAACTGTTAAAACATTACATGCAATGGACTTTTGTATACGAGAAAACAATGTTCTAAACTAAGTGCTCTAAACTAAGGTCTGTAGTCTATGGGGTTAGACCGAGCATCTAACTCATATTAAGACTATTATATTGTCTAAAGCCATGGTAGAGACGGCTTGTCTTGACTGTCTGGAGCATAGACTCCCAAGTAGAGATATAGATATGTTGTTTGGTGGTGACATATTAGACCGGGACTAAAGTATGATTGATCTACGTAGTCCGCTATGAGTGGATTAATCTGCTTTTGACGTTCATTGTGTAGTAACCTTAATCCTGAGTAGATGAGCAGCTTCATGTATATGACTTGTGTACTTTGATGTTCCAATGGCTAAAGCGTCTCAGAGGTAGTAAGCTTATAGACCGGTTCGTTGGGTACATGACTTGTATACGATGAAGGGTTTGTTTACAGATATCGGAATCATAGCTCTAATAAGGAGTTAAGGGTACTCTCTTAAAGGCATTATACTGGATGTGAAAATGGACAAGGCCTTGGGTTGTCTGCTAGGCGGATGACTTTTTATTCACATATGGTGAATAATCATTTTCTTATTCAGAAGTATAATGGAACTTTAAGATAGCCTGATCAGTAAGATTAAACGGACTTTGATCTAAGGCTGATCATGGATACTATATGAGGGTTCTGCATACATGACAAGGTCATTGGACGATAGCTTGTCACAGGCTTACATAATACGGTATATAATTGAGAGTTCAGTTTTAGGTTTATAGTAGTGTGACTCTGAAATTAGTGATCATATGATTGAGTTGTTCGATAAAAAATGATGATCATATGGATTCACGGGAGCCTGATTATATATGTGCAATTAGTCCCTCTACTAGCTCCACATAATTCCTTAACATTTGGCAAATTGATTTGTGTATGCTATTGGCTAGTTGATTATGCATGGATGGTGTTGACATAGGATTAGGATGGTGGATAAGATTCTCTCCGGTTAAATTCAGATTTTATTTTAGATAATAGAGTACACAATTATTCGAACTCCAAATAAAGTTGCCATAATTTTATTTGAGATTGGATTGGAGTTGTAGAAAATTATCCATGAGAACAAGTATTTGAAATACAACTATTTGTGGTTTTTGAAATTTGAATTTTGAAATTTGAAATTTGAACTTTGAATTTTGAAATTTGAAATTTGAAATTTGAAATCTGAATTTGAAATTTAAATTTGAAATTCGAATTTGAATTTTGAATTTGAATTTGAAATTGAAATTTGAAATTTGAAATTTGAATTTGAATTCTTTGTGGACAATTGCACAAGGCTTGAATTCGAATTTGAGTTGGATTATGAAGAGGAAAATCTTGTTTGAATCCTACTTGAATTTTGAATCACAATCCTAACTAATTTTGGTTGAAAATTTTGAGGATTATCCTCATGTAATTTTCGAAAATTTTGTGGATAAGATTCAGAGAAAAATTCAAGTTTCAATCCCAGTTGAATTTAGATTCTCCTCTCCCTAAAAGTGGTCGAAATTTTGAGGGCAAATCTCAAGGAGATTTTTGGTTATTTTGGATAAGGATGAGATAAAATTCAAGCTTGAAAATCCTATTTGGATTTTGATTTTCCTCACACTTTATTGACTGAATCTAGTCATGTTTTTGGCACAAAGGGGAATCGGTTTTTTGTGGGAATGAGGAGATAAAATTCTAGTTAAAATCCTGTTTGAATTTTGAATGAAAAATCCCAAAAGTGGCCGATTCTTTTAGTGGATAATGGCCCTTGAATTTTCGGATTTTGTGAGTGGATAAGGGAGAAAATCTTCTCCTAATCCAATTCGAATTCAGAGGATCACCTTATGCAAGTCTATAAATAGAGGTCCTGCCACTCCAGTTCTCTTAGACCACAGACTCTCAGGTGAGCAGGCTTATTATTGCACAACTCACCATGACAATAAGTTCTTTAGATATTTGGGTAGTCGGAAGAAGACTAGCGGTGTTAGCATACCGATCGAGGTTCAGAGTACCCACACACTCAGCCATTTGGGAATTAGAGAATAGTAGAGAAGGCTAATTGGTTGAAGCCCTCCGGTCATTTTCCTCCTGCAGATTGGCGTCCTTGAGGTATAAGTTTAAATTGTTGTTGGTTTATTGTATATGGCATCATGAGATGTTTAACAATCTTAAAAAATTTTTATTGTTCCGCTGCGCCACTCTGATACGTTTTTACCGATTTATTTCCTACACATACATATGAGAATATAGAGTTGCTCAGCATACATACTGGATAGGGATGCATAGAAATTAGAACCAAAGTCGGAATTGTGCTTGCTTGTAAAGTATCCTAAGGGGACTAAAGGGGGTCTGTTCTATAACTTGAAGGAGAAAAAGGTCATTGTTTCAACCCATGCGACTTTCCTAGAAGAGAGTTACATGAATGACTTTAAGCTTCAAAGCAAATTTTTGCTAGAGGAGTTATCAGGTGACAAAACTACTCCACAGGTATCGGTCTTAGATGTAAATCTGAGTTCTACTAAAAGACAAGCAAACGATCAGTAGTTTAGGATACTTCGACGTTATGGGAGGGTTTCAAAGAAATCGAATTTCTTTATGTATGATACTGAAGTTTACCAAGCTAAGGCTTATGAGCATGAAGATGAACTTGTAACTTATAAAAAAGCTGTAAACTATGTTGATTCCAAACTTTGGAAACAGGCCATGAAGAATGAGATGGACTCTATGAAGTCTCACTCTGTATGGGAACTTATGGACTTGCTGGATGGGATAAAACCCATTGGGTGCAAGTGGGTCTATAATAGAAAAAGGGATGTGAAAGGAAAAGTTAAAACTTTCAAAGTTAGACTTGTGGCAAAGGGGTATACGCAGAAAACTAAAATCGATTACGAGGAATCTTTTTCACCTATTGCGATGCTTAAGTCTATTCACATTCTTCTATCTATTGTTGTAGCTCTTAATTACGAGATTTGGCAAATGGATGTCAAGACTGCATTGTTGAGTGGACATTTTAATGAAAGTATTTATATAGTACAACCCGACGGATTTGTGGAAAAGGGCCAAAATCAAAAAGTTTGTAAGTTGTTTAGATCCATCTATGGATTAAAGCAGGCATCTTGTTCATGGAACTAGAGGTTTGACCAAGTGATTAAAACTTTTGGTTTTAAGCAGAATTTTGATAAACCATGTGTTTATAAACGTATAAAGGATGGCAAGGTGGTTTTTCTAGTACTCTATGTCAATGATAAACTACTTATTAGGAATGATATAGAGAACTTATCATTGGTCAAGCTATGATTATCTCAATAGTTTGACATGAAGGACTTAGGAAAAACTAGTTATGTTCTAGGCATTTATCTCTTTAGAGACTGAAAAAATAAAATGATAGCACTATCTCATGCCTCATACATAGATAAGTTAATTAAGAAATATGCAATGCAAGAAGCAAAAAAAGGTTCATAACCTACTTTTTCAGGCTTTACTCTTTCATTAGATGACTATCGCAAGACACCAGAAGAAAGAGAGTGGATAAGCAAAGTCACTTATGCATTTGTTGTGGATAGTCTCATGTACGCTATGCTTTGCCCTTGTCCTAACATTTATTTTGCTGTAGGCATGGTAAGTCTAATCAGGCGAATCTTGGAATCAAGTATTAGCAAGTTGTGAAGCATATACTTAAGTATATAAAGAGAATTAAGGATTATATACTGGTATATTTTGGGGGGACCTAACACCCGTAGGATATATGGATTCAGACTTTCAAACTTGTAGGGATTTTAGAAAATCAACTTCAGGATCTATATTTTTACTCGAAGGAGGCATCATTGTGTGGAGGAGTATGAAATAAAGCTGCAGTGCAGACTTCACGATGGAGGCTGAATATGTGGCAGCGACCAAGGCATCTAAGGAAGCGATTTGGGTCTACAAGCTCCTAAGAAACCTTGAGGTTATTCTAGGTGTTGACAAGCCTATCACACTTTATTGTGATAACAGTACGGCGATTGCCAACACAAAGGAATCTAGGAACTATGAGAGGTCTAAATACATCGATCAGAAATACTATATGATTGGAAAGTACGTGGAAGCAAAACTAGTGGATATATATAAAATCATGTACCAGGACAACATTGCTGACCCTTATATTAAGACTCTAGTGGCTAGGAGTTTTGAAAGGCATGTTGAGATAATGGGGATGCGTAACATGACACATTTACTAGTTTAGGGCAAGTGGGAGATTATTAGGTGTGCTCTAAGCGGAAAAGATATTTTTAATGTATTTCATTTATTTTTGAACTGATTAATAAAATATTTTAAAAGTTATTCATTATATTGCTATAAGTCCTCAACTTATTTACATGTTAAAGTAAATATAAGTAAATATAGCTCATTGACTGCTTATGTTAAACTGTTAGCATATTGCATATAATGATCTTTCGTATGTAAGAAGACAACATTCTAGAGTAAGTAGTCAAAATATATGGTCCATAGTCTATGGGTTAGAGTGAGCATCTAACTCATGTAAAGATTATTATATTGTCTAAAGCCAATTAGGGAGGCAATTTGTTTTGACTGTCCGGAGCTTTGATTCCCGAATAGAAATATAGATATGTTGCTTGGTAGTGATATATTGGACTAGGATTAAAGCGTGATTGATCTGCGTAATCCACTATGAGTAGATCTATCTGCTTTTGATATTCATTGTGCAATAACCTTAATCCTAAGTAAGTTAACAACTCTGTGTATGAGGCTAGTGTGTTTTAATGTTCCAAAGGCTAGGGCGTCTCAGAGGTAATCATTTAATGGACCAATTTGTTGGGTACACAATAGACATATGATAGAGGGATTGCTTACAGATAAGGAATCATAACTCTTATGTAGAGTTAAGGTTATCCTCTTAAAGGCATTATATTGGATTGGTGAGAATGGACAAGACCTTGGGTCAATTTCAGGTTTATAGTGGAATGATCCTAAAAATAGTGATCATGTGACTAAGTTGTTTAGTATAAAATAATGATTATATATATCCAATCAGTCTCTCTGCTAGCTCTTATAATTCCTTAAAGATGGTAATTAATTGGGATATTCTTTTGTGATTTGTTGTCTTGCATTTAGTAATAAGAGAAATCTAGATCACCTTCCACAAGGGTTTAGGCATTTTTTCTCTGTGTGCTAGAGGAGCAAAATTGTAATTTTGTATTATTTAATAGATGAAATAAATATTTAATTAATATCTGTTTTTAAAGATAATATTTGAAATTTAAATTAATTGTATTTAAATTTGAAATTCAAATATGTGATTATTTTGAATTTTAAAAATCTTGTTTTAAAATAAATATTTAAAATTTAAAAGATTATCCTATTTGAATTTGAATTGAACAAAATCTTGTCCTTATACAATAATAGGTGGCGTCCACTTTGGATAAGAATAAAAGACAAGATTTTCTCCTAATTTAAATTTGAATTTTGTTTTAGATAAGAGATTACATAATTATTTGAATTTCAAATAAAGTTGCCATGATTTTATTTGAATTTGAATTGGAGTTGTAAAAAATTATCCATTTAGATAAATTTCAAATATTTATAAAGTTTGAAATTTAAATAAAATTTTGAATCACAAATCAATCACAAAAACCTGTTTTTAGTGTGGCATTATCCACATGGATAAATTTGGATTTTTTGTGGATAAGAGAGAAAGAAAAATCTTGTTTAAATCTTATTTGATTTTTGAATCTCCTCTATCCTTTATGGCCGAATTTTTATGAGGTCTATTCCCCTAGGTTGATTCGGTTTCTAGGTGGATAAGGAAGAGAGAAGAATCTTATTTGAATTCTGTTTGAATTTTGAATCCCCTCACCAACAAGTGTTCCAATTTTTTAGGGTATCTCACCCTAAGGAGAAATCGATTTTGGAGTTTGAATGGGAGAGAAAATTATTTTCTTGTCTAATTTAAAATTCAAAAGTCACCTCATATAATATTATAAATAAGGGTTTTTTCACTCTTATTTTCTTTAAACTACAGACTCTCAAGTGACAGTAAATTCTTAGAGATTTGTTACACGAATCACATGAAAGTAAGTTCTTATAGATTTGGGTGGTCGGAAGGAGATAAGCCACGCTGAGTACCGATCAAGGAAACGAATGCTCACATATTCAACCATCTTAGAATTGGAGAATAGCGGAGATAGTTAGTTGATTGAAACCCTTCCTAGTGTTGTCCTTCTGTGTTTTTTATGTTGACTCTGGCATCTAAGGTGTTTTCTTCAAAAGGTATATTTGATTGTTGATAATTTATTGTATATGGCAGCATGAGTTTTAACGATTTTTAAAAAATTTTTAAAATTTTGCTATACATATTTTTCGTTTTGTTCAACAGGATCAACTTAGATGTGGATGCCGTTGATGGCTGATCTGACGATGGAGTCGGATTCAACAAATTAAGCTCCGCTGTTGATTCTTCATCCCATTGGTTCTGCCATGCCTTGAATCTGGTCAGTGTCGTTTGGGTAACTACCAAGTAATACAACAAAAATGAATTATGTGATGAGAAAATATTGAAACTTTTAGTGCCTGTTTGGTTTTGTTTCCAAAACAGATTTCACGATTTCCTAGGAAATCAATTTCAAAATCGGTGTGAAATTGTGTTTGGTTTGTATTATTTTTGAAAACAGATTTCAAAACGAATCCAAAATCTCCTTTGCTCCCAACGTAAAATTGAAAACGACTAAAAGTCGTTTTCTCTGATTTCATTTTTCCCATTTCTCTGATTTAATTATTATGATTAATTAAGATTTAATTATTATAGTAATTACTTAAATATTATGGTTATTAATTTTTAATTCATTTTTTAATTAAAAAATTTTATTAATTTTTAATTTTTGATATTCATAATAATTTTTTTTAAATCAAACATAAATATGTTTTTATAGAATACTTATAAAATGACTGGTTTTCAAAAATATAACCAAATACAGTTTCACTTTTTTGTTTCTCAAAACATACACTCAGAAAATAAAACCAAACACAATTTCAGAAACGTTCTCAGAATTGTTTTCAAAACGATCTCAAATTCAGAGAATTTGAAAACATAATAGATTTCAAAAACAATACCAAACGCTACCTTAATGTCACATGTTGAAAAACTTTTTAAAATATTTACTCATTTTCCCATCTCATCATGCAAGACTTGTACTCTTGTGGATTTTGTCGGTGTAGTGGAATTTTGCGCTTGAAATGTTTTTGGTTTTTGAAGTGGAATTCAGTTGTTTTCTGGAGTAGTTTGGATTTTTCACTAGAAATGTTTCTGATCGATTTCGTAAGTCAAATTCAGTTGTTCTGGAATTGAAGTAGTTTGAATTCGATAGTGTGAAGATTTTTTGCTTTTGAAACGTTTCTTTGGAATGTAGTGGATTGAAATGTTACGGCCTGATGTTTTAGGATGGAATTTTTGTGATAAGATTGAGAAAAACTGTTAGTTTTGTTATTTATTATTTCCTTTATTTTTTTTATTTTTTATTTTATTTTTTTGTTGATGTTACTTTTGTTTTATGCAATTAATTTTTGCTTTTGTGCAGGTGATTCATTATGCTTTTTTTTTTTTTCTCGATGGAATTGCCATGGAAAATAAAACTAGAAAGATGAATGAAATTCCTCAAATTACGCCAGGTGTTTGGTTGTTGAGAAAATAGTTCTCCGAGCATTTTATTAGCAATTGTTTCTACTGCATTGCTCAATGGGCCACCAACAGTTCCTTTTTTATTGCTGCTCTGCTTATGTCTGTTCACTTGGTCAATAGCTTTATATTAAATTGTTATCTTTCCATTTTCGTCCATTTCTACATTAAAACTGTGTAATACCTTGGTGATTGAGAAGCTGTTCTACTAGTATTATACCTTCAACGGCTGCATTGTTGAAGTGGAAAATGGCGACATTGTATCTTGGTTAGAGATAAGTTCTATCGTCAAAGTTCTCTTCACTCCGTTTAGCATCGAAAACATGCTTATTGTGAAGCTTCGAACTGAGGGTCTTGAGACCATTTGGTAAAGGAACTATAAATATCTTTGTTTGCATTCCTTTTCCTCGTTTTTCTTTTTCTATAGATTTTCGGTTGGTTTGTTACGCTTTTAACTGTTCGTTCATGAATGGTATGCTAATATTTCCTAATTCTTCGCAGCAGACCTTTGTTTTTTGAACAATAATTTTGGACAATTTTTGAGACATGGACACTTTTTATTTTTTATTTTTTTGGGGAAACAGATCAAGCTTTGGTTGTTTTTAATTCTGTTATTTTTTTTGATGCACTTTCTGTTTTTTTTTTTTTTTTGCCTTTTTTTGTGTTTCAGTGGAAATTGAGGGATATATGTTGTCAAAATTGCTGAGTGTTTGATGCATTTCATGATATTGGATTGTAGGGGTGTTCGTTGGGTGGGTTGGGTGGATTTTTGACATTTTTCAACCCACCCAATGAAGATTGGGTGGGTCGAAAAATTTTTTCATCCACCCAATTAACCCAATATACAAAATTGACCCACCCAATTAAAGTTTGGGTGGGTTTGGCGGGTTTTTCAGGTTCGTCGGGTTTGATAATTTATAAAAATAAAGTAATAAAACATGACTTAAAAATTTAATCACAAATCAAAATACAAGCTCAAATATTCAAATAAAGTAGTCATGTAAAGATAATAAGAACTAATTAAAACATGCTTTTAATGAATACTAAGAAATATCAATCACAAACAATCAAACCTATTTCACAAGAATAATCTCTAACTTCAATGTGTGTAGTAATAAGAACTAAAGCCAGGTAAATTGAAATAAACTTGAAATCTTGTTCCTAAATCCTAACGAAAGGGAGGATTAAGGGAGGCTAGTGACAAGTGGCGGCTAGGGCTGGCCAAGGGCAAGGCACGAGACGAACACGGGCTTGGGGAGGCAAAATGAATACGTCGAGGGGTGACGGCCGATGGTCGAAAAAAGGGACGATTGGAGGAGGCTGGTGGGACATCGACTTTGGTAAGGGCAAGGCACAAACTTTGGCTTGGGAGGAGGCATAAATGGGAAATAACAGTCGGCTCAACAAAATTGGCTTAAGTTAGTCATTATATTTTTTCTAAATATTAAAAAAAAAATTCATTGGGTGGGTTGGGTTTTGGTCGGGTTTTAGAATTCCAACCCGAACCCACCCAATTTGACATCGGGTTGGGTGGGTCAACCCGACTTTTTTTTGGGTCTGACGTGGACCCAACCCGTCGGGTTTTCCTTGGGTGGGTTGGGTGGGTTATTTGGGTTTTCGGATTTTTTGTTCACCCCTATTGGATTGCTTAAAAACTAGCAATATGGCTACATTTCGAGAGAAGATGATTGTAGAGTTTTATGTTCATGCGATATAAAAGCTAACATTGGATTATGAAAGTGACGATGAAAATTACTGCAAAATTCCTTAAGTGAAGATTAAACCATTTGACGAATCTCAAGAAGTTTAACATTGAATATGTTGGTTTTAAGTTTTTTTGAATCTGTTGGTTTTTAAGGTTTTTTGAATTATGTTAAATCTGTAGCATTGATAATGTACAGGCATGAATGGATATGATTTTTTGGGTCTTTCATATATATATGAATGATTATTTTTTTTGCTTTGAAATTACTTTGACAGACAATCATTATGGTAGAATTTTGGTAAAATTACTTTAATATTAGAATACTATTAGAATTTTAGTATAATTCATTCTTATAAAATACAATTATTTTTCTTGGAAAGTAACATTATAATTCTAGTAGAATTCTTATAAAATTTTGAGAGAATTACTCTTATAGAATAAAATTAAAATTCTAGCAGAATTCTGAGAATTCTTGTAAAATTCATATAGAATATAATTATTACTCTTATGAAATAACATTAAAATTCTGGTAAAATCTTACAATAATTCTGATAGAACCTACTCTTGCAAAACCTAATTTATACCCGTCTATGAGCAAAGGAAATTAAAAAAAAAAAAAGGTTTATAGAACCTACCACATTAATATAACATTCTAATTTGTAGGAAAAAGTTTCAAAAAGAACCTATTGCAATATTAACCTATTACAATTTACAATATTCTGATTCTATGATATTCATAGAAAAAAACCTTTAAAACTACTGTAATGAAATCCTTGAACAAATTTAGAAGAAGTTTGCAAAGCACTGTAATTCAAATTCAAACATTGAACAAATTTTTTATAATCTGAAGTTTGGTAATGGGACTTCATCACGTTTTCATCTTCTTCTTTTGTGTCCCCAGGTTGTTTTTGCATGTAATCCTGTTGTATCGGTATAATCTATATAGTTCACAGTTCATTGTTTTCTTCTTTTCTCCTGCTAAGCTATCCTCTCGGCTTTTGGTCTTCTGAAAAATTTGTCAGTAGTCAGCAAATTAACCAAAACACATATTTTCTGGTCTTAATACAAATTAAACAAAATTTGTCATCATTCAAAACACAAAGGAATGACCCAAAACAACCTAGCAAAAAAAATTGCAGCTCTTGTGTGCCTAAACAGAAGGCATCAAATAAAATAAAATAAATAAAAAAAACGCTTTAAAAAACGTGTTTGATGAAAACAGAATGCATTAAATTAAATAAAAAAAACATTTTAAAAAACGTGTTTGATGAAAATAGAATATTGAACCAAAAAAAAAAAAAAAAGCCAAATCAGAGTTCCATGTAAGCGTCACAGGTGAAATATGTCCATATATGTAAACACTAACAATTACAAGTAGAGCTTTCATCACATATAATGTCTTCGTACCAATTCCACTTGGTTCTCCAGCACAAGAAGATCCTAATCTTTACTTATTCCTGGTACTTGGATCTTGCAAGTTTTTGACACTGTTCAATTGCATCAACTATGGTATTTAGACTTTAAAATCCTGTAGAACTTGTACATAAACTAATGCCCCATTTGGTACACACTTTCAACTTGCATTGCATTTAAATGCAATGCAATTTTCCCCTAAATACAAAAGCATTTCATTCAAATACCAATCACATCACATTTTAAATCCAATACAATCACTATTCATTATTTCATTTTTTCTATTACCTTTATTAATTACATCATATACTCTCTTTCTCTCTCCTTTTTTCTCTCTACTTTTACCCATCACATCACATATTTATTATTAAAATACAATTCAAATACTTTTCACCCAAACACACATTGCATTCAAATGCAATGCTAATGCTTTTCTTCCAAACACAAATTACATTTAATGCATTGCATTCAAACGCAATGCAAATGCAATGCGTTCACCAAACGGACCATAAAACATAGATTTTAAGGCACAGGAAGCAAATAGCAAGCTCACAGCAGACAAAAAAAAAAAATAAATTAAAAAAAAGTGTTGCTATGACAGTAAATTAATGAAGCAAAAAATTAAAATATACGCAGAGTAAGTGAACTAAACCAGAATGTCTAGATTTTCAAAGGGCATCCAGCTATCCAAATTGAAAATTGAAAATATTTTAATAAAGTATGCATATTACTTTATTAGAGTATGAATTATACTTTATTAGAATAATCTCGTTAACCGGCACCAACAGCCAGAGTCGGAGGCCATCTATGTTGAAAACTGAAAATAATTTAATAGAGTATGCATGTTACTCCACTAGAGTACAACAGAGATTTTGCAAGAGTATAGCTCTTCCTTTTGTAGAATTCTTACTTTACTTTTATAAAGTATAGTTATTACCTTTGCAGATTACTCTTATAAAATTTTTGTTTTACTCTTGCAAAGTATAATTATTACTTTTGTTGAATTCTTACTTTTACTCTTATAGAATACTTACAAAATACTTGCATAACAATTCATATCAGCACAAAAACCTTAAAAGAAAATACTTCCAACAACCAAAAGCCAATGAATCAAAGTTTCACAAAAATAAAAAAATAAAAAAATAAAATAAAAAAACCCAAGTACAAAACTAAAACATCAAAACAAAAATAGTTTTAGATTCAACATCAAACATCAAACATCAAACTCATAAGATTCGTTCAATGGTTTGAACTTCATGTTGGGTTTGATGCCCAAAATCATATGATGTACTGGATATTATTTATTTTTAGAATAAATAAATTTGATTTTTATTATAATTATGTGCATGTATTTTGAATACTTTATGAATATCATTAAAATTTCATAATTATCTATGTGACCTTAAATATTGTATATAAGTGTTATATACTAGAGGATAATATTTAAGGATGATAATTAAAATGGTCCGTGATAATTAATCAATTATTCAATTGATCAAACAATTAAAGTATGGAATCTTTAATTGAATATCATTAGTGCATGTCATTACCATTTAGAATGGAATGACCTTATCCTAATCATTAATATGACGAAATATTTAATGAGTGCACTATACATAATGTGATTATGTAGGACGGGGATATTGTCACGCTGCAAAAATTTTGAATTTAAAATTTCGCGCGTGAATATATAAACTCAATTTGTTAGTGTGCCAATAAAATTTTTCTTATTATCATGAGAATTCAATTTTAAATTTTTGGGGTATTAAATATTAATTTGATGATATTTAAAACATTTTTTCTAATTTTAAACTTTTAACAATTTTTACCTAATCAATTTAACAAATATCATTTATTTATTTATTTATTTTATTATTTCTTTCTTCCTCTTTCCGGATTATTCCGGATATCTTCTCTCCCTCTCTCTGTTTTTTTTTCACCAACCTCACTCTCCCTCTTTTTTTTTCTCTCTGCTCTTCTTCCTCCCCTCACCGTTTTTTTTTTTTTTCGCCCATCTCCCCTGCTCTCTCTCTTGCCCCTTTATTTTTTTTCTTCCTTTTCTTTCCCTTTTCTTCTGCTTCCCGCGTCTCTCTCTCTCACGCCCTATTCCTATTTTTTTTTTCTTCTCTTTTCTTTTCCCTCCTTCTTCTTCCCTTCGTCGACTCCTTCTTCCCCTCCCCATCTCTTTTTTCTTTCCTTCTTTTTCTCCTCTCCTTCGGCCGAACCAGCCACCCACCCTCTTCCTTTCCTTTTCTTTTTTTTTCTTTCCTTCCTTTCTTCCGGCCGAACTCCACCGGAAGCCGCCGCCAAGCCCAAGCCACCGAAAGCCACCCCCTCACTTCTTCCACGCCGATCCTTCCTCCTCCACCGGAAGCCCGCCGAACGCCGCCAACCCGAGCTCCTCGCGACGCCACCGTCGAACGACCGCCAGCCACGAGCTACGCCGACCGTCCACCTCGAAACCGAACCCGTCGCGCCCAAAACGCCCCATGTCGGACCGCCCATGCCATCCGCCAAGCCACCGAAGCTCGTCCAGCCCAAACCGCCGCGCCGAACAGCCGCCGTTTCCTCGGGAGCCCGAGCCACCATGCCTCGCCGCCGTCCCCGCCTCGCCGTTCGTCTCCACCTCACCGCGCCGCCGACCACCGTGCCCGACGCCAGCCGCCGCCCCCTGCCGTCGTGAGTTTCTTCCGGCCGGCCGACTCCCTTCAGTGAAAAAGAAAAAAAAATGCTGTATATGTATATATATATATATATGTGTATCTGTGTGCGTGTGTGTGTGTTTTCATATAGTAATAGTAATAGTAATAGTAATGATTTTAGATTTTAAATTTTTAATTGATTTGAAATTTGTATTTTGAACTGTTCTGGGAATTGGAAACTTTTTTCTGCAGGTTGAGCATTTTGGAGCTTTTGGGGAAGCCTATTTTTAGGGCAGGTCATGCTGAAAATTTTAAAAATTTATATCTATATTTTAGATATTTGTGTTAAAATTGCTATTTTAAAATTACAGTGTTAAAATAAAGTATCATTTTAAATTTTAAAAATTCAATGGCATACTAATTAGTTGAGTTTACCGTAATTCGATTACAGAATTCCTGGACAGATAATTAAATTATCAGTGTTTCTTGTTTTAGGTACTCGTAGATCGAATTCGGAAAGAGAGACTATCTTGGAATTCGTGCGAGAAATTGATCGTAGGTCAAATTGCTGACTAGGTAGGATATCTTACCCTTTCTTGGCAGTCAATTTTGTTTTAATGATTTGGCCAAAGATCATTTGAAGAAAATGTGTTTATAAAGTTTTGAAATTTACGTGATTTAGAAAATATCATAATTTCGGAAATTAAAGGAAAAATATCCGGTTACGGATTTTTTTGAAAAACAATACGGTATATTTTTAGTATGTGAATCATATGTTCACATGAAATGTTGAAAGTTGGATTTGGTGTTAAAGTATACCGGGAGCCAGCACACACGTGCGAAGAGTGCACATCTCGATCGAGGATCACTCATTATGCTTCGGCATGGTGAGGGAGGCTTATACGGACCGTAAACGAACTAGATGTATATAGGGACACAATTTGCATAATCACGATTCCACGTTTATGATTCGGTACTGCATTGACATACTTAGTATGATGGTTAAATTCAAATGTTGAATTAAATTTTTTAAAGAATATCCTACTGGGCCTTTCGCTCACTGTTTTAAAACTGGTAAACCCCCAGGAGAGAAAGCTGATTAGAGGATACAGGTAACGTGGAACCGACCGTGGACGACAAGATTTAAGACTTGAAGTAGGGATCTGTACATTAGGATAACGTATGTATAAGAGCATTCCGGGACTGTAAATTCTAAACTTTACTTTTTTTTGCAAATTCAGTTATTTTATTTTATCCAAGTATGCATCTGTGGGATATGGGTATCTCACCACCTGATATTGCGATAAAAATGGAAATACAAATATTAATTAATTTAAAATATATAAGCATAATTTATAAATACGTTTAAAGAGTCGGTAAAGGGTAAGATATAAAAACTGACAGACTTAGGAATCTGAGCTTTCCTTTCTCTTATTCTTTTAAAATTTAATACCCGTCATTATCCCGGATTTTTGGCAAGTGACACCTGTCACTGTCCCGGGTTTTGGGACGTGACAGATATGATGAGATATGAACCACTAATAATTTCCGTTAAATATGGTGGATTATTATTACGTCAACTGATGGTCATGTATAAAATAATCTTAATCCTAAGTTATTAACAGACTCCTATTTATGGAATCATATCTTTTGATTTACTCGGTACAGATTTGAGTATCTAATCTTATTTCTTGTACTTTGGAGATATGATGAAGTAAGTAGCCGGGAATGTTAATATTACAAGATGGAATCCATTCCTTCTTATTTAAGAAGTAGATAAATAATTCACTTGTATGTTGATTTAGGGCTTGAATGGTCTGAGCGCTCAATTTGTGATTAATTTCATGAATTTATAATTCATTATAGAATCAATGATACTCAAGGATAAATAAGTAATTAGAGAGGTTAACGGATCTTACCTATCTCTAATTATGAATTATTTATGGAAGATCGATCTATATGTCATGACTATATCAAATGGACGACTCTGTTTTTTGAGTAATTTTATATCTATAATTTTAAGAGCACAATTCCAAGTTTTTAGTGGAGTAACATTGAAATTAATAAAGTTGATAAATTAATTAAACAGTTTGATTAATTATCAAATTTATTGGAACTTGAAATTATAGGTCTATAGTTCCCTACACCACCTGCGTTAGCAATTGAACAAGTATATTTGATGGATTGTATTTATGCTCACAAATTATGTGATATAAAATATAAGAGAATGTCTGCTTATGTTATCACAAATATTTTTTTTTGTTACCCAAGCAATTAATTGAGAATTAATTGTGTTATTTAAATAATAGAGATTATTTAATTGGATAATATGGTGGGTGGAACCTATTGTATATCTGTATACTGTAAATGGGTGTGACTCATTAGTATGTAGATGTTTATCTTTTAATTTCCTATTTATGAGATTATAATGTTTATATTTAAAATTTGATTTTAAATTAAATATTTATAATATGACGTATTTAATAACGTGTATATACATATAGTTAAAAGGAAATATGTTTCCTTTTATTGAAACGGTAAATTATTGCCGTTTATATATATATATATAAGAGTTATATATATTTGTTAATATATGTCTTTTTCCTTTTATTGAAACGGTAAATTGTTACGGTAAATTGTTAATATATATATAATTTACATATATATATAAGAGTTATATATATATGTGTCGGTTAATATATATATAATTTACATATATATATAAGAGTTATATATATATTATATATATATTAAATTAAAAAGAGGGAGGGCGCCGGGTGGCGGGGGGGGGGGGGGGGGGGGGGGGGGGGGGGGGGGGGGGGGGTGGTGGGGGTGGGGTTGGTTTACCGTGTGTGTGTATATATATATGTATGTAATATATATATAAGGGTTATATATATATATGTGTCACTTAATATATATATATATATATTAAATTAAAAAAAAAGAGGGGGTGTGGGGAAGGAAGGAAGAAACGGAAACGTTTGTATCCTTCGCCAGTTAATATATATTATATTATATTTTGAATAAAATATAATAGTTTTTTTTAATTAATCTTAATTTTGAATATTGAGAATATTCTAAATTCAAGATAGAGATTTGGGATAACCTACCTTACTTTATAAATAAGATTTTATATTAAGGTAGAAGAAGACTTTTGATTCTTGAAAAACTCTAGAGAGAAACGTTCTCTTTGCACTCTTTGTTTTCTTATGTGTTGAGGGTAAAACAAAGACACTTAAATTGTGAGTGTATGAATCCTTTCATCGATAGAAAACGTCCACTCGTTTCATTCAATCAAGCGACAAAGGTTAGGTATGGAAGAACGTGATATCGAAGGAGATGTATCATTCATGGGTTCATGTAATTTTTCGTAAAGATGTTTTCGAAGTTATCGACCTAATGGAACGACAATATAATTCTAATTCTTTCCTTCTTATATATTAAATTAATATAACTATAGAATTATAATGAAAATTTATGAAGTTTTTATTATATCGATCTCCTACTTCCGCTAAAGCCTCACACAGCAAACATAAGATCAAATTGAAAGAGACTCGATGATTTGAATCTTTCTTCATTCAATCAATAAGTCTACGGGATTCTGCAACACCATTGCATACCAACAGTAACAAAAGATCCAAACCTGCGACATATTGCTAATCAGTACACAGAATTCCATCCGAAAACATCACTAATTAAAAATCCAAAAACTTTAACAAGTAAAATCACCAATTATGTTCACCTTGAACTTTTTAAGTCCATTTGTAATAAGATTTAAAAAAAAAAAAGTACATTCACAAACTAATATCTATTCTCGCTTGTTTCAAAAACTGATTGCAATTTGGAACAAATCTACTTTAAACAATGACAAACATGCAACAATCTAATCTTGAAAATCAAGAGAAGCTATCCGTAGAAGGAGCTACACAAAAGCAAAAAGGACCAAATTTCATTACAAGAACTATCAGATCCAAACAACCAATAACTCTTTTTCCTTTTTTTTTTTCCAAATCTGTACTGAGCAAAATAGCCACATGACGAGACCTAAAACTCCAAAGACACAATTCTAACCTCACCATTTCCTTTCCCAGCCTTCTTCAGCGGCAAAACCTGGTGGATGTTCGGCAGAACGCCTCTGTTCGCTATCGTCACGGATCCTAAAAGCTTGCTCAACTCTTCGTCGTTCCTCACCGCGAGTTGAATGTGCCACAGAACGATTCTGGTCTTCTTGTTGTCCAAAGCAGCATTTTCAGCCAACACTAGAGCTTGATAAAAAAAAAAAAAAATCCAAACTATCAACAACAAAGACAAAAATCAGACAATCCAGGTACCAAATGCGACCAAGAAAGCGAGAGGGGACAAACCTTGGCGGCGAGGTATTCGAGGGCAGAAGAGAGGTAGACCGGAGATCTTGAGTCAACGCGCTGGGAGTGAAGGCCTTTCTTGAGGAACTAGGTGATCCAGTCGATCGATCGAGAGAGAGAGAGAGAGAATATGAGAGCGAGAGTTTTTTAGTAGCACATATTTAAATTGTATTGCATTAAAATGCAATAAAATTTTCATCCAAATACAAAATCATTTTATTCAAATACCAATCACATCACATTTTAACTCCAATACAATCATTATTTATTATTTTATTATTTTATTATTTTTATTAATTACATCACATATTCTTTTTTTCTCTACTTTTTTTCCCTCTACTTTTACCCATCACATCACATATTTATTATTATAATACAATTCAAATACTTTTCACCCAAATACACATTGCATTCAAATGCAATGCTAATACCTTTCCTCCAAACATAAATTGCATTCAATGCATTATATTCAAATGTAATGCAAATGCAATACGTTCACCATCACATCACATATTTATTATTATAATATAATTCAAATACTTTTTACCTAAATACACATTGCATTCAAATGTAATGCTAATATCTTTCCTTCAAACACAAATTGCATTCAATGTATTATATTCAAACGTAATGTAAATGTAATACGTTCACCAAACGAACCCTAAGATTTAAGTGGAGTGATCAAGTTCTAAAATATTAGGATGAATTGGTCGTTTATTGATAATCTTATTTCCTTTTTTTAATTTATCTTTAAAATTCATGTTATGTTTATCCTATTATATTTAAATATGATATAAATATTTTTTTCTAAATATATAATATATTTAATATGTTATATTTAAATATAATATGAATTTAACACTTTACTTAAATATTTTTATAAAATTTATACTATAGGTTTATTTAGAAGCATTATTTTTAAAAAATAAAAGTATCTTTAAATTTTTTTAAAATTTTTATTTTTTTATAAATAAAAGGTTTATAAAATTTTTTAAAAAAATTTTAAATTTTAAATTTTTATTTTCAAAAATAAAAAAATTATTTTCAAATAAAATTTTTTTTTACCAATGTAAATAAATTTTACATTCCTATAAAAAAAAATTCAAATAACTTTTTATTCTTTTTATTTTCAAACGTATTCTTATTTGGTATTGTATTAATAAAATGATTAAAATTTGTGTTACATTAATGAAAAAAAGGTATAAGTTTTGCTTATGCTTATGGTGCTTTTCCGTTTGAGCACTCGGAGAAACGCAGACGAAAATAACAAACAAATAGAAAGAAAAAATAAAACGAAAAAATAAAATGGAAGGAAAAAGGCTAACGAAGCAGCCATCGAAGGACCCATTTGAAGCTGCGTTCGAGGAGCAGCAGCATAACCACCACCATGACGATGACTACGACTACGACTCCCCTCCCCAATCCCCTCCTCCGAATTCTTCTCCCAATCGGAATCCTCCGAATTCTAATCCTCCTATAGAACAAGAAGATATTGAAGACGATGACGACGCTCTTCTTCCCGTCGTTTCCAGGGATCCACCCTCTTCCTCTTCCTTATCCACCGTCCCTGTTCCCTCGACGACACCATCTTTGCCGCCGTCGTCGTCGTCGTCGTCTCGGTGCTACCCGAAGAGCCACAGGGACGACGACGACGACGAAGAGGAGGAGCACATGGACGTCGAGCTTGACAAGTTCCCTTCCTCCGCCGATCCCCATAAGATGGCCACCATGCAGTCTGTTTTTTTTTTTAATATATATATATATATAAATTATTGATTTAGACAAATTGTTAGCAAGGGTTTTGATTATGATTATGATTATGATTATGATTATTATGATTGTTATTTTTCTGGTAGGGCTATTTTGTCGCAGTTTACGGAGGAACAGATGAGTAGATACGAGTCGTTTCGGAGAGCTGGGTTTCAGAAATCTAACATGAAAAGGGTATTTTCGCTTTTTAACTTTCTCTTCCTTATCAATTTCTCACTCTACCAGTTCTTATATTTTGTTTTCTGTCTTTTAATCTTCACAGAAAATAGATCCACCCATATAATTTTTTTTTAATTAAAAACACAGGTGATAGGAGTTTAAATTAGGATTTGAGTTATTCAATAGTTATTCTAATTCATGATTATCTTTTGGGATTATTTGATTCCTATTTGGATTATTTAGGATTTACTCGAGCGTTATAGGAGTAAGTTTTTCTGGGATATAGAAATATTCTTGTTTTCAACATTTGTTTTGAGCGGCTTGCAAATCGATGATTTCACCTGACTTATCAGAAGTTGTTAGATTTTAAAATGGCATTGATAGGGCAGAGCTTTTTGAGATGCTTAATTTTTGTGTTAGTTCATTTTTGCGTTATTTTCTTTGAATGCAGTTGTTAGCTAGTATCACTGGAACCCAGAAAATATCTGTGCCTATGACAATTGTAGTCTCAGGTATAGCAAAGATGTTTGTTGGCGAGCTCGTTGAAACAGGTAATTTTCTGTTTTCCGCATTATGTTTAGTATTATATTCAGAATATTTAATTACTACGGAACATGAATATTTCATTTTACTAAGATAAGATGTCCGCTGGTGAGTCTCTGGCAATATTTTGACATGTCTTCAAGGAGGCTGTTCGTTTATATATTTGTTTGTTTGTCTGTGACCCTACTTGATTGCAGCTAGACTAGTTATGACCGAGAGGAAAGAATCGGGGCCAGTTAGGCCTTGCCACATTAGAGAGGCATATAGAAGGTTGAAGCTGGAAGGAAAGGTACCAAAGAGATCTGTACCAAGGCTCTTCCGCTAGATTATCCAGTTACAAAATCTGCCACTAATTTTCCAGGTTATTGATGTTAGCCTTGTTTATGTGCCAATTTAATTTTGTTACTTACGTTTGTCTTAGTACTGGATTTTTATACCTTGTAGGCATTTTAGACTAGAAAGAACACTAAATCTGCAGATGGTAATTTATTAGGAATCGAAATCCTTGTCATTGACTAGCTCTGTAAGTTTCACCTCGAAACACGTATTAAAGCTACAAAACTGGATTTTGGCCTTTGTTGATTAATTTTGTGTTTGCATATAGAAAAGGCGATGAGGAATTTTAGATCAAACAGCCAAATAGGCATTTGAAGCAGCCTTTGATTGAAGTTTTGATGTTCTTCCATATTAAAAGAAGAAAAAAAAAAAAAACACGGATAAGCTTTAGTTTAGTGTTATTTTTAGCATTCTGCTTAAGATATTTCCTGTAAGAGACTTGCTCTTTATGATAGTGAAAAAATAGAGATGTCTCGCATTGCTTAGCTACGTCGGTCATGTGACAATTACAGTGATTAGATTTATTTAGTTATATATTTTTGTGAAGAATTCTCCTGCAAGGTTTGGTCATGAAATAAATTATTATGATCAAAGTAGTGTACATTTTGATGTAACCATTACAATTGGATGTCATTTTTTTTAATGTATTTTTCTCATTTTTAATATGTTTTTCCCAGCAGTTGGCACTTTTGAGTGTTTCGCTTTCCTTTCATTCTGTCTCTTTTCCAATTTTACAATGAATCCTGAGGTTTTCACGGCGACGAAAAACTTTCCAGCGACTTAGAAGAATGTATGCTGTTATTCTAATTCATGGAGGTGTAAACTTATTGGCTTCCTTTTTGTGAAGATGATATTGTAAACACACTAATAGGAGGAAGATCGTCATTCCTTAACTTTTGTTTACATTACATGCAACTACCTAAGTGTTTCTTTTTGCTGGAACTTGGATGTTACTCTTTAAATGCTTTCCAACAATTATTTGGTGACTAAACCTAGTTAATATGGTACTTAGTTGTCAGTTGTCACCAGTAAAGTCTAGTCCATATTAACGACATACAATTCTCTTTTGTTATGATTCATGCATGACTTCATTTAATACTTGCTTCCTGTTTAGCCAACTTCCCTCTTTTAGAGATGCCATTTCATGAATCGCCTCACACAAAGGGCTGGTATGGGGGATGGATTGGAGTCCATATTTGATGGATTAGAATGGAAAAGGTTGAAATAAAAAAATTTATTTAAAAAAAAAAAAACATTGTAGCAACCCATATTTAGTGGATTGAAGTCCACCACCAAACCAGCCCTAAGAAAAATGTTAGTGTCTCCTTATGCTTGATGAAAGAGTTGGTGCCCCACTGTCTCACGTGTGAGGTGATGTTTCTTTACCTTTATGTTAGGAGATACGTTAGAAGATGGTTTGTAGCATTTGATTTGTGTTATTTAATTATCAATAGAACTGTGTTGAGTAAGCAAACTGTATTGTCCGACATTGTTCCAGAACCATATATGTAACAAGGACTGTTTTAGTATTATTTGTAAATAAAAGGACTCTATAACCATATATGTTAATCAATTTTAGAATCTTTATTAAATCTCAATTGTCATGTCCCTAGATTTGGGTCGTGACAGTCAAATTTGGAAATTGTTGGTGAAAGAAAGAACAATAAATCCATAAATGTTAATTTATAAACATCTGAAAGACTAGTTATTGGCGAGCTTTGTAAGTTATGGAACTAGATTTATTTTGATGATTATTTGGTGTTTGCATATGGAAAAGGATGATGAGGAATTGTAGATCAAACAGTCAAATGGAATGCAGGCACATGAAGCAAACTTTGATTTATGTTTTGATGGTTATCCATATTATGGAGAAGAAAAACACACATAAGCTTTAGTTTAGTATCAATTATAACATTTTGCTTAAGGTATTTCCTGTAAGAGACTCAAACTTCATGATAGTGGAAAAATAAAGACGCCTCACATTGGTTAGCTAGGTTGGTCATGGGACAATTACAGTGATAGGATATTTTTGTTTTGTGAAGAATTCTCCTAACAGGTTCAGTCACGAAATAAATTATTAGGATTGGATCAATGTAATGCACATTTTGACGTACTCTTAAGGTTGGATTAATGTTTTTCATGTATTTATCTCATTTGACTTCTGTTTTTCCTGGCACTTTTGAGTTTGCCACTTCTTTCTTTATTCTATCTCTTTTCAAAATATTCAATGAATTCCATCCTGTTGTGAGGTTTTCAGGGTAACTAAAAAGTTTCTAGTGACTTAGAATCTAAGCTGTTATACAACTAGATTCGATGAGTTTGCCAACTAATAATGATGATGGAACGAGGCGTAAACTTACTGGCTTCCTCTTTGTGAAGATAATATCATAAACAGACTATAAGGGCGGAGGTCATCTTTCCTTTCCTTTTGTTTAAGTGTAAGTACGCGAGTGTTTCTTTTTGCTGGAGCCTGGAGTGATGTACAACAGGATATTAGGAAATTAGAGTTATATTGGGATTTCTATTTTATTATTATTAGTATTTAAATTCAGTTTGAGTTTTATTAAGATTCATTATTATTTGTTATTAGGATTATGATTGAGTATTCTATTTGAATTATGATTCTTAATCAGGATAGGATTTGTTAGTCTATAAATAGGGTTCTATTTTATCTATTCAGTTAGGTCTTCAAGTTTTCGATTAAGTTTCATTAATAACATTATCAATTTATGTTATTTTAGTATCCTATTATATTTGTTGCATCAAGTGGTATCAAAGACTAGGTATCATCGATAGCTGTCGCTGGTGTTAGAAGAAGACTGCCCATTGACGAAGATCATGAGTTACCTACCAACGAAGATTGGGAAATTTATCAAGTTCAACATGATGCAAGATTTGATGTTCCAAGTCAAGCATACGTTGATTACACTATAGGAGGTCCAACCTAGACCTTAGTGGTAATTGGTGACCCGTGATGTGTCTCGAGAATCATTATTTAGCAATCCTACAACAGTGAACGTCATGAATGTGATCGTTGGAGTGCCCAACCGAGCCCCATAACAAACACAACGAGAAAATCAACAGTATTCAATAGGAGATGTTCCACCTTCAGGGAAAACATCTTTAGTAGATTCACGATATTTCGATCTAAATGGATTTGAAGTTGGTTATGGATATAGAATATCTCGCTACAAATATAGACATACTCAAGATTATCCCAAAATTTCTAGCTTCTAGGGGACTTTTGAGTGAGACAATTTTATTGAATGGCTTGATAGGGTGTATGAATTTGATATGAACTTGGTCGAGACGGGAATTAAAAAAAAAAAATATTTGAATTGACGGTAAATGTGGTATTGAAACGGAAATTGATTACAGATATATTTGCAGACGTTAGAGAGGTCTGCTAGCTCTCCCTTTCTGTTTTCTCACTCAGGTTTTTCCTGTCTTCCTACCTATTTTTATTGCCTATATATACTAACTCTCCCTCCCTGTTTTTCCCGCCTCTACTCTCTCTCTCTCTCTCTCTCTCTCTGTAACTGATTTTCCCAATCCCCAGAAGTTTAACAAATTATAACCGCCTCCTAACGATTTAGATATCATCACTTATTCTCATGGCCCTCCCGCCCTTGTTTCCTGTTGCGCCTCACGTATGTGAAATGCACCGGAGTCCTAACATTACCTGCCGCCCAAACTTTCACCTTGTCCTCAAGGGGAAACAAGGGAAATTGCTGTTGGATTACAGTACATGGCTCCCATGTTGCTTCAAACGTTGGCAAGCCCTGCCATTGGATCAATACTTCATGAGTACCTTGAGGGCCTTTCAAACTTGGCCGGACCCCGAGAACTTCAGCTGGCTCTACGATCAATTCCATCTCGTCGTTGAGTTGTGGCGGAATGTTTTGGACTAGTTCCTCAGTTCCCACTGCTTTCTTTAACTGCGATACATGGAACACAGGATGAATGTTGGAGGACACTGGTAGCTGTAATCTGTAGGCTACTGCCCCTATGCGATCTAGGATTGTATAGGGTCCATAGTATCGAGGGGCCAACTTCTCGTTCCTTCTTTTAGCTAATGTCTTCTGTCGATAGGGTCTCAACTTGAGGTATACCCTGTCTCCGACTTCATACTGCACGTCCCTTCTTTTCCCATCTGCAATATTCTTCATTTTCCCTTGAGCCCGTGTTAGTTGTTCCTTAAGCTCCTCTAGAACTTCATCCCGATTCTGCAACAGTTGTTCCACGGAGGCTACTTTAGTCTGCCCTGTTCCTACCCTGATCAGAGGGGGTGGATCTCGGCCATATAGAACCCTGAAAGGGGTTGTTTTGGCTGCTGTATGAAACGTGGTGTTGTACCAATATTCTGCCCAAGCAAGCCAAGTCACCCACTGTTTTGGTTTTCCTGCCGAGAAACAACGCAAGTAAGCTTCAATGCACCTGTTTACAACTTCGGTCTGGCCATCTATTTGGGGGTGGTACGCCGTGCTTCGCTTAAGCTCTGTCCCCTGCAATTTGAAAATTTCGGTCCAAAAAGTGCTAAGAAATATCTTATCCCGGTCGGAAATAATTGAGCGAGGGACTCCATGCAAACGAATAACTTCGTTTGTGAATATCTTAGCCACAGCCTGGGCTGTAAAAGGGTGCCTTAGTGCCAGAAAGTGTGCATATTTGCTTAACCGATCCACCACTACGAATATCGCATTGAATCCCTCAGACTTAGGAAGTCCCTCTATGAAATCCATAGTCAAATCCTCCCAGACTTTGTCGGGTAATGGTAAAGGTTGCGATAACCCCCCCGGAGATAGTGTTTGTGTTTTGTGTAGTTGGCAGGTGGTGCGTGAAGCTCCCTATCCTATATATTCTTGTACGTCTCTTTTCATCCCTATCCAGTACCAGTGGTTGGCCAGGCGCTTATATGTTCGCAACACTCCTGAATGACCCCCTATGGGACTGTTATGGAATTCTTGAAGTAACTTCTGGATGAAGGAGGAT
Organism: Antiaris toxicaria; assembly: GCA_035233585.1. Classification (NCBI taxonomy): domain Eukaryota; kingdom Viridiplantae; phylum Streptophyta; class Magnoliopsida; order Rosales; family Moraceae; genus Antiaris; species Antiaris toxicaria. The sequence goes on from CP141154.1 coordinate 27,211,320, forward strand.
GATTTGGATATCACTAACCTGCCCTTGAAGTGTAGTCGATCCTGCTCCAGGGTGAACCCGGGGAATGAGTTTTTTCCTTGCTGAATATCTGCCACAATCTGTGATAGGCGCCCATCTTGCAGAACTTCTTTCTGCAGCCCTGTGAAATCCATGGGTTGTTGTATCGACATCAAATTGATTGATGTTGCAGCTGGTAACCTTGACAATGCATCGGCTGCCTTATTTCCCGACCTTGGTTTGTACTGTATCACAAAGTCGTAACCTAGTAGTTTAGAGAGCCATTTTTGGTGTTCACTACTGACCAACCTTTGCTCCAGTAAATACTTTAGACTCCTCTGATCAGTCTTCACCACAAATCTGTGCCCCAGCAGATATGGTCTCCACTTTTGTATAGCCATTACAATGGCCATTAGTTCTCTTTCATAAATGGACTTGAGACGGGCTTGAGGGGAGAGTACATGGCTATAGAAGGCTACTGGTCGGTGGTCCTGCATTAGAACTGCCCCCAAACCGCCTCCTGATGCATCAGCTTCGATTATGAATGGTTTGGAGAAATCCGGTAGAGCTAGAACTGGTAATGTTGTCATGGCCGTCTTGAGCTTTGTAAAAGCATTGTTGGCTGCCTCATTCTACCCGAACTTGTCTTTTTTTAACTGCTCGGTGAGAGGCCATGCTAATTTCCCATACCCTTCCACAAACTTGCGGTAATACCTCGTAAGCCCCAGGAATCCTCTTAATTCCCTTAAATTTCGAGGGGTCGGCCACTGAATCATAGCTTCAATCTTCTGTTGGTCCGCTGCTACTCCCTCTCCTGATATGATATGTCCGAGATACTGAAGTTGAGGCTGACCAAAGTGACATTTCTTTTTGTTGACAAAAAATTGCTGTTGTTGCAGGGTGTACAAAACGGTCTCCAGGTGTAACAAATGCTCCTCCATCGTTGCTGAATAAACCAAGGTGTCGTCGAAGAAAACCAACACGAATTTTCTGAGATAAGGCCTGAATACCTCATTCATGACCGCCTGGAATGTCGCCGGACCGTTTGTCAGGCCGAAAGGCATCACCAGGAATTCATAATGCCCTTCGTGGGTCCGAAAAGCAGTTTTTGGGATGTCTTCCACCCGTACTCTAATCTGGTGATAACCTGATTTCAAGTCTAATTTAGAAAACACACCTGCCCCATGTAATTCGTCTAGAAGTTCGTCAATAATAGGAATTGGGTACTTATCTGGAACTGTTGCTCGGTTCACAGCCCTGTAGTCTACACAGAACCTCCAGCTGCCGTCTTTCTTTTTGACTAATAGTACTGGCTTGAAAACGGACTTGTACTCGGTTGAATGATACCTGCTCGTAGCATATCTCGGACCAGTCTTTCTATTTCATCTTTTTGAAACTGCGGGTAGCAATATGGCCGGACATTGATTGGAGTCGTCCCTTCCTTGAGCACAATCGCATGGGCTCTAGCTCGCGTGGGTGGCAACCCGTCAGGCATGTTAAAGACCGACTCAAATCGGGTGAGCAGCTTCTGCAAGGCCTCTGTCGTTTCCTCATTGCCCTCCATTTCTTTTATCCCTACTTGGTGGAGTTGCAGCATCAACCCTTCTCCTTATTCCCGAACAACCTTCATCATGGACTTTAGAGAGACTAATGACTTGCACAGTCCCGAGTCACCTTGAAGCGTGACCTGGGTTTCTCCTATCTTGAACTTCATGGTGAGGGCTTGCCAATTAACGTGCATGCTCCCGAGAGAACCTAACCACTGCATGCCTAGAATCACGTCCGAGCTCCCCAGCTCCAAAGGAAGGAAATCCTCAACGATTTCTATTTCTTGCAGAGATATTACCACCCCTTTGCATATTCCCTCCCCCCGTACTGACAAACCGGTGCCCATGACCACCCCGTAACCCTCGGTTGTCACCATCGGAATACCCAGCCTCTTGACGATCTCTGTTGCGATGAAATTGTGTGTGGCCCCTGAATCAATCAAGACCACCACCTCTTGTGCACCTATCTTCCCCATAACCTTCATGGTCTTCGAAGTGGTCAAACCGACCACCGAATTTAAGGAGACCTTAGCTAGATCCGAAATACTTACCTCCTCTTCCTCTTCAACCTCTTTCTGTCTTGGTACGTCTTCATCGCAGATGACGAGGACTTGTAACTCTTTCCTTTTGCAGACGTGGCCCACCGTATATTTCTCGTCGCAGCGGAAGCATAAGCCCTTCTCCCTCCTCAACTGTAGTTCGGCGTCGGTGAGGCGGCGAAAATTTGACTCGTTCCTTGGACTCATCGTCATTTTCTCTGGAGCGGTCGGTGTTCGGCTTCCCAGGGTTTGTGGAAGCCGATTGTTTCCTCCGAAACTCTGTAGCCCTTTGTAAGTTGAACTTGGGCCTCGGCCCAGAGATCCCGAGGTTATGTTCTTCTGGCCCATTCTAGAATTGTTTCTTTCTTCAACCCGCTGGGCAAAGTCCATGATTCTTGCCAGCCCACTCGGTTGCATCATCCTAACTTCTGCCCGAATCTCTGGTTTCAGGCCAATAATGAAATTGCCTTCTAACACCGATTCCGGTATATTTTCCAGGGCCGCCGCATGGAGTTCAAACAATCTCCTATACTCCCTTACCGACCCCGTTTGGACTAACGAGAGGAATTGTTCACAGATGGTACCTTCCTGAGTTGGGCGAAACCGGTCGATGACCATCTTTTTCAGCTCCTCCCAGCTACGGACCGTCCTTCGGCGGTCTTCCCATTGGAACCAGACCAGCGCCTCTCCCTCTAAATTGATGACCGCGGCCTCGAGCTTCTCTCGGTCAGACATCTGGTTTAGGTTGAAAAACCTTTCGGCTCGGTAGACCCACCCGTCGGGATTTTCTCCATCAAAAATCGGCAACTCGATCCTGCGGCTACGGTTCTCCCACCTCCCTTCTCCTTCGCGAGGTGTCTCTTCCGATCGTCCCACTACAGTAGCGGTTGACGTTGGAGTTGAGGACGTTGGGTCCTTGTTGTCCTTGCTCGTCGGTCTGGGTTGCTTCAACAACAGATCCAATTTCCCCATTAGCATCTCGGGGTTCCTCTCTAAAGTCGGAATCCTGACCAGATCTTCTCTCATTCTATCGAACTCTCTTTGCATCTCCTCGCGCACCGAGCCCACCTGTTCTTCCACTGTGCCTAAGCGTTCATCCACTCTCTTGGCCGCCATACCCCCAGGTAGTGAGGGCTCTGATACCAATTTGATATGAACTTGGTCGAGACGGGAATCAAAAAAAAATATTTGAATTGACGGTAAATGTGGTATTGAAACGGAAACTGATTACAGATATATTTGCAGACGTTAGAGAGGTCTGCTAGCTCTCCCTTTCTGTTTTCTCACTCAGGTTTTTCCTGTCTTCCTATGTATTTTTATTGCCTATATATACTAACTCTCCCTCCCTGTTTTTCCCGCCTCTACTCTCTCTCTCTCTCTCTCTCTCTCTCTCTCTGTAACTGATTTTCCCAATCCCCAGAAGTTTAACAAATTATAACCGTCTCCTAACGATTTAGATATCATCACTTATTCTCATGGCCCTCCCGCCCTTGTTTCCTGTTGCGCCTCACGTATGTGAAATGCACCGGAGTCCTAACAGAATTCTTTGAATATGTAGCTATAGAACCTTGGAAGAATTTTATTTAGTTGCTAGAAAATTCAAGGGTTATATGTTTTCTTGTTGGGAATGAATTCAAAACGAAAGAGTTTATTAAGAGAAAAGAAAAGATTAGGACTTGGAAGAAGATGAGAATAAAGATGATAAATGAATTTGGTCATGTCCATACGTTTCAATTTGATTATGATCTTGATAGAAATCTTGTTGAAGAAATTGTGCTTCAAGAAGAAGTTTTTTCTAGTAGATTAGCACAACAAAATATCCAAAGTTCGTAATACTGAAGCAGGAACGATAGAGGAAGAACCTAAAATGTGCGGTGTGATTTCTGACAATAGGAAAATCTGAGAGGAAGCCTTGAAAATAGTTATCAAACTATTAGAGAAAAGATTCAAGATCAAGGATGAAAAGCAATTGGATGATAATTATTTAGAGCCTATGGAGTGAACTAAGGAATTTCCAAACATTGCAACATAGGATAAATACTTTGAGGAATCTGATTTTCCAGCCATCTTGAGGCCTTCACTCCTTGAATTGGAAGAATATAATATTCTAGCCAACTTGCAACCTTCGCTCATTGAATTCAAAGATATCACTCCACTTGAGCCATCGAAGAGCTTTTTATTTACACCAATGTTACACCAAAACATTAGCGTAGTTTCAACCATCTGCGAATAAGCGCAAAAAGCAGAGGAGCTATGACAACAAATGAATGAGCGATCAACGATAATGCAATTAAGAAAGTCACAGCAAAATTTGCCTTCATTCGGCCTCGATGTAAAGACTTATTAGATCCTGGATGGTTGCTTCACAAATAGCTAAGCTTGAGGACGAATATATATATATATATATTTTATTTATTTATTTATTTATTTTTCAAGCGGAGGAGAACTTAACGTGGAATATAAAAGGATACTAAAATCATATAAATTGAAAATATTATTAATGAAACTTAATTGAAAACTTGAAGACCTAACTAAATTGGTAAAATAGAACTCTATTTATAAATTAATTTTTTGTAGGATTATGGTTTTGCAGGAACATCAAAAAATATTCTGTAACGTTTCTTAGAGTTTATGAGCTAGCAAAGGGACTCGATGGGCATATAAAATTAAAGCTAAAACAATATTAGATAAATTAATTAATATTAAACTCCATAACTACTCAACCAAAAGCATGAAATTGAACCTTTTGATTCTATATTGAATTACAAAAGCTCACAAATAGTGCTTTTGTCCATGATAGAATTTATGATGTAGAATCCTCATTAGATATTCATAATTGAGTTTAAGGTAAAAATTCTGTTTTATATTTTCAATTATTTTATCATTAAAGTTTTTGTTATTTCATCTTGATCAAATCCTATTTATGAAATACTCCATGGACAGAAAATCATATTATAAAATGATCGAGATCCATTATGTTTAATCAAATCTCGAATGACATTTTACGATAATATTAATGACTCTTGTGAAAGAGCTATGGATTTTATATCAATGAATAACGCTGTTAACCTCTATACAATGCATCTTCAACTTATCGAGTAAAAGTTGCCATTTTTTTGGTGTCTAACCCTTTAATAATAAAAAGATACATTATACGGATATGTAATAATTTATCCACTCAAGATTAAGATTCAAACAATATTATCCGTCAAAGTGAATTGATTTATCTTAAACAAAATTACTATATAAAAAGCACTTTAGATTCGGTCTAATACATATGATAACTATATATATATATTAATGTTTCTACTTAGAAAATCCACTTTAACAGTTGAGATAAACTATCCCAAAAAAGTGGAAGTAAACGAATGTGGCGGTCCGCCCTTCGTGGAGGCGAGACAGCACTATCACGGTCGAGTTTTGAAGCCAATTGCGACAGCCTGCTACCTCATAGGTCGCCGGTAACTTACTTTTAACTTACTTTCTTTCTTTAACATACTCATTTTAACTTTTCATTTTAACGTGAAAATAGGAAAATAAATTTTTTTTTTAAACTGAACTTAAGAATTTGTATCATCGTAAAACATTTACTAGAGTAAATATTTTACATTGTCGTATTTAATTTACATAATAAAATATCATTTCAAACTCCATTTAAACACTGCTCAGCGGAAGACTTGTAGCAGAATCATAACTTTTACGTAGTCCTTTGGCATATGTAGGTCATGCTCATCATCCATCATCTCGTCTATTGATGTGCAGGTTGCTTACCTACAACATGAACGAACTTATGAGCTAATTGCTAAGTAAGTTCAAACATTCATATACGACTTATAAATACTCGTACCATATTATACAGAGCATTAACATAACCTATAACATACATTGCGTAAAATTCATATTTAACATACTTTAACATCGTGAACATACTTAACATACTTAACATTGTGAACATATTTTCATACTTAACATACTTTAACAATGTGAATGTATTTAACATATTTAACATCATGAACATACTTAACGTAGAAAATAGCACATATCATCAAACATAGTGTTATTGCATATTATGCTTGCTTATTTTTTTTTCATTATTTTTTTTTCGTTGTTCTTTCTTTCTTTTATGTCATACTATTCTTTTTTTTTCTTTACTTTACTTTCGTTTCACTTGCGGGCCTTATTGATGGTCGTACCTTAATGTAACTTGAACTTTAAATTTCTACACTCGGGACGCACCCCATCGGATTGGAAGCCATAAGCATGAAACCTCACCTTTGGAGGCTGGTACGTCAACGTTTCAAGTTTTAGTCTTATTATCTTGTTTATTATTTTTCATTACTTTAACTTATCATTCTTTCTGACTCTTAGAACATGCTAAAACGTCATGTTACAATTGCACAATTTCCATAATGTGCAAAGCCATGAACTTTTCTTGTTATTTCTTGAAACATTTCTTTCATAAGCATTCTATAATATTCATGTCATGGCATATTGTCATTAAACAGACATATAGCAGTCAGTTCGTGGGTAGATAGGTAACTATCTGTACTTACAATATATAACACATAGATAAGTCAAGTCAACTCATGTCTGATTTAGACATGATACATAGACATACATATAGCAGTTAATTTATGTTGCAACCAAGGATATGTTTGAACTTATAAATACTTCGCTAGTATCTCCCTTTTCGTTTTCTAGATCCATAGACGTTCCTTCGTCGCGTCTGGATCGGGTTTCTATAACCGAAATAATCACGACTATTTTCGTTACTTATTTCATAGGTAAAACTTAATAAAACGTAAAAATTCTACGTTTAACTTCCTAATTATAAACTTAGGAGGTTTCTGCTAACTTTTTGTAAAATGACCATTTTGTTTCTATCTTTTGACGAAATGACCATTTTATCCCTAGTGGACTTTTCTCACTTTTTTTAGACTTACATTTTGATTTTGGCCATTAAAATATTAATTAATCCTATTTTTCACTTTTCCGCTAACTTTTAAAAAAATGACCCTTGTGTTTTGAACTTTTGACAAAATTACCATTTTGCCCCTTAGCGGGGTTTTTCTACGTTAACCTTGTTTTTGGTATTTAAAATCCTAATTAGAGCCTTTAAATCACATTTAGAGTCCTAATGGTTCATTTTGGTCATTTCTTAAATTTTTGACCAAAATGACCAATTTGTCCCTAACGAGATTTTTCTCTATTTCTTCGACTTAAATCTTGATTTTGGCTTTTAAAACCTTAATTAAGGCCTTAGGATACTATTTCAAGCCTTAACGTCCCTTTTTCTAACTTTTGGAAAAATGATTATTTCGTTCCCAACTTTTGACAAAATGACCATTTCGTCTGTAGCATGATTCCTCTTCTTAAATCTACTTTTCCTTAACTTAAAACTTAATTTTGGCATTTAGAATCTTAATTAAGTTATTTTAAAGCCCTAAAGATCATTTTCTAACATTCCTAAAATTTTTGGTCAAAATGACCATTTTTCCCTTGACGGGTTTTTAGACGTTAACTTTTTCACTTTAGTAGTTTGATGGGATTTTCTAAGTTCAAAAATTATAAAATCAACTTTCCGAGGCCTTATTAGGTTTTCACAACATTAATCGCTGCAATTCCCTATTTATTATTCACCCGATCCTTGGGTGGTATTATTCTAACCTTAGGTCGTTTTTCCTCTTTTTCTTACATTTTAAGACTTCAAATGAATGTTTTACTAATCCTCAAAACGTCTGTTATCCTTTTCTCGGCCTAGATCACCGAAGGGGCTCGGGTTTTCAAATTCCGACCACATTTTACCCCTCGTTTCTCAAAATACCTTTTGTATCGTTCTAAAAATTTCGGTAGCATTTCGAGTTAAATTTTAGGTTCCCGGCGTTTAGTTAACGCTTCAAAACCATCTAACTTGCCACGTACTAAACCAGGCTTAATTTTTTTTTACGTAAAAACACAAACTTTTTACGTAAAAATTTCCATAAAAACCTAATCGTTTTTAACGACATTTGCATCCATTCTTTTCCTAACCAATTTACATACCAATAACCCATAAATAACATATAATCATTCTGATAAATAAATTGAGGAATGAAAGTGGTCGAGATCATTATTGAAATCGTTCAATGGCGTCTAATGGGTAGGTTGACTCCAATCGACGATCAAAAGAGTCGTTCAATCTCGAGCGCACAAACTTTAAATCATAGTTTTTCACGTTTGAGATTCCGTCTTGCAAATCCGATGCCGCAAACGTGTCTGGAACGTCGAAAATAGGCCAGAAGGCCATTCGTCAAAATTTGGTGGTCGGGTCACCGTTGACCGGCATTGACCGTGGCGGTGTGGGTAAAGGTGGACACTACTTTGTAGATCTCGATGAGAGGAATCCATTTTCAGTGTCAATTTACCAAATTGGAGCTCAAATCACCGAAAATCAACCCTCTAACGGTGGATGGCGGCGATGAGGTCTGATCTCCGTCATCCCGTGGTTGTTTCGTGAAATTGACTTGGGGTTTTTGTTTCCTTCGTTGTTTAGAGCCTTTTGAGTCAGGTGGTGTTGATCACCTCAGTCGGAAATGTGGTGACCCGAAGCCCTGGTGACCCGGATCGTCACTTAAAACTTGCTCAACTTAAACTTGAATATACTTCACTTGCTTAAAACTATTTATCTTAATACTATAATTTTAGGAGATTTTTTTGAATGCATACACTTTACTATATACGCACATACATGTACATACTTTATGAACATATAAGGGTCGTAATACAACTGTAATTTAAACATACACACATACTCAGGAAATATTAAACTGGTCATTACTTAATATAAGTTTGGTTCTCAAAATAATAATGGTTACTTAATATCTTGCGGAAGTAAAACTTGCGGTAATATCCATACCCAACCCTCACTTCAACCTTGTCGCTATTATCGTCCATCAGAGTCTAGCTCGTAGGTTTCTTACCTACAACATTAACACACATAATGAACTTTACGCTCAGCAAGTACAACACTAAATTCGTAAAATTATCATTTAAAAACATATACCATACTTTTAAGGCACATCAAGCTATCAACTATATTACAACTTCGAACATATCATGCGAACATATCTTGTAACTGGAAATATATCATGTAACTGAGAAGCATATTATAAATATAACTAGGGCATATCGTGAACTATGCATGAACCAATTATGCTCAAATTATGCTTCATTATGCATCATCTTTTCTTATCTGAAGGGCCTGATGTCAGTATCATTGCATGCAGATCATCGGATTTATCGTGATCATACTTTCTTTATGGGCCTTACGCCCATTATACTTTATAGGCCTTGCACCAGTTATATCTTATAGGCCTTGGCTCGTTATATATTATGAGTCTCGGCTTGTTATACTCTATGGGCCTTGGCCCGTTATACTGACACCCTTATTTTTATTTACTCAATTCTTGAGATCATGAGTCATGTCTGATATCATCATGCCATAAGCTCTACTAGGCCATCCACTAATCATGGGCGATAGGGATATAAAGGCATCTAACTCATGCTATTAAATAATCTACGTGATTATGAAACATCTTATATCATGTTATGCAACAATCATTCACGATTAGCACACATATCATAGAGTAAAACAACAGTTTCAAACTTATATTATTCATATTACAGGCGGAGTTATACTTAACTGATTAACAGGCACTTTGTACCTTGCCTCGTCAAATTACAGGTTTCTACCTGTAACCATAACGCATTCCATTAAGTATTCGCTCTCAGGCCACTCCTGTCGTTAGTGACTAACAAAATTTTATCGTTATATGGTATCGATCCCTATCGGTACTAAACTGCTCTCTTTTGAGAGTTCGATAACTACCTTCTAATCATGGTTAATTAATTTATTTACCCAATAAATTAATTAACGTCTCTTTCTCTCTTCCTATCTCAGTTTTGATTGGTTAAGCAACTAGTCAACTAATCGGTTACACTGCATATTGATTTTTTAGCTAACCGGGCTGTGATAGCTTGGAGCCCTAGCGGCCCCAAACTGTCACTTAAAACTTACTTAACTTAAACTTGAACTTACTTAACTTGTTTAAAACTACTTATCTCTGATACCGTAAAATATGGAGATTTTTTAAATAGTACGTTTCACTATTTACGTACATACATATACTTACAAACATGTGAAAGTCTGAAAGCAACTAGGGTCAATATACATACATACTTAAAACTATTAAACTGCTCGAAACATGAGATTGGTTTTTTCAATATCGTGCGGAAGTTAACACTGGTGGTGGTATCCATAACCTTAACCCTCACACCCGCTTCTGTTGCCGTCATCGTCCATCAGTATTTAGCTTGCAGGTATCTTACCTACAGCATGAACACACACTATGAGCTTTATGCTCAGTAAGTACATGTCATCCGTAAAACATGTTTAAAACATAAGCCATACTATCAGGCATATTTAAAAACTGTCAATCATGTCACACATTCACACAAAACATAGAAACATATCATGTAGCATAACTCAGAATATATATCATGCGGACATTTCATGTCATGTAATTACGAAGCATGCTATAACTGTATCTAGGGTATAACGTGAACAATGCACGAACCAATTATGCTCAATTTATGCTTCATTATTCATTCTCTTTTCTTATTTTGTCTGAGGGCCCGTGTGTCAATGCAGCTGCGCGCAGATCATCAGATTTGCCCGTGATCATAGTGAGCCTTGCGCTCGTGGGCCTTGCGCCCGTTATATAAATACTGTGAGCCTTGTGCCCGTTATAAGCTGTGGGCCTTGGCTCGTTATATAAATACTGTGGGCCTTGTGCCCATTATAAGCTGTGAGCCTTGCGCCTGATATAAACTGTGGGCCTTACGCTTGATATATGCAAAGATATTGTGGGCCTTGTACCCAGTATAAGTTGTGGGCCTTGCGCCCGATATATATTGTGGGCCTTGCGCTTGTTATACCGACACCATAATTTTATTACCCAATTCTGGAATCTTGTCTGTTATGCCATGAGCTCTACTAAGCTATCCCCTAATCTTACGCGATAGGGATGCAATGGCATATAACTTATGCTGTTATTAATCTACGCGATTGTGAACTTATAAGCTCTTTTATCATGCTATGCAATAACCATAAATGATTTGCATACTTAACATAGAGTAAAAAATAACACTTTAAACTCACTTTTGCTCATGCTGTAGGCGGAGTTGTACTTACCTGTCAGCGGACAGTTTGTACTCTCGCTTTTATCACAATACTAGTACCTTCCGGTAATCATAACGTATTTCTGTTAAATTATGTTTTTAGGTCACTATAGTCGTTAGTGACTAATAAAAATTCTGTCGTTATGTGGTACCGATTCTTATCGGTACCAATTGCTCTCCTCTTGGGAGTTTGATTTACTAATCATGGTTAATCAATTTATTTACCTAATAAATTAATTAACGTCACTCTTAGGTCACTATTATCGTTAATGACTAACAAACCTGTCGTTGTGTGGTACTGATGCCTATCGGTACCCAACTGCTTAACTTTGGGAATTTAGTATCTAATTTCTAATCGTGCTTGATTAATTTGTCTACTTGAAAAATTAATCATCATCTCTCACTATCCAATTCAAACTTGGTCCTTGACTGGTTAATAGACCAGTCAACAGATCAGTTACCTCGCGCATCATTGACTATGTAACCTATTGGGTTACTTTGCGTATTTGGTGTAGTAGCCAACCGGGCTACCTCTACTATTTTTTTTTTGAAAATTGTTTTGGAAATCTTATAAAATTTTGGGGAAAATCTATGCTCTTTGGAACTGTCCCCATATCACCCCGTTGGAAGGTAGGGGGCATTTTATCAAAACTATTTTTCCATTTTAAAAGAGAAAGAACACATTTTGGTGTTTGTTTAATAAGGGGGTTTTTGAACCCTTTTTCGAAAAATAGCGTAAAACTTGCTTAAAACGATCGAGTCTGTGTAACACATTTTTTTGTTTAAACTATTTTCTTGTTTTGAGCACAAACTTTAGTTTTGAACCATTTTCTTGTTCAAAAAGAATACATTTTGGTGTTCATGTGAAAAGGTGGTTCTTGAACCATTTTTCAAAAACTGTTTAAAACTTGTTCGAAATGATTTAATTTGTGAATTTGGCAAACGTGGAACTTTTAGTCCTCGATGAGATGAACAACTTTCATATTCATCTTGGAGCTCGGTTTTACCTCTAACGGGTTCGAAACACTCAAAACCCGTAGATAAAACTTGTGCCTAGTTTTAGAAAAATTTCAGTTTTACGCTTGTTTAAAAACTGCTCTGTTTGGGGACCGAAATGGCCAAATTTTTATAACTCGCGTGGTTCATCTTAAAGGTTTCGACGAGATTTAAAACTTTTGTGTTGAGTTCGAGATCTGGTTCGGACTCTAAGTTGGTCATTTTTATAAAAATCCGAGACTGTTCTTATTGCTCAGGATTTCAGTACCAGTTTTGAACTCCTATTAAAAATTGCCTCGAAAATCTATCTTAGTGTCATTTTTGGCCAAAGGCTATTTGACATAAAAACGTTCATAACGAAATTTTCTTAAAACTTCATGTTTTACAACTTCCCAAAATCAGACCATAACGTGTTTGAAAATGGCCAAAACCGTGGCCTAAAAACTGGGGATAGGTTGGTTCCTAGCTAACTCTAATCGTCCATTCGCACATCCATCTACAAAACTTAAAGCTCAAGCACACAACTACAAAAATACATAACCAAGATGCTAAGGGCTCAAAATAAAGATTATTACATCCCATTGTTTAAATAAATACACATAAATTTCCGTGATCTCAAAAATTAAAAATAGCTAAACCACAAAAAGGAGAGTTTTCGGTTTTACCTTTGTGTGCTTGAACTAGCACAATCGAACCAAGGCTTGGGACCAAAATCCGTGTGAACCAAAATGAACAAAAGGGGTCTGCTTGAGCTAGAAAGGAACACAAAAATTTTCTCTTATTATCAAACCAAATAACCAACTAAAACCTCAAAGAGAATGTCCTAGCAACTTACCTCAAAATGGTCTTGAAATGTCTTGAAGAAAAGGCTCTAACACTAGCTAGAATGTGGCTAATTTTTGGTGTGTTTGTGGCTGTGTTTTGGGGGGCTGAGGGCTTCTGTTTTGGCAGAAGAAAAGGGAGAGAAAGAAGAAAATTTTTGGGGCTTTTGGCTTGAGATGTTGGAGCACAAAAAGGGAGAGGCACAAATGAGCTCAAAACCTAGTGCTCCCTTTATATAGACTTGGTTAATCCAACTTAGGCAATCTTAAGCTCTCTTAATTAGCCAAATTGGCTCCTAAATAAGAGACAAAACTCAAGGGCTGTTGCTGCAAGGGAGGCTGCACGTGGGGGCTGGCTGAAAAGGAGCTCAAAAATGCATTTAATGCTAGCTAAAGTCATTAGCGTGTTGTCCATCACATTTGTATTTTTTTATTCAAAAAGCTTACAAGCCTATGCATTATTTTAAGGAGACTTTGTAGCTGCTTTTCTGAAAATCCAGCTGCTGCAGCACATGGTTTTTAAGGTGGAAATTTCATCTGTGTTGTCTTCTCTTTACAGTTGAATTTCCTCCGATGGTGTTTAGCCTTTTTTCGATGGAATTCTAGATTTTAACCGAAAATTGGATTTTCTTGATCCGATTCTTATACTGATTATTCCGGGTTGGGTTGTAGTACCTATGAGCCCATTCTGTGTTTATTTACTGTTCATTTACGATACTGTGCTTGTGTCTACACTGTGTTGACATTGTGTACGCATAACGAGATTTTTTTGTGTAAAATTGCAAATACAGTCTATCCTGACTAATTTGGACGCGCTGATTTCAAATTTATCAGTTTTACGTCTATTTAAGGTCGTTTGGACTAGTTTTCGGGATCTGTGTGACCTCACCTCAAAAAATGTGTTTTGCGCTCAATTGACTAATTTGAGCGTACTGAGTCTAAATGTATCAATTTTAGGATGAGAAAAGATCATCTTGACCCCTTTCTCGATACTGCATATCTCTCAAATAAAATTTCACATTTTGTGCTCAATTGACTAAATTGAGTCTGCTGACTGTAAATATATTAGTTTTATGTTAAATTAAGGTCGTCTTGGCCATTAACCTGATACTGCATATCTACTATTCAAAATTCATTGTTCAATGTTTAATTGACTAGTCTGAGCGTTTTGACTCCGATTTTGTCAGTTTCTTAGCGAGAAGAGGTCATCTTGACCACTTTTTATGATATTGTATATCTATCAGGTCAAATATCACTACTGTGCTCAGATAACCAGTCTGAGCGTATTGATGACTAGCTCATCAGTTCTGTGTCAAGAAATGGTCATCGGGACCAATTTCTTGATACTGCGTGTCTCACATGCACTCACACATATACTAAGGTGAATCGATCTAACTCTCGGTTGCTTCTTTCACTGTGTGAATAGAAATTAAATGTTTGTGTACCCGTTTAATTCATTTAAACTGTAAAAATATACTGTATTCATAAATTTAATTACTTATCACATAGTAATTAGGTTCCATTATTACGGGGGTCATTACATGGGCTACCTCTACTGATCTGAAAAATCGTTATGGAAAACATCCTGCGTTTTTTTTCTTCGTGAAATACCTTTCCTTAGGATTTAAACACAATCACCCGTAGGAAAAAATCGGTAAAAACGCATCAGAGTGGCGCAGCGGAATTACAAAAATTTTTCAAGATCGTTAAATATCTCGTGATGCCATATACAATAAACTAACAACAATATAAACTCATACGTCAGAGGACGCCAAACTGGAAGAGGAGAATGATCGAAGGGCTTCAACCAACTAGCCTCTCTACTATTCTCCAATTCCCAAATGACAGAGTGTGGGCACTCGGTTCCTCGATCGGTATGCTAGCACTGCTAGTCTTCTTCTAACCACTCACATCTCTAAAGAACTTATTGTCACGGTGAGTTATGCAACAATAAGCCTGCTCACCTGAGAGTCTGTGGTCTGGGAGAACTGGAGTGGTAGAACCCCTATTTATAGACTGGCATGAGGTGATCTCATGATCCCTTGAATTCGAATTAGACTAGGAGAAGATTTTCTCCCTTCCTTTCCTCACAAAATCCGAATTCCTTATAGGCCGCAATCGTGGGAAGATTCGGCCACCTTAGGGTGGATTTTATTTTCCAAATTCAAACAGGATTTTAACTAGAACTTTATCTCATCATTATCCACTATAACCGAATTTTCCCCCTAACCCAAAAACAAGACTAGATTCGGCCACCCTAGTGTGAGGAGAATCAAAATTCAAATAGGATTTTCTAGCTTGAATTTTATCTAACCCTTATACAAATAAAAACCAAAAATCTCCCTTGGAATTATCCACAAATTTTCGACTACTTTGTAAGGGAAAGAATCAAATTCAACTAGGATTGAAACTTGAATTTTTTCTTGCATCCTTATCTGCTAAAAATCTGAATCCTCCTAGGGCAACATTATCCTAACAAATTCGGCCATTTAGTTAGATTTAGAATTCAAATTCAAGTAGGATTCAAATAAAGATTTTCCTCTCCATTATCCATATCAAATTCGAAATTCACCATATGGATTTATCCACAACTAAGTCGAATTTTACTTGGATTGTGATTCAAAATTTGAATTCAAATTCTAAAGTTCAAATTTCAAAATTCAAACTTCAAATTCAAATTTCAAATTTAAATTTCGAATTCAAATTTTGAATTTCAAATTCAAATTTAAAATTTAAAATTTAAATTTCAAATTTTAAACTCCACAAAAAGTTGTATTTCAAATTTTGTTCTCCTGGATAATTTTCTACAACTCTAATTCAATCTCTAATAAATTATGGCAACTTTATTTAGAGTTCGAATAATTGTGTACTCTATTATCCAAAACAAAATTCGAATTCAACTGGAGAGAATTCTGTCTTCCATCCTTATCCTATGTCTGCACCATCTATTCATAGTCAACTAGCTAATAAGCATACATAGATCAATTTGCCATTCGTTAAGGAATTATGTGGAGCTAGTAGAGGGACCAATTGGACATATATAATCGGGCTCCCGTGGTTCTATATGATCATTATTTTGTATTGAACAACTCAATCATATGATCACTAATTTCAGAGTCACACCACTATAAATCTGAAACTGAACTCCTAATTATATGCCGTATTACGAAAGCCTGTGACAAGCTAATGTCCAATGACCTTGTCATGTATGCAAAACCCTCATATGATATCCATGATCAGCCTTAGGTCAAAGTCCGTTTAACCTACTGATCAGGTTATCTTAAAGTTCCATTATACTACCGAATAAGAAAATGATTATTCACCATATGTGAATAAGATGTCATCTGTCTAGCAGACGACTCAAGACCTTGTCTATTTTCATATCCAGTATAATGTCTTTAATGTTAGAAAATGCCCTAAGTATGAAAGATATTTTGATGTATTTCATTTATTTTGAACGAGATAATAAAATTAATAATAGAGGTTATTCATTATATTGCTATTTGTCCTCATTCTATTTACATGTTAAAGTAAATGTAAGTAAATTTAGCTCACTGACTGCTTGTGTTAAAATTGTTAGAACATTGTATGCAATGGACTTTTGTATGCGAGAAAACAATATACTAAAATAAGCGGTTTAAACTAAGTTCCGTAGTCTATGGGGTTAGACCGAGCATCTAACTCATATTAAGATTATTATGTTGTCTAAAGTCATGGTGGGGACAGTTTGTCTTGACTGTCCAGAGCATAGATATATTGCTTGGTAGTGACATATTGGACCAGGATTAAAGTATGATTGATCTACGTAGTCTGCTATGAGTGGATCAATATGCTTTTGACGTTCATTATGCAGTAACCTTAATCTTGAGTGAATGAACTACTTCATGTATGTGACTTGTGTACTTTGATGTTCTAATGGCTAAAGCGTCTCAGAGGTAGTAAGCTTATAGACCGGTTCGTTGGGCGTATGACTTGTATACGATGAAGGGTTTATTTACAGATATCGGAATCATAGCTCTAATAAGGAGTTAAGGGTATCCTCTTAAAGACATTATACTAGATGTGAAAATGGATAAGGTCTTGAGTCGTCTGATAGGCGAATGATTTTTTATTCACATATGGTGAATAATCATTTTCTTATTCGGTAGTATAATGGAACTTTAAGATAGCTTGATCAGTAGATTGAATGGACTTTGACCTAGGGCTGATCATGAATATCATATGAGGGTTTTGTATACATGACAAAGTCATTAGACATTAGCTTGTCACAGGCTTTCGTAATACGGTATATAATTGAGAGTTCAGTTTCAGATTTATAGTGGTGTGACTCTGAAATTAGTGATCATATGATTGAGTTGTTTGGTATAGAATGATGATCGTATGGAATCACGGGAGCTCGATTATATATGTCCAATTGGTCCCTTTACTAACTCCATATAATTTCTTAACGAATGGCAAATTGATCTGTGTATGCTTATTAGTTAGTTGACTTTGCATGGATGATGTTGATATAGGATAAGGATGGTGGACAAGATTCTCTCTGGTTGAGTTTGGATTTTGTTTTGGATAATATAGTACGCAGTTATTCGAACTCCAAATAAAGTTGTCATGATTTTATTTGAGATTGAATTGGAGTTGTAGAAAATTATCCATGAGAACAAAATTTGAAGTACAACTTTTTGTGAAATTGAAATTTGAAATTTGAAATTTGAAATTTGAATGCGAAATTTAAATTTGAAATTTGAAATTTGAATTTGAAGTTTGAATTTTGAAATTTGAACTTTGAAATTCAAATTCAAATTTTGAATCACAATCCATGTAAAAATCGAATTAGTTGTAGATAAATCCACATGGTGAATTTCAGATTTGATATGGATAATGGAGAGGAAAATCTTGTTTGAATCTTACTTGAATTTTGAATCCTAAATTTAACTAAAGTCGCCGAATTAGTTATGGCATAACAACCCTAGGATATTTCGGTTTTTGTGGATAAGGATGAAGGGGAATTCAAGTTAGAAAATCCTACTTGGATTTTGATTTCTTGCCCTCATAATGGTGGCCGAAATTCTATGGATGAGACTAGGGAAAATTCGATTTTGGTTTGGATAACGATGCAGGAAAAAATTTAAGTTTTAATCCTAGTTAAATTTTGATTCCCTCCCTCACAAAGTGGCCGAATTCTTTGTGGATAATCACATGGTGATTTTCGGTTTTACTTGGATAAGGGTAAGATAAAATTCAAGTTAGAAAATCCTATTTAAATTTTGATACTCCTTACACTAGGGTGGCCGAATCTAGCATTGCTCTTGGGCTAGGGAAAATTTAGTTATAGTGGATAATGATGAGATAAATTTTAAGTCAAAATCCTATATGAATTTGGATTGCAAAATCCCTACGGTTGGCCGAATCTTCCCTTGCTTTTGTCTTATGAAATTTCGGATTTTGTGTAGTGGATAAGGGAGAAAATCTTCCCTTAATCCAATTTGAATTCAAGAGATCACCTCATGCCAGTCTATAAATAGGGGTCCTGCCACTCCAGTTCTCTTAGACCACAGACTCTCAGGTGAGCAGGCTTATTATTGCATAACTCACCGTGACAATAAGTCCTTTAGAGATTTAGGTGGTCGGAAGAAGACTAGCAGTACTAGCATACTGGTTGAGGAACCGAGTGCCCACACACTCTGCCATCCGGGAATCGGAGAATTGTAGAGAAGGCTAGTTAGTTGAAGCCCTCCGGTCATTCTCCTCCTGCAGTTTGGTGTCCTCTGAGGTATGAGTTTATTCTGTTGTTAGTTTATTATATATGACATCACAAGATATTTAACGATTTTAAAAAATTTTTGTGATTCCGTTGCGCCGCTCTGATGCGTTTTTATCGATTTTTTCCTATATTTAAGAGGATACCTTTATCTCTTTATTAGAGCTATGATTCCGATGTCTGTAAATAAACCCTTCATCGTATACAACTCATGCACCCAACGAAACAGTCTATAAGCTTATTACCTCTGAGACGCTTTAGTCATTGGAACATCAAAGTACACAAGTCATATACATGAAGTAGTTCATTTACTCAGGATTAAGGTTATTGCATAATGAATGTCAAAAGTAGATTGATCTACTCATAACAGACTACGTAGATCAATCACATTTTAGTCCCAGTCCAATATGTCACCATTAAGCAATATATCTATGTCTCTACTCAGGAGTCTATGCTCCGGACAGTCAAAACAAACCGTCCCCACCATGACTTTAGACAACATAATAGTTTTAATATGAGTTAGATGCTAGGTCTAATCCTATGGATTATGAACCTTAATTTAGACCGCTTACTTTAGAAAATTGTCTTCTCACATACAAAAGTCCATTGCATACAACGTTCTAATAGTTTTAACACAAGCAGTCAGTGAGCCATATTTGCTTACATTTACTTTAACATGTAAATAGAATAAGAACAAACAGCAATATAATGAATAACCTCTATATATAATTTTATTATCCAGTTCAAAATAAATGAAATATATCAAAATATCTTTTATGCTTAGGGCATTTTCTAACAATCTCCCACTTGCTCTAAGCCAGTAGATGTGCCATGTTACGCATCCCCATCGCCTCAACATTGCCTTTCAAAGTTTATAGCCACCAAAGTCTTAATAAAGGCATTGGCAATGTTGTCTTTAGACGCGACCTTACATACATCCACTAATCCTGTCTTCACGTGCCCTCTCCGATCAAGAACACTGATCCTGATGTCGACTTCCTTAAATCCTTGCAAGTTTGGAAGACTTAGACCGTGTATCCTACGGGTGTTAGGCCCCCTCCAGAATACACTAGCATATAATCCCTCGTTCTCTTAAGATACTTGAGTATATGCTTCACTGCTTGCTAGTACTTGATTCCAGGATTTGCTTGATATCGACTCACCATACCTACTGTAAAACATATATCCTGGTGAGTGCAACGCATAACGTACATATGGCTACCCACAGCGAATGTATAAGGGACCTTACTCATATGCTCACTTTCTTTCGATGTCTTGAGACAGTCATCCAATGAAAGAGTTACACCGACAATGGAAGGTTGTGAACCTTTCTTTGCCTCTTGCATTGCATATTTGTCAATTATTTTATCTATATATGAAGCTTGGGATAATGCTATCATTTTGTTCTTTCGATCTCTAAAGAGACGAATGCCTAGAACATAATTAGCTTCTCCCAAGTCCTTCTGTGACAACCGGGAAATTCAGGAAATTCTCGGATGAAAATGTACAAATGTATGTATATAACAATTTGTACTATTTAAAGAGTGAAATAAATTTATTTATATTATTTAGAATATATGAAAATGTTCTAACAATACTGACGAGTAAGAATTCAGTGTTGGAAAAATTCACTGAGTTGAAACGGGTGAAACGGTGCCAATACCGGCATTGAAAACCCTAACCGGGACAATAATAGATGGAAAACTTCCGGGATTAATTTTGATCAAACGGAAGCAGTTTAAATTGATCCGACTGCACAGGAGACCTCAGGAACACGCCGGGACGATTTCAGGAAAATTTCGGCTCGAACCGGTATCGGTCAAAAAGTAGTCAAATTAATGTGAATAGTAAAAGTCAAAGTCAACATTTACTTTAGCATTTATGACATCATTAATCCATTTAATAAATGGAAAGAAAATGGTGGTTGGTAGCATTAATGGCCATGATTCATTTGCTTTTTGATCTAAAGGCCAAGATTTGGCCAAAATTCACCATTTTTAATTTTTGAAAATTATGGAAAGTATTAGTGTTGAAAGGTGGTGAAATCTCATTGGTGGAAAGCCAAATTAATTGGCCTTTTAGTGGCATAAGTCGGCCACTTTTGGAACAAAAAGCCGAGACCAAATTTCAAGCCAAAAACCAAAGAAAAATTTTCTACGTATCCTTCCATGGTGGAGCCGTGAGCTACCAAGGGAAACCAAGCAATTTCTTCAATAATTCTACACAAAATTGGTGTCAAAACATTTCTTGAAGACAAAGGAAGCAATTGACTAAGGTAACTCCCCTTGCACTTAACTTTTTCTTGGTTTTTCTTCAAGAAAACCGTGGGGTGAATAGTGAAAAAAAGATGGAAAATTTTTGGTTGTTTTCCATGATTTGATGCTTGGGTTTTGTTAAGGGTGTAACAAGGAAGAAAACCATGTATTTGGTTTAAAGAAAAACCAATTTTTGGTTGGTTTTCCAAGGGTAAAACCGTGGGTTACCTTAGGTAAACAATGAGAAATTTTTGTGGTTTAATTGATAACATGTTTTCAAGTTAAATTTTGTGAAGAATAAACCATGAATTTCATTATGGAAAGCTTGAAAAAAAAATTTTGGTGTGAATTACCTAATGTGGCCGTGGGATTTCTTAGGGTTTGGAAGAAAAATTTTGCATGGTTTATGTGATATTTGGATGATTTAAATCATGCATTTTATAATGTAAATGATGGAATTATGATTGAAAGCATGAAACAAAAATGTTGTGCATGTTTTTCATTAAGTGGCCGTGGGTTATAAGTGATTAAAAACCCTAAGAATCTGGTTGAAAAATGCAATGAAAATAGGCTTGAAAATGTGTTAAAAAAATGACATTTTAATAGCCTAAAATGTGGTAGAAAATTTGAGAAGTTTGGTTCGGTTTGATTGTGAAAACCGAGACCAAAACTAAGGGTAAAAATGAAAAATTTTTGGTGTAATGTGGGTTAAAATGCAAATTGGAATTTTGTGAGCTTTTATGTAAAAGTTTGGAAAACTTTTACATAAAATAGGCTTGTGGTATAGTACGTGGCAGGTACATATGGTTCGAGGCGTACCTAACGCCAGAAGCCTTAAAATTACGCCGAAATGCTGCCGAAATTTCGAAAACAGCATTTGGGGTAAAATGGAAATAAAAATAAAAAGTTTGGGGTCGGGTCGGAAACCCGAGTCCCTAACGGAAAATTTAATGCGGAAAACCTAAGGGGTGGTTCGTGAATAGTAACCCGTCCCCTTAAAAATTTAAAACGCGAGTGAAATTGAAAAACCGATCCCGAGGGGGGGCGTTTTTGGAAAAGAAATAAAGGTCCGAGTCGGGAACGGAAAATCCGAGCCTCGGAGACCTAGGTCGGGAAAGTCTAGGTGAACGTTTTAAATACTAGTGAAACGTCCATTTGAGACTCCGAAATGATAGAAAATCGCTAAACCGACGTAGGGGTCGGAGTAGTGCTTCCCGAGGGTCAGGAAAGTGAAAAATGAAAATAAAATAGAAATGAACCCGGTAATGATTAGAAAAGAGTCAGAAAAGTTCCTGAGAGCCAAAAATGCAGTCTGGATCGGGAAAATTTTTGTCAGGGGTAAAATTGTAATTTTACCAAAATATAGGGGCAAAATCGTAATTTTACCAAAATACAGGGGTAAAATTGTAATTTTGCAAAAGTTGAGAAAAAATGGGGAAAATGATAAATAAAGCCTAAAAAGTTATAAATAGGTTTTATTTAAGCTTTTAAATGAAAAATAAAAGCTATAAATGGAAATGAAATTAACAGACAAAGTTTTGTCTGTAGGATCAAAAAAAAAAAATCGACCTACAAGGAGGGCGATCAAATATCCACGAGAGAAAAAGAGAAGAGACTGATAAGGTAAGTTCAGACATTTACCTGTCTGCAACATATAGCATTATTGTTGCTAACCTTGACGTACTAACTATAAGTTAGGTACATATGTGCTACGGGCACTATTATAGAGTAGAGAGAGAGACGTAATGTGCTACGGGCACTATTGAGAATGGACACATTGTTAATTGTGCTTCGGGCACTAGAGCGAGGTTAATGAAACTCACTCACCTAAAAAATTAAAATGGGAACCATTCCTAGCCACGGGGCAATATGAAGTCACCGGGTTAGAATTTTAAAAAGTCGGTAATGAAACCACTTTCTGGCGTACCAGCCTTCCGTACAGGGAGGTATTATTTGCCTTCGGGGCTATGAGATTAAGGCTGTGGAGGTCAGCACTGATGTACCGCTCCCAGTCATGTACAATTTTGCCTTCGGGGCTATGAGATTAAGGCTGTGGAGGTCAGCACTAATGTACCGCTCCCAGTCATGCGCACTTAAATGGTACTGCCAACCTGAGCTCAAAACCAGAACATAAGCAAAGATAATTACCTAAAACTGAAACTATGCCATAATTGAGCATAAGACAGTTTAGTGAGAGTACTAACATCGCGGTAGATGTACTGTTGTGACACTGTGTTGTGGTCAAACTTACTATTCACGTATGAATAGTGGTCAACCTTACTATTTATGTATGAATAGTAATCAAACTTACTATTCACGATGAATAGTCTATTCATAGAAATTTTATTTCTTGCATGTTTGTACTTACTGAGCCTGTAGCTCACCATTTTTGCTAATGTTGCAGGTAAGCGACCAGCTCAGTAGCTTGTTTGACTGGATGCGGACGGGATGGCGCGTGTCAAATCGGATAACTGGGCGAGGGATATGGTCCTGCC
Organism: Antiaris toxicaria; assembly: GCA_035233585.1. Lineage (NCBI taxonomy): Eukaryota > Viridiplantae > Streptophyta > Magnoliopsida > Rosales > Moraceae > Antiaris > Antiaris toxicaria. The sequence goes on from CP141154.1 coordinate 27,234,947, forward strand.
AGAGTCTTTCCGCTGAGCGATAAAAAGGGAAGGAAAAAAAAAAAAAGAAACAGTTTTTTGTAATATTATATATTTACAAAAGTACTGTAATATGTAAATTACTTTGTACTTGCCAACAAAGTAAATAGTGGGAAATGTTTACATGATGTTTAAAGAAAAAAAAAATTTTCCCTAAAAACGTCATGATTTAAAAAGAGAGAGAGATAAGCCGGCGACCCATGAGAGTACAATCTATCGCAGTTAGCGATAAAGCTCAACTGTAATAGTATTGTATGATCTCTACGAGGGGCGGGCCGCCACAGTTGGTATCAGAGCGGGTTTACGGTTGGTGTAGTCTAGAATACCAACTGCTGTCACAGTTGGTATCAGAGCCAAATTTGAGAGTGGTCTAGTTTATAATACCAACTGCTGCCACAGTTGGTATCAGAGCGGAATTACGGTTGGTTTAGTTTGGATTACCAACTGCAGTCACAGTTGGTATATCAGAGCAGTGTGACCCTATTCTGATTTGACACTTCGCGCATCCTGTACCGCTATCCAAGTAAGTAGTTTACTTAAGTTTAGTTAATTATTTTCTTATATGAAAATAATTATCTTATAGGTAGCAAGATGACCAGACCCCTTTATGTGAGACCACCGCTACCTCGACCGAGAGGAGTATTACGGGTATGGACGAGACCTATTGTGAGGCCGTCTATGTCCCAACGACCGTTAATTAGACCTCCGGTGCTCGAGAGACCTCCGGTACCAGTACCAGCACCAGCACCAGTGCCAGTAGAGGTTGTACAGCCACGACCGATAGTTCATCCACCTGTAGTAGTGGACATTCCAGTTGTTGGTGGACGCCAACATATTAGGGTGAGAGTTTCGGCTCGGGCAGTACAGGCATTCAGAGCTAGCAGTCCCCCTATGTTTGATGGTGGATGACAGTCGATGGAGGCGAAGGACTGGCTCCATGCCATCGAGAGGATTATGGTGATATGCGACATCGATCGAGATATGTGGATTCAGTTGGCCGTCAGTATGTTTCAGGGAGATGCACGAGTGTTTTGGCAGTATTGCGACCAGGAGATTTTATTAGGACTTAGTTGGGTTGAGTTCTGTCAGCGATTGGCTGATCAGTTTCCGCCTAGGGATCCGGTACCTGCTCCAGCACCTCCAGAGAGACGAGAGGCTGATACATCTGCGTATCCCGGATTTGATGAGGTTAGGGACTACATTCTCCAGACTGAGAGAATGGTTATACTGTCTGGTGAGACAGTTATGTCTTACCCAGCACGATTTGAGGAGACCGTTAGGAGGAGATGTCCATTGCCCAACCTCACTGAAGCAAACTGTTGTGAGCTGTTTTAGAGAGGTTTACCCTTGGAGTTGAGACAAAGGGTAATCAAGCTGTTTCCTCTGACGTTTCAAGAGTTTGTGGTGACGATCAGAATGATCGAGAGAGAGATTCTAATTGAGCATCTGACGCAGAGTCGACGAGAGACACTGGGTCAAGATGAGATGTTTGCGCGCATCTTTGGACTGAGAAGAATGATGAATGATCATGAAGCTGGACCGTCTAGACCACGAAGAGGTGATGACTCAGGACAGGGAGCATTGCCTAGGGGCGGTGACGATTTAGATGACCCCGATGACGATGAGGATCCAGAAGAATATCCTCTAGTCCCAGACACAGGGGATGCGTGACCAGTATATATGTATACCTGTACATAAGTAGCTTGGAGAGAAAAGCTCTTTTGTATAGACTTGTGGTCAAGATGTATAAAGTGGCCGATGTATATATGACTGGTGATAATTATGTATGACATATAAATGTTTTGCTATGAATGAAATATCAAAATGATTATATGTTGTATGATGATGTGTTACGATGATGTGGCTTTACCTTACCCTAAATTTCGTGAATTGATATGATTTTATGAATGTGGTTATGGAAAAGCTAACGGTGAATTATTGTGCCATAATAGGACAATAGGCAAGATGGTGGATTTGCGTAATCGACCAGCGGGACGAGAACGACGTCCTAATGTTATGGAGAGACTGGATCAGATACAAGCTCTGTTAGAAGCTCAGATGCAAGAAAATGCTAATCTGAGGCGACGGGTAGAGGAGTTAGAACAGAGACAAGGCTCTGAGGGTACCAAGTAGAACAGGAAGCTGAGGTAGATCCGGTTATCCCTCCAGCTGCGGTACATGAGAGAGCTCCTGAACCACAACCAGTATTAAATTTAGAACCCCTCTATGAAAGATTCAGGCGTATGAGGCCGCCAGAATTTGAAGGGTCTACAAATCCTCTAGAGGCTGAAGACTGGTTGTCGTCATTGCAAGTGATCATGGAATTTATGAACCTAACCGACCGGGAGAAGATTGCATGTGCGTCTTTTGTGCTGAGAAAAGATGCTCGTTTTTGGTGGGACACTGTACGAATGAGAAGAGACGTGTTTACCATGAGTTGGGCGGAATTTCTGGAAGAATTTAACCAGAAATATTACGACCCTACATCTCTGAGACAACAGTAAAAAGAGTTCTCAGAATTGACGCAAGGAAATATGTCGGTGAGCGAAGTTTGCCGAAAGTTCGACCAGTTATCCCGTTTGTGCCCTTATGTAGTCCCTACTGAGAGGGAGAAAATACAGAAAATGATCGGGATGTTCAGGCCAGAAATTGCTGCGTTAGTAGACACTGGACAAGTACCACCTACTTCTGTAGCAGATTGTGTGAGTCGGGCCATTAGAGCTGAATTTCACGTAGCCCGACAGAAAGAAGAAAGAGAAAAACACTGGGAGGCCAAGAAGAAGGAGAGGGCTTTGGCAAAGTCTGCACAAGTTGGTCAATCGAACAAGCCAAATCAGAATGCTAAACCAAGCCAGGGCAATAGTCAAGGATCCCAGCAAAATAAGAGAAAAGGCAATTTTTCTGGAAATCGCCAGGGAAATAGTCGAAACCAGCAGCGGAGAACAGTTGGTAATGCGGAATCCAATGTGCAAAATTGTCCTACATGCGGGAAAAGACATTCTGGGCAATGCAGATTCGGGCCACTTGTTTGCTATGAATGTGGAAAGGAAGGCCATTATGCCAGAAACTGTCCAAATAAGCAGGGTGGACAAGGCACTTCCCAACCGCATCAGACACGCCCATAAGCTCATTCCCTTCAGGCCAGAGCTGAAGAGTCCCCAGTAAGGCCGCAATGCCAGGAGCGTGTACCACGTGCCGATGCTCGTGTGATGGCCTACAGTAAAGAGGATGCAGAGGCAGGAACATCGAACGTGGTGACAGGTCAGCTTCCTGTCGCTAGTCATGTAGCCTCTGTATTATTCGATTCTGGTGCTACGCATTCTTTTGTTTCCTATGCATTTGCTGACAAGATAGGACTTCCTAAGGACAATATGGGAAGGGTATTTAAGACAGCTTTACCCTCTGGGGAAGTATTGTTGTCCAAATACTGGCTACCTCATGTACCAGTATATGTGGCAAATAGGGCACTATATGCGGAGTTGATCGTGATGAAGATCGTGGATTACGATGTGATTCTAGGCATGAATTTCCTAGGGAAATACCAAGCTACGATCGAGTGCCGAAATCGAAAGATAGTATTCCAACCCGAGGAAGAAGAGAGTTTCGAGTACGTCGACACTTCTCGAAAACCCGGGAAGATGATGATCAGTCCGCTAAGAGCGAGCAAGCTGATAGCCAGTGGTTGTATGGGATATCTGGCATATGTGGTGGATACTACGGAGGAACAGAAGCTTCAATCTGAAGATGTTCTTGTGGTTAATGAATTTCTTGACGTATTTCCAGAAGAGCTACCAGGGATACCTCCAGAGAGAGAAATCTCGTTTGAAATTGAGTTGATGCCTGGAACGGCACCTATTTCCAAAGCACCATACCGTATGGCTCCAGTGGAGTTAAAGGTGCTGCAGGAACAATTAAAGGAGCTTTTGGATAAAGGATTCATCAGGCCGAGTTTTTCTCCATGGGGTGCACCGGTGTTATTCGTCAAGAAAAAGGATGGAACATTCCAGTTGTGCATTGATTATCGAGAGTTGAATAAGGTTACGATCAAAAATAGGTATCCGTTACCTAGAATTGATGATCTATTCGACCAGTTAAAAGGCGCAGCGGTATTTTCCAAGATCGACTTACGATCAGGATATCACCAGCTGAGAATTAAGGAAAGTGATATTCCTAAGACGGCGTTTAGGACTCGTTATGGTCATTACGAGTTTCTTGTAATGCCATTAGGATTAACAAATGCGCCGGCAGCGTTCATGGATCTAATGAATAGAATTTTTAAAGAGTATTTGGATAAGTTGTCATTGTATTCATTGATGACATTCTTATATACTCGAAGACTCATGAGGAGCATAAGGAGCATCTGAGGATCGTGTTGAATACGATAAGGAAGCATTAACTGTATGCCAAATTCTCAAAATGTGAGTTTTGGCTGGACAGAGTACATTTCCTTGGACATGTTGTATCCCAGGAAGGTATTGCTGTAGATCCGACGAAGGTAGATGCAATTAACCAGTGGCCTGCACCCAAGAGTGTGACGGAAATACGCAGTTTCTTGGGGTTAGCTGGGTATTATCGGCGATTTGTAGAGGGATTCGCGCGATTAGCTGTACCTCTTACTACTCTTACACGCAAAGAAAGGAAGTACGAGTGGATTATGGAATGCGAAAGAAGCTTCCAGGTGTTAAGGAGACGGCTGACAAGCGCACTAATCCTTACGCTTCCCACTGAAGGGGAGAAGTTTGTGATCTACAGTGATGCATCGAAAATAGGATTGGGAGCAGTCCTGATGCAAGGTGGCAAGGTGATTGCCTATGCTTCCTGTTAATTAAAGGAGCATGAAAGGAATTATCCTACGCATGACCTTGAACTTGAACTTGAACTTGCTGCAGTAGTGTTCGCACTTAAAATTTGGCGACACTATCTTTATGGAGCTCAATGTCAGATTTTCACTGATCACCAAAGCTTGAAGTATTTCTTCACGCAAAAGGAGCTCAATATGCGGCAAAGACGATGGTTGGAACTGGTAAAGGATTATGATTGTGAAATCCTATACCATCCAGGGAAGGCCAATCGTGTAGCGGATGCTCTAAGTAGAAAGTCTACTATATCGCACCGGCTACCAATAAACAGGCTTCCGAAGCCATTGCAGCAAGAGATAAATTCTTTGAACTTGGAGTTGATATCTGGAAGACTAGCTGCACTCCAAGTGGAATCATCGCTATTTGAGGATATAAAGGAAGCTCAGAGGCGAGATCCAACAATGACAAGTTCTCAAGAAGGAATTTCCAGGGATGGAATGATCCTTTATCAAGGAAGGATAAATGTTCCAGCTGATGAGAAACTTAGAAGACGGATCATGTCAGAAGCCCATGAGACACCCTATTCGGTTCATCTCGGAGCTAGCAAGATGTATCAGGACTTGAAGTTACAGTTCTGGTGGAAAGGGATGAAGAACGATATAGCGAAATTCGTGAGCAAATGCATGACTTGTCAGAGAATCAAAGCGGAACATAAACATCTAGCAGGAAGATTGGAACCGTTGGAGATTCCTGAATGGAAATGGGAACACATTACGATGGATTTTGTAGTGGGACTCCCAAAAACCCGAGAAGGTTATGATGCCATCTGGGTTATTGTGGACAGACTGACCAAGATGGCACGGTTTATAGTTGTCAAAATGACTTTTTCATTGGAAAAGTTTGCTCAGTTATACGTAAATCATGTCGTCAGATTACATGGAGTACCAAAATCCATTGTATCAGATCGAGATGCACGGTTCACTTCGAATTTCTGGAAGTGTGTGCAAGAAGCCATGGGTACTGAATTGAGACTCAGTACGGCTTTTCACCCGCAAACAGACGGATAGTCAGAGCGGACAATTCAGACGTTAGAGGACATGCTTCGAGCTTGTGTTATGGATTTTGCAGGAAATTGGAACGAGAAGTTACCATTGATTGAATTCTCGTATAATAATAGTTACCAAGCTTCTATAGGCATGGCACCTTACGAGGCTTTGTATGGACGGAAGTGCAGATCACCTTTACACTGGTATGATTTGCGAGAAAAGCAGTTGCATAAGACGGACTTCATAAAAGAGACTTCCGATGCAGTTGCTAGAATTCAGCGTCAAATGAAAATTGCGCAAAGCCGACAAAAGGGTTACGCGGACAAGAGGCGGAGATCCTTAGAGTTTGAGGAAGGAGACTTCGTATTCCTCAAGGTCTCGCCCATGAAGGGGATTATGCGCTTCGGTAAGAAGGGGAAACTGAGTCCAAGATATATTAGACCTTATTAAATTATCGAACGCATTGGAAAGGTCGCTTACAAATTAGCGTTACCTCCAGAATTGTCGGCAGTGTATAATGTATTTCATGTGTCGATGCTGAGAAAGTATATACCAGATCCGTCCCATGTGTTGAAGCATGAGCCCATTCAAATCCACGAGGATTTGACATACGAGGAACAACCTATTCAAGTACTGGCTCGTGAAGAGAAAGTACTAAGGAATAAGACAATCCCACTAGTGAAGATTTTATGGAAAAATCACAACATTGAAGAAGCTACGTGGGAACGAGAAAATGAGATGAGGAGTTTATACCCCCATTTGTTCTAATTTTCAAGGACGAAAATTTTATAAGGAGGGGTGAATGTGACAACCGGGAAATTCAGGAAATTCTCGGATGAAAATGTACAAATGTATGTATATAACAATTTGTACTATTTAAAGAGTGAAATAAATTTATTTATATTGTTTAGAATATATGAAAATGTTCTAACAATACTGACGAGTAAGAATTCAGTGTTGGAAAAATTCACTGAGTTGAAACGGGTGAAACGGTGCCAAAACCGGCATTGAAAACCCTAACCGGGACAATAATAGACGGAAAACTTCCGGGATTAATTTTGATCAAACGGAAGCAGTTTAAATTGATCCGACTGCACAGGAGACCTCAGGAACACGCCGGGACGATTTCAGGAAAATTTCGGCTCGAACCGGTATCGGTCAAAAAGTAGTCGAATTAATGTGAATAGTAAAAGTCAAAGTCAACTTTTACTTTAGCATTTATGACATCATTAATCCATTTAATAAATGGAAAGAAAATGGTGGTTGGTAGCATTAATGGCCATGATTCATTTGCTTTTTGATCTAAAGGCCAAGATTTGGCCAAAATTCACCATTTTTAATTTTTGAAAATTATGGAAAGTATTAGTGTTGAAAGGTGGTGAAATCTCATTGGTGGAAAGCCAAATTAATTGGCCTTTTAGTGGCATAAGTCGGCCACTTTTGGAACAAAAAGCCGAGACCAAATTTCAAGCCAAAAACCAAAGAAAAATTTTCTAAGTATCCTTCCATGGTGGAGCCGTGAGCTACTACAAAATCCATCGTAATGTGTTCCCATTTCCATTCAGGAATCTCCAGCGGTTCCAATCTTCCCGCTGAATGTTTATGTTCCGCTTTAATTCTCTGACAGGTCATGCATCTGCTCACGAATTTCGCTATATCATTCTTCATCCCTTTCCACCAGAACTGTAACTTCAAGTCCTGATACATCTTGCTAGCTCCGGGATGAACCGAATAGGGTGTCTCATGAGCTTCTGACATGATCCGTCTTCTAAGTTCTTCATCAGCTGGAACATTTATCCTTCCTTGATAAAGCATCATTCCGTCCTTGGAAATTCCTTCTTGAGAACTTGTCATTGTTGGATCTCGCCTCTGAGCTGCCTTTATATCCTCAAATAGCGATGATTCCACTTGGAGTGCAGCTAGTCTTCCAGATATCAGCTCCAAGTTTAAAGAATTTATTTCTTGCTGCAATGGCTTCGGAAGCCTGTTTATTGGTAGCTGGTGCGATATGGTAGACTTTCTACTTAAAGCATCCGCTACACGGTTGGCCTTCCCTAGATGGTATAGGATTTCACAATCATAATTCTTCACCAGTTCCAACCATCGTCTTTGTCGCATATTGAGCTCCTTTTGCGTGAAGAAATACTTCAGGCTTTGGTGATCAGTGAAAATCTGACATTGAGCTCCATAAAGATAGTGTCGCCAAATTTTAAGTACGAATACTACTGCCGCAAGTTCAAGGTCATGCGTAGGGTAATTCCTTTTATGATCCTTTAATTGACGGGAAGCATAAGCAATCACCTTGCCGCCTTGCATCAGGACTGCTCCCAATCCTATTTTCGACGCATCACTGTAGATCACAAACTTCTCCCCTTCAGTGGGAAGCGTAAGGATTGGTGCGCTTGTCAGTCGCCTCTTTAACTCCTGGAAGCTTCTTTCGCATTCCATAGTCCACTCGTACTTCCTTTCCTTGCGTGTAAGAGTAGTAAGAGGTGCAGCTAAACGCGCAAATCCCTCTACAAATCACCGATAATAACCAGCTAACCCCAAGAAACTGCGTATTTCTGTCACACTCTTGGGTGCAGGCCACTGGTTAATTGCATCTACCTTTGTCGGATCTACAGCAATACCTTCCTGGGATACAACATGTCCGAGGAGATGTACTCTGTCCAGCCAAAACTCACATTTTGAGAATTTGGCATACAGTTGATGCTTCCTTATCGTATTCAGCACAATCCTCAGATGCTCCTTGTGCTCCTCATGACTCTTCGAGTATATAAGAATGTCATCAATGAATACAATGACAAACTTATCCAAATACTCTTTAAAGATTCTGTTCATTAAATCCATGAACGCTGCCGGCGCATTTGTTAATCCGAATGGCATCACAAGAAACTCGTAGTGACCATAACGAGTCCTAAACGCCGTCTTAGGAATATCACTTTCTTTAATTCTCAGTTGGTGATATCCTGATCGTAAGTCGATCTTGGAAAATACCGCTGCGCCTTTTAACTGGTCGAATAGGTCATCAATTCTAGGTAACGGATACCTATTTTTGATCGTAACCTTATTCAACTCCCGGTAATCAATGCACAGTCGGAATGTTCCATCCTTTTTCTTGACGAATAACACAGGTGCACCCCATGGAGAAAAACTCGGCTTGATGAATCCTTTATCCAAAAGCTCCTTCAATTGTACCTGCAGCTCCTTTAACTCCACTGGAGCCATGCGGTATGGTGCTTTGGAAATAGGTGCTGTTCCAGGCATCAACTCAATTTCAAACGAGATTTCTCTCTCTGGCGGTATCCCTGGTAACTCTTCTGGAAATACGTCAAGAAACTCATTAACCACATTTGTAAGATCATATCAATTCACAAAATTTAGGGTACTGTAAAGCCACATCATCGTAACACATCATCGTATAACATATAATCATTTTGATATTTCATTCATAGCAAAACATTTATATGTCATACATAACCACCACCAGTCATATATATACATCGGCCATTTTATACATTTTGGCCACAAGTCTATACAAAAGAGCTTTTCTCTCAGCTACTTATGCACATGTATGCATCTACTGATCACGCATCCCCTGTGTCTGGGACTAGAGGATATTCTTCTGGATCCTCATCGTCACCGGTATCATCTGAATCGTCACCGCCCCTAGGCAATGCTCCCTGTCCTGAGTGATCACCTCTTCGTGGTCTAGACGGTCCAGCTTCATGATCATTCATCATTCTACTCGGTCCGAATATGCGTGCAAACATCTCATTTTGACCCAGTGTCTCTCGTCGACTCTGCGTCAGATGCTCAATCAGAAGCTCTCTCTCAATCGTCCTGATCCTCACCACAAACTCTTGGAGAGTCGGAGGAAATAGCTTGATTACCCTCTGTCTCAACTCCAAGGGTAAACCTTTCCAGAACAGCTCGCAACAGTTTGCTTCAGTGAGGTTGGGCCACGGACATCTTCTCCTGATGGTCTCCTCAAATCGTGCCGCATAAGATATCACTGTCTCACCAGACAGCATGACCATCCTTTCTGTCTGGAGAATGTAGTCTCTAACCTCATCAAATCCGGGATACGCGGGTGTATCAGCCTCTCGTCTCTCTGGAGGTGCTGGAGCAGGTGTTGGATCCCTAGGCGGAAATTGATCAGCTAATCGCTGACAGAACTCAGCCCAACTGAATCCTAATAAAATGTCTTGGTCGCAATACTGCCAGAACACTTTAGCATCTCCCTGAAACATACTGACGGCCAGCTGGATCCACATATCTCGATCGATGTCGCATATCACCATAATCCTCTCTATGGCATGGAGCCAGTCCTTCGTCTCCATCGATTGTCATCCACCATCAAACATAGGGGGACTGCTAGCTCGAAATGCTTGTACTGCCCGAGCAGAAACTCTCATTCCAATATGTTGGCGTCCACCAACAACTGGAATGTCCACTACTACTGGTGGATGAACTATCGGTCGTGGCTGTACAACATCTACTGGCGCTGGTACTGATGCTGGTACTGGTACCGGAGGTCTCTCGGGCACTGGGGGTCTAATTACCGGCCGTTGGGACATGGACGGCCTCACAATAGATCTCGTCCATACCCGTAATACTCCTCTCGGTCGAGGTAGCGGTGGTCTCACATAAGGGGGTCTGGTCATCTTGCTACCTATAACATAATTATTTTCATATAAGAAAATAATTAACTAAACTTAAGTAAACTACTTACTTGGATAGCGGTGCAGGATGCGCGAAGTGTCAAATCAGGATATGGTCACACTGCTTTGATATACCAACTATGACTGCAGTTGGTAATCCAAACTAGATCCATCGTAATTCCGCTCTAATACCAACTGTAACGGTAGTTGGTATTATAAACTAGACCAATCTCAAACCTTGCTCTGATACCAACTGTGGCAGCAGTTGGTATTCTAGACTCACCAACCGTAAACCTTGCTCTGATACCAACTGTGACGGCAGTTGGTATTCTAAGCTAAACCAGTCGCAAACCTTGCTCTGATACCAACTGTGATGGCCCGCCCCTCGTAGAGATCATACAATACTATTACAGTTGAGCTTTATCGCTAACTGCGATAGATTGTACTCTCATGGGTCGCCAGCTTATCTCTCTCTCTTTTTAAATCATGACGTTTTTAGGGAAAATTTTTTTTTTCTTTTAAACATCATGTAACCATTTCTCACTATTTACTTTGTTGGCTAGTACAAAGTAATTTACATATTACAGTACTTTCGTAAAATATATAATATTACAAAAGACTGTTTCTTTCTTTTTTTCTTCCCTTTTTATCGCTCAGCGGAAAGACTCTGGCAGGACCATATCCCTCGCCCAGTTATCCGATTTGACACGCGCCATCCCGTCCGCATTCAGTCAAACAAGCTACTGAGCTGGTCGCTTACTGCAACATTAGCAAAAATAGTGAGCTACAGGCTCAGTAAGTTCAAACATGCAAGAAATAAAATTTCTATGAATAATACTATTCATCATGAATAGTACCTTTGACCACTATTCATATATAAATAGTAACTTTGACCACTATTCATACGTGAATAGTAAGGTTGACCACAACACAGTGTCACAACAGTACATCTACCGCGATGTTAGTACTCTCACTAAACTGTCTTATGCTCAATTATGGCATAGTTTCAGTTTTAGGTGATTATCTGTGCTTATGTTCTGGTTTTGAGCTCAGGTTGGCAGTACCATTTAAGTGCGCATGACTGGGAGCGGTACATTAGTGCTGACCTGCACAGCCTTAATCTCATAGCCCCGAAGGTAAAATTGTACATGACTGGGAGCGGTACATCAGTGCTGACCTCCACAGCCTTATTCTCATAGCCCCGAAGGCAAAATTACCTCACTGTACGGAAGGCTGGTACGCCGGAAAGTGGTTTCATTACCGACTTTTTAAAATTCTAACCCGGTGACTTCACATTGTCCCGTGGTTAGGAATGGTTCACATTTTAATTTTAGGTGAGTGAGTTTCATTAACCTCACTCTAGTGCCCGAAGCACATTACGTCTCTCTCTCTACTCTATAATAGTGCCCGTAGCGCATATGTACCTAACTTATAGTTAGTACATTAAAGTTAGCAACAATAATGCTATATGTTGCAGACAGGTAAATGTCTGAACTTACCTTATCAGTCTCTTCTCTTTTCCTCTCGTGGATCTTTGATCGCCCTCCTCGTAGGTCGATTTTTGGATCCTACAGACAAAACTTTGTCTGTTAATTTCATTTCCATTTATAGCTTTTATTTTTCATTTAAAAGCTTAAATAAAACCTATTTATAACTTTTTAGGCTTTATTTATCATTTTCCCCATTTTTTCTCAACTTTTGTAAAATTACGATTTTGCCCCTGTATTTTGGCAAAATTACGATTTTGCCCCTATATTTTGGGTAAAATTACAATTTTACCCCTGACGGAAATTTTCCCGATCCAGACTGCATTTTTGGCTCTCAGGAACTTTTCTGACTCTTTTCTAATCATTACCGGGTTTATTTCTATTTTATTTCCACTTTTCACTTTCCCGATCCTCGGGAAGCACTATTCCGACCCTTACGTCGGTTTAGTGATTTTCTATCATTTCGGAGTCTCAAATGGACGTTTCACTAGTATTTAAAACGTTCACCTAGACATTCCCGACCTAGGTCTCCGAGGTTCGGATTTTCCGTTCCCGACTCGGACCTTTATTTCGTTTCCAAAAACGCCCCCCCTCGGGGTTGGTTTTCAATTTCACTCGCGTTTTAAATTTTTAAGGGGACGGGTTACTATTCCCGAACCACCCCTTAGGTTTTCCTTATTCAATTTTTCGTTAGGGACTCGGGTTTCCGACCCGACCCTAAACTTTTTTTTTTATTTTTATTTCCCATTTTACCCCGAATGCCGTTTTCGAAATTTCGGCAGCATTTCTGCGTAAATTTAAGGCTTCCGGCGTTAGGTACGCCTCGAACCATATGTACCTGCCACGTACTATACCACAAGCCTATTTTATGTAAAAGTTTTCCAAACTTTTACATAAAAGCTCACAAATTTCCAATTTCATATTTTGACCCACATTACAACATTTTTTTCACAATTTTGTCCATAGTTTGGTTTCGGTTTTCACAACCAAACCGAACCAAAATTTCTCAAACTTTTCAACCGCTTTTTAGGCTATTCAATGTCATTTCCTCAACACATTTTCAAGCCCATTTTCAATGCATTTTCAACCAAATATTTACGGTTTTTTTTAGCACTTATAACCCACGGCCAAGGAATGAAAAACATGCCAAATATTTTTGTTTCATTCTTTCAATCACATTTCCATCATTTACATATTAAAATGCATGATTTAAATTAACCAAACATCACATAAAATCATGCAAAAGTTTCCACCAACCCTTAGGTAACCCACGGCCACATTAGGTTAGGTTCACCCACAATTTTTTTTCAAGCTTTTCACAATGCAATTCAAGCTTTATTCTTCACAAAATTTAACTTGAAAGCATGTTATCAATCAAACCACAAAAATTTCTCATTGTTTACCTAAGGTAACCCACGGATTTACCCTTGAAAAACTAACAAAATTTCGGTTTTTCTTTAAACCAATTGCATGGTTTTCTTCCTTATTACATCCTTAACAAAACCCAACATCAAATTAATGAAAAACAACCAAAAATTCTCCATCTTTTTCCCACTATTCACCCACGGTTTTCATGAAGAAAAACCAACAAAAAGTCAAGTGCAAGGGAAGTTACCTTAGTCAATTGCTTCCTTTGCCTTCAAGGAATGTTTTGGCACAAATTTGGTGAAGAAAATTTGAAGAGATATCTTGGTTTCTCTTTGGGTTGCTCACGTACACCATGGAAGAAATGCCTTAGAATTTTTTTGTTTGGTTTTTGTCTTTCAAATGTTTCGGCCATTTCATTCCCAAGTTTTGCCGACTTATGCATGAAAGAAAGCCAATTAATTTGGCTTTCTACCAATGAGATTTCACCACCTTTCAACACTAATACTTTCCATAATTTTCAAAAATTAAAAATGATGAATTTTTGCCAAATCTTGGCCTTTAGATCAAAAAGCAAATGAATCATGGCCATTAATGCTACCAACCACCATTTTCTTTCCATTTATTAAATGGATTAATGATGTCATAATTGCTAAAGTAAAAGTTGACTTTGACTTTTACTATTCACATTAATTCGACTACTTTTTGACCGATACCAGTTCGAGCCGAAATTTTCCTGAAATCGTCCCGGCGTGTTCCTGAGGTCTGCTGTGCAGTCGGATCAACTTAAATTGCCTCCGTTTGATCAAAATTAATCCCGGAAGTTTTCCGTCTTTTATTGCCCCGGTTAGGGTTTTCAATGCCGGTTTTGCACCGTTTCACCCGTTTCAACTCAGTGAATTTTTCCAACACTGAATGCTTACTCGTCAGTATTGTTAGAACATTTTCATATATTCTAAACAATATAAATACATTTATTTCACTTTTTAAATAGTACAAATTGTTATATACATACAATTGTACATTTTCATCCGAGAATTGCTTGAATTTCCCGGTTGTCACACCTAGGTCGGGAAAGTCTAGGTGAACGTTTTAAATACTAGTGAAACGTCCATTTGAGGCTCCGAAACGATAGAAAATCGCTAAACCGACGTAGGGGTCGGAATAGTGCTTCCCGAGGGTCGGGAAAGTGAAAAATGAAAATAAAATAGAAATGAACCCGGTAATGATTAGAAAAGAGTCAGAAAAGTTCCTGAGAGCCAAAAATGCAGTCTGGATCGGGAAAATTTCCGTCAGGGGTAAAATTGTAATTTTACCAAAATATAGGGACAAAATCGTAATTTTGCCAAAATACAGGGGTAAAATTGTAATTTTGCAAAAGTTGAGAAAAAATGGGGAAAATGATAAATAAAGCCTAAAAAGTTATAAATAGGTTTTATTTAAGCTTTTAAATGAAAAATAAAAGCTATAAATGGAAATGAAATTAACAGACAAAGTTTTGTCTGTAGGATCAAAAAAAAAAATCGACCTACAAGGAGGGCGATCAAATATCCACGAGAGAAAAAGAGAAGAGACTGATAAGGTAAGTTCAGACATTTACCTGTCTGCAACATATAGCATTATTGTTGCTAACCTTGACGTACTAACTATAAGTTAGGTACATATGTGCTACGGGCACTATTATAGAGTAGGGAGAGAGACGTAATGTGCTACGGGCACTATTGAGAATGGACACATTGTTAATTGTGCTTCGGGCACTAGAGCGAGGTTAATGAAACTCACTCACCTATAAAATTAAAATGCGAACCATTCCTAACCACGGGGCAATATGAAGTCACCGGGTTAGAATTTTAAAAAGTCGGTAATGAAACCACTTTCTGGCGTACCAGCCTTCCGTACAGGGAGGTATTATTTGCCTTCGGGCTATGAGATTAAGGCTGTGGAGGTCAGCACTGATGTACCGCTCCCAGTCATGTACAATTTTGCCTTCGGGGCTATGAGATTAAGGCTGTGGAGGTCAGCACTAATGTACCGCTCCCAGTCATGCGCACTTAAATAGTACTGCCAACCTGAGCTCAAAACCAGAACATAAGTAAAGATAATTACATAAAACTGAAATTATGCCATAATTGAGCATAAGAGAGTTTAGTGAGAGTACTAACATCGCGGTAGATATACTGTTGTGACACTGTGTTGTGGTCAAACTTACAATTCACGTATGAATAGTGGTCAACCTTACTATTCACGTATGAATAGTAGTCAAAGTTACTATTCACGTATGAATAGTGGTCAAAGGTACTATTCATAGAAATTTTATTTCTTGCATGTTTGAACTTACTGAGCCTGTAACTCACCATTTTGCTAATGTTGCAGGTAAGCGACCAGCTCAGTAGCTTATTTGACTGGATGCGGACGGGATGGCGCGTGTCAAATTGGATAACTGGGCGAGGGATATGATCCTGCCAGAGTCTTTCCGCTGAGCGATAAAAAGGGAAGGAAAAAAAAAAAAGAAACAGTCTTTTGTAATATTATATATTTACGAAAGTACTGTAATATGTAAATTACTTTGTACTTGCCAACAAAGTAAATAGTGGGAAATGTTTACATGATGTTTAAAGAAAAAAAAATTTTTCCCTAAAAACGTCATGATTTAAAAAGAGAGAGAGATAAGCCGGCGACCCATGAGAGTACAATCTATCGCAGTTAGCGATAAAGCTCAACTGTAATAGTATTGTATGATCTCTACGAGGGGCGGGCCGCCACACCTTCTTGTCAAACTGTTGGTGCAACTAAAGTTTGATCGATGATAAATTCCCTACATCATTTCCAATGAGCAGTATATCATCGATATAGAGTACCAGAAAGCTACTTTTTTATCCTTAATACGTTTGTAAACACAGGGTTCATCAACGTTCTGCTCAAAACCGAATGGTTTGATTGCTTGATCAAACTTTTGGTTCCATGAGCGAGATGTTTGCTTTAATTTATATATGGATTTAAGCAACTTGCAGACCTTTCTTTCTTGGCCTTTTACCACTAACCCTTCGGACTGTATCATATAGATACTTTTCTCAAGATGGTCATTTAAGAATGCCATCTTGACATCCATTTGTTAGATCTCTTAATCGAGAGCCGCAGCAATAGATAAAAGAATATGGATAGATTTCAGCATAGCAACAGGCGAAACGGTTTCATCGTAATCGATTCTAACCTTTTGTGTGTATCCCTTTGCAACCAGTCTAGTTTTGAAAGTTTCCATCTTCCTTCCGCATCCTTCTTTTTTTTTGTAGACCCACTTACATCTAATGGGTTTTATCCTATCCGGTAGATCCACAAGTTCCCAAACAGAGTTAGATTTCATAGAATCCATCTCATTGTTCATGGCTTATTTCCAAGATTTAGAATCAACATCATTTATAACTTCATCATAAGTGACTGGATCATCCTCATGCTCATGAGCCTCGACTTGGTATACCTCAACATCATACATGAAGAAATTAGGCTTCGTTGAAACCCTCTAACTACGATGAAGCACCTTAAATTGTTGATCGTCTGCAGGTCTGTCACTAGAACTTGGACTTGCGTCCAAGACTGAAACCTATGGAGCAGTCCTTTCACTTGATAACTCCTCTAGCACCATTTTACTTCGAGGCATAAAGTTATTCATGTGACTTTCCTCCAAGAATGTTGCATGGGTTGATACAATTACTTTTTGTTCCTTCGGGTTATAGAACAGACCTCCTTTAGTTCCTTTAGGATACCGTACAAATATGCACAATTCTGATATAGATTCCAGTCATGTGCCAACCAGCCCTATATTCTCATATGTTCAAGGGAGGGCTTCCTGCCACACCACAATTCATACGAAATCTTGAGAATTGACTTACTTGGAACCTGGTTCAAAATATAACATGTCGTTTGTAATGGATATCCCTAGAATGATAACAACAGCGTTGAATTACTCATTATAGACCGTATCATATCCATTAAGGTCCTGTTTCTCCTTTTGGCTACACCATTCTGTTGTGGAATACCCATTGCAGTCAATTGGGATAATATCCATTTCTCCACAAGATATCCTAGAAATTCATTTGAGAGGTATTCGCCACCTTGATCAGATCGAAGTGTCTTTATGGATTTATCCAATTGTTTTTTCACTTCCGCACAATACTCTTTGAACTTGTCAAAGGTTTCGCTCTTGCGGTTTAGTAGGTACACATATCCATATCTCGAGTAATCGTCTATAAAGGGGACATAATACTCGTACCCTCTTCGCTCTAAGATGTTCATGGGGTCACATACGTCGGTGTGCACAATTTCTAAGAGTTTCTGAGCCCTAGTACTCTTAGCTCTAAAAGACCTCTTAGTCATCTTACCCTCAAGACAGGACTCACATTGAGGAAGACGTACCTCCTCCAGAGATTCTAAAGGACCATCTTTTATCAACATTTGAATCATATTTTGATTAATATGACTAAGTCTTAAATGCCAAAGATACACCTTGTTAGAGTGAGAAACTTTCAACCTTTTTGAGTTATCAGTTAATTCAGTGTCCAGCAGTGAGTACATCTTTAGTTTGATTAAATATAGGTTTCCATCCATTTATCCAGATCAGATAAAAGACTTATTTTTATGAATATCAACTCTTTTACTAAAAGAAATTGAATAAAAATCTTTTATCAAATAAGCTACCGATATGAGGTTCTTCCTAAAATTAGGAACATAAAAACAATCTTTCAATAATATAAACCTAAATTTATCAAAATAAAGATAAACGTCTCCCACTACTTCAGTCACCACCAAGCTACCGTCTCCGGTCCTCAACGAGAGGCTCCTATCATGTAGAATTCTCGTTTCCACAAACCCCTGTATAGAAACACAAATATGATTGTGGCTCCCAAATCAATGACCCAAGTGTCTTTCGATTCTTCTACCAAACATGCTTCTAGATATAGAAGTTCCTTACCTTTCTTGCCCTTGGCGGCTAGGAATTCTCGGCAAGCCTTCTTGAAGTGACCTACCTTCTCACAGTAGAAGCACTTGGACTTTTTAGAGTCCTTGGGCTTCTTGTTCTTGTTTTTTTTCTTCCTATCCGTGACAGGAGGATTAGAAGAATTGGAAGCCGTTTGTTTCTTATTTGGCCTCTTCCTTTTCTGTGAGGGTTTGGAAGATTCTGTCAAATTGGCCTCTCCTTTAGGTTAGATCGCATCCCCATCCCTGATCATCCGCTCATAAACTTATAGTTGCTTCATGAGCTCGGTGAGTCCTAATTCCCTTATCGCCAGATTATATGCGGCCTTAAACCCCACAAAATCCTTAGACAGAGTTTTAAACATCATTTCGATCTAGGTGTTGTAGTCCAGTTCAGCACCGTTTTCGACAGCCTTAGCAAAGAACCTCATAAGTATGATCATATGGTCCTTCACCGAAGTACTCGCTTTCTGCTTAGAGTTCATGATACTTGTGATGGCAGACTATCGAGCTAATTTATCTTGGCTTTCGAACATGTCCTCCAAGTTTTCCATGATCTCCCTAGCAACTTGATAAGTCTCATGCTGTTTTTGTAAAGCACTCGTCATGCTAGCAAGGATGTAGCACTGAGCTATCTCATTGGATTCTCTCCAACAAGTATAGGCAACCAGGATCTCTTCAAGCGGTGTATCAGGTTTGAGCCCAGGTGGGCGTGGTTCGTCCAGTACGAACTTGTGTCTCTTGCAGCTGAGAACTATTAGCAGATTTCTCTTCCAGTCTTTATAATTATCATCATTTAGTTTATTCTCAGTAAGTATTAAAATGAGGGGGTGTCGATGACGTTTTGAACTGAAATAAAATTATACTAGACATTATTATAGAGCCCAAGCAAATATAGAGTGAATTTAGCAAACAAAAAAAATACAAGTATGTTCCTACATGAAACTTGAAAAACATGTAGCATTGTAATGGTAATTCTTAACACCTATTGCCCCAAACCATCGAGGGGTGATCATGAGACAAATATCTGGAACATAGACCTCGTCCAATTAATATATGTTGCGTTAAATCCTCCAGGTTAAAACATATATTAATAACCACTTATTTTGGCCACCAGTTTAGTTAACAGAGTTTCTAGGGAAGGTTAATAACTAAACGAGTCTTGAGTGTATGATCATTATTTACGTAGTCCGATCCATGTCCTACCAAGCCACCGAGGGGTGGTTATGAATAGAATCATGTCCGAACACGTTTTCTACATAGGAGATCCAACCTAGTATACCGGTGGCAGAAAACACCTACCGAGAGGAGTGGTCAGGACAGAACTGACATGAGGTGTTACCATGCTTTCACATATGGATCAACAATGGAGGCTGTGGGTTTTGTTTGAAACCTTCTCCCACTTAATATTTTGAAAAACATGCAAGTTTTGAAAAAATATGTATGATTAATATAGTCTGAGCGACATTTACTTATCCTATATGACATGTTATCAAATATGCATACAAGTCATCTATCAATACATATTCATCCATCCATGATATATCACAGAAAAAAATAATTGAAGAAAAAATAACCAAGTCATGGTTCCATCATAGAACAAAGAAAATAAAGATTACAAAATTCTATCCAAAGCATTCTTTGGGTCTTGAATTTTATTCCGTCTTCTTGTATCCATCTTTATGTAGCCTTTCCATTTATTTCTCATCCTAAGAATCATTTAAAATATTAAATTTCAAAATTAAATTTCAAATTCAAAATTTTAAACAATTTAAATCTCATGTGTAATAATATGTAATTTCAAAAATTTCAAATTACATATTTTTAAACATGATTTAAAATTAAATCTCAAATTTAAAAATCAAAATTTTGTTTTTTTTTTTTGTCCTGCTGGCCCACGGGCCCCGGAGGCTCGCAGTCGTCGTGGGCAGCCCCCAGCCCATGCCAGGCTGGGTACAGCCCTATCGGGCTGCTTGCCCGGGTAGGTGCAGCAGTCGTTGCCTGTAGCCATGGGCTGCACACCTGAGTAGGCGCAGCAGGCAGCGCTTGCAGCCATGGGCTGCAGCCTAGGGCCTCGGCCAGCCCTTGGGGGGGGGAAGGGGCGGTCACAGCCACCCCTCGGTGGTCTAGCCTTGGACAGGGGCTGTCGCAGCCCCATCCTGCCCGAGGGTAGGGGATACAGCCTCACCAAGGCCGGTGGCTCGTCCCAAGGGGTCGATCCTCGATTTCCATGCCTTATTCCAATTTTCTCATTATGATTTCCAAAAAATTAATTTGAATCCTTATTTAATTGGAATTTTTCACACAAACAAAATTTGAACCTTTAAATTAAATTTAACTTTTGGGAAAAATAAATTACGGTATTCAAACTTAAATCTCCTCGAATAATAATTACATAAAATTTCCTAAATCGTTTCCAGTGTACAAAATTCTAATCATAATAATTCTTAAGAGACTAAAAAATTAAAATCCATGGGAAAATTATGATGATGATAAATCGCTCCCATGGTTACATAAAAATTTGTAGATACAATTTTTCTAAATTCTAAGAAACCATAACCGGAATAAACAACATACTTATAATAATTTAAAAAATTAAAATAAGCACATACTACATACATAACTCATGATAACAACATAAAGGAATCCTAAAATGCCACTCTCTAAATATCAAATTCATACCTAAATAAAAGGACTAACTAATTGTCTAATTCATGTACATGACATAGTCACGAAACGGCTTTGATACCAATTGTAGGAAAAATTCAGCAAAAACACATCAGAGTGACGCAGTAGAATTACAAAAAATTTTCAAGATCGTTAAATATCTCATGATACCATATATAATAAATTAACAACAATATAAACTCATACCTCAGAGGATGCCAAACTGTAGGAGGAGAATGATCGGAGGCTTCAACCAACTAGCCTTCTCTACTATTCTCCAATTCCCGGATGGCAGAGTGTGTGGGCACTTGGTTCCTCGACTGGTATGCTAGCATTGCTAGTCTTCTTCTAACCACCCAGATCTCTAAAGAACTTATTGTCATGGTGAGTTATGCAACAATAAGCCTGCTCACTTGAAAGTTTGTGATCTGAGAGAATTCGAGTGGCAGGACCCCTATTTATAGACTGGTATGGGGTGATCTTTTGAATTTGAATTAGACTAGGAGAAGATTTTCTCCCTTCCTTTCCTCACAAAATCCGAATTTCTTATAGGCCACAATCATGGGAAGATTTGGCCACCTTAGGGTGGATTTTGTTTTCCAAATTCAAATAGGATTTTAACTAGAACTTTATCTCATCATTATCCACTATAACCGAATTTTCCCTAACCCAAAAACAAGGCTATATTCGGCCACTCTAGTGTGAGTAGAATCAAAATTCAAATAGGATTTTCTAGCTTGAATTTTATCTCACCTTATCCAAATAAAAATCGAAAATCTCCCTTGGAATTATCCACAAATTTTCGGCCACTTTGTGAGGGAGAGAATCAAAATTCAAGTAGAATTGAAATTTGAATTTTTTCCTTCATCCTTATCCACTAAAATCCAAATCCTCCTAGGGTAAAATTATCCTAACAAATTTGGCCATTTAGTTAGATTTAGGATTCAAATAAGATTTTCCTCTCTATTATTCATATCAAATTCGAAATTCACCATGTGGATTTATCCACAACTAATTCAAATTTTACTTGGATCGTGATTCAAAATTTGAATTTAAATTTCGAAGTTCAAATTTCAAAATTCAAACTTCAAATTTAAATTTCAAATTTAAATTTCGAAATAAAATTTCAAATTTCAAATTTAAATTTCGAATTCAAATTTTAAATTTCAAATTCGAATTTCAAATTCAAATTTAAATTCAAAATTTAAATTTCAAATTTCAAATTTTAAACTCTACAAAAAGTTGTATTTCAAATTTTGCTCCCATAGATAATATTCTACAACTCCAATTCAATCTCAAATAAAATCATGGCAACTTTATTTGGAGTTCGAATAATTATGTACTTTATTATCCAAAACAAAATCCGAACTCAACCGCAGAGAATCCTGTCTTCCATCCTTATCCTATGTCTACGCCATCCATGCATAGTCAACTAGCTAATAAGCATACATAGATTAATTTCTATTCATTAAAGAATTATGTGGAGCTAGTAGAGGGACCAATTGGACATATATAATCGGGCTCCCTGATTCCATATGATCATTATTCTTGTCACGTTGCGAAATTTTTGAATTTAAATTTCGCACGTGAATGTATAAAAACTCAATTTGTTAGTGTGCCAATAATTTTTTTTTTATTATTATGAGGATTCAATTTTAAATTTTTGGGTATTAAATATTAATTTGAGGATATTTAAAACATTTTTACAAATTTTAAAGTTTTAACAATTTTTATCTTATAAAATTTTAACAAATATTATCTTTCTTATTTTTCTTTTTTTTTTCCCTTCCCTTTCCGAAATTATCCGGATGTTTTCCTTTTTCTTCTTCCCCTTTTCTTTTCTCCCCCCCTCTCTCTCTTTTCCTTTATTTTTCACTCCTCCTCACCGCCTCTCACCGAACCCTCTCCCTATTTTTTCTGCTCTTCGCCGACTTCCCTCTTTAAACTCTTCCAAAATTTTTCAAAAAAAAAAAAATCTTCCCTTTCACTCTCTCTCGCTTATTTCCTCTCCTTGCCTCACTCTCTCTCACTTCACTCTCTCGCCTCTCTCTCTCTCACGTCCTTTATTTTTTCTTTTCTTTCCTCTTCTTCTTCGCGCTCTCACTCTCCCCCTCACCGATTTTCTCTCTCACTCCCTTCCCATCTCTCTTTTCTTTCTCTTCTTCTTCTTTTCCTTTTTCTTTCTTCCGGCCGAACGTTGACCAAACAACCATCGGCCAAACCTCGCCACCACCAGACGCCAATCGCCAGTCGAAGCCGTGAGTCGCCGTCGTCGAACTTTGACCGAGCCCGAGCCACCACCAACCGCCTGACTCCAACCGGGACTGAAGCTCGGCGACCGTCGCCCGAGCTAGCTCTTTCCTGTCCTGCCCGAATCAGCCGCGCCGAACAGCCACCGTTTCCATCCAAGCGCCACTGGGTCTTCGCCGCACCGCCGCCAAGTCAGTCGACCGAAGACCGCCCAGTCGCGCCTTGCCTTCCTTGTGACACCACCAAGCTGTGCCTTCCCGTGCCTCACCGGTTACCCCTCGTCGCGCTGCCTACCGCCGTGCTCGACGTCACCAGCCACCGCCAGTTTCCCCACCGCCATGAGTCCCCTTTTCCGGGCGGTCGATCCCTTCAAGCAAAGAAAAAAAAAATGTATATGTATATGTATATGTATATCTATGTGTGTGTGTGTATTAGTATAAATAATAATAATAATAATAATAATAATAATAATAATAAGTAATAATAATAATGAAAAAAAAAATAAAAAAATAATAATAATAATAATGATTTTTAGATTGTAAATTTAAATTGATTTGAAATTAGTATTTGAACTGTTCTGGGAATTGGAAAATTTTTTCTGCAGGTTGAGCATTTTGGAGCTTTTGGGGAAGCTTATATTTAAGGCAGGTCATGCTGAAATTTTTAAAAATATATATATATTTTGGATACTTGGGTTAAAATTGTTGTTTTAAATTTACGGTGTTAAAATAAAGTATCATTTTGAATTTTAAAATCCACGGCACATGAATTAGTTGAGTTTACCGTAATTCGATTACGGAATTCTTGGACGGATAATTAAATTATCTGTGTTTCTTGTTTTAGGTACTCGTTGATCGAATTCAAAAAGAAAGATTATCTTGGAATTCGCACGAGAAGTTGATCGTAGGTTAAATTGCTAACGAGGTAGGATATCTTACCCTTTCCTTGTAGCCAGTTTCGTTTTTAATGATTTGGCCAAAAATCATTTAAAGAAAATGAGTTCATAAAGTTTCGAAAATTATGTGATTTAGAAAATATCACGATTTCGGAAATTAAAGGAAAAATATCCGGTCACGGATTTTTTTTGAAAAACAATATGGCATATTTTTATTATGTGAATCATATGTTCATATGAAATGTTGAAAGTTGGATTTGGTGTTAAAGTATACTGGGAGCCAGCACACACATGTGAAGAGTGCACATCTCGATCGAGGATCACTCATTATGCTTCGGCATGGTGAGGGAGGCTCATACGGACCGTACACGAACTAGATGTATATAGGGACACAATTTGCATAATCACGATTCCACGTTTATGATTCGGTATTGCATTGACATACTTAGTATGATGGTTAAATTAAAATGTTGAAATATATTTTTTTAAAGAATATCCTACTGGGCCTTTTGCTCACTGTTTTAAAACTGGTAAACCCCCAGGAGATAAAGGTGATTAGAAGATACGGGTGACGTGGACCCGTCCGTGGATGACAAGGACTAAAGCCTTGAAGTAGTGTTCAGTACTTTAGGACAAAGTATGTATATGAGCATTCCAGGACTGTAAATTCTAAACTTTACTTTTGTAATATTATTTATTTTATTTTATCCAAGTATGCATATGTGGGATATGGGTACCTCGCCACCTGATATTGTGATAAAAATCGAAAATAAATATTAATTAATTTAAAATATACAAGCATAATTTATAAACAAGTTTAAAGAGTCGGTAAAGGGTAAGATATAAAAACTGACAGACTTAGGACTCTGAGCTTTCCTTTCAATTATTCATTTAAAATCTTATACCTGTCACTATCTCAGATTTTTGGAAAGTGACACCTGTCGCTGTTCCGGGTTTTGGGACGTGACAATTCTGTACCGAACAACTCAATCATATGATCACTAATTTCAGAGTCATACCACTATAAACCTGAAACTGAACTCCTAATTATATACCATATTACGAAAGCCTGTGACAAGCTAATGTCCAATGACCTTGTCATGTATACAAAACCCTCATATGATATCCATGATCAGCCTTAGGTCAAAGTCCGTTCAACCTACTGATCAGGCTATCTTAAAGTTTCATTATACTACCGAATAAGAAAATGATTATTCACCATATGTGAATAAGAAATCATTCGCCTAGTAGATGACCTAAGGCCTTATCTATTTTCATATCCAGTATGATACCTTTAAGAGGATACCCTTAACTCCTTACTAGAGCTATGATTCTGATGTCTGTAAACAAACCTTTCATCATATACAAGTTATGCACCCAACGAACCGGTCTCTAAGCTTACTACCTCTGAGATGCTTTAGCTATTGGAACATCAACGTATACAAGTCATATACATGAAGTAGTTCATTTACTCAGGATTAATGTTATTGCATAATGAATGTCAAAAGTAGATTGATCTACTCATAGCAGACTACGTAGATCAATCACACTTTAGTCCCAGTCTAATATGTCACCATTAAGCAATATATCTATGTCTCTACTCACGAGTCTATGCTCCAGACAGTCAAAATAAACCGTCCCCACCATGGCTTTAGACAACATAATAGTCTTAATATGAGTTAGATGCTCGGTCTAATCCCATGGACTACGGACCTTAATTTAGACCGCTTACTTTAGAACATTATCTTTTCACATACAAAAGTCCATTGCATGGAATGTTCTAATAGTTTTAACACAAAAAAGTCAATGAGCCATATTTGCTTATTTTTACTTTAATATGTAAATAGAATGAGGACAAACAGTAATATAATGGATAACCTCTATATATAATTTTATTATCCAGTTCAAAACAAATGAAATACATCAAAATGTATTTCATGCTTAGGGCATTTCCTAACATCTCCTTTTTCACCCCGTTCGAAGGTGAGGGTGTTTACTTAAAACCATTCTCTCATTTTAAAGAGCACATTTTGGTGTTCACTTGAAAGGTGGTTTCTGAACCATTTTTTTAAAAAACTATGTAGAACTTGCTTAAAATGATCGAGTTTGTAAAATCGGTGAACATGACATTTTTAGTCATCGACGAGATGAATAACTTTCGTGTTCAACTCGGAGCTCGGTTCAAACTCTATCAGATCCTAAACACTACAAACCCGTGACTAAAAACTATCCCAGTTTCTGAAAATTTCCCGTTTTTCGGTTAATTAAAAATCACTCTATTTGGGCCCCTACACGGCTGAATTTTTGAAACTTACACGAGCCATCTTTTAGTTTTTCAACGTAGCCTACGTTTTTCATGTTGAGCCCGAGACCCGGTGTAAGGACTGCCCCATTCCTGTAACTTAAGTTCTATATAATGATAAATCAAGGAATGAAATTTGAGCTAATATGATGCTTTTTAATGCAAATTTGAAGAATATGGCCAGGTACACGGCCGTGTAAGTGATCGTGTATTGATCGGGTTATTGAAATGTTAGAGGCTGTGTAAGTGCGTAGCCATGTAATGTGACACGGTCAGGTACACGGTTGTGTAAGAGGTCGTGTACTGCTCGGGTAGAGGAACGTGTTTCCAGGACACTGCCGTGTTAAGAAGCCTCAACCAGTACACGCCTGTGTTGCCTGGTACACGCCCATGTAAGGACCCGTGTATGGGATTGAGAGCCATTTTTAAAGGCTCTCGTAATACGTGAAACCTAATTACTATATGGAGAGTAATTAAGTTCAAAAATACAGTATAATTTCCAATTATATAGCTTAAACAGGTACAGTACTGTTTAAGTACTATTCATCCAGTGAAAGGGGTGACCGACAATGAACTCGGTCTACCTTGTTATGTCTATGAATGTATGAAACATGCAGTGTCATGAAATTAGTCCGGACGATCATTTCCTGACACAAGACTAGTGAACAGATTACCAGAACGCTCAGATCGAACATCTAAGCAAGATAGCGAGTGATAAACCCTAGCAAGGATACGACATCGAGAAAATGGTCTGGATGACCTCTTTTCATCTCGAGACTGACAAAATCAGAGTTAGGGCACTCAGACTAATCAATTAAGTTGAAAGTAGTAAATAGTGAAAAGTGGAAAATGCAGTGTCAGGTTAATGGCTAAGACGACCCTATTCTAGCCTAAAACTGAGATATGAACGGTCAGTAGGCTCAATCTAGTCAATTGAGCACAAAATGAGAAGTTTAGTTTGAGAGCTACGTAGTATCAGGATGAGGGTCAAGACGACCTTTACTTGTCCCGAAACTGATATATATGGGCTCAGAACATCCAAATAAGTCAAATGGGCACCTGGCATGTTTTTCGAGGTGGGGTCACACAGATCCCTAAAATTGGTCTAGACGACCTCCGATAGACGTAAAACTAATAAAAATGGAATCAGCACATCCAAATTAGTCAAGAGAGACTGTGTCTAAAATTTCGTCTGAGAACGCCTCAGTTTGCATGCGAAAGGATAACACAGTGTAGACACAATCATAGTATAGGATGTGAGCAGTAAACTAGACTGATAATGGGCTCTTAGATAGTATAAACAACTAGAAATTGACAGTACAAAAATCGGATCCAGAAATTCAATTTTCAGTTGAAAATTGGAACACTGCCGAAAAAGGGTCGGAAACCAGACGGTAGAAATTAGACTGCGAAGAGAAGACTTTGAAGATGAAATCTCCCCCTAGAAAACCATGTGCCATCAGCCATAAGGCCCCCAAACACGGCCCTAACAAGTGGGAAAAGTGTGACGCCCCGTGCCCTCAGCGGCCCGGACCGTCACTGTAAACTCTATATTACTTGCTTCTTTAGCTTTTACTTATACTTCCTCTTTAAAACCGATACTTAACTTGATGAATTTAATACCATAAATTTAGAGGGATTTTTTTTTTATATATACGCGTATGTATTTACTATTCACGTACGTATACTATTAAAATGCGGAATTTGAAAAACATAAGGATTTAAATTATACATACACAATTATATACTTGTTTATTTGATTACTATTCACCAGATACTATTTAAATATACTACTCATACATATACTGTTTACTGTTCTAAAATACCGTTTAACCTTTACGATTCAAAATACTATTTAACTGTCACCATTCAAAATATTATTTACTCATACTGTGCGGAAGAATACTCGCGGTGTATCCATAACCTCATCCTCACATCCACCTCCGCCACCATCATCGTCCCTTGATGTTTACGCTATAGGATGCTTACCTACAGCATGAACACACTCCGTGAGCTTTACGCCCAGTAAGTACAACATGTTAACCGCAAAACATGTTTAGAACATAGTACATACTTAAAATCATAAGCATGACATATATCACTTAATAAATCACATACCATATAAGCATATCACATATCAGCTCACTTATCATGTCATCACATAACATGTCATAACAGTGAATATAAAACTTCACATACTTTATGCATGACAGAAGCATCGTGTACTGTATGCACTCTACTGAAAAAGAAAGCATAGCGAACTATAACTAATGCATGGTCCTGTTATGTTCATTTATGCTTCAAACTTCTCTTTTCTTTTCTTTTCTATTTAGGGCCCATGCCGTGTGCGCGCAGACCAACGGTAACTCCCGAGGTCAACTAATGCCGAAGAGTCATCAACTGATACTCAACTTTTGGCCTTAACTTTCTTTAACTGGAAACCCCTTCGACTGAAGGAGCCGGTACGACACACCTATTTATTTCCATCTTGTTTAACTGTTCTAGCCATACGCTTCTCTAAGCTGTCCCCAATCCTACGCGGTAGGGATCTATGGCTTCTATCTTGTTCTTTCATCAATCTACTCTATTGTGAAACTATATGCTCTTATGTATGCTGTGCAGCATCGTGTGCAAGATACATACTTAAAACACTGGAAAAGCATCATTTTAAATTCATTTTATCCATGCTGTAGGCGGAGTTGTACTTACCTGTTAGCAGACAGTTTATACTCTCGCCTTCGTCACAATACAGGTACCTCCCTGTAATCATAATGCATTACATTAACATTCACTCTTAGGTCACCGTGGTCATTAGTGACTAATAAAAATTCTCGTTATGTGGTACCGATCCTTATCAGTACTAATTGCCCTCTTCTTAAGAATTTGATTTTCTAATCATTGTTAATTAATTTATTTACCCAATAAATTAATTAACATCGCTCTTAGGTCACTCTATCGTTAGGAACTAATAAACTTATCGTTGTGTGGTACTGATGCCTATCGGTACCCAACTGCTCTACTTTGGGAAATTTGATATCTATTTCTTTTTAATCGTGCTTGATTAATTTGTCTACTTGACAAATTAATCACTGTCTCTCACTATCCCATTCCGACTTGGTCCTTGACTGGCTAACTGACCAGTCAACTGACTGAATACCTCCCGTATGACCATTTAGCCTGTCGGGTTACCGTTACCGATGTAATCGCCCCAAATTTTATACTTCGATCACACCCGTCCCTCGGGTGGCACTATTCTGATCTAGGGGTCGTTTTCTTACATTTCGAGATTTCTAATTGGACGGTTCACTAATCCTGTAAACGTCCGTCCTTCTTTCCCGGACCTAGGTCATCGAGGGGGCTCGGGTTTCCATCCCGATCACATTTTCACCCCTCGTTTCCTAAAATACCCCTTTGTGCCGTTTTAGAAATTTCGGCAGTATTTCCGCTTAATTTTTGGGTTTCCGGTGTTTAGGAAACGCCTCAAAACCATCTAACCTATTCTAACCTGCCACGTACTAAACCAGAGGCCTAATTTTTACGTAAAAGCTCCACTTTTTACGTAAAAATATTCACATTTGCTCACATTCTCTTTTTCGACATTTCATCCCTTTTTCTTACAATTCCTCAAGTCAGTAAACCATAATTTATACATAATTATTTCTAATAATAAATTGAGGAATCAAGGGATCAAAACCACTACCAAAATCGTTCCCGTCGGCGGTCGGACGAACCGTTCGGTCTCGACCGCACAATCTTTGAATCGTCGTTCTTCACTTTTGAAACTCCGGTTTGTAAATCCGATGCCGCGGATGTGTCCGGAACGTCGAAAATAGGCCAACGGGCCATTCTTCAATTTTCGGTCTCCGGGTCGCCGTTGACCGGCGTTGACCGCTGTTGACCGGTGTTGACCACGACGGCGATGGGAGTGGCGACCACCATCTTGAAGAGCTCGACGAGAGGAACCCATTGGTGGTGTCAATTTCACCAATCGAGGCTCCTATCACCGGAAATCGACCCTCGAAAAGTCGGCGACGACGGCAGTGTTGGATCTTCATTTTCCGGCGTTGTTGCCCAAAATTGATTTGGGGCTTTTGATCTACGTGTTGTTCTGAGCATTTTGACACCGACCTTACAACTCAACTCCGCCGGAATAGCGAGATTCGACGGTGGCGATGGCGACGGCGACGGTGAACCTTGGCCGGCGCGATCCGGCGGCTGTTGACGTGAAATGAAGCCTGGGTTTTGTTCTACTCTTCACCACGAATCCATTGGGACTAGAATCGTGGCATTTGGACGTCGGACGGCGGAGATACGGCGGTTTGAAAAATTCGGCCACCGGCGGCTTTGGGCGGCGCGTGCGGCGTGCTCCGGCGTCGGTTCGGTCGACTCGGCCCACCGTTGGAATCAGCTCGTCGAGAGCTTTCCAATGGTGCCGGCGGTGTCGAAAACGGAGGTCGGATTCGACTGATGGTTACTGTTCACCTACGGGTGGTGTGGGGAGAAAAAGATAGGAAAAAAAAAATAATAGGGGCCCTTTTTGCAAAATCTAAAAATTTCGACCCCTTTATACTATTTTTTTTTGAAAAATTTTAAGATAGGCTATACTGACTAATTTGGGCGTGCTGAACCCAAATATATCAGTTTTATCTTCATCCGAGGTCGTCTCGACCAGTTTCCCGATACTGCATGGTTCCCGGTCAAAAATTACTTTTTGTGCTCAAATGGCTAATTTGAGCATTCTGATTCCAAATATATCAGTTTTATATCAAGAAAAGGTCATCTTGACCAATTTCTTGATACTGTGGTTAGGCCTACACTATGTTGACACTGTGCACGCATAACGAGGCGTTTTCGCGTGAAAATTCAAACACAGTCTCTCTTGACTAATTTGGACGTGCTGATTTCAAATTTATCAGTTTTACGTCCATCTGCGGTCTTCTAGACCAGTTTTCGAGATCTGTATGACCCCGTCTCGAAAAACGTGTCAGGTGCCCGATTGACTAATTTGGGCATCCTGAGTCTAAATATATCAGTTTCGGGGTGAGAAAAGGTCGTCTTGACCCTCATCCTGATACTGCGTATCCCTTAAAAAAAATCTACATTTTGTGCTCAATTGACCAGATTGAGCCTACTGACTATTAATATATCAGTTTTATGTCAGATTAAGGCCGTCTTGGCCACTAACCTGACACTGCGTATCACATTGTTCACTAATCACTATTCACTATCTGACTGACTAATCTGAACGTTCTGACTCCGATTTTGTCAGTCTCTGGGCGAGAAGACGTCATCTAGACCACTTTTCTCCATACTGTACATCTATTAGGGCAATTATCATTGCTGCGCTCAGATGACCAGTCTGAGCGTACTGATGACTAGCTCATCAGTTCTGTATCATGAAATGGTCTCTAGACCGGTTTCTTGATATTGCGTGTCTCAACGCATACTCACATAATAGGGTGGACCGATTTCACTATCGATTACCCCTTTCACTGCATGAATAGTAATTAAACGTTACTATTCCTGTTTAATTCATTCAACTGAAAAACACACTGTGCTTTCTAACTTAATTACATCATTACATAGTAATTAAGTTTCATAATTCATGAGAGTCATTACAGTGGCTCTCGGCTCATTACACAGCCTTCTACACGGACTCTTACATGTGCGTGTGCAACGCAACACGGGCGTGTACATTTCGAACACGGGCGTGTACTAGTTGAGACTACTCAACACGGCCATGTCTTTGAAACACATTCATCTATCTGAGCGGTACACCGCCTCTTACACTGTCGTGTACTTGACCATGTTTCTTAAATTTGCTAAAAGACATTAAATTATGTCCATTTTATTCCTTAATGACTTATTACATGGTAAGTAGGTGCCATGAAAATGGCAGTCATTACAACCTACCCCCTTACAAAATTTTCGTCCTCAAAAATTAGAATAATTCCGGGAAGTCTCTTCGCATGTCTTCTTCCCATTCTCATCTGGCTTCCTCAACACTATGATTCCGCCACAACACTTTTACTAGCGGTATACTTTATTCCTAAGTACCTTCTCCTCTTTGACTAGGATCCGCACTCCTCATACGTCGGATCAGCGTATACTACAACGGATTCTTGGCTAAGAACATGGGAGCTGTCTGGCACGTACTTCTTCGGCATGAAGACGTGAAAGACGTTGTGCACTGTAACTAACTCGGGAGGAAGTGCTAGTCTATAAGCCACCTTCCCAACTTTCTCTATTATCTCAAGGGTCCTATGTACCTAGGACTGAGCTTTCCTTTCTTTTCAATGCGCATCATCCTTTTCATGGGTGTCGCTACTTGAAACTCGAGGGGTCTATAGCGCTTATCGTCAAAATTTTTCTGTCGACTGTGCGCTGTATCTAACGTTTCTCGTATCAGCTTCACGTCTGCCATGGTATTCTTGATGATGTCTGAGCTAACTAGTCGTTTCTCTCCAGACTCGTACTAATGAGCCAGAGATCTACATTTCCTTCCACAGAGTGTCTCGTACGGTGCCATTCCTATCGAGGAATGATAGTTGCTGTTGTACGAGAACTCGTTCAATGGTAGCTTCTGATCTCAATTTCCTTTGAAGTCTAGGACGCAGGTCTCAACATGTCCTCTAACATCTGTATGGTCCTCTCAGACTAATTGTCGGTCTGAGGATGAAATGCTATGCTGAACTCTCACTTGGACCGTAATGCGGCTTGAACACTTCGCCAAAATCTGGAGGTAAAGCGTCCACTACGATCTGAGACGATCGACTCTGGTATTCCGTGCCGTTTCACGAATTGTGCCGCATAGATTCCTACTAGTCGTTCCACCGAGTAGCTAACTTTCATTGCTAAAAAAAAAAATTAACTGATTTCATCAGTCTGTCTACAATCACCCAGATTGCGTCATTATCGTTTGACGTCTTCGGCAGTCCGACTACGAAATTCATCGTAATCTGGTCCTATTTCCACTCGGGTAGCTTAATTTTCTACAATTATCCTGCTGGGCACTGGTGTTCTGCCTTAACCTTCTGACACGTAAGGTATCTGGCAACGAACTCGACAATGTCATTCTTCATTTCAGGCCACCAAAAGCTTTCCTTCAGGTACTTGTACATCTTATTCGCTATCGGATGTACTGAATATGACGTCTCGTAAGGTTCCAAAAGGATTCGCTTCTTGAGTTCTTCATCTTTCAGAACACACACTCTATCTCTGTAGTAGAGTACGTTATCCTTAAGGATCTTAAACTCTGAACTTTGATCCTCTGTAGCCTCCTTTTTGAGCTTGTTCAGGGACAATTCGAAGCCTTGACCGATCTTGTGTGACGACCAGAGAATTTTAGTGGTATGACCTAGTTTAATCTAGGGTTTTCTATGAGTTCTGTAAGTAAGAATGTAAAGAAACACTATGGTTGTAATTAGACAAATTATAGTGTTGATAGAAATAAATAAATGTTTTGGAGGAAATTAAAATCTCCAAAAATAAGTAGAGAATAAAGTATATGAGTAAGAAAGTGAATTCAGGCCCAAAACGCTCAAAAAGGAGTAGTTTCGGTATCTGAACAGTATAAAGATAAGAATATGGCAAGTCAAAGTAAGAGCACAGTAAGAAAAGTACAAATATATGTATATAATAATTTGTGCTATTTAAAGAGTGAAATAGATGTATTTATATTGTTTATAATATATTCAAATGTTCTAACAATACTGACGAGTAAGAATTCAGTGTTGAAAAAAATTCACTGAGTTGAAACGGGTGAAACGGTGCCAAAACCGGCATTGAAACCCTAACCGGAGCTCAAAAAGACGGTAAACTTCCGGGATCGATTTTGATCAAACGGAAGCAGATTAAGTTGATCCGACTGCACAGGAGACCTCAGGAACACGCCGGGACGATTCCAGGAAAATTTCGGCTCGAACCGGTATCGGTCAAAAAGTAGTCGAATTAATGTGAATAGTGAAAGTCAAAGTCAACTTTCACTTTAGTAATTATGACGTCATAAATCCATTTACCAAATGGAAAGAAATATGGTGTTAGGTAGGATGAATGGCCATGATTTAATTTGCTTTTGATCTAAAGGCCAAGATTTGGCCAAAAATATACCTTTTTAATTTTTGAAAAAGGTGGAAAGTATTAGGGTGAAAGGTGTTGAAATTTGATTGGTTTAGAGCCAAATTAATTGGCTTTCTTCCATGCATAAGTCGGCAAGTTTAGGAATAAAGTGGCCGAAGCCAAATTTCAAGCAAAAACTAAGAGAAAAATTTGCTAAGTTTTTTCTTCCATGGGAGCCGTGGGTGACCAAAGGAAAACCAAGTAATTCCTTCAAGTTTTCTATACAAAAAGTGTGGCAAAACATCACTCGAAGACAAAGGAAGAAAGTGAATAAGGTAACTTCCCTTGGATTGAAATTTTTCTTGGTTTTTCTTCATGAAAACCGTGGGGTAAATAGTGAATTAAGATGGAAAAGTTTTGGTTGTTTTTCATTAAGTTGATGATGGGTTTTGTTATGGGTGTAATGAGGAAGAAAACCATGCAATTGGTTTAAAGAAAAACCAATTTTTGGTTGGTTTTCCAAAGGAAAACC